>OZ007595.1:79803372-82303372 GCA_963931845.1 Maratus michaelseni | reverse complement strand
TATGTATTATCTATCTAATTCACCACGTGACTCTCTACTACAGCTACATGTGTGTTCACACTCTGGGGAATTATGTGATAAATTAGAGGTTTCACTGCGACATTGTATCAGTATGTATATATTTGTTATACGTCATACAATAATTATCAACTGACGATAGCGATATATATTGAGTTTCTATAAATGTTTTATTTTACAATATATATTAATTATTTTATGTTTAGAATGAGAAAAAAAAAACATCAATATTTAAAAGGTAACGCAGAGGTTACATGGAGATGTATCACATTTATTGACAGTCTTAAATTTTTAAGGTATTACTAAATCAAATTAAAACTTAAAATTTAATATTCTGTGATTTTCGATACATAACAAGTGAAGTTAAAACTACTTGAAATACTCGAATTTCATGTGTGAAGAAATGTTTAAAATAACACATTTTCTTTCTCTGTTTGCACAGTTTGGAAGTTCCTCTTATTCTCTAACAGGTATTAAAAAATAGATGAAAAAAACTTAAAGTACTCCTTTTTTAAGAAATATTAAATCATAACGAGTTTATTAAGTGCTCAAGTGTAAGTAACTATAGGCACTTATAGGTACCTATAGGCACTTGACGATAAATATAAGTATAATCTCCTATTTTTCCATTTTACATGTAATAACCTGCAAAAGAAACCTCTTAATAAATATGTGTGTAAAATTCGCAAATGTGTTGTCCAATTAGTTTGAATGATAAAAAAATCGAACTATTAATTTATCAAACTGTACTTTATAGGCATATGTATCTAATTCGTAAATATCACTATATGTGTCTCGTTTGTACAGTACTTTTTTTTTCGAAAAATAATTTTAAAAAATAGAATTTTTCGAAATAAAAAATATGATTTGTAACATATATTTTTTTTTGACAGAAATCGATTTCAATCTTAAAATATGTGAATCCAAAAATAAAGCTAATTTCTTCAAGTAGTTTTGAGATATGGTTAAAACTTTACTGCATTGCAATCTGTATTACAATGATTAAAATTAATTTAACTTGGCGAGATCCAAACTTTAAATATTTATTATCCCTAAACTACTTCCCCGAATGTCTTCCCGTTTTGTATCCTAAATTACGATTTGTAAAAAAAAAAAAAAAAAAAATACATAAAAAATAAATAAAAAACAAGTATTATGTCAAAATGAGGTGTTTACTGAAAATTTTAGATATTGATACAATTTCGGTATGAAGATAACCCCTAAACTTTGCGATAAACATCAATTGAAAGAAGACATTATTTCCAGTCAAACGGCTGTGTGATTTTTTAACTGGAACAATTTGGTAATTAAAATATATGGGGGTTATCTTTTTTATGGTCGAGTGTACTTTACATTTTGCTTTGAAACCAGTAAGATCGAGTATGTATGTCCTGCGAATTCAAATTTGTTTAATTTAACACTTTCTTGTAAGTTATTCAGTTCTAAAGGACTGTGCTAACTAGAAATTTAAAATTGAAAAAAAAAAATTAGTCATGCAGAAACATTTAACATATAATAAGTTATTTATCAAATGTCACAAAAGATATTCCGGTACTTTTTCGTTATACCAACACCATTGTCCCCAAATGTAATGGTTGGCGCAAAATGAAATTCATGTGAACTGAAACAATTGAAAAAAATAACACTGTTGGTACGAAAGCGATTATTTAAAAATATAACATTTGAAAAATACAGAATTTTACGAACTATTTTATTAAATCAATACAAAGACATTCAAAGACTTTTTTATGCATAATTCTAAAGTCCCGAAACAATTTCATTGCAGCTTCCTCATCGTCAGGTAATTACTAAATTATACAATCCATTTCAGTGCTGGTAATAAATTTAAGTTATAACTTAATATTAAATATTTTGGAATCGAAAAATAGCAGTTATATGTTTTTCGGGGTTACGATTAAATAGTAATAATTAAAAAAAATGAGTCACGCTCAATAAATAGCAAATGATAATGTTTGGCACGGTTTGCAATAAAAATCGTACGGTCAGGGTTGGAATATGGCGCATTAGCATACTTTTTGGCATGATGTTGGTATAAAAGTAGATGCGCCGCCAGCCGCCATGAAGGGCGCCCGGTGCGTAGGCAACCACCGATCCCAAGTCCTGAGGGACTTTTAACATGCCAGCAGGTTTGTCTCCCTGTGGCGCTTTGGTCGGCCAGAGGACCGCCACCTGCGGAACCTCCAACGTGTCGACGACGTAGGCCGTTGCGATACGCGGTGAAACCCAGTAGGGGAGTCACCACGAGACACTTGGGGACGGGCCGGCGTCCCCCAACCGCTTCGAAGCTGGATACCCAGAAGGGAACCAGGTCCTAGGCATTTAGGTCTGGTTTTTCCGACTCGTACTTTCTTTACCAGAACTCGAGGGATGTGGAAACCTACAGAGATAGTCACAGTTCCCTCTCGTAGTGGACCTGTCATGATGTTGGTACAACGGAAAAGTACCGATATTCCTCGGGTATGGAACATTTTCTCTTTCGGTCTTAAAAGGTTAAGTTCTCATTTTAAAAGTGTAAGAGATGATAATACAAAAAACCTTTCCATGCATCAGTATTTCTTCTAACATTTCTGAGTTAAATCTTACAATTTTTAAAAGAATATTTTACTTATAGAAGTCTAATAACTAATTTATAAAAAATGGAGCTTAATTATTAAGATAACCTTTATCGAAAGGTCTATTCTAATATTGCGTTCTTAACTGCTTAGTAGGAAGTTTTACTCGAATGAAGAATATAATAGCATCGACATTATAAGGAAATAATGAGGTAAATTTATATTGGTTATTAAATTACATCTCAAAGAGGTATAAATTGTTTAAATATATATCACATTAATTAAGATATTATCAAACGTATAAGGATAAACTTCCCTAGTGTTTAATATGTTATTAACAGTGTAACTGCTTATTTCGATAAATATTAGTCTATAAGATAATATTTATCGAAATATATTTTCTAATATTACGTCCATTTCTGCTTAACAGGAAATTATAGATATAATGAAGATAATAACATCTGCATCATGTGAACAAATAGGGCTAAATTTGTATTGGTTATTAAATTGCATCTGAAATAGGTATAAATAGTTGAAATATGTATCATATTAATTAAGATATTATGAAACGTATGAGAAGAAACTTCCCTAGTGTTTAATATTTTATAAACAGAGTAGTTGCTTATTTCGATAAATATGAGTCTATAATGTAATACTTATCAAAAGATGTTTTCTAATATCACGTGTCCTTCCTACTAAATAGGAAGTTTTGTAGAATGAAGATAATAATATCTGCATCACATGAACATAATGAGTTGATAAATGTATTGTGGTTATTAAATTGCATCTCAAAAACGTGTAAATAATTAAAAAATATATATTAATAATTAGGATATAATAAAATATTATGTGAAACATACATAGCATTTAATATTTTATTAAAAGTAGATATGATTGTCGCGGTAAATATGCAAGAAGTAAATTAATCATAACTATCACACATGTTTATTAGTTCTCTAAATGATATTCTAGAAATTTTGAAGAAGTGTAAACTGCTAAAATACGTTCTTTTATTCTAGAAAAATAAAATTTCAGATAAATATAAGATACTTCAACTACAAAATATAAATTCTTTGTATTAAGATATACAATTGTCAGTATTTGGGCTTTGGTGCTGGATATTTTAACTCTTAGAAAACTATTCAAGAAACACGCTTTCAAAGATGAAATAAGTAAAATATGTAAACAAAATACAATTAAATACAATTTAATTATTATTTTATAGTTTATTGGTATGGTTTGTTGAGAGCACAACGATCATATTTTGCAAAAAAAGGGCTAAACAGACCGGTACTTCTATTCAAAGTGGAATCCGAAGCACTACATTTATCCATATTTGAGTTGGGGTTTGAACCCGGCATCCTTAATTTAGTTGTCAGCAACCCAACTACTATACATGCCGGTGGGTAATGTAGTTTAATGAAAAATATTTCCATTTATATAACGTACTAATTTATCTGTAACCAATAACTGAATCATAAATAATGCCTAAATATCTCCCTATAAAGACCAGAATTTGAGTTTGTTATTTTTAAAAATACATTATACAAGGAAAATATATTTCCAGCAGATAGATATTTTCCAAAACATATAGTTTTTATTAATCACTACTTTATTACGTAAGAGACGAATAGGAAAACCTTAAACATATCGTCCAATGAATCCAGAAAATTTTACATATCAAATACAAACCACTTAAGAGAAATCTGATTGAGTGCTTAAACGGAAAACACTTGGGACTATAGATGAGATTTGGAAGATAAAGTTAAACAAAAAAAGAAGAAATAAATGAGGACAGCTGGGAACAAAAATATCTTTAGCGGCACCTGAGACACACATTCTTTTTTCTGTTCAAATACTATGACTTTATCTCAAAATTATTCTTGATTTTATTAAAAACAAAATACCGTTAAAGGAATGATATTGTCACAGTTTTCGTAATTAATGTAACGCGAATATTTTTGAGTGCAGTTTTAAGTAGAAAAACTATAGAATATGTTTAAAAATACTTTTCATCTACTAACGTAAGAAAATTTCCTTTTATTATTTATTTAGAAAGAAAATTTAACGTAGATAGCGTAATCTTTATGAGAATTTTAGTTATTTATTTATTAATTTATTATTTATGAATTCATCATTACACTTTAAATCAATAAAAAATACTGAAACACTGTTTATTAAAATTTGCAATGGAAATAATGACAACCGACATTGTTGCGGAAGCTTATATAAAATTATTTGTTCTCTTTATCAAAAATTTAGCATTTCATTCAGTAGATTGATTTTTTGCTAAAGAATATCTCTGTTGGTAAGATGAATTATAGTGGAGATATGCTATCAATCAAGTTTCTCTCATTTTTTTTTCTTTGTACAAAAGTTCCTTGTATACAAATAATATTTTGAGAATATAGCAAGTATTTTTTACACATATTTATAAAATTCACCCTTCAGAAAATATAAAAATATAATTAATCAGTTAATGATCTTCATATATTTTTGCGGCGTACCTAAGATCCTCTAACGGCGTGGAGCACCCTACATCAGTGAAATCCATGGCATGACACTCGGTTGTAGAAATAGTTTAGCACTATCCGTATTTTTATTAGTTCCCTAAATGATATTCTAGAAATTTTGAAGAAATAGTTCATTTTATTCTAGAAAAATAAAATTTCAGATAAATATAAGATAGCTTTAACTACAAAATGTAAATTCTTTGTATTCAGATATATAATTGTCGGTATATGGGCTTTGGTGCTGAATATTTCGATTCTTAGAATCAACAGACACTCTTTTCGAAAATGAAATAAGTAAAACGTGAAAAAAAAAATACAATTAAATTATAATTTAATTGTTTTTATTGTATGTAAGTAATTTTCAAAAGCAATTTTATGCAGTCAATTAAACTGAGTTGAATTTATGAAAATAAAATATGATACTATATTATCTAATTTAATTTCCTCTTATGAGTTAAGAATGTATGCAGTGAAAACTTACAGAGAAACAACTATGAGAAAATATTTATCCAATTTAAACTGTTTTAATCATTTCAATCTCTGCGTAATTATCCTCACACTTGAAACAAAAAGAAAACAATTAAAATTTCAAATTTCCAGGTATATTCTTAGTGACACACCAATGTTTGATAACTGCAATCTCATGTTTTTAAATTGCTTTCATTTCGAGCATGCACGTTTATCTAGAAGTATTTTTATAGTTGTGTTTTTAATATAAAAAATTATCACGCAAATATTTTCATCTTATAAAAGAATTTTTCATTGCATTCGAACATTGGCATAATATAGATAATTCTTCAATATACTGGGTGTCCCAAAAATGACTGATGGATTTTAAAATTCAATAACATACACACGGTGACAGATATTAAACAAATTCTTGCAGGAGGGTTATGTATGATATCAGGAGTTTTTTTACTGTGATTCTAGATGTTAGTTCGAATTTCAAATAATAGATGGCGCTGACAGCGATTGGCGTTCAGTCGAGGCCGAAACTGACGCCACTCAGCATTGATGCACCGATCGCTGAATACTAGATGGCGGCTGTTGCAGGCAGATTTTTTTTTTCAGGGTAGTGTTGAAGTTCCTCGAACTTCAACACTACTAATTTCTAAAAGTTTTCTTCGCCTAGTTTTTCTGAGATCATATAAGTCAAATAAAACTTTTAGATATTATTGGTGTTGCAGTTCGAGGTACCGTTTAATATCTGTCACCATTTGCAAGTTATTGAATTTTAAAATCCATCAGTCATTTTTGGTACATCCGGTATTTCCATTCTCAGATACAAAAAATGTTGCTTACAAGGAGAGAGCCAAGCTTGGTAATCACAGACTTTTATTATTTTTATGCATGTTGTAAAGTAGAACCCCCCTTAGTCTCAGGTTCAACGGAATTTATACAACGCTCCTTAGTTCTTGAGAAATAGAGGGTCAAATATTATAACACAGTTAAATGCCACTATTTCTGGTCTATAATTCGCTGATCAAACAATCATGTTTTAACCGGGAAATTTTATTTTATGAAAGTAATTTAATAGTTCGTTGTACAAAATTGATTTCAATTATTGAATAAATTTTCTGGGACGGAAATTTTATTTTATAAAACGTTACTTACTAAATCGCTCTAAATATTTGAATTCAATTATTTAATAAAATTTCTGCGTCGAAAAAATATTGTTTGATCCGCGGATTATCCCCTTAGGGACAAGTGACACGTTTACGTGACGCATAAAATGCTCAGAATCCTTGATTATTCCCACCAGTTAATTTTTATTGTAAGCTTTGCCTAATTTAATGACAGTAATTTGTGCGATTCAATTAGGCGAAACTTTCTGTTTTGAAAAACCGGTGGCAAAAGTTTAAAAATTATGTAATGGACGCTCGTCGCGAAGGGGTTAAAGGTCGGAAATTATGGTATTTACGCTGTGTTCATAACATTAGACCCCCTATCTCAGAAGAACTAAGGAGCTTTGTATAAAATCCGTTGAACCTGAGACTAATGGCCTTCTACCCTACAACATATATAAAAGTAATAATAATCTGTAATTACCAAGCTTGTCCTTCTCCTTCATTCCACTTTCTCTTCATTTTTTTTTCCTTTATGTCTTGAGCACTTTAATTTATCCAAAATCTTTGGAAGTTCAATAAAATCTAGCTTTTTACATATGATTTAATAGAAGAGGATAACAATTTATTGTGGAGGAAATACAAATTATTATAATTATATAACTAACAAGGACTTATTTGATCTCAGAAAAACTAGGCGAAGAAAACTTTTAGAAATTATTGGTGTTGAAGTTCGAGGGACCGACAGTTCAAACCCTGAAAAAAAAATCCCTCTGCGACAGCCGTCATTTTTATCAGCGCACAAGCCTAGTATTAAGGGGTTGTGCATCAATGCCAAGGCTAACGAAAAATACAGGCTAACGCGGTGCATTCCACTTATCTTTTCTTACAGACGGCTAGAGTGAGTTGATGCTTTTTTCCTACACCTTCATTGGTGCATTCGAGCATCACGTGACTCCAGCGGTCTGTAAAAAAAGATACGCGTAAAGCACCGCGTTCTTTTCCGTTAGCCTCGATCAATGCTGAGTGGCGTCAGTTTCGCCCTCAACTGGGCGCCAATCGCTGTCAGCGCCATCTATTGTTTGATATTCGAACTAATTCTTGATCTTTTCTTCGCCTAGTTTTTCTGTGATCATATAAGTCAAAGAAAAACTTTTAGATATTATTGGTGTTTAAGTTCGAGGTACCGTTCAAACGCTGCAAAACAAATTCGCCTGTGACAGCCGCCATCTAGTATTCAGGGGGCGGTGCATCAGTGCTGAGTGGCGTCAGTTTTGGCCTAACTGAGCGCCAATCGCTGTCAGCGTCATATATTGTATGAAATTCGAACTAAAATCAAGAATCACAGTAAAAAAACTCTTGACATCATGCACAGCGCTGCCACTGGCGACTATTTTTTAATTGTATCTCGCACCACTTTCTCAATACAAAATTTTTCACATACACTTTAACAACATGTGCAAGAGAAATATACTACAAAAATTTTTTTTTTAAATAGTGGTGTGAGTAGAATATAAAAATAGTCGCTAGTGGCAATCCTGCATACATAACCTTCCTGCAAGAATTTATTTAATATCTGTCACCGTTTGTAAGTTATTGAAATTTAAAATCCATCAGTCATTTTTGGGACACCCGGTACAAAATGTGCGAAATTTAAAAAGAGGTGAATTCTCTTAAATCAGAAACAACTTTTGTTTCAAATAAAATCCAAAAACATCTATATTTACAGATAATCTTACATAAAATATGTAAAATTTTGATAAAAACATTCAAAAATAAATAGTGAATCCATTAGCTTTAATCTAAAGTATAAATTTGACAAAACAACACACAAGAATAAATATCTAATAATTTTTATATTTCTTCAATGCACCATGTACTGTAAACATAATCGAAAGAGACAAAAAATAATCATGGAAATGGCCTGATTTTATCGTAGAAAGATGTTGAAAAAGATTTTCAGAGTATGAAACTCTTATGAACTATTTCTTATTTAAAGAGCTTCTTTCGATCAAATTCGATTTATATATATTTATATTTATATACATATATAATGTTCTCTCTGTTTTTTTTCTTCTTTTGATTTTCTAATATTTGCACTTAACGCAGTAAACGAGGGAAATAAAGAAATCTACATGTATTATGATTTTCTAAAATGACTTATATTAATATTTTTGGTTGAAATATTATTTTTACTTAAAAGTAAATATATATTTATAAATTACTCATTTCTTAGAAGTATTTAATTTTTTTTCAGACATAAGTAAAAGCACACGCTAATGCACGTTCTTTGATACTTCTGCTGTCAAGCTCCATATCGCATATTCAAAACAAATTAATTTGACTTGTCCAAGTTTTGGATTATATTTTCAAATAAAATATTGCACAGAAAGAAAGCCTGAATTAGCTCATTAATCCTCAATATGAATGCTAGAATTCTTAATTTGTAGAGAATTAATCTTATGCAGAGAGGCCACTGCATAACCAGCACTTCGTAAAGAACAAAATTATCGGTTTACACGTGTTCAAACTCCACATAATTTTAATTCAATTTTGTTACAGACTGTTTAGCTTTATACTATTTCTCATACAAATTCTGCCTAGACTACATAAATTATCGTTAATGACAGTTTTATCATTATAGATAATATCATTATACACAGATTTTTCTGCATTATGATGTATTTGAAATCGATTTCTCGGTATTTCTACAGACATTTAACTATGAATTCAGTTGTTTAATCGTGAATGAAAGTCTAATTCGTTTTGTGCATTGTCATTATTAAACTATCTAAAAGTTAAAGCTTACAAACAAATTTCTTAAATCGTAAAATTAAATGTCAATTTGATTCTGGATAACTTTCGTTATTGACTGTTTTCCATACTTTTTAAAGTTAGCCAATTATATACATTTTGTAATGATTCATACTGATTGGTCAAATATCACAATGTACATCTTATGAATTTTTTTCTGTTTTTTTAATGCATATTCACTAACTATAAATTTGTAACCAAGTTATTCATATTTGTGAATAAACTTTTTATTTGACCCTGTATAACTAAGTACCAGGGCCTGATTACTGGAGGGGCAAACTTCCACCAGTAAAAAATAATAAAAAATTTTGCCTTACTGTTGACAGAAATTCAGCATAAAAAATATGTATAAATAAGTCAAAAATTTCTATTCTTTTTTACTGGTGGGAGTATGCCCCGACGATAATCAGGCCCTGCTAACTACCTATAATTGATCAAGTCATAATAAGTCAACAAACTAACAATAAATAAATCATTTCGTTCTGGACCTACAGGACAACATTCGTCTATTAACCTGCATATGTCGGATGTCCAGAAAGGTATGCTGTATTTTTGTAAAGAAATTCTAAGTGCTACACACTAAGTAGTAAAGTTATACTAAGTAGTAAAGTCACAATCTCTACAAGGTAAAAATAAGAGTAGGATTAAGTAACTAATTGGTAGATCTGAAGTAGGGGCCTGCACGCAGGGGTTCGACTATTAACCTATATCTCGGTTGTACAGAAGGACTAGTTTTGTATTTATGGGAAAACAAATTCTAAAAGTTACACATTAATTAATAAAGTTATACAGAAATCAGTATCACTACAGGGTAAAGTTAAAAGTATGATCAAATGACTGATTGGCTGATTTAAGTTAGGAATCTGCACGAAACTGTGTAACCCGAAGTGGTCCTCATTGCTGCGTAGGCAAACTTCTATGAAGTTTAAATGAAAGAAAATTTATTCTTATTTAATCACAGAATTTTGCGATTAAAAGAAATGATTTTTTAAATAGTGATAGCAGATTGCCCAGGCTATTACCAATCCCTGTGGCCGACATGTCTGGATGTCTAAATATGATTTCAAAATTATTGTCGATTAGTCCAACATGACATTGAAACATAATACCCAGAAGATAACAGAGCTGGTATATATATTTTTTTGCTTGGGGGAAATTTAATTTTATATCTGTTTCTGAAATTATTTAGACCTCTGCCTCAGGAAATTGCGTTGAATTAATCATATCCTCTCTAATTTCTTAGATTTGCAGAGTCAGTTAAATCGTTTCCCGGAGAATTTCGGTGACTTCAGCGAAGAGCAAGGTGAACATTTTCACAAAGACATACCAAGCACGGAAGACGCAGAGTTCCCAAGCATCTGACTTTTTGTATACCAATATTGTATTACAGACAATGTGCTTAAAAAGAGCAGTATTTTACGATTACATAAAACAAAAATTTCTCTATTAAATTAGTTGTAGTGTTAAAAAAGGTGGAGCCTTGGCAGCTCTAAAGACCAAAAACGGTGAGATGTGCGTATAGTAGGGTATTTTCGCGCGAGGAATATTATGAGGAATTGTGCTGACCAAAATCTAAGTAAGTCTTGAAAAGGAACATCTAGAACGTTAATTATACAGTTTGCATCTTCAATTTTTATTTTATATAATAAAGAAAAAAATTATCATGAAGTGCATTTTCTTTTAACAGCTAATAACTTTATTTTTTGCTTAAATGGTATTAATTCTAACAGTACATTAAAATAGTCCGAATTTTTATGAAAGAACACATATATCATTGGTACAGTCGAAAAAAGACGGAGCATCCCATACATTTCCATCACTAATTTGTTAAACAAAAAATTGCAAATAGTCTTTCAAATGCAAATTATGTGTTCTTTCAATTTATTTTTAAAATATAAGCTTTGAGTGTTGTCTTCGTAATGAAATGTTATCAAACATGGAATTTTTCAATACGAACACTTAATTTTGACACCATATTTTACTTTACTGGTAAATGATACCATAGGATACCAAATGTAAAGTCATTCGGTCAACTAGTTCAGGAATTATAAAGGTTTTAAAGTTTGGAACTCCCAATTTTAAATTCATATGGAACCGTTACAAAACAGATTATAATGCGGGTAGTTTTTTAAACATTACCCAAAACTCCTTAGCATTATTAACTGTATATTTTTGGAGTCGCATAGTTTGACATTCTAGAAATGAATTTACTTCGAAAAATTTGTAGGTTACAATTCATATTCGTCTCAAAATATAATTTCGAAAATAAATATTTTTAAAATTAATTTTTGAAGCACAATTTCCAATTTTAATCTATACAATTTTTAACAAAATACGGTTTACAGATCATTCCACTAAGTAATAATTCCACTATTACAACCTGTTTTGCAACGACTATAACTGAATTTAACAATAACAGTTTCTAACTTTAAACATTCACAATTCCTAAACTACTTGACCGAATGATGTAAAAATTAGGTGTTCGTATGAAATATTTCAGAGCTTATTATACAATTTCACCATGACCCTAAGTATAGTTTTCAAACACAAATTAAAAGACGGCATAAATTCTACTGCAATGGCTATTTCTCTTTTTTCTGTGACAATTTTGAGAATATTATTATGGGCTGTTTCCTTTTTTTTTTTTTTTTTTGTTTGGCCCATTGTACATGGCATACGGTCAGAATGTCGTAAATTGAAATTGATATTAAAACAAAAACTGTTCGAATTTTGAAACTAGCAATCCAAATATACTCAGACATATATCTACCATTTTAAACAGCCTGTTTTCTCCTGTTTAATGTATAAATTAGTATACCATGCAGCCGCATTTACATTGAAATATAAGTTAGTAGATTTCTTGGGGGTAATTATACTGCTACGGATAATTGAAAAATTACAAATTAAGCCACATTTTGAACGTAATTCTTATACTGCATTAGGTGAACATGAGACTTAAATGAATGAGAATAAATAAAATTAGTTCCAAGTAAATGGTAATTTATAGTATATTTTGAAGATTTTCCACTCATTGCATTTTTTATTTGAAATTTCGATTTTTTTTATTGTTCTTAGCGAGCATTTACATCTTAAATGTAACGACCATGCCAAATTCCAAGCTTCTATATCACAGAAATCACAAATTTGAAACGCATTTTGTTCCTACATACTTTAAAATTTTATTTAAAAAAATATCTGTGAATGAATTTATGTCTTTAAAGTAGGAGCCATGATATATTTAAACTTTCTATCCTAACAATTTCAAAAATCATAGTTTAGAAGGTTTGTAGAACGCTTTCTGCTCATTTCACCCTTCTATATTTTGAAATTTTCGGAAATCGTTATTAACCAGCACTTACTTCTTAAAAATAACCGCCATACTAAATTTCAAGTTTCTAGCCAACCAGCATCACAAAAATCGCATTTTTAGATTGTTTTTTGCTCTTATAGATTTCAATTTTTGTAAAAAGTGTTCTGTGCAAGCATTTACGCCTTAAACATAAATGCCAAAACGTGCCAAACTTCAAGTTTCTATCCCGAACAATTCTGAAGAAACGGTAATTTAAAACATTTTCAGCTCATTTCACACATTTAATTTTCTAATTTTTAATCAACTGTTTATACCATGCATCTGTAGCTTTAAAGTAACCACTAAACTAAATTTCAAGTTTCTAACCCGAATAAATTCAACTAAATCGTAATTTAGACTGTTTTCCGCTCATTTCATTCTTTTAAAATTCGATTTTTTAAAAATTCGATTTTTTTAGAAACCGTTCTTAGCAACCATTTACATTTTAAAAGTTACCACCGTGCTAAAGTCCAAGCTTCAATACCAAGTGTAGCACATAAATCGCAATTTTGGAACGTTTTTTGCTTCTGCACCCTTTCAAATTTCGAGTTTTAGGAAAACTGTTATGGGCGAGTAATTACGTCTGAAGAGTAAGAGATATGCCAAATTTCAAGTTTCTAGCTTTAACAGTTCCGAATAAATCGTAATTTAGAACTGTTATATAACATTTTCCGCTCATTTCACACTTTAAATTTCGAATTAAAAAAAATTGCGAGCATCTATAGCTTAAAAATAAAAACTCCCTGCCAAATTCCGGGCAAATTTCCAAAATAATTACTTTACTTATCAAGTAAATATTTCCATTATAATATTTTTCTTTGAACACAAGTTAAGCATAAGATCTGGAAGTCTGATTAATATGTAAATTACAGTGATGATCAATTATTTGTCAAAGACAACAGGTGATATCTTTACTAACTATTATTTTTTTCTTCGAAATATGTGATGTCTCTGCGATGTGATGTCTCTGTTCATGTCTCTGCGAATAAACATACGTCGAACAGAAAATCGAAGAAATTTTATTGAAATTCAGTGCTGCAATTTCTTATTATACCTTATATATATTGTCTTATTATACTAACTGTATTACATAAATCACAATTTTAGAATATTTTTTGCTCCTACATCTTTTTAAATTTCAAATTTTTTGAAAACTGTTCTTTCTGGTCGAGCATTTACGTCTCAAGCTATGCCAAATTTAAAATTTTTGTCCTGAACCAGTTCCATAGGATTTGTTATTTATAAGGCTTTTCACGCTTTCCCACTTTGAAATTTCGATCTTTTTTAAAACCGTTCTTAGCAAATACTTACATTTTAACCCTTTGAGGGGCGGTGGTATATATTATATACCACCTAATTTTAATCCGATTCAAACCAGAAATTTTTAATTAAATTTTACTTTTTTAACTTTGACGAAAAAAAAGTTGAAAAATTCTTATTTTTAACTAAATTCTTTCCTAAATTCCGGTGGGAATTCAACATTACAGGAGCACAAGTGCTCGCCCCTGAAAGGGTTAAAAGTAACTACCATGTCAAATTCCAGGCTTCTATATAATTTTCGATCCTCATCAATACTTTAGAAAGCGTAATTTAAAACATTTTTAGTATCATTTCCGCTCTTTTCACCCTTATAAATTTCTAAATTATTCATAAAGCATCCGTACTTCATTTAACATTTTCTGGTGTAATATAATTTTTTCATTGTATCTCATAAATTAAACGTTTCCTCACTATTATGTGTATATTATATAGCATTTCTGCTATGTTTAAACTACTTGATTTTAATAAGATAAATTTGAACATCAGTACCGAAGCCATTATGTTTTTACTTTCTTCTATCTATAATAGAAAAAAAGTATTGTAATCAAAATTTCTTACGACGGATTTACACGTTTTAGGTGTTAGAGATCCCGAAAAACATGTTTTTACAAAATGTCTATCTGTCCACCTGTCCCTATTTTATCATCTAAAAGTGTAAGAAGATATGCATACAACTAAACAAATTTCATTTATAAATTTTTGACTATGGTCAGCAGGTCCCAGTTGAATTTGGAGATACTCCGCCGGAAGAGTGCGCTGTGATAGCCATTTAAATATTTCAAATTCAAAAAGATTAAAAAAAGTTAGAGAACCTAAAGATTTTTTCGTTAAATATTCGTCCTTTTTTCAAGAATTCTGGAGCATTTTTTATTTTGCATCTATCTTGAAAAATGGCTGAGATATAGCAGTTCGAAATTTTAGGGCGGATGACATTTTGAAACAAGAGAGCAATATTATTCCATAAATGGGTTTAATTTATGAATTTTAGTGAACATGGGTTAGTGGCAAATTTTCTTTCAATGTTATAGTGTTGTTAAAACTCTTATATGCTTCACACTATTTATTCGTATTCGCCAACGTCAAATTCTCTTCAAGCTTGGCGACACTTGGCTATAGCTGACTAATTTGGCGAAATTCTCATTCAAATTCAATATTGTCGAGAACTAGGAATGAATCTCCTGTAATCGGTTTCATTCATTTTAGATTCGTGTTTTCAAGTAAAATTGGCTAAAATCTTAAAACCAAGGAATAGGGAGTATATCTTTTCTTGCCGGTTCAGGCCAGAAGGGCTCTACGTAGTTTTGTACATCGGCTGCTTGCATCGAAGTAACCCGACGATTTACAAGCAGCTGACGTACAACAAAATGATGAAAAATATTGATTTTATTGGCGATGTGATAGCGAATTTTGAAGAGCATAAGAGTTTTGAGTGTATGTTTTAACTTGTATGAGATAGAAGAAAGTCTTATGATTGGCACATCCGACTAGTTAAATCTAAAATTTTTCTAGCATATTTTATTTTTCTGTCTACGTTTAATTTCCCTCCAACGGTGTTTTTTAATGAATATTCTAACACCGTAGTATTTAATCTGTAGTTTTAGTTGAAACTCATTAGTAAAATCTAAGTTGCATCTTTAAAGGATAGTAATAATATTAGCATGCCCAGATTAATGAATTTTCATCGTGCATTATCGTGGAATAAACTTGCTAATGTTGTCATAAGAAGATTTTAAAAGAAGATAAATCGCCATGACGTACAACTTAAAAACTAAGAAGTTTGCATTAAGAACGAAGAAGCGTACAAAGTAAAGTAATTACTTTGCTTATCAAGTAAATATTTCCATTATAATATTTTTCTTTGAACACAAGTTAAGCATTAGTTTTGGAAATCTCATTCATATGTAAATTACAGTGACGATCAATTATTTGTCAAAAACAACAGATGATACCTTTAATTATTATTATTTTTTAAATTTTCTTCGAAATATGTCATGTCACGTTCGTCCCTGAAAATAAACATCAACGGAAAATCGAACAAAGCATGCATATAATTATTTAAGATTTTGTGTACCAATTTCTTCTTATGCTTTATGTTTTGTGAAGTCTTGGGTGCCGACAGCTGAAAAAACTGCTTTTCTTGGTCTTTTTTGCATCAATTTAAAGTCACGTGTCTCCTCATAATAAAAGTACAGTGACCTCTCACTTATACAACTCTCAGTTATACGACTCTCTCGGTTATACGCCGAATTCTCTTGGTCCCGTCCGCGCTTTATGGGAAATAATGCTAAACTTCTCTCAGTTATACGACTGCTTCTCTCACTTATACGACGCTTTAAACGGTTCAGGCGATTTTACATTTCTCACTCAAGAATTCTTTTTTATAATCATTAAAGTGCAAATCATTAACGTTTCTTACCTTTATCCTTTTTACTATTGTTAAAGTGTTTATCAATAATGAATAACATTTCTTATCTACCTTGGTGTGTTATTAACGATGAAATCTATGGCGGGAACGTTGTTGTATTGAATTTTCTTGTGCCGTCCATTTAACAAAACCGATTAAAAAAAGCCAAATGACCACCTGCAGATTACGTCCTGTATAGTACTGAGTGAGAAATCAGGGTTATTGCAAAATGCCCTTTCCTAGGTCAATGTCCAATCACATCCAGATATAAAAGATTTACCATTTATGTAACAAAATGAAGTTCGATTTTTGCCAGCAAATTCTACAAACAAATTAAAGCTATTAGATTTAGGGATTATAAAGTATTTAAAGTAAACTACTGAAGGAGTTTGATTTGTCATTTTATTTTTGATCGGGAAAACGAAAAGGAAGTTAAAGCAATTTCAATTTTAGATGCTATGCATCTTACAGCATCTGCATGGAAAAATGTGACATCGTCAGACAGTTAAGAATTGTTTTAAGAAATGGGTTTTTTCACAAGATGGATGAACCCGATTTTGAGAGCGTATGAGAATCCTTTAATGAGAAATCTTTGAGGATATCAATAATGAAGACGTGAGCGAGGAGGGTGACGAAGATAAGAGCAATGTTCCTGCTGTTGTAAATTTTTCAGAAGCAAGTTCCGCTTTAAATATCATAAAAGAATTATGTCCACCAAAATAATTATTCCCAAAATTGCTTAAAAGCTTTAACAGACATAGAAAAAGACATTTTCTCTTTTCGTCTACGACAGAGACAAACTAATATCACTTTATTTTTTGAGAAAATCTGATCTGTAAATTTTCAAAATAAACATAGTGGTGAGTGAAGTATTTTGTGGACTTTTTAAAATATTTTTTATGTTTTATTTTTTAATGTTATTTTATAATTTTTTTTACAATCTGTTCTTAGTACTCAAAACTTACCGTTTTTAATGTAGGTAAAATAATTAATGCATATAAAGTTTGAAACTTGTATAGTAAGACGGTCTCTCATTTATAAGACTCTCTCGGTTATACGACTTTTTTCTACGGTCCCTTGAAAGTCGTATAAGTGAGAGGTCACTGTATTTGAAAGAAGAAGTTGCAGCGTACATATAAAAGACGTAAAATATTGAAAGCTTTAATCAGCTAAAATATTAATGTATATTAGCCCAAATTTCGTACAGGATTGTTTTTTCATAAGGGGGGCTTCAAATCATTAAAGCATGAAAGAAATAGGTGTGCACCAATCATCTAACTTCTCTTTTTAGTAGCAAACCAAAATGTATGGCTATCCTGAAGATTTTAATATTTGTGTTCTAACATGTTTTTAAAATGTAATTATACTTCTCAATTTTAAACCTATCCTAAATTATTTTGTATCTTCATGTGTATTTAATATTATACTTACTCCTAAGTACTTTAAATTGTGCTTAGACTTCTATGACCCCCTAACTTTTAGAATTACAGCTACTGCTCGAGAAGTCGTAAAAGCAGTTTCAACAAGGGATCTCATAGAAAATACCTCAACTTTTCAACAGGGTTGCCAGGATGGCTTTTTTTTTAAATTCAGAATTTTGAATTCACACCAGAAATTAATAGGTGTAAATTTTTATTTATGTAATGAGAGACATATTCCGGCCTCTCAGCGAAAATATTATTCTTTCAAAATTTCTGGTATCTTCTGGTACATTATTCTTAACATTATCAAGTGCTTGTAAAAATACTTGAAGCAAATGATATAAATGAATGCACAGAAATGTTTACGATTTAACAAAATAAAACACTAAACTTATCAGAGAATAAACAGTTTTATAATAATTTTTATCTTTCTTTATTATAAGTACAACGCTCAATATAATTTAATTTTATAAATGCATAAATAAATAAGTAAATAAAAGGTTGAATTATAAATTTAAAAAAGTTTAAAATATTTGTGTGCTCAAAAAAAAAAAAAGAAAAATAAATAATCCATTTCATAAATAGGTGATTTAACAAAATAAAACACTAAACTTATCAGAGAATAAACAGTTTTATAATAATTTTTATCTTTCTTTATTATAAGTACAACGCTCAATATAATTTAATTTTATAAATGCATAAATAAATAAGTAAATAAAAGGTTGAATTATAAATTTAAAAAAGTTTAAAATATTTGTGTGCTCAAAAAAAAAAAAAGAAAAATAAATAATCCATTTCATAAATAGGTTTAGAATTATTATTACCATTATTAAAAACAACAAATAAATTTAGTTATCTTTTAACAATACTGTATCTCTTGAATGTTTTATTTTCATGTTTAAAACAATAATTATTATCATTTACCAAACAAAAAAATTCTCGGCAAATATTTAATTTTTAAATACAAATTATGGGAATTATCACTTTACAACACAGCGTGAGTAAAAAATGTTCAGACTGGGGATCGAACCCGGAAACCTTGGTATTACTCACCAATGCTCTACCATTTTGCGTAATACCAAAGGTTCCGCGTTCGATCCCCGTTCTGGACGTTTTTTCACTCTGTTGGTTGCGTACGCTGTGTAGTAAAGGGATAATTCACATCCTTTGTATTCATTAATTTCCAGCGTAATTTGAGCTTCCCTGACAATTTAATTTGGTTTAATTTTTATTTATAAATAAGAAACTTCATAAGCTATGGAATCGTCGGTATATATGTATTTTTTAAATAGATCACATTTTTCAATGCAATGGATTCTATCGTGGAAATACCATCGAGAAGAAGGACTTCTGGCAATGAAATCAAAAATTCGCCTGGAAGCTTTATGTCAAGCAGATGTTAATTGACTACGTCTTGTTTACTTTTACTATGAATAATGCCAGAAATCACTTTAACACGGAAATTTTACTCAAGTTTTATAAAACTATTTTACACCAGAATTTTTATTAACCCTCTGAGCGTTAAATTGTAATGTTGTTTTCTCTGCATTTTGTTTTAAATGCTAAAAAAATACGATTCTTTCAGCATTATCAATAAAACTTAATTACCCTAATCTAACCCTTGAGAGTATTAATCATTCTTCAATGTTTTGAAAATTCAGTAAATCTATAGAATTATATTGTCTTAAACCTTGCATATATTGCAGTGAAACCTGGAGCTTAGTGAACGGAATATTACGTTCTACACGCTTAGAAGGTTAAAAACTATTAACTTATTCATTTAACAAATTTGTGCGACTTTTATATTTAATTTACTTTAACATGTTTTTAAAATGTAATTATACTTCTCAATTTTAAACCTATCCTAAATTATTTTGTATCTTCATGTGTATTTAATATTATACTTACTCCTAAGTACTTTAAATTGTGCTTAGACTTCTATGACCCCCTAACTTTTAGAATTACAGCTACTGCTCGAGAAGTCGTAAAAGCAGTTTCAACAAGGGATCTCATAGAAAATACCTCAACTTTTCAACAGGGTTGCCAGGATGGCTTTTTTTTAAATTCAGAATTTTGAATTCACACCAGAAATTAATAGGTGTAAATTTTTATTTATGTAATGAGAGACATATTCCGGCCTCTCAGCGAAAATATTATTCTTTCAAAATTTCTGGTATCTTCTGGTACATTATTCTTAACATTATCAAGTGCTTGTAAAAATACTTGAAGCAAATGATATAAATGAATGCACAGAAATGTTTACGATTTAACAAAATAAAACACTAAACTTATCAGAGAATAAACAGTTTTATAATAATTTTTATCTTTCTTTATTATAAGTACAACGCTCAATATAATTTAATTTTATAAATGCATAAATAAATAAGTAAATAAAAGGTTGAATTATAAATTTAAAAAAGTTTAAAATATTTGTGTGCTCAAAAAAAAAAAAGAAAAATAAATAATCCATTTCATAAATAGGTGATTTAACAAAATAAAACACTAAACTTATCAGAGAATAAACAGTTTTATAATAATTTTTATCTTTCTTTATTATAAGTACAACGCTCAATATAATTTAATTTTATAAATGCATAAATAAATAAGTAAATAAAAGGTTGAATTATAAATTTAAAAAAGTTTAAAATATTTGTGTGCTCAAAAAAAAAAAAAAGAAAAATAAATAATCCATTTCATAAATAGGTTTAGAATTATTATTACCATTATTAAAAACAACAAATAAATTTAGTTATCTTTTAACAATACTGTATCTCTTGAATGTTTTATTTTCATGTTTAAAACAATAATTATTATCATTTACCAAACAAAAAAATTCTCGGCAAATATTTAATTTTTAAATACAAATTATGGGAATTATCACTTTACAACACAGCGTGAGTAAAAAATGTTCAGACTGGGGATCGAACCCGGAAACCTTGGTATTACTCACCAATGCTCTACCATTTTGCGTAATACCAAAGGTTCCGCGTTCGATCCCCGTTCTGGACGTTTTTTCACTCTGTTGGTTGCGTACGCTGTGTAGTAAAGGGATAATTCACATCCTTTGTATTCATTAATTTCCAGCGTAATTTGAGCTTCCCTGACAATTTAATTTGGTTTAATTTTTATTTATAAATAAGAAACTTCATAAGCTATGGAATCGTCGGTATATATGTATTTTTTAAATAGATCACATTTTTCAATGCAATGGATTCTATCGTGGAAATACCATCGAGAAGAAGGACTTCTGGCAATGAAATCAAAAATTCGCCTGGAAGCTTTATGTCAAGCAGATGTTAATTGACTACGTCTTGTTTACTTTTACTATGAATAATGCCAGAAATCACTTTAACACGGAAATTTTACTCAAGTTTTATAAAACTATTTTACACCAGAATTTTTATTAACCCTCTGAGCGTTAAATTGTAATGTTGTTTTCTCTGCATTTTGTTTTAAATGCTAAAAAAATACGATTCTTTCAGCATTATCAATAAAACTTAATTACCCTAATCTAACCCTTGAGAGTATTAATCATTCTTCAATGTTTTGAAAATTCAGTAAATCTATAGAATTATATTGTCTTAAACCTTGCATATATTGCAGTGAAACCTGGAGCTTAGTGAACGGAATATTACGTTCTACACGCTTAGAAGGTTAAAAACTATTAACTTATTCATTTAACAAATTTGTGCGACTTTTATATTTAATTTACTTTAACATGTTTTTAAAATGTAATTATACTTCTCAATTTTAAACCTATCCTAAATTATTTTGTATCTTCATGTGTATTTAATATTATACTTACTCCTAAGTACTTTAAATTGTGCTTAGACTTCTATGACCCCCTAACTTTTAGAATTACAGCTACTGCTCGAGAAGTCGTAAAAGCAGTTTCAACAAGGGATCTCATAGAAAATACCTCAACTTTTCAACAGGGTTGCCAGGATGGCTTTTTTTTAAATTCAGAATTTTGAATTCACACCAGAAATTAATAGGTGTAAATTTTTATTTATGTAATGAGAGACATATTCCGGCCTCTCAGCGAAAATATTATTCTTTCAAAATTTCTGGTATCTTCTGGTACATTATTCTTAACATTATCAAGTGCTTGTAAAAATACTTGAAGCAAATGATATAAATGAATGCACAGAAATGTTTACGATTTAACAAAATAAAACACTAAACTTATCAGAGAATAAACAGTTTTATAATAATTTTTATCTTTCTTTATTATAAGTACAACGCTCAATATAATTTAATTTTATAAATGCATAAATAAATAAGTAAATAAAAGGTTGAATTATAAATTTAAAAAAGTTTAAAATATTTGTGTGCTCAAAAAAAAAAAAAGAAAAATAAATAATCCATTTCATAAATAGGTGATTTAACAAAATAAAACACTAAACTTATCAGAGAATAAACAGTTTTATAATAATTTTTATCTTTCTTTATTATAAGTACAACGCTCAATATAATTTAATTTTATAAATGCATAAATAAATAAGTAAATAAAAGGTTGAATTATAAATTTAAAAAAGTTTAAAATATTTGTGTGCTCAAAAAAAAAAAAAGAAAAATAAATAATCCATTTCATAAATAGGTTTAGAATTATTATTACCATTATTAAAAACAACAAATAAATGTAGTTATCTTTTAACAATACTGTATCTCTTGAATGTTTTATTTTCATGTTTAAAACAATAATTATTATCATTTACCAAACAAAAAAATTCTCGGCAAATATTTAATTTTTAAATACAAATTATGGGAATTATCACTTTACAACACAGCGTGAGTAAAAAATGTTCAGACTGGGGATCGAACCCGGAAACCTTGGTATTACTCACCAATGCTCTACCATTTTGCGTAATACCAAAGGTTCCGCGTTCGATCCCCGTTCTGGACGTTTTTTCACTCTGTTGGTTGCGTACGCTGTGTAGTAAAGGGATAATTCACATCCTTTGTATTCATTAATTTCCAGCGTAATTTGAGCTTCCCTGACAATTTAATTTGGTTTAATTTTTATTTATAAATAAGAAACTTCATAAGCTATGGAATCGTCGGTATATATGTATTTTTTAAATAGATCACATTTTTCAATGCAATGGATTCTATCGTGGAAATACCATCGAGAAGAAGGACTTCTGGCAATGAAATCAAAAATTCGCCTGGAAGCTTTATGTCAAGCAGATGTTAATTGACTACGTCTTGTTTACTTTTACTATGAATAATGCCAGAAATCACTTTAACACGGAAATTTTACTCAAGTTTTATAAAACTATTTTACACCAGAATTTTTATTAACCCTCTGAGCGTTAAATTGTAATGTTGTTTTCTCTGCATTTTGTTTTAAATGCTAAAAAAATACGATTCTTTCAGCATTATCAATAAAACTTAATTACCCTAATCTAACCCTTGAGAGTATTAATCATTCTTCAATGTTTTGAAAATTCAGTAAATCTATAGAATTATATTGTCTTAAACCTTGCATATATTGCAGTGAAACCTGGAGCTTAGTGAACGGAATATTACGTTCTACACGCTTAGAAGGTTAAAAACTATTAACTTATTCATTTAACAAATTTGTGCGACTTTTATATTTAATTTACCTTAACCCTTTGAAGGGCAAGCACGTGGTCTAAAAATGCTAAATTTTACGTTGTTTTGACACCAGTAATTTTATATAATGAATTTTTACCTTCTCAATCTGCAAAAAAGAATAATAAATATTTTTATTTAATAATACTGGTGGCAAAGTTATATATTAAAATGTGGTATATATTATATACCGGTGCCCCTTAAGGGGTTAAAAAGAAATTTCTGGTTCGAATCGGAATTTATTCATTTAGTAACGGTCAAAATGACTGCTCATTGTCGTTCTAGTGTTAAGTTAGTGATCATTACTTTTAGTGAGTCAATTTTCTTTTAACATGTTTTCAAACTGTATTTGATTTTGAAATAATTTTGAAAAATTGACAGGCTGTTTGTGTGCAGATTTCTTTTTTCATTTCGTTATTCATTTATTTTAATGTCTTGAATATGAACGGAATACAAGACACTTTTAAGTGAGATGCACTAATAAATTTAATTGAAATTATTTATAAAGGAAAATCAAACAAAAGAATAAAAAAAGATAAATTTAAGAATATTTATAAAATTATAATTTATTAATTTATTTATTGGTCATAGATTTAATATATATAAATATATATTTAAGAGAACAGAAATTATCTTCAAATGGTTTCATTCTATTTAATTATCGAAAAAGGTTCGAGATAATGCAAATTATTTAAATGTAAAAAATTGAAAATAACATAAAAATATGCTAAATTTAGTTAATATTCTATATATCGCAAGATAGACTGAAATAAATAATTTAGCAATAAAGATAACTAAAATATATAAACATCTACAATTACAGAAAACATTTAATATCTCTTCTAATTAAAAAAAAAATCATGTAAATACCCGACATTCATCACATGCAATATGGTATCGCATTCAAAATACAAACATTGGATTATTTTAGTGGGAATATTGTAATTACATATGTTATCTGCATATTCAGTCCCTTCGTTTTATTTCGTTTTTGATCGTCGTTTTGTTTCTCATTTACGTTTGTTTCATTATTCTTATATGGCAAGATATTAATAATGGATCAAATACATTTTAGTTACATTAACTGGATAATAAATTTAATGGAGCGTATTCTGTTTTGTAGAAAGAAAATAATCAATTATTACGCACAAAACACCTCTTTAGTTTTTGTTATCATTTAACACTTTTTGTAAGTTCTTTCTACATACTTTTTTAAATGTAAATAATATTTTGTTTTCTTTAGCAAATCTATAGATATTACTAAAAAACGTTTCTAAACATATTTATAGCAATATTTATAAATTTCTATAGATTATTTAAAGACCCTTTTCTCTGGCAATTTCTTATCATTTCAATATGAAACTTTTGTGCAATTTTTTTTATATATAAATAGCTGTGGATTCATACAATTATATATATATATATATAGGCAAAGTTGCAAGACTACTTCTGTGATGAGCTGCACGTTTGAAAAGGAGTACACGCGGGTGATTTGAAGTCTAATTTCAAGGATTTTACGCGTAGTTGCATAAAATTTTCGTTTATACTAGGTGGAATATGTCATCCTCCAGAAGACAATTGACCTATTCTGAGAAACGGCGTGCAATAACGAGAATGGAAGAAGGACAGACACTGACAGGGGTCTGTAAAGACAAAAAATGGCTAAAAGCGTCATGTCAAGAATCTGGAAACGGTTTAAAGACACTGGTAATGTACAGAGACAACAAGGTCAAGGTCGAAAACGTGCCACAACAGACTGTCAGAACCGTTATTTGGCAATGATTGCTAAAAGAAACAGGCAACTGACGTTCAATAAAATAAGTTGAAACTGGTGTGAAACACTAAGAACTAAAATAACTTCTTAAAACTCCATCAAAACTTTAAAATGCGCTAGGCCTTTCGAAAGATCTAAGTCTTTCTTCGCCAGGCGCAAAAAGGCGTGCGTCTACTATGAAAGCAGCAGCAAGACTGTAATCCAGATGTAAATCTGTGTCTTGCTGCTGCTTTCATAGTAACTGACGTTAGTTCAGATTGCAAGGGAGTTCGCTGCAGGAACAGGAACTCGACTATGCAGATTTACTGTGAGTGACAGGCTGCATAAAAGAGGGCTATATGCAAGGAAACCCATGATTTGTATTCCACTAACTCCGGCAGCGAAATGCGCCCGGTTAAAGTGGTGCTTAGATCAACGTCATTGGAGTACCACGGACCGGAGCCAAGTTCTCTGTACCGATGAATCCCGATTTTGTCTGGAGAGTGATTTCAGACGTGTTACGATATGGAGGGAGAAAAACACACGCAATAAGGCTGCAAACATCCGTGAAGGGCACCGATAAAAGCTCCTGGAATTATGGTATGGGCGGGCATCATTTTGAATGGCCGTACTGACCTACACATTTTTACCAGTGCAACGATGAATGCTGAAATATGCAGAAATGAGGTTCTTGATCCTCATGTCAAGTTGTTTAGGGGAGCAATCGGTAATAACTTCCTTATAATGGATGATAATGCGTGACCTCATCATGCTGCACTAAGGACTGATTATCTTGAGGGCGAAGGAATCCAACGAATTTAATGTCCTGCATATTCTCAAGATGTAAATCTGATAGAACATGTGTGGGACGCCCCATTACGCCGACTTTCATCTCGGCAACCCATAACTAGCACTCTGGAGGAGATTCGGAGCCCTATTCATCATGAATACCAATTGTTACCGCAAGCACTTCAGGTTAATCTAATCCACAATATGGAAAATCGCTGTATAACTTGCATTTCGGTCAGGGGTGACGGATACGTTTTATATCTCATTTATATTTGTTTCATTATTCGTATAAGACAAGATATTAATAAAGGATCAAATACATTCTAGTTACATTAACTTGATAATAAATTTAATCGAGCGTATTCTGGTTTGAGAAACGAAAATAATCAATTATTAAGTACAAAACACCCCTTTAGTTTTTGTTATAATTTAGCACTTTTTATAAGTTCTCTCTACATACTTTTCTAAATACAAATAATATTTTGTTTTGTTTAGTAAATCTATAGATTTTACTATAAAACGTTTCTAAACATATTTATAGCAATATTTATAATGTTCTATAGATGATTTAAAGACCCTTTTTTCTGGCAATTTCTTATCATTTCAATATGAAACTTTTGTGAACATTTTTTCTATATAAATAGCTGTGGATTCCTAAACTTTTTTATAGATAGGCAAAATTGCAAGGGTACTTTTTTAATTCAGTTAATATTACCAACTTCTTGAGAAACGCAGAATACCGACATATACATTTAAATGCCCGAAAAATAATATTGTTTTTACGAATGTACCTGATATTCCTGAATGCCCCCAGTATATCCCTAAATGTTGTAAAAGCAATACCAGTTTTAGGACATTCGCCAACGAGATATTAAAAAACAATCAGATAGTAAACAAAATATTAAAAATTAAACATTAAACAATTATATATTTTATATAATAGAAAACTTATTTAATTTCATTTTTCAGAATGCTATTTCTGTATTATAATATTATACGTAATTTAAACAACTCTTTTAAAAGCCTTCTTTAAACAATAATTTAAAGTTTTGTCAGTCAATAACTCATAAAGTTGACACTAATGTCATAAAGTCGATGAACGACATTTAACGATTTTCTAATTATTTCCACATATTAATAGAACATAATCCAATATTTTTTGTACAACGTGGGCATATGTCCTATAAATCTCAAGTACAGTAATCCCTTAACATTCGCGAAGGTTACGTTCCAGGAAAACATCGCGAATGTCAAATCCGCGAATGTTGAGTCTACCTCTCTGCACTAAAAAAGGAGTTACGTTCTACAAAGTTTTAATTAGAGTGGCACAGTATTTCAAAGAACGGAAGGATATATGTATTAACAATACGTTATGCCTAACATATATGTATGAATGTACACAGATATTTATATTTCTGAAATTTATTTAATGAAGATAATTCAAATTACTGACTGGAGAAATAATTACAGCTAAAAATCATAGTTTTTTTAAATAAAGTAATTTCGACTCTCTCTCTATTCGCAAAGATACGATAATGTATGCAGCTTCAGCTCCATACAGCAGCTTCAGCTCCATACAGCAGCTTCAGCTCCATACAGCAGCTTCAGCTCTATCTCTACGAGAACCTGCACATTTTAAACTAGGACTTCCCTCGAAGGGATTAGTCTGAGTTATATTGCTGAGAACACAGGGTTAACAATTACAATATAAAGAAAAAGAGCAAATTAAATGATAGAATTACAAAGTATCATATATAAATTCATATACACTGTTAAAAAAATAGAAAAGAAGTACTGTTCATCAGATGTGTTGTCATATTTTTTTAACATGTGGCAAAGAATCTCATTTTCTTGAAAAAAAAAAAATTAAAAAAAAAAAAAACGCCGGATCTTTTAAAACGCCAAGCTTTTTAAAGTTACGTAATTGGATTTGCAGTCAATAGATTATTTTATAAAGCGTGACTTAACGCAAATTTAATTTCATTGTTGCACCTTTTTTTGTGTGTGAATTTAAAATTTTTCTTCCTTGATTATATATCTATTATTTGTATAACTGTTTATAGAAATACTTACATTTCAAACCACATTGATAGCATGCTTTGCTACAAACCAGATTGCAAAACTATAGTCTAAATTACTATTAAAGTATACAAAAAATCTTTCGATGACTTTTGTAAAATAACTTTTACATTAAATCTCCGTATCGGCAAAATTGAAAAATTATATATATTTCAAAGTTAAGCTTAACAGATACTTCTTGATTATTCTCTAGGCAGCTCTTCCCTCTGCGCCGATCCGCAGACTTTTCTTTTGCCTGTCTGTCTGTCTCTCCACAATCTGTCTGTTTCCCTATCCGTTCTTCTGCCCGTTTCTCTAACCGATTGTCTATCTCTCTACACGTCTCGCTACCTGTCTATATTTCTCTACCGGTCTCGCTACCCGCCAATCTATTTCTCTAACCGTCTGTCTATCCGTCTAACTACTTGTATGTCTAGCCGTGTCTCTATCCACTTCTCTACCCATTTGTCTATCTGTCTCACAACTTGTCTGTCTCTCTACCCGTCTGGCTATACGCCTCTCTACCCATCTTCTTACCCATCTCCGTACCCATCTACTACCTCTCTACTCGTCTGTATACCCGTCTCACTATTCGTCTGTTTTTGTACCAGACTCTTTACCCGTCTCGCTACCAATCTCATTACCCGTCAGACAACACGTCTCTGTACTCATCTCTTTATCTACCACGCTACGCGTCTCGCAACCTTTCTCGCTACATTCCTGTCTACCGTCTCGTGACCCATCTCGCTACTACTCTGTTAACCCTCTTTTTACCTTTCTCTTTAGCTGTCTATCTATTCGTTTCTCTACCCGTCAACCTACCTATGTCGCTACTCGTCTCTCTACCATCTCACTACCCGTCTGTCTACCCGTTTGTTTACTCGTCTTTCTACCTCTCGCCACTTCTTCCCAATATTTAAACAATTCATTTAATATACAGAAGCCGATTAAATGCAAACAGAAGTAATTTATCTAATAAGTGTAATCAGATGCAATTTTTTTTAAATAGATCAGTTTCAACCACGTGATCACCAGCCCACCAAAAGTTATCAACCAATCATAATCGTGGATTTGTATACTGTATAACGAGCTAACCATTCACAATCCACCATCTTTGATGGGCAAACAAAACAAATCTGGTTGCTAAGGTGGTTGCTAGGGTGTGACGTCAGTTGAAACTGATCTATACATACATAAACCTGAATAATAATTCATCAGTTTTGTGTTCATGGTTGTTTATATCATTTGACAATAAATCTCAACTTCTTAAACCTGAATCGTCTGAAGCTTTTTAAAAAAACCACAAGGTCTGTATAACTGCAAAGTACCCTGAGGGCTATATTAGCTACATGTTATTAAGTTAAGTGAAAGTTTCGTTATCGCATTTGCAGCCAATTGCTTATGTCAGAAAGCGTGGCTTAACGCCATTTTAAATTCATTAGTGTAACTTTCTTTTTTTTTTTTCTTTTCTTTTTTTTTTTTTGGGGGGGGGGAGGGTTTCAAATATATACATATAAATTAAAACTTTTGCCTCCATGCCATTACTGTTGTTTGTATTATTAACTAATACTTTGTAGACCGAGCTTCATTTGAAACAAATGTAAAAGACTTCTTCTACAGTTTTTTTTTTAGGAGAAACTTTCGTAATTGGGCCTAAAGCCAATCGGAGCATTTAATATCATTATTGTAACTCTTATAGGGTTAAAACAATATTGTTGCTAGCTTTACTCTTGTTTGAGACCAGCCTTGTCTGTGTATCTGAATGGGGAAAAGTTTTGTATCCAATGTCGGTTGGCGAAAAAAAATTTAAATGGTGCCAGAAGGTAGTTTTAGCATCTTACAAAATTTTTCAAGAGAGCGGTAAAACATGTTTTTCAAATATTTGTAAACATACGTTTATTAAAACATGTTTTTGCACCATCTTAAAAATTTAAGCACGATGCTAAAATAAAATTTTATCGCCATATTCGATATTTTAATAAGTAATGAAAATACATAAACAAACTAATTTAACAAACCTAAGAGGCATTTTTGTGATAAATAATTCTTATTGTCAGGAGAGTAAATTGTAAACAATTAATAAACGGCTAGTAAATAATAAATAGCATTTAAAATCTAAAAATGAAGAAGTGGTCCGTATAAAAATGCAAACCATAACATGATACGCTTGATATATGTAAATCTTTTTTTATTTTTTAATATTTCCGAAGGCACAGATAAAAAGGTAAAAATCTCTTTTCCAAATGCCATTACGATTTAATATAAATATATACAAAATAGTGAAATATCTGCAAAAAAATATATTTACATAATACTACATCTGCAAAAAAATACGATTTAGAAAAAGTAAGCCAAATTCTGCAGATCCCAACAATCACATCAAAAAACTTATCTCCAAAAAAGAACTCGCCAAATCTTACGGCACAGGAGATGGATTTTCCCCTCTGAATGCAGAATATTAGTTTTTTTTTTCTTGTACGATGGGTGATTATAATATAAATTTTTCATTTACGTACTACATACCGTTTGATATATTGATACTTTTATGTTTTCCTGGCGCAGTTGATAAATCGCCAAATTTTGTTCCTATAACATTTTCATATTGAATTCATTTCATTTAAGAATAAACCTTTCACTCATTTAATTTAAAATACATGCCTTTCATTAATCCCATTTAAAATGCTAAAAAGAGGAAAAAAATAATGCCATAAATCGAAACCCTTTATTTAAACACCAAAGAATTTTTTTTTTAATTTACACACGCGAAATAAAAAAAGCTGCTATTGCTGAGATTTGTGCCAAATCTCCAATACCAAGTCTTCCAAGTTATTGCGGGGTTTTTCTTTCAAACAGAAAAAAATCCAGATTAATTTTCGATTTCTACTAAATTGAAATATATTTTATTGTGCTGAATATTAGCGCGTGCATATTTTTTTGCTCCATGTACTCCATGAACTTTTCAATTCCGATTGTCTACGAAAATCTCCCGCCGGTGAAAATGACGTATGCACAAAATTTAGTGACGTATGTACTTTAATTGTGCTTTTTAATCTATTTTTTTAACATAATTTCCAAACGGTTTGATATTTATTCTTGGTAATAAATAGACGTCGTTGTCACCGTTATAGGTACCTGCTGTAAAAATTTGAACGAAATCCGTTAAATATTTTTTGAGTTATGCTTGACGAAAGGTTTTAATATCCATCGTAGCTATATATGGGGCAAAGTAATACTGCGTTGTGTATGAGTCTTCGTTGCACTCAGACAATTAATTGATTGAAGATGCCGTTACCTTACCACTTCTAATATCCTCATTGCAATGAGTATTCTGCTGTTATTATTATTCTGCTTTCCTGCTCCTTTTTCAGTTCACAACTGATGAAATTTAATTTGTAAATAAATACTGAGAAAACACAGAGGAGACAATCTTTAACCACTGTAAATTCCGAAAAAGAAAGATATAATTTTAAAAAAAATCGCAAATAATCAAGTCGGATTCTCGCGAATGTTAAGTTTTCCGCATTTTCATGTTCGCGAATAATCAAAACTCGCGAATGTTAAAACCGCGAATGTTACGGTATTACTGTAATTACAAAACAAAAGTTAGCATCGTAATTTTGCTGTTTTTAACTGTACCACGCCACATCTACCTTGACTCTCAAACTATAATACATTCTGTCCTTATTAATACCGTGAATGTTGATTAATCCTTTTGCCATGTTTCTGTTTAATTTCAACTGCTGGAAATCAGCAGTTATTTCTTGAATTTTTGTCATGGATTAAAAGTTATATATGCATTTGTCGAAATGAAACATTATATTTAATTTATTCGTATGATAATACTGGTGTCAATTATTAATACAATAAAATTTATTAGTAAACTTTTATTATAATTATAAATATTCAAAATTCAGATAATTATTAAATATACAGATTATTTGTTCAAATTTTATTCCGAAACTTCAGTCTAACAATCACGTATTTAACAGACTTTTAATCACATTTATAGAAAATGATCGAAAGAAAAAAGGGAAAACTATTTTACAATATTTCTTTTCGTAATTAAATAATCATAGAAAGAGTGAAACACATTATTTTATGTTTAATGTTCTTTTTCTCCCTTTTGTGATATTAAAATTCGTTGAATGTTTTTGCATTTGTATTTTCTCACAGCTTTTCGCAATTGTTATTCAATTTCTCTGCACTTTTGTCTTTGACACAAGCTCCGTAACGGATTTTTTTTTTGTTAAAAATACTACAAAAAACATAAATGATGGCGCATAATAGAAGAAAATAAATACTTTTAATATGAACATTGTGCAGTACTGTAATCAATAGCTTATGTGCAATGTACACTTATATTCGGCAATTTTTGAAAAGGAAAATTCAGATATAAAACAAGCTGTTAATTATAGTGTTTATAAAAAAGTTTTTTTTTAAACTCAAATTTAGATGCTATATAAAGTTAGTATGCCACAGAAGGTACATATCACTGCCCTGAGCGTATTTCAGACTTTAGTTTATGTGTATTTCCATGTTAAAAATCTTTATATTGCTACCAATGGAAGTTAAGAATATGGAAAGATTCTGTGATTACAGGATTGCTACAGGTTGAATTAAAAAGTATGTGAAATTTCGTTAATATGATTTATTCTTAATTTCGTGCTCCTTCAGTGGGTTTAATATATCTTACTTGAAATTTGCCGATTAGTTTTAAGATGTTTAATTTAATTGATCTAAGATTAACAAAGCTAGTATAAAACAAACAAAAACTGAGGGTGTTAAGAGAAAAGTACGTCATAAGTAATATTATCTTCAGATTCATGCAACAAATTGTAAACAGATGCACAATTTAATATATTTTTATGAAAAAAAAAGAAAAAAAAGACATTTGTTCTATATGCAACAGATTAGAATGTAAATCTAGATATTCATTTTTTTTATTATTAAAAAAACTAATAAGCTGAATTGTACAAATTATTATCAACCATTTTTGTTTTAAAAATGTTTAAATCATAACTGAGTTTCGAAGCGCATAAAAAAAATAAAAATAATAATTGAATTTTTAAAATATTGAAATATGTACAGGCATCCCCCGACTTACGTAAGTAATACGTTCCGTAAATTTTTACGTAACTTGAAGTTTACGTAAATCGAGCTTCAGTATAATTTTCTAAAAAACTGCAAAAAAAAAAAAAATATATATATATATATGTGTGTAGGATTTCAGTTTAAACACTTTGTTTCCTTTATGACGTGCATGATCATCAAATGAACTGACGCTCTAGTACTATTATTATCCAGGATTTAAATGCACGAGTTATAAGTATTTTGGATCGCGAGATCAAGATTTGAACATCTTCAAAATTGGAAAAAGAGCCAGTCTTCTAATTTTTATTGTGAAGCAAGCGTCGAAATAAGAAATAGCCAGTAAAGGCGCTGTTAGGCCTAGGTGAACTTTTGGAAAATGAATATATTGTATATGTTTGGGCGAGAAGTGTATTAGCTGTGAAGAAATTATTAGTAAAGTATCGTAGAATTATCTGTCTAGGACTGTATTAAAGTTTATATTTTGTTACTCAACGTCTAGTCGTTCATACAATTTCAGTAAATCAGCTGTTTACATATCATCTTCTTACAAATAAGGGGCTCGGCCGGGATAATTAAAAGGAAGAACAACTCTCAGTGCCAGAATATTAAAAGTAAAACCAACTAGTAGTGGAATAAATAGTGAAATAGGAATCAAAGCTAAAGTGTTGTAAACCGCCAGTATGAAAAGTTGGGTTATGAATTTGCAAGGCAAGTATCAAAACAGTAATCATATTACTCAAGTACAGTTTTGAAAGATAGACATGGGAACCCTAAATAAAGCTAAGAGAATTGATCTAATAAATCTCTGCGAGGAATGCGGAATTGAAGCTCCAGAAAAACCGACAATACCTGTTCTAATAAAGCTGATTAAAAGCTGGGAGAGTTACGATGAAGATTTTATAAAATATCCCTTAGAAGTAGTTATAGCAGCTAGAAAAGATAAAACAGAAGAAGAAAGAGAAGAGAAAAAACTACAGGCGCAATCGAAAGTAGAAGAGAAGAAATTACAAGCAGAACTAGAAGAAAAGAAATGGCGATTACAGATTGAAGAGGAGAAATTACAAGCAGAGATTGAAGAAAAGAAATTGAGAATTTAAATGGAAATGGAAGAGAGAAAATGGAAAGTAGAATTGGAGCAAAAAACCGTGAAAGAGATTTTGAAATTAAGAAAATACAGATACAAGAAAATTCAAGAGATCATCGATGAAAGCCCAAGGACAAATCCAGGTAAGCAATTTGAATTGCTTAGATTATTAACTAAATATGATAGTTCGAATGATATTAGTTTATATTTGTCTATGTACGAAAGGCAAATGGCGCAAACGGGCATTGGTAAAAAAGAATGGGTAAACTATTTAATTAATCTAATGCAAATTAGATGTGATTAATATAATAACAAAGGAAAACGAACCTGAAATTCCCGATTATGTTTACATAAAAAATATTCTGCTAAAACGCTACAAACTATCGCCAGAAATGTCTAGACTGAAATTTTTCTCATCTAAAATGGAGCCATCGGCTAACTGGCGAGATTTCGCTTATGAGATCAAGGTGTGATGGTGTTAGAATAATAAGCGACAACATAGTACGAGTAGGATACATTTAAATTAACGAAGTTCCGTCCAAAATTGATGAAGTAGCTACATCAAGTATAAACAACGATAATCGAGGTTGGGAAGATATGGTTAATATCGACTGCGTAAATGACGAGGGGGATTTGACTCATATTACAAATTTAGCTAACCGAGAAAAAATACGAGAATTTGTAAAATCATATAAGCCGAATAAAACAAGATACAAGATTATCTGATGAAGAATTAAATAACATTACTCAGGATTTATTGGTGATTGCTGAAAATAAAAAGGGTAGTTCAATGCTGTTTGAAATGATTGATGCTGCTAAGGAGCATTTGACTAATTGAAACCGATCAAGTGGAGAGTGTGCAATCTGTTTGCATAGATTTAGTAATCATGATGAATTTTTTTTGAGAATCCAAGATATAGTGAGGATGATGCAGAAAGTAAAGTGAAAAGTGATGAAATAAGTAGTCCTGCACATGATAGAATAAACTATGTAAAAGATCGCAGTAGGAATTTGGATCATAAGGGAATGGACAGAAATTTTAATAGACGATTTGATAACAGAAGCAATAATAGATATGGCCAAAGATATGTTAAACAGTCATTTAACCATGAAAATTACAATAAATATAGGTAGGTATGGGAAACAGAGTTCCGAGAATTTTTACCAAAATTAATCTGAGATTCCTCAAAACTTTGAGACTGAAGATTCTTCAATACCTCAAAGCATAACAGAAAGTGAAGATTTGATTAATAGTTCACCGGATGTGGTTGAACCTAATGATGGATCTGAAATGCTAGAAAGTGCTTCACCTAATTCAAAAGCAAAGTATAATCCAAATTTTCCCCCTAGGTACAAGAATAGAAGCTACTATCATGGTCGAAATAATTATAATTATGATGGCCGACGATCATGTAAGGTTAGTTATAATGAACAAAGAAATTCACAACCATCACATAGGTGTAATGTACAGCAAACTGAAGACTCATTTAGCAATTTTGAAAAGATATTTGAAAATGATCTCAGAACTCATGATCATGATAATTACAAATCAGATTATAGGTCTGGAAGTTACAGACATGATAATATGTACCATGCAAAACAAAGGTACAATGATAGTAGAAATAATTATCATCGTGGATTTAAAGGAGCTTATAGTGACAGAGATGCTTATTCAAATTCTTATAACTCTAGAAGCAATAGGTATACGGATTCTAGAGATAGAGATCAGTATGCAGAAAGAAATTACGGAGAAAATAAGTATACAGCTTCTAAAGGTAGAGAGCAATATACCGAAAGAAATTACAGAGATATTAGATATGCAGATTCCAAAGATAAAGATCAATATGCAGAGAGAAATTACAGGGAAAACAGATATATAGCTTCTAAAGATAGAGATCATGAAGGTCCAGGAAAGACGTCAACCGGGGCCGAATACATGAAGCCGTGGTCTATGGATTAAACTCCTGGATAAGTCAAATAGATGAAGTATATGTGTATGTGTGTTGTATATATGATAAAAATTTTATGTAAAAGAAAAATATATAAAAAAATTCAAAAGTTAACTGTTCAGGCATATAAAAATAATAGACCAAGATGCCGATGTTGGGACGCCATCACGTCAGGATGACCGATTTGTAGGATTTCAGTTTAAACACTTCGTTTCCTTTATGACGTGCATGATCATCAAATGAACTGACGCTCTAGTACTATTATTATCCATGATTTAAATGCACGAGTTATAAATATTTTGGATCACGAGACCAAGATTTGAACATCTTCAAAATTGGAAAAAGAGCCAGTCTTCTAATTTTTATTGTGAAGCAAGCGTCGAAATGGGAAATAGCCAGTAAAGATGCTGTTAGGCCTAAGTGGACTTTTGGAAAATGAATATATTGTATATGTTTGGGTGAGGAGTGTATCAGCTGTGAAGAAATTATTAGTAAAGTATTGTAGAATTATCTGTCTAGGACTGTATTAAAGTTTATATTTTGTTACTCAACGTCTAGTAGTTCATATAATTCCAGTAAATCAACTGTTTACATATCATCTTCTTACACACACACACACACACACACACACATATATATATATATATATATTATTTAAACAGTATTATTTTGTAAAAATAAAGAATCGTTCAACAGTACTTAATCAGATAAAAATTATAAAAAATATGAAAAAGTATAAAAACAGTCTGAAAGAACACTTTTCAAATAAAAATTATTTTGTAGATTCAGGGATTTATATATAATTCATAAAATAATAAAATAATTAATAATGTAACAAAATAATTATCAAAAGTATACAAACGCGTATCGAATATGCTAGTATGTTCATAAATCTAATTTTTGAGATTTATTTACGTTACTGCGAACTTACATAATTCAAGTAGTTACGTAACTCGGTGGATGCCTGTATTCATATTTCGTCGCAGATAAATTTTAGAAAATGAGACACTCAATTTTCATATAAACTTGCATTATTCAATAGCACACTTGTCATAGAAGTCAACGGTAATTATAAAATATTTTTCACCTTTTTCATGAACAAAAGAATCCGCTAAGACGGAATCGTAAGGGATCTGGTGGACATGTCATTCTAGACGAATTTTTGACTATACCAGTATGCCGCCTTTTCAATTGTATTCTGTTCGCCTGACCTCAAAATGTGAAGTTTTATGTGCCATTAACAATCAGCTTATATTTCATTTTTTTAACCTATTAACCTATATTTTTTGGAATTAAAAGCATCCCCAGAAGGAAAATATAACCAACATTGAAAAAATAAGAACGATGCGACGTCAGACATTGCCCTCAGAAGCTCTATGCATAAAGTCTCATTTCAAAGTGCAAACGAGAAAATTGTAAATTACGCTTTCATTGGTTTAACACTAATTTTCGAATGTCATTATACTATAAAAATAAATAATGCTGACTTGTGTAAGATCTTAAATCTGGATTACGATTAATTGCAGAATTGCTTTAAATAAACGTCATGAATTGAAATTTTCTACAATAAATGCATTAAAAAGTGTATTTTATAAACAATTCCGAGGGATATGGAGGAAAACTGAAGTCAAATTTGTAAAATGTTAGACAAAATGCATCACATATTGCATACAAATACATTATGCATTATGCATTAGATCTATTACATAATACATACAAATACGAATTGTATAGTCCTAAAAGTTGCATTGTCAAATATACTGTCAAATCAGTGTATGAGGCCAGCAAAACTCCGAAGACAAACTAAACACAAAGAGTATGCAAACAAACCAAATTGCTTTTTTTAAAGCAAGTTAAAAGAACTGAAAGAAAGTCCGAAATGAAATGAAAAGACCACAACTGGTTCCAATAATGTAAAAGCCATTTTTATCTCATATGAGGTATCTCTGACGGTAGCAAATTCTGCAAAACTTCACACGATTGCAGCGAATTGAATTCTACCTGCTGCTAACGCAATGATCACAACAATGATAGCGAGAAAACAACAAAGGATTTAAATTTGATTTCATCATCTAATGATACTGTTACGAGCAGAATCACAGACCTGAGTGACAATTTTGAGAACTAATAGAATGAAAGTGTAAAAATTACTCATTTTTTCTCATTGCAACTAGATGAGATTATAGATATTTCCAATAATGTTAATTTGATAGTTTTCACTTGTTATGAATTTGTTACTAAGATATGTGAAGATTTTTGCAAATTCCTTCCAACTCAAACAAGTGTTGTACTATTCACATGTGTAGGTGGTTTTATACAAGAAAAAGAAATAAACCGGTCAAGATGTATTGCAATAAGTGCAGATGGGGCTTGAGCTATGACTGGAACTGTTAATGATTTGAGGTTTCATTAGATTCGTTGAAGCTAAAATACCAATGTAAATTGAACACTCTGTTGTATTAACCGTGAGCTGCTGTTTTCCTGAAAATTCTTGAGGATTTGAAGACTACATTCAACGAAGTTGTTTAAGTAGTAAATTACATTTAAACTAACTAGCTTTGATATAATTTAATACTGAAACAACTAAATTAACTTGAATTATACACCAAAATTTTGTGAGAAGAAATTGGGAGTAAACACAAGCAACTATTTATGCATGCATTAAGTGGCTATATCAAGTAAAAATGCAATTTGAAAATTTCACTTTTTGCACTGCGTGATGAAGTAAGACTGATTTTAATGGACTCAATTCAATTTGATCGATCGTTTCAATTATTTCTCCTAGCTTGTCAAGGTGGCATATTTGACAGTTATTTTAAATTTCCTGAAAAATAAACATTTTCAAAGTGCAAAAAAAAGTAGAAGCCACAATAAAAAAAGTATTTCCAAGTTATTAACTTGAAAATAATTTTTTTGAATCATAGCCAACATTATTCGATATCTTACAAACTTCGGACGATACAATTTTCCCTGACATTATTGAACATTTTTTTGTACACCTGAAGCACTTGAAAGATACTTTCAGGTTTTAGTTTCCTCTCTTGAAGTCAGAAACAGGCTGTATGAAGGATCCATTTAATTTCCAAGAAATTAGTAAAATCAAAACCTTGACATTTTTAGAGTGGAAACAACATTCGAAATTACCATTAGATCGGTGCATGAAAATTGCTTTCCTTTGCCTTTCCAAATTTTTGATTGTGCGTGAGAAATACCTCTGCAAAACTGGCAAAAAAAGCTACCAAGCAATTACTTCCCTTCTGCGCCGCATGTTTATGTGAAAAGACTTTCTCCAATCTTGTCCTTGTGCACATGAGAAACAAATGTAGACATCGCCGGAATGTCGTACTAGGCTTACGGAAACATGTTTTAATCATTGAACCAAATATTGCACTTCAAGTAGAAGTAAAACAGCAGTATTCTTCTCATAGCAAAGAGTAGTATGTATAATTTAACTGTTTTAAAATGTCTGTTATAATTATTTTTCTACTTATTAATGCAGTTAATTTTTTTCCAAAACTGCACTAAACATAGAATATGTGCAATGAAAAATAAATAGGGTGTATGCATTAAAATAATTTCTTACCTTATATTACGTAAAATATTGTTGGGGGTCCCGGAAATGTATTTCATATCAAAGGGGGTTCGCGAGATCCCAAAGTTTAAGCAACGCTGGTATAGATCATTGGTTTCCAACCTTTTATTGACCACGCCCCACAAAATCATCTGTAATATCAGTATGACCCCCATTCTACTCTGTACCATACGTAATATCTCTTATTATTTAAAAAGTTAACCCTATTTACACGGAGGAAGAATAACAGAGCCTTAACAATAAGTATTCATTTCACATTTTTCAGCTTATCAAACAGAAAATTTGTTGTTTCTTGCCAGTGGCGTAGCAGGGTAGTGGTCCAGATGCTCTGGATACCACTAATTTTGTAATGTTTTATTTCCTTTATCTTATCTGAGAATTGTCTGCGATAATGAAGGATAAGAAAGCTTTAAAATATTACTGGTATCAAGAGCATTTGGACCCCCTTCCTGGATACGCCACTGTTTCTTGCCAACTTACCCCAGCAATATAGTCTTGCATTTTCATCTTCACAAAATGTATGGGAAAACTACTCACATTTGCCAATAAAATTAATAGCAATGACGCATTTTATAATTGATTTTAGTAAGATATTAAGAGATGGTGGGAAAGTTTTGGACGCTACATATTTTCTCTGTGGAAAACACGGTACACAAAAATCATTTCAGGATTCTCATCTGTATCAATTTTAAATAGCCATTTTTGCCATCATAACATGTTTTTCTGTTAGCGGACTTTCCCTTCCCCATCAGTGTCAGTTGCTCGAATTGTATTATCTAATTTTAAAATTTAAAATGTATATGTAAAGGTGTACATTTATTTATTGTGTAGGAGGCCTGCACTAAAGCCATACAAATTTAGTAATTACCCATTTTATATTCTAATGACCATGTGAGATTTACTAATTTTATAAAGTTGGTGTTGATATTACCTCGTTTAGATATTTCAACAGGGTTCCTACTGGTCAAGGAATTTGTTGACCAAAAAATTTCTGGAACCAGTATGTTTTTATAGAAAAATCCAGCTTAAATGAGACGAATTATCGCGCGATTCATCTTGGTGAATTGTTCTAGAAAAGAATAATGGTATATCCCTGGAAAATTCCTTAAAATGTAGAAACCCTGTTCAAGTATTGTTTTAGATTAAATAGGTCGAGACAGTCAGTTTTAGGGTCGAGACAGTCAGATTCAAAAATTCTTAAGTAGTTTCGCATGTAAACGTTTTTTCATGCGACATATAGCAGAACGAATAGGAATACAAGGCTTGTTTAACCTCTTGCCTGTGACATTTTTGTATGATTTTTGTAATTTTAGTAGTTATTTCGTTTAATTTTTTTTAAATAATCTATTTCTAACATTTTGATGATATCAACGAACGAAATTAATGAGAGAGAAAATCCATTTTTTGAACGTTTTTCTCTAATATATGTCACAGGCAAGGGGTCAATACATAGTCTAAAGAGTTGCGAAAAATTGTAAAATAGATACCTACCAGAAAAGTTCTAGAACTTTTTAAGTATGAAAAATTGTGCCTAAATATTTTTAGAGGTTATTTATATTATAATTTCGTTTTTCTTTCGATTTTGAAATTTTGATTGGGGACTTCTTTAACCTTTTATATCCTGAAGGTACATATAAGTACCTCTTGAACCCCTTCGCGATGAGCGTCCGTTACAGAATTTTTAATCTTTTACCACCGGTTTTCCAAAACAAAAATTTTCACCTAATTGAATCGCAGAAATGCTATCATTAAATAAGGCAGAACTTACAATAAAAAGTTACTGGTGGGAATAATCGAGGATTCTGAGCATCTTATGCCTCACGTATACGTGTCACTCGTCCCAAATGTGTTAATAAAACACCTATATATTCGTAATATGACCGTTTTTCCTAACGGTATTCACAATGGCACAAAGAGTGTATTTCTGACAGCAGGCAGGAGATGGAAAATTCAAGCACATATCCTCTTTCTTTGCATTGTAGGGATTTTACATTTGCCACGCTACATTCGAAATCCATTTTGCATTAGAATTGACATGCTTGTTGTTTTTCATTTGAGTAATTTTAGTGGTTTATTACCGGTTATTTAGTACTATTATTTTCTATTGTTTTCTATACTCTACAGGTGAACATTTCCCATATTTTATTTGAAGTTTACTATATTTGAAATTTACTATTTTATTTTATATCATAGGGTAAAAAATTTATGGTGGTTATAGTTGCATAAGTAACCACTAAAACACTATAAAAATTATTTTCCTCTTTCCTATGTTTATTCTGCACCAAAACTTACCCAATGATGCAAAAATACAATTAAAAAGTAGCTGGAAAATTAATTCAGGATATAAAGGGTTAAAATTTAAGGAAAAACGTTTCTTAATTTTAATTTTTTGTATTTCCCGTGTATTACATTTATTATTACTCTGCACTCTACAGTATGACTTAAAAAAACAAACAGTAAACGGGTTAGTAATAAAATCTGAATCGAACCCCGGTTGAGCGTATGCCTCACGTTGGAAACCACTGGTCTAGATAATTCAAGAGGTTAAAAGAAAAACAAATATGATTATAAAAAATAGAAAAATACCTTTATATTTAAATTTAAATTTAATTAAAATATTCAAATATGCATTTCTGCTGACCAGGTATTAAAATATGTTCTTTTCTATTGTATGTAATGTTTTGAATAATGCGTTTTTGTATACTTTTTGGTGTGCCTCTGAAACACTTTGATAGAATCGTTTCTGATAAATACCACATTATGAAGAAAATACGCCGTTTATGCGATGCCGAGAAGCTAATAATTGTCTCTTAATCCTAGATAATACCACCATAAAGTGACTGTGATACATGTTTGAATTATTAACAGATCTTCATATAATCTCAGAAACTTTCTATATTTTCTAAGTGCTGTATCAATATAAAACGGATATTAATATCGTTATTCAATATTGTTTCTTAAGAAGGAAAATGAATATAGTATTACAGTAGAGTCGACATTAAAGAATTTCTTTATGCGGAATCGAGCAAGATACTTATAGATCATGAATGTTCTCATAGCATGATTAACATGACTGAAAAATTATAAGATTAGAAAAGTAAACAGAGTAAATTTTCAAAAACAATAAAATTATTTAACATCTCGAGAGAAAGCTATTATTTGTGAAAGTATCATTATGCTAAAAATTAGGTTATGATGCACAAGAAGTTAAATGTATATATATATATATATATATATATATATATATATGAAATGTAACTTTATAAAAATACTTTTCAAAATATTTAAAATAAACGATTTTTTTTCTCATACTATGAAGTATATTTAATAAGAAGAGAATTGGTGGATTAAATTTTCTTGAAAATTGTAATTATCCTGTTTAATATTTTCTTATAAAAACATGTTAGATTTCTAAACTATTTTCTGAAAATGGACTTAAGTATATTTTAATAAAATATGTTTTTTTTTTGTTGTTTTTTTTTAACTTTAATAACAATACTTTTTATTTTCATACAAATATACACATAAAATACGTAAATTTTTCGAATTAACTTATTTAATCTAGCCATTTGTTTTTACAAATTTTACAAAAAGCTATACGAATTATACATATAATGAAGCAAAAAAATTAAAAATATTTGGTATGATTTCAAGATGAATGCCAAAACTACCGATCATCATTTACTATATCGCTGTACTGAAGCTGTTGTTCCACACATCTATCAACAATGACATGCCAGATAGAAATCCCACTTTCGCTGTGAATATGCCGCCGTTTCATCGCGCTATATGAGTGTCAGCATCATTCAATATATCTCCGGATATGTTGCTTTTCTGAATCGTTACTTAGGATAAATATAAACAAATTCGTGATGTGTACTACTAGTACACATCACTGGTTGTGTACTGGTTTCTAATTCTTGTGTTTTCTAAACTATGAAAGATAATTTAATGGAAAGTATCATGCAGGTTTCCAACGCACTTCTCTGAAGTCATCTCGTTGCCATAAAGTCACATGTATGTGCTTTTTGTAATTTAATTCACAATCTCTTTTCACATCTCTTTTGGTCGTAAAAGGTGTATTCATATTGGATACCCGAGAACATCTCGCACATCATTCCCCTAGACTTTCTTTTCCAAAATTTCTGTGGTCATCAACAAAATAACGGGAGTCTCAACAAAAGAAAGATGCGGAGTTAAACATGTCAACGACGTCCACTGCTGACCTCTAACCTCTAGGCTCCCTCATAAGTCATAAAAGATGAATTGGAGTGCCTGACGACATCAAACGTTGCAAAGTAAAGAAACGTAATCTGTTCGATGATTTAGAATCAAAGAGGATAAAAAAGGGGGGGTCATAAATTATGACATTTGAAGCCGTTCCTATCCTTCTCCTGCGTCCGCCATATTTAGCCGTGTCTTGCACTGGGAACTGCTGATTGGACCGCTAGCGGTAAAAGTCAAGTATGGCGGACGCAGGAGAGGGAGAAAAAATTCTTTTTTTTTTATCGTCAAAGCTTTTCACAGTGGAAGATTGATATGGCTAATCCTCTCTTTTCATAGCTCCAGGTTTAGACTATATAAGTGTGTGGGTTTTGAATTATGTTCTTTTGTAAACTGTGAAACTTATGATAAGATCACCTTAAAGGCTCTTTTCAAGTTGTCATGGGGTGATACCGGAATCTTCCAACATACTGTGCAACTGATGTCCTAACTGGATGTTGGCATTGATATTTGCACTTTTGTAATGCTTTTCTTTCACATTTCTTCGTAATTTGTCCTGACTGGTGTAAAGCAACTCCATCTCTATAAATTGTTGCTAATTTATTTTTTTTCTGTCGCCTTTTTCATCGGTAATTTAGTTTTAAGTTGCATATTTCATATTTAATGATTTTAAGAAGTTCAAAATTCGAACAAGGAGCTCCCAAGATCCTAAAACTGTTAGGGCTGCCAATGGTGACTAATTTTATATTCTTTTCGCACCATTTTATTAAAGAAATAAAATTTGTAGTAGATTTCTCTTGCACATGTTGTTAAAGTTTAGTTAATAGATTTTTGTTTTAAGAAAGTGGTGCGAGGTAGAATAAAAGAGTAATCGTCGCCAGTGGCAGCCGTTACTGTAATCAATGCATGATTTTGGCATGCTACTATGCCATTTAAAAAAAATATTTTACGTATTTCATTTTTGAAAAGAATGTTTTATGAATACTGATCGTTTTATTCTTATGTATAATATTATATTAATAATAATAGTAACATACAGCAGCAGAGTCCAAATACTGACAATTATATTTCTTACTACAAATAATTTATATTTTATGCTTAAAGCTGATTTTATAATTATCTGAAATTTTACTTTTAAAGAACAAAGTGAAAAGTACATTATCAGTTTAGTCTTATTGATAGTTTAATGAATAATATGAAGAAACTAATTAAAATATATGTTATTTAATATTAATGTGATTCTCGCATATTTACCAAAATAAACATTAATATTTTGAATAAGATATTAAAAGTTATGTAAACTTCACTTAATATTTTATATCTTATTAATTATGATATTCATTGTAATTATTTATACATCTTAAAATATATATTATAATAAATAATATAACATATATATATCTATACTAATATTATAAAGGAGTAAAGATTGTTTGTTTGTTTGTTTGTTTGTTTGTAGGGGGTAATCTCTGGAACTACCGAACCGATTTCAAAAGTGATTGTGGCAAATTGATGGTGACAACCCCTGCTCCAACATAGGCTATATTTTATGTCGGTGCCACTAACCTCAGGGGGTGCAGGAGAAAAAAACGTTCTAAAATTGCCATTTTTTAGCTATCAAACTGGCTATCAAGCCCTGAGAGCTTGCCAGCCGGTTCTGTATGTATGTATGTATGTACGTACGTAATGCGATAACTCTTCATAGATATATCCGTTTTCCTTCAAATTTTGTCTATAGGTTCACTGTGTTAAGGCGCTTCCCTGATGAGTTTTCGGGATTAATTGGTTAAGTATAAAGGGGCTAATTCCCCCCCTTAATTTATATAAATGGGTTTTTCAAGCAGAATTTTTCCGTTTTCCTTCAAATTTTGTTTATAGGTTCACTGAGTTAAGGCACTTCCCTGATTAGTTTTCGGGATTGATTAGTTAAGTATAAAGGGGGGGGGGATCGGGGGGCTAATCCCCCCCCGTAATTTATATAAATGGATTTTTCATGCAGAATTATTCCGTTTTCCTTCAAATTTTGTTTATAGGTTCATTGGGTTAAGACGCTTGCCTGATTACTTTTCGGGATTGATTGTTTAAGTATAAAGGGGGGAACGGGGGGCTAATTCCTTAATTTATATAAATGGGTTTTTCAAGCAGAATTATTCCGTTCTCCTTCAAATTTTGTTTATAGGTTCACTGTGTTAAGGCGCTTCCCTGATTAGTTTTTCGGGATAGATTGGTTAAGTATAAAGGTGGGAACGGGAGGGGGGGGGGGCTAGTCCCCCCCTTAATTTATATAAATGGGTTTTTCATGCAGAATTATCCCATTTACTTCAAATTTTGGTTAAAGGTTCACTGTGTTAAGACGCTTCCCTAATTAGTTTTTGGGATTGATTGGTTAAATATAAAGGGGGGAACGGGGGGCTAATCCCCCCCCTTATTTTATGTAAATGGGTTTTTCATGCAGAATTACTCCGTTTTCCTTCAAATTTTGTTTATAGGTTCACTGTGTTAAGGCGCTTCACTGATTAGTTTTCGGGATTGATTGGTTAAGTATAAAGGAGGGAACGGGGGGCATATCCCCCTTATTTTATATAAATGGGTTTTTCATGCAGAATTATTCCGTTTTCCTTCAAATTTTGTTTATAGGTTCACTGTGTTAAGGCACTTCCCTGATTAGTTTTCGGGATTGATTGGTTAAGTATAAAGGGGGGGAATGGGGGATAATCCCCCCCTTAATTTATATAAATGGGTTTTTCATGCAGAATTATTCTATTTGCTTCAAAATTTGTTTATAGGTTCATTGGGTTAAGACGCTCCCCTGATTAGTTTTCGGGATTGATTGATTAAGTATAAAGGAGGGGAACGGGGGCTAATACCCCCCTTAATTTATATAAATGGGTTTTTCATGCAGAATTATCCCATTTCCTTCAAATTTTATTTATAGGATCACTGTGTTAAGGCGCATCCCTGATTAGTTTTCGGGATTGATTGGTTAAGCATAAAGGGGGGAACGGAGGGCTAATACCCCCTTATTTTATATAAATGGGTTTTTCATGCAGAATTATTCCCTTTTCCTTCAAATTTTGTTTATAGGTTCACTGTGTTAAGACACTTCCCTGATTAGTTTTCGGGATTGATTGTTTAAGTATAAAGGGGGGGACGGGGGGCTAATCCCCCTCCCTTAATTTATATAAATGGGTTTTTCATGCAGAATTATCCCATTTCCTTCAAATTTTATTTATAGGTTCATTGTGTTAAGGCGCATCCCTGATTAGTTTTCGGAATTGATTGCTTAAGTATAAAGGGGGGAACGGAGGGCTAATCCCCCCTTATTTTATATAAATGGGTTTTTCATGCAGAATTATTCCGTTTTCCTTCAAATTTTGTTTATAGGTTCACTGTGTTAAGGCACTTCCCTGATTAGTTTTCGGGATTGATTGGTTAAGTATAAAAGGGGGGGGGAACGGGGGGCTAATCCCCCCTTAATTTATATAAATGGGTTTTTCATGCAGAATTATCCCATTTGCTTCAAAATTTATTTATAGGTTAATTGGGTTAAGACGCTTCCCTGATTAGTTTTCGGGATTGATTGGTTAAGTATAAAGGGGGGGAACGGAGGGGGCTAATCCCGCCTTAATTTATATAAATGGGTTTTTCATGCAGAATTATCCGATTTTCTTCAAATTTTGTATATATATTCATTGTAATTAGAGATTTACCTGATTAGTTTAAGGGGTTCATTATTTAACTAAGAGGGGGGTAACAGGGGGATGACCCCCCCCCCTTAATATATTGTTTATTTCTTTATTTTTCGATGGGCTTATTTCAAATTATTTGAAATAAGAGTATAATATACAATTAGTGTGAATAGCCTGTGAACTCAATGCTCTGAGTTTAACTGGGCAGTTTTATTTTTATTTTTTATACTGAAGGAGCTAGAAATTTGAAATTTGTCATTGTAGTTACTTATAAGATGTAAATTCTCTCTAAGAACAAAATAAAAAAGAAATTGAAATTTAAAAGGGTGAAATGAGCGAAAAGCGTTCTAAAAACAGTCTAAATTACAATTTCTATGAAATCTCTGGAACTACAGAACCGATTAAAAAAGTAATGGTGGCAAATTGATGGGGACAATCCCTACTCCAACATAGGCTATATTTTATGTCGGTGCCACTAACATCAATGGGGTGCAGGATCGAAAAATGTTCGAAAATTGCGTTTTTTTTATACTGAAGGGGCAAGAAATTTGAAATTTAGCATTGTAGTTACTTATGAGATGTAAATGCTCTCTAAGAATGAATTTTAAAAAAAATCGAAATTTAAATGGGTGAAATGAGCGAAAAGCGTTCTGAAGTCATTCTAAATTACAATTTCTATGGAATCTCTGGAAACACGGAACCGATTTCAAAAGTGATGGTGGCAAATTGGTGGTAACAATCCTTGCTCCAACAGCCTCTTTAATAAAAAACTATGCTTTGCTGACGACTGGGTTTTTCGCTAATTGTTGCAACAGATTAATCTCGGAAAATGAAACATTTGAAGTTACTGAAAAAAATGATAGCTCAAAAAGTATTTGTCAGAAAATTGTTAGACAAACTGCGTTTGAAAGGTAAAAAATTGTATTTTTCTTGATATAAATTTCAAATCTAATGATTATGCCGTTTCTCAAATATTGAATATCAAAAATTACCAAATTTTCCAATGGAGTACCATAGCGAAACCTTCATGCGTAAAAAGATAATGATAAGGGCGACGTGTCCTGACGTGTATATTGGCTATAGCACGAGTCACAAATTATAGTAGCCTTATTATTCTGTTCAAATATAAAAGTTATTTATGAAATGTCAATATTTTGTTTGATTAAAGGTTCGTTAAAAGAAATTGACCAGCGTAGTGGGAGTAGCTTGCTAGTATATTATAATAATGTAAAATTTATTCCCGTTATTTTCGTATGATATAGATATTATTATCTTCATTCCAAACAACTTTCTATTAAGCAGAAGTAGAAGTAATATTAGAATAAATCTTTGGATAAATATAATATTTTCGTCTTATATTAATCAAAATTAGCAATTGCATTCTTAAAAAAATATTCAAAACTAGGAAAGTTTCTTCTCATACGTTGATAATATCCTAATTATTATGATCTATATATCAACTATCTATACCTGTTTTGTATGCAATTCAGTTACCACTATATATTTATTATCATAATGTTCATATGATGCAGATGTTATTATCTTCATACTATAAAACGTCCTATTAAGCAGAATTAGAATCAAACAAGTGTTATCTGATAGCGATGTTTATCGGAATAAGTGACTGCATTGTTATTAAAATAAAACGATAGGGAGTTTCTCCACTAAGGTTTGATAATATCCTATTTTTTATAATATATATTTCAAATAGTATTTATGCGTCTTTGAAATGTAATTTTACGATAATTTTATACTATAATTTTATCCTCATAATGTTCATATGATGCAGATATTATTATCTTTATTTTATAAAATGGACGTAATATTAGAAAACATTTTTCAATAAGTATTACCTTATATATTCATATTTATCGAAATAAGCAATTATACTGTTAATAAATTATTAAACACTTGGGAAGTTTCTCCTGTTATGTTTTATAATATGTTAATTATTTATACCTCTTTCAGATGCAATTTACTAACCACTATAAATTTATCACCATTATGTTTATGTGATGCACATGTTATTATCTTCATTCTATAAATCTTCCAAGCAATTACACTATTAATCAAATATTAAATAGTAGGAAACACCCTCATATCTTTGAAAATTTCTTAATTTATACTTTATATATTTACACTATTTATTGTTTTTGAGATGCAATTTAATAACTGCTATAAATTTATCTCCATTATGTCCAAGTGATGCAGATGTTATTATCTTCATTCTATAAATTTACGTAATATTAGAAACCTTCTTTGAATAAGTATCACCTTATAGACTCATATTTATCTAAATAAGCAATTACACTGTTAATTAAATATTAAACACTCTGGAAGTTTGTCCTCATACGTCAGATAATCACTTAATTTTTATAATGTGTTTAAACTATATATACCTCTTTGAGATGCAATTTAATATCCACCAAAAAATTTATCCGTATTATATTCATGTGATGCAGATGTTATTATCTTCATTCTATTAAGCAGAAATGGAAGCAGTATTAGAAAACATCTGTTGATAGATATTACATTATAGACTCATATTTATCTAAATAAGCAATTACACTGTTAATTAAATATTAAACACTCTGGAAGTTTGTCCTCATACGTCAGATAATCACTTAATTTTTATAATGTGTTTTTAAACTATATATACTTCTTTGAGATGCAATTTAATATCCACCATAAATTTATCCATATTATATTCATGTGATGTAGCTGTTATTATCTTCATTCTATAAAGTTTCTATTAAGCAGAAATGGAAGCAGTATTAGAAAACATATTTCGATAAATATTACATTATAGACTCATATTTATCGAAATAAGCAATTACACTATTAATCAAATATTAAGCACTAGGGAAGTTTCTCCTCACACGTCAGATAATCACTTAATTTTTATAATGTAAGTTTAAACTATATATACCTCTTTGAGATGCAATTTAATATCCACCATAAATTTGTCCATATTATATTCATGTGATGCAGATGTTATTATCTTCATTCTATAAAGCTTCTATTAAGCAGAAATGGAAGCAGTATTTAGAAAACATCTTTCGATAAATATTACATTATAGACTCATATTTATCTAAATAAGCAATTACACTGTTAATTAAATATTAAGCACTCTGGAAGTTTGTCCTCATACGTCAGATAATCACTTAATTTTTATAATGTGTTTTTAAACTATATATACTTCTTTGAGATGCAATTTAATATCCATCATAAATTTATCCATATTATATTCATGTGATGTAGATGTTATTATCTTCATTCTATAAAGTTTCTATTAAGCAGAAATGGAAGCAGTATTAGAAAACATCTTTCGATAAATATTACATTATAGACTCATATTTATCGAAATAAGCAATTACACTATTAATCAAATATTAAGCACTAGGGAAGTTTCTCCTCACACGTGAGATAATAACTTAAGGCGGTATTAAAAAATATATATTTTTCCACGCTCAACAACTCAAAATTTTGAGACACATTTACAGACTCATTTTTAAAAGTAACAACAGGAAACTTGGCGGCGTGATTTATAAAGACATTTATAAGGGCCCCATGTTTTTATTTTTCGTTCAATTAATTAGAAATTGATTTACAGACAATTATTTTCACAGTACAATCTTTTTTTTTTTTTTGTTTCCAGCGCTATCGCTTCGGGAAATTCGGTTCAAAATGTCCACTTTGACAGCATTTGTTGAAATATATTCTGACTTTATAAAAAAAAATCGAGACAATACGGACATTATAAAGTTTCTGAATAAGAGAACCTGCCAATTGGATGCATTTTAGAGCAAAAATGAATTTACGAATGTGTCTCAAAATAAGCAGTTTGGATTTGAATACACCCTTATTAACAAGATATTTATTTCAACTATTTATACCTCTTTGAGAAACAATTTAATAACAACCATAAATTTATCCACATTGCGTTCATGTGAAGCAGATGTTATTATCTTCATTTTTTAAAACTTCCTATTAAGCTGAAATGGACATAATATTAAAACAGATCTTTCGATTATCGTATAGACATGCATTTATCGAAAAAAAACAATTACATAGTTAATAAAAAAATAAATGCTAGGGAAGTTTCTCCACATATGTTTGATAATATCCTAATTATTACGATATGTATTTCAACAATTTATATATCTTTGAGATACAATTAAATAATCACTATAAAATTTATATTTTTTCACTTCAGCTGATGCAGATGTTATTTTCTTCATTCTGTAATAGTACCTATTAAGCAGAAATGGATTTAATATTAGAAAACATCTTTCGAGATGTATTACCTTATAGACTCATACTTATCGAAATAAAAAATTATACTGTTAATAAAATATTAATCACTTACTAGTAAATTTTCTCCTCATAGCTTTGATAATATCCTAATTAATGAGATTCATATTTCAATTGTTTATACCTGTTTGACATTAAATTTAATAATCACTATAAAATGTTCATATGATGCATAAATTATTATCTTAATTCTATAAAACTTCTTATTAAGCAGAAATGGACGTAATATTACAATAGATCTTTCGATAAGTATTATCGCATGAAGATAATAAAATCGTATTTATCGAAATACGCAATTATATTGCTAATACAATATAAATAGTGGGGAAGTTTTTTCCACATATGTTTTATAATATTCTAATTATTATGACGTATGCTTCAACTGGTATGTATGCCTCTTTACGATCCAATTTAAAACTAACTATATATTTAACACAATTACGTTCATATGATGCATATACTATTAGTTTCATCTTATAAAACTGTTTATTAAGATGCTATGGACGCAATAACAGAATAGATCTTTCAATGAGGCGTATCTTAATTGCTTACTTTTTTATAAGGTAATTATTGGGATTTAGATTTGCAAAACATTCTTCTGAAAATTAAAAGATTTAACTAGTACAGGATTCGTACGCTTTTACCACAATTTTTAATAGAAATTTTGCCTTATTTAAATGCAGAAAAGTATAACAAATCCTGACATTAAAAGAGGTGCATACAATTTCTGCTATTTAAGTATTAAATAGAAAAAAATTATTAAAAAATTGTGGTAAAAGCGTACGAAGCCTGTATTATCAGGAGAAATATCCTTGCACAAAACGTTTTTTCTGTATTATTATCTCTTACATTGTTATAAGAAATATTTAATAAAATACCCTTTAAGACCGATGGAGGGCATTTTCTAAACCAGAAGAATATATTTTGTAACACTTGATAAATACATTTTTATATGTTGTTAAACCTTTATGGCCAGAATATTTTTTGCATCCTACATTTTAGTTAGAACAGCCCTTTAGAGCTGAAAGACTTACCAGAAAGTTTAAAATTCAATAAATTGAACTCACACGATCATCAAAGATTCGATTTTAAAGGATCCAAAACAAGCAAAATATTCACTTTACCAAAACAAAACAGAAGTCACCACATATTTTAATCACCAAATTGTATCAGAAAAAAATTTGTATAGCCATTTAATTGGAAATAATGTCTTATTTAAATTTATGTTTTAAGAAAATCGTAGGAGTCGCCGTCATGCTACAATAGTACTAAAATCAGAAATTTTCAATACAAACATGATCTTGGTATAATCTTTAGCTCTTTCGGCAACATTTACCTTAGGATGTACCAAACGGGAAGTTATTTGGCCATGTTGTTTAGGAATTATGAAGATTTAAAGTTTGGAACTCTTAATATTAAATTTTCTAATCGTTGCAAACAGATTACTATGCGGCCAGCTTTACTCAAAACCACTTGATGGAATGATCTGTATTTATGGATGGATTCATACATTTAAAGGTTCTAGCAATTGATTTCTGTTAAAGAATTATAAATTATAATTAATTTTTTAAGAAAAAATATTTACTTTTTAAAATAATTTTTGAAAAGAAAAAAACTGAAAAAAGAAACTCATATAATGATATTTAAGGATTAGGTTCATGAACTATAAGAGACAGTTTGTAATTATGTATTCGCATCTTTTATGAGACAAACAAATCGGACGAAACATTTGAGAATTTTACATACATGCGTATTTATTAAGAAATTTCTCTTGTAAGTTATTAATGTGTAGCACTTAATGAACTCGTTATGATTAATTGTTCTTAAACAGAAAACAATAAGTAGGCTTTTAGGTTTTTTTAGCAGACGAATAAAAGACTAACGGAAATTTTCAAACTTTTTGAAAAGCGAAAGGAAATAGGTTATTTTAAAAACATTTTTGTATAAAGATATTGAAAGTATACCTCATATATTAAATTCGAGAATTTAAACCTCTTTTACTTTCATATGTTATGTATCGAAAATCAATGTACTTTAACTTGTATGCTTTAATTTGATTTAATTTGGTTAGTCTTAAAATATTGATGTAAATTTCTCATTCTAAACTTAAAAGAACTAATATATAATATTGTAAAATAGAAGAATTTTTTAAATCCTATTAAAGGGACAGAAAATATATATCATCACTTGATGATTACTGACATACAACAAATAAATACGTGAATACATGCTGAAACAATGTCGCTCTTATTTATCACATAATTCGACAGAGTGTGAACACACTAGCAGCTGTAGTGGAGGGCCACGTGGTGGATTAGACAGATAATACATAATTTATGACTAATAAACGTTATCTGGTGGATGTATTGGGTACACTTTGGTGAATATGCAATATTATGATCGAATTAACTCCATGTTTTTGACATTTGGATGATCAAGTGTAAATCACGTGTAAGTGTGTATACATAAATGTTAAAAAGATTTCCTTAATGGAAGACAAATTTATGAGCAACAATCTCAAACTTTGAAATTTAATAATTGTGTCAATTTTTGTCGTACAGAAGTCAAACTTTTTTAATTATATCTGCTGTGATATGTGTAAACTTTTACTAAATATAACCAACTATAGGGATTCGGAAACCGTATAAAAGGTTAGATTTCGTAATTTTTATAAAATTGATTTTTTACTTTAAATAATGCCACAACAGGAATATTTACCTCATTTGAAAGTTTTTACAATTGGAACTATATGTCTTCAACCAACGCACGGTGGGAGATTTGCCGATTCCAGCTGGCCAAAATTATTTTTCAACTTCTATTTGATGAAATCTATTTTTCGTTTATATAAACGATATATTAGGCTGATTTAAAGAAAATATATGAAATTTTAAACGGTAGTTTAATAAGAAATCATTATATTTAATTAAAAATTATTAATGTAGTACATTAGATGTGCAAGGTGGCTAGTGGTCAGTGAAAAATACGGTCAAAAAAAGTTATAAACACCAATATATTTTTATAGAAAAATTCATGTTAATTATTTGATAGAATAATCGACATGAATTTTTCTATGAGAATATACTGGTTTTTATCACTTTTTTTGACTGTATTTTACCCTGACCACTAGCCACCCTGATGTGAATTTTTTTATTATATTACTATGATGTACCATTCAGTTAAATATTTAAATTATTTAAAGCTTTAAAACATGTATGAATGAGTTAATCTTTTACTTGATAACTAAAAAGGACTCAATATTTATGAACTTTTATAATATTATTAAGATTTAAGCGATAGAATTATATTTATTATATGATACCAAATTATAAAAGTAATTTTTTATAATAATCTACTAGAAATTGGGATACAAAATAAATATTAAAGAGTACTACATATTATTATATATACAAAGGAATAAGAAAATTGCGTAGAAATTTTCTGACAATTCGCCATCTAATAGTTCTTCATTCTGGCTTTCCTCAGTAAGTTACGAGTACTGATTGAACGAGGTATTTCAAAACTGCTTTGCAGCCAAGTTTCATATTTTTTCATAAATTTCTCATGTGCTCTATGTACAGCAGTCCACTTTTGTCTAAACTGGGCCTTCTGTATAATCATTTCCTGCTTGAAAACTTTCATTTGTACTTCGTTATAATTTTCATTTGTGAACAAAACATATTAAGCCAATTCGACTTTTTCGTTAAATGTGGAAGCTTGTTGCTGCTGTATAATATTATAAAAGCTTATTCGTGTGATTGGTTTACATTCTGATGACCCTGGTAAAAAGAAAAGTGTTCTTAGAATAAAAAATATAATAATAACTTTAGACTTCGTATGATAAAAACAACTTTAAAATCTACGGAAGCAGATAGAAGCAGACAAGTAAACGTTTATCCAATATCTAAGACTCTAAACTATTTACTAAAATTAAAAGTTGAGATTTATCTAGCTTTATCATATAACTTTTTGAATTTTCAAAATGAAATTTATAAAAAATACATAAAGTCATTAAAAACATTAAATGTGAAATAAGTATTGACAAAAGAAAAAATTATGCTTATAAATTAAAAAAAATAAAGTACATGCCTTGTTCTAAAGCACTCATAATGTACAATTTCTTTCAATTTCTTCAACATTCACATATTAAAACAATATACTAGAAATCATCGATTTATTCTCCTCTAATAAACGCCAACTTCATACTCACCTACTGACAGTACGGTTGCATTTATATAAAAAACATCTGCAGTGCCCACCACCTGCACATATAAGGTACATGTGGTAAAAAAAAAATTCCAGTTGGATAAACTTTGAAAAATCGACATTTGGCCAGCTAGAATCAGCAAATCGTCCACCGTGCAACGGTTGAGAAATTATAGGTCGGCGATAGATAACATGTTGCAACCTCTAGAAGAAGTACATAAAATAAATTGAATAATTGCACTTTTACGTGCTGTCACTTGTGTATTATAAGAAAACACAAGTAAATACTCACTGACAAAATGAGCGGAATATAACGTAGGTTTTTATCTTGCCTTAAATCATCATAACTACTGAATATTAAATAAACTACAAAATTATCAAATACAAATAAAACTTTCATATTTCTTACATTAGCATTGCATAAGAGCATGACTAAAACGATGAAAAATAACAAAAATTTCACTCTCAAAATTCCCTACACGCAGTCAAGCAACTTAGCGTTTTATATTTTTTATTCATTTGTTATAACTATTCTAAAAATATAATATTGGTGGTAGCTTTCTTTAACCTTCGTACCTTGTTTAAATTTTACTCAACGTTGATAAAAGCATTTCACACCAGAATTTGTTTTTGATAATGATTTAACATATTTATTTAGCGTAGTTTTCTGTAGCATTTATTTAACTTACCTTATAAAAAAAATCTGGTTCCGATCGAATTAAATAAATTATAGAAGTGGGCCGATTCGAACCATTCAGAGTAGGGAGGTTAACATGTGCAAAAGGAAGTGCTACAAAAATTATTTTTTTTTAAATAGTGGTGGCGCATATATGAAAATACAGCGCGTTGCAACTTCATAAATAATGGCATCTATTCTTCCATCTGCCTTATTTGAAATTCCAATTACTTTAAAACTTTGAATGACCATCAGCACTGAGTCCGAGTTCCACGTTTAGAGTACTCGCGGGATATATATATATGAATATTCTTCTCATGATGATATAAATATATATGTCTGTAAAAAAAAAGTTGCTGCGGAACCTCGATGTAACGTCCGTGAAACAATTATGAAAATTTCGTGTATTTGGTGATTTATCGCTGGTTGGCGGTACAATGAAATAAAAATATATATATACGCTTTTACGATAAATACTCATTTAAGAAGAAACTTTTTCTACTTTTTAAACTGAATTAGTTTAAGTTTAACTTAAGTAAATGCATTTTATAACTGCGGTTTTGCCAAAAACATTTATATGTATATATAAAGAAAATAAAGGATCGTATTCTACAGTTTAGAACAAAATTTAAATTGATTAAAAATGCTTCAAACTAAAAATTAAAGTCCTATTTCGAGCACTGCCAATTTGACTTGGATAATGTTAGTGTTGGAGACAAATAACTGGAAAGTTACTGCGAAAAAACACTTAAAACTTATCATCCAGTCCGTGAAACCGTGTAAAATTCAATAACTTCAGCAACACGCTACTTGTATTTATATTATATAAGCTTATAAAAAATAATCAACTATGTAATCGTTTAAGTTTAAATTCATATAGTTAATGCGCATTAAAACACTAATTTAACAAGAATTTTTCAAATGCATTAAAATCACTTGCATTTGGCGAGGAACGCCAAATTCTGGAAAGTATTTTATTTTTTTTGCAGATTTTCTACTGGGATTCCGCAGCTAGATTTGACTGTTCCTTTATTACGTATGAGTAGTTCCATTAGCATTTTTTTCAAAATATTCTGACTATGCGCTTTAAGGTGACCTTCCTTGTTATTTCGGAATAATCATCTCAGATATTTATTTATTATTTATGCTAAAATATTTTTGAAATCAAAGTAGTTATCAAAATATTCACATATATCTGTTTCGTTTAATAGACAAAAAAAATTCTAATTTTTCAAATTGTACATTTAAATATCGTGTGTGCATTAGTGTTCTTTTTCCTTTAATACATAGAATATCCGGACATATCCAAGCATAGTTCATTTGTCACATATCTACTCAACAGTCCAAGAACATTTATACACTTATACATACATGATATTAAAAATGTACACCGTTCTTTTGTATTAGTCGGAGGTAATCATCTCAGTTACTTACTTCCAAAGGGTCAGCTGGATGGGGAGGCCTACCATATCGCTTAACCCATTAAAGCCGGAATTATTTTTCTCTTTAAAATGCAAAAATTGCATTTCACACTAATTTTTCCAAGTAGCAACTTTAGTCTTTTATTACGGTGTTTCTGTCATTAGATAAACAGAATATTTCTCTTAAAATATACTGGTATTCAAACAACAAAATCGATGGCAGCTATTCCGGTACCATATGGTACCAGTAGGCTTTAATGTGTTAATCACTCACAATCCCTGTCCAGAAGAGCTGGTCTGTTAATTTTGACTCAATTCCAGATGAGAGACCTGCACCTCGATTGGCACCACTATTCCTTACTTCCCAAGTAGAACAAAATTGTTGGTCTAACTTTGGCTAATAGTTGGCCAATTATTATCCTAGTAAGACATTCTCGCCTTGCCGCACTACTGGCCAACCATTTGCCAACAAAAGCCAAACAGTGGTCCAGTAGCCCTTCACATATCCTGCCAGCTACTGGAAACAGTACACCTTACCCTTTCACCGAAAAAAATGCAGGCACTAGTCTTCAAGAAATTGCGAAAATTAGACGCCAGACGTCCACCAGTAATGTGAATCCACGGAACAAGCATCCATCATGAACAATAAATTAAAATTTTGTGTATAACTATAGATTCTAATGTTAATTGGTTACCAAACATCGAGAAATTGAGAATTAAACTCATATCATACCACAACAATTCACACAAATTAACAACAAACTTGTAGTAGGGTCAAAAACAAAAGTTTAAAAATCAGGTACCAAACTAGAATAGAACGCATAATAACTTATGCGGCAGAAAACCTAGGAGGGGGGGGGCGTTGACGAAACATGCATTAACCAAACTAACCACAGCGCAAAGGGTCTTCCTGTTACAAATATTACTCTGCTACAGAACTATCTACACAGATGCACTTAATATAGTCACTGGTATTCCCCCAATAGCAATCTGAATAAAATATGATTGCATTAAAACATCAATAGCTCAACTTAAACAGAATAGCATTACAAACAATTTCCTAACACGATCATTCAACATAAAGTCGATGGCTGGCAGATCCAACGTGTGGAAGACACATCGCATTTTCAGATAGATACACGACGGAACAGCTACAACCCAGACACATGTTTCACCATTTTCACTGCTGGATTCCGCTTGGTGGTTGGGTGAGCGACATGACGGCATCTTGAGAATGAGCAAAAATATTTCAAGAACTATTTGTTTGTTTTTGTGTTTGTTTTATAAAGAATTAAAATGGTATTTTCAATTTTTTGACCAACCAAGCACTTTTTCAGTTTCTAGTGATATTCAAGGCTCTCTTCAAATCTGCAAACCTTCAAAAGAATTTAGAAATTTTATATTATAGTATTACTCAAAATATCTGATGTACAAATGGATTTACAATAAAAGCAGATAGTAATTTATATTTTAACACCACCTTTCTATTTTTATATTTATAATGAGTGAATCTTTTTTATGAAATAATTGAATTCTTAAATTTGAAAATCAAGAAGTTTTCAAATTCATCTTCTTATTTACAAAATTTGAAGATTATAATTCAATAGAGAATTGTGCTAGTGAAGTTGTAGATATAAATATGTTATTAATATAATCATAGAAGTATTAAATTTCATTCATATTAATTATTAAAGATTGCTTTGCGTACCAAATGAAAAAGTTGTTATTTTATTTTGATGATAAGCGCTGTTTCAGAACACTATTACAGGGTATACATTCTTCAGCTAAGTAAACAACATATTTCAGACATCGAAACGACTACGTTACGATAAATAAATTAGAAACTGGGTAAATATGACACATATTTGACTAATTATGACAATCAATGTTTATTTTAAAATTATCCCTCTAAAAAATGTTGAATTAATCCCTCTGCACTATAATTTAATTATAATCTACTAGTTTATTGATATGGTTTGTTGGGTGCGCTACGATCATATTTTGCCCACAAGGACTAAACAGATCGGGGATTCCTTTTAAAATAGAATCAGATCCACTACAATCATCCATAAATGACTTGGGATTCGAACACAGTATCCTGTATACAGAAGCCAGCGCCCTATATTAATGCTAATCTAGTCCACTAGATTAGCAGGTGGAGAATATAATTTATTGAAAAGATTTCCAATTACATAACATTCCGTTTTATTTGTAACCAATTATTCAATCATAAATAATGTCTATATATCACCTAGAAAGATCCTAATTTAGAGCCTTTCTTTAAAAAAAAATATTATACAAGGGAAATTTATTTCCGTTAGATATATCTTTTTCAAAATATATAGTTTTAATTAATGACTATTTTATTACGTAAGAGAGGATTACGAAAACCTTAAGCATGTCGTCCAATGAATCCAGAAAATTTAACACATCCAATACAAACCACTTTAGAAAACTCTGTGCAAAAATAGAAAACACTCGGGACTATAAAAGGATTTGGAAGATAAAGTTGAACAAAAAGGGGACAGCTAAATAAAGCCACCTGGAGACAAAATTATGTGTATCAGCACCTGAGACACACATATGTTTTTCTTTTTAAATGCTATGATTTTACCTAAATGTTTTTCTTCCTTGGTTTATCAACAACATATCTTTAAAATAGAGATAGTGTTGCAATTTCCGTAAAAAACATAACGCGAATTTTTGAGTACTGTTCAGTAAAAAACTATACAATAGTCTTAAAAATAATTTTTATGTGATACTTAAGAAATATCCACTTATTTATGTATTTAGAATGAAAGTTTAACTGAAATATCCACTTATTTATGTATTTAGAACGAAAGTTTAACGGAAATATCCACTTATTTATGTATTTAGAACGAAAGTTTAACTTGCTTCTTAACTGTGATCTGTATACTTGTGTTAGAAGTCGTAATAAATCCACAAACTAATAATAAATAAACATTTAGTTCTGGAATAAATAGCAAAATATGACCATTAACCGATATCTCGGATGTACAGAAAGGCCTAGCTTTGTATATCTGGTAAAAAAATTCTAAACGTTACACATTAATTAATAAAGTTATGCAGAAGTCAATATCACTACAGGATAAAATTAAGAGTATGATCGAATGAGAGATTGGCAAATCTAAGCTAGAAATTAGAACAGATTTGTGTATACTTACATGGTACTGATTTCAACTTAAGGAAACTTCGACAACGTTTAAAGACTAGTCGCTGGGGGCCACCGTAATACTTATCCATCATGGATATGCATAATATAAAATATCAAAATAAAACGTGTAAACTATTTATAAAATGCATTGCAATTCGAATAAGATCGTGCACAGCCGTCTCAATACTAAGCCTGATCTCTGATTCAAAATGGCGGCTGCCGAAGGCGGACTTTTTTACGCTGTTAGCATTAAGTAGTTCTACGATTTGAGTGATTCTAGTCACAATTGCTTTTTGATAAAACCTTGTTCTAGTAAACAACAATGCATATTATATTGCCAAGATAGTATATTAAACACAGAAAATTTATCCACATCAATATATTTACAATTAAAAAATTGCCATCTATAATATTATATTATTATTATTATTATTATTATTTTATTTACAGATATACGTTTATTAGTTAATGATATACAAAATGCAATTTAAACCACACACACACAAAATAAATAAATAAAATTAATTAATTAATTTAAAAAATAGCTATATAAATAAACCTGTAAAAATTATAATCAGAGCAATAATAATAATAATAATAATAATAATGTTATGAATGGCAATTTCCCACATTTTACAATGTATTTTAATGTTATTCCTGACATGCACTGATATTTTTTCTTTATCATGAAATACATTTATTTATTTATTCAGCGCGTTTATTTTCACATTAACAAAAAAAGAAGCACACTCATCATAACAACTTCACTTATCAGTTAAATATCTAATTATTTTGTATATTTAAGGGAGTAAACTGGAATAGAAAAGGGTTTAGAACAGAATAATCTTTTCACAATTCATAAAAACGTATATAATAGATATTCTTATAAAACCAAACAAATCATTTAAAAAATCATTTGTTTAAATATATTTTTACTTAGTGAATGTAATATTAAATAGGTTGTATCGCAAATGCATGGACAACATTAGTAATGACATTAAGAAAGTGCTGGGCTTTTCCTTAGTACTATGCAAATCCCAATAAGTTTTTAGTAAAATTTTATACACCAACTCTTATAAAATTTATTAATTATTTTTATATTAATTTAAATATTTTACTATAGATCATTTAAAGTGTACATTTTGTAATCTTATTTTTGTCAGTTTTTTCTTTGTTAAAGTTGTTATTAATGATTTTTCAATGATTGTATAAAATAATTTTAAATATTATAGCAATGAAAGCTTTCTCAAAATTAAAAATATCACAGGAACAAGCTTTATGATAACCATTCTATTTTTCATTCACAATATTTGTGAAATATGAGTCACTTTCTGATATCAATAAATTCAGTTTGTTTTCAGTTTTCATTTGTTGTGAATGCATTATAAATATTTCTATGCAGTGAAATATATACGAAAGTCTGTGTAAATATAAAAAGCACATAAATCATAGTATGCATAAATAGCAGTATATGGATTTTTTTTTCCATACCAAACTTATAAAAATGAAAAATTGTGATAGATTTTTTAAAATTAGCTTTAGGTCTCCGTAATCATCTCGAATTTAAATCTGCTACAGCATGTCAAATCAAATTAAACAAACATTCAGAAATTTAGAAAACAATGATTTTTTTTTAGCTCATGGAAGCGGTAAACATTTTGCGATGCTACAAGTGTGTCAGAGAATAATAAGTAGTTTAACCCTTTCAGGGGCAAGCAATTTTGTTTCTGTAACGTCGAATTCACACCGGTATTTACGAAGGAATTTTGTTCAAAATAAGAAAAAGCAATTTTTCAACTTTTTCCGTCAAAGTTTAAAAAGTAAAACTTAATTAAAAGTTTCTGGTTCGAATCGGATTAAAATTAGGTGGTATATAATATATACCACCGCCCTCAAAGGGATAAATTAACTAAATCTATTAACATCATGCATTGAAAATTTCTTTCCAGCTGTTACATATTTATTTAAAATTTTAAACTCTTTCCGTGTTCAATTGTAATTTGCTTAGAGTAAAACAGAAGTGATTTTCATGAAAATTTAAAATTTTCCAATCTCCCCGAAAATAAATCCTGGCTATGCCACTTATTATAATTATAACTTGTCATATTATTATTAACATATCTTATTATTACTGCCAAATACACAAAGTTATTAATAATAATTATTAATTAGTTTAAAAGCATAAATGCTGAATAAAACCATACGTTTGCGTTAATAAACAAATTTGTTTGCTTTCAAACTTAAGACAACATTAGTGTTTACATCTTATTAAATTACATATCTGGGGCTAATTATGAATTTCATATACTTAAAGGAAAAAACACTAATAATAATCAGTTGAATAATACATAATTCTTCCTTAAGCATATAGCATTATAATTATTTATAATACATCCTTAAAAACTCTTAAGGTCATATAATTTAAAACATATTAAAAACGATAAAAACAAAACTAAACTTTTGGAATTTCTACGAAAATGATGTTATTTATACGTGTTTATAAATTTGATTTTTAAATAACGAAATAATTAGCCTACTAAATTATGTTTTGCAAGCATTATTTATCAATTTAAAATAAAAAATAAATATCACAAAAGCAAGAGTTCTAAAAACATTTAAGTACACAGAAAACCTACTTTTTTTAAATAGACATTCCGACGCATGCATATATGTAAGTCAAACAAATAACAAAATTATGGCAATTTAAAGAATATATATAATCCGAACTTGTGAAAATATAAAGGATGTATTACAAATAATTATTATTTGTAATACATCCTTTAAAACTGTTCTAGTTCATAAAATTCTAAAACATGTTAAACACGGTAAAATCAAAACTATATATTTCGAAGTTCTAAGAAAGTTATACGTGTTCGTCTTATAAATTATTTTTCATTTTATTAAATATGGAAATAATTAGCCAACTAAAAGATATTTTACAAGTATTATTTATCTATTTTAAAAATGACAAAAGGAAGAGTTTGAATGAATTTACAGCACGTGGGTATTTTCTAGTGCATTTAAGGAAATAAACAATGAGAAACAAATATCTACTTACTTCAGGAATTACCTTTAATCCACAAATACTCGATATTAAAAATATAGCACATATTGTACGCTAAATTCGTCTGGAATAACTCCGTTTTATGAGATTAATATATATTAAATAGTAGTTATTTGCACACAACTCCAAGATCGAACGTTATATTTCAAGCCTTCGCGATGACACGTGACCTTCTTCCTCAAAATCAGAGAGCCGGTCTGTCTAGAGGGGGCTGTGGATCGTGGCTTAATTACGTCATAAACATTAAATATTCTGTTACTGAACTGCGTAAAAGCAACATCCTCCTAACACCAAAAATGTTAATCATATTAACTAACAGTTTACTTCGTCGGATTAAGCGTCTCATTTCCAATTAAAATATATCTTTGAATTGCAATTTGAATGAAATACAGGGTCTCGAAAAATGTGGAAAATAGAATTATAACTATCTCGGCAACTAATTATTCGATCGACTCCATTCTTCATGCAAAATTTATGTTCTGTTATTGTATTTTATATTAATCTCTTAAAATAAACAATTTCGAAATTTTTTTATCAGAACGAATATTTCAAGAGTCTGAAAAAAATAGTTCCGGATAATCGAGGTTACTGAAATTCAATAAGCTTCTCCCCATTGTTACATACTAAGTACATACTAAATTTCCAGTCTCTATCTCTATTTGTTCGGGAGATAGAGCGTTCACAGATACACACACAGACAGATGAACAGCAATTTTTTTTTTCTTTCTAAAAATATGTTTTTCGGAATATCCAGTGTCTGAAACGTGTAAATCCGTCAAAAAAAATTTCGATTTTTAAAACGATTGCCAGACTCACCCTATACCACGTATGATGGATAAGTAAAAAGAAAATGTCTCCTTATTTAATCACAGAAATTTGCGATTAAGTAAGATGATTTTTAAATAGAGATGGCAGTTTACCGAGGCTATTATCGGAGAATGTGGCCGACGTGTCTCGATATCTAAATATTGTCTTCAAAATTATGGTCGATTAGTCCAAAAAAAATATTGAAGCGAAATAAACAGGAGATAACAGAAGTAATATATTTTTTCGCTGGATGAAATTATTTTTAGTCTGTTTGTGGAGTTAGTTTGAGCGCTGACATGGGAAATTACATTGAATTAATCAAATCGTATCTAATTTCTCAGATCTGACTCAGGAAATTGCATTGAATTAATCACATCATATCTAGTTTTTCAGACATGCTTAGTGAGTTATATCATTTTCTACAGGATTTTGGTGATTTCAGCAAAGAACAAAGAGAATGATACCAGAAACGGAGAGATGTGCGCATAGTAGCGTATTATCATGGAATATTATAATGAATTGTCCTGACAAACCAAAATCCAGTAAGTCTTCAAAAGAGCATTTAGTACGTCGCTTAATTGTACAGTTTGCATCTTAAATTTTTGACTTCTATACAGAGTTCGTACGCTTTTACCACAATTTTTAGGGTTTCGTTCATCTCACGAAGCCCTATTACTCCCGCTCCGTTGTCTGTCTGTCACAGAGCCGTTCTTAGAAACTATATAACTTAAAGGCATGAAATTTTGTGTACTTATATCTAAATACCTACTATGAAACTCAAAATATTAAAATTTGAAAAAATTTTATTATTTTAATATAGAGAGCATTGCATATATATATATATATATATTAATATAGAGAAATAGCATTCAATTAATCACATCATATCTAGTTTCTCAGACATGCTTAGTGAGTTATATCGTTTTCTAAAGAATTTTGGTGATTTCAGCCAAGAACAAAGGGAATGTTTTCACAGAGACATACAAATATGGAAAACAGATACCAAAAACGGAGAGATGTGCGCATAGTAGCGTATTATCATGGAATATTATAATGAATTGTCCTGACAAACCAAAATCCAGTAAGTCTTCAAAAGAACATTTAGTACGTCGCTTAATTGTACAGTTTGCATCTTAAATTTTTGCTTTATATTACAGGGTTCGTAGGTTTTTTCCACAATTTTTTAATAGAATTTTTCGCCTTATTTAAATGCAAAAAAGTATTACAAATCCTGCAATTAAACGAGGTGTCTTACTATTTATGCTAGATTAATAGTAATTAGAAAAATTGGTACGTCTCTATTATCCCGTCGACCACTTTTCATAATAAAAAACTATCGCCAAACTGTAGCGCCAAATAAACGGGAGAACGTTGCCATTGGAATATCAAAATAAATAAATAAATAAAATATAAGAATTTGAGGACATAATTGTTATTTTAATTAATGAAATAACTGATAAATCAGTAAAACATAATGAAAAATACAGGCAAATGTCGAATTAAAAACCACTTGATGACATAACAAACACGTATAATGCTTCTGACATCAAGTAAATGGGACTGCATTTTTGCCGGTTAATCTTACAGTTTGGCGATAGTTTTTTGTTATGAAAAGTGGTCGACGGGATAATAGAGAAGTACCGAAAAATTCTATTAAAAATTTGTGGTAAAAGCGTACGAACCCTGATTATAATAAAGAAATAAATTATGACGAAGTGCATTTTTCTTTCAATATTAGGCTGTACCAAAAGTATTTTTGTTTTTTGAATGTTTTTATACCAAATCCTGTAGCAGGCACTCTATCACGTCTATTGTTGAACTTAACATGTTATTTACCCCTTTCGCGAAGAGCGTCCTTTATAGAATTTTTAATCTTTTACCACCGGTTTTTCAAAACAGAAATTTTCGTCTAATTGAATCGCAGAAATGCTAGGATTACATAAGGCAAAGCTTACAATAAAAAATAACTGGCGGGAATAGTCGAGGATTCTGAGCATCTTATGCGTCACGTATACGTGTCGCTCGTCCCCAAGGGGTTAAGAGAATACATGCCCCTCTATATTCTATAATTATATATGCTTCTTTCTTTCATTTTTAGGTTACGTAGAAAGTGATACAAATGTTGAGATTTTATGCATCTTAATACATGATTTTAAACTAGACCTTAAAACCAATGAAGCGATTCTGATAACTTGTGCAGGCCAGAACAAGAGTAGTGTCAGAACAGTTAAAAAAAAAATCCAAACGTCTTAACCCCTTTTCGGCCAAAGGTGCGTAAACGCACCATTTCAATAAATATATTTTTATTAACACTGTGACGTATATTTTTCACTAATTTTATTTTTCTGCTATTTTTAATTGTTCCAGATACATCTATAAAATATTTGTAATTCAATTGAAGTAATCACTTTCTGTTGAGAAATTTTCAAAATACGCTGTTTTCTTACTTGAAACGGTTATTGACAAATTCGACTTTTTGAAAATGTATAATTATTCCACTTGACATTAATCATATGTTTTTATAATGGAGTAAAATTGCAAGTTCTGTAAATAAAATAAAAATAAAACAAATGCCATAAGAAAACTTAATTAATTTTTTTTAATTTAAATTTAATGGTAAATTAATAATGTTAACATCAAATTAAATAAAATATTATTTTTCTTGCACGAAACTTTTTTGGTGTCTTAATGAATGTAATTTAAGCAAATTTCAATGCAAATAATACCACATTTTATAAAATTTGTATGCTTGGCCTAAAATGGGTTAAGTATATCAGCCTTGAAATCAAACCCAGAAATGACAGATAAAGTTTGACCAGTTTAACCCATTCATGCCTAGCGTCGATGCTTTAGTATAATGGGAAACATTGCATTTCACATCAATTTTTTATAAAATAGAAATTTGCTGTCTTATTTTATCGAGAACTCCTTGATAGAATAAGACACCAAATTTCGATTAAAAAAAAAAGTGGTGTGAAATGCACTTTTTCCCATTTTACTAAAGCGTCCCAAAATTGGGACGCTAGGCATAAATGGGTTAAGCGAAAAAAGAGGAGAATCCACTCTTCGCAATAAATTTTGATGTTAAAAATTAACCAAACTACACATTCAACAATTTTTAATATTTGAATGTGTAGTTTTGTTAATTTTTTGGTTATAGAAGCTTCCGAGGTTTAATCGTCAAGCGACCGAGATACTTATTTTATTACAGAAATTAATCTGCAGACGATATAATTTATTTCACAGACTTAAAAATCATCAAAATCTGAATATTTATATAACTAGCTATAGTACGAACGCCCATCGTTTGTCACGTTTGACGTACAATTTCCAACTTGTTTATTTCAACTGCTGGATATCAACAGTAGTTTCTTGAATTTATAAGATGGGGATTTTCCAGGCAAAAGTTTTTTTTAAATGAAATATTAAATAAAAATTATTCATATGATAATACTGGTGTCAAATTTTAATAAACAGAATAATAAATAAATTTTGATTAGAATTATAAATATTCAAAACTCAGATAAATATTCAATATACAGATTGTAGTTTTGTTCCAAAACATTAGTCAAGTTATCAAGTCAAACATCAGTTAACACACTTTTAATAAGTTTTATAGAAAATATTAAAAGAAAAGTATTTTGCAAATATTTCTTTTCGGAATTGAGGAAACACAGAAATAGTGAAATTTATTTTACTTTTTATGCTCATTCCACCCCTTTTGACGTATTAAAATTCGATGAATTATTTTGGAGTCTTATTTTCTTTGAAATATTCCTTTTACTTACTCAACTGTTATTCCGTTTCTCTAGAATTTTTTCTTAGGCACTTCCTCGGTAAATGAGATTTTAAAAAATATTTTGTAAAAAGTACTGCAAAAACCGTATAAAACGTTGGGGAATAGTAAAAGAGAATAAATATTTTAATGTGGACACTATGCAGTACAGTACTGTAGTAAATATTCTAAAGAATCAATATTCAACCTAAAGTGCAATGATAAAAACATTTCTTTGGTAATTTATTCAAATAAAAGCTATTAGTTATAGTGCTTATAAAAACGGTTTTCTTTAATAAAATGCTGATACTAAAAAAGGCTATATGCAAAAGAAGTGTACCGTATCCCGTTTTGAACGTAGCAGCTGCTGGGTTAGAGTCTATGCGTTTTTCCATGTTAAAAATCAAGCTATTAATTATAGTGCTTATAAAAAGGTTTTTCATTTATAAAATTCAGATACTAAAAAAAAGGCAGTATGCAAAAGGAGGGTACCCGTTCTGAACGTAGTTCACGTTGATTACAACTGCTGCGCTAGAGTCTATGTGTTTTTCCATGTTAAAAAACAAGCTATTAATTATAGTGCTTATAAAAAGGTTTTCCTTTTGTAAAATGCATATGCTAAAAAAAGACAGTATGCAAATAAGAGTATCATATCCCTTTTCTGACCGTAGTTCACGTTGATTGCAACTGCTGCGTTAGAGTCTATGCGTTTTTCCATGTTAAAAAACAAGCTATTAATTATAGTGCTTATAAAAAGGTTTTCCTTTTGTAAAATTCATATGCTAAAAAAAGGCAGTATGCAAAAGAAGGGTATCATATCCTTTTCTGACCGTAGTTCACGTTTATTGCAACTGCTGCGCTAGAGTCTATGTGTTTTTCCATGTTAAAAAACAAGCTATTAATTATAGTGCTTATAAAAAGTTTTTGTTTTATAAAATTCATATGCTAAAATAAGGCAGTATGCAAAAGAAGGGTATCATATAACGTTCTGACCGTAGTTCACGTTGATTGCAACTGCTGCGCTAGAGTCTATGTGTTTTTCCAAGTTAAAAAACAAGCTATTAATTATAGTGCTTATAAAAAGGTTTTTGTTTTATAAAATTCAACTACTAAAAAAAGGCAGTATGCAAATGAAGGGTACCCGTTTTGAATGTAGTTCTGATTTTGTGATTGAATGATTGTTACAAACTCAATTAAAATGTCTGAGAAGTTCCACTACCATGATTTATGCTTAATTCCGTACCCAGTTTCGTCCAATGTTTAATATACCTTAATTAAAATTTACGGATTGCTTTTATATTTTTATTTTAACTGCCTTATATATATTATATATATTTATTTTAACTGCCTATAGAATCTTAAAAGGCAGCATAAACCAAACTAAAAAATTAGAGTGTTAAGAGAAAATGCGCCATAACGTAATTAATAACATTTACATAAAAATTTGTTCAATAAATTCGAAACAAATGCACACTTTAATAAGATTTTATGAAAAAAGAAACGTGCTATATATTTGCAAAATGGTAAATTCTATGATACACAGTTTTTTTTAACTTAAAGAATCTAATATACACAGATTGTACAGCTAATTATGAAGCATTTTTGTTTGAAATATATTTTAATAAGATCTTAAGACAGTAATGCATAAAGCTTTTTTCAAAATAAACCAGTATTTCAAGTATGTCGGTTTTACTTTTTAATTTTGATAATTTATTTTAGTGTTATTGCAGTTAGGAAATTGACAATAAAATGTTTAAAATTAAATTTAAATATCGTCATCTTTTCTTTGTTTTCATTTTTTAAACATTCACGTATCTCTCTCTATCTCTCTCTCTCTCTCTCTTTTTTTTTTTAATGTTACGAATTTTGATTCCTCAAATTTCAGCATACCAATAAAAGGTAAAATTATTCTGCATTTCAGAACATTGAATATTATTTTGTAAAAGTGCCCTTCTTGTTTATGTTTGTAGTATCTATTTTAGTTTCGTAGTAAATTACGTTTTCTAATTACTGTAAAATGGATAATAAAAAAAATAATAATTAATTTAAAAAAATATATCATTGCAGAATTCAGCATGATAGATTTGCCTGCGTTCGTTTGAAGATTCATTAAATTTACTGTACACCACTATTTGTTTATTAAAACTGTAATAAATTATTGATAGCTCTCATAAAACTTTCAATCCCACAACTATAATTGATGTTTATCACTAAAGTGAAAAGAATAAATCCCATATTTTTCCATAAAAACAAATATTTGGAAATCATATCTATAGTCAATTGATGCCGTGTTGGAATACATCTAAAAGCGAAAAAAGTTTATTATGATATTACTTGAAACTGAATCTGCAAAAAATCTCAAATGTGCAAATATACTTCATGACTATAAAAGCGTATATTTATTTGACTGAATATACCATTAAAACCCTACGCCAGGGTTGGCAAACTGTGACTCGCCTGATACCACTAAATTTTAAAAGAAATAGTCGATTGTTTGAATCGCAGAAATTCGATGATTAGATAAGGACAAGTTTACTATAAAATTTTAGTGGTATCCGGCGGGCTACAGTTTTACACCCCTGCCCTATGCTAATAACGCGAATATACACGCATGATAATGTTAAATGAATGAAATGACAGTGTTCCTTTAAAATTTCTCGTTTGCATTTTAACATTTTTAAATGATTTTTTTGCTCAGGCTATTTGAATTCGATGTCTAACCGGGCACTTCCATCTTTTTAATAAGATTGCATTTTTTTTTCGCTGGGGACACTTTTAGTTTCGGAAGATATTTTGACATTGAAAGTGCCTCCAGAAAAATAAACAAAAAAAACTGCAACAAAGTACCGGCTAGTTGTAGATATTTTATGGCAAAAAAAAAATCATTCATACCGAAAAAATTATGTTGAAAAATCATTTAATTCAAAATGAGAAACTTATTAAAAACTCAGCCATTGGTTTCACAGAATCTAGCGACTGTCTTCGCGTTCCACGGCAGTTCGAAAATCTTATTGTTCTAACGCACTAAACGAAGTGATTAAAATAATTTTTTCACACTACTATCTTTACTTTTCAATTTTAATAACTACAATGAGAGCTTTCTTCTGTTCGCTTCAAGAATTTCTAAAAAAATTGCCTTATTTTTATATTAGACTGGTAAATCTGCAGATCAGGAGCCTCAACGTCAGCTCTGAAAGTCATTGTTTTTTAATCTCACTTTTCATATTATTTAACATCTTACAATGAGCAATTTAATATTTTTTATATTACATACATATTTATAGGCATATAAAATACTTCGGAGGTTTCAGAAATTAGAAGTGTTGAATTAAACACGATTTATGCAATGATATTCTGAAATTCTTATTCTTGTAATTTTATATATATAAAAAAATGCATTTCTTATTTTGATATTCTTTGAAATATTGTTGCTAGGCAACTAACAAAAAAAAGGGAAAAAAATGCATTTTAAAATTTGTAAAAATAGGAAAATAAAATGTTTTATATTTCCCGAACAGTTGCAAAAAGAGTTCCAATACTTTAAACAATTGATTTCTAAGTTCTAATCGATGTATCGACAAATTTTCAAAGTATTTTTTCAGCAAATTTTCAAAGTAAATTTTCATATATTTAAGGCCTCCGTATCGAAAATTTCGCTTTAATAATTTTACGTTCAATAACCATTATTCAAATATGCGATTTTCATTTCAGTGAAAAATGAAATTTGAAAATCATCTGCATTCCCATCGGAAAGCATTATGACCTAAAAAGAAATGTTCTATATTTTTCGAACGAATGAACCAAATGTAACCAAAAACTATGCAGTCAATTCCGGGTACCTCAACAACATTCCCACCAAAAATCAACCTAATAGAATGTTTTTATGGCAGTTATTACGGAACAGACAGACAGACAAACAAACAAACGGAAACCAAAAACTTTTCTGGTCTCCACAGTCAGCCTCAACTTCCTGAAATCGCAATTCTTGGACATACTGTTTATTTTATATTGATTTTCGAATTTAATAAAAAAATGTTAAAAAAGAGAAAGGAGAGAAAAAAAGTAGAGAAAAAGAAAATAAGATTTAATTAGAGATGAATAACAATGTATTAAGTGAATTATTTCTTCGTGAGGAATCATTAAGAATTATTTAAAATTCTCTAAAAAATAAATGTCAATAATGAATAATTTAGTTCCATGCAAAATAAATAAATTTCATTTGTATTTTCCACATTCTTTTTCCTTTCGAAAAAGATATCGATATTCAAATCTAACAGTGTTTAACTTTTAGAATAGTTTTAAAAGCCAAATGTTTGATTACGTGTTGTTCAAAGCTGATTCAACAAAAATTTCAAGTGTAGAAATACCGTTTAATGAATAAAGAAGTATATTTGTTAGAATGAATTGAACATGGTAGTTTTAATAAAATTATTGCTTTAAGGCACGAAAAGAAATAATTTAAATTACTCCTTTACTATCTTTGTTTATCCATCTTAATAAGTTCCGACTTTTTCTTCTACTTGCTGAAGGTAAATCTGAAAGTCATGTCATTTTACGTTAGATTAATGATGTTGTAGCAATTGCAATTGTTGGATTTCTCTTTATTACATATTAAAACCCAAATGTAACTGACATTGTTTAAAAAAAGGCAGAAAAAATTAAGTTTGTATAACTTTATTATTTTAAAACTTGTTAATCAATAATAAACAAGGGAGAGCTAAATATTAATTCCATATGTAAAAGCATTCGGTATATATAGATAGAGGGTGTTCCAAAATTCGATCTGAAAATTAAAAGGGATGATAGAAGTCATCAAGAGGATGAAAACTTACTATAGAACAAGGGATCGCAAACCACGTTTAGTGGGAGAAAATTGCAAAAATAGTTATGAAGTGTGTAACGTCGAGTGGAACACAAAGAGTCAATAATAAGTAGAAAAAAAAACATTTATATGACGTTAAGCGTGATTGCAATGCATTTCAACTCAATGTCAGAAAGGAGACGACGGCACATTTTTATAGAAGTTGCGGTCACTAAGGCCATTGCACAGCCGAAACCGACGGATGAAGGATTGCCGGACGCGTTCAAACATATTCCTATAAAAATACAGGGTGATTCATAAAAGATGGGCAGAACTTTAAGGAGTTATAGTACACTTAAAGACAAATAATATTAAATAGGAGACTAAGGGTCCCAGACGTATTCCCAAGGAGATAGGGGGCATTAAAGTTTAGGGTCCGAAATTTCAAATGATTATAAAACATGGAAAAATTGGTCGATTCGTTTGCGGTTTTTGCAAAAAATTTTCTTTATGCCAGTATTTTCTTGAAATAAAATTTTAAAGTTCAATTTCAAAAAATGCCGATAGGGGGCGCTTTAGACTTTGGAGTAACAAACAACTATTTTTTAACGTTATTTTTTGTATTTCTTTAAATGATTTCGAAAGCTTAGACTTAAACTTAAATTTTGATCTAAAAATCTGAGTCCTAACGAGTAGTTAAGTAGCGTAAACTGAAATTTGAAATTTGAAACCCTTCTCCCCCCAGAACAAAAATCAGTTATTCCCGATCTTTGTGTCGTAGATTAGGCTCTAACTACTGCCGCGTTTTGCTAAAATTATTCTTTATGTCAGTATTTTCTTGAAAATAAATTTTAAAGAAAATTTTCAAAAAATTCCGATAGAGGGCGCTTTAGACTTTGGAGTAACGAACAACTATTTTATACCGTTATTTTTTGTGTCTCATTAAATGCTTTCTAAAGCTTAGACTTAAACTTAAATTTTCAGCTCAAAATCTGAATCGCTGAGCGTGGTTCAGTAGCGAGGGGAGGGGGTTCAAATTTCAACTTCTGAACATAGTTCAGTTTGCACTACTTAACCATGCCCAACGATTCTGTGCTGTGATACGAGGCAAAAATACAACTTTCGTCAAGGACTGCATAGTCGGAATTCACTCATAAAGGCACTGGCACAGTTGGAAACGTCGCTCATGCAAACGTTAAAGCTCCATTCCTGACGCTAGTCACCGGGTGAAGAAGGAAACAGAAAGTATGCAAATGTCAAATGGGGAAGAAGAAGAACACGTATGCAAAATTTCAATACGATTCAGGCATAAAAACCACTGAACGGTGAGTCAAGTGTAAGTCGCTGTAGTAATGAATCGGAAGATGGTGCCCTTCACGAATAAGGAAAAGGCTGAGATGCATTTAATTTACGGAGCGGCAGATGGAAATGGTGCAGAGGCACAACGAATGTACGGAGAGCGATTTCCTAACAGGCGGTTGCCTAACCGCAAAACTTTCGAGCGCTTGCACAGACAGTTGTGTGAGACGGGATCATTTCTCGCTTCCCGGTCGAATGCAGGTCGTGCAAAAAAGGACGAATCAGTAGTTGTTGCAGAAGCCATTCTGGATGTAGTAGCGGCGCAGCCAAGTACAAGTACACGAACAGTGGCTAGCCAGGTGGATACCTCACAGTCCACGACTTGGAGGGTACTGAAGGATGAACATTTGCTCCCGTTTCATGTGCAACGAGTCCAGAAACTGTCTCCAGGGTATTATCCAAATCGTATTGAATTCGCCCGCTGGTTTCTGCAGCAGAACGCGCTAAATCCACATTTTGGACGAACTGTGCTTTTCACCGATGAATGTACCTTCACACGTGAAGGTACATTTAACACACACAATGCACATGTATGGGCGGATGTCAATCCACATGCTACGTATCCACATGCTCATCAGAGACGCTTTTCCATCAATGTTTGGGCAGGAATCCTCGGAGACCACCTAATCGGACCGTACCTTCTTCCTGAACGCCTCAACGGTAAAACATACCTCACATTTCTGCAACATGTGCTGCCAGACCTGTTAAACGTTGTTCCTCCACGCATCCGGCGGGTCATGTGGTTCCAGCACGATGGAGCGCCAGCCCATTACGTTCGAGACGTCCGCAACTATCTGGACATCACATTTCCGAACAGATGGATTGGTCGAGGTGGTCCTGTTGCTTGGCCTGCTCGCTCGCCAGATCTTTCACCCCTCGATTTCTTTTTTTGGGGACGATTGAAGGCTCTTATGTATGAGACACCCATTGAATCCCCCGAGGAACTGGTCGCCAGACTTTCCGCCGCTGTAGGGGAAGTGCTCGAAAAGCCTGATGTTTTCGCGAATGTTCGCCGTTCCATTCGTCGCCGTTGTTCTGCGTGCATAACCTCTGGTGGTCACAATTTTGAACATTTATTGTGATTACATGTTAATAAATATGCTTTGGTAACATAATCCTAATTTGTGTCTTTTTACCTCGTATCACAGCACACAATGTGTGGACATGGTAAACTGAACTGTGCTCAGGAGTAGAAATTTCAAACCCCTCTCCCCAGAAACTTAACCACGTCTAACGATTCAGATTTTGGGCTGAAAATTTAAGTCTAAGCTTTAGAAAGCATTTAATGAGACACAAAAAATAACGGTATAAAATAGTTGTTCGTTACTCCAAAGTCTAAAGCGCCCTCTATCGGAATTTTTTGAAAATTTTCTTTAAAATTTATTTTCAAGAAAATACTGACATAAAGAATAATTTTAGCAAAACGCGGCAGTAGTTAGAGCCTAATCTACGACACAAAGATCGGGAATAACTGATTTTTGTTCTGGGGGGAGAAGGGTTTCAAATTTCAAATTTCAGTTTACGCTACTTAACTACTCGTTAGGACTCAGATTTTTAGATCAAAATTTAAGTTTAAGTCTAAGCTTTCGAAATCATTTAAAGAAATACAAAAAATAACGTTAAAAAATAGTTGTTTGTTACTCCAAAGTCTAAAGCGCCCCCTATCGGCATTTTTTGAAATTGAACTTTAAAATTTTATTTCAAGAAAATACTGGCATAAAGAAAATTTTTTGCAAAAACCGCAAACGAATCGACCAATTTTTCCATGTTTTATAATCATTTGAAATTTCGGACCCTAAACTTTAATGCCCCCTATCTCCTTGGGAATACGTCTGGTACCCTTAGTCTCCTATTTAATATTATTTGTCTTTAAGTGTACTATAACCCCTTAAAGTTCTGCCCATCTTTTATGAATCACCCTGTATATCGTCTCCTTTCTGACGCTGAACTACGCATTGCAATCATGCTTTACGTCAACTAAATGTTTTTCTATTTATTATTGGCCCTTTTTATTCCACTCGGCGTCACATCCTTCAGAAATATTTTTGTGATTTTCTCCCACTAAACGTGGTTTGCAACCCGATGTTTTATAAGTTTTCATCCTCTTGATGACTTCTATCACATCTCTTAATTTGTCGTTCGAATTTTGGAACACACAGTATATGTTCTTTTATGAAAGTACCTTTCGCTCTCTAATAATTACGTTATAATTTTATTATGAGGTGGAACATAAACTATAAACACAATTCTAATCCAAATACATCTTAAAAAAAAAAAAAACAAGCGGGATAAATTGTACCTTACGGCAGTATATAGATTGGCCACCCACGGCTTTTATCGTTGAGATTTTTTTTCAGCCAAATCTAACTCGTCAAAAAAAAGTGTTTGTTAGCATAAGCCAACTTCTCTACTTTAGAATTTAGTTAGCGTTCTAAAATTTTTTGTGTGGCTGGTGGAATATATTAGGAACGAACACACCAAGTTTTAAAAAGAATCGTTGGCTAGAAATATTTTTAATAAATATAATAGTGAAAAGATGTAGCTCCAGTGGGCTGAGACGTGGCGAGGTAGATGTTGTTTACAAATCTGTTGGCTTAATGACACCCTTTAAACTATTTTTAATGGTTCAAGACACTTTAACACTTAATAGATAACTTTAAAAAAGTAATAAAAAATTCTATGATAGCAGCTTTTATGATGGATACAGCTAAGAACAGTTGTTTAACAAATGATGAGTTAACATTAATTGCCGAACTCTTGGAGAGCAGTGGGGGGGAGCTATACAAAACACAAGTACTGTACGACACCTTTAAAATGAATCGCCACTTGCAATTGAGAGATGGGACTTTAAAAGGGATGCCCCTTTTGCGCCCCTCGAGAGATACGTGAAAACCAAGGGCGCCAAAAAAAGCGGGGGAAAAATACCTTTAGGCGGTTTTCAGCTAATTTTGGTGAAGATTTGGAGCTGTCCGGCCTATAGGAACAGAGAAAAATGGCAAAAACTAAAATAATTATGAGAAATTGAAAAAATTAAATAAGAAAAGTGCTCCTGACGGGAAGGGGGAGAGAAGGAGGGGGTAGAACCAGACAAAAGTGCTTGACGAGATCAAACTGTTGATATGTTACATGATGGGGTTTGAGCACCTTCAATGTCTCCCCCCGGGTTGTAAATCCGTTCCTATGGGAGATAGGGCCTCGGGACCCTCTTAGAAATGTCGGCCTCAACAAGTTTAACTTCGTTGGATCCTTTAGAAAAGGCCTACGCCCTCTGTGGGGATTAAAGGGCTGGGAAGGATGGGAAAAACTAAAATTTAAAAAGGGTTGAAACAGAGAAAAGTGCTTCTTAAGGGAGGGGGAGTAAGAGGGGGAAGAGTAGAACCAGACCATAGTGCTTGATGAGATCTATTTATTGATATGTTACATGAACGGATTAGAGCACCAATAACGTCTCCCTCAGAGGGGGGAGGTAACTTCGTTCCTATGGGAGATAGGCCCACGGGACTCCCTTAGAAATGTCCGCCACGACGAGTTTAACTTCGTTGGATCTTTTAAATGGGGTCTGCGCCCAGGGAAATTAGGGACTAAGAAAGGAAATACAAGCGGAAGTATCGGCATAATAAAAAGAGACAATTTAATTTTAATATCGTCAGTAACAACCATTTGTATAGCTTTGAATAAAGGATGTCCTCCTTTTTATATGGAGTGGCTGTGACTTTTCATAAACATGAATTTTACTGTAGACTGAAAGAATTAGCCCTGTGTGTGGCTAATAATAATATGTAATGTAAAATTTTAATCGTGAAATAGCTAAATTTGTCGTTTTTAAATATGTAATTGTTAATAATTTTAATCAAATTTTACTTTTATGAAATATATTCCATTTATCATGAAAAATACAAAGCAATCGATAAAACATTTTTAAATAAAAAAGAAGAAAAATCGAATAGAAATTTCGGGGAATCGAACCTTCAACCTCCAGAATCAAGAGCAGTGCTCTAACCATTCGGCCATCAAGTTCACTTTTAGACTTTAACAAAATATCATTAAAATAGGCAAATTAGTAAAATCAATGTTTCGAACTCAGGCCTTTCAATTTTAAATTCACAGTATAGACTAACTCCATATTTTAATCTCCTTCGCCCGCACGCCGCCTGATCTTCGTCCGTGAACAGCCCCATTACCTTTTTTACGTGTGAAGGTTTCTCTATGGTACTTCATTGTGAAGTTTGGTAATTTTTGAAATTCAATATTCGAAAAACGGAAGCTATTAATTTTCGAGCTATTAATTTTTTCAGTAACTTCAAATGTTTCATTTTCCGAGATTAACCTGTGGCAACGATGGATGGCTGTGACTTTTCATAAACATGAATTTTACTGTTTCCTGAAAGAATAAGCCACGGTGTGTGTGGCTAAAAAGAAGAAGAAGAAGGTACACAATTTTAAAAAATACAGTTCAGAGTCGAACCGTTCTATGAAATACGGGTTCCCAAAGTTTTGGACTTGGATATAACTTGATCAAAATTTATACTTTTCCCTTATCACTAGGGAACAAAGAGATTGATTTAGAGCATGGCAATCAACGCATGTGCCTTGGGTCCCCTCTATTGTGAAAAGAGCCCCCCCCCAAAAAAAAAAGCCTAATATAAAAAATAAATAATACGTAGATGAACGGTTTAGATAGACGCAGAAAAGAAGTATTAAGAAATTGTAATATTTTAATAAGAAGAAGTCTAGAAAAGACTAACTGTAACTAAAAATGTATGTGAATAACTTTATTTTCCATAACTTATTTACTGCATTTCAAAATTGCACTTTTCACAATATTTAGAAAATTGCCGTCATTATCCTAATTTCTTCGTACATTTTCTTTCGAAAATCAGAAAAAATTCTCTCTTCCACTGTCAATGAGTGAAAAAAAATGAATCTTTATTATAGATATCTAAAATCATCGTGCAGTAATCAATAGTCCGCTATCGATTTCGTAATGGACTTCGTAACTCCAGTAATGACTAGTAGAAATATCGCAAAATCTATAAATACAAAAAGAAGTATTTTTAACGCTAAACAATTAAAATTTCCGAAACAAGTTCTTCGGTACATAATTATCTAAGTGATTTATTTATATAATTCTCTCAATTAAAAAAATAAAATATTTGGCCTTAACATGTTTCAATTGTTAATTACAAATAAAAGTGCGTACTTTCTTTAGAATTTCCAATAAGTCTGGTACCGGTTTTTCTGATTAGAATTTTTTATTTAATATTTAAATCGCCGAACATGTAATCGGCTCGCTCAATCGCTTAATGCTTCAATTTATCTGAAATAAATGCGTAAAAGTATATAAAAAAATTGTGATACGTGCTGTAATTGAATAATACTTTAATTTGCAACAGGTTCGCATATTTAGTTTAATAACTATTTAAAAGATATTTTCTAGTAAAATTTTAATCATAAAGAGAAATCATAAATCATTGTTTAAATGGTTCGATTATTTTTCAATTCATTATCAAAGTATTATAAATAACGATAAAGACGTTATCTTAAGGAGATATTTTCGAATAGTACATTCCTTTTTTTTAAAAAAATTTATATAAATGTGTAATTATTATTTTATGAAAACGACATATTAGTTCCTTACTTTCTTGGTATCGTTTTTGTGCATTACAGTAGTGCAATATTTAATTTATAATCTATGTATACGAATATTATAAAGAAGTAACGTTTTTTTTTTGTTGCTGTTTGTTTTTAGGGGATAATCTATAGAACTGCCGAATCGAATTCAAAAGTGATGGTTGCAAATTGATGGTGACAATCCCTGCTCTAACATAGGCTATAATTTAGGTCGGCGCCACTACCGCCCCCTCACCCCACCGGGCTGCAGGAGCGAAAAACGTTCTAAAATTGTGATTTTTCTGATACTGAAGAAGCTAGAAACTTGAAATTTGGCATGGTAGTTACCAACAAGATATAAATTATCTCTAATAACAAAGTCTAAAAAATTTCGAAATTGAAAAGGATGAAATGAAGTAAAAGCGTTCTACGGACATTCTAAATTACGATTACCATGGAATTATTAAGGATATAAATTTGAAATTTGACATAGCTGCTACTTCCCGTAAGGCATGGTGACGTCACGGCGACGTCACTGTGAAGTCACACTGTGACTTTGTGACCGTCGTCGTGACGTCACGTGACGTCGATGTGAAGTCATTATGACGTAAATACGAGGTCGTTATGGCCGTTTTCAAGGCTTTCTGTGACCTCACAATGTGACTACTTCGTGAAGTCACCGTGCGACTTAAATGTGAAAAATGTGTCGAATCTGCATCGGATAGGGTGACCAGATTTTACCCGAATCCTATACGGATTGTTCGGATCAAAATTTTTTTATGGTTCAAGTTTGTGACGTTTGTGACGACACTGCACCGGGTCGGGTGACCAGATTTTACCCGAATCCAATCCAGAAACTTCGGATCGATCTTTTTGGATTTGTTTGGTTACAGAATAGATTTGGATTAGTTGTCGTGTGACCTGATTTTCGTGAACCCGATCTGACCCGAGTCGGGTATAATGTTTTTACTGTAAGTCTTGTTTGGAATAGAATCTTACATACGACCGAGTAACCAGATTTTATCAGAAATTGTGTTACGATACAATTTCTGATGTCGGCTCGGATCTAGAGTCATACACGAATCCGGTTATATACTTCTTGAACATGATTGAATGTCAACTTGAACATAAATGATGGTTGACTGAAACTATATTTTGATTCAACCCGTATTCTTACCCTAACCCAGCAACAACAACAACAAAAAATCTGTAAGCCCACAACCCGACCGAACCTGATAAATGATTTCGCATAGATTCGGATAACAAGATTTCACCAAATACGGATAAGATCGACGATAAGGATTGGATCGGCAATCATTTTTATTGATGCAACTCTTATTCAAATTAAAACTTTGCATCTGATTGAGAAACCGGTTAACACGAAACTTTCTGACACATTTATGAACAAACTTTTAAACGCATGGCACTTGCATGCCTGATTATTAAAGCTATTTGAAATGAATAGCTTTTTCCATTTTTAGATAAATGTAATACTTAAGATCAATGTCGGTCACGTTTTACCCGTTTCTGACGCTGCGCGTCGGAAATTTGGTTCAAAACACCGACTTTGATAGTGTTTTCTGAAACATCATCTGCCGTTACCAAAAAATGGATAACGCCATTCGATTATATATAGGGTAGATGTGCCAGTAATGGACACCCTTAAGGAATTTCTTTAACAATTATTTTTTAATTAATAGTTATAATTGTTGTATTCAACAGTTTTTAATATTATATTACTCTACCAACAATATTTAACCATGCTCATAGTCACATTTCCCAATGTGAATCTAAATTTAATTGTAAATAACAGAAATAAATCAAAACACCCTAAATTCCAGTAATGGACACCTCACAAAAAGTAATAGATAATTGATATTATGATTGCATTTAAAACTAGAATTTAAAGATAGCATATTAATGAAATAAATAAAGCTGAATTTTTATTGGTTATTTTTTTATAAACCAAAAACATTGAAGGTGTCCCATTACTAGAAGGCGGTCCATTACTGGCACATCTACCCTATTCTGAATAAGAACACCTGCCAATTTCATGTATTTCCGAATAAAAATGAATTCAGAAATATGCCAGAAATTAGCTATTTTGTATTTGAGAACAACTTTAAAGAAAATATAAGTACACATTTTCAAATAAGCATTCTGAAAAAATTATATTAGGAATCAATTTAAATAATAGATATACCTATTGTGCGATATTATTAAATAATAAACATTGTATCAAGCAGTAAAACAGTTTTCGTTGTAAATGAAATATAGAACTTAAGATCATAAATGCCAAAAAAAAAATTATATATTTTTTTTCTTTACAAATTATTTTATTTATAGTTTTTGATAGAATACTAAATGCAGAAATTAAATATAAATTTTTACAGTAAAAACATTCGATAACACAGCTCGAAAAATTACCTTAACTAAACAGTTATTTTATTGTTTCATCAATATTTATTATTTTTGTGCATCTAACATTGACATATCTCGACAAATAGATTATTCAATGCATTAAATTGTCACTTTTTTTTTTCAAATATACCGGAAAATTATTTCTGGAAACCTACACTAGCAACGAAATTATTCAATTGCAAATCAAATATTAATAGTTTTAAAAATTGCAATGTTTTTAATTATAATGAATAACTATGAAAATTGAACTAAGAAACGCAAAATATTAAATAAATTCCTCATTTTATATAACACTTTACATTTAGAATACATATTCTTAGTAAATACAGTTTTTCCAAAAAATCTATTTTAAAAAATATAAAACATTAAAGATAAAATTTAATACAAGTGATTTTTTAAAAGAAAATTTAAACATTTTAACTTTTAAATAATGCACTATTAAATGTACTAGTACTAAACATGCACTATTAACAAAACTGCGAAGACATTAAAAGTTACCTGCTGTTCTATAGATAAAGGGGTTATGATGGAATGCTCCTTATCTGCTTCCCTTTCATTGAAAAATTAGAATGTAAATCCACTACAATAATTTTCAAATTATTCCAGCAGAAGCGATGTGTTCATAGATCTGAGAAATCAAATATCACCCAGGCCTTATGAACACAGCCGGCTAGACACAATGAGATGTTAAAATGGATGGTTTAGTTTAAAATGGAGATTGTTCACTTTAAAACGTTAATTTACTTACACAGTATAAATCTACAAACTGCAAAGAACCCAACACACGCTAATCCTAGCTTCGAATGAGAAAAAGTCGTCTGCCTTCAATTTGCGCGCGCAGCATTGTTTAAACACAACAAAATAACAGCTAGCAGATGTTTCCAACTTTTACCGCAAATGATATAGGAAGAAAATGATTTAAATAAAGACATTTCAAAACCTTTATAATTTATATGGCTGAAAAATGAACTTCTAATGATGCTATAATATTCTTTTTTTATATGAGAGAGTTTTGTATTCTTAAAAATAAGCTGTGAAAATTTACATTTTTATATATTTTTTAATCCATTGCATTTGCTTTAGTCGTCAAAAGTAAAGATAAATTTTAAATAATAATTTATTTAATATGCTTTATAAAGTAATTTCGATATAAATTTAAATTGCAATCAAATTTTCTAAGTACAAATTTTTCATTTTTTACACTCTATCGAAAAGAGCAATATATTTAATAGAGGTGACATCTTACTAAGCATTGACCAGTTTTGGATAAATTGCTATAGGAATGACATATACTTTATAACATGTTTTTAATTCATTTTTGCTCGGAAATACACGAAATTGGCTCGTGTTTTGTTCAGAAACTATGTCATTGATAAACCTTTTCCATTTTTTGTTAAAAGCAGAAGATCTTTCAGAAAAGAATGTCAAAGTCGGCGTTTTGATTTGAATATCCGACGTGACAGTGAAAGACAGGAGAAAAACTGGTCGTCACGTGACACGAATTGCTTATAACTCGATAAATAACTAAATTTCTATTTAAGGATTTTTACCTTTGTATTATATAGTATATTTTGTTAAATTTCATGAAAATGGTAATGAAAATTGTAAAAAATTATCTGCCTCATATATGTAGACAGATATTTATTTATTATTTTATTTTGGAAATACTCAATATATTTAAATAGTGTGTGACAATATTTTTATTAATGATTTAGGTACATGACATAATTCAAATCTATATTTTATGAGTTTTTTTTTTTCAAATTCACTCTCCGATCACACCGTGAAGTCACAGAGTGTTGGCATTTTGGTCATAGATTTTACGTGACTTATGTGACTTGCAGTGACGTCATTGCAACGTCACAAAAATTTTTAAAACTGTCAAAATTAATTTTCTTTATGTTATAAGATGTTCTAAAGTTTATTTTAAGTTTTCTTTAGATCTCCAAGACGTTCACATTTTGGTCACAGTGTGACGTTACAAAGTGATGGCATTTTGGTCACAGATGTGACGTGACGTACGTGACTCACATTGACGTCACAATGACGTCACTGTGACTGTGCATGCTATGCGGGTTTTAACACGCAGTTGCACATGCAACATTGTTTTTTTTTAATCGAAATTTGAAAGGTGCAGGAGAAAACAAAAAGTTCTAAATTACGGTTTTTGTGATTCTGAAAGGACAAGACAATTGAAATTTCGCATGGCGGTCACTTTTAAGGTAAAAATGCTCCCAAAGAACAGTTTCTAAAAAAATTCGAAATTTAAAAGGCAAAATGAGCGGAAAGCTTTTTAAAAACGTTCTAAATTATGATTTCTATGGAATTGTTAAAGGTAGAAGCTTGAAATTTGACATGACTGCTACTTTTAAGACGCAAATGCACACACAACACTGTTTTTTTTTTTTTTTTTTAACTAAACTTTAAAAGGCTGTTGGAGTAAAAAACATTCTAAATTACGATTTTTGTGATACTTAAAAGGACTAGAAACTTGAAATGTAGCATATGGCTTTTACATTTAAGATAAAAATGCGCTCTAAGACTGGTTTCTAAAAAAAATCGAAATTTAAAATTGTGAAATGAGAGGAAAGCGGTCTAAAAATGTTCTAAATTATGATTTTTTTATAGAATTGTTGAGGAGAGAAACTGGAAGTTTGACATGGCTGCTACTTTTAACTCATTAACGCGGGTTGGCAAGAAAACTTGCCCCTTAACCCATTAAAGCCGGAATTATTTTTCTGTTTAAAATGCAAAAATTGCGTTTCATACCAATTTTTTAAAATAGCAACTTTAGTCAACTTTTATCCAAATATAGTAGAACGTGCAATATTGTGTACGCTATCTTGGCACTACTCAACAGATATTTGATACAACCCCTCATTTTTTGCTTCTTTTTGGGAACAGCGGATTTCGAGCTTATTCTATCGACGATAATTTTCAGAATTTTCAAGCTATGATTTTGAGACTTTCACAAAAGTTGTTCTATATACTTAGCTAATACATTATGCATATTATATTTCGATTGCATTCACGCATGCGCAGTGAAACATTATTTAGTAAACCTGCTCATTTTCATCCAATTTTTATTGTTTAATTCCGATTGCAGAGTATTATGTACAATGTTGTGTGACATATTTTCCCAAAATAACTTTTTTTTATATTAAGAACTCTGCAAATTATAAGCTAAAAACGGTGAAATTTGGGACTGTTTTTATAAAAACCTTAATTTCTCTACGAGTATACATGCTATCCTCATAAAAATGAACACAGTATATTACAATAAGCCACTTATTAATAATCTCGAGTTTGAACGCTTTTGCTACATTAGTTTTTACAGGGTAATCCAAAAGATATTTGTTCTTTTTCAATTTGTTGACAGTCCCCTATGGAATTTCGTGAAAAAAATCTTCGTGGAAATATATAACCTATACTATACTGTTTACACATCTGCAGTTTCAGGTTGATTTCTCATGTATTTTTCTAGATAGTTAACAAAACGTCTAAAATCGCAAGTGACCGGTCACCTTTGACAATATAGTGTATGTGATACAGCTGGCATGGAATCCTGGAATTTGGCATGGTGGTTACATTTAAGATATAAATGCTCACTAAGAACGGTTTTAAAAAAAGGAAATTCCTATGAATGAAATGCATATGAAATTCCTAATAAATACCATTCCTAATAAAATGCATATTCCTTCACCACCTCTCATATTAAAGTATAACTTTGGTCGATGTCATTATTTGGGTCACTCTAATTTTCCAGATGTAAATGCTCACGAAGAACTTTTTAAAAAAATCTAAATTAAAAAGGGTGAAATGAGCTAAAAATGTTCTAAAAACGCTCTAAATTAAGATTCATTTGGAACTGTTAGGCCTATAGTATTGAAATTTGGCGTGGCTGTTACTCTAGAGATGTAAATGCTGGTTCAGAAATCATTTCTAAAAATTAGAAATTAAAAAATGTGCAGGAGTAAAAAACGTTCTAAAATTGCGATCGCGATACAGTGGGTACAGAAGCTTGGAAATTGACATGGTGGTTACATTTAAAATGTAAATGCTCGCTAATAACAGTTTCTGAAAAAATAGGAATTTTAAGGATGAAATCAGCGGAAAACGTTCTAATTACGATTTAGTTCGATTTATTCGGGTAGGAAACTTGAAATTTTGTAGAGTGGTTAATTTTACGATACAGATGAATAGCATAAACAGCTGATTAAAAAATCGACATTTAAAGGGTATGGAATGAGCTGAAAACGTTCTTAATTGCGGTTTATTCAGAATTTTTAGGAATATAAACTTAAAATTCGACATGTCTGTTATGTTTCAGAAGTAAATGATCGCACAGAACAGTTTTCACGAAATTCGAAATTTAAAATTGTGCAGAAGCAAATAACGTTCTAAAATTACGATTTTTGTACTGCTGTAGAGCTATAAACTTGAAATTTAGCATGTTTGTTATTTTTAAGATGTAAGTTGAGACTAAAAACGATTTTTAAACAATTCGAAATTTAAAAGGTTGAAATGAGCAGGAAGCATTCTAAAACACTTCTAAACGATGATTTACCTAAACTTGTTAGAGATAGAAACTTGAAATTTTACATTGATCTTACTCAGAGAGATAAATTAATCCACAGAACAGTTTTTAAAAAATTAGAATTTTTAAAATCGCATATTGAATAAGATATAATGTCTCACAGTTTACGTTTTACAAGTGTTTCGAAACTGCCCAGTGAACAAATGTTTCGAAACATTTGTTCGTTGTTTACAAATATTTTAAAAATTTAGATTTTTTAAACTGTGCAGGAACAAAATACGTTCTAAAATTGCAATTTCTGTGATATAGTCGTTTTTGAGGCTCAGATAACTAGAAACTTGTAATTTGGTATGGCGATTACATTTAATATGTAAATTCTCGCTAAGAACGTTTTCTAAAAATTACTAAATTTCAAATGAAAAATGAAATGAGCGGAAAATCTTCATAATACATTCTAAATTACCATTTATTTGGAACTGATTTTAACTCTTCTCATTTTTTTAAGTTTCATGCTCGCCTAATGCAGTATAAGAATGAAGTTTACTCAAAAAGTCGCTTAATTAGTAATTTTTTAATTATCTGTGGCAGTAAAATTTCCTCTAATGAAAATAGGCACAGAAACACCGCTTGGCATATTTGAATAATTACGCGAGCAAAGCCCCGGGTTTTGCTAGTATATAATATTAATATATTGTAACATACAATTTTCGTATAATATAAACAATAGAATATGATATATTAAACTCCGAGCAAATATTTTGTATGTTTGTGTGGTTATGCAAATTTTATCTTAAAAATGGTTCTAACAATTTTGACGACATTTTGTATCCTGCAGTTTTCGGGCACGAGAAGACCATTGGGCTAGTTCAGATGTTCAAGAAAATTAGATTTGTGGGTAATTTCGGGTCTCTATGGCTCAGGGTCAAGATAATTATATCTAAAAAAGGCTCAAACGATTTTGACTAAATTTTGTATCCGACCGTTTTCGGGCACTAGAAGATCATTTGGCTAGGTAACATGTTCCAGAAAATTCGATAAATGGATTATTTTTGGGTCACCACCGGTCAAGCTAATAATATAAAAATTACGATTCTGAATTTCTGGTGTGTTTATGGAATTTCTGAAGCCAAACTTGCAACCTTGTTCTAGATGTTTGGCTATTTGTTTAATATATATTTAAGAATACAATTTGTGGTTGAACAATAATCATAAAAACAAATATAACTTCTTAGTTTAAACGATCCTAAGGTTTTTAAAATTATTAACTAAGTACATTATAATATAAAAAAGGATTATGACATTTATATAATGAATTGTGTTTTATGCATTTCTAATAAAATGTAATTGCTAAAAAAATCTATTTTCATTATTTTCTGAATCGCACTGTAATATAATACATAAACGGATTATCCTGCAAAAATTAGTGATATATCATTAAAAAACAATTCGTTGTAAAATGGTCTCGCGAAGCCATAAACTAAAAACTTCAGTTATAAAAAGAAATCTTATCTCACCTGAGTGCCGTGTGAAAATCTATCACTATTCATAATTGTTGCAAATGCTTCGGAGTGTGGTGCAGTATATGAAAACTACTTGGTGATCTGCAGGCATCTGCAAAGTGTAAAAAGTTTTAATATAATGATATTGGCATGAGGTTTTCTTTTAAAGTACCAGAATTTCTCTCTTAACCTATTAAGGCTGTTGCGTTCTATTAATAGGGCATGTCTTTACATTAATTATTATTGTATATGAAAAACTATTTTTGCTATTATCTATATGCATGTAATAATAATAGTATATGTCTATACATTTCTTATATTGTATCCATTTATGTTTCAGTATTTAATAATAAATCTTCAACAACAACAAACTAGTCGTTAGGGGCCACTGTAACATTTACACATTATGGATATGCATAATATAAAATATTAAAATAAAACATGTGTAAGCTATTTATAAAATGCATTGCAAATCGAATAAAATCGTGACTTGATAACGTCATAAACTTTAAATGCTCTATTACTGAATTGCGTAAGAGAAACATCCTTATAACACCAAAACTGATAATCATATTAACTAACAGTTTACTGCGTCAGAGGTTGAAAAAAATAGTTCCGGATAATCGAGGTTACTGAAATTCAATAAGCTTCTTCTCTTTATTACATACTAAGTACATACCAAATTTCAAGTCTCTATCTCAAATTTTTCGAGTGATAGAGCGTTTACAGACACACACACAGAGATAGACATACGGCATTTTTTTCCCCTAAAAATATGTTTTTCAGAATCTCCAATGTCTGAAGCGTGTAAATCCGTCATTTTTTTTTTTAAACGATTACAAGACTTACCCCATACTACGTATAAGGGGTAAGTAAAAGTGATCGCATAAATCTTATCATCAGAATATGTATTTAAACATTTTTACTTTCTCTATTTTCAGCCCTGTTGACATAGTAAATAGTTAATTAATATTTAAATGAAGGAATTTAAATCATTGCTTTCTTAGAATACTTAATCTTTCATATCTCAAAAGGGTTTTAAAATATTTGAAAAAAAATAATCTTTAAATATGAAAATATTTGCGTATTTTGTTTAATAACTATTTACAGTGTCTTTTCTACTAAAATTTTACTCCGCAGACAAATACTAATCCTTTGTTTAAACTGTACGATTGTTATTAACAAAGTATTTTGTATAACGATAAAGTGAGTATTCATGGATAGAAATAATAATTTTACACACACCCTTATTTATTTCAGAATTTCTTTACATAATTATGTAATTTATATTTAAATTAGAAGCGTCTTTTATTTCATTAATTTATACGAATGCTTATTTGTTTATTTCAGTAATATTTACAATAAGCTTTTCGAAACATTTGTAAAATGTAAACTGCGAGACATTATATCTTATTCAACATGTAATTTCATTTATCAAAATGTAATTATCACCATTTAATTATACAGTTATGAAGCATAAAATCCATTGTTTCTTTACATACAGTGCAACATATTTAATTTAGTAATTAATTACTACAATATCTCGCATGGAACAATATTAATTTCCAGTTAAAATATTTCATTTCAGTTTTAATTGTGAAAATAAAGCTACGGCGTAGTATTGTATAGCTCCAAACTTATTCAAAATTAAAATGTACAAGTTTCATTTGTTACTGTGTTATTATTCGAAAAGTAAGTTTAAAAGAAAACATTCATTCAGGAGAGTAATGGAATGATATTTTAATTCAATAAAGATCCATGCACATAGTTGGATAAATATTTACAAAAACTTTTTCTAGAAAATTTTAATTACAGAAGCAAATAGCAATTCTTTGTTTTAACAGGAAGACTGTTTTAAATTTTATTGGAAGAAACTTATTTTATTAGAAGAATTTTATTTAAAGAACTTCAAATAACAGTAAAATATCACGTCGCAGGAAGAGGATTTAAATATTATATTTATTCTTAATTTCCTTTTAAGCCTGATTGATATAAATATGAAATTAATATTTAAATTAAAACCACGATATCCTTATTTATACTCTTAGAATAATTATTTGTTCATACTTATCCTTCAATGCTTATTTGTTGTTGCTTAGAATACTCCTGTTTTAATGATGAAAAAAAAAAAGAAATTATTCCAATTGTGTATTTGATAAGTGTGTAACTGTTGGATTTAAAGCATAAAATTTCCATTCATCACAGTGAAATTGTTTATTTCTTTAAAGATAACTTCTAAGGAAATTGTCCATTCAAGATAATACTAGATGTTATTATAACACATTGTTCACCGTCAATTTTACGCAGAAGCTATCCTATGTCACCTATCTAGAAAACCATTTAACAAAACACTTTGACGAGAGGGCGGATCTTCTACTGTTTTAAAATCAAGATTTCATACAAAATCGCCGGTACACTTTGTTGACCGGTCACGAATGGTCCAACCCCTCTTTTAACCCTTCATTTACTGACGGTACTTATAAGTACCAATCACTTAAAAACTTTATAGCACAACAACCATTTCTTATATTCTGATGGTACGTTTTAGAAACAATCTTTTAACTCTACTTTTTCATGATAGATGGCAGTATTTGTTCTAGGCTGATAAATTTTGGGAGGAAGAAAGCTATTTTCGAAAGGACATTGTGTTCTTTTGCTGCCATTTTGTACGGATTGCCACTCTTATCTTTTCTTTGCTATAAATATATAATATCAAACCAAAGGTAAATGTTGTATTTTTTTAAATAATTCTGTGTTGTCTTAGAATATTATTTGCCCAATCATTATAAGATAACAGATTATGTAATGTGATTAACGGACGAATTATTCGGTGGTACTTATAAGTACCGCCAGTACACGTAGTGTTGGAGAAAAACTTGTTTTCATTTTGTCCATGTAATTATCTACAGTATTTCTGTTTGTTATAATGTAATTATGACAGCGTAGTGTAGCAATATGTTTTAGTATTTTTTATAGATTTCAATTATAGATTTTTTTTTAAATTATTTATTTATTTATTTTTTACTAACACTGTCAAGAGCATTTGAAAATGTTAGTATTGAATTTGAATTTGCTTCTGCATTCCGAATAATATATATATATATACAAATAATATATTTTCGTGCGTAAATGAAAAAAAAAATGTTTTTATGATTATCATCAAATGTGAATTTCTACCTTTATTATGTAAAAAATAAAATTATGTCCATTTGATAATTTCTTTGTTTTCTCATGAGTGTTTTTTGGTTATTTAGCATTTTTAAGAGGTTAAATTTCATTAGAAATATCATCCGTATTTTTTTTCTATTATGAGGAAATTTATACATAGTGTACTGACGGTACTTTTAAGTACCACTTTAATTAATTAGTTCTAACAAATTAAATTTCGCACCGGGGAGATTTTTTTGTATATTCTTTAATTATCAATATGGCAGCTAAAAAAATATATATTTATGAAGAAATTTTCAGTAAAATAAAAATATATAGAAAAATCTATATAATACGAACGTCAAATTCACCCAATAAAATATTTATAAAGCACAATGTAAGCACATTGATAAGTTACGTTACTATCGAGGTGCAATAAATCAAAATACAGCTTCAAAACATTAAAACTGTAAGATGTTAAAATTTCATGAGCTTTCGGCTAAGCATTAGCCTTCCTCAGATGAACAACAAGCAGTCGGGGAGACGCCGCTCCGAAATGGCGCGTTTTGGACAGGCTGGGAATGGGCGAAACCAAACAGACATTTTTTAGCCTTAAAGTCGATCATAAGAAGTAAATTTAAATTAATTGATCAACTTTCAGAAAAAGTGTTGTATCTTTACATTAGCTTAACAAAATATTTGGAGCAAACGGATTTTGATGATTTTCTACGCATAGTAGACATCTACCGTACTAACCAGCGAGTAAGGAAGGAGGAAATTATATATCGGAAGTTCAACAAACTTAAAGATAATATGCATTATAAAATACCTCAGCAAAAACCAGTACAGTATATCAATCTTACCAATATTGACTTGGATAAACGACTACACAATACTTTAAGTTTGGGACCTAAACATATGTTTGAAAAACGACCAAATGTAATGAATATAATTACAGATTGTGAATTGATTGTTAATAAAATGGACAATAACAATAAAGATGAAATTAGGTGCATGTTATACAATAATGTCCAGAGGTACTTAAAGGAAAAGACCCATAAACAAGATAAACATACTAATATTATTAAACAATCTAAAAATAGGTCAGACATTACCATTATACAAACAGATAAATCAAATAAGTTAGCAGTTATGTTTATTCAGGATTATATCACTAAAATGGAGCAATGCATTACTGATATGAATTGTGAAAAATTGAACAAGGATCCTAATACCAATATTAATAGGAAAACTCATGAACTGATTAAACATGGCACATGGCCAAGTGACATTAAAATTAAACTGGCTATTAATAAAACTGCAGTCACCCCCCGATTACAGGGGCGTTTAAAAGACCATAAGAAAGATTTCCCCCTCCGCCCTATTGTTTCAAAATGTACAGCACCAACCTACACAATAGAGAAATCATTTGTACCACTACTTAAATCAATGCTACCCCCCACTGAGCATGTAGTCAATTCTACTGCAGATTTAGTTAGCATAATTAAAGGCTTTAAACTGGAAGATAACAGCATTCTAGCAAGTTTTGATATTAAATCTCTGTATCCTTCTATTGATGTTCAGGAAGTTAAACCTATTATTGAAAATAGCATTATAAATAACCCAGCTTATAATGACAGTATTAAACATACTCTGATTTCCAGTATAAACTTAATTACTAACAGCAACGTTTTCTTATTTAACGGATGTTATTATAAACAATCTGAGGGAGCCCCTATGAGTTCACCTATCTCTGGATTACTGGCAGAATTAAAATTACGACCTCTGGAAAAACGTATCATTTCTACATCCCCCTTTAAACCTGCATTATGGGTTAGATATGTCGATGACATACTACTCATATGGAATCACGGTATCTCTGCATTGAATGATTTTCTGGCGCATGCCAACAGTATAGATAGAAATATACAATTTACTTGTGAAATTGAAGAAAATAGTTCATTACCATTTTTAGATATAGAACTTATTAAAAATATTTCAACACGTAGCATTGAAAGGAAAGTTTATAGAAAACCTTGCAGATCCAATAACACAATATCATACAATAGTAATGTTCCGTTTAATTACAAAGCAGCAGCATATCGGTTTTATATCAAAAGGGCGTTGGAGGTTAGTTCAGAATGTTATTTAAATGAGGAGTTGAACAAAATTAAAGTGATTGCATATGAAAATGGTTTTTCAAACAAATTTATTAATAAGTTAATTTATGAGTACAGAAATAAACAAGCTACAATAGTTAAAAAAGATATGCAATCTTCAAAATTCTACAGTATAGATTATATCCCGCATCTGTTTGAGCGGATTAAATACGCATTAAAGAAATATAATGTAACTATTATCGCTAAACCCCTAACCAAGCTTAAATATTTGGTACATAGAATGATCGACCCTATTGATAACCGAGATAAATCTGGCATTTATATTATTCCTTTTAAAGTTAATGACAGTTCTAAAATATATTCATATATAGGCATGACAACTCGCAAATTAAAAGAAAGGATTAAAGAGCATACAGCTGATATGAAAAAAGGTAAATTATCCACTGCTTTATCCAGATTAAATCAGGCCAAAGATATTGATGTTTTTTTCCGTAAAGCTAAAATAATTTCACGAGGTTCACAGTATAATAGTTGCATAATCAGAGAGTCCCTAGAGATTTTGAAAAGAGGTGATAATGCATGTAATGATGTATTATCTTATCAGATCCCTCGTTTATGGTACAATATACTAGGTATCACTGGGGTTTTCGGTTTTCTCCTGACCCACCCCAGCTGGTAATGGTATCATCCGGACTTCAGTCACCCCCTTCATTTCTTGTCTGTTTGGTTTCGCCCATTCCCAGCCTGTCCAAAACGCGCCATTTCGGAGCGGCGTCTCCTCGACTGCTTGTTGTTCATCTGAGGAAAGCTAATGTTTAGCCGAAAGCTCATGAAATTTTAACATCTTACAGTTTTAATGTTTTGAAGCTGTATTTTGATTTATTGCACCTCGATAGTAACGTAACTTATCAATGTGTTTACATTGTGCTTTATAGAAATTTTCAGTAGTTCATAATGCGGTAGATAAAGGGTTAATTTAAAAATTTATGCATATAATGTCCCCCCCCCTGTAGGAATAAGCAACTATGTAGAATATTTAGTTTCAGTTAAAATTGTCATAGGGTAGAACTATAGGTAAATTAAGACAAAAAACCAAGTAAAGTAATAGTACTTAAAGTCTAAAAGTAGCACCTGGTTTCTAGTATTAAAAGTGTTATAAAATGTCTAACCTCATTCCTTTTCAGACGCGGTGATCATGTACGCAAATGGCGCCCGGTGCATGTAAAATCCGTCGTGGGTGTAAAGTCCTCTAAGTTTCTTGTGAAATACACCTCTGGTGGTGCTTAGTCAAGTGAAGGTCTCGTCACCAGATCAAGGTTCTAAATTACGAGACCAACTCGAGTAGCGATGGCATGACGTATGGATGAGCGATGCAGTGAGGAATTAGTAAATATCCCAGCACCTCATATCCGTCCGGTATGACTTCGATACACTGAGCAGTGCTAAACCGTCTCATCCAAAATCAATTAGCAACCGGTCAACTAAGAAAAAGCAATTAAAGCAACAAGACGCACTGAAGTCACATCGGCCTATAGATTTTTCAAACACATCTTCGCCGAGCAGAATCCTCGCCCAATTGCCAGGTATCAACCCGTTAAGCTGGGCAAAAGCCTGGCAGGCCGGTAGGGCCTGGTCAGCGGTCTAAAAAAAAACTCGTGTTTTAACACATACAACGTTGGCTAAAGGAATGTCTTGAATGTCTAGTTCCGCCTATTTAATTTTTATAGCGTAAAAGTTTGGTAAATTTTTATCAGAAAGAGTATGTTCTGATATAGACGATATGATACACCAATATATATCATATAATTGGTGTATCATATCGTCGCTACCATATCAAACTATCGAATGTGAAAAGATGCATTTTTCAATACTTTAAAAAATGGGTCGATTGTTACCACTAAATTTTAATAGAATTCTCTCACAGGGTATCCAGTTTGGCCCCGTTTCTCACTCACTCAGAAATTTTAAATCCATACCAGAATTTAAAATAGAAATTTTTGCTTTATTTAATGACAGACATACTGCGACTACATAAAGTAAAATTTTGTTTCTCAAATTTTCCGGTATGAACACTTATGAATAACATGGAAGGTCAAACTGGCAACCCTGTTTTTAACAGAATTTGATTCATATTCTTACTATGGCGAAGAATTCTAATAAAATTTAGTGATGACAATCCACAATTTTTTAAAAGTAATGAAAAATGCACTTTTCATATTCGATAGTTTGACATGGTAGCGACGATATAATTGGTGATATTTTGTTAGACTCTATTAAATAGATTAATTTTGTATTAAATAATCTGTAAAATATAATGCATAAATTTGATAAAAGTACCTAGGAAACAAACGTACTAAATACTTTCAGAAAAGGGTTGTGCTAGAACAGTTTAAATCCCCAGATTTCATTTTATATTACAAATCAACAAAGTGTTAAAACCGTAGAAGCCCCTCCCTCTTCTCAAAGCATTTAAATAAATAGTTTTCTAGATATGTTTATTAAGTTTCTGCCTCAGTAAATATCGTACAATGTACGGATAAAATGCAAAATTTCTTATTATATGCATGGTGATTATAAAAAAAAACTATCCCGATATATGAGCCCATAACTGTCATACCGTTCACAGAAACTGAATGAAATTCTGGCCTAAAGTATTTTGAGGTATGCGCTCAAGAATCACGTGAAAAACAACAGTTAAGTTCTAACAGTTACGGTTACAGTGACAAAATTTCGAAAATTTCAAATGGCAACACCTTTTTTTTTTTTTTTTTGGAATGTGATCTTCGAAGTGAAAAACCATAAAAAGCGTTGGGACGGTACCTGTAGCACGAAAATCGCCGGCGCTAGACAGACTAAGAAGAAAAGTGAAAACAACCAATAAAGGACCGAGAATTAACAGAAAGTAAAACATTTTATTGTTCAGTGCTATCCACCATCTACCGCATGTAAAGTGTCGTCGTGTGTAAAATGAAAAATGTATGAAACACAATAAAATGTTTTGCTTTCTGTTGCTTCTCTGTCCTTGTTGGTTGTTTTCACTATTCTTCTTAGTCTATCTAGCGCCGGCGATTTTCGTGCTACAGGTACCGTTCCAACGCTTTTTATGGTTTTTCGCTATGAAGATCACATTCCAATAAAAAAAGTAGTTGTTGCTATTTGAAATTTTCGAAATTTTGTCACTGTAACCGTAACTGTTAGAATTTAACTGTTGTCTTTCATATGATTCTTGAACGCATACCTCAAAATACTTTAAACCAAAGTTTCATTCAGTTTCTGTGAACGGTATAATAGTTAGGGGCTCATATACCAGGATAGTTTTTTTATAATCACCCTGTATATATATATTATATATATATATATATATATATATATATATATATATATATATGGACAAATTGATATAAATACCTTTTCCCTTTTAAATAAAGTAACAGCTACGGCCTTAGTCAATGATGCTTGGTAACACAAACACAAGCTATCTCGAGTCTGGTCAACAATGTGTTAATTCCCTAAATATTTTTTATAACGAATTACAATGACAATTTTAGTCAAATTTAGTCACACTTCTCCTAAATATATAAAAAAAACAAAAAATCATTTTTTCGAGGAACATGTATATAAAGCAGCAAAAATGTCTGCGCAGTTTAAAACAAAGCACATGAACAAAATGCTTATATTCCGCTTTTTATGACTAGATTCATATCAGGTGAAGCCTATCTAAAGAAATCTAAAAAGATTAATTTAAATTGATTTATTTCGAAATATTGAAAATCTGCTTCTTATTAAATTCTAATTAACACTTTTTTTTAATTGCGCGAAAGATTTCTTTTAAATCATTTATATATGCAATTTTCACGGATTTATCGATTATATGTTTCTTAAGACTGAACCTAAGTATGTATATATTTTAGCAAAATTTATATTTGTTAAATAAAGTTGAATGTATTGCATATTGCTTACTCGACATTTATCCAAGCATAATATACTTCGAACTTGGAGAAGGTGAATGGGCTACCGAGTTGCGAAGCAACTATAACGCCCTAGCTATGAGTACTTGTGTAGCAAAACATAAGAAAGCATGACAAATGACGAGCTGTAGTCCAGGACTTCAAAAATAAAGAAATAAAGATAGGATAAAAAATAAAGAAAAATAAGAAGTCTAGTAAAATAAGTTAGGTTTAAATAAAAATAGATAGTTCAATAGTTCGATGGCCAAAAATTTCAGACGAGGAAAGGCAGAGATGTTAGGATAAGTGGAGTGAAAGACCCCAAGATTTTTGCTTAAAAAAAAGGGCAACTTTTCAGTTACATACAATATAAATAATTTTCACTATAGTATAGCAAGTAATTTACAAAAGAAAAAAAAAAGTCTTTTTTTTTCAACAAATGAAAAATGATAGAAGAAAAATTTGGAATAAGCGAGAATATTAGCCCAAAGAACACCATGTGGTGAATTAGTCTGTTTGATCAAACTCGTTAGCGAATATTTCAAGCTCTTTGATAATTACGAACAACGCTTTGATAATTACCATCAATGCTTTAATAATTGTGATTTTTTTAATACATTTGAACAGCGGTGCAAAAATCTAGGCGCCAATGGACCGATTTCCTCCACTAAATATTTAGTATTCTTCGCCTAATAAGAATACTGATAAAATTTAGGTGAAGTATACTGATAAAATTTGACGAAGAATATTAATAAAATTTAGTGGTGGTAATCAGTTCATTGGCGCTTAGATTTTAGCATGCCTGCATTTGAGGAGTTTGGATAATTTAAGAACTTCATTCAAATCTTTGAAGGTTTGGAAAAGTTTGTTAAAAGAATTAGGGTTCGGATTTGGGAGAGGGGAATTTTTAGAAATTCCATCAGGGTTAGAAGAGTCAGCAGGGTCCTGTCTGACCTCATCAGTGACTTTTCAGAACTGCTTTCTTTTGCCTTAGCAGCATAGTTGAAACTTTTCAAAATTTCTACAAAATCGTAATTTTCACTGGGAGGTTTGTTTTTAGGGGTAGTGTTTTTAGCAGCATTTTTGATGTTTTGGGGATTTTTCGGACAGCCCCTGTACGAGGCAGGGTACAAACCGCTACAGTTAGCACATTTGGAGATAATTCTGCCCTGGTAGGGGCATTCAGTAGAAAAATGTTTATCAGAGCATTTAACGCATTTAGGAGTGAAATTGCACGTTTCAGAAGGGTGACCGTACGTTGACAGCGGTAACACTGTTTTGTGTGCAATATCAATGTCGAATGAAATAGTGCCCATGCCGTCGATAATAGCATTCCAGGTAGGAGCAATCCGCAGGTAGTTCGTCATAAAGCCCTTACAAGGGCACCTACAGTGCTCAGGGTATTATGCCGTATAACAAGAGATAACCGGGAGAACGTGTACGCAAGTACGATGCGCTTCTCTCTACGTCTACTCTCTCTGGCAAAGCCATTAAATAATAAGCCCAGTCAGATAAATGGGAAACTTTTCGCAAGTTGAAAATAGCGCCATCTAGCGGTTGGGAGTGCTGCATTCGGCACCAAGAATATTTTAATAAAATTTTGCTTCTAAAATTAAAGCTTAAAATAAGGAGTTCATATTTTCTAAGAAAGTCGTTTGTAAATTCCGGTGTCAGTCAGTAATTTCACATTTTACGAACATAATTTGTCTGTGCCGGAAAGGGTTAATTGCATAGTGATGTAAATTTCCATCACTTTTTATTTAACTTTTAATATATAAATCAACTTCTTCGCCACCACTATATTTATATAGAAATATTAATCCAGTAAATTTCCACATTTTTTTTTTCATTATAGTTTTAGCTTTAATGTAAAAGATCCCAATAATTAGCAAGCTTTTAAAGGAAGTGCAAAAACAAAACATCGATAAAAATCGTATAAAATATCGATATAAATAAATCGTATCGTTTCCCTGCGACCCACTTCTGTTTTGTCCTCCTTCCGCAGCAGAGGTTTGGCGCTAGTGTGTCGCTAACAAATTTAACACTATCTGACTGGGCTTATTATTTAATGGCTTTGCTCTCTGGTGTCTACTCTCCGTATGTGTTTTGAGCATAATATATTTGTTGGCATTGCAGGCCGCTTTTAATTTTATTTATAAAATTTCTGGTTTTAGTTGATTTAAAAAGAACTAGAAGGTTGACAGTTATACTTAAGTACAGTGGTGGAAAAAAGAAACTGAACACCCCCTACTAACTCTGCAACAAATTATTGTAGCAAAAAGTTACTGGTACCAAACGATTGGAAATAAAGTCAACTTTTAAATGATGTATATAAAATTTGCTTAGGGGGCCCTCTACATATAAAAACACATCCAAACTTTGTTTTTTTCAATAGCAAGACCCAAATTGACAAGATATTTTAAATCTGCAGTTCAAACTATGCCTAGATACCAAATTTAATGAAATTCCTATGATTAGTTTCAGAGAAATTAATTACTTTATCATGAGCATATTTTAGGGGCTATATCCAAATTGAAGTGCGGTACTCGATTGTTGAAATGCTGCAGAATGATTAATTCACTTCTTTTAACCCCTTTGGGGCAAGCGACACGTATACGTGACGCATAAGGTTCTCTGAATCGTCGATTATTCCCACCAGTAACTATTCTTTGTAAACTTTGCCTTATTTAATGACAGCATTTCTGAGATTCAATTAGTCGAAAATTTCTGTTTTGAAAAACCGGTGGCAAAAGATTAAAAATTCTGTAAAGGACGCTCATCGCGAAGGGGTTAATGTATTATATTTTACCGATATGATATATGATACAATTTACTTACTTGATAAATTTAGGTTATTGTTATATACGGTAAAATAATGTTTACAAGTTTTCAATTATCCGATTTTAAAAAATATAAGATTATCTGTAATTAAAATAGTTTTAGAACATGTAAATATGATTGGAATTTTACGGGTGTTTTTATAATACCTTTTCTCAGATTTTGACTATATTTCACTCGCTCTTTTTTTAATTTATTGCCAGAAACGTGAATAATATTAGCAAATACAAAATTTAGAATAAAAAAATAGTATAAAGCAGCGTAAGGAATCAATGTAAAAAAAAACAGATAAATTTCTTTTTAGTCTGCACACCTGTCAAAAAATGAATATTTATTGCGATTAAAAATAACTAATTATTCTTTAAAACTGAAATTAATTCTAATGGAGTGGCATCGCATATAGAGAAAGTTGCTTTTAAAAATATTTTCCTAATTCATTTAATGAAAAATCAAGTAACATTCTAGAAGAAGCAGTGGTAATTCGAATTTTAATATTGAAGTGCGTGTGTGTGCGGGGGTGGGGGGGGGATATATTTTGATAATCTGAAAACGCTCAAAACTATAAATTAAATAATTTTTAATATATTTTAATTATTAATATTAGTAAATAATAGTATATAGTACGCTCTAAAAACCTTATTGTGTAATAATACCACTTAACAAATAACAATATATGCCTGTTGTAAGAGTTTTTAGCTGTCACCCGACTTCGGAGACCTGCTTCTTTGAGCGTGTTGCGAATAGTACGAGTAGATACCTAATTAAATAAAAGTACGCCGTAATTATATATATATGTATATTCATAATACAGTATATAGCCTCTTAGTTAAATATGCTTACTTGCAATTGAAAATCATCTCTAATTTGATTAGAAGATATAAATTGATCTACTGTAGCCATTTCAACAACTTCTCGAGGTTGGCTGTCTGATACGATCCTTGGCCGACCACTACTACATAGACGGTTTATCGAATTTGTATTTCGAAACCTAAAAAAAAAAATCTGTCATGTAAATTTAATTTAAATTTAAATAAATTAAATGTAAATCTATTTTTTTTTGCAATAAACTGCCAATATAAAACTCACCTGTTAATCCTTGTTGAAACAGTTTGAAGAGAAAGGCGCAGTCATTGCTGATAATAAACAGATAAGAAATTAATTATATTACACAATTTTTCTAATAAATGATTAATTAAAAATTTCACTTGCTTGAATCCACTTTTATTAATTTTGCAAGCGATATATTCGAATAATCTGGTAGTGAATACATCATTTATATTATTTTTCATGTCAACATCTCTTTTTCTATGCCCTTAGAAAACGCACAACAATCAATGGGTATTTTTCTAAAGGATTTGATAATTCTTTTGGAATTATATACTCACATTTCATTAAAATACGTTGTTTGAATTAAAATTGCATTTCATTAAAAATTAGAGAACAATGCGCCTCAAAGATTGTAGTGCGAAAGAATCGCACATAAATTTTCGCACACTGGTTTTTAATATATAAATAAATATATATATATATATATATACTGCGAAATAATAAAGTCTTTAACAACTTTAACGCCTTAACTGTTTTTTTTGGCACTATAAATTAAAAATAGGGTCTATACACCACTTTTTCTGTACTAAAACATTTGCCTTATACCATCAAAAAAATTCTGTCAAAGAATAAAACATACATACAGTTGAAAATTATTGTTGAATTACAGTTGAATTACAGTTGAACGCAGTTCAGGGCAAAACAGTTAAGTGGTTAATAAATAAAAATAAAATCTGTCATATCTGCAGATTTTAAATACTTGCGTGCTTAGATATAAAAAAAAAAGTTTAAAACTTTTAAAGCAGTAGATAGTTTTTCTTTTAAAATTTTTATATCAGTCTTGTGGCGCATAAATAAAATTTGCGTATAAATAGATTTGCAAATCTTTTATGTATTTATTTATTTGTTGGCTAAGTATTTGTTTCTCTGTTCCTTTTTATGAAGTAGTTATAGACCGGGAGGCGGCAGCACAAACAATCACCTCATCGAGTTCACGGCTTAAATTACAGAATTAGTTAAAACTCGATTCACATATTAAAACGCAATCGGTCTGCCAAGTCATATCTTGGTGGAAAACACCTTAAAACCCGATTTTAGCGGTTGGCTCGTAGGTTTACCATTGTGTTTTCCTGCACCCAAAGGTATGAAAACATGGAGGACTGGGAGCAGGAACACACAATGGTAAACCTTACGAGCCAACCGCTAAAATCGGGTTTTTGGGTGTTTTCCACCAAGATATAACTTGGCAGACCGATTGCGTTTTAATATGCGAATCAAGTTTTAACTAATTCCGGAATTTCAGCCGTGAACTCGATGAGATGATTGTCTGTGCTGCCGCCTCCCGGTCTATTATGTTTAGTTATAGAAAAACCAAACTCATTTTTCATACATTTTCTTTATTTTTACAAGTTAACCTTCATACCCTGAATGGGTTCGAATCGACCCGTTTCTATAATTTATTTCATTCGATTCGAAACAAAAAATTTTTCATAAAGTAAGTTGAATAAAAGCCATACAGGTTTCAGTTACATAAATATGTTAAATAGTTTTAAATAATAATTCTGGTGTGAAATGTTTTTATCAGGGATGAGTAAAATTTCAACAGGGTAGGAAGGTTAATGATAACAAGATAAAACATGCTATGTAGTATATTTTACGAAACAATTAAAAACAATTACTAGACAATTAATTTAGAAGATGAGAAATATACTCAATATAAGTTCAGAGCTTTTTCTAGCAAGTAAAACTACATAATTGAACTTCGGTTTAGCGAACTTCTATTTTACGAAAGTCTATTTTCACAATATTTTTTTTTTTATGGAACCTTGATGCGGAATAAAAAAAAATCATTGGAAAAACACTAACTGTGAGATGTTTCTGGTGGTCAGATATGAGCCACCTCCCAATTTCTGACTAAATTAGTTTACTTTTATTGTTTTAATAGGTATTTTTCATGTATATATATTGTATAACCAGGAATTTCTGTGGACTATTTATTTTATATACTTTTATTTTTTTAATATGTATTTTTTATGTATATATATTGTGTAACCAGGAATTTCTGTGGAGTATTTATTTTATTAGTGTACATAGTTTCTTTTTCGTATGGGAAAATAGAAACGACCACCCAGAGTAGTTTTATTACCTTCGGAGACACTGGTCTGCGATCTAACTAGGACATCTTTTACTGAGAAAAAAATTTACGAGCTGAAAAATTTATAGCTGTTTGGAAGTGCATAGCAAATTTACAATTTAGGACCCCATCTAGGTGGTCCTGAATAACATTTAGCAAAACCAATAAGAGATGAGGGCGGAGACGTCTTTACAAAACACTGGAGCCAATAGACGGCCCAGTGACGAGGGAAAAGAAAAAAGTGAGCCCCAAGAGAAAATCTGGAAGAGGACGAGTACCTGACGTCCTGTCCGAGGAAGTAACATCTCAAAAGAAAGAGTAGAGTGCTGAGAGTGTGTAAAAACGAAGGTAGTTCCAAAAATGGTGTAGTGGCGACAAAAGTCAAAAGGTTGACCTAACAGATGATCTTTGCCTATCCCGTGGAGGTAGACTATTGCTAACAATGCAGACCAGAAGTACTCTGAAGGTACAGGTATCTGTAGTTTACTATTCCCTCATATTGAATGTGTATAATAATAAATAAATACTGGTACATTGTACTTGTAAATTGCATAGTGTTGTACAAATATAATACTGGTATTTTATAAGAGAGTATTGAAATTGACATTGATTTAGTGGTAATACTAGGCTAGTATACGCTCTGCACACTTCTTTAATTTTCCGAAAGGTATAGTATTCGGAGATTTTTGAAAACAAAAAAAATTTAAATAAATAAATAATTACATATATTTCAGTTTTTTTTTGTTTTTTGCTTAAGAGTTTGATTTATTCACTGGTTTTTACTTATTAACTTTCTGTATTAGTAATTTAAATGCACATTTAAGTAAAAAAAAAAAAATTACATTTCCTTTTAGTGCACATTTTTATAAATATATACAATAGTAACAATTAAATTTTGGAGTAGAAGATGTCTTACCCTCTTTTGTAGCAGCGTTGGTGGGGCTCCCTGGGTTTTATTTTTTTTCCTTCTGACTCCTGGTTGCTGGTCAACCGGGGCTTTTTTTTTAAGCTTGTGGCCACAGGCGACTCGGGTGAGGCTCTGCACAGCTCAGTGTTCTTGAGGGGAGATAAGCATTTTTCTTGTTTCATCTGTCCTTAAAACGATAAAGCAAACAAAATAATAGAGGGAATTCACAATAAATGATTTATATAAATTGATATAAAACATATGAAGACACTTAAGTAAAATTGATGTACACAAGTTTTAGCTTATCGAAATTAAACCATTAAAAAAAAAAAAATAATAATAATTGTTTTTCTTAGGTCGATTTGTTCTTTTCTTTTTTTTTTCTTTTCCTTTTTGTTTCCTACGGTTACAGCAGGTTTCTACAGCCTTTTTCATCCATTTTCTTGCGGGTCAGTATCGAGAGATAATAATATATTTTTTTTCCTTTCTCTTTCTTCTTGGCCATATTTATGGGACCTTTCCGTTTCCAATACTTTTTTTTTCCTTGTTCGCAGTAATTCTTCTCTAGGCAGGGGAAGCATACGCTTTAAATTTCGGGAAGGAGTATTTTGGGAATGGCAGCAAAATGCGTTCCGTACATTCAGACAGAAGTATTAAATTTTACAGCTGTAAATAAAATTGTACCATTAGCTATAGTTACCAACAGTCCGACCACGCCAAAATGTGATTTCTTCTTCTTCTGTAACGAGTCAAGGAGATTTCACGGTAGCCGTTGAGTCCCCTGTAACGAAAGAAAGGAATTTGGATAGCATTTCACATAAATTCTATTCGTAAAGTCGGTTATTTTTGCAGTAATTGTCTCAAAAGTTAGGTACGGTTAGAGTTAAGTTTAGGGCTCTTTCTAGACAAGAGTTTGGGGAAAATTATTCAAAGGTTTTACGACTAAAGGATAATTTATAAAGGCAAAATGGTAACGTACCTTTTATTTTGCGGCGATCCGACGTCTTTCACAGGATGAGATGACACAATTTTCAGACGGAAGCTGGCGCCAAGTGGTCATTTCCTCTTCTAGCATGGGTTGGAGCAACTCATTATCGATGGGATAGAGGGGGTGTTGATGTTGAGTCGATTAGCGATTTCACACGACCCCCGGTCAAGCGGTTGCTAGGCAAGAAGGGAGGCGCAGAGTCTCCGATGTGTTTCTTCTTTTTCCTCGTTAGCGAAGATAGAGCGAGATTTTTTTCTCTTTTTTCTCCACGGATCCTTCCTCCACTTGGGAGAGGATGGAGAACATGACTTCAGGTGGTCTATTTCGTTGTCATGTGTAGACTATTCCTGCTGGATTTTGAAGTCGTTACTCTTATTGCGGTCATATAATTAAGTGAACTAGAGTTCACATGTATTTCTCTTGTGTTTTTCACTTAGGTGATAATTTAAAAAGAAAATTTTTAAGTAATATTAAAGTGGGAGAGAAGGGAACATTCTCTCGGTAGGACATGTATATATTTCATAAATGTAATTTCTATCATACAATACATTTTTTTTTCTCTAATATATGAACGAAATTTTGTTGTAATGTGTTGTACGTGTTCATATACTTAGCGTTAATGTATTATGTGGATTTTCACTTTTCTTTTAAATGTTACAATGTATAGAAGGTTATGCAGTACAAACTCTTTCTGGGTATCAATTCCTTGTATATATATATAATTTTTAGTGTATTTGGTGTATATTAAGTCATGACTGGTATGATTCCAATGTAAAAGTATGTGCCAGCCGTATATTGTTCTATGTGTTGAGGCTTTTAGACTTTAAAAGTTTAGTTCAAAATTGCGTTTGCTTTGTATGGATTTTGGCTATTTTTTAAAAGTGATTATTTCAAAATTGGTTATACACAGAGGGGAATAGGGTACGTGAATGTGTTCACCTGTCTTCGACTCCACAAGCGACTGTAAATCTGGTCGACAGACAAACCGTTCTATGGTCCCACCTACAGATTCTTAAAAAAAAACTTTTCTGTATGCTCGTCTCTGCTCAGTTTATAGAGACAACTCTTGAAAAACTTTCCTGTGTGCTCGTCTCTGCCCAATTTATAGAGACAACTCTTGAAAAACTTTCCTGTGTGCTCGTCTCTGCCCAGTTTTATAAGAGACAACTCCTGAAAAACTTTCCTGTGTGCTCGTCTCTGCCCAGTTTATAGAGACAACTCTTGAAAAAAACTTTTCTGTGTGCTCGTCTCTGCCCAGTGTTACAGAGACATTTCTTACAAACTTTTTAGGATCTCTTCCGGTCTTTCGGAGGATGGAGATTGTCCTATGGGTCTACACAATGGACTGAATTTCATAGTGTGTTCCTGACAGCTGACGTGAGCCGTTCAGCTCTCTGTTTGGGGGGGAGGATGGTGGTCAGATATGAGCCACCTCCCAATTTCTGACTAAATTAGTTTACTTTTATTGTTTTAATAGGTATTTTTCATGTATATATATTGTATAACCAGGAATTTCTGTGGACTATTTATTTTATATACTTTTATTTTTTTAATATGTATTTTTTATGTATATATATTGTATAACCAGGAATTTCTGTGGAGTATTTAATTTATTAGTGTACATAGTTTCTTTTTCGTATGGGAAAATAGAAACGACCACCCAGAGTAGTTTTATTACCTTCGGAGACACTGGTCTGCGATCTAACTAGGACATCTTTTACGGAGAAAAAAATTTATAGCTGTTTGGAAGTGCATAGCAAATTTACAATTTAGGACCCCAATTTAGCAAAACCAATAAGAGATGAGGGCGGAGACGTCTTACAAAACACTGGAGCCAATAGACGGCCCAGTGACGAGGGAAAAGAAAAAAGTGAGCCCCAAGAGAAAATCTGGAAGAGGACGAGTACCTGACGTCCTGTCCGAGGAAGTAACATCTCAAAAGAAAGAGTAGAGTGCTGAGAGTGTGTAAAAACGAAGGTAGTTCCAAAAATGGTGTAGTGGCGACAAAAGTCAAAAGGTTGACCTAACAGATGATCTTTGCCTATCCCGTGGAGGTAGACTATTGCTAACAATGCAGACCAGAAGTACTCTGAAGGTACAGGTATCTGTAGTTTACTATTCCCTCATATTGAATGTGTATAATAATAAATAAATACTGGTAGAGGTACTTTAGTAAATGCAGAGAAATTGTTCCTTCTCTGAAATATAATTAATGCACGTAAGTGCGGTAGTGCGAGTCGGAAAAAGACTCACTAACTCTTTTAATGAGTATTCAATTGTTTCATCTTATTTTTTATACTTAAAATTTAACATTCTGTTAGGGATGTTTGTTTTCTATTTTTTATGTCTTTGTAAATAGATATGTAAATAAATGTTTTTCGTTTACTTTTAACTCTTTGTATTTAATTTATATGGGTTAACACTCATATGTCATCGAGTAGTGTTTTTCTTCTTTTTCTTTAATTTAATTGTTTATTAATTTTAGTTGGTTTATCAGGAGGACTAGTTTATAATTTATGAGAGGTTAGGGATTTATATACTTTATCTAGTCCGGCTTCATAAGACGTAGGGCGGCGTAAATAATCACAACGTAATAATCTGATCTTTTTTTTTTATTAGAGTAGTTAATTTAATTCAATAATATGGGTAACTTTTATGGGATCATTATAAATTTTCACCGACGTCCAGAAGCCACGATCACACCTTTAACCTGATAATCCAACACCCAGCGTTTCCGGAAGAAGCATTAACCCGTGCTTCCTTTAACTAATGTAGGGAGTTTATGTAATTGGGCATTAGTAACCATCTCCAATTAGGAGGCCCAGAACTTACCAGCAGTTTCTAATTAACGACTTTATTTTAGAGAAAAATCTTAAAGCAACCAACGAAGCTTATTTCTAAAAATATTTTTTAATTTTTATGTTAACATCATATATTACAAAATTAGACTTTCTATTTACGAATATTCATTGATCTATTTATTTTATTTACAATCAAGAAATCCCAAATTTTATGTGAAATAGTTCCAGAAAACCCATTTCAAAGAGAAATTATTAAAGTTATCGTAGAAATTTGAGTAGAAGAAATGTGAGTTGAAATTCTTAGTAGGTGTTCATGAAAATGTGGTTTGATGCACTTCAGAACTGTAAATGATATGGTGAAGACGATTCATTTTTTTTTCCAAAATTATGCTCAAAGCAAAATTACGAATTACTTTTAAAAAAAAGAAAGGAAAAATGCATAATTGTTTCAGTAGCATCTAGCACATGTTTATTCCCTTAGATGACTACATCCAAAAAACTGCTATCAACCTAAACTTAATCTTATATGCATGCACGAACTAAAAGAGAATGCGAAGATTGATAAAAACGAGCTTTTAACGATAACTTTGCGTTATTCTAATTTTCCAAAATATCGCTTGATTTAAAGAAGATTTTCCCCCAAATCCCTAAAGATATTTGAATCTCCATAGATTTACATAATTTTCTCTAGATCTGAGAACATTGAATGAAAATCAATCATAGGGATGATTTTCATCTATATTTTGTAATATGAATATCAAAATAACTCGTTTGTCCATCTTTACCCATACATTGAGCCATGTTCTGTTATTCCTACTTATCTAATCGTCTGTGTTAGACAATTAGCTTGCTTGATCACAATACATCTAATGAGTTTGTCTTCATAATATGTCAATTTTTTATTTGTATCTATATTTTTTCTCTAATATTTTCCCGGTACGAATCTTTAGGAAATTCGGATAATTTTGAATCATTTGTTTCCACTCACAACATTGGTGAATTCTTGTTTGCGTTTGTTCTTTATTAAGGTGATGAGGGACCCATCTGGAACAAACATGGCGAAGGTGTAAATTGTTGCGTAGAATGCGAAATATCGACGTTTTCAAAATGTTAGTCGATGCCGCTATCTCCTCACATGTTATTCGCCGATTTTCTTCCAAGATTGTCCCCACAGTGTTAACATTTCGATCATTCACAACACTTTCTGATCGGCTAGGCTTAGGAGCCAATTCTGCAGACAAAAGTCTTTTTTTGAAATCACCATGCCATTTAAAAATCGTAGACTCAGCAAAACATTTGTTTTTGTAAGCTTCTTTCATTAACTTAGCTGTTTCTGGAGCTATTTTACCCAGACGATAGCAAAATTTTATGGCACAACGCATTTTGTTTTTTCTGAATCACTCACCTCCATTTCTGTAGGGCAAGTAAAAACAGGTTTTTAAACAAACACAAAACTAGGAAAATAAAATAGTCTGCTTCGTTTCGAATATTTATAAATGTACAGTTAACAGTTTAAACAAATCGCCTGCAGTTTTACATTTCAGTTTCGAGGTGTTGCCACTGCGTAAAAAGAATAACTCTCAGTTTTTATGGAATGTTCTTGGTATAAATATATGTGTTAGTAGAATTATTTTTTGTTGCTTTTTTAAGAGATATGAATGTAAAATATATATAAATATAAAATATGCAACATATAAGTATTGGCTTTTCTAACTTTCATTACAAAGGAATAAAATATTCTCTATCATTGATTTTTTATCATTCATTCTTATTCGTTTTGCTTGAAAATTGATTCAAGCTTTTTTTCGGTTTATTACGTTTGTTGTCTATTTTTTTTTCTTGCTGCCTCTCTTCTTCATGAGTGTAATAACACAAAAATAAATATAATTTATATGTAATCAATTTGATTCTTACCAGGTGCTTGTGAAAGCTCATTATCGATTTTACTGAAAGTAATAGCAGGTAATGGATGTTTACAAATTAAATTGTATTTTCAAATAGCACTACATTAAAAACCTTCAACATTTGAATTTTTCATGGTTGTCTTTACACAGAAAAAAAAATTGGTAAAACAACTTCAGATGAAAATGTAGTTATATTAAGATGTTAAAAATTATTATTAAAATAATATCACTGCAAAGTTTAAACACACACTCAAGATTTTTTCAAGTATGCCATAAAACTTAGAAGGTTTTCTTAATCCTTTCAGGGGCAAGCAATTGTGTTCCTGTAACGTCGAATTCACACCTGTATTTACGAAAGAATTTAGTTCAAAATAAGGGAAATCAACTTTACAGCTTTTCCCGTCAAAGTTAAAAAAGTGAAATTTAATTAAAAGTTTCTGGTTTGAATTGGATTAAAATTAGGTGGGATATAATATATCAAACCGCCCCTCAAAGGGTTAAAAAAACAATATCTAAAATAATAATTGAAATGATCTGCATCAACATAACACAATTTCACGTTCTAAGAATTACACCTGAATTTAAATTATCAAAACCATCCAATTTCATCCAATTAAACGCAAGCTGAAAAGAACTGTTCTAAAGATTTCTTTTATGTTCATTGCAGTTTAAATTTATTCACGTTTTAAATTCAGAGAACATCATTAAGTTACAAATAATGAGTTACTTTAGTTTTGCATTCTTACCTTTAAAATTTTCTTTTTAAAACAAAAGCGATTAAGGATAACGTGAAGATGATATTAAATTATTTTTTCACTTATTTTGAATGATGGTATTAGAATTATATGAGATAATAAAACTTTATTTTTTTACATTTCAAAAGTGTATCATTAGGTGATGAATTGCTGGAATGAAAAACTATTTTATATTTGTTTAAAGTGAGCATAAATTTAAAAACAACGATGAAAAAATTCTTAACGTTTAATTAAACGCAAACGTTTAATTTAAAAGAAATGTATACTATTTATTTCCGTATAAAAGTAATTGTAACAACTTTAACATTTAGATAAAGATTTAAACTTTTTACATAGAAAATATTATTCTGAATATTTACTTACTTTTGTGAATATAAAATTTTTATACTTATTATAGGAAGATATATTAAGTCAGCTTTTAAATAAGTAGAATATGCGTTTTTCTACAATATTAACCTTCATACCCCCACGGTACTTAAAAGATAAAAAATATATATATATGCTATAAAATTCATTTTACAGATCGACTGACTGAATACAATTTAATATGAGTTCTAGATATTTTATTTTCTCATGTTGTTCCAAAAGCATTATTCATTGACCAAAACAAAATGATTTTTAACCTTAAACTCCACAAATCTTTCTTTTTTTAAATATATATAATCCTATTTAGGATTTGGTACCACACATTTTAAAGAGTAAATCTTCTCCCTATTTAATAATGGAGCTATCCATATTGTTGTGAGCTCGGGGTTCGAAAGGACTGATGCCAATATATAAGAACAATCAAAAGGCTTTATTCACTATAAACAGTGCAATACGATCACAAATATCTTCTGAAAATTACAAGATATTCAGTAATCTTCAAATCCAATAAAAGCGCAGCAAAATTTCACACAGAAACAATGTGTTCAATACGACGTATCAACGACAAAATCAATCTGAGTAACACAGTTCTCAATGCACAGCCTCTCGTAAGAATTCAATCGCAGTTGACAGACAACTAACTCAACTGAACTAATGGAGGTCCTTATATAGGTTTCAGAGATCTTTCCAGATTATTCCAGAGCTTTCAGATGCTAGAAATTACCAGAAAGTGCTTTAACTTTCGATAGAGAACCAAAGCGAGAAAGGATCCCAATGTACAGGTATAAGGGGGGGTGGTTGCACAAAAAGTCGCCAAATCCGTCGCCAACTTGGCGACATTTGGCGATATATTGCCAAATTTGGCGACAAAAATAAGTCGCCAAAACCATCGCCAACTTGGCGATAAACCCATTCCTTGGCGATTTTTCCATAGACTTCCATTATAAAGATGAGAGTGTAAGGTTGTTTTCCTTGCAAACCATCTGAGGCCTTTAGCATTGAGTTACATGATGCTCAATAGGAAATACATTAATAATACTGCAATTTTCACAATAATAAAATAAAATAAATTTAAACAAATGGAATATTTACAGATATATACAAAATTCATAACATTGCCCCCCTCTCAAGGACTGCACGTCCCGGGCAGTTCAACCTTTGATCGGAAAGCAAACCCGTTGCCAACAAATGCTATACTATTCAAAACACTTAAAGCAAACATGCAAAATAACAATTAAACACATTCATAATGCTGAATTATACAAAATATACACTTATTTAAAAAAAATTAAATTAAATTAAAGCATAGACATCATTACATACAAGTATTTAAATAATAATAACATTAATAATGATAATGCTAAGCAAAAGAAATTATTACATTAACTTATATACAAGACCATGGTCATACTAATTTACATTATTTACATTACACTATTTACAATCAATGAACTAAGTACTATGGCCATAGTATGGAGCCAGCCTGTCGTAATGAACGACCCTAGGCTTCGAACTTGGTGACTTTCGGATCCGAATTACGACATCGTTCAGTCTGTTTAGGACTGTATAAGGACCGCCCCAGTGCGATTGCAGTTTGGGAGAAAGTCCTTTACGTCGAGTCGGATTATAAAAGCAAACCTTGTCACCTTCTCTGAATTGATGTCCCGTGGCTTTCGTGTCGTACCTGGTCTTCATCTTCTCCGTTTGTATATTGATCCGCTCTCGAGCCAAGTCGTGGACGTCTTCAAATCGTGCCTGTAGTTCTGCACGTATCCCTCTGGCGATGAAGGCGCATCTGGAGGGCGACCAAAAATCAGATCACAAGGTAGACGAAGATCACGACCGAAAAGCATCTGAGACGGGGAATAGCCAGTTGTTTCATGGACGGCGCTGCGATAGGAGAGAAGAAACAAGGGAAGTTTTTGGTTTGAAGTTTTAGAGACCCTCAATCACAGCAGATATGAAATTTCTCCCTTGGTCAGAATGCATTTGAAGGGGAACTCCATACCTTGATATCCACTGGTGTACCAAGGCATCCGCAACCGTAGAAGCTTCTTGATCAGGGATGGCATAAACTTCAGGCCATTTCTTGAAATAGTCCATGACAACAAGGAGGTATTTGTTGCCATCAGCACTTCTTGGCAGAGGACCTAGGATGTCAAGGGCGATGCGTTCAAAAGGTGCTCCTACATTGTAGAGATGTAGTCTTCCTCGGATACGTTTCTTTGGTCCTTTCCGAGCTGCACATGCATCGCAAGATTTGCACCATTGTTCGACGTCAGCTCTCGCTTTTCCCCAGAAGAAGCGCTCTCGGACTCTGTGTAATGTTTTCATGACTCCAAAATGGCCACCAGTGGGACTGCCATGTAATTCCTTGAGGACCTTTGGGATTCGGGATCGAGGAAGTACCAACTGCCACCGAGATGTCTTCCCATCTTCCGATTCGAATTATCGGTACAGGACACCATTCCTGACGTGGAGGGAGTTCCAAAGAGCCCAATATTGCTTCGTCGTAGGACTATAAGTCCAGATGTCTTTCCAACTGGGCTTCGTGCTAGAAGATTCTAATAATTCCAAGATTGGTTTGATGTCAGAGTCTGCCATTTGATCTTCTCGAATCTTCTCATCACTCCAGGGATCTGGTGGCGTTGATAGTGAAGCCTTCGTCTGGCGTATGACATGTTCGGGATTATACTTGTTCTCCGCTCTGGAACAATAGCGACAACTTTCGGGACACGGTCTTCTTGATAAGGCATCAGCATTTCCATGCGATGAGCCTTTACGATGCCTGATGTCAAAGTCGTATTCCTGGAGTCGTTGTATCCATCTGGCTACTTGGCCCTCTGGGTTCTTAAAATTCATTAGCCATGTTAGGGATGCGTGATCAGTACGAAGGAGAAATTTCCTGCCATAGAGATAGTGATGGAAGTGTTCTATGGCTTTCACTATAGCTAATAACTCCTTACGAGTGACGCAATAATTCCTCTCTGGTTTCGATAAACATTTGCTCCAGTATGCTACGACTCGTTCTTGGCCATCTATTTCTTGAGAAAGTACAGCGCCGACACTTTCGTGACTGGCATCCGTGTCCACAATGAATTGTTTGTCGGGGTCTGGATAGGTAAAGACTGGAGAGGATGTGAGAGCTTCTTTCAGCCGTTGGAAGGAATTCTCGCATTCTTGTGTCCATAGAAACTTCTGCTTGCTTTCAGTGAGCCTATGCAAGGGTCTTGCGATGTTGGAGAACCCCTGTACAAACTTTCTGTAATAAGTGCATAGTCCCAGAAAGCTTCTTAACTGATGGACATTTTCCGGACGCTTCCAGTTCTTTACTGCGGACACTTTTTCAGGATCTGTTCGACCACCTTCAGCTGAGATGATGTGTCCTAAATAATTTACTTCGCATTGGAAGAACTTGCATTTCAAAGGGTTCAGCTTTAAATTCGCCGCTCTTAGCTTCGTTAACACTTTTCGAATATTCTCTAGATGTCCTTCAAACGTGCGGCCACCAATGATGACATCATCTAGGTAGATGAGACAAGCTTCAAAAGTCAGGCCTTTTAACACTGTCTCCATGAGGCGCTCGAACGTTGCTGGAGCATTCCAGAGCCCGAACGGCATAACTTTGAATTGCCAAAGTCCTTGTCCAGTAGTAAATGCGGTCTTCTCTTTGTCATCAGGATGGATCTCTACTTGCCAATACCCAGTCTTCAAATCCAGTGTGGAAAACCATTTATGTCCTGAAAGAGTATCTAGCGTGTCGTCTATTCTTGGTAGAGGATAGCTGTCCTTCTTCGTGATATCGTTAAGTTTATGATAATCCACACAATATCTTGTGGAGCCATCTTTCTTTCGGACCAACACGATGGGAGAAGCCCACGGACTTGATGACGGTTCGATGATGTCACTATCCTGCATCTCTCGTAAGAGCTTAGAAACCTCTTCTTGTTTTGCCAACGGCAAGCGTCTTGGATGCTGTTTAATCGGTGGATGGTCGGCAGTATCAATTCTGTGACGTGTCAGAGAAGTGCGACCTATATCATTCTCGTTTTGTGAAAACACATCCGTAAATTCCTGGAACAGTCTTTCTGCGGCATGTCTCTGCTCAGGAGATAAATTCTCATTTTTTCCAATTTCAGGTGTTAAACTTGTAGGCGGCTCCGACAACGTCAAGCTCGGGACTTTGCAAACACAGGTGACTGGAGCACAGGTAGCAAGCACTTCACCTTTCTGGATAATTCTAGACTTTTCACTTACATTCGCCATCCTCACGGGTATCACATCTCTCGACAGATCTACCAGCGCTGATGCTATTAGCACTCCTTTTGGGCTCTTCTCAGGATATCCAACCAAGCCACATTGAAAACTACTTTCATTCTCAGTTAATCCAGGTATCATCATTTCGGTCCGAGGAGGGATGATAACATCTGCCTTGGCTGTGATCCGTTGAATAGACCCGGACTCATTTCCAAGTTTGAAAATAGTGACATCTTCTTGAGCAGAGCGTAACTCATTATTCTTAAAGTCCAGTGTAAATCCATGCTCTTTTAAAAAGTCCAGTCCGAGTATGAAAGGGTCTGAAATATCGGCCACGTAGACTGTATGGCGATAAGCGGCGTTCCCAAACTTTATTTTCAGTGTCATTCTCCCATGTATATCGATCTTATCTCCGGTCACAGTTTGAAGAATAACATGCGGCGGGGTCCAGAAGAGATTTTCTATCAGTCGCTGAGCTAGATCTTTCCGAATGATGGTCACATTGGCTCCTGTATCGATGATCATATTACAGGACAAATCATTCACACATGCGACTAGAAAAACTCCGTTCTCGCCGCAACTTCTTGCAGAAATTTCACATACTTGAAAATGGGGCTTCTCAAAATCTGGCAACCTCCGCCCCGCAAGATGGCCATTAATCAGTTTTCCTGCTCCTCCTTTAGCGGGAGAGATATTACCTTCGGTGCTGGGTCGTCTTGGGCATTCGATTTGGATATGGCCTTCTCCACCGCATTTCCAGCACTTGATCTTCCTGTAAGGTTTGTTGGCTATTAAGGAGTTCATCTTTCTCATTATGTCATTCATCTGCTGCTGTAAGCGCTCCACAGCTCTATCCAACGTCTTAGGCAGGTTGGCTGCTCGCACAAAGTGTCGATCTTTCCTAGTAGCTTGCTGGGCTGCCTCGAATTTCAGAGCGTAAACCAAAGCCCCTTTTAAATCATTGAGATCTGCAATCCGGAGTGCTGTCTGGATCTCAGGGTCACGCACACCATCGATAAAATGCTGTAGAGCTAAGCTATCTCTAATTTCAGTCGGACAGTCAGGATAAGCAAGATGGGAAAGTCTCTCGACATCCGTAGCGAGCTCTTGCAGGGATTCAGTGGATTTCTGCTGTCGAGATTTGAGCTGGAGTCTGCTATATTCCTTCATGCATTTTTCGCCAAAGCGCAATTCTAAGGCACTGACGAGCATTTCAAAATCCAGCGGCTCATTTGCAGGCAAAGTCTGTAGGATGTCGGCAGCATCAGCTCGTAGAGAAGCAGCTAACTGGCAAGCCTTTGTCTGGGAATCCCATCCATTGGCGTCGCTACGATCCCAAATTGTGTCTTAAAAACTGGCCATGAGGATTTTCCGTCATAGGTCGAGAGTTTAATAGAGGCCCGAGGAAGCATATCTGAATACTTGAAATCTTCGGAAAAGTTTACGGCAGTTATCTTCTGTCTCTTGACTTTTTCCAAATCTTTTTTTACATTCTCTATGCTTTCTTCAACGGTCTTGGCTGTTATTTGAACTTCTTCTATGGTTTTGGCTGTCATTTGAACATTTTCTTCTATTTCTTAAACCTTCTTTCAAATTTATTTTCCACGGAGTCAATTCTTTCATTTAAAGATGTTATTTCATCCTCTATCAGATCTTTCAACTCACCAAGGTTGGTTGACATATCCTTTTTTATTTCTTCCGACATTTCCTTCATTTCAGCCTGGTTCGCAGTCATTTTCTCATCCATCGCTGACATCTCCTGCTTCATTTCAGCCTGGTTCGCAGTCATTTTCTCATCCATCGCTGACATCTCCTGCTTCATTTCAGCCTGGTTCGCAGTCATTTTCTCATCCATCGCTGACATCTCCTGCTTCATTTCAGCCTGGTTCGCAGTCATTTCCTTTTTCATTTCTTCCTTCAACTCGCCAAGGTTGGTTGACATCTCAGCCTGATTCGCAGTCAATTTCTCATCCATCGCTGACATATCTTTCTTCATTTCTTCTTTCATCTCGCCAAGGTTGGTTGACATCTCAACCTGATTCGCAGTCAATTTCTCATCCATCGCTGACAAATCTTTCTTCATTTCTTCTTTCAACTCGCCAAGGTTCGCAGCTAATTTCTCCAATAATTGTTTCAGTTGACCCTCCATTGCTCTGGTGATCGGCATTCAACCCCACTCCTGACACCAAATGTTGTGAGCTCGGGGTTCGAAAGGACTGATGCCAATATATAAGAACAATCAAAAGGCTTTATTCACTATAAACAGTGCAATACGATCACAAATATCTTCTGAAAATTACAAGATATTCAGTAATCTTCAAATCCAATAAAAGCGCAGCAAAATTTCACACAGAAACAATGTGTTCAATTCGACGTATCAACGACAAAATCAATCTGAGTAACACAGTTCTCAATGCACAGCCTCTCGTAAGAATTCAATCGCAGTTGACAGACAACTAACTCAACTGAACTGATGGAGGTCCTTATATAGGTTTCAGAGATCTTTCCAGATTATTCCAGAGCTTTCAGATGCTAGAAATTACCAGAAAGTGCTTTAACTTTCGATAGAGAACCAAAGCGAGAAAGGATCCCAATGTACAGGCATAAGGGGGGTGGTTGCACAAAAAGTCGCCAAATCCGTCGCCAACTTGGCGACATTTGGCGATATATCGCCAAATTTGGCGACAAAAATAAGTCGCCAAAACCATCGCCAACTTGGCGATAAACCCATTCCTTGGCGATTTTTCCATAGACTTCCATTATAAAGATGAGGGTGTAAGGTTGTTTTCCTTGGCAACCATCTGAGGCCTTTAGCATTGAGTTACATGATGCTCAATAGGAAATACATTAATAATACTGCAATTTTCACAATAATAAAATAAAATAAATTTAAACAAATGGAATATTTACAGATATATACAAAATTCATAACAATATATAGGAGAAGATATATAGTAATAAGTTGTCAGTTTGGTCTTTTCTTTTAATTGAAAATTCATGCCAGAAATTCTAAATGTAATTTTTGCTTTATTCAATGACAAACTTTTCATGATTATTTTTTTTAAAGTAAAAGTTTCTTTTTTTTTTTAAATTTCCGTCATGAATTCGAAATATATGAATAATAATAATAATAATAATAAAGCCAAACTGGCAACCCTGAATAGTGTAGTTAATATCTACCGGTAACGAGTGAAAAAATTGAGGATGCAATCATATCGCGACTGTTGTTTGTTTACATCGATCAGGGGCTGTTTAACGCCGGGGAAACTCCCACCAGTAAAAAGGAGTAGACATTTTTGTCTTCTTTATGACAGAAATTCTGTATGAATAAGACGAAAATTTCTATTTAAATTTACTGTTGGAATTTTGCATCGATACTAATCAAATTCACTGAATTGGATGGTTTATGTAGTTAAATTATGGTGGAACCGCAGAGGATGCTCAACGCCGAGACAAACGCCCACTAGTAAAAACTATTAGATATTTTTGCCATTATTATGAAACAAATTTTTCATGAACAAGGCGTTAAAATATGGAGAAAATTTCTAATAAAATTTACTGGTAGAAATTTACTCGCCGGTACTCAGGTTCTGTAGAACAGGTTATAGTTGAAGTGCCACCATTTTCAGGTTATGTCGATTCTTCTTTATGTCGATTCTTCTTCCGATGAAAATAAGATTCTTTCGATGAAATTTAAAGCAGACTTTTGTAATTACATGTGTTGAATATTTTTATTTAAAGATGGTGGTAACCTGGAAAGGAATATATTTATTAGGGTTTACATTTTAATTGATTCGTATATGCATCACTGTGCAGTTTAAGGCTAAATAATTTCTTTTCCAATTATAACTGTCCAGCTTACTTAATGATGAAAGACACGGAGTGGAAATTTTCAGTTCTGAAATATTATATTGTTTTATATTTATATTGGTAGTAAAGTATCGCAAAATATTTTATAACTTTGTAAAATACTACAAATAATATTTTACAAAAATTATTTGAGTACAGTTGAAAATATTCCAGATGCCCCCTATAAATACCGTTATTATCTTTTAATTTTATTCTGAAATTTATTTCATGCTTCCAGAAATCGTCTAACATATTTTTAAAAATTCAAGAAAAAAGCTTTGGAAAGATAAGATTTCATTTATTCATAATTTGGGACATATTCATGTTAAGGCTGTCCTCATATCCTTTCTGACACATTTCTGAATAAATTTTTATTCAGAATTTATTTGCATTGACAGGTATCATCCAGAAAATATATAATCGAATGGCGTTTTCCATTTTTTTTAAATGCAGAAGATATGTCAGACAGAAGATGTATCAAAGTGGGCATTTTGAACCAAATTTCCGGCGCTGCTGCGAGAGAAAGGGGAAAACTTGTCGTCACATGACAAGAATCGCTTATAACGATAAGTAATTTATTTATCTAAAAATGGAAAACGCTGTTCGATTCCAATTCGCCATAATAGTCAGTTCTTCCAACCGACCATTCAACGTCCTTATGCCCTTTCCCGACATTTGACTGGACTCTTTAAAAGCTGGATTCAGTACCAGAAATATTTAAACAGTAAATTGCACAAATCACTGGACGACCGCTACGGCTTCGAGGTCCTCATTGCTCATAAGATATTTAAGTCCCACGGACATTTATTTGTATGTTGTACAGCATTATGCGTATTTGAAGCTGGGTGTTTGTAACTTGCCAACACTTGTATGTAGTTCGGATAGGAATTAAGGGGTTATACTACCTGCACTGTGGAAAGAGACAAATGGTTCTTAATCTACGAAAACATAAAGTCTTTATGTTCAAAAATGATTCAAAAAATGGATCAATGGCCCCACAATCAGTCACGTGATCTTATTTAACATGGAGTACTTGAAATAATAAATCTATAGGTCCAAACTGAATGTGTGGAGGATTTGTTTTTGTTTGTTTGTTAATTGAACATATACAGAGCTGCCAAGTCTCCGGCTTTTTGGATACCAGTATTTTAGTACAGAAAATGTTGTTTTATGTAATCGGGACATTCTTCGATTTAAAAGAACAACATTTTCTCTAAAATAATTCTGGTGTTCAAAAATCCGGAGTCTTGGCAAGTCTGCATATACATCAGACTTGTGTGCTTGATACAAATATTCACTTCTAAATCTTCGTCAAGATGAGGAAAGGATATTTCAAGGAAATAACAACACTGAAGAATTACAGCCTGGAACTCTACAAAACGTGTGCAGCGGAGTTTGCGAGAGTCGAACCCACCGCCTTCTCCTACGCTCTTAAGCGATTAGCGGAGTGGTGTTTTAACCACTCAGCCATGGAGGGCCAAATGTGGAGGATTTGTGACAAATAATATTCGATACACTACGTCTCCCACGAAGAACGTCCAATGCAGAATTCTGTCTAATGTTCAAATGTGCATTGCGGCCGATAGTGAACATCGAGTATAAACAATAAAATTGTTTCTTTTGCCTTAATCATATTATTTGCTTGCAATTTCCACATATTCTTCTCATACTATTCTTTTCTGTAACAAAATCAACACTGTGCTACAAATGAAAATCGCACAAAATTAAATTAGCACTTCTACTTTTGATGTATGTAATACTTTGGAAGTCTGTAATGATGTGGTATATGGAATGCTGGGTTACCGCTGGATAAAGATGTTAGAAGAAGATGGAAAAAATGGCGAAAGGAGTGATATTAAAAGGAATTCTTCAATCACCAGTCAGATAAATAGCGAAGAGATGGATACTTGAAATTTACAACTGATGATATTTCGGCTGCAGTAAAAACGTTTTTGTGTAATGGTCAGTGGCGTAGCTACCGTAGAGCAGTTGGAGCGAACTGCTCCACGGTAGCTACGCCCCTGTTTGTAGGATAGATACGCCCCGATTTTTTTAATACCAGTAAAATCTTACAGAAATTTTCTCTTTATTAAATTTCAGAAATTGTATGATTAAAGAAAACAAATATTTTTACATAAAAATATTGGTATGAAAAAAATCGGAAGGTTGGCAACTATGATCCTATTAAAATCCTTTATATCAAAGTAGTTATTTTTTTAAAGATTACGAAATTTATTTTTTTTTTTTTTACTGTCGCTAAGTTCTATATTTAGTAAAACTATTAATTTAGTAAAATTTTCTATATTCACTAACAAGTAAAACAAAACTTTCATTTTTTGTACGATCAAAACTTACCGACTTATAATAACTCGAATTTTATGAATTTTCAGAGCTTTCGGTACTGAAAACGGAAAAAACGCGTCTTAAAAATATCTCGACAATAGTGTGTTTCTTTATTAGCATTCTATATTGCTTCAAAAGCATTGAAAGGAACAACAGAAGTTAGTGGTAGATTGCACTGCGCCCATGGGACCATTTAAATCGGAAATACTGCTCAATTCGTCGTAAAAATCAGTAGGTAGTCCGAACTTAAACAATTATAGTTTATTTTAATATTTTATTTATATTTATTTCGTCAAATATTTTATTATGAAAATACTTTATTTTTTAAATAAAAAACAGGGTTTTAAATATAAATAAGAATATAATATACGAGTTTAAACCTCAAACAGAGCTAGCAGAAGTGTTTTTATAGTGGCAAGGGGCGTACCAATTTTATTTGCTCCAGGGCGCTGAATGTGTAGCTACGCCACTGGTAATGGTGACAGTTTTATGTGAAATTTTTAAACATTTTTAGTAATGAAGGCCTGTTTTTTTTTCTTTTATGTAGAAATTTTACCATATTTTTAAGTAATGTCTGAGTATAAAAATTGGTAATGTGAAGATTAATATTTTCGTTATTGTTCACTCGCTATGGCGAGCTTTATAGCTCTTTCAGCTCTTTATAGCTCCAACATTACGGTTTCACTTTCTATATCTTGTATGTAGTTCCTCTAATGTTCTAATCTACTTCTAACTAATAAAATATGATTTTAGTGTGTATAAACTGTGCTTAAGCGATAAAAATAAGAATTAAAATTTTAGTGCTCCCAAATGGTCCGCAATTTGAATACCAGTATTTTCTGATGAAAAATTTTTAGGTTTTTCTTGCAAATTTCGCAAAAACCTACCCTGAAAGTTATTTCTATTGCAAATGTTGTAAAAAGCTAACACAAAAAATTTTCTTAGAATATACTGGTATTCAAAACGCGGACCTTTTGGGAGCCCTGAAATTTGAAGATATCAAATTGATGTACCCCTTAAAGTGACATTTTTGTTATAGTTTCTCATCAACTGGTAACACAATATGTTCATCGGCTCGCGTGATGTGTATGTGCGTGAGAGGGAACTATACTCAAGTTCTGCTGCATTCCGCAATGAAACTATCTATTTTCCCCACTTTCAATGTTTTTTTTTTTTGTTTTTTTTTTTTTTGGTATGCACACGATATCAACCGTGGCTTCACATTATAATATTACAGTAAGAAATGCGACGAACTCTTTTGATTTTCAATCAGTTATCACTATATATATATTTAAGTAACTATATTCCACCTAATCAACCCTGAGGGTAAATCGACCTCATGTAATGTCATATCGACCCCTCCCTTCTTCTGTCAATATCAACCGCTTTGGCTGCCTCTGGTCTAAGACTCTGTAAGAACAAATTTAGAATAAAAATTTATAAATAGTTGTATAAATACACAACTGAAAAATAAATGTAATTAAGTGATTATATAATAGCACTTAATTAATTACGTTTTAATTAAAACATAAATATAAACTTACTTAACTGCAAAAATTAAAATCAAAAACCTCAACTATGAATATATTAATCAAATCCTACTTCAGAAATAAAGATATTTTAAAAATAAAAGGAGAAATCAAATTATACGTGATTTAATAACTTGAAGCACAACATAAATTTCCATAAATTATCTTTAAGAAGTGTTCTTGATAAATCTTATAATATTAATTAATCATTGACTGCAGTACTTATTTTAATTATTTAATGTTAATACTAATTTCTCATCATTTCTCCATGGTGCATTTAAAAACGCATTCAATCACAATTTTCAACGATAAAATTAATAACTATATCATTTTAATTAAACCCAGTCGTTTTTTAATACATTCATGAGAGAATATTCGTATTACTAAAGAGTTTGACAAATTCAACAAATAGTGACATAGGTAAACAAACTCTTATGAGTTTCTTTTTTAAAACAATTAGATAATAAACGTTCGAGATTTATAATTATTTAATAAGTATACTTAATTAAGATTAGCACTGAAGCGAATGCCAAATAGAAAAGCTTTTGCATTTCATTAAATAAAATATTACTTTTAAAAATGAAAAAATAACGTGTAAATAGAAAACTTCTGTAATGTTATTTGATTGATTTTTAAAAGTTTGTTCTTTATACCTGTTATACATAAAAATATTTGAGGAGACTGGAACATCAAATACCTTTAAAAATCGATTTTTCATATTGTGGCTTAAAACACAGGGCAGATTCCGTAGATTACAAATAGGCATATTACATGGTCTCTACCGCATGGGAAAATAAAGTTGCTCTGGTAGTTTAAATAAGATACAGGAAAAAAAGCTCATTGTTTGCATAGAAGCTGTCTTTTAAAAATAAAATGAATCTTCAGAAGCCTTAGCGATAAAAAGCTGCTTGAAAAGTGTATGCATGGAACACATATTATTTTCATACCATTATTTTTTAGAAGGAATATTTTGCTTGTTTAATTACAGAACTTTCTGCCAGTAAATTAAAAAAGTATTTTTTTTCAATGATTGTGGTATGAAAAGGATAAATTTAGCAGCCATGCATTTAATGACCCAAATAAAGCCAGTGTCACAAGCCGGCACTGCATGGATGTACACAAATTCTGAATGAGAGCTTAAACAGCTGTACCTGGAAACAAGTGCCGAAAACTAAATTTGTCAGCTTAAAAAAACATTACAGATAAGAATAATCGTTGCTGCATCTTATGAACTTATTTGTTTTATTTTTAAACCTTAGGTTATTTTTCTAAATGGTGAAGATATACGACAAAAATATGCAGATTTCTGAAAAGTCAAAATTACTATTATTTTTATTTTTTTAGAATATGTAATAAAGATTAAAAGAGATTCAGTATATACAATCACGTACTTAATCATAACACAAGATTTCAAGGTAAGATTTTTATTTTTATTTTATTTTTTTAAACTGTACCAAAGTGAATACCTCAAAACTTTCACACGGTAAAAATACGTTTGCTTACATAGTTATTTAAAATTTATGTTTAAATCCAAACAGTAATTTTTTTATCTTAAAATATTTCTAAAGTTCTTACTAAACTAGGATAAAAAAAACCATAATGATGCATGCATATTTGAACGAGATATGCGTTTTAAAATAATAGCCTGAATTTCTAACTTTTTAGCTATCGCAAGACGCCCCAGTCCCAATAAGTGTATCAATGAAACATCCGAAAGGATGTATTAGGCATAATTATATATTTTAATATTAAAAAAAAATGATATTTATATCTATCATAATATGAGTTGACCACCAGAGCAATCAATCAGGAACTGTCTATTTGATTGTGAGAAAATGAATAAATGTTAATTCGAACCAAAAATCTTCATAAAATAAGTTAATTTTATATCATGCAGAAATAAGCTAAAACATAATTTAAATAATTGAAGATAAAAATCCCGGTGTCAGATATTTTTATAAAACTTGAATAAAATTTTCTGATTTTCTAGAGTTAAGAATCCTATTAATTGAAAGTAGGCAGGGTTATTAAAGAAACGTATTTATAATGTATTCATTTTTTTAATTAAGTAAGTACAAATAACAACGTATTGTTTGCATTACTTTCGGAAAAATCGATGATCAGATTTCATATGTAACAGACAGGTATCTAATTGATTACAAATAAATTATTTTGACTTTCAATGTTGTTATACTCGTGAAAAAGGGGCGCGTAAAAGTGTAAACTCGTATAAAGGGAAAAATGATAGAGTACATTAAAGAAGGGAAATATATATTTTTAAAAGAAAAAATTGTAAAGGAAGATTTGAATATCTCGAAGGGGAATAATATGAAAACTCATTTCGATATCATTATAAAAATATGCGTCTAGAGATGTCTCGAGAGTAACCTTTTTTATCTGTTTGAGTTTACCTCTTTATTTTATGAATAATAATACAATAATAATTTAATAGTAGTAGATAATAATATCCTGATATAATTCAGTAACGATTTCAAAACATTTGGAGTTAACTAAAGAATTGAAAATTTTAAATTTCAAACTTTTATTTTTACATCAGGGTACAAAAGCGTATAAATACTTTTTAATTTAATTATAAATTTCTAGCAGTAAAAAATATCCAATGATATAGAAGGGGGGGGGGGCAAAATAATAATTATGAAACCTTAATCCTTTCACGATGAGCGGCACAAGATGCACGAAGTCTCGAAGTTCAAGGTGCATGAAGTCCTTGAATTTATCATATTACAGACATTTTCTCTTTATCAAATTTGGGATTTTCAGTGATTTAATAAGCTAAAAATTACAGTATGGAAAGACGGATGCCGAAGAATTAACAGAAGTGTAAAAGACACTTGTCGCGAAGTAATTACGAAACAAACCTCTCCAGTATTCTTGAAGCAAAAAAATGAATAGATCCTTAGTCATGCGATATAAAAAAAATTATAAAAAAATTATAATTTAACAAATTACAATAACCATTGGCAAAATGTTCCGAAAGCTTAATAAAAAGAAAGAACAATTACCGTACTTTCGTGTTATAGCGGCCCCAACAATTATGATTATGCCAAGGTTGCAGTTATGATTTTGCCAAGATCATTGCAAAGCTTATATATGCATCCTATATACTCGTATATATATTTCAAACACTCCTATATGTGCCATATACGTCATTATACACATATTATTTACGTCTTATATACATCATATGCACATGTCATATATATATATACATCATATCATGTATGCATCATATATGACTATAACTTGGCTACATACGTCAAGAAATGTTATATATATATCATATATTATTATAATGTCATACATGCTTTATAATTTGGCGATAAATCTTGGTCGCGTGGCGATTTATCCTTGGGGGCCGCTATAACGCCAAAGTACCAAATATACAATATAGTAATGAAAACAGAAACAAAAATATTTCTTCCTTGGGGGCCACTATAACACGAAATTACCAAATTTCTACTTTATTTTTCATATCTGATAATTTTCATCGATCCTTTTTGTAACTTTAAGATTTTTGTAACGATTTTATGTATTTCTATTGCCTATTCAAATAAAAATTCTTCTAAAGTTACAGAATTTCGTTAAATATTCTTCTAAAGTTACGGAATTTCGTTAAAAAATGCTTAAAAAATAAAGTGACGACGTCAAGAGGTCCATTCTAGACCGAAAAAAACGACCATTTTTCCAATGGTTAATAAATAAACCTCTGTAATGAAACTGAAAGGCATTACAATAAAACTTTTAGAAATTCAATATAATGTTTGTATGTTTAATCACAACCATTTTTTTACATACCATTTTTTTTCCGGTGTATAAGTCAAAATTTTTAACGCCAAAAGGCAAAGAAAATTTAGGCATCCACTCCAGAGCTGCCAACTACTACGCCTATTTAAATCAAATAAACATGTTTGAACCAGAAAATGTTTTTATAAAATTTATTCTGGATTTATTTAATTATATATGGTGCGACATTCTTTCTTTCATTTGTTAAATCAAATTTCTGGTTCAAATACATTTATTTGACTCGAAAAAAGCGTAGAAGTTGGCAGCCCTGCCACTCATACACCGGATATAAAATCATACATCCGAAAATCTCAGTTGGTGGCTTTAGCGATAACGATCAAATCTTGGAACTTCTCCTTACGAATATGACCCACAAAATGTATCATTCTGACATGTTTTTTACAACAATAAAAATAAATATTATAATTACTGTTTTTTTAATTATAAAAACATGAATCTATTTTTAGAAAAAAAAAATCATAGTTGACCTAGAGGAAATTTTATATTTATGAAACAACACAGTAAAATATAAATTACTGTATTAATACAGTGGAACTTCCCTTTACCGAAGTCCCTATTTAACGAAGTTTTCTATTTAACGAAATTTTCTGCAGAACTTTGACTTTACACATCATTTACATGTAAATTAATCTCCATATTACGAAAAACTTATTCTATATAACGAAGTTTATTCCTCTTTCGTACCAGTGGCGTAGCCAGAGTGGGGGTCCAGATGCTCTGGACACCACTAATTTTGTAAAGTTTTCTTTACCTTTTCTAATCAGGAGAACTTTCTACGATAATCAAGGTGAAGAAAACTTTAAAATATTACTGGTATTCAGAGCATTTGGACCCCCTCACTGGCTACGCCACTGTTTCGTACAGTATTCAAATGGAGAGGTTGCTGTAGCGATGGATGTATGAATTTGTTTCAGCGGACTGTATGAAAATGAACACATTTGAATCCTTTAATCAAAACACACACATTCAATCACATTTTAATGAAAAAAGAAAACTTCGTTTTTTGTTTACTTCTCTTTGTTTTGTGTTTTTTTAGACATTTTTCTAATTAAATTATTCTCATATCTACATAGCATTAAAAAAAAATGTCTGCCCGAATTAAAATACGTTTTTCCAATATTCCATTTTATGTGCACTTTTAATTTTATATGGGTTATATGTATAAAAGTTTCATAAATTTAAGTTGATTTCCATTTAACGAATTTTCTTCATAGCGAAGTATTTAAGTGTAACGACGAGACTTCGTTAAATGGAAGTTTCACTGTATATTAAGTAAATATAATATCAATACAAAGACGGATTTAGTTTTAATAAACCCCAATCTTGCAAATTATTGATCTGGAAAATCGAAATGCTCTGCATCAATATCAGATTCACAAAGTTCTGAATAATCTTTACTACAATTTCGCCGCACGTATTCCAATCTGCCACAAAAATCCATTGCAGTATATGTGTTTCTTCTGGCGATGTTTTACATGTGACTTTTTTACCAGCAGTTTATTTTCTGAAAACGCATTAAAATGTATCGTTCTTTTTATGCGCGATTAAGGGGTCGACTTATACAGTGAATACACACAAACTACGCCAGTTCAAAGATTAGGGTCGACTTGTATAGGATTTAGTTTAAAGATATTACAATTTCGCAAATTATTGATTTGGAAAATCAAAAATCTCTTCATCACTGTTAGATTCTCGAAGTTCTGGAAAATCGTATATATTTAAATAATCTTCGTACGGATTCCAATCTTCAACTCGAGAAAGAATAATTGAAATATAATGACTCTCTATCAGAAATTTTATTGCATTTTTTTCTTTTCTTTTGATGTTTTTTTACATATGACATTTTTACCAACACTTTTATATTCTTAAGAGCCTACATTAGTCATGCAAAAAAACGCGCAAGCTAATGTTAAGTCTGTGGGAAGGTTCTTGGCAGATTTCTAGCTCGCATTTAAATATTTTTAAATGTTTTTTTTCATAGGATAGCTGAGTTCGATCTCTAACGTTGTTAGATTTTACTTTTTCTATTTTGGTTCCAGTTTTTGTATATAAAGGTATTTTCACTTTCAGAACCGGTTCTCACCGGTTCCAAACTCAAAAATGTCCACTTATAAAAAAACTGTAACCAAAATCAAAAAAGTAAAAACTAACAACGTTAGCGATCGACCTATGCAAAAAAATCATTTAAAAATGTTTACATGCGCAGGGCTGCCAACTACTACGCTTATTTTGAATGAAATAATTATTTTAGTACCGAAAATTTCACTTAACAAATGCATTAACGTATAAAATACTGCTTGTCAATAAATAAGTTCAGTGTACAATTTATTAAATATATTTTCTGGTTAAAAACATGAATATTTGATTAAAAAAGGCGTAGAAGTTGGCAGCCCTGCATGCGAGCGATAAATCTGCCAAGAGCCTTCTCATAGAGTTAGCATTAGCTTGAGCGTTTCTTCGCGTGACTAGCGTAGGCTCTTAAATCCTTAAAAAGGATAAAAAATTATCTTTTCGTGAGTGAATTAACTCCTTGAGGGGCAAATTACTCTTGTAGCTAAAATATTGAAAGGATTGGTTGACACCAGGATTCACGAACGAATTTATTTTAAAATAAGTTAAAGCTTTTCCTCATGTACCTCATAAATTCAAAATTTAATTATAAAATTCTGGTGTCATTGTGATATTTTGGGATTAAAAGTAAGTGGTATATATAATAAACCGATGCCCTTCAAGGGGTTAAAGGGTTGACATACACTGCGTACATCCAAAGTACGCCAATTTAAAGAACAGGGTCGACTAATATAGCGGATAACATGAAAAGTTTAATTTATTAGTATAATTTTAAATGTTTTTTTGAGTTGCTCTAAATTTATGGTCCTTGAAAATAATTCCTTCCATATCTTTCTTTTGATGTTTTTTGAATGATTAACAGTGTTCCTGTTCAATGCTTCTCCCTTACTATCTATCTATCTATCTATCTATATATATAAAAGCCGTTCTTGGTATGTATGTTCCTTATACAAATCTACAGTTTTTGTCTGATTGGAACGAAACTTTATGTACGTATACTTTAGAACACGGGTAAAATTACTGTCAACTTTAAAAATTTCTCAGATCATTCTTTGCCACTTTTTTCAAACATTTTCCATAGTTTATCGTTACAGAAATCTATTTTTTTTCCTCAATTTCTAATTCAATTTATTTCCCGTTGCCATTCAAAGGAACTGCGTATGGGAAATATTTTTATAAACCAATTAACTCGCTATAATTTGAAATCCGAAAGTGACGTCAATTTCGGCGGAATTCTCCCGAAATAGACGTCAGAATCGTCAGACGTCAATTTCGGCAGATGTGATTTTTTTTTCGCATATTACAAAGATTACTATAAGTGCTTTAAACAACATAGTACATATATTTACATGTGTTTGGAGAAAAATAAATTTACTTAGCTCCTAATTTTACAAAGGTAAATTTAGATCCAACTTAAATGTAAATATAAAGATACTTCTTAATGTTATCTATCTATATATATAAAAGCCGTTCTTGGTATGTATGTTCCTTATACAAATCTACAGTTTTTGTCCGATTGGAACGAAACTTTATGTACATATACTTTAGAACACTGGTAAAATTACTGTCAACTTTAAAAATTTCTCAGATCATTCTTTGCCACTTTTTTCAAACATTTTCCATAGTTTATCATTACAGAAATCTATTTTTTTTCCTCAATTTCTAATTCAATTTATTTCCGGTTGCTATTCAAAGGAACTGCGTATGGGAAATATTTTTATAAACCAATTAACTCGCTATAATTTGAAATCCGAAAGTGACGTCAATTTCGGCGGAATTCTCCCGAAATAGACGTCAGAATCGTCAGACGTCAATTTCGGCAGATGTGATTTTTTTTCGCATATTACAAAGATTACTATAAGTGCTTTAAACAACATAGTACATATATTTACATGTGTTTGGAGAAAAATAAATTTACTTAGCTCCTAATTTTACAAAGGTAAATTTAGATCCAGCTTAAATGTAAATATAAAGATACTTCTTAATGTTATTTTTACTAATTCCATGTTTCCATTATTTTATTTTATTTTTGCTGTTAAAGTTATCTGCACGCTTTTAAATGAAATCTGGCAGCTTTCCGGTCTTGATGTTTTTAGAATAATAGAAAAATATAATATTATTGATGATAAAGTAAATACAATACGGTATAAAGTAAATACAATGCCACCTAAAAAAAGAGCCTGTATTGGTCAGATAGATCTAAAAGCAAAACGAACAAAATTAGTTAGAGCTGCTGAAAAGACTGATGAACGGGAAACTAGACTATAAGAAAATCGTCGAAGAATTTATGAAATCAGGTCAAGAGAAACGCAAAACCAAACAGAAACAAGGCTAGAAGGTAATCGTCGAAGAATTTATGAAATCCGGTCAAGAGAAACGCAAAACCAAAGAGATGCACGAATGCAAATTGAGCGAACCAGATTTGCTACAAAAAGTAACAGAATTAGAAAGGCGGACTTAAAACTAGCAGCATTTAACTACAATCCAAATTATGATTACAAATCACATCCAAAAATAATTATCGGAAAAATGAATGTAATATGTCAACACTGTCAGGCAAAAAAGTTTATGAAAGAGCCAACTGGCATGTGTTGCTCAAATGGAAAAATCATACTTCCGCCATTAAAAGAACCACCTGAACCTCTTCTTTCCTACATATCAGGAACTACGTCAGAATCTAAACACGTATTGCAAAACATCCGTAAATATAATTCGACTTTTCAAATGACGTCTTTTGGAGCAACAGGGGAACAAAAGGAATTGGGATTTATGCCAACCTTTAAAGTGCAGGGACAGATTTATCACAGAGCTGGATCCTTGCTCCCATTACCAGAGGAAGATTATCAATATTTACAAATTTGTTTTATGTGTGAAGAAAACAACGAAGTTGATCGACGATGTGGACTTATTCCTGGTACAAGAAGAAATATTATTATAAATCTTCAGAGACTGTTACATACTAAGAATAATTTAGTTAAAAATTTTAAAACAGCTCTAGAACAAATGCCAAGTGATGAATACAAAATTGTTATTCGTGCAGACAAAACTCCATCTGGAGAACATGAAGGAATATTTAATTCTCCAACTGTTCACGAAATAGCAATTGTTATAGCCGGAGAAAAATTCGATAGCCGTGACATTATTATACAAAAACGAAGCAAAGGTTTGCAAAGAATTCCAGAAACACATAGATCATACGATGCTCTCCAGTACCCTTTGATATTTTGGGAAGGAGAAGACGGTTACCATTTCAACATAACTGAAAAAAATCCTGCTACTATAGAACAATCTACTAAAAAGGTGTCTGCCAGAAAATATTATGCGTATCGCATCATGGTCAGAGAGGGATCGAGTAATCACATTTTAAAGTATAGACAACTTTTCCACCAATATATTGTAGATATGTACGCTAAAATAGAAAGCGAACGCCTTTTATACATACGTCTTAACCAGAAACAACTGCGGGTTGACGAATACATTAATTTGAGAGATGCTGTTGCAAATGATCGAAATACAGCAGATATCAGAAGAGTAGCGATTTTACCAGCAACCTTCACAGGCAGTTCTAGACACATGCATGAATACGCTCAAGATGCCATGACATACGTTCGTAATTACGGCCGACCTGATCTGTTTATTACTTTCACGACTAACCGTAATTGGGCTGAAATAAAAGAAGAGTTGTTTATCGGACAGCAACCTATTGACCGACAGGATATAACGGCAAGAGTTTTTAAACAAAAACTCACAAAATTCATTGATGTCATTACAAAAAGCCATATATACGGAGAAACTAGATGCTGGATGTACTCCGTAGAGTGGCAAAAGAGAGGCCTTCCACACGCCCACATTCTAATATGGCTGAAGGAGAAACTTCGCCCAACACAAATTGACAGCGTCATATCGGCCGAAATTCCTGATCCCCAAACCGACTCCGAACTCCATCATATCGTCACCAAACACATGATACATGGCATGTGCGGCGAATTCAATCCAAATCCACCATGCATGGATAAGACAAAAAAATTATGTCTTAAGAAATACCCACGACAATTTATTCAAGAAACTCAAACAGGAAACGGCGGCTATCCCCTCTACAGAAGAAGATCACCCAACAACGGAGGATTTACAGCGACTTTTCCACTGAAAGTAAACAATGCATCAAAAAATATTACAGTGAACAACCAGTGGGTTGTTCCTTATTCTCCAATTCTTTCAAAGATATTTCAAGCTCATATAAATGTGGAATACTGCAGCTCCGTCAAATCTATAAAGTACATTTGCAAATACATAAACAAAGGCAGCGATATGGCCATTTTTGCAATGGAAAATAAAAATAAGATGGATGAAATTTCAGAATATCAACTGGGTAGACATATCAGCACCAGCGAAGCTGTTTGGCGAATTTTAAAATTTCAAATCCACGAGCGTCATCCCACTGTCGTTCACCTGAGCGTGCATCTTGAAAATGGACAGAGGGTGTATTTTAACAAAGAAAACGCGCAAGAAAAAGTTGCACAACCCCAAAACACAACGCTAACAGCTTTTTTTCTATTGTGTCAAACTGATGATTTTGCCAGAACTCTTTTATATCATGAAATACCAAAATATTATAAATGGAAGCTAAAACGAAAACATTTTCTAAAAGAAAAAAAGGCACCCCAGTTCCAGGACAGACAGACATGCGAGCTTCGGATGCACTCGGACGCGTGTACACAGTTCATCCTAACAACATTGAATGCTACCATTTGCGATTACTGTTGCACACAGTACGTGGACCAAAATCTTTCGAACAGATCAAGACCGTCGACGGAGAAGTATGCGAAACATTCCGAGAAGCTTGCCAAAACCTTGGTTTGTTAGAAAACGACCAACAATGGAATACCACTCTAGCAGAAGCATCCCTCTCACACTTTCCAGAACAATTAAGGAATTTATTTGCTATTATATTGACAAGTTGCTTCCCTTCAAATCCTAAAAATCTTTGGCACACGTATAAAGAAGATCTTAGCGAAGACATTTTGAGAAAATTACAAAGACAAAATCTAACGCTCGAAGTAAATTATTCAAACCAAATATTCAACCAAGCACTTATATTGATTGAAGAAAAATGCGTTTCAATGAATGGCAAAACGCTTAATCAACTAGGAATCGATGCCCCAATGCAAAATAGTTTGAAGGTGCTTGGCAGAGGCATTTTAAGAGAGAAGAGTTGCAATACTGATAATTTAGCCAAGTTTGTAAAAAAAAATTTCCCTCTCTTGGTTGATGATCAAAAAATCGCTTTCAACACAATTATCGAAGCAATCAATAATGATAAAGGCGGAATTTTTTTTCTTGACGCACCTGGTGGTACAGGAAAGACATTTCTTCTTAATCTGCTTCTTGCTGAAGTGCGTAAACACAGAAAAATTGCTCTTGCAATAGCATCTTCAGGAATCGCATCTACTCTCCTAAATGGTGGCAGGACTGCCCACTCAGCATTTAAATTGCCCTTGAGTTTAGAACGTACAGAAAATCCAGTATGTAACATTTCCAAGAGCTCAGATGAAGGTGAAGTATTTAAACAATGTGCACTCATTGTTTGGGATGAATGTGCGATGGCCCACAAAAGAGCTCTAGAGGCACTGAATCGAACGTTGCGAGATATACGGGAAAATAACAGATTAATGGGCGGAACAGTGTTAGTGTTAGCGGGTGACTTCCGTCAAACATTACCTGTAATCTCACGATCTACTCCAGCAGATGAATTAAATGCTTGCCTTAAAGCATCAAGTATCTGGAGACACGTGCAAAAATTGTAATTAAAAGTAAATATGCGAGTTCAACTTAAGAATGATACGGGTGCACGCGATTTCTCTGAACAGTTATTGCGTCTAGGAAATGGCGAGTTTCCCATTGAGCCTGATACAAATGTGATATCCTTGACTGCGGATTTTTGTCATTTGATGTCGTCAGTAGACGAACTGATACATAATGTTTTCCCCGAAATACACGTTAATTTTGGTAACCACCACTGATTGTGCGAAAGAGCTATTCTGGCTCCAAAAATCGACAGCATTAACGCTAAAATTCGCGTCAACAGCATTAACGCTAAAATTCAGAAGAAGATCCCTGGGAATGTTGTGACATACTCATCTATTGACACCGTCATGGATTCTGAACAGACTGTACTGTATCCTGCAGAGTTCCTAAATGCCTTGGAGCCACCTGGAATGCCACCGCATAAGTTGGAATTGAAAATTGGATCCCCAATTCTTCTACTGCGTAACATTGATACACCAAAGCTATGCAATGGAACAAGACTATGTGTAAAGCAATTAATGCCAAATGTAATCCAAGCAACTATTATAACAGGCAATGCAAAGGGTACATATGTATTTATACCACGCATCCCTATGATACCCAGCGATACTGACATACCTTTTGTTTTTAAACGATTGCAGTTCCCAGTAAGGCTCGCATTCGCTATGACAATTAATAAGGCGCAAGGTCAATCACTGAATGTAGCTGGTGTTAACTTGGAAACGCCGTGCTTTTCGCACGGACAACTCTATGTTGCTTGCTCTAGAGTAGGTACGCCAAATAGTTTGTATATTTATGCTCCAAATGGAAAAACAAACAATATTGTATACGCGCGAGCATTAAAGTAAATCTTAATAACAAAAAAAATAAAATGTTTTGTTTGCTTAGGAATGTCTCCAAGTTATGTATTTATCTATGTATAATATAAAGCACGTAAGTGTCCGACAGTAACGCAAACGTCATACCAACGGTGGCAACGATCTAAACAATCAATTTTGCTTTTATCGAAATTTAAATAGCTTCGACTTTAGTTTTTACACCATCCAATATAAACAAAAAGTACTTGCACGTGAAATTTGAGTACTTTTATATTAGTTGGACGCAAATCTTGCCAACAGCATTTTTTCTCGCCAATGACAATTTATTTTTCGGGTGTCCAAATGAGAAACAACATTTTGATGATGAAATAAAATGGTTTGGTGTTTTGTATTATTATTATTTCTTATTATTTTTGTTCTCTTTGGAATTTTAAATGAAATTAGTGAAAGGCGTGCATTTTAAATGAAATTAGTATCAAGCATCAATTTTAATTATATGTATGTTACGTGAAATGAGTGAAAAGTTTTTACTTTAAATGAAATGAATGTAATATGAATATAGTATGGAAACAATATCTGGCAATTTATCACCTGCGCACGGGTAACATAAAAGTACCGAAATGTGCTTTTAAAATATATCTGAATTTAATGGTTTTTATCTCATGGTTTTAAAAACAATTTTCAATGAGGATATTTTTTGGCCCAGATGTCATATATGCACCACGTTGGCGTGATTTTCACCCCCGCTAATTTAGCGAAAAGTGTTTTTGAATATTAGTTACAAATAGCATGCAATAATAGCACGTGATTTTTTATTTCAATATAAAAATAAAATAACGTAATAAATGAAATAGCTTCTATTACTTTAAAATTGGAAATAAAAATAAAGAAATGATAGTTTGATATAAATAAATATTGATATACATAATAATAATAATTTATAGAATTAAAATAAAAAATAAAAGTAAATAAACAATAATTTATTTTTTCGCTAAATTGGCGAGGGGGAAAAATCGCGCCAACGTGGTGCGTATATGACATCTGTGGATTTTTAAAAATTTATCTCAACACTATGCATTCATATGTTACAAAAACGTAAGGTAATGTTTGTACTAATTAAAAAAAACAATCAAAACTAAAGAAAACGTGTGAGATATTTGGCAATGGATAGTCTAAGTTTGGCAGGTGTTTTATGAACGATAATAAGACACAATCTCAGAAATGTTAAGCATTATTGCAGGTTAATATTTCGTAATCGAGTTATTTGACAATTATTCGCTTAAAATGTGGACGCTGCTATAATGTTTTAAACTAAGGTGCGCTCAATAAAACGTGTAAGTAATATTCGTTAAAACATGCCATTAGCGTGCAATCCGATTATAAAAAAGTTAACCCCTTTACACTTAAAATTATAAAATAATTCACCCATTTTTTCTTCTAATATTCAATAACGAAAGTTAATCGAACAATTTATTTATCACTTAAATATTGAAATAGTCAGAATCAATAAAATCCCAATACTCCTTAATACCGAGCTACTTACCCAGAAATTAAGTTTCCCAGTGCGGATATAAGAATCAAAGCAACAAACTCTCACGTCCTACAGTAAAAAAATGTTGGTTTTGGGGGCCGAAAAATAAAGATACAGAAAATTAGACAGTGATTTTGATATATTTTATATGAGGAAGAAGTTTGATAGCCAATTGCAATTAATACATTTTAATTGTATTCTATTATGATTCATAAAAAAATAATTGAAAAGAAAGTATAATATGTTTTTAATTTGGTCACAAAATTTCAGATTAATTTATGGGAAATCAGTAAGCATTTGTTTAAATTTCGCCAATATATTAACCGGAGAAACCCGAGCAACGCCGGGTAGTACTGCTAGTGTAGTATAAAAATAAAGTTCGCAGTATGTACGTATATCTCCGCCCTGTATCGGATCGAGTAAAACGCTGACCCAAACCCATCCTGTTCCACGGCTTGGGTCGACGTTAATTTTATTCATTGCGAGCGGGTTGAATTTAAATATTTCGGTTTTGGTTTGAGTGTTGATTCTGTCGAGTCGAGTTCGTTTCACCCGAAGTACAGCGCCTAAAATACATATTGTAGAAAACGGCTACAAAATAGTACTAAAAAATTGAATCCGATAAAGGTAGAACGATGCTGAAAAGATAACGGGTCTATCGCAGCGACATCTTCCAGAGGTAGCGTAGACAGGGTGGAGGTCCAGATAAATTGGATACCACTAATTTTATAAAAATATTTTTGCCCTATCTAATCGGAGAATTTTCTGCGATATTGAAGTCGAAGAAAACTTTATAATATTACTGGTTTCCAGAGCATTTTGACACCCCCTCCTCTCTGCCTACGCCACTGTCTGCTATATCTTTTCAACGTAAACATTATATAAGAATCGAACTGATAAAACGTTTCAGCTGGTGGTAAATATTTTAAATAATGAAATTATACACTATTTCTTTTGATTTGGATAGTGATTTTCAAAAGCTTTGAATGTAACAATGATATTGATCATGGACAAAAAAGTGATACGCATTCTTTTTGGTTGCAGTACTCGATACAAGACAGCAAACTCGAAATTATCCCTATTTAGCATACCAAAGGATGAATCTCTGCCAGAAAAGTAAAAAAGATTAATTCCCTGATATGATAAAAACCTAACTTCAAAATCAGTTACATCTGAAATATACACTTATAAGAAGATTTTATTAACAGAAATTATGTTCATGTTGTTTATAGTGAGACAAATACTTTTGCTACAGGTAAATCTATTTTTAAAGCAGATATAGCTGTGATCGCCCTATTATTGTACCGCATCCTTGCACGTTTATCGGCTACAATTTTTTATCACTTTTTAAAGTATTACCAGTTTGTCTTTTTTATTAATTCCGAAATTTCTCATTCATACCAGAATTTCTCTATAATGTCCTTTCGTTACTTAATGGCAGAAATTTCGTGACTTCTTAAAGTAACAATTCTTGTTTCATAATTTCCGGATTGAACTCTAAAATTTTGAATTAAAAAACGGTAAAACCGTTTTCCACACTGTGTATTCTAGGCGCTGTACCCGAAGTAAGTCCTAAATGTCTTTCGATTGAAATAAAAACTATATTTTTAAACATTCCTGAATGTATATATGTTCATTTTAATGCAAAAGAGATAAAATTGATACATAAATATCGACTACTTTTCCACATTTGTGTTAATGTAGAGAATTTTTTTCAACCACTGCGGGCGCAGCTCGTGTTCGAGTTCGGTCCGGGATTCCGGGTTACGCATTTATTTTGTTCAGTTCCGGGTTGATTTTAAAGAGAATTTTCGATTTCGGTTCGGGTTCAACACTACCCGTGACATTCGGGATTTTTCCGGACATTGTGAGTCAGTAAACTGCAGACGATTGCGTTCATCGACAGTAAGAATTGCGTTTAAAGAACAATTTGTGAATATCGAATTCTGTCAGCGTTAGGAGAACCCGGAGACAGAAACATTACACATATTGCGGCAGATGTACTGGGAGAAAGCAGTATGTGACGCAAAGGTGTTTTCAAATGACGCTGTTTTAAAAGTATATAAATGTTTGAGTAAGCTGCGACAGCCTCAAAGACTCTTGTTCAAAGGCTTCCAGTATAATTTCCCGCACCTGTACTGAGCAGAAGTTAATAACTGCAGAACGAGACCATTTCGAAAATAGTTGTGAGTGACACATGTAGCTAGACAAAATAAATTATATGCATTAGGAAAACCAGTCTAAAAAATTATGGATTCTCTTTATTTGTAAATAATGCTGAATAAAAGTGAAATTACAAAGGTGAATTTCAGAATAAAAGTGAAATTACAAAAAATGATTAAGCTGTGTTTTACTAATAAATATGTAAACAATATACGTAGAAATGAAAAAAAATATGTGTTACAGTAAAAATAATTTCGTTCATGTATTACTTTACGGCTTCACACGTGTATATCGTGGTAAAATTACTTACCATACACCATGTATTTCGGCAGATTTAATTCAAAATTATTTATCATTGTTTACGTTGAAATCTACTTATAGTTATTGGTAATACTGTGCATTAGCACAAATGAAAGCATTCATTGCTTATTTTAGATACATCAGATTTTAGACTGCATTTTTTTTAAATGAATATCTTAATACAACATATTAAGTTGAAATACTTAGTAAGCATAACAGAGAATATACACAATGCAGCACAAGGCAAAATTATTTATTTAAGCGATTCAAACTTTCAAGTATCAAATGATCATAAAAAACTTTAATGAAAGGCAAGACATTTATGGTTTTATCTTAGTTTTAAGACCTAACTGTTACTTCAAAATTTACATTTAACGTTGATGATTTCTTAAACTTATTGAAATAATTTCTTTCTTATTTATAATTTTATTTATTTTCTTATTTATTTTTAACCAACATGAATTTTCCCAAAAGTCCTATTTTGAAAATAATTTTAACCCCTTAATCGTCGCGCCCTTTATGTGTAGGCTACTTTTTAAAAATTCATATTGGTTGATTACCACCAGTTTTTTTAAGTAGAAATGTTCGTCTTATTTAATAGACAGATAAAATAATGCAAGAATAAAGCCAATAACACTATTTTAAGAAACTGGTGGGAATCAAATAATCTGAATAAAACAGGCGTAACCTACGCTGCCCGTGAATGTCTCGGGCACGACGATTAAGGGGTTAATTGTCACTTTCTTTAACAATATCTCTATAATGCTTTTTTTTAAATAATGAGATACTTTAATGAAGTACATTGTTATTTAATGTTACTTTAATAATCTTTAAAAATTCCACGATACAAAGGCTTTAAATAATAGAATATGTGCTTCGTTTATATAAGCTTATTTTAGAAAGAATAAACAAAAGCAACTTACGATAAAATGGCATGGAAAAAGTAATTTTAAATTTCGGCATCCTAAATATAGTGCTAAAAATGTTTAAAGAGTTTATGAGAATACACGAATAATAAAAATATATATATGTATAAGGAAAAATTAAAAGTTTACTTATAATAAAGAATTTCTTATCTGCGTGTAAGACTTGTTCACACAACATGCAAAAATCTATGTTTCAGAAAAAAGAGGGAGATATTTACATTTTCTTACGAAAAGGACAAACAACAAAACAGGAGCGAAAAATCATGCGTCAAGCATAGATTTCGAAACACTTTCCTACATAGCCAGAAAACTGTAGCGAAACTTTACCGTTAAATAAGGTGAAAGAAGATATGTAAGTAAACAGTTTAGAAAAATATAACACATTGCAAAATACAGTTTTCGAAATTATCTTCCAGTGTCAAAAAAGTAGTCGAAATATTTTGTGCAGCCCTGTATATGATCAATAAATGTGGATAATATATAGCAATATATAACATGATAAATTTAGTTCAGTTAGAATATTCACATTTAGCAATTTTCGTCAATCGATGGAAATGTACTCGAAATCTTTTGTATAGCCCTGTATATTATCTGAAGACTTTTGTACACACCACATATTAAGCTAAAAGGCAACTTGCAACGCACTCGCAGCAATTAAGACAATATATCTTTTACTTTGCGTGCTTTTGCTTTCACTTTGCTTTTACTTTTCAAAATGCACTTGAAATGAGTATTTCCCATTCGCTGTAATGTAACGGAATACTTTTGACTGTCCCTGTAAAAAAAAACTATAAGTGCAACACACTTCAGTTGAAATATGGAACATTCTAAAGTAAACGACAATAACATACAAAAATTTCAGGGCAATCCGAGCATATTTATGGGAGTTAGAGCATGGACAGACGGACAGACGGCAGACGGCCAGACACACCGAAATCATACACACTTTTCAACTAGGTTGGAAAGCGTTAAAAATAGAGCAATATAAATAGGGAATATTTTTCTACAAGGTCTCCCAGAACGGATTAGCTAACTTTAAAATTCAATACTTCTTTAATATTAATAATATAACGATGAAATATGTGGTAGGTTTGAAAATTAACTAATTTAAAAATTAGTTTAAATATATTTCTCAAAAGCATCGCATTGTCTCAATATGTTAGAATATTTGAATTAATATGTAGAATTTGAAGATAAGAATATAATTTTCTCATTTTCAGTCATTACAGTTGCTGAAACATAAAACAAAATTGTATCTTCAAATAGTTTTGAAGTTAGTTTGAGCATTTACTCAGCTTTATATAGTACCCATTGATTCAAATATGGACTAATTTTTAAGTTACGTTTCAAAAATTTTGAACCATTGTATATACATGGCATTTACTTAATCAATACATTTCTGCCAGAAGTCATACCCTAACCAACTCTTATAACGAAATTGTTTGTGAATTTTGGAAAACTGTGAAATATATATGTAATGAATACGAGAAGCACTTTATGCCATAGGGACATAGCAGGGGCGACGGGGACACTCCGGCAATCTTCTACCACTAATTGTTATTTTCGTCATAATCAATTGCAGTGATTAAATAAGTCAAAAAACCTTTTAAAAATCAGTGGTGGAAGCATGACTGATTTTCATTTTACGCGCACGTTAAGCCGGTACCTATGTTTAAACATGTTAAACATTTTTGTGGTACACCAGTTAAGTGTTGAAGATGTGGTGTTTCACATCGAAATGGGATCTTGTAGCATTTTTCAAGTTCTCTTCAAGACAAGCAATTGAAACAAGAACGAAAAATTATGCGTCAAGTATCTATATGAAACACTGGTACTTCTCCATTATCCCGTCGATCACTTTTCACAACAAAAAACTATCGCCAAATTGTAGGATTTAAGGCCAAAAATGCATGATCGAGGAGTTACATTAAGTTGACGTCAGAGGCATTGCATGCGTTTGTTATGTCATCAAGTGGTTTTTAATTCGACATGTACCTGTGTTTGTCATTATGTTTTACTAATTTAATAGTTATTTCGTTAGTTAAAATACCAATTGCGTCCTTAAACGGCGGTGTCATGATATTAAAAGAGGAAAATCATTGAAAAAATGTTGCGATGCATTGTTATTTACAATATATCAGTTTCAGCTGACGTTAAAAACATTTATTCACCAACCGAGAGGGATAGTTAAGAAAAATAATGTAAATAAATAAATATCCAAGATTATTTTTTTTCTGTTTTCATTAATATATTCTAAATTTTATTGTTTAAAGTTACTATGTTGACACATTGGTGAGTGGGGGCTTCTCCGAATTTCTAGTATTTATTTATTTATTTTAAATTCCAATGGCAACATTCTCCCATTTGTTTATTTTGCGTTATAGTTTGGCGATAGTTCTTTGTTATGAAAAGTACTCGACGGGATAACAGAGAAGGGTCGTTCCATGGTAACTTACGTTACATTTAGAATAATTGACTTCAGTAATTTTAGTAATATAACACTAAAAAACATTCAAAATGTAATGTTTATATGATTGATTAATTACACCTATACAAAGCTAAATTTGGATAAAAATTACTTAAATTTAGTATTATTTCTTGAACGCTAAAAATTATATTTACTATGGTAACTTACGTTTCTGACAAAAAGAACGTAAGTTACCATAATAAATATAATGGCCAGTGTTCAAAAAATAGTACTAAAGGTAGGTAATTTTCATCCAAATTTCACTTTGGATAGGTTTAATTAACAAATCATATCAACATTACATTTATAATATTTTTTGGTGTTATATTATGAAAATTACTAAAGAAAATTATTCTAAATGTAACGTAAGTTACCATGGAATGACCAGAAGAACGGAAATACTTTCCAACACATTCAGAATACTGTAACAAAACTTCTCCGTTTAATAAGTAAACAATTTAGAAAACTCATAACACATTTAAAAAACCCAATTTTAGCAATTGCAATCAATTTATATTAAAATATTCGAATTCTTAAGTACAGCCCTGTATATGATCATAGATTTGTATCTATACTACACAGTATGCTACAATTTATTTCAGTTAGGAAATACATAACACAATTGAAAAATCTTCTGCACCTATTTCCGTTAATAAACGGAAATGGAAGTGAGATCCTTTAAGTAACCCTGTATATATGACAATTAATATCCAAAAAATTAATTAAATTGAAAAACGCATACCACAATTGAAAACGAGCTACCAGCAATTGTTATTCATAGACCAACTAAATTGTTTTGCGTGTCCCTGTAAATGAACGATACATTCTATGCCTACCATTTTCTACGATAAGCGTCTGTTAGTGCATCTTAGTGATATGTATCAATTTGAATATGTGTGAAATAGTGAAACATCATTAAAATAAGCAGCAAACGGTTTTCCCCATAGATCGTAATATAACGGAATACTTTTGAGTGTCCCTGTAAAAGTACGATAAACGCTACGCACTTCATTTTCAATACCAAACCTACCATAGTAAACCTCAATAACTTATATCAATTTCAAGGCAATGCGAGTATATTTATGTGAGTTAGAGCACAGACAGACTGTAGACAGACAGACAGACAAATGGAATTCATAAACACTTTAACTATGTCGGAAAGTGCTAAAAATATTGCATTCAAATATTTCTTAAGGAAGATATGATTAAATACAGTATTGTATCACACATAGCGTTGTTTCAATTATTTTCTGATATTCTTATCACTCTCTGTTTTTGAGCTCCGATGCGTAAATTTTCAAAATAAGAATTAACCTATTTGCATAATTAGCGCATATATGCGGGAATTTCAGGAGTTTCTTTTTTATTCAGAAATTCTGAATTTATACCAGAATTTCTGGATAGCAATTATTGCTTTTATAATGGCGTTTCGGGATGAGTTAGTAAAAAAAAATTCTTTCGCATTCTCCAGCATGGAATCAGAATTTCTGAATAAAATATGATATAAATTGGTTAAAACTTTATGCTACCGATACCTTGGATTTTTGCTTTTGCATACTTACTTCATTTTATCAAATAATAAATTATTCAGGTTGCCAAAACGCTTTCTTATAATAAAAATGCTTATTGCAATGATTTATGTTTCAAAAGAACAAAGTTTAACAAGTACGTAAGTGTGATCGAAGATCGCACAATGGGTTTTGTTTAATATTCCTTTCAAAACACTTTATCCTTTCTTTAATAAATCCAAATAAATTTCATTTTCCTAAAAAAAAAAAAAAAAAAAAAAAAAAAATCATGTTTTTTTATAAAGTAAAAATTTACCGGTCTATTTTTCTCGGTTTTTGGAAAATCTGAATCGGTCCGATAGTGGGCGAAGCCCGCTATTATACTTTGTCATAATAATATCTGTCATGTGAACTAAATGCGATATTTAAAAAAAAATCATTTTCAAAATTAAACATGTTGTATAGAGATCTTCAAAATGTTACAATATGCCAATATTTCCATAATCGGGTTTTTATCATGATTCAATACGTTCCTCAAACTCATATGACGTTATAATTACTTCCTGACGTCACACCTACTTACATTCTCTATTACTCATATTGATACTCTCTTTGTATTATTCTCAAGCATTTGAAAAAGTCCATTAAACTTCCAATATGACGTCAGATTAATTTCTTTTTAATTATCTAATGACATCATATTAACCTGCTTTCTGTACTTATACATACTCATACTCCTAGTATTATTAAGAAAGGTTTGAAAATTTCCGTTTTATTAACACTATGACGTCATATTAATCTTTTTTGAATTGGTGAAACTTTTTATTTCCTTTTCATATTTCACGTGGAAATCTTTCAATAGAAAATTATTTACTGTAGAAACAATTTTATTGTGGATTTTTAATTGTTGGCAACTACTATAACGAAAAATGTTTAAATTTAATAGGAAAAGGCTGTTAGTTTTTTGGTTTTTTATCTCTCTATATTAAAATATTTTAATAACAATTATTATTATTATAAACAGTCAACATTACCATAAATTTTATTTTTCGATATAATATATTACGTGTTCGATCCAAAAGCGAGGTCTCGAATAGAGTTTATTTCTCTCAAATCCTCCCGATTAATTTGTCACACACATATTATATATATATATATATATATATATATGTTATATAAAAATTTTATTTCGTATTATTCCTTTAAATTAATCTAAATTCCGACATAGTCATTATTTCCTTAATTCTTAATAATATTTATTCCTATTTAATGTCCTTTTAAAAGTAATAACACGTATATTAATAATTATCTTATTCCAAATCTTAATCTAAAACTTTAAGTTCATTCGTAAATTTTACCAACTCCCCAATCTATAAAATTCTGAGTGACGCTTATTGTCATATCGAATGTTTTTAACCCTTTCCGGCACACCTAATTTTAATACCAAACTTGCGTCCGACACCAAGAATATTTAAGAAAATTTTGTTTTTAAAATGAAATCTTAAAATAAGGAGTTCTTATTTTCTAAAACAGTCGCTTGTAAATTCCGGTGTCAATCAGTAATTTCTCATTTTACGAAAAGACTTTGTCTGTGCCGGAAAGGGTTAAAAGCCATTTTTTTAAATTCCATGCTTCGCTTCGCGCGCTGGGTATTTTTCACGTCAAAATCAATGCGCAGCTACGATAGGGATTCTTTCGTCACCGCCCCCTGAATACTAGGCCTGCGCGCTGAAAAAAATGGCGGCTGTCTCAGGCGGAATCGTTTGTACAGTCCCTCAAACTTCAACACCAATAATATCTAAAAGTTATCTTTGACTAATTTGATCTCCGAAAAACAAGGCGAAGGAAAATTTTAGAAATTATTGGTGTGGAATTTCGAGGGACCGTTCAAAAGCTGAAAAAAATCGGCCTGCGACAGCCGCCATTGTTGTCAGCGCTCATGCCTATTATTCAGGGGGCGGTGATTTCGTGTTAAATCTTCTCTATCGAACCTCATTCGCTTATCTTAATTTCATCTGTCACTCATTGGTTCCCACATACGATACGTCGTTTTCAGTAACTCTACGCACCGTTATCAAAACTGGCTTGCAAGCTTTTGGAGGGCAGATTTTTGTCGTGTTTGGAAATGCTGACCAAATCGTTAACTGGTGTTCTGCGACTTAGAATTTTACAGCAGCCTCTTAAGATCTATTAAATGATGTAGTGAGTTATCGTCAAGCCTGAGGGCTATAAGTTTATACCTGATACTGTGGGAACTGTTACTGACATCGTTCCTGGTCGTTAATAAACAATTTATCTGGAAATTGGCTGCCATTATTGAAGAAATTCTTATGGCGTTTCATCATTGCCTAACCTCCTCGCCATGATTCTTGATATCGACTGCAATCATTCACCATCTTTAACAAACTGCCATTTTCTCGTGGAATGTTAAATCATCTTCGTAAAATGTTTACATATATATATATATATACCCTCTATATATATATATACAGAGAGAGGGGGGATATTTTTTTCTCCACATATTTTAATTTATTTATCTAAAATTTATACAAAAGAAAAAAAAATATTCCTCTTCCCTCTCCTCTCCTCACCTAACTAAAATATTGAGAAAAGTTGATTAGACGTTGACAAAAGTTGTTTAGGAAAGTTAATATTACACTTAATTTCATAAAATAAATGTTACGGATTCTTCTGTTATATGTTTTCATAAAATTAAGAAAATATAACATGAGGCAACGCGAAAGTTATATTTATAAAAAATTTAAAAGACTAACTTCAAACTAACTCAAAAGAACAACAAAGTTTATCCTTGCTCTGTAATTATCTCGTAGAAACAATATGTATCTAACTAAAGTTTTCTATTTCCCACTTTTCATCTAAAAGACTTGAAAGAAGACACTAAAGTGAACAAAATATTAAAATTACCCTGTAGTTCTAAATAAGTGTAGAACATTAACTTGCTCTTCAGAAATTATGAATAAATTATATAAATATTCTGGCACTTATCATATCTCATTATTTATTTTATTCTTCGCATGACTCAACATGCTATGTTTCTGAAAAATATTTGAATTATCAATTTTAGATTTTTATCATAATTTTTTTTTTCAAAAATTTATCACTAAGTTCTGTTTTATATTATGTAAATTGTCTTGGAAAATAAGTTTGGAACAAGTCACGAACAATGAAGTATTTTACAGAAAATGAATAATTGTTCAAAATATGTTTTACGTTTGAATATGAATAAAATGAAAAAACAGTTTTCAGGCGTTTCAAATATGTCTATATTTTCTCATATTAACCCATATTTAGCCTTAATAAAGGCGACTAAAACTTTGTAGTTTATTTTCGCGAAATAAAGAAGATTCATTCCCCTTATTTAATTTAATTTTTCAAAAAATGCAAGAAGTTTTTCCTTTGAAACGAAGACAGTTCTATCATAACTTTAATAATTCGATAATCCTAACGTTAATTCAAATAACCAGAAAATGTATAATAATAGTCCTCGAAAGATCGTTATCAAACAATATCCGTCGAAATTTGTGAATGCAGAAATGGAAAGAAATAGCGTAATGTCATCAATTGCTTCTTTAAATTGCACAATTTTTGTGAAAAACAAATCACAATGATACTATATGGTGAATAAACACTTATGTATAATTAAAACTTATTCAAACATTAAAAACACGTCAAAAATATTATAATCGACGATTTGTTCGACATATATGATCATGAACAGAATTACGATGTTACACTCAGAGTTCGTACGCTTTTACCACAAATTTGTAATAGATTTTTTTCGCCATATTTAAATGCAGAAAAGTATTACAAAACCTTCAATTAAACGTAGTGAGGACAATTTCTGCTATTCAAATATTAAATATAAAAAATTTATTAAAAAATTGTGGTACAAGCGTACGAACCTTGACACTTCATTAAAGACTTAACCCTTTATCTACTGACGGTACTTATACAAGGTGACAAGAAATAACTTGGACACACATGATGCATTATAACTTTAATGCTAATTAAAATATTACGACTAAACTTCAAAATAAATATGAATACATTATTTCGTCTAATATATTTACAAATTTTCAAAGTGGCTACCTGTAGTCAGAATACAGAGCTTTAAACGTGTCACAAAATTTTCCGCTATGGGCCGCAACTCACTTACTGATATTTTATCCCATTCTTTGCATAAGGATTTCTTTAGGGATGCCAAAGTTTTATGAGGTTTAGCACACACCCTTGTCTCCAAGATGGACCAAACAGAATAATCCATTGGGTTCAAATCTGGGGAATACGGTGGCCATTCTTGAGCTCCAATGAAGTCAGGAAAATGTGTCATACACCAATCTTGAGTGCCTTTAGCTCTGTGTGCAGGAATCCTGTGTGCGGAATCCTGTTGGAAGGTCCATCTTTTGTTTCCAAAGAACGTTTGTGACCAAGGTAAGACAACTTCTTCCAAAATGAGTTTGCGATATGTTTGTTGATTAATCTTTATCCCTTGATTAACAAAAATAAGTGGCGTTATCCCACTAGCACATATCCCACCCCAAACCACTACAAATTGGGGTCGTGGACGCCGTTCAACAATGCAAGAAGGTCCATGTGCTTTTGCTGACCAAAGTCTATCATTAGGACTATTGTGAGCTTGTTCAATCGAAAACAGTTTCTCATCTGTGAAGACAAATGTTTGCCATCGATCACCTGCGGCCCGCTTTAACAGTTCTTTACACCTTTATAATCTTGTGCGTTTGTTCTCTGCTGTTAGCTGTTGAGCCTCTTTCATTTTGTAAGGGTGAAGACCAAGCTCTACTCTTGCCATCAAACGTGCGGTTTCTCTGTTGATCTTCATCTCTCTAGCAACCTTTCTCATTGCAATCGTAGGATTTCGTTGAACTCGTTTTTGATAACCATCCGGATTCTTGATGTGTTAACTGTGCGCTTTCTTCCTCTTCTTGGCCTGGTGCCATCATGTCCGAGTTCTTTAAACCTTTTGATTGTGTATGAAACCGTCTGCTTAGGCACTTTCAATCGTTGAACAATTTCACATTGTTTCATTCCTTGCTTAAGTAATTCAAGTATGGAAGATCGTTTGTTAACCATAATGGTTACCACAATTAACTTACTTACACCAGTTTAGTAGATTTGTAGAATCAATTCCCTATGACAATAACTTTATAACTTTAATAGTAGTTACAGATTTTTGATTTGAAACTTCGTCCAAGTTATTTCTTGTCACCCTGTAAGTACCAATCACTTTAAAACGTTACAGCACAACAAACATTACTTATATTCTGATGGTACGTTTTAGAAACAGTCTTTTAACTCTACTTTTTCATGATAGATGGCAGTAGTTGTTCTAGGTTGATGAATTTTGCGGGGAAGAAAGCTATTATCGAACGGACATTGTGTTCTTTTGCTGCCATTTTGTACGAATTGCCGCTCTTATCTTTTCTTTGCTATAAATATATAATATCAAACCAAAGGTAAGTGTTGTATTTTTTATTCATTCTGCATTGTCTTAGAATATTATTTGCCCAATCATAAGATAACAGATTATGTAATGTGGTTAACGGTCGAATTATTCGGTGGTATTTATAAGTACCGCCAGTACACGTAGTGTTGCAGAAAAACTTGTTTCATTTTATCCATGTACTAATTATCTATAGTATTTCTGTTTGTTATAATGTAATTATGAAAGTGTAGTGTAGCAATATGTTTTAGTATTTTTTTTATAGATTTCAATTATAGATTATTTTTTTAATTAATTAATTATTTATTTATTACTAATACTGTCGAGAGCATTTGAACATGTTAGTATTGAATGTGAATTTGCTTTTGCATTCGGAATATATATATAATATATATATATTTATCTATATATTATATAGATAAATATATATAAATATTATATTTTTGTGCGTAAATAAAAAAAATTGTTTTTATGATTATCATCAAAAGTGAATGTCTTCCTTTATTATGTAAAAAAATAAAATTATGTCAATTTGATAATTTCTTTGTTTTGTCATGAGTGTTTTTTGGTTATTTAGCAATTTTAAGAGGTTAAATTTCATTATAAATATCATCCGTAATTTTTTTCTATTATGAGGAAATTTATACATAGTGTATTGACGATACTTTTAAGTACCACTTTAATTAATTAGTTCTAACAAATTAAATTTCGTACCGGGGAGATTTTTTTTCTTGTATATTCATTAATTATCAATATGGCAGCTTAAAAAAATATATTTATGAAGAAATCTTCAGTAGTTCATAATGCAGTAGATAAAGGGTTAAAGAACAAAATCCACCATCTTGAACTGAATTTTTCGCGAGGCCCGCCAGCATCCCTGGCTTCAACCAATCGAAGGTTACCTGATGTGGCAGCATCTACCAGATTAAAAACGAAAATTAAAAAATTCACGACAGCAAAAACAAGCGCAATCTGAAACACAAACATTGTTTAACTTTGTCTGAAACTGAAAAGCATAAAATGAACAAATAATCAGCAATATGCGATCATTCCAAAATACTCAGTCAAAATATAGGGATTGCAGATGAAAAATTATCATTAAAAACATCATTTTCTCTTATCATAATTTCAATAGATTCCTTCTGGAGACCTTTAATAATAATTCTATTACAGGGTATCATTAGTCTGGTTTTTTCAAAGTCAATTCAGCGTGCCATAAATGTGGGGGAAAATAGACACGGCGAATTAAACATATCATAAAAATTGAAACTAGAGATGAACTGCAACAAATCTATAACAATAGTGCTACACACATATTAACGAACTTTGTAGCGACGTTAACTGATTGGATATCTGGAAGAAAGGCCTATGTTACAAATTTTTGGAATTTTTTTTTCAGGGATGAGATTTCTCCGACTTTTTGCATACCAGTATAATCTCAGAGAAAATCTTTCTTTATTTAATCGGAACATTCTGCGATTTAACAGAACAACATTTTCTCTATGATTATACTGGTATGAAAAAAGTCGGAGAAATCTCATCCCTACTTTTTGATATAAAAGTTGCTTATGTGGAATGACGGATGATTAAGAAATGTTCAAAACTGCAATTTCGTAATATACAAGTTTTTTCATTTTAAATAAAAAAATAAATAATAAACTAAAAATAATATACCTAGCTAGATTTTTAATACTTGAAAATGTTCATCAGCATGAAGAAAAGTATTGAGTAATTAAGATCGGAAGATGGGCTTATGTTGCACTAGGTGTTCAGGATATCGCTAATTATACATTAATAGTTTTTTCCTTTTCTCTTTAAAGTGTTAAATTTGTAACATAGGTACTTCTCGCCAAAGTTTGAGACCCAAATAGGCGCGATGTTGGCAAGATTATGCCTCTATAAGTCTATAGAAGCACCATTAAAGGCTTGCCAAATGAATCCCTGCGATGCGTAAAATCGATATCGCTCAAAAATGCCCATTTCCTGGGGATCTGATTACGGAAGGTTTATATAATTACTATTGCACATTATGTTAATTATATTTACAAAGAATCTCGGTATTTGTGTGTTATGCTGACACAAATGATAAATAGGTAGCTTTTTATGTGGTTGTTGCAAACATTTCTCATCATTGTTCAAGCGGATTAAAAAAAAAGTCTTCATTGTTGTACCAGATCATCAAACTGGATTTCCATGTACCGAGTTTGTAATCGAGTAATCGAGTTTGAAAAAAAATCATTTCTAAGGTAAATAATATGAACACATATAAATGTCTATTTTATGAGTTAAAATATTAAAAATGACACAAATACATAAATAGTTATCTTGATTTATTAAAAAAAAAAAATTGTTGTAGTAATCTACCTAATATGCATCTATCACGAACATAAAATTTCATTACTTAGAAAGTAACTAAAAAATAACAAATTGGAGTCACTTTTCTCGACTTTATGAAAACATTACAGAATAATATGTGATCAAACAGATAAAAAAAGTGCATTTTTTCGTTTTTAGTGCTAAATAAAAGAGTATTAAAAAAGTTCTTTTAGATTAGCCGGGCGCAAATCTCGCCAATAGCTTTTTTTTCTCGCCAGTAGCAACTTTTATTTCTTGCGTATGTAAGTTAAAAATAATAGTTTGATGCTTAACCCTTTCCGGCACAGACAAATTCTGCTCGTATAATGCGAAATTACTGACTAACACCTGAATTTACAAACAACTTTTTTAGAAAATAAGAAATCCTTCTTTTAAGCTATCATTATAAAAAAGAAATTTTATTAAAACATTCTTGGTGTCGAATGCAAGTTTGGAATTAAAATTAGGTGTTCCCGGAGTGGGACCACTGTGCCGGAAAGGGTTAAAAAATGTTTGCTTTATGGTATTACTGTAATTTCGCGCGTATGCGCCGCACCTCAGACAATTCGATTTCCTACCAGAATTTATTTTTAATAAAATGTGACTCACTTCTGCTAAGCACTTTATTGACTTCTTTTTTTCAATAAAATTTCCGGTTTGAAAAAGACTTAACTAAGCTGCGGCGCATACGCGCGAAATTACGATACTTTTTTTTTTTTTCTTTTCTCTTTCTTGCTTTCTTTTATTAAATTTTAAATATACGTAATAAATGTATTTCATATGAAAGCTATGTGTTTTAAGTAAAATGAATGCAATATGAATGATGGCGATGGTAACAATATTTGGTTGTTTATCACATGCATATGGCTAACACGAATATACCAAAATTATTGTAATCTTTGTTTTCTATTTCATTTTCTATTTTTAAGAGTTTAAAAAAGTTTCACTGTTACCGTTTCTCACGGAGTTGGCGTATTTTAGCGAGCATGATTAGACGCATAATTATCACCATTGTTGATGTAACTCTTATACAGTTGTAACCATAAATAATATTTAACGATTACGCACCTCCGGCCAGCTAACATAAAATGTCTTAACCCTTAATTGCATAGTGATGTAAATTTCCATCACTTTTTATTTCACTTTTAATAAATAAATCAACTTCTTCTCCACCACTTATTTATATAGAAATATTAATCCAGTAAATTTCCCGTGAACTATGTTGCTGAACAAAGTTAAAAATCTATCTTAAAATTTCTGGTGTCTAATATTTAATATATGTATAAAAAACACAACTGTAAAAGTAAAACTCATGCAAAGAAGGGTTAAAAGTAATTGTTTAATTTATAATTAAGTTCTAACATTATGATTAAGTTCTAAAAATATAAAATGCTGTATTGTCATCGGAAACACAAATATGTACATATATATATATTTTTGTTAATATTCCTACATATCAGGATGTGAGTGTAAAATTAAATGATCAAAGTTCCATCTCTATATTTATAATCACCAAACTGGATTTCCATGTATCGGAGTAATTGAGTTTGAAAGGAAAAAGTTCTAACACAAACTCAGTAATCATGTTAAGTGAAATAACAATTTTTAAAACGCTAAAAATTGAAAATTCAAATTCCATAACTCCGTAAGGTTTGGTCGAATAAAACGGAATTTTTACTGTTTTACTTGTTAAAGCATAGAAAACGAACGTTCTCTAAATATAACTTACAGGACTCAGGAACCGCATAAAAAGTTTAATTTGGCAGCTATATTTTCATACGAAAAAGGATAACAATATTTTTTGTATCTGGAACTATACTTTTAAAACTAAGGGTTAAAGAGGATTGGTCAACGATACGAAGCAACGTCATGACAAACCTTGATGATATTTCATATGTGTCAATAAAAGAAGATATCTTAAGCTATTGAAACAGTTAATAAAATGTAGCTTTTAAAATATCAATGCTTAACAGCAAAAGTTAATAATATTTATTTGTTTTATATAAAACACTGCTGTAAAAATTAAAAATATTATACATAGCTAAAATCACAATTTGAAATTAGATATTGCTGCATTTGCATTATCGCCTACTGCAATTTTAATAAGTTTAAAGATTTTATTATAATAAATATTAATACATGCATATCTAAATTTTTCTATTTAATGTATACCCAATCCGGATCAAGTCCGTATAAAAACCGGATTAGCCGACTTGATGGTAATATTTTGATGTGAATTCAACCTCCAACAAATAATTAAAATAAGTTAATGAATAATACAGATGAACTGACCCGGTTTGGGTTCAGTAAAATATACTTACCTAGAATCTTGATATGAATAAGACCTGCATATAGACATTACTGCTGACATGACCTGGGTCAGGTAGGGTAAAATCTACTTATGCGACACGGTACATAATACGAATCCTTTCAACAAAAAAAAAAATACTGCAAAACCGACCCGGGTTAGTAGCGATTATAATTTAGCTCGCTGCTCCGATGGAGTATTCTAATACAAATCCTATGTGTAGCAGAAATCATATTGTAGACAACCCGATCGGGTCAGTTTTAAATAAAATCAAGTGAGTGACCAAAACCCATCCTAATGTGGAATTCAAATCCGAACACAAGCTCAAGCAAAATGATAATAACAATAATAGTAATAATAAGTCGACGATGATGGGCCAAGTAAGGGTAAAATCTGTTTATCTGATTATATCATAATGCGGACTCGAACTACAGTAAAAGAAAATTAAGGTCGGTCTGACCTGTGTCGTGTTCACTTAAATCAGGCTTCCTCCCCGATGCCTGGTTTCTAATCCGAATCCCACCTGTATAAAAAAGTTCAACCCCACTATCAGGTTGGATTGTGGTAAATTCCCGCCATACGACCCGATGGAGAATCGTGACAAATGTTACTGTTTTCACAGAAAATTCTCAATGTGACTTCACACAGGGATAACATATAATTCATTTATATCATTGTGACGTCACAGAACACCTCAAAACCGGTTATAACGATTTCACATCTACGTGACATTGACGTCACATCATCGGTTACAAAATCCCCGAGGCTAACGAAAAAGACAGGCTACCGCGGTGCATTCCACTTATCTTTTTTACAGACCGCTAGAGTGACGTGATGCTCTTTTTGTACACCTTTATTGGTGCATTCGAGTATCACGTGACTCCGGCGGTCTGTAAAAAAAGGTACGTGTAAAGCACCGCGGTAGCCTTTCTTTTTCGTTAGCCTCGCAAATCCCAATATGAAATCACAGCGACGTGCCGTAGCGTCCAATGCTATATGGGTTAACATTTTGATTACGTGGTGGGTACATATGTCGTTCCAGCGACAAATTTTTATTCTACTCGTACCAGTTTTAGAAAAAAGAGTCTACTACTATGTTTTCAAGAAAAATCTACGACAAAGAAATTTTTTTGTAAATTGTGGTACGATTAAATAAAAAAATAGTCGTAATTCCTGGCCCGTAATCTAAAGGTTAAGCAGCATTTCAGTAATATGATTATGCAGTTTTCAGTATTAGCATTCCGGAATATATTTATTTACTTGTGGTCCATGACATATACACTCTAAAAAAATCTGTTGTTTTAACAGATATTCTACAGTACTTTTAACACAATATCTCTATTTTATGTACAGTATAGATTTTATCTGCTACCCAACGCACATATCGTTTTCGCCCTCTGGTAGAACGTTTTATAGTCATACAATTCTTCGCTTTTAACGTGTATTGCTGGAAAAGTTATTCGTCTACGATCCTCGGATCACAACTCTAGACTAGACTTTAACAGATATGTTCTCTGTAAAAACTACAGGAGTAATCTGGTAGCATAGCTGGCAGATATTTTCCGCTACATCTACAGGTTTTTGTTTAGAGTGTACGCTTTTTTGGGGCTCTTTGTAAAAATTTATACACTTACTAATTCTTTTGTTACATATATTTTATTTTTCTGGCCTCTTTACGAGAATATGTGTAGAGCACAACTTCTAAAATTGCTGCTGTAATTCAGTTTCTGTTAGCATTACCTTCGTTACTTTTTACTGCCAGAATTCTTATAATTATCGAAATGTACGCAGTCTAAGAATTTGGTAACTCCTGTATTAGAGTTTTCAATTCAAAAATACTTTAATATAAAGTTTTTACACCGGGCAGTGTGTTTTGTATCCCGGTATTTGTACAGGGTCATTCATAATTCCCTCCGGGGTTTCGAAACGTTATAGTAAAAAAACGAAGACGAATATGAAAAAAAGAAACATATGAAATTATTCCGAAACTATGCAAGTTTTACTTACATACATTACAGGTGTTCTATGTGTGAACCCTTGGTCACACGGCATACATCCATGCGATAGTCCAATTCCTGCCATACTCCGTTTCTTTAAATTTCCGGTACCACACATGAATTGTTTTGTCAGTTGGTCCCTGTTTTCGATATTTATAACGAAAGGCCCGTTGAACTGACACCACTGATTCAGATTTAAAGAAACGGAGTATGGCAGGAACTGGACTATCGCATGGATGTATGCCGTGTGACCAAGGGTTCATACATAGAACACCTGTAATGTATGTAAGTAAAACTTGAATAGTTTCGGAATAATTTCATATGTTTCTTTTTTTCATATTCGTCTTCGTTTTTTTACTATAACGTTTCGAAACCCCGGAGGGAATTATGAATGACTCTGTATTGCATCCCCTGCTGAAGATAATTGGGAAAAGAATCGAAAACGATTTGGCGGTTTTAAGAAGGCGTGTTGACACAAAAGTTAATCGCAATAATTGTTCTTAGAATATATCTAGTATGCAAAAATGTAACAAACAGAAACCTATTATATATCTTTGAATATTTATTCAAATATATAAGAAAATACAAAAACATTAAATGTTTAGTTTTAAAAAAGAACTAAGGTAATTAAATGTACAGTGGTGTAAGTTTCTAATTTTGAAAAATCGAGTTTAATGCATGAGGGATAACAAGATGTATCAATCTATATATAGCAACATAGATATAAGTGAGAGTTTTCAGAAATTTGACTGAAAATAGTATAATAACCTAAAGATTTTTCACCCACAGCAAATCATTTTATAAGGTCCAGAAAATGTAAAAAAGCATTTAACAAAATTGAACTTACACCATTCTGCATTGAAATGCTTAAACTGTCTGAGAGATATATTTTATGACCAACCAGGAATAAACTATCATTAAAGCAGAACCTTTATAATATACCCAGATTACAAAACTAAATGAGCGGCTCGACAGACGTTAAGTAGCACTATTTTCCCAAAAAATCGATAACGGCCATTTACGTGCGACTGACAGAAATCTAATTGATAGGCTATAACTTACAGCTGCTTTTAGTCTCATTACATCAGTGAAAAATAGAAGGAAAGATGCTTTTAAAAGTTCTGAATGTAGATAAACTTTTTGAAAGTTTTTTTCTTATTATTATTACTGAGAAGAGGAAAAATAAAAATTGTCTCTTTCATGAAAATAAGGAAGAATAGAAATAAAGGTATATACGTAATTAAAGTAAATAGAAATACGAAAGAAAAAAGTAATGAGGAATGTGTAAAGTCTATTTTTTTACTTTTACTTTTTAAAGTAAATAATAAAAAAACGATATTTATATGCAGGGTGTCTCATAAATTCGTTTATATTTATAAAACCCATAAAACAAATTAACGAATTCTCGTATCGGTATACGGTTTGTGCTATAAGACTTCTCAATGTGTCGAAGTTGGCGAAAGAAAAATATAATTAAAAATTTTATAGTTAAAAGTTGGACAATTGCACCATAATTTATACTTAAAATAATGTATTCAAATCAAATACAACATGCTAAATGGTACACACAATAAAACAGTGATTTTACAAACACATTAAAAATATAAACTACGTTTCGTTTCGCTTCTGTGAACGTTATCAGGATACGATGTTACATACAAGTTTAAAATGTCAAAATGGACATAAACGTCTGAGAGTCCTGGAGAATTCCTGACCGGAGAGTGCTCAAACGTTGCAAAGTTGTCTTTGATGAGGCTAGAATCATAATCCCATGCAAGAATCTCTATGTTAATAAAATTTTAGAGTTCCTTGGGATTATTAAGCTTGGGCAGTATACATGTAACTATAATTTATCCTATAACATTTATAAAATCTGGCATATGTTATAATCCATTAATACAATCTGTTCATTTAGTCTTCCACCCCCCCCCCCTTTTTTTCACTGTGGTGGTTTGATCCGTTTGGTTACCATGGGAACTTGGTGATGCTTGCGAATCTCCGGTCAGGAATTCTCCAGGACATTCTCCAGAGACGTTTATGTCCACTTTGACATTTTAAACTTATATGTAACATCTTTTCCTGATGACGTTCGCAGAAACAAAACGAAACGTAGATTATATTTTACATGTGTTTGTAAAATCACTGTTTTATTGTGTGTACCATTTAGATTGTTGTATTTCATTTGAATACATTATTTTAAGTAAAAAAAAAATATTTAAACATTTTTGCTACAAAATTTCAACTATTTGTTAATTTGTCAATTTATTATGCATTTTTTGAAATGTGAACGGACTTATGGGACTGTTTGAACTATTTTTTATCATTTTGCCACGTTTTACATGTTTTCACATTTTACAAGTCTTACTGCTGAAAACCACACTCCGATTCGATAATTTGTTAAATGTGTATCTGTTATATTAAAATCTGATTGAAGTTTGTATTTTTCAAGTACTCCTCCTAGAATATGGAACGAAGCGCGATGAAATTAACATGAGTTGTCCATTTGAATACGAGTATACCATATAAGCTCGGACAATTTAAAAATTCAAATTAGTTTTCGAGGTTTTACATTTTTGTAACTTTTAACAAATTTTCTCTATAGATAGCAACTAAATAGTATCATTCTTGTGGATAAAAGTAGGAAAAGGGTAAATAAAACGAAATACTATATTTTATTCAATTTTTACCTTTACTGAATTCAAAAGCAAAAAAAAAAAATCAGTTTGAATAGATGGTGAATATACGATGTAAAATTTTGATAAAATTAAATTTTTCAAGAAAGTTGAAGAAATAAATACATATTTTCTCATATTCAATCTTCACGAATTAATATATTCTACAAAAAAAAATCTTCTGTCGACATATTGACATTTAGAAATCATTATATTGTAGATTTTTAGGTGCGTTCTTAATGATATAAATACGTAGCACTTATAGTCGTCGTCGTCTGGTGCGTCGGTCCGTCCGTCCGCATATAACAGCGCAAAAACTACCCAACCGAATGGTTTGAAATTTAATATTACTTACCCATCATACGTAGTATAGGGTAAGTCTTGTAATCGTTTTGAAAATCGAAAAAATTTTTTTGACGGGTTGGGTTGATTTATGACGGCCAATTATCAACACGAGTGATATAGGCCCTGGGGGGAGTGCCCTCCGTGGGGGAAATTTTTTGACGGATTTACACGTTTCAGACACTGGAGATTCCGAAAAACATATTTTTAGAAAAAAAAAATTTGCCGTCCGTCTGTGTCTGTGTGTCAGTGTGTGTGTCTGTAAACGCTCTATCTACCGACGAAATTGAGATAGAGACTTGCAATTTGGTATGTACTTAGTAGGTAATAATGGGAAGAAGCCTATTTCATTTCAATAACCTCGATTAACCGGAACTATTTTTTTCGGACTCTCAAAATATTCGTTCTGATAAAAGGTATATAAAAATTTTCGAAATTGTTTATTTTAAGAAATGAATATAAAAGACAATAAAAAAACATAAATTTTGAATAAAGCATGAAGTCGATCGGATAATGAGTTGCCGAGATATTTGGAATCCTATTTTTCACACTCTTCGATTTTTCATGACCCTGTATTTCATCCAAATTTCACTTTAAAGATATATTTTAATTGGAAATTTGACGCTTAATCAGATGCAATAAACCGCTAGTTAATAGGATTATTATTTTTGGAGTTATAAGGAAAAACCTCTTTCAAGCAATTCAGTAACCGAGCCTTTAAAGTTTATGACGTCATCAATCCACGATTTTATTTGAATTGCAATGCATTTTATAAGTAGTTTACACTAAGGCTCCTATAATAGGAGCTGACGCATATCCATTTTGTTTCGCATTATTCGGGTCTCAGTTCAGCATCTCAATCTACCGCTGCCAGAGCTGGGGTTGCCTAAGGCCTCGTTTCTCCACCTTCTGAAAGAGGCTGGATGTTAAATGGCGGAAAATTAGCTTGGTTTTTCGACTTTGAGACACATATCTGCGAGGATGCGTCAGCCTGTATTATAGGAGCTCTAGTTTACACATTTTTATTTTAATATTTTACATTATGCATATCCATGATGGGTAAGTATTACGGTGGCCCCCAACGACTAGTATATTATCGTTGCAGAATTTTGTCGAAACATTTAAAATTTTATAAAAATCGAATAAAAACTTAAAAGGATATTGATAAAAGTTTTTTTTTCTTCTATTAAATCCTATCATGAATATCCTCTAAAATACAACCGTAAGTCATGTGACTGTCCTCAACAGTTCCGGTATGCCCGTATCGCTTTTTCATATGCCATGCGGCCATTTTTATTCAAAATTATTTTTCTAATAAAACTGCATAAAAGTTACATTTTTAGAAAGATCGTTCAAAATAAATTAATATTTGAGAGGTGACTTACGTTCAATTAGGTATATATTCTGCAATAACTTCAGTTGAAATTAGCTTCGCAATTCAAATTCTCTATCCATGAAAGTAAACAAAAAAAAATAATAATAAGATTCATTCGTCGTGAAGGTTTAAAATATTAAACCATTAAACCATGGATATAATCGTTCGTAAAGTAAGTTTTCCGTGAATGATTTTTTGGAGCGCTGCCTGGTGTCAAAAAAGTAATTCGCACCAGGACCTGTAAGACCATCAAAGTTTAACATAATTCTGCTTGATGAAGTGCTTTATAACTCAACTTCCTAAAGAATCTTTTCTTGACGAAGTTGAATGTAAACAAATACAGGTCATGTAATAATATTTAATGAATCAAATTTCGAAACGAATTGTTAGTTAATTTGATTTTTATGTATTATACGTGGCAGGAAGAGAGATCACCTAAAATGATTGTTTGCCAATCATATTTACCATTGTTAATGACCAATCGCGTTCCAAATAGTAATTTAATATACATTTATAAAATACATAACATCATTAAGTACTTTTATGTTATTTGGGTGCAAATCTCGCCAGTAGCATTTTTAAAATCGCCAATACCAGTTTTTATTCTTCACATGTTCAAATTAGAAACGATACTTTGATTCTGAAATCAAATGTTTTGATTTATGATACTATTTTTTGGTACTTTTCCGTTATACGGACACCATTGTCGCCAAGCATACATTTGCATACATTTAATACATACATTTACATGCATTTACATACATTTACATATATACATTTACATACATTATGCATTAGCATACATTTTGGCATGGTGTCCGTATAAGGGAAAAGTACCAATTTTTTATTTTTCTATTTTCTATTTTAAATGAAAAGTGTGAACGGCATGCATTTTAAATTGGAAAAGCTGTCGCAAACGCTCCGGGGTTGGCGCGGTTTTTGTTTCGCGCCATCTTGACGAGAAAATCCCATTTTCACTGTTAGAGATTGCTAAAACAGCATGTTACTTTTATTTTATTATGAAATAATTCATTTTATATTTAAAAAAAACACACAATTTTATTAAAAACACACACACATGCATTAATTTGTTATAAAACACACAATATTTAATTTATTATAAAACATGCGGAATCTGCTCTACCAGGTTGCCATACGAAGCAAAATCTAACCAAAAACGCCGGGTTGGCCAGGCATAAAATCGCCATTTTGGCGCCAAAATGATACCCCGGTGCGTCTGCGACAACTGTACCCAAAAGGACCCATCATTAAAAATGGTAAATAGTATAGGATTAAAGTAAAATAATACAGAAAATTCTTTTTGTATACACTTACTAAACACATAAAATCATATTGACGGTTTTTAGATTAGATATTTACGATTTTTATTTATTTGGGGTATGTTATATCCACTGGAATGAATATGATATATATTCTAATCACATATTATATACCCATGAATATATTATACATATCTATATCAACTATATCAATAGAACCGTTTTCAATAGTCTTTTATATTTCTACTACGTAAATTAACTATAGAGTTACAATATAGAGAGAAAAAATGGGTTGCTGTAATTAAAATTGTAGGTGCCAATGTTGGCGCGGCGTATTTTACCTGTTACGAATCTTAATAGTCAGTAGACATTAAGCAGACATGCCGAAATAAGAGAATTACGCTATTATAAAAACTCCTGAACTATATCAAGAAAGGGGAGCAAAGAAAAACAAAGTCGTACAAGGCATCTAGAAGGAAGTTATTTTAATCAGATTGTACGTCACGGGTCAAAAGTCCTGACAGAAAATATGGGTTAAAGGGAATGCGACTATCAAAACTGGCCTTCAAAAGTTCAATTTTCCACCAAACCATACTCGAAAATTACGTGTAATAATATGTAGCCCGATTATGGCCCATTATTCAAGACGTTTTAGATGAGAATAATGATATATTTTATAATCTTTCGTAATCGAGTCTACAGCCCAAGTTAACGAAAAACAAAAACAAATATTAGCAACAGTATAGTTCTGTGTAAATGTGGATATCATTAAAGATTTTCACAAAATAGACTTCATTGCATCAAATCGTATTAACTAAAATACGCCAATTGGCAATGGACCCAATTACGGAAAATTACTTAATATGTTTGAGAATCTCCGCATTAGCGAACATATTGCAACTGATAAGCAAACGGACATGAAGGACAAATGCTTAAGTGGGTTAAGCGGTTTTTATCAAGGAAGATGAAATACACAACAACAAAAAATATGCAAAATGCTACCATGTTCAAAAAGTCCTTGATTTGTCTATTAGAATCTTCCGGTTTGGCAAAGGATTAGGAAAAAAAATTAAATTATGAATAAAAGTAACGTGTTACAATGCTTAACATACATTTAAGGGAGACCAAACTGGTCGCCAGTGGCGGCTAGTTCTGTATAATAAAAGCGTAAGTCATGTGACTGGGGAAAACAAATACGGGTAAACCACTTCTTTTTTCATATACCAGGCGGCCATTGTTATTCAAAATTACTTTTTTCGAATAAAATTGCATAAAAGTTTCATTTTTAGAAAGATCGTTCAAAAAAATTGTTTGCTTGAGAGATGAGTTACATTAAAAAAATGTATAGATTCTGATATATCTTCTGTGCAAATTAGGTTAACAGCCAAATATCTCAATCCATTAGAGTAAATAAACACAAGAGATTCGTTCATTATGAGTCATAAAAATATTAAACCATGGAAGTAATCATTTGCAGAGCAAGATCTGCATGGTGAATGTTGCAGCGCTGTCTGGTCTAGAAAACAAATTCGCATTTGTAAACGTGGAAAATAAAAAAAGCATGATCATTTCGCTCATAGCAGACGACATAAGTCATTTCACTGAATTAATAAGGATATTTGTTTTTACATTTTGAAATTAGTTATAAAACGAACGCACTTCATTTATCACGTTTAACGTACAATTTCCAACTTGTTTCAGCTTTATATCTACCGAAAGAGGAAGATTTAAGATTCTTGCAATAGGCGAACAATTATTCTTCCCTGTTCAAAAATTAGAATTTAAAGAAAAACCCTATACTATTTTCATTTAATTATTTTTTAAATATGACTGTTAAAAGTGAAAGTTGAGTACTTCAAGCTAATAAAAAGTAAGAAAATACTCAAAAACAAATACATTTTTCTTATTTTTAAATGTCCTTTTTTCAACACTGTAAAGTGTACAATAATTTATATCAAGATTTAAACGACAGGTGGTGATCCTTCTTACAAATCGAATTTCTTTGACCGAAAACGTCAAATTATATTACGATATTACGGCATTCCTACGGTTAAAATTAGATGTATCATTTAAATTCAAAAATTGATTATTTGATTTCTTCAATATTTCCTGAAATTTTTCTTCTAAGAAATGGGCGAATCTAGATAGAGGAATCTATATATGGTGTCGGTCTGATAAATAGTCCTTGTATTTATCGTTCAGTCTGTTTACCTATCTGTCTAGATGTCCATACATATCTCAGTCTTTCAGTAGAATGTAAATTGTCATGAAATGTTTGTATGAATATCATACATTTTCCTTACGTAATCTTTTTTCTCATATATTGTATAATAAATCTAAAAATTAGTATTATTCTTATTATTAGTTTTAACTGCATACCCCAGTGTCAAAATGGCATTGGGTCAAAATTGTTTGTATTGACTATGGATGATTACAGGCAGTAATGGAAAGAAAAATTTTCTCACAGCATTAGGGTGTTTATATCTTGCAGAACTGATCAGATATTGATAAGAAATATTTAAATTTTTTGAGCCAATATTTCTGTAATACCAACATTTCATTGGAAATATTTCTAAAATAAAGCCAATATTTAACAATTAGATGTAGCTAACTGGAAATATTTCTGACGAATGCAATATCGGAAAAATATTGGGCCTGAATGTAAACATTAATCCGTTTAAGAATACAAATTTATTATTATTATTATTATTTTGCTGCTTAAAGATTATATTCAAGTGGTTAGAGCAATTTTATTTCTGTTCATCCATTGCAAATGAATGTATTGATTTGAATAAATCAAAAAAGATTTGAATTCCTTATAAAATAATGCTGGAAAGAATCTTGCGATTTAGCTACTAACAATATACTATCGATTTAGAAACATATTAATCATAAAATATTTACAAAACTAAATTTAACTATTTCATATAAAAACTAGTCGGATGTGTCAATCCCAAAACTTTATTCTATCTCACACAGGTTTCGCATACACTAAAAAGACACATCACCAATTGATATCAAGGTCCAACTGAATCTAAATTTTTATTAAATTCTGTATATTAGTTCTTGAGATATGACTAAAATCTTGAGATATGGCTAAAATCGTGTAATTCCTGCAAAATGAAGCATAGCAGCGCCACTTGTTGGTATATTTATACCAAAACCTAATTAACAACAACTTATGCAACGGCTAACCAAATCTGAAGTTTGTTGAAATTCCATTCATTAACTCTTGAGATATAGTTATCGTAATAATAATGCAAAAAGTAGCATAGCAGCGCCACCTATAGCAATAGCTACACCAAAACATAATCGCGTCTACTTAATGTCAAGGTTTAACTGAATTGGAAGTTTGATGAAAATAAGTGCATTAGTTCTTGAGATAGACCTATTGCGGAAATCGCGAAAAATGCAGCATAGCATCGCTACCTGTTGGTCGCTTTTCACCAAAAACTAATCAACACCAGGAACTAACTGAATATAAAGTTTATTAAATTTCGAGCATTAGTTCTCGAGATAGAGGGAACACAAAATGTTTGTCACATACAGACGGACAGATAGACAGACAGACAGAGTCACAGATTCACAGACAGACATTTTCTAAAAACAGTCAAATCGTGTTCAAGAACCTTCTAAAACGAACAAATCCGTCGAAAACCGAAAGTCGAACAATTTCATGAATACAATGCTTTATTCTTGTAAAGATAGAAGAAAGTAATAATGGTTACGCATAAAAACAGTTCACCCTGCAGTAAACATTCCCATTCTTCAAAATTAATTCCGACTCACTTGACGAATCTTGATGTGTTTTAATTCAGTTATCTGTAGTGTTTATGCAAAAACATTGAAAGTTTCAATATTATAGAACAATGTATGATCTTAAGTACATTATTTACCGCGAAAATTACAACGCAAACATTTTAATTAAAGGTAATCACCCTTAAGATCTCATTTACAGCAGCTCTTTCATACATAAACTCAGAAAGATGAAATCGCTTTAAGTATCTTAAGTGTGCAAAATTGCTCATTCAGGAAGTTCAAATATTTTTAAAGGGTCGGAAGATTTAATTAAGATCCTTAATAAAACATATTTTATTACATAATTCTTTGGCATAGTAATTGAATTTTTCATGGGAAAAAATTATTATTATGATAATAATGAAAAGCAATATAAAAGTTACAAGCATTGATTATGTTCCAGTGAGCTATTTTAATAAAATAAACACTCATGTTTTTATTAGTTTATAATAAAAATCATTAAAAATTCATCGCTTCAGCATATTGAAATGTAGTACGGTTAGTATTTAGTGTAATAGGCTTGTAACTAGAGTTTCAAAGATAAAGTAACTTAAAAGAACACACTCGGATGACAAGTGTCCAAATGCGAAAATTAAAAGTTTACTGCAAAGGCGTTTAACACATGTTATATTAAAGTATCTGTTATTTCATTGTTGTAAAAAAAGTTAATTTTTGATTTTGTTATTTATATATGCTAATAAACCTGCGCATTAGCACAGGTTGAACAGGTGTGCAATAGCACAATGCTCTTTTGTACCGCAATCTTTGAGGTTATTTGCTGATACAATTTTGATTAATTTGAATTAATTTCAATTTTTAATAAAATAACGTGTTTTAAGAAAATTATTAGTGTACACTTGTTCAAAAACTTTCTTGTGATACTACATTCATCGTTGTGCATTTTGTATGTGCAAAGAAAAGACATCAGAAATAATATATGTTATACGCGTAATAAAAACTGCATACATTACATAGCAAGCGTTCAATCATAAATGACAAAGGCATCCGCTCAGATCAAAAGCGAGGTCACTTCACTCAAGGTCGTATTACGCCACTTAACGGAGGGGGTTAAACTACAGCAAGATGAGTAACTGTTTTTACCTTTTTTTTGTAATTTAGTAGTTTCTATATCTGTGAAATAGCTGAGCAAGCGCAAACGTCATGTTTTAATTTGTATTTGTGTTAAATTGCTGAACGTTAGCATATTGTAATAACTATTGTATTCTTTGTTATTCGTGATTATTTTGTATATTATTACTTTTTTTGCAAAATATTTTTATTATATTTAAAAAAAATATTTATTGTATATCTACATTGTTTTCAATCTCTAGTGGATAATCATATTTCTAGAAGTGACAATTTTTGATGTTATAACGTCTGCCATTTTGAACAGAACATCATCCAATAATCAACAGATTTATATCAATTTCTGTTTGTGTCTAAGATAAATATGGGAATTTTAGTTACACTGACGGAAAAAAAATCCCAACACCAAGAAAAAAATATTGTAGAGCAATGAAATTTGGACAATGCATTTGTCTAGTTAACATGTTTAATTGATTAGATTTTCAAGATCACAGGTTAATTTAAGCTCAAGAAAATGCATTTCAAATGTGAAATGCTGTTACATTAATAGCCAGTGTAACCTCCAGAATTTTGAATGCAAATCTGCAAACGTGCATGCATTGTGTCATACAGGTTCCGAATGTCACTTTGTGGTATAGAGTTCCATGCTTGTTGTACTTGTTGTGTCAATACTTCGACGGTCAGTGCTGGCTGTGGATAATGCTGGAGTTGTCGTCCGATAATATCCGATACGTGCTCAATTGGACACAGATCTGGTTATCTCGCAGGCCAAGGTAACATGTCGACACTCTGTAGAGAACGTTGCGTTACAACAGCAGTATGAGGGCGAGCGTTATCATATTAGAAAACTCCCCCTTGAATGCTGTTCATGAATGGCAGCACTACAGGTTGAATTACCAGACTGACGTAAAAATTTGCATTCAGTGTGTTTGGGATAACCACTAGAGTGCTCCTGCTGGCACAGGAAATTGATCCTCAGAATATGACTCCAGGTGTAGGTCCATTTTTTGTAGGCCGCAGACAGTTTGGTTGTAGGCGTTGCCCTGACCTCTTTCTGACCAACACACGGCCATCAATGTCACCAAGGCAGAACCTACTTTCATCAGAAAACACAACAGATCTCCACTCCATCCTCCAATGAGTTCTGGCTTGAAACCACTGGCAACGCAAACGACAATGATTTGGCGTTAGTGGAATGCACGCTACAGAACGCCCGGCTCGGAGCTTCCCTTGAAGTAACCGGTCTAACAGTTCGTTGTGTCACTGTGGTACCAACTGCAGCTCGAATTTCTTCCGCAGACGCATAAGATGCGCCACAGCCGTACGCCGAATACGGCAGTCTTCCCTCTCAGTAGTGCCACGTGGCCACCCGGAACCCGGTCTTCTTGAGCCTGTACCATCCCTTGACCACTACTCCCAACAATCATGCACAGTGGATACATTCCGGGCAAGTCTTTCTGTAATATCGCGGAAACAAAATCCAGCTTCTCCTAGCCCTATTATACGACCTCGTTCAACTTCGGTGAGTTGTTGATAATGGCTTCTTCGTCTTCTTAAAGGCATTTTTGGCTAACATCAACTCAATACGTCAAATTTCGAAGATAAATAACGCTCACGAACTTTACAGCACGCATTTAAAGCACACCTGATCTGCAAGGTCTGAGTGGCGCCACTAGCGCCACATTTATGCGCGAGTCGCGAAATTTGAATCGATGTCATCTTTGAGATGTATAAACACGCCTACCAAATTTCGTTTATCTAATACAAGTCTTTCTTGGTGTTGGGATTTTTTTTTCCGCCAGTGTATAATGTAGTGAAAGTTTGCGGAAAATGTTGAAATAAATATGATTAATAAAATTTCAGCATCCATCTATCAAAATACACAAGTTTCAAGTTACCAAAGTTACCACACTTTATAAAAATATTTTCACCCTGTTTTATTATTCATTTTATGTAACTTAACTTTAGCTCTGGTGTGTAAGGATGGAATTTAGTAATCGAATTTTCACTCAGTTTCTGGGGTGCGAAAATTATAAAATTTAGGTACACAGCTGTTTTTCGGTAACAATACATTTTAATACGTTTAGAGGGTAAGGTATTTTTTAATATAGGAGCATTGATAAGATAGAGATAGACAATTATATATAGATCTACCATTTGCGCATTTTACTTAGTATATATTGTGAATCTTTACTCACTCATTTAAAGTGTATCTTACTTACTAGATTTATTGCGAAATTTTTTTGATACAGTTTGTTTTGATAAAAATATTTATATTTAAAATACACTAATTCACTAAATCTTTTTAGTTTCGGGAGAAAAGACAATAATGCTTACATATAGTGCTTACATAATGATTATATATTCTTACCTTTACTACCGAAACTAAAATGATATTGTGAGTGTTTTTAAAAGTACATATTTTATGGAAACAAACTGCATAAAAAATATTTGGAAATAAATCTGGTAAACATCTTCAATGAGTGAGTAAATATTTACATGCTCAGAAGAATAAGTAGATGGTAAATTTTGTGTCATACCAAGGCTAACGAAAAAGAAAGACTATCGCGGTGCTTTATGCCTGTCATTTTTACAGACCGCAGCAGTCACGTGATGCTTGAATGCACCAATGCCGGGGTACGAAAAGAGCATTACGTCACTATAGCGGTCTGTAAAAAAAAGATAAGTGGAATGCACCCCGATAGCCTGTCCTTTTCGTTAGCCTCTGTGTCATCACCGCCCCCTGAATACTAGGCCTGAGCGCTGACAACAATGGCGGCTGTCGCAGGCCGATTTTTTTTTCAGCGTTTGAACGGTCCCTCGAAATTTCACACCAATAAATTCTAAAAGTTTTCTTCGCCTTGTTTTTCGGAAATCAAATAAGTCAAAGATAACTTTTAGATATTATTGGTGTTAAAGTTCGAGGGACTGTACAAACGATTCCGACTGCGGCAGCCGCCATTTTTTTCAGCGCGCAGGCCTAGTATTCAGGGGGCGGTGGTGTCATACCTAATGACGTAGTACTAAAAGCCCGTATATTGGCATTATCAATCCCAAGACTCCCTTATCATAGATCAGACTTGACAATCCGGAGAAAGTCTATGGGAGAAAATGTCCGCGGTAATTGCCAACTTATTAATTGACTTTCTCCGGAAAGTATCGCCGCCTGGTGGATACTACCGCACAGTTGCCATGTTTCGGGCTTTTTGAACACCAGTATATTTTTAGAGAAAATGTTGTTCTTTTAAATCCCAGAATTCTCCGATCACACAAAACAAAATTGTCTATATTAAAAAACTGGTATCCAAAAATATAATAGAAAAATCTATAGAAAAATCTAGCTGGTCTGCTACCGCATAGCTGCCAACTCTTACGCTTTTTTCTTACCACTAAAATTTAATAGAATTTTTTTCGTCATGTAATCACACGATCTTGTCAATTTAATAAGATAAAATTTACTATAAAATTTTAGTGGTAGGAAAACTACTAGTTCATAAGCAAATGCATAGAACAAATGGAGCTGTGAAAATATTTCGTGTGATTTCGTGTCGTAAATACTATTACTGACGATTGATGGCGCTAGTAGCAGGACAAGTATAGCGGTCAAAGGCAGCTTGCTGATTGAGAGGTCTGATACTATGATAAGGAGGTCTTGATCAATCCCATCCACAAGTTGGCGTAGTTGTATCAATTTTGCGCCCATATTTTAGTATTAAGATTGAACTCTTAATATGTATGCAGCTTTGTGCGTAACTGCCAATCTCCTCGTTTTGTCAATCATATAAACACATTTTGAACACGAAATTTGACTTAAGAAATGATATCAAATAGAGACTAGTTAGAAAGAAGAAACAATTTTTAAATAATTTTTCTGATTCGAAATATTATATGGGCAAAAATATGGGCAAAAAAAGAAACGATCGCATCTATCTATACGATTTATAGCTTTACAAACATACTGGAGATAGGATATACTTTTCTGGGTGGTTAAGCCGTTGGTTTTAAATGCAGGAATATCTCTAATACTCAACAAGCTGGAAATTGTACTTCATACGTGAAAAATGAGGTGCGTTCGTACTGTAGCTAGCTATATAAATATTTAGATCTTGATGATTTTTAATTCTGTGAAATGAATGATATCGTCTGCAGATTAATTTCTGTAATAGAATAAGTATCTCGGTCGCTTGACGATTAAACTTCGGTAGCTCCTATAACAAGAAAGCACCGATTTAAAAAAAATTCAAATTTCTTAATAAATATTTTTATTAATATCTCCTAAAATTTTGATTCGATTTTAATAAAATTTGAAATGTCTCGACAAAATTCTGCAAAATTAATATATCTGAAATTTCAAACCATTCGGTTGGGTAGTTTTTGCGTTGTTATATGCGGACGGACGGACAGACAGACGGACAGACGGACAGACAGACGGACGGACCAAGCGACGACAATAGGTGCTACGTATTTATATAATTACGAACGCACCTAAAAAGAGGAAGGATCTATCTAGTACCAGTAAACCCAGTAAGTCTCTAGCCAGGATAGAACCTCTATATATTAAAGCTTTTACCACGAATATTTACATTGTTCTAAAATGACAATATAATTTCGGCATTTACATGTACAATTTTGAATAACATGATTTCAAAGATATAATTTTTAGAATTATTTTTCTTCAAAAATTTTTTGTTTATTTGAAAATACATGAAATAATAAAATTACTTCATTAAGTTCATAAAGTTCATAAAATTCTGTTTCAATTTTATATAAACGACAGAATCTGATTGTATCAGGGCATAGATGAGAAATGATTCTTGAGGTTGTTAAAGAAAAGATATATTCTTTTAAAATGAGAAGTAATCGATTCTTGAAAGAAGAGAACATTTCAGTTCTTATTTTAATACTTGAGGAATTCTTGTATATGAGAATTTTTTATGAAAATATTTTTAAATATGATGTCATATATATAACTGAAACTCAGATTCTATTAAATTAGATATTTGGATGCTTTATAATCGACTTAGAAGCGCACAGAGTATGTTCAATACGAAATGATTAGCTTAATAGCTAAATGAATGCATTATTAGGTATTTATATGATTAAAGTATGCGTTAAAAAATTAATTAGTATACTTGGGTTTAAAGTCTTTATCAATAGACATAGTTAGAAAATTTTGTTAGAACTATTGAACTTTTAAGCGATTCCCAGTGATTGCGTGTAGGATTTGTTAGGAAGATGTAAATATAGGTGATAGTTTTTTTTGTTTTTTTCCAAGTATATATACTACATCTAAAAACACAAATGCTCAAAATATTATATCCAAACTTCTTAAACCCACATTTCATGGGCATGAATTAGGTATATTTTGAATACTATATATATTTCAGTTAAATTTTCATTTCATAAATTAAAACTAGTCGTTGGGGGCCACCGTAATACTTACCCATCATGGATATGCAAAATATAAAATATTAAAATTAAAAATGTGTGAACTACTTATAAAATGCATTGCAATTCGAATAAAATCGTGGCTTGATGACGTCATGAAATTTGAAGGCTCGATTACTGAATTGCGTAAAAGAACCATCCTTATAACTCCAAAACCAATGATCCTATTAACTAGCGGTTTATTGCATCTGATTAAGCGTCTCATTTCCAATTAAAATATATCTTTAAATTGAAATTTGGATGAAATACAGATTCATGAAAAATTGAAGAGTGTGGCAAATATGATTCCAAATATCTCGGCAACTCATTATCCGATCGACTTCATGCTTTATGCAAAATTTATGTTTCTTTATTGTCTTTTATATTCACTCCTTAAAATAAACAATTTCGAAAAATTTTATACACCCTTTATCAGAATGATTATTTCGAGAGTCCGAAAAAAATAGTTCCGGTTAATCGAAGTTACTGAAATTCAAAAGGCTGCTTCCCATTATTACATACTAAGTACATACCAAATTTTAAGTCTCTAACTGAATTTTTTCGGGAGATAGAGCGTTTACAGACACATAGACGGACGGCAATTTTTTTTTTTTTCTAAAAATATGTTTTTCGGAATCTCCAGTGTCTGAAACGTGTAAATCCGTCAAAAAAAATTTTCCGATTTTCAAAACGATTACAAGATTTACCCTATACTACGTATGATGGATAAGTAATAGAAACAGTTCCATGACAAAGTTTTTCATAAAGTCAGCTGTAAATATTTTTTTTCCTTTGATTAATATTTCACGATAAAAGAAATATTTTGCGTTGTAAAAAATGCCTACATTGATTCAAAAAATTTTAATATGATGCGGACACTAAAACAGTATTTCATTAATATTTTATAATTTGGATGAATGCATGTATTTTTGTCCATAAAGTAAAGTAGAAACATTTTCATGACAGACTTGCAAAGTTCTAATACAATCATACGATTTATCTTTTCCAACTGAGTGAAAAGATTTCCCAGCCAGTTTGTGAACCAGGGACGTTTGCCTTAAAGTGACAAATGGTCTACAAACTGAATTATACTGTACAAATCTCGCAGACACAATGCACTCAAACAACCTTTTGATAATGCCGTCTTTTCAATTATATGAAACAAATCAACAGAATAAATCGGATGTAATGAAAATCGAAGAAAACGTTGCATGCTATTTACACGACTACTTGATATTTAGAAGGAATAACGTTGGAAACGTAATTACACTACTAATTTGTGTTAATTTAATGGACTATCACAGAATCAACTATAAACAAATTTGTTATTAGATTACAATATGCAACAATGAAATTGCTTCTGAAGAAAAAGTGCGCAATTCTCTATGAAATTAACCCACTGAACACGAATATCAGCAATAAAAAACTTCAGTCCTTATTGTAGAAATACAGATGTACATAGACAAGATTTGTTCAAAATATATATTATTTGAAATTACTATATTTGAAAAATATATGAATCATAAGATGTAAATTTTTTAACAGAAATCGATTTCGAAAAATTTCTAATAGGCAAATCCACAATTACAGCTTGTTCTGCCAATTTATTTTTGTGTAATACTTAAAAAGCTTGAGAAATCCAAATTTTATGTCAAAATTGATGGTTTATATTGAAATTTTCAAAATTTGTTACAACTGCAATATAGAGAGGGTCCCCTATGCTTATTTTTTTAACACAAAATGATAATAGCAATAATTACAAATCGAACTGCTATTTTCGTTTTTCCTCTGTTTTGCGATTAAATGTATGTGATGGTCTTTTTTTGCGACTGCATATATCTCAAAGCTGAATTTAATAGAATGAAAGTAAAAATAGAAATACTTAAAAAAAGTGTTGCAATATATTGTTTACATTGTATTGAGGACCCCCCAATTTTAAATTGGAGACGTTACCTCTGCTCCACTCATGCTTACTTACATCGACGCAAGATTTCACTTATATCCTGAAACACTTCTTTGTAAATTACCCCTTAGAATTGGTCGCAGAATAGTTTGAAAATGGTTTAAGAATGGATTCAATACCAAATCAGTCGGCTGAATTTTACAAAAATCTATACAATTCTTACGGCAGCGGTCTATAACATATTCAACAAATGGAAGCTCAATCGAAGTACCGTTTGTAACTTATCGTGTTCACTGATACACAAACATACAAATTATGATTACAGTATTTTTCTGACACTATATATTCGGAAAATAATAAATAAAGAGAGAGAGATTAGAAAAGGTGTGAAAAAGAAAGGAACTGACGCCGCTCAGCACTGATGCATCGCCCCCTTAATACTAGACCTGCCCGCTGGTAAAAATGGCGGATTTTTTTTTCAATGTTTTAACGGTCTCTCGAACTTCTGTACCAATAATTTCTGAAAGTTTTCTTCGCCTAGTTTTTCTGAGATCAAAGTAGTCAAAGAAAACTTTCAGAAATTATTAGTGTTGAAGGTCAAGGGACCGTACAAACGCTGAAAAAAAAATTTGGGCGGTGCATCAATGCTGCGGGACGTTAGTTTCGGCCTCGATTGAGCGCCAATCGCTGTCAGCGCCATCTATTGTTTGTAATTCGAACTAAAATCAAGAATCACAGTAAGAAAACTCCTGACATCATACATGACCCTCCTGCAAGATTTTTTAAATACCTGTCATCGTTTGCAAGTTATTGGATTTTAAAATCCATCAGTCATTTTTGGAACACTCGGTATATTGAAAAATATTCATCAAAATATTAAAGGAAATAACTTTATTTCATCGGTTTGACGATTTGTTTTCTTCTGACAGATAAAACGAATGGGAAGTCAATCTGACATTTTTTAAAACAAACTCATTAAAATACTAACGTTTTTAGTTTTGCTTACTCATTTTATTATATAATCCATTAAAAACTCTTCTAACGGAATATTGATTTGCTTTAAGCATGACGCTTTATCTTAACTTTGCTTTAAGAATGGCTATATCTTTATAATTCGTTTGTTCTGAATATTGATTATTTTCTAATGAATCATTCTCTCGAAGTAAGTATTGCATTTTTAGAAGCTAAAAACTGAATATAAATTAAAAAAATTCCAGATTACTAAGAAATTTGATATTAAAAAAGAATGCTCTCATAAGCCTTGTCAATAAAATGTCTGAAAAGCATAATAATAGTGGAAACTGGTTATAACAAAGCTGGAAGGAGGATGAAAACTATTCGTTATAAGCGGATTTCGTTATAATTTATTTCTTTACAACATTATTAGCTTTATTGGCAGATGTAGTGAGATTCTTGTTTATGGAGCCCAAGTCGTACATACGAATTTAACGGTAAAGTAGAGTAACAAAAAATAATTATTTAATTTACAGAATGGATTTAAAATTTTAATTTTTATAATTGTTAATTTTGGCAGCGGTCTGAAAATGGGAGTTCAAATCGGAAATACCGTTTGGGATTTATCGTGTTCCACACTCACACATACAAATTATGATTACAAGACTTTTCTTGTAATGTATGTGTTCGGAATGTAATAAATAAAAAGAGAGGAAGTGAGAGAGTTAAGTAGAAGAGGTTTCAGGAAGTATATAAGGTCGCACAAAACTTATTTTAACAAGTATTATATATAATCCTATATATTATTTTTGTTGTAAACATCCCTTTTTCTAAACAAATAAAAAACGCAAAACGATAAATGAGATACCATATGAAAGGATTTTGAAGCGGCTTCTGAAATAGTATACTCCCATTTCGTTAAAACATTAGATTAGACATTATTTAGATTAAAAATTGCAAGTAATTAAAACTTAAATCGGCATTGTTTTTCTCCAATCAGTGTTGCCACAAAAATGAAATACCACATCAATGATTATTTTAAAAAAAATGTTCAATAAAGGTAAAGTGCGACATAGTTTCTGCACGGGTTTATTTTATATTCATGATTAAAAAGCAAAATTTAAATTTAAATGCTCAATTTATTTTTCTTTATCCGATGCTATTTTTTTCGAAACATATGATGTCAAGCTCTAATGCTGTCAAAATCCGATTGATATATACGATTGATACGCAATATGTATATATATTGCGTTTGTTATCTTCGGTTAGTTTTTACTGTAACTTTGATTAAATAAATTAGATGATATTCTGGCTTGATTCATGTTGTTTGCAGATATTTTTAGTCTTTAATTTTATTTCAGAATTTTAAACCTGCATCTAAAAAATAGTAGATATTGCTAAAAAAATTAGACTGCAGTGCGAAATCTTCGCACCGGTTCACTGGTTATATAATATAATGACTAATTATCATTAGAATATAGTTATAAATGCTTAACGTGATAAAAGCCGTACACAAAAATGCTTATACAAACCTTTTAATATGATGATTAATACGTTTCGAAAGCATAAATTTTTTAATTCATTCTGTAAATTAAATAGTAATTTTTTTTTGGTACCATACTTTACTCTAAATGTCATATGTACGTCTTGGGTCTCATTAAAAATAATCTAGCTACATTTTAAAATAAAGTTATTAACATTTTAAAGAAATCGGTTATAACAAAGTCCACGTACAAAGAATAGTTTTCATGTTCACTTCAGCTTTCTTATAAACGGTTTCCACAATGTTATTATGCTTTTTCAAATATTTTATTGAGCAGTATTATTTGAGCATTATCTTTTCCTACTCATTCTAAATTGCGTTTAAATATACCAATTTGTTAGCTAGCCGTATTTTTTAAAATTTATATTCATAGTTAAGCTTTTAAAAATTCTATAATTACTTCGAGAGAATGATGCAATAGAAAATAATCAATATTTAAAACAAACGAATTACTGAGATATAGCCAATCTTAATGTAAGTTAAGATAGCGTCGTACTAAAAGCAAATCAATATTCCGTTAAAAGATTTTTTAATGGATTAGTATTTAATAAAATGCGTAAGCAAAACTAAAACGTTTGTATCTTAATGAGTATTTTAAAGTAAATGTCACATTGAATTTTTATTCTTTTCATATTTCAGAAGAAACAAGCATCGTCAAACCGAATAAATGAAATTATTTCCTTTAATATTTTTTACGGAATATTTTTGAATATACAGTACTGCAAAATGCAGATGTAAATGCTTAAATTGATAACAAAAGAACACAACAAGTCTTATAAAAACCCTTTAATATGATGACTGACATGTTTCGAACGCACAAACGGTGCTATTATCAAGATCTACACGATGAACAAACTATTCTCGCAAAAAATTGAAAATAAACTTGAAAAACGTAAACCATGAGATCCCATGTGTAATAAAATCAGGTGCTTAAAATGGTCAAGATCAAACTGGGTGGAGTGTTCTACCTTTCGGCTTGAGCTCAACTAGCCCGGCCCAGCTTAATATGGTTAACTTTAAAAGGGAAATTTAATATTTACTTATTGCTTTTTTTTTAATTGAACAACACCTCGTGCCAAATTTTAGGTAATTCAAAAGAGGCTGATTCATTGCTTAACTTTCCTCAGACTTTAAAAAATTATTTCAAGAATAGTAAAATAATTTATCCATCAACACTTTATTTCCCATCTATTGTCAGTGAATCAATAGAAATCTATATGCGTAAGGAGAACACATGTAATGATTCAGCCTTTTTGAATTACCTAAAATTTAGCACGAGATGTTTTTTGCATTGCAGTATTGTATATTCAAAGTCTGAATATATTCAAAAATATTCAGCAAAATATTAAAGGAAAGAAGTGGATTTCTTCGGTTTGACGATGCTTGTTTCATCTGAAAGATAAAAAAAGATAAAAATTCAATGCGACATTTATTTTAAAATACTCATTAAGATAGTAACGTTTTCAGTTTTGTTTACACATTGTATTATATACTAATCCATTAAAAAATCGTTTAACGCAATATTGATATGCTTTTAGTATGACGCTTTAGGGATAAATCTGTGTAATTCGTTTTTTTTTTAAATATTGATTATTTTCAATTCTATCATTCCCTCGAAGTAATTATTGAATTTTTAAAAGCTTAAATATGAATATAAATTTAAAAAAATACGGATAACTAAAAAATTGGAATATTTAAATGCAATTTATAAAGAATATGAAAAACGAATACTGGTCTATTACTTTTAAATGCTAAAGGTGTAAAATTAACAACTATAATATAAATTAAAATAACTTTTATTAGTTGTTTTACATGTTTCGACTCTTCTGAGTCATTTTCAAAAACAAAATGAGAATATTCTAAAGCTGCACGGGCTTTGAAGTTATTATTTACATGTACTTTAAAAAAAAAAAAAATTACGCACGTTATCTATTATTTTTTACTTGATTGTTTATTTTCATACCTTTGAGCATGGAGCAATTCTAGCCACAGTTTCGGTAAATTAAAAGATGCCGCATCGTTTACCAATTATCGCATCGTTATCAATTTACCGAAACTGTGGCTAGAATTACTCCATGCTCAAAGATATGAAAATAAACAATCAAGTAAAAAAAAAAAAAAAAAAAAAATAGAAAACGTGCGTAATTTTTTTTTTAAAAGTACATGTAAATAATAACTTCAAAGCCCGTGCAGCTTTAGAATATTCTCATTTTGTTTTTGAAAATGACTCAGAAGAGTCGAAACATGTAAAACAACTAATAAAAGTTATTTTAATTTATATTATAGTTGTTAATTTTACACCTTTAGCATTTAAAAGTAATATACTATTACAAGGTGTTATATTTTATTATATTGTTAGAATACAGGTCAATAAAATGTTTGAAAAAGCATAATAACACTCTGGAAACCGTTTATAACGAAATTGGAGTGAGCATGCAAATTACAGAAGGTTGATCGCATTTTATGGAAACGATTTTCAAAATTGATTTTTGAACACATATGCCATATTCCTTACGACAATTCCTTACGCTAGTGTATAGCCCAGACTTTTGATTATAACTCTGGATCTAAATTTCCATCATAGTCTATATTTTTCTTAGTACAATCATATAAATTTTCTCCCACACCTCTTGAAAAACTTATTAAAGTCCTCCAATGTGTTCTGGACAGCGCTTTAATAAACACATAGGTGGTGATATATGAAAATTTATCGTAACACTGGATGAAACATGGCTTTATTTAAGTGAATGTATCAAAAAAAGAGCATTTTATCAATAATAATAATAATAAAAGAAATGAGTTTCTAAATGTAAATAAAAGTGTCCAAAAAGATTCATGATTGCTGCTGGATGTTGTTATAAAATTAAATTAAAGGTAAAAAATGCAATATAGAGTTTAGAAGTAAAAACAGTAAAGTTTTATTATCATTAAAATATTTTAGAACCCATTTTTGAAGAAGAAATTCCAGCTTTATATGAAAAATACATGCATTAAAGCTTCATATGCACAAAGTATTACTTTTCCATAACTCAACTGATACATATTTAGCAAAGAAAGAATCCCAAACGAAAATAAATTGTGTCCTAATTGAAGAAATACGCGTAAAATAACTTGGTGAACCCCACCCTCCTCTTCAATGGACTTTTTCTGCACTTGGCTTGTTTAAATGAATTCACGAACGTTCAAAAGACTTTGAAAAGTTTTCTAAGAGGTACGGGAGAAAATGTATATGATTTTACTAAGAGTACACCCAGAAAAAGGAATTGATTAAAACTACAAAACATGTTTTGTTGAGTACATTTTGGTTGTTTTAGCAAAATTCAAGTAAAATTGAACCATTCTACTTGAATTAATAAAACATTTTTTGCTGACGATAATTTTTTTTTTTAATTGAAAGAAAAATTTTTGTTGATTCAAACAAAATTTCCATTGACCTATATTTAAACAAAAGTTTTGTTGGGTCAACAAAATTTTTGTTGATTCAACAAAACTTTTTTCTGGGTGTAAAATCGACTACGATGGAAATTTCGTTCCAAAGTTATAACCAAGAGTCAGGACTATACAGTAGGGTAAAATTGTTGCAATGAATATAGTATATATGTTCAAAAATTAATTGTGAAAATAGTTTCCATAAAATGCGAACCTACCTTCTGTATTCTATATACGTGGACTTTGTTATAACCGATTTCTTTAAAATATTAAAAACTTTATTTAAAAGTGTAGCTAGAGTATTGTTAACGAGACCCAAGCCGTACATACGACAGCTAGAGTAAAGTATGGTACCAAAAATAAATATTTAATTTACAGAATTAATTTAAAATTTTAATATATTTTATTGTTATATTTGACAGCGGCCTATAACGTGTTCGACTTATGGCAGATCAATCAGAATTACCAGTTTGAAATTATCGTGTTCGCTTAGACACACATATACAAATTATGATTTCAATATTTTCATTACACAGTGTGTTCGGTAAATAATAAATAATTATTGTTAATGAGGCCCATGTCGTACATACGACATTTAGATTAAATTATGGTATCAAAAAATAAATATTTAATTTACAGAATTAATTAAAAATTTAAATATTTTTAATTGTTAATTTTGACAGCGGTCTATAACGTGTTCGACTTATAGCAGCTCAATCGGAAGTACCGTTTGGAAATTATCGGTTTCACTCACACTCACATATACAAATTATTATTACAATAATTTCATTACACTGTGTGTTCAGTAAATAATAAATAACAGGAAAGAAAAATCATGCGTCATTATAAAACACTTTTCAACACATTCAGAATACTGTAACAAAACATCATATTATATATAATATTGGGAAAGATGATGTCTAATTATGCAGTTTGTAAAACGCATAATGCATTTGAAAATCCAATGCTAGCAATTATCGTCATTAGTTTCTACTTATACAGTTTGTAAAACGCATAACACATTTTAATATCCAATGCTAGCAATTACCGCCAATAATCGGAAAATTGTCCGAATTCTTTTGTGCTGTCCTGTATAGCATGGGTTTATATATATATATGTATGTATATATACTACATACTATTGTAGAATTTACTTCACTTAGGAGGGGGGTACAGTTTAAAATTCCCCTACAGCAAATTCCGCCAATAAACTCGAGATCTTTTCTGCAGTTCTGTATAGGATCTAAATAATATATATGCGCCAAATAATATGCAAACAAGAACGAAAAATCATGCGTAAAACAAATTATGAAACACTTTCCAACACATTCAGAAAAATCTAACAAAACTTCACAGTTTAATAAGTAATCGATTTAGAAAACTCGTTACACACTTGGAAATCCAATTTTAGCAGTTTCAAGTAAAAGTGAAACAGATTATAACAATGCATTTTATGCACACCATTCTACCACATTCTACGGTAACTGACTTGTAGTGCACCTGAGTGGTATGTATCAATTTGAATATGTTTATAAGAATTTAACATTATTAAAATCCGTCACAAACGGTTTTCTACCATAGACCGTAATGTAACGTACTTCTTTTGAATATCCCTGTACTATGCTACAAAGTTTATTTTCAATACCAAACATGCCATAGCAAACCCTAATGACATATATTAATTTCAAGACAACCTGCGTATATTTACGCGCGTTAGAGCACGGAGAGACGACAGACAGACGGTAGACAGATGGAAGACAGACCGCAGACAGGCAGACAGACAAACCGAATCCATAAACACTTTTCAACTATGTTGGATAGTGTTAAAAATGTGTAAAATTTAAAAAACGCGTAACGCAACTGAAAACGAACTTCCAGGTGTTATTATTCAATTATTATTCATAGACAGTACTGTAACTGAATTATTTTGTGTATCCCTTTAAATGAACGATGTATGGTATGTGCACTTTAGTCTATAGTAAGCCTCTTGCAATGCAACTCAGTGATGTACAGTGGCAGTCAAAAGTTTCCGACCAGTTAGTTTTTTTTTCGTTTGTTCGCCAGGACGTTTCAGTGAAGAAGAAGCGCCATTGCTCCAAAAGTTATGAATATGCAAATGACCTCAGACCACGTAATTATTTTGATTGGATACATAAGACACTTGATGCAAAGGGGTGCAAATTCGAAATTCGCGTGTGCAAAAGTTTCCGGCCATTCGTCATTCGTTAGTTTTTGCTAATGGTAAATTGTTTTTTTTTTGGCCGTGTTTGTCAATTAATCAACGGGAAAAACGTAGTTGAAATTGAAAACTTAAAAGTTCAACAATTATTGTTCGTAAAGGAGTGATTTGTTTGTCGCTAAAGGGCCAATTCTCTCGTGAGATTTCGGCAAAGTTATCGACCGTAAAATGTACAGTAATATAAAATATATATATTGTAAATATACATATTGTAAATAAATATAAAGATGGTCATGGCTTTCAAGACTTGCCACGCTCCGGGAGACTCCAGAAAACGACTATTCGCGTGGAAAGAATTATCAGGTGAAAAGCAATTGGTGACCCGATAAAAATGCTGCTGCAATATCCCGCGAATTACGGAGTGTACATATTGCTGAAATAAGTCGGTCTACCCTGTCAAGACGCTTATGCGACGTAGGACTTAATGGAAAAGTCGGTGTTAAAAAACGTTTCATAAGTAAAACAAATCAGCGGCCCGACTGGCGTATGCCAAGGAACACAAAGACTGGTCAAGAGAAAACTGGAAAAAAGTAGTATTTTCCGATGAATCGAAGTTCAACATTTTTGGAAGTGATGGCAGACACTAAGTCCGACGACCTAAAATCAAAAGATATGATTCGGTATATTTTATTCCTACAATAAAGAATGGCGGAAGACAGGTTATGCTGCAGGAAGCATTTTCTCAAAAAAGTGTCGGTCCGTTAGTTAAAATCCGCGGCAAGATGAATGGTGCAATGTATAAAGATATCTTGCAAGGTCATTTGCTGCCTTATTGGAGAAACATTGTGGTCGTAACTCTTTGTTTCATCATGATAACGACCCAAAGCATACATGGAAGTTCGTCAAGCAGTGGCTTTCGCCCAAAAAAAATTCCGTCTTTAAAATGGCCAGACAAATCACCCTATCTGAATCCAATAGAAAATATTTGGAACGAACTTGACAAATGTGTGCGGAATTATAACTATTCCATTTCAGCAGAATTTTCCCAAAAATTTCAAGAAGAGTGGGAAAAACTTACCATTGACGAACTTCAGCCGTTCATTGAATCGATTCCACTTCGCTACGCCGCATTACCTATTGCTAAATGCATGACGACAAAATACTAATCGTAAATATTGTTGATCACTCTTATTTTCTATAATAATACCATTTTTTCCAAACTAGCCAAGATGGCCGGAATCTTTTGAGAACTTGCGTTTTTCCTTGCAATTAATTTTATCAATTAAATTTATTGATATTTATTTGATATTTCATAAAAAAGTTCCTAACTATTATGTCAAGAAAATGTAGAAGCATCACTTTGAAATTTCTTTTCATATGGGTATACTTACAAATTAACCTAAACTTCTATGCTGGCCGGAAACTTTTGACCGCCACTGTATATATATTTCAACCAGAGGGCCCGTGCGAAGAATTCGCACTGAAATCTAATATTTTTTAGGTACTTCTCTATTAACCCGTCGACCGCTTTTCATAACAAAAAACTACCGCCAAACTGTAAGATTAAACGCCAAAAATGCAGTTCCATTTACTGGATGTCAGAATCATTATGCGTGTTTGTTACGTCATCTAGTGGTATTACATTCGACATTTGCGTGTATTTTTCACTATGTTTTACTGATTTAGTAGTTATTGTATTAATTAAAATAACAATTGTGTCCTTAAATTCTTATATTTTATTTATTTTTTGATATTCCAATGGCAACGTTCTCCCGTTTATTGGGCGATAGTTTTTTGTTATGAAAAGTGGTCGACGGGATAATAGCGAAGTATCATTTTTTATCAATATGTAATATTCATTAGATGCAGGTTTAAACTTCTAAAGAAAAAGCAAGGATAAAAATATCTGCAAACAACATTTAGTTGTTAGTCAAGCCAGAATATCATAGACTAAAAACTGATCCAAGATTGCTAAAGGCACGCGCGAGAAAAAAAATTAACAATCGTATTTTGACTGCATTAGAGGATGACGTCATCCGCTTCGGGAAAACCATGGGACTTAGAAATATAAATCTAAACATTTCAATTTCAATTTCGCTTTTTAATCATAAGTATAAAATAAACCCGTGCGGTGTTTTTTATAATAATTGCTATGAGCCTCATATAATGTGGTATTTTATTTTTTTGGCAACAATAATTTCAGGAAAACCTTTCATTTCTTTCATGAAAACAATGCCGATTTAATTTTTTAATTTCAGCAAATTTTAATCAAAAACATGTTTTAACGAATTGTTAAGTGGGCTATGTCAGAAGCCTGTTCTAAAACCTTTCATATGGTATCTCATTCGTTGTTCTGCGTTTCATATTTTCTGAGTAAAAGGGATGTTGACAGGAGAAATAATATATAAGGATATGTTTGAAATGGTATAACATTATTAAAATACACATCAAACGATTTTTCCTATAGACCGTGATGTAACGGAATTCTCTTGACTTTCCCTGTAAATGAACTATAAATGCTACACAGATCATTTTCAATATCGAAAAGTCATAGTAAATTTCAAAAACATATATCAAATGCATGGCATCTCGAGTATATTTACGTGAGTCAGAGCACGGACAGACGACACACAGACAAGCCGAAGACCTAAACACTTGTCAACTATGTTGGGAAGTGTTAAAAAGAGAAAAAAAGACACAGAGAGAGACTAGAAGAGGCTTGATCAAGCATTTCTAGCCTCACAAAAAATATTTGAACAAGTAATAAAATTTCAAAGTCTTTTATATATTCAAAAATATTCAGTTAAATATTAAAGAAAATAACTTCATTTCCTCCGGTTTGAATTTTTTTTTCTTCTCAAAGATAAAAAGAACGGAAATTCAATGTGACATTTACTTGAAAAAACTCATTAAGGTACTAACATTTCTAGTTCTGCTTATTCATTTTATTATATAATCCATTAAAAAGTCTTTTAACGGAAAATTGATTTGCTTTAAGTACGGCGATCTATATTAACTTTACCATAAGAATGGTTATATATCTCTGTAATTTGTTTGTTCTGACTATTGATTAATTTCTAATGCATCATTGTCTTGAAATAAATATTGAGTTTTGAAAAACATAGAAATGAATATAAATTAAAAAATTCCGGAAAGCCAAAAAATTGTTATCCAAACGGAATGTAACAACAATATCTGGGTAAATTAATTTTTTGAAAAAGCAAAATAATATAGAGAAGACCGGTTACAACAAAGCTGAAGGGAGTATGAAAACTATTCGTTATACGTGGACTTCCTTATAACCGATTTCATTACAACTATATTTTAAAATGTAGCTGGAACATTGTTAATTTGGTTCAAGTATTACATACGACATTTACATTAAAACATAATAACAAAAAAGAAAAAAAAAACTATTAATTTTACAGAATGAAGTTAAAATTGTAATATTTTTAATTGTTAATAATTGTTAATGTAATTTACAGCGGTCTATATTGTATTCAAGAAATGGGAGCTACAATTGGGAGCTAATGTGACAAATGGGAGGACCTAATCTGAAGTACCGATTGGGAGTTACCGTGTTACACACACACATACAAGTTATGCGTACAATGCTTTTCTTATACTATGTGTTTAAAAAGTAGTAAATGAAAAGAGAAATTGAAACTAGAAGAAGTTTTAGCTAGTATTTACGGCCGCACAAAAAATATTTGAGCAAGTAATACAATTTCAAAGTCTTTATAATATTCAAAAATATTCAGTAAAATATTAAAGGAAATAACTTCATTTCCTCCGTTTGAAAATATTTTTTTTCTTCTCAAAGATAAAAAGAATGGAGGAGTCTATAAAGCATTCAGCAAACGGGAGCTACAAATGGGAGCTAATGGGAGCTAGAACTACCGATTGGGAGTTACCGTGTTCCACACGCACACATACAAATTATGCGTACAATGCTTTTCTTGTACTATGTGTTTGGAAAGTAGGAAATAGAAAGAGTGAGAATGAAACTAGAAGAGATTTCAGCTAGTATTTACGGCCGCACAAAAAATATTTGTAAACAAGTAATATAATTTCAATGTCTTTATATATTAAAAAAATATTCAGTAAAATATTAAAGGAGATAACTTCATTTCCTCGGTCTGAAGATATTTTATTCCTTCCCAAATCTAAAAAGAGTGGAAATTCCATGTGAAATTTATTTCTAGAAACTCATTAAGGTACTAACGTATTTAATTTTGCTTACGCATTTTATTATATAATGTATTAAAAATTATTTTCACGGAATAATGATTTGTTTTAAGTACGACGCCATATCTTAAGTTATGCTATAAGACTGGTTATGTAATTTGTTTGTTCATAGTACTGATTAATTTTGAATGCATCATTTTCTTGAAATAAATATTTGATTTTTAAAAGCTTCTAAATGAATATAAATTAAAATAATTCCTGAAAACTAAAAAATTGGAATATCCAAACGGAATGTAACAACAATATTTTTAAAAAATGCAAAAATAATCCTGGTAAGTGAAGAATTTGAAAAAGCAAAATAATATAGAGGAAACTGGTTACAACAAAGCTGAAGGGAGTATTAAAGCTATTCGTTATACGCGGACTTCGTTATAACCGATTTTTTACAACATTAATAACTATATTTGTAAATGTAGCTACATCATTGTTAATTTTGCCCAACTCGTACATACGACGCGACGTATACAGTAAAGTATAACTAGAAAAAAAAACTATTTAAATTACATAATGAATTTAAATTTTTAATACTCTGCTGTGCAAAAATTAAGGGGCAGTGACCGGACGCTTTCGCTTTTTACGCAGTTCGTGGAATATCTACTGAAATGTAATGTGTAATATTGTTATTAAAAACTTGAGCTATGCTAAAAACACTCATTGAATCTATATTCACCTTGTACACAAAAAACACATTTATTTCAGGACTTAATCTTATCAAAAACAATAATGTATTTAAGTGTGACAATACAGTGGAACTTCCATTTAACGAAGTCTCATCGTTACACTTAAAAACATCGTTATGAAGAAAATTCGTTAAATAGAAATTAACTTAAATTCACGAAATTTTTTCTTGAGATATGACAAACAGGTATTGGATGCAGAAGCATTTGATTCAGCTTTAATTATGAAGCCGTCTTTTACAAAACAGTTGTGTACGGTCGATGAAATCACGTCACATCCCCAAGCTTTCAACAGCTCTGATACACAGAATCTCAAACTAATGTTTTCACGACATCGGCTTTTTTCTGCCTTTTTCGATAATGTACTTCAAGATTTTTTATTATTCCTTAGACTAATGATTGCAGTTTAGCTGTATTGGCAGGAACAAAAATAACTTTGATGTTCTTCGATTTGTATTTTGAAGCACGTTCTTTTGGATGTACAAAGCAATTGTCTATCAGCAATGGAATGCCAGAATGGTACCTGTCTGACTCTAATAGATATTATTTGTTTCAATATATCTGACGCCATTGCGACACCTCACATTCTGTATCATTGAAGGTAAAAAGGGGATTTTGACTTCCCCCAACTCTCAGCGCTGGAGTCTCGGAGTGGAAGAATAGTGATAACAAGTGTTTTACTTAGTGTGAAAAAAATTGTTTTATTTAGCACCAAGCAGAATGGAAATTATTTAAATGTGTCCATTTTCATACAATCGAATCCGCTGAAATAAATTTGCATATCCTTCGAACAGCAATCGCTTAATTTGAATTCTGTACACGTACAAAAGTGGAATAAACTTCGTTATATAGAATATATTTTTCGTAATGTGGAGATTAATTTACATGCTAATGGTGTTCAAAGCCAAATTTCTGCAAAAAATTTCGTTAATTAGAAAACTTCGTTAAATAGGGACTTCGTTAACCTTTTGCTTACGGTGGGATTACCGTAGTCCCAAGAAAAAGACTGCTGAAAAATACGGGGTTGGGATTATCGTCATCCCGAAAATTTCCACCCCTCAAAGATGGAGTGCAGGAAATCCTTAATAGCGTTTGGCTCAACGGGGGTCTTATTGGGTATGGAGAAGGGAAATTCTATAGGGAAGATATTAGTTATCATAGGGAAATACAGGGAAAACTTATGCAGCAAAGAAAATAAACATTTTTCAAGCGCACGATTTGAAGCTGTTTCTACCTCACTTCCTCCAAATTAGTGGAAGATAATTTTTGTTTGTGATATGAATATGAAGAGAATAGATTATTTTCAGTAAATTGTTTTAGTATTTTAGTATCGCTGATTTTGATTAAGTTTTCGTTCTTAGAATGTTAAATATTGCGGGGTTTTTATTCTTTCGACAATAGTACACTAGATATCTTAAAATAATATACGTAACTTTGTTTATTGAACTCAACAAAAATGAAATTATTATATATATATTACTATCTAATAAAAATACTGTTAGTTTTGTAAAATTTTTATGTATAAATTTTTATGTAAATTTAATTACTTTTACACAGTAGAAAATAGTTAGTTTTATGCTCACACACAACTTAATAATCATGTTTTATATTCTTTGCTTGGAATTGAACTTTGTCTGTTTCAGAATGATATAAATAAGTAATGAAATTCTAACGATAATTACTATTAATTTACTCCGCAATCAGCTGATTCGAAAAAAAAGTAATTGCAGTTATGCAGAAAATAATACAAGTTATATTAATTGTTCTTTATATATTTTTTAAACATATGATTATAAACAAATATAAATGACGTACGAATGTAAGTCCTAAGCATTTTTCTGCTATGTTCAAAGAGGCAATAGCTGTTCCAAAATCGTTTCGGAAAACAATTGTTATTGCTGTACTTTTTTCTCTGAAACTTCTGAAGTGAATTCAATACTTTATTTTATTTTTATTTTGTATTATACTTAGGTATTATACTTATTATATAATTAATATTATGTTTATTAAACTTTGTATTATACTTATATATAAATAAGGATTGTCTCTTAAAATTCATTCATTTTCAACAATGTTAATTAACGCTGTTCTCAATTACAAAGGGCCTACTATCAGACACATTTTTAAATTCATTTTTGTTCAGAAATGCATGAAACAGGCATTTGTTGTTATTCAGAAACTTTGCAATCGAAACGCGTTTTCCATTTTTTGGTAAAGACAGAAGATCTTTTAGAAAACACTGTCAAAGTCCGCGTTTTGAACCGAATTCCTGATTCTTCATCGCACGAAAGGAGAAAAACCTGTTGTCACGTGACACGAATAGCTTATAACTTGATAAATAATTTATTTATCAAAAACATGAAAACTCATTTCGATTTCAAATTGCTTCAATAGTCAGGCCTGCAAATTTTATTATTTTGCGTTTAAAAATGCGTCAGAAAGTTTTGCGTTGTTCAGCACATCAATTTGAGAACCACATTCAAAATAAAGTAGAATGTTTAGTTTGTGAAATCGTACACCTATTGCACTTTTTAATTTCATTTATTGCCGAATGACCATTTATTGTTTAATAAACGTCAAAAATATTAAAAGGAATTTCTTTTAAATCGTTTCAGTAATTCTCGAGAAAAATGAACTTTACTCCCAGCTATTTTCTATATGATTTCTCTAGTGTTATTGCTTGCTTTAGTATTATTATTCTAAGGTAGGCTGGGCGGGGGGGAAAGGGGGGCATTAAAATTAGAGACTCTCAAAATCAAAAAAGCACATTTCGAATATTAGCAAGGCATAATGTAATTTCAAGACAGCGGTTTTAAATTCCACGTACGGGAAATATAGTATTGAGTTGTTAGAAAATACACAGCACACACGTTGTAAAATGTACATGTTTAGTTTTATTTATTTTTTAATTTATCCATAAAAGTTATATATATATATGTGTGTGTGTGTATTAACATTTAGTTTAGAGGAGGTCCCACTTGTGGCTGAGAGGTTCTGCTCTCAAAGCTGGTAGACGGGAGGTCCTGGGTTCAAACCCAAACCCTGTCACGCTCGTCGACCTAACCGTTCGGTGTTTTCCGTGGTTTTTTTCGAACCTTGCCGTAAATACGGGTTATGATCCCTTAGAAAGACCCCCACTGATGCCATCCCCCTTAGGGCCTATATCCCTTGTGTAAATAATCGGCCGTCATAAATCAACTAACCAACCTACCATCAGTTTAGAGGAGCTAGGTATTTTTTAGTTATCTTCTCTCATTTTTTGCACATTGAAAAAAAAATGCTTATTTAAGGAAATTATTTTTTTTAACTTATTTAATTTTTAAATGTATCTGAATGCTTGGAGCTATTATTAAATAAAGTATTTTTGTATTAGCATACAGTTTTTTTCTTATTTTACTTATAACATTTGCTTAATATTTTTATTCAGATTTCTACTACTATTTCCGTATAGCAATATTCGGCTAATTTAAGTACAACATAAATAATAATACAATTTGGAAATAGCGGTTTATTTTTTAATTTAAAAAGTAAATGCCCAACTGTTAACACCAAACCCGTTGGATATAACTTTATTCTTCTTTACTGTTTATACCGATTTCTATGTATTTATTTCTACCTTTTTCTTCTCCTGATTTTTTTTTTTTTTTTTTTTTTTTTTTTTTTTTTTTTTTAAGTTATAATCTGAATTGTGGCGGGAAAAAAAAACGTTTATTTAAATAAATTATTTTTGTATTACTTATTTAATTTTTAAGTGTATCTGAAAGTTTACAGCTATTTTTAAATAGTATTGTGCCTAGTTGTTTGTGTTATAAAATGAGTATGTAAATGTTTTGCTTATCACATTAGCTTAATTGTTTTTATTCAGATTTCTGTCACTATTTCCGAATTTTCGCCTAATTTAAGTACAAAATAAATTATAAAACACTGGAAGTGTAAGTTTATTTCTCAATGAAAAAAGTAAATGCCTTACTGGAAACACTAATTCCGTTGGATAAAACTTTATTTTTCCTTACTGTTCTTTGTTGCGATACCCATATATTTATTTTTACATTTTTTTTCTCGTGGAATTTATTTTTTCTTATAATCTGAATCATGATAAAAAAAAAATAATGTTTATTTAAAGAAATTATTTTTATTTGCTTATTTAATTTTTTAAAGTATCTGAAAGTTTAAAGCTATTTTTAAATAAAGTATTTTTATATTAGCATAAAAAATTATTCTTTTTTTATAAAATTTTCTTTTATATTCTCCTTTTCAAAATATAAACCACTATTTAAACGTTCATTGTAAGTGTTTTTCTGCTTATTTTTAAGAGACATCACTCAATTGTTTCAAAACCTAATTTCTTGAATTTAATGACTTCACAGAAAAAAAGTGCAATTTTCATGTCCGTATAACATTTAAACCTTATTTATAACGATAAGCTATTACTTTTAACAGATGAAAAGGTTTCCTTTAGGGAAAAGTAAATCCCGAAATTTCTCACGATTGAAAGTCGTTAGCGGACGCGCCTAATGATTCCAGATGTTCCACCGTCACCTGGGGTGTGATGCTTCTGAAGAAAGGGGGATGAAACGGTCAAGTTTTTCCCGTAATCGGACGATATTTAAAGTATTCATTTCCCGTAAGCTACAGGTTAAAGGGAAGTTCCACTGTATTTGTTATTAACAAATTGATGGAGCACCGATGGGCTCCCCCATTTCGGGTTTTTGTGCAGAGATAAAATTGAGACCTATTGAAAATATAGTTATGAATGATTTTATTATAAAACCTGCATATTGGTGTAGATTCGCAGATGATGTTTTTATTGTATGGGAGCATGGTATGGATTTATTAAAGGATTTTGTGGTTAAGATCAATAAAATTGATACAAAAATACAATTTACCCTGGATACAGAAAAATAAAATCTTTTGCCATTTCTTGACGTAGAGCTAATAAAAAACAGCAATTTAACTATAGACCGAACAGTTTATAGAAAAATGTACTTTCAAATAATATAATGTAAAAGATGCTTCATCACTTTTAAATTATAAATTAGCTGCATATCGATTTTACATCCGTAGAGCATTTTCAGTGTGTACTGATAGTTATATTAATGATGAACTTGACAAATTAAAATTATAGCAAAGGAGAATGGTTTTTCTGAGAGGTTAATCAATAAATTAATTTATCAATATAAATATCAGAATAACAAAAAGCAAGGATTTACAGAAAAGCCTACTAAATTTTACAAATTTGAGTATTTTTCCTGAACTTTTTGAGGAATTGAAATATAATTTAAAGAAATATGATATAAATTTGATAGCCTCCTCCAGTAAAATAGAAAACATTATTACATAAAAAGATTCATCCTGTACCGATGGAAGAATTATCAGGAATCTATAGAATTCCAGTCACTATGGAAATAAAAGAAAATGGTAAGAAATGTCATAAAGTTAAAGACTATATAGGTATGACTATAAGAAAGTTTAAAACTCGTTTAAAAGAGCATATTTCAGATATAAAATTCAATAGCCCTAAAACAGAACTTTCAAGATTAAACAAGAACAATCAGTCAAAATACATTTTGATCAAGCTAAAATAATTAAGCATACATTAACCTTTTATCAAGCAATAATTAATGAATACATAGAAATTTTAACTAAAAAAAAGATAAAACATGCAATGATTCATTACCCTACACTATTCTCAAATTATGGCATATAGACTCTTAGGAATTGTTCAAAACGAAATATGATTATCACACCCCTCCCAGTGCTTCTTAGCCCTGCTGGCTTGTTTTAATGGTTTGTCCCATTCTCCAGCAGCAAACGTTGTTCTTACTAGTTTTTCGCCATTTGTCTTCTGTGTGCTTGCGTTTTGATTTGTAACCCTGAAGATGATCAAAAGTTTGCTTGAAAGCGCTCGGTTATCTATGTAGAAATACAGTTTTGTATATGAAAACACCTTCAGTAAAGTATTTTATGAAATCGTACGTATATGTTTTTGGACATTTATGTTGTTTTTAATTAGTGTAATATTGTGTCGCAAACCTCAATGATTTTACTGCATATTACAACATGTGTAAAACATCACTCCTGATGCGTTAAATTCCGCAGTTAATCACGTCGTACACCGCCTAGATTGTGTTCTCAAGCACAATTGCCAAGTGGAACCTGAACATGATCGGCACCGCCATGAGAAAGCATAACCACATTCACTGTGACATTTTTCTATAAATTAGGTGTGCCATCCGGTTTATGCCTTAATTCTTTGTTCTTGTATTACACATGGGGCTAGTCAGCGGATTCGAAACCATGCAGACTTGCTCTGAAAGTGCTCCGATGACTGGCTGAAAAATCAGCAGTAAAAGGTAAGTGGGAATGCTTTCTCCGGTAAATATTAACGTCTAAACTAATTCTGAACAATATGAGCCATGCCATGTCCAAATCGGTTAAAATTTGAATGAGTTATGTCCATTTTAGTGTTGTCACTATAGCCCAATGGCCAAAATACATGGCATTCGAGCGTCAGTGTCAGCCATTTTATTCAGTACCTCACGCGCGCAAAAATTGCTAATATTATGTATATTATTTTTATATTCACTCTCATATATATGTTTCTAACCTTGTAGTACCTTTTATTAGTCACTTTAAGCTGTATTTTTCGCGTAATAAATTTTTTAAATTTCAAAATTCTGAAAAACCCGCCTTCTCAACCACTTTTGTTTTTTTTTTAACTACCTTAAATTCATCCGTTCTCTTAGCCTTTTGGTGTGTTCTTAGACTTAGAGCTCCGATGCATCCTCTAAAATTTTTGGAATGCTGGCTCAATTTTAAGTTTAAGATCGAGCCTTCCAAATTTCGCAAAATCCGATTTTTACACCACTTTCCAACCCTTTCGATTTTTTTTAATATACTTCAAATTTTTCTATCACCCTGTAACTTTGTATGTACATCAATATGGAGCTCCGTTAGCACCTCTAAAATTTTTGGAGCACTAGCAAAATTTTAAGAAGGGCTTTGGGCCTTAAGTTTTTCATTTTTGGCCCCTGTTTACCAACTTTTCAACTTTCTTAAATTTTTTTAAAATACTTAAAATTTTTTGTTCACCCTGTAAATTTTTGAGCACATGTAATTAGTGCTCCGATTGTCTCACAAAAATTTCTGGAGCGATAGTTAAATTCTAAGTTGGTGTACCAGCTTAGTTGTTATAAATCCGGTGCACTGCAAGCAGTCACCGCGTGGTTGCTTGTTTACGTAAATACATCTCTTTCTAGCTCCCATTATTTTAATTATTTAAGTGTGCCCGAGCGTGTTAAATGCTCATTTGACTTTGTAAAAGGTCTCGCTAAGCTCTTTGGGGGCATTTTGGCATATTTTCAGTGTTTTTTTATACCTTTTATGAGCATTCTGCCAAATCTTGTCACGCTCCACCTTTTCGCACCTCATCATCGATATTTTTTTCAAGTGTATATTCTTAAATCCCTCGTAAAAAATACTTATTATATCTTTATCTTAATTTTGTTGTATGCTACAGATGCTCAATTAAATTAACTACACACTGATGCCATTCTTTTATCACCCATTTTATTTTAAGTGTATGTTTTGTATCTCTAAAGTGAAATTTTCTTATTTTGTAATCAATGGCGTCGATTATAAGAGATCCACGCCAAAATTTCCCAACGATTGGTTGGTTGGCTGTAGGATGACGCTGCATAAAACTAGTGAAGGCAAACTCAATAAGACCTGAGATGCCTTCATTAGAAAGAGTAGTGGCGTCTGAGTTGGTTGCTTAGCAACCAGCTTCTTGTTTGGAGGCAATGAACACACTCGCCCAGCTTCCAGTAAACTCAAATTATAAAATCTAAAGTCCTTCTCGCATTGCATCCTGGGTAAACACGTCATTTCCAAGCAAGAGCATTTAAGCTAAGGAATTAATTTACAGGATTCGAACCTGCAAACTGAAATTGCGTGGGCTTTTCGATTCTAAGGCCCTCTTGAAGCTCAAACCAACAGGGAGGACCCTGGGGCCCCCTTTTGGGCCAAATTAAAATATGCTCCAATCCACCAGTGCAATACATCATTTTAAAGGTCTTCAAGTGGTCTTTCCATTCCCGTAGCCCATTCCTATAAACTTACATTTTTGCGCCCCTGGCCCCTCCTTTAAACTTTTATTTAAATTTTTAAATTCATCAATTTTGCCCTCAGCATTCTCGTGTCGCATATTGTCACGTAGGTAATTACAATCTACATCTTCCAGTCTTACTAACTTACTCATCCAGTAACTCTGGGGCGCAGGGCGCCTCCTCTTCCCGTCCCTGGGCCTGGTCTTTCTTTAAACTTCAATAAAACTCTAATTTTAAATGCTCGGATCGCCCTGTCTTCCCTATTCGTATGGATTTTTCGTGGGCTTTCCGATTCCGGTGCCCCCGTCAGGCTCAGTCCAACAGGGAGGGCCCTAGGGCCCCCTCTAGGGCCAAGCTAAAATATGCTCCAATCCACAAGTGCAATACTTCATTCTATAGGTCTTCATGTGGTCTTTCCATTCCCTTTGCCCATTCCCATAAATTTTCATGTTTGCGCCCCTGGCCCCTCTTTTAAACTTTTATTAAACTTTTTAAACTCATCATTTTTGCCCTGAGCATTCTCGAGTCGCATATTGTCACGTAGGTAATTACATCCTACATCTTCCAATCTTGCTAACTTTCCCATTCAGTCACTCTGGGGCGCAGGGCGCCTCCTCTTCCCGTCCCCGGGCCAGGTCTATCTTTAAACTTCATTAAACTCTAATTTTTAAATGCTCGGATCGCCCTGTCTTCCCTATTCGCAAGGATTTTTGTGGGAGCCCACGTCAAGCTCAGACCAACAGGGAAGGCCCCGGGGCCCCCTTTGAGGCAAATTTAAATATGCTCCAATCCACTAGTGCAATACATCATTTTATAGGTCTTCAAAAGAGCTTTTCACTCCCGCTACTATTTTTAAATTATCTCCATTTTTTGGCCCTTGGTACCACTTTTAAACTTTATTTTAAATTTTTTTAAATCTCTAATTATTGCTCCAGCATTCCCGTGTAGGATATCATCTGAAAGGTATTTCCATTCTACACCTATTACACCATGTTTTAAATTCCTTTTATCATTTTCTAAGCCCCAGGCTTCATTTTAATTTTTTAATAAAATTTTAAAGTTCTTTTGAATTTTTTTCACTCATACAAGTGTTGCATATCTCCGTAAAGGACTTTTAATTCCTCTTCCATTTATCTTTGAACAAAACTTTTCTCACCCATCCGTGGGCGTATTTTTTTTTTTTTTTTTTTTTTTTTTTTTTTGAACTTTTTTCTCAAATTCTCTCAACTATCAAGAGTTGCATATCTCCAGAAAGGAAATTCAATTTCCCAGCCATTACTCCTGGAACATAACCGTTTCACCCATTCTGAGGGCGTAGGGCGCCCCATCCTTCTTTCTCAAGTGGTCTTCATTCGACAACAACACGAAATAAACATCTCCACTCCCTTTCATCCAACTATCAAGTGTAGCATATCTCCATAAAGGTAATTCAATTCCCCATCCATTACTCCTGGAACAAACCCCTTCCACTCATTTTACGGGCGTAGGGCGCCCCATATATTTCTCTCATTAGATCTTCAACCATCAACAACACGGAATAAACATCTCCACCCCCTCTCATGCGTTCTTACCGATCATTATAAATTTGCATAGATCTCATAGTAGGTTTTCCATTCCCGGAGCCACTATCAAAATATTTTCATTTTCAATACCCTGATCCCATTGTTAAATTTTCTTAAAATTTTGAACTTTTTTCTCAAATTCTCTCAACTATCAAGAGTAGCATATCTCCAGAAAGGAAATTCAATTCCCCATCCATTACTCCTGGAACAAAACTGTCTCACACATTCTACGGGAGCAGGGCGCCCCATTTATCTTTCTCATTAGATCTTCGTCCGACAACAACTTGGAATAAACTTCTCCACCCCCTCACATCCATCCTAGCCGATCATTATAAATTCGTATAGATATCATAGTAGGCTTTCCATTCCCGGAGTCACTACCATAATATTTTCATTTTCAAGCCCCTGTTCCCATTATTAAACTTTTTAAATATTTTTAATCTTTTATCAAAATTTCTCAATTATCAAGAGTAGCATTTCTCCATAAAGGGAATTCAATTCCCCACCCATTATTCCTGGAACAAAACTGTTTCACCCATTCTGAGCGCGTAGGGCGCCCCATTCATCTTTCTCAAGTAATCTTCTTTCAACAACAACACGGAATAAACATCTCCACTCCCTTTCATCCAATTTTACCGTACATATTAAATTTGTTAGATCTCAAAGTAGGCTTTCCATTCCGGAGCCACTCACTTAAAATTTTCATGTTTTGGACCCTGGTCAAAATTTTAATTTTTTTTTAATAATTTTAAACTTTTCTCAAATTCTCTCAACCATCAAGTGTAGCATATCTCCATAAAGGAAATTCAATTCCCCATCCATTAATCCTGGACTCCATAAAGGTGTTAAATTTCTACATCTAATCTCAAATTCAATTCTTATCCCACCCACTCCGAGGGCGTAGGGCGCCACATTTAATTTTCATAGTTTTCCAGGCTTCAACCTGAAATACACTCCCTCGCTCCTTTGCACATGTTCCCGCATCTCCTCACAATAGCGTCATTTTTATGGCCTTTCAATTTATACAATCAGCCTTGCACAGTATATCTCCCTCGGGTGCAGCTGCACTCGCTTTTTGCTGGACACTTATCTCTTCATGGGCTGGTCTCACATGGTTCTCCCAAAATTCACCCATTTTACTCTATCTAGTATTATCTTCATTATCTCTATTCATTTTTTTTTTATTCTCATAATTCTCTTTGCCGGAGAGAGTATCCCACATAACCTTTATCGCTAACGTAAATAAAGTTCTTAACTCAGAAATATAAGAAGAAAAAATATATATATATATTCCAAGAAGAATAAATCAATCACAAAGTGAAAGCTCAAACTCATAACTCGAAGACAAGAACAACCCGAGATATACAAAATCGACCAACAGTCAACACACAAAAACAAGAAACTCACAACAAATAAAAATGATAACCCCATCAAATCAATCAGACAAAGGACCGCCACTCCAACAATTATATGATATAGAAACAGGTAAAAGAAAAAACCTTAACGTTCACGAAATCCTCGCACAAGCAATCGGCCACTACAGAAGACACAAAGGAAGAAACAATGAAGGAGCAGACAAATACCTACAGTGGCTGCAAGTAGAAATAACAAAAAACATCGCATACATCAAAAGAAATGCATCACAAACACAAGATTCAACCCAACAAACAAAAATAACAAACACACTGGAAATATTCAAAGATGTAGATCAAGACTTCATTGCCTACCTGCATAGGGACACCAACCGACAAAACGTGAAAGATTTCCTGGATACTAAGCCCACATTCAGAGCATCTTTTAGACAAATGTGCAAACACCTCAAACAACACTCACCAGCAGGCACTGAAGGAGCTAACACCTTGCAAGAAAGAATAGTAACTCATCTCAAAGATATGCACCAAATCAAAGAAGAACTAGAACAAATCAAGGAAGGTGAGGTCCAAACAGACAACATAGAAGAAGAGTCCAACCACAACACACATCACCAAATACAAGAAAACAACACGGCATCCCTAGAACACAGAATCCAATCCCTGGAAGAAGACACAGAACGACTACAAACCAACACACTGGAAAGAGAAAACAAACAGCAAGCAGACAGAAAACAACTGGAGGAAAGAATTGAACACCAACAAGCCACCATAAAAGAAAGAGAGGACAACATAGAAAAATTAACAGCAGAACACAAAAAAACCCTCGCAGATCTCTACTCCAAGATGGATCTCCTCACTCAAGACAATCAAAGACAAAAAGAAGAAATAAACCAACTGCATAAGCAGCAAGAAAAGCAACAAAACTGCCAGATCCCGAATGAAGACGAAATTGAGCGGATGACCAAAGAAGGAGTTCAACAACTCCTGATAAAAATAAAGAACCAACTCCCACACGTCCAGAACACCAGAATGCTGAAAGAAGCCATAATAAAACAAAACACCACAAACACAGAAAAAATATTTCAAAAAATAGCAGATCTGGAATCAAAAGTCTCAGCACTTATCAAGAAACACAAAACACCAGCAATAGAAACACCAGAAGATAACAGCACACACGACTCATACGCAGAAAAACTGAAACAATCAGAAACAGGCAGACCATCACAACCACAAACAAGATTAACAGCATCTTCAACAGCCAGGAGATACTCCAAAGGGGCAATTTTACTATCTAGAAAATCAAACACGTCTCTAACGATGTTCTCAATCAGAGAACAAATACACAAAGCCCTTAAAAAACACAAGAACGTCCCACCTATACATTGTACAATAACAAGAAATAAAACAACATTAATAGTGAGATCAGAAACAGAAGAAAATGTTGACACCCTGTCGGATATAATACACCAATCAGAAGACATATCACGTCTGGTATCCCAAGAATTTGTAACAGAAAAAAGGAAAAAGCTGATAATACTAGGCATCCCGAAGTCGATCACACATGACGAAGTATTACAAGAAATCAACAAAAAGACAAACGAAGACATCGAACAACATTTACACATACATAAAGAAATATCAAAAGAAAATTCACGAACATACCAATTAGTAATAGACCTCCCAGAAGACCAAGCCTTGTTACTCCACAAAGTGGGTCGACTATCGCTCAGCCTCATAACATGCAAAATAAGGACATACTCCCCAATAATTCGTTGTCAAAACTGCCAAGTCTTCGGGCACTCCTCTACCAACTGTAAGAGAAAAACGGCTTGTGCATATTGCATGGCAGAACATGAATCTGAAAGATGTCCGAAGAAAAACCACCTGCGACAACACAGATGCTTAAATTGCACCTACACGCAAGATCAAGATGGATACCCCTACCCAAATAACCGTAGCGCCAACTCAGCCGGATGCCAAGTCTTTCAGGACCTCTTCCATAATCGCCATCGTGCACAGAACCTAACAGCAGAGAGTTCGCGATGGTAACAACCCCAAACCCAACAACCACACCAACTAGCAATAGAACAACAACACCAAAATTCAAAATAGCACAAATAAACCTTCAAAGAACAAAATCAGCAACAGCAGACCTCATAAATCACTTAATAGAAGAGGATTACTCAATAGCCTGTCTCCAGGATTGCGCAGTCACCAATAGAAGACCGCACGGATTACCATTATCCCTGCCTTCATATGCCTCGCAATCCAACAACTGCCACACAATCATACTGGACAACAACCTACAACATATACGAACACAGCAACACCAAAATTCAGTATTCATTAACGTTACACTCCAAGATATAATTATAACAATCGGCAATCAATACTCCCCGCCGTCAGCAGATCTAAAGGAAGACCTTCAAGCCTGGACAAACAAGAGAGGCATGAGCAAACACCTGATACACCTGGGAGACTTCAATGCTCATAGCCAACTCTGGGGGTATCCATCGGACGACGACAGAGGACACCATCTCATCACACATATGAGCCAACACCACTTAATCTCGGCAAACGACCCACCCAGCCCACCCACATTTCAGACAGAAAGATCACAAGGATGGCCGGACGTCTCTCTTTTCTCGTTCCCCGTATTCTCTAGATTAGAAGAGTGGACTGTGGAAAAAGACATGAATTACGGGGACCACCGCTTGATCACCATATATCTAAACATAACAACCCCAACTCTCCCGAGAAGAAGATACAGAACGAAGAACATATCGTTTAAAAAATTCAATCAACACTTAACCTCAAGACTAATAGAAAGAAACATTAACTTCCAGCAAATAAAAAGTAAAGAAAACTTCGATACACACTACAATGAATTAATACAAATCATACAAGAGACAAGTGAACACACTCTCAAGAAGAAAAGTAGCACACACAAACCCTCGATCAACTGGTGGTCTCCGGAGCTCCGAAAAACAAGAAACTACGTCCGGGCACTCCGAAGACAAACAAACTCTCCAACATCCACACAAGCCCACAAACAGAAATACAAACAGGAGCGAGCCAGATACAAGCTTCAAATCCAAAAAGCCAAACGAGAAGCATGGCTGAGATTCTGTCAGGCAACAACAGATCCCTATGGGAAAATGAAGAAAATTGCCTTCCAGGACTTTCACAAGAAAGAAACATATGCACTGGCACACTCAACAACAATCACACACACCAAGAAATCATTTTACAAGGACCTCACAGAACACATATATGGAAATTCACAGATTACAGACACCAGAACACCAACACCAGACAAGACGGCCCCTCCATTCACCGTAAACGAGTTAAAAACGGCAATATACAGCTTCAACAAAAACAAGGCCCCAGGAATAGACAACATAGACCATCCCATCACAAGACAAATATTCAAACATCACCCACAACTACTACAAGACATTTACAACACACTCCTCAAGCTTAACTACTTCCCGACAGCATGGAAGCAGGGGGAACTAGTCTTCTTCTTGAAAAATGGAAAGCCTCCAACAGAAGCGGACTCGTATCGTCCGATTTCCCTGCTGCCAATCCTGGGCAAAATCTTTGAGAAGCTAATACTAAAGCGTATCCTACATGAACTACACAACACACCAAAACTAGCACCGTCCCAACATGGATTCGTCCCAGGAAAATCGACGGAAACGGCAATCCAAGAAGTGCTGTCCATCATAGATCTAAGCAAACAAGAAGACAACTACACATATCTCATCTCTCTAGACTTCCACCATGCCTTCGACAATCTACCTTGGGATGCAACAGTGGAAGAGCTCGAAACCTTAGAACTGAGCAGACCATACATAAACACGACAAGATCCTTCCTATCGCTCAGATCTGCGTACACCAACTGGCTCTCTGGAGACCTTCACTGGTTCAAAAAGGGCTGTCCCCAGGGGTCGTGCTACGGCCCGTTTCTCTGGAGAATATTCATCAATAAGATCCTGATAATCCTCAGAGAAAAGGGATTCAAAGTGGTGGCGTACGCAGATGATATACTTCTAATCATAACAGGTCGCACCAGGAAGATCATAGAAGACAAAGGCAACGCAGCTCTCCAACTGATTCAAAACTGGGCGGATTGTCATTCCATTCAAATAACACACGAAAAATCAACAGTTCTGCAAATAAAGAATCGTAAATATCTCAAGCGTCCACCCACACTAAAAATTAATAACAGATCCATCAAACATAACCCCACACTAAAATATCTCGGCTTAGTTCTGGACAGCACACTTTCCTTCCTACCACATCTACATGCCAAGAGATCAGAAATCAACACAGCAGTCCAAAACCTCCTGAAGTTTGCAGCCTCACAACGCAGTATCTCAAAAGCAATACTAAAAATATGGAACAACACAATCTTAGAAAAGAAAATAACTTACGCTGCAGCAACATGGTTCCCCAAACTACAAAAATCCCACGGGCTGCGACTCCTCTCAGCAATTCAGGCACAGTGTCTGCTTTTGATCTCCCGTGCATACAAGAAGACAGCAACCTCAGCTCTCTGCGTCCTCACGGGAACAATGCCACTCTCACTAAGAACAGAGAAAACAGCAGCCCAAGGAGCAATCCTTAGGCTAGGCATCCCCATGGTTGGAATACAACCAGATATGTATCAACCGAAATTTATACCAACAGAAATTATACCATACAAAACATATTTTGAATGGGCAGAGAATGCAGAGGAGCAGCCAAATTTGCAAGTATACACGGATGGATCGAAGACTGACGCTGGTGTAGGATACGCTTTCTGCATCTACAACAAAGAAGACACAATAACAGAACATCAAATACACCTGGACACCTCAAACTCCGTTTACCAAGCGGAGCTGCTCGCAATTTCCGACGCAATTTCCTGGCTGCAAACATCCACACACGACAAAGCAACAATAAATTCAGACAGCCTTTCCAGCTTAGTGGCACTTACAGACATGAATACAGAAAATTATCTAATAGGTCAAATAATAAAGAAACTGCAAAACACAACAAAAAAGATCCTCTTCAACTGGGTAAAAGGCCACTCAGGAATTGCGGGCAACGAACACGCTGACAGACTCGCCAAGGAAGCCACACAACCGGACACATCAATAAAACACATCTTCCACCCAGCACCTCCATCCTACCTCAGAGGACAACTAAAACACAAATACACATCTAAATGGCAAGACCAATGGACAGCGGAGCACAGGGGACGAAAAGCCTACAGCCTCTGTCCAAAAGTCACCGAGGACTTCCTGGTCCCACACCGAAACATCTACCTGTACATAACCAACCACGGCCCGTTCCCATCATATCTCTCTCTCTTCAATAAAGCCCCATCTCCATTCTGCACATGTGGAAAAATAGGAGATGCCACCCACTACACACTCAACTGCCCGCTAACGTCAGCATATCACATAAGGAAACCGGCATTACTGAGGACCTCAGTTTGGTTCCACCACGTCCTCCATACACCAAATCTACAACAAAAAATAATAGACTGTGTCCATCTCCTAGAACACAATCAGCAACTCTTTCAAATGCCTCCAGCACACCTTCTAGGAAATGTCCTGCCCTCAGACGATGATGAAGAAGAATAACCCTCATCATTGACCACAAAAATAGCGGAAACACAGTAGTGTAAATAATTCCATTCCCTCAGTAAAAGCCTAATGGCCTATTGGCCTCATCTGTATTTTTTTTTTTTTTTTTTTTTTTTTTTTTTTTTTTTAAATAAACTTGCCAAGCAGGGCTTGTAGAGCTTAAGCCGTATGGTAGGCCACCCTGCTTGGTTGAATCTGAATCTGTATTACACATTACATTTCACACTCAGTAGCGCCATCTGTCAGTGATTATTGAAATTATTTTTTTATTGTTCCATACATCTCCCCACCTTCTCGAATAGTAAGCGTACCGATTTTGGTTTCATTCGGGTTATTCCTTCGAGCTACAGACAGCTCCAAATAGATATACTTATATTATAACCACCTTGTATTTATGGCTCCGTTCAAAATTATTTGAACCAGTAATGTAATTTCACAGTCTTCATATATTAAAAAATATTCAGCAAAATATTAAAGGAAATAACTTTATTTTCTCGGTTTGACGCTTTTTATTTCTTCTTAAAGATAAAACGAATGGAAAGTCAATGTGACATTTTTTAAAACTCATTAAAATTCTAACGTTTTTAGTTTTGCTTACGCATTTTATTATATAATCCATTAAAAAGTCTTTTAACGGAATATTGATTTGCTTTAAGTATGATGCTTTATCTTTACTTTGCTTTAAGAATAGCTGTATCTTTATAATTCCTTTGTGCTAAATATTGATTACTTTCTAATGTATCATTCTCTCGAAGTATATATTGAATTTTTAAATGCCTAAAAATGAATATAAATAAAAAAATATTCCAGTTTAGAAAAATATTAGACTATTCAAACGTAATTGGAATTTAGAAAGAATATGAAAAAAGAATACTCCTATAAACTTTGCCAATAAAATGTTTGAAAAGCATAATAATAGTAGAAACTGGTTATAACAAAGCTTAAAGGAGCATAAAAACTATTCGTTATACGCGGACGTCCTCATAATTTATTTCTTTACAACATTAATAACTTTATTTAAAAATGTAACTACATCATTGTTCATCAATGGGTTCCAAGTCATGCAAAGTGTACAGTAAAGTATAATAATAATAAATATTTAATTTACAGAATGGATTTATAATTTTAAAAGCTTTAATTGTGTTAATTTATCGTAAACATCGTGCCATTATTTTTTTGTTAACAGGATAGTACAGAATTTCACTTTAATATAAAATTTGTAGATTTTTTTTTTGTAGAATTTATTTAATTCACATAAGGTGGATCCTTCGGGACCCTCACATTGATGATTAGCCTTGCCACTGAAATAACAATAAAAATGATCAGTGGACCCGTGTTAGGACTCAATCAAATATATTTTACCAATATCTAATATTTTTTAGATGTAAGTTTAAACTTTAAAAAAATTTAATGATTAAAACTATCGGAAAAAAACATTAGTCAAGTGAGAATATCATATCATTGATACCATCAAAATTACAGCAAAAACTGATCGAAGATAGCAAAAAGCACGCGCAAAGTTTTTTAAAAAAAGAAGAAGAGGAATCGCATTTTAACTGTATTACAGGATGACGCCACCCGCTTAGGAAAAAACACGGGACAATGAAAAATAAATTGAAATCATATCAAATAAAATTTAATTAAATATAACAAATCTACAAGTGAAATACTACTGCTTCAATGGAACGATGGTGTCTTTTTCTTTGAAACATTTGAATTTCAATTTTGCTTTTCAACAATAAATTTAAAATAAGCCCGTGCAGAGACGTCACACTTTATCTTTTATATATTATTATTTTTTCAAACCATTGTTTAGCACGCTATAATACAGTATTTTATTTTTGAGACACCATTGATTTACAAAAAAAATTCATTGCATTTATGTAAACAACGCTGATTTAATTTTTTATTAACAGAAATTTTGAATTAAAGACATGTTTTGACGAAATGTGGGTATACTATGTCAGAAGCCGGTTCAAAAATTTTCGAATGATACCGCATTCATTGTTGTGCGTTTTGTAAATGCATAGAAAAAGGGATGTTGACAACAGAAATAATACATATGATTTATTTAAAATCAATATTAGATGAGGTTGACAGTGGAGCAGGGTAGTAACACTGATATAATTTAAAGCTTAAACACTGAAGTAACGAAAGGTAGAGAAGCTGACCCCAAGAATTTCGCTATATTATATCACTAACTCTAAATATGATAGCTCGCAGATATCAGTAGAAATATTAAATATGAATATATACTTTTAAAAAAATCTAGAACTTGAAAGGAAATCCGTGAATACCAAAACACTTTTATTAAATCACGTAGATGTATCATCTTACCAATAGCCGAAACGTCTCAGTAGAAGTCTTTATTCAACACTCAAACAACACCGAATGTCATTAGCTCTCTTCCTGGCAAAATCGAACTGCAAGTTTGAAAGTGATGAAGTTCTGTTCTATCTAATATATAAAAATGAAAATTTGTCTGTCTGTCTGTAATTCTTTATAAATTCGAAGTTCAGAAAAGAGAATCCTGAAACTATACGCACAGGCATATTAAAACACAGCCCAACTAGAGTAATCCGAAAGTGAAATAAATTATAGTTAATTTTTAATTATTAAAAAAACAACAATCTAACAGTCCTATCAAGTTTAAACGTTTTTCATTATTGCAGCTGCCAGCAATTAAAAATTCACAATGAAATTCTTTCCACAACTATCAATTTTCTATTGAAAGATTTCCAGGTGCAAAATGAAAAGGAAATAAAAAGTTTCAAGTATGAAAAAGAAGATGAATATGACGTCATATTGGAAGTATAACACAGATTTTTAAAGAGTTTTCAATAATTCAAGGAGCATAAATATTAATAAATACAGAAAGCAAGTGAATATGACGTCAGCAGGTGAATATATAACGTTATATGAGTTTGAGGAACGCATTGAATCCTGATAAAAATCTGATTCTGGAAATATTGGCATATTTTAATATTTTGAGGTTCTCCAAATTCGTTTTCGCTATTTTTAAAGCTATTCCACATACATACGTGTGTGTATGCATGTATATTAGAATTTACAGAAATGTTTATGTCACCAGAGCTCATTCTTAATGAATAACTGAAATAAAGATTTCAGACTTTTTTTTTTTTTAAATAAAATTCATGCAAGTTTTGTATTTGCCACCGATTATTTACTAAGTAAGTATGTAATCTGTCTTCCAAATTGAATTAAAAATGAGTGAAAATCACGCAAATTAAAACTCAAAATAAAAGCGTAAACTAAAACGTTATTTTTTAGAATGGCAACACATGTACTTCGTTTGCATGCAAAGTTACATTTGTCAGAATCTTAGCAGTTGTGAATTTTCAGCTTTTATTGCTTCAATGGTGAATGGAAGCTAGCTGATTTCTGATGAGTTTATAATATAAATTTAGATATTTTTATAATGGGTTCTGATTTAATTCATGTGTATAATATTAGCATGCTTCTTTTATTACGTTTTTATACTGCATGTTTAATTTCGAACTAGATTTTTCTAAACAAACATTCTTAATATCACGTGCAAGATCGTGTAATTTCATATGTACCAGTATTTTCATACTTTTGAGATCCGACAAAAAGACGACGATATTCTCTTCTACCTGTATATTTGTATCATACAGCCGACCACAGAAACCTAATTAACACGGCACTGCATAAAAGAACAGCGACAATCAGATTTGGGAGATTTAACCTACTTTGCGAATGTAAAAGAAATGACAGAATAGGGTGGTTTTCCACACACAAGTGTTAGAATCCGGGTAACAGGTTCACAGACAAAACTCAACAAAGTAGCTAGGCACTATGCTACAAAAGTAAAAATTACATAGCTGTAGTTTTTTTAAAATACAAAATTGCACTGTTACGAAATCATAAGAATTGTAATAGTTTTAATGTAAGTATCCCCCTTTTATTTTCAATGTGTAATTTCAATGTATTTTTGTATGCTTTCTTTTAACTTACAATTATGTATGTATGTATGTGGCACTCAAATATTGTCACCCATTTTACACACGCTTTCTGTTGAGAGAGAGCTTTGAAATTTAGACTATATATGTATTCCTGAAGACAATACATGAATTGGACTTTAAGTTTATAAATTCCATTCCTAAGTGTGTGTGTGTGTGGGGGGGGGGTGCAACTTCGGCCCGAAACTGTATTTTCCCCATAGAAATAACGTTGCCATTGTTTAATATTAATTTAAAAAAAATAGCTTTATTGTTGCAAGATTCGTCCATTTTAATCACATTGTTGCTTGCATCATTACGACGTCGGCATTTATATGGAATATATATATATATATAACTGAGTATGTATTGATGAATGAATACATATGAATACAATGAGTATTTTTTGAAAAGTACTAATGACAGGGTTGCCACAACAGCGCCAAAATGTGACCAACTTGGCGAAAAAACGCCAAATTTAGAGAAAAAATAAGTTGACAAATATGAAGCCAACTTGGCGATAGCTGGTTAATTTTGCAAAATTCTCATTTATAGCCATTCATCTTCCATAATCTTCTTCCATTGGCATAGCCTTCTATTTTCTACAAATTGCCATAAGACAAAAAAAAATTAAAAAAGCATTTTTCTAAAGGCCATTATACATATTCAATAAGAATTATGAGGGTTATTGGAAGATTTCTAGCTTAAGTTTCTTGAAAATGTCAATTGTGAAATAATCCTAAGTTATGTTTTATACAATAATTTCATTATTCTCACTTGATTTAACTGTATTTTGATTTTTTTTTTTACTTGTTCGCTTATTTCCATTTAGTTATTTAGTTACATGCTTCATTCATTGCTTCATTAAAGAGTGATACGCCTAATTTTCAAATAGATTTCCAAGGACATTTCTTTTTGTGGTTGTTTTTTGTATAAAATTAAACTCTACTACATACGAGTTTTAAATTTAGTAGTTTTCCTTTTTTTTTTTTTTTTTTTTTTTTTTTTTTAAGAGGGAATTTTATTATATTGAGGGAAATTTAAAACATTCGATTTGTTCGTTACTTCGATTTATCAACAGCCCGTATTGTCCAGTTTGTAATGTTTATTAAGACAAAAGACACAAAAAAGATAGCAATTCATGGAAAAGAATTATGACTATAACTATGAGATAAAAAGAAAATCGAAGTATTTTCCTGAAAAAAAAAAACCACAGTTAGACTGACATTTATTATACAAAACTCGTTAAGAAACTGAACATTTCATACTTATTAATTTTATTATATAATCCATCAAAAACTCTTTTACCGAAAAATTGCTTTTTTTTTCTTTTTAGCATGACGGATTACCACTTTTTTTTTTATTATTATTATTTGTATCCTCTAAAGATGGATTGCTTTTCTAATGGCTTATTCTTAGTAATAAATATTAAATTTTGTATAGCTTAAAATATAAAAATTATATTTTGGAAGAAAACTCAAACTTTGTCCTTATATATATCAATCAATTTATACAAATTAAAAGATCCAAGTATTTCACCATTAAGAGTTTAACAGCACTCAAAGTTTTGAAATCACAAAATATATTGTTCGTTATTATTATTTTTATAATGTTTGAACGTTTAAGAATACTATAGGAATATTCCTAAAATTACTGCCGTGCGAGACGCTAATGCTGAGCTAGGCACTGGCCGGTGAAACCCGCGAAAGCAAAACTTTAATCTTAATTACGTCAAAACACTGTTTTTTTAGCGATTTTGCTACAAACAATTTGAACACATTCACGGATTTATTCTTAAAATATATATACATTTTAACGTCTGAATAAAATCAATATTTAAACTAACTATGAGATATTAGACAGACTTGAATACATTTAAAGATAATTAAATTAAAATATATACTTCAAAACATTTAAAATTACAATCCAAAACGTACAAAGTATACATTTTGCTATGTCATCGCATAACCTCTTCAGTACTAACATCAACCACAACAACTAAACATGGAACAGAACTGGATTCAGTTAAAGTTGAATTTTTTTTTTTTTTTTTTTTTTTTTTTTTTTTTTTTAGAAAGAAGAAATATTCATTAGCAATTGCACCTCTCTCGTTCAAGGTATCTGGGTGAAAGTTAGTGCACCATCCCTCCATTAAAAGTCTGTAATGGTAACATTTTCAGGTATTTTTAAAAATTGCCGAATCTAAGAAAGTATTGGTTACAGTTACCGTGTCAAAAGCATGTTGGACTAATTTGGAATTTAACGTGCCATTTTTAAATGTGCCGATATCATCCTTAATACACGGATTTACATGTTTATATTTTTATATTTTTCAATAAAGGAAATTAAATTCTCTACAAACTAAAACTGGAAAAAAAATTCAAGTTAGAACAAAACTTATGATTAATTTTTATAAATTTTCCAGTTTTTTTTTAAATTTATAATTTTGTTCCTTTTTTTAGGGTTTCGTTCATCTCACGAAACCCTATTACTCCCGTTCCGTTGTCTATATGTCACAGAGCCATTCTCAGAACCTATATAACTTACAGAGTTGAAACTTTGTGTATATGTTACGGCCAAAACCCAAAATTGGCCAGTTCGCGAATTGGACGGCCAATTCGCGAAATGGCTAGAGGCAGTCGGGCAGTTCCTACCACGCAAATGCCACCTACCAGACAGGCTTGGATCCCCATTTCGTATATTGGCCAAGGACTCCTGGCCACTTCGCGAATAGGCCGCCCAAAACCCGAAATACACTGTTCATTTCATGTACTTCGGGCTTTGGCCAGGAATCTTGGCCAATTCGCGAACTGGCCGAACTTCGGGTTTTGGCCGTAACATATATATAACTGAATACCTGCTATGAAGCTCAAAATATTAAAATTTGAAAATATCGTATTATTTTAATAAATAGAGATAAAAAACCAAAATTCTAACAGCCTTTTCCTATTAAATTTAAAGCTTTTTCGTTATAGCAGTTGCCAACAATTAAAAATCCGCAATAAAAGTTATAAGTCCGCAATAAAGCGATATAAATAATTAATTTTCTATTGAAAGATTTCCACTTGAAAAAAGAAAATGAAATAAAAAGTTTCACCAATTGAAAAAAAGATTAATATGAACTAAAAAGGACTGACGCATATTGGTAATAAAACGGAAATTTTCAAAGATTTCTCAATAATACAAGGAGTATAAGTATGTGTATGTACAGAAAGCAGATTAATATCATGTCATTAGATAATTAAAAAGAAAATTAATCAGACGTCATATCGGATGTTTAACGCATTTCTCATATGTTTGAGAATAACACAAAGCAAATATCAATATGAGTAATAGAGAATAGTAAATATATGAGTTTAAGAAACGTATTGAATCATGATAAAAACCCGATTATGGAAATATTCACATATTTTAACATTTTGAAGCGGTACAACATGTTTAATTTTGAAATTATTTTTTTTTAATATCGCATTTAGTCCACATGACAGATATTATTAAGACAGAGTATATTAGCGGGTTTCGCCCGCTATCGGGCTGGTTTAGATATTCGAAAAAACGAAAAAATAGACAGGTAAATTTTTAGTTTATAAAAAACATTTTTTTGTTGCTAAATGAAATTTATTAGGATTTATTAAAGAAATGATAAAGTGTTTTGAAAGGAATATTAAACGAAACCCTTTGTGCGATCTTCGATCACACTTACCCACTTATTTGTTGTTGTTGGCGGTATAATTGAAAAACATCCTAGTAAGCCGTATAAAGTAGAAAATATGTAATGCGTACTTAAAAACTAGTTTTGCAAGATTAATTTTTTAGTAAAATATTATTATTATTATTATTTTATTTAAAAAATATTTTTTTTCTATAAAACATAAAAACATAAATTCAAAAAGAAGTGATAGTCTTAACTATTGGCAGAGTTCGTAATTCCCGATCAAACGTCAGCCAATTTCTGTCATTTCAAAGCTTCCTAGATCTCTTAAAATATTTAATGATTTAAACATTTAAAAATTATAATACAGTGTGTCCAAGACGAAACGGCCTAATTTGAACAGTCTGTAATACAACATGTAATCGCTGCATTAAAAATATTGAATCAACAATGGATACAAATAGTTATGAAGTTTTGTTTGTGCAGTCAAACCATTCCTACATGTGCCCCACGAGTGGCAACGAGGATGTATAAGGGGGATGGTCAGAGAATTGGACTACCTCTCCTAATCCATCTTTGTGAGAATTCGGCAGTCAGTGTGTTCCGGACTCCCAAATGCCAGTGTGGAGGTGCTCTATCCTGCCAAGGACCCCATTTCTGCCTACATCTCTGCCTACCACCATACGGTTTGTGCTTTTTCAGAATTTGTTGTCATTTTTCAATTTTCAATTTTTCTGATTTTCTGCACCTGAAATAAAAATCATTGCTTAACATGATGTAAATTTACACATCTAAGCCACCATGTAGGGGAGATGGGGGAAGAATGGGACAAAGGATGGATGGGACGTTCTCAATATTTCAGGCAATAAACTTTTTTTTTTAGTTGCTTCCTATCCTCATAGATTTCACTACGATAGTGTGCTTCAGAACCAAAAGCAAAAAATTACTTTTAAGCAGAGTTTTCAGGGAATGATAATTTGAAGGAAACTGAAAACAGCCATGTGGTTTACATGGCTGAGATCTCACTGACCATTCCCTTTAGGTCGTCAGCTATAAGTCGAGAAGTCGCAAGTAATAAATCAATTTCAGACATTAAAGATCTAGTGGGTCGGTTTCTCCTACAAACAAACACCTGTTTACCTTTAGTGGCACCTATATTACGCTGGCGACATAGACACAGGCAGCATGCTCAGTCAGTATTCAGACAGCAATTTTCATCCAAACTATGGCAAACCTACATTCCTGAAATTGAGATCTCACTGATCATCCCCTTTAGGTCGTCTGCTACAAGTCGAGAAGTCCCAGGTAATAAATCAATTTCAGACTTTGAAGATATAGTGGGTCGGTTTCTCTTGTAAACGAACACCTGGTTACCTTTGATGGCCTCTATATTAGGCTGGCAACATACGCACAGGTAGCATACTCAGACGGTATTCAGACAGCAATTTTTGTCCAAACTATGGCAAACCTACATTCCTGAACTTGAGATGGGTAAGACACTTTAACAAAATTGGGATGAAAACAGGCTCGCCAAGATTCTTGGTCATTCGTTTTTGTCCAAAATCGTCTCAACCAATAAAATTTTATAATTCTTATATCGCCAACCTCACCTTAGTTTACCTTCCGAACGCAAAAAGCGTTAGTAGCGCTTCCAACAATCCGTGTATGCTTGTATTTGCATTTATTGCACTAAACTGAAAAAATTAGTGCGTGTGTTTTTCACAATTTAGATTTAAATACTAAGAACTTTTACAAGAGGAGAAGAATATTAAATTAAAAACAAAAACGAGTACAATTTGCGTAAGTACTCTTTTTAAAGAGTGCGAGCATGACAGTTAATTATCTTCATTTCTGTATAACTTTTAGTGATTTCAAAAAATGAATAAGATTTTTATTAGAATAACTCATATTTGTAATAACAGTTCTCACTTTATCTGTATATAACAAATTAATTAACCTACATTCAAGCTTAATTGAAACCACCTAATTATTTTTGCAAGGGATTCAAGAATATTAATCCTTCTCTTTCACGCATTAAATTATGTTGTTTATTTCTGTGATTTATTAATGCAATTAGCTGCTTTTCATATTTCTCATTCGCCTTTATTAGTATTTTCCCAAAAGAAATGCTTAATTGCACAGTCTTAAACTAACTACATCTACTTATCAGGTAATTCGATTGGTGGTAATAAAAGAAAAGAATTAGGAAAACAGAACATTTGATGAAATATCTGCTTAATGTGCGAATTCGTAATGAGTAAAAATAAAAGGGAAAACGAATTAACAGAAAATAATTTTGCAAAAACAGGAAAACTGTTATTAATTAACTGCTGGACGCTGTCCGTGTCCTCGATAATAATAACTTTAAATACACCTAAAATCTACATTGAATGATTTTGTATTTTTAAATGAAAAGTTCTCCAACCGAACCAAGAGATGTAGATCAACTGCATTCGGCAGCGTACTTCGCACGTGCAACGTACTCTCTGGTTTGTTTTGATTTAATGTTTTTAAACGGAAACCTTTCCAAACAGGCTTAATGTTGGGAGACCCACTAACTTCGGTAGCGTACAAGCGCACTGATACGCACGCGCTGGTCTGTTTTGATTTTATATTTTTAAACGAAAATGTTTACAAACAAACCTAATGCTGAAGACCCTAATGCTTTAAGAAGTGTACACCCTCAAATATGAATGATTTTACTTTTTTAAACGAAAATTTTTATCAAAACGAAACTAGCGTTGGAGACCCAATGCCTTAGGAAGTGCACACCGGGCGTGCTACGCCTCTGTCTATTTCGATTTTATATTTTTAAACAAAAGACCTGGCGTATCGCTGGCTTGTGATAATATCCTTAAGTATACCTAAAACCAGTGTTGAATATATATCGAATCATTATGAAAAAAATGGTGTTAAAATACTGATATTTAGTGGTAAAATAGCCTGAAAGAAGTGTTTTTCTTCTTTTTTCTAATTTCCATCGAAATTATATTTTCAAACTGGTTATTTTATCCCCAAATCTCATTATTTCTAAACCAAAATTTTATTCGAAAACCAGCTAAAATGTTCGTTCAATATATTAAAATTTTAGCTCAAAAATAAGTTTACGTTATAAGTTTAAATAAGAGCGCGAAATGCTGGGCTACGGGAAAGACTTTTATTATCTAACTGATTATTTACTCCGAAAATCTCGTAATTTCTGAAAAAAAAAATTCTTGATCATTAGCTAAAAGGTTAGCATATTGTGTTAAATTTGCAAAGCGATTGTATAAAAATAATTTATTTTTTTTAACACCAGAACGGCGGAAAAATCTTACTTACTGGAACGGCGGGAAGGGGTCATTTTGACCCCTCGATGAAACTACTGAAATAACAACGATAAAACAATTTTAAATGCCATACATCGTGACAAATATGTAATTTACGCGTATATATATATTTCATCATTTATATTTAATTTATATTTAAAATTACTTGATAATTTATTGAATTTTTAAAGTACTGTAAATGTAACGCCTACAGGGCAATCAATTGGATCATACTACAACTACTGAAATAACTCATTAATTTGATATAAAAATTGATTGGTTTCTACAAATTAAAACAAATGCTAACTAAAATAAAACACAATTTATAAATTAATATGTTTTTCATCAGTATTTCATACCTATATATATATATATATATATATATATATATATTCAATATTGTCCAATATTTGAAAAACTAACAAATCTAGAATGCTGTTTTTTTTTTTAAAATACTTGTTATCTATTTAGGAAAAGTCAAAACATTTCTTCCAACCAAACAAAAGTAATCAACCGACAAATGTGCTTAGGGGTCAAAATGACTCCTACCGCCATTCCAGTGTTAAACAAAATGTACTTAATGTTAATCCTGCGGTCAATAGAAACAAACAAAACTAAAGTCACGTGAGCTACTTTCGGAAAGAATATTTTTCTAACAGTTAACATTAATATTTTTTAAATGGATATCAGCATTCGAAAGTAAAACGAACGTAGATGTAGTTTGCTACTTTTCTTTTTTTTTTCGTATTTTCATTTCCATAGCGCACGCGGATTTTTTAACTTTGCAGAAAAAAATGAAAACCTCGAAATGTGTTCCGAAAAGATTATTTTCAAAAGGCTTAATACTATACATATTTTTTTAACTGATTGCAACTTTAAAAATATACAAGGACGTAGATTTAGCTTGGTATTTTTAAGTTTCGCGTATTATGAATATTTCAGCTCACGCGGGTGGCGTAAGTTGGGAGAACAATACGAAAAACGACATTTCGAAAGGGTTAGTATTGATATTTTTTTAATGGATTGTACCGTTAGAAAGTTAAAAATGCTATATTACGGATGATGCTTTTCGATTTTCCATATTTCTACTCGTCGAGCAGATGCGGCCGTGAAAGACGGAAGGAAAGTACAATTTTCGGCTATCCGATTCTGCCCTGCTTTCAAAACAGCAGAACATGCCTTCATCCGCAGTGTTGCGAGTCCTTGTGTCATAAAAAAAAATACCTGAGACTCATGTGCATCAGGACTTGAGTTGGACACCAAAATTTTCAGACCTTTACGTGCGGTAGAATTTCCTAGCCATCATGGACACACACACGCACACAAACATCTTTCTTTTATTACTATAGATTATATTAAAAAAACATTTCACTGATAGCTATATCTTTAATTATAATTGGTTCTAGAGATAAAGAAAAAGTTTTGTGCCAAATCATAGAAACTATTTTATAATTGTTTGTAGTTTATTTTGCCATAAGGGGCCATCTAAAAGACGAATTTAAAACCAACTTTTAAAAGTTTGAAATCAACATAATAATTTTATTAAATATTGAAGATCAATATGCCAAAAAACGTGTAAATACAAAATATTTCAACAATTGTAAATGATAGGTTGCAGAAATAGAAATTTTAAATGTGGACCAATCACTGTTTAACCCTTTCAGGGGCAAAGTACTTATGTTTCTAAAATGTTGAAATCAGTGAATCACACCGGGATTTAACAACAAAATTTATTTCAAAATAAGTAGAAGCGTTTCTTCACGTATATTATAAAAGTAAAATTTGATTCCAAAATTCCGGTGTCAATGTGGCGTTAGGAAATGAAAATTAAGTGGTATATATTATATACCACCGCCCCTCAAGGGGTTAACTCCTTGGGGACGAGCGACATGAATACGTGACGCATAAAATGCTCAGAATCCTCGATTAATCCCACCAGTTATTTTTTATTGTAAGGTTTCGGTTATCTGATCATAGCATTTTTGCGATTCATGTAGGTGATCATTTCTGTTTTGAAAAACCGGTGGTAAGAGATTAAAAATTCTGTAAATGACGCTCTTCGCGAAGGGGTTAAGAGAAACGTCGGTTAATTAAACTTAACTCGAACAATAATTTACGTATTTTATGACGTTTTATTTTATATAATAATTTGAAAAGGCCCAACCATAAATCATTTGCATCTTTTTAATTAAACCTTTTTTTTGGCATACCAAATATCCTCTTTATTGTTTTTACCTCAGTCACACTAATTGTAAAGATAGCATACGAATTGACATTTTCCCAAATGAGTGAAAAAGTGTCCAGGCTGGGAGTCGAACCAAAAACCTCTTGCTCAAATTTCAACGCTCTGCCAATTGAGAAACTGCCTCACCAGTGGCTGAGAGGTTCTGCTGTTGAAGCTGGTAGACCTTACGCTGGGTTCAAACCCCTGTCGCGCTCGACGACCCAAACGTTTGGAGTTTTCCATGGTTTTCTTCGAACCTTGCCGTTAATACGGGTTATGACCCCTTAAAAAGGCCTCCACGGAGAGCACTCCTCTTAGGTCCTTCGCTCATACACCCTTCGCTCATACACCATGCACGAGGGATATCCTCGTGCTGATAATTGACCGTCATAAATCAACCCAACCCAATTGAGCAACCTAGACCGTTAATTAACCGACACAATTACATTACCTGCGGTTAATTCCGTTGAGCTGTTTGAAATAGCATACCAAATTCAATGGCCAAAAGGGTGTATGAGTGAAATGTATTTATCGGTTGTCAGTCTAGGTAGCTCAATAGGTAAGCAGTTGGCAGTTTAAACCAAATATCTTTGGTTCTACAGTCCAGGCTGGAAGTCGAACCAAAAATCTCTTGCTCAAATTTTAACACTCTGCCAATTGAGCAACCTAGACCGATAATTAGACGACACAATTACCTTATCTGCGGTTAATTGCGTTGAGCTGTTTGAGATAACAGACTAGATTCAATGGCCAAAAGGGTGTATGAGTGAATTGTGTTTATCAGTTGTCGGTATAGGTAGCTCAATAAGTAGACAGTTTGCAGTTTAAGCCAGATATCTTTGGTTCTACAGTCCAGGCTGGGAGTCGAACCAAAAATCTCTTGCTCAAATTTCAACGCTCTGCCAATTGAGCAACCTAGACCGATAATTAGCTGACACAATTACCTTACCTGCGGTTAATTCCGTTGAACTGTTTGAGATAACAGACCAGATTCAATAGCCAAAAGGGTGTATGAGTGAATTGTGTTTATCGGTTGTCGTTTATCAGTTGGAAGTTTAAGCCAGATATATTTGGTTTTACAGTTTTTCAGTCAGTTGGAAAAATATCAATTCGCATGATAAGAAATAGTAACTAATAATGCGAATATTGAAAATTCCGAAATAGAAACATACACTTTTGATCATCACTAGCTTCTGTAAGTTGAAAACCTACCGATAAACATTTTCGCACGCTTTTGACCGATAGACATTGACGTTATATCCAAATATGTAACATCAACAACTTTTATGAAGTTATACTTTCAAGTTTAAACTTTCTTTCTAACCACTTCCTATATGCCAACGATAAATTTATGAATTTCCGTTTGAGCAAAGTTATTCTCATTTACAAAATAATAGTTATATCATTATATTAATGATTTAAGCTGCAATATCACTAAATCTTTAAAACATGTTTTTCAAAATATATGCAATCCTCGAACACATTTTAACTCATATTTAGAATGTTTCTGATGGAGCAATCGAAAACTTTTTATAATTGTAAATACAAATTTTGCAAAATGAGGAATCGAACGAAAATTAAAACGTTTTAGACGCTCGTGTTGAAGTTTTCAAAATCTGCGTGAATATGAACGTGTACATGGTTCCATAATAAGAAAAACATAGTATGTGATTAGTACATAGAAATTCTTAAACAGTGAACTTTGGTACAGTCTTGGAAATGAAAAAGCACGACCCCTTCTAACTCAATCGCAACTCAAATTATATACAGGGTGATATTTTTTAAAGTTGTGAAAGTAAAACCCATTAACAAAAGAACCACTGATCCAAATGACCTAAAATTTCACCAAAATGCTCCCAAAGCAATGGGATTTTTTAGGCGTGATTAAAAAAAAAATCTTAAAATCGCACCCACAGATGGTGCTGTAAGTTAACAGAAACAAAGAATATCGCCAGAGGGCGGAAAATAATGGACGGTACTTTTTGAAAAAGAAAACTGTATTACGCATATCAAAATCATACAGAATGCAGTAATTGGGAAAAGGAACTGCAAACACAATCAGAAACAGAAATAAATAAAAATATGGAGTAAAACATTCGTATGGAACTGCGCAACTAACGCATAAGATTTTCAATGTGCTATCCAATGATTTCAGCTACGAGTTGGAAACGTGAAACCGTATATTCCACAACAGAGTGAAGAGTATCCACTGTGCGTGTGTCTTGCCCAAGCTCCTCTCCCGACTTTATTTCATATACAGCGCCATCTGTCGGTGAGATTTTAAGTTTTTTCTTAACCATGCCTAAAAAATACCCATTGCTTTGGGAGCATACTTGTGAAATTTCTGGTCATTTGGATTTGTGGTTCTTTCGTTATAGGGTTTTACTTTCGCAACTTTAAAAAAAAATCACCCTGTACATGTGACGGGTTCCAACCCGCATAGCATGCACTGTCACAGTGACGTCATTGTGACGTCAATGTGAATCACGTACGTCACGTCACATCTGTGACCAAAATGCCACCACTTAGTAACGTCACACCGTGACCAAAATGTGAACGTCTTGGAGATCTAAAGAAAACTTAAAATAAACTTTAGAACATCTTATAACATAAAGAAAATTACTTTTTGACAGTTTTAAAATTTTTTGTGACGTTGCAATGACGTCACTGCAAGTCACATAAGTCACGTAAAACCTATGTCCAAAATGTCAACACTCTGTGACTTCACGGTGTGATCGGAGAGTGAATTTGAAAAAGAAAACTCATAAAATATAGATTTGAATTATGTCATGTACCTAAATCATTAATAAAAATATTGTCACACACTATTTAAATATATTGAGTATTTCCAAAATAAAATAATAAATAAATATCTGTCTACATATATGAGGCAGATAATTTTTTACAATTTTCATTACCATTTTCATGAAATTTAACAAAATATACTATATAATACAAAGGTAAAAATCCTTAAATAGAAATTTAGTTATTTATCGAGTTATAAGCAATTCGTGTCACGTGACGACCAGTTTTTCACTGTCACGTCGGATATTCAAATCAAAACGCCGAATTTGACATTCTTTTCTGAAAGATCTTCTGCTTTTAACAAAAAATGGAAAAGGTTTTTCAATAACATAGTTTCTGAACAAAACACGAGCCAATTTCGTGTATTTCCGAGCAAAAATGAATTAAAAACATGTTATAAAGTATATGTCATTCCTATAGCAATTTATCCAAAACTGGCCAGTGCTTAGTAAGATGTCACCTCTATTAAATATATTGCTCTTTTCGATAGAGTGTAAAAAATGAAAAATTTGTACTTAGGAAATTTGATTGCAATTTAAATTTATATCGAAATTACTTTATAAAGCCTATTAAATCAATTATTATTTAAAATATATCTTTACTTTTGACGACTAAAGCAAATGCAATGGATTAAAAAATATATAAAAATGTAAATTTTCACAGCTTATTTCTAAGAATACAAAACTCTCACATATAAAAAAAGAATATTATAGCATCATTAGAAGTTCATTTTTCAGCCATATAAATTATAAAGGTTTTGAAATGTCTTTATTTAAATTATTTTCTTCCTATATCATTTGCCGTAAAAGTTGGAAACATCTGCTAGCTGTTATTTTGTTGTGTTTAAACAATACTGCGCGCGCATATTGAAGGCAGACGACTTTTTCTCATTCGAAGCTAGGATTAGCGTGTGTTGGGTTCTTTGAAGTTTGTAGATTTATACTGTGTAAGTAAATTAACGTTTTAAAGTGAACAATCTCCATTTTAAAGTAAACCATCCATTTTAACATCTCACTGTGTCTAGCCGGGTGCGTTCATAAGGCCTGGGTGATATATGATTTCTCAGATCTATGAACACATCGCTTCTGCTGGAATAATTTGAAAATTATTGTAGTGGATTTACATTCTAATTTTTCAATGAAAGGGAAGCAGATAAGGAGCATTCCATCATAACCCCTTTATCTATAGATCAGCAGGTAACTTTTAATGTCTTCGCAGTTTTGTTAATAGTGCATGTTTAGTACTAGTACATTTAATAGTGCATTATTTAAAAGTTAAATGTTTAAATTTTCTTTTAAAAAATCACTTGTATTAAATTTTATCTTAATGTTTTATATTTTTTTAAAATAGATTGTTTGGAAAAACTGTATTTACTAAGAATATGTATTCTAAATGTAAAATGTTATATAAAAGGAGGAATTTATTTAATATTTTGCGTTTCTTAGTTCAATTTTCATAGTTATTCATTATAATTAAAAACATTTCAATTTTTAAAACTATTAATATTTGATTTGCAATTTAATAATTTCGTTCCTAGTGTAGGTTTCCAGAAATAATTTTCCGATATATTTGAAAAAAAAAGTGACAATTTAATGCATTGAATAATTTATTTGTCGAGATATGTCAATGTTAGATGCAGAAAAATAATAAATATTGATGAAACAATAAAATAACTGTTTAGTTAAGGTAATTTTTCCAGCTGTGTTATCGAATGTTTTTACTGTAAAAATTTATATTTAAGTTCTGCATTTAGTATTCTATCAAAAACTATAAATAAAATAATTTGTAAAGAAAAAAAAAATATTTTTTTTTTTTTTTGGCATTTATGATCTTAAGTTCTATATTTCATTTACAACAAAAACTGTTTTACTGCTTGATACAATGTTTATTATTTAATAATATCGCACAATAGGTATATCTATTATTTAAATTGATTTCTAATATAAATTTTTCAGAATGCTTATTTGAGAAATGTGTACTTATATTTTCTTTAAAGTTGTTCTCAAATACAAAATAGCTAATTTCTGGCATATTTCTGAATTCATTTTTATTCGGAAATACATGAAATTGGCAGTGTTCTTATTCAGAATAGCTATATATAATCGAATGGCGTTATCCATTTTTTGATAACGGCAGATGATGTTTCAGAAAACACTATCAAAGTCGGTGTTTTAAACCAAATTTCCGACGCGCAGCGTCAGAAACGGGTAAAACGTGACCGACATTGATCTTAAGTATTACATTTATCTAAAAATGGAAAACGCTATTCATTCCAAATAGCTTTAATAATCAGGCATGCAAGTGCCATGCGTTTAAAAGTTTGTTCATAAATGTGTCAGAAAGTTTCGTGTTAACCGGTTTCTCAATCAGATGCAAAGTTTTAATTTGAATACGAATTGCATCAATAAAAATGATTGCCGATCCAATCCTTATCGTCGATCTTATCCGTATTTGGTGAAATCTTGTTATCCGAATCCATGCGAAATCATTTATCAGGTTCTGTCGGGTTGTGGGCTTACAGATTTTTTGTTGTTGTTGTTGCTGGGTTAGGGTAAGAATACGGGTTGAATCAAAATATAGTTTCAGTCAACCATCATTCATGTTCAAGTTGACATTCAATCATGTTCAAGAAGTATATAACCGGATTCGTGTATGACTCTAGATCCAAGCCGACATCAGAAATTGTATCGTAACACAATTTCTGATAAAATCTGGTTACTCGGTCGTATGCAAGATTCTATTCCAAACAAGACTTACAGTAAAAACATTATACCCGACTCGGGTCAGATCGGGTTCACGAAAATCAGGTCACAGGACAACTAATCCAAATCTATTCTGTAAACAAACAAATCCAAAAAGATCGATCCGAAGTTTCTGGATTGGATTCGGGTAAAATCTGGTCACCCGACCCGGTGCAGTGTCGTCACAAACGTCACAAACTTGAACCATAAAAAAATTTTGATCCGAACAATTCGTATAGGATTCGGGTAAAATCTGGTCACCCTATCCGATGCAGATTCGTCACATTTTTCACATTTAAGTCGCACGGTGACTTCACAAAGTAGTCACATTGTGAGGTCACAGAAAGCCTTGAAAACGGCCATAACGACCTCGCATTTACGTCACAATGACTTCATATCAACGTCACGTGACGTCACGACGACGGTCACAAAGTCACAGTGTGACTTCACAGTGACGTCGCCGTGACGTCACCATGCCTTACGGGAATAGATTAGTAATAACGTCTACTAATTAATGTTATACTTAAATTGTGCTAAAAGAGACGTCTACATATAGATATTGTAGCAAATTTGAAACTTTTTTTATATTAACATATAAATGTGACATCATATTTGCATGTTTTAGTTAATTTTACTGTCGCATACCAAACAGAGAGTCATTCGGTCAACTAGTTTAGTAATTACATCTAGTTTATAGTTTGGGACTTTTAATGTAAAATTCATTTTCAACCGTTGCTAAACATATTGCAATGCGGGAAATCTTTTAAGCATAACTCAAACACCACTAAGACGAATAAGCTATAATTTTTATGATTTCTGTTAAAAAAAAAAAAAGTTATATGTCAAATTTTTTTCGAAAATTAATTTCCAAAAATTTATACTTTTGAATCTAATTTACGAAAAAATATTAATTGTAACTTATGAATTTTTAAACAAAAATCGCATGAAAGGTTCAAATATGTGAATCCAAAATTACAACCCATTCCGCCAAGTAGTTTTTTAGTTATACTACCTAAATAAAACTACCTGCAATGCAATCTGTTTTGCAATGATTAAAAACGAATTAAGCATTACAAGTTAGAAACTTTACATATACATATATCCTAAATTACTTGACTTAGTGACTTCCCGTTTGGAATCCAAATATAAAATGCACCGAAAAATACCAATATGATATCAATAATATGTCTTAGTAATGTACATTTTCGAGTTTATTACGATTTCTATATGTAGACGACCCCCGAGCAAAATTTAAGTATAGCATTAATTAGTAGCCGTTACTACAAATTGATTAGAACAAGTCACATTTTTATACGAAAATTTGTGGCACAGTTAGACGTTTATTTTAATAATTCAAGGACTGTAAAAGTGCACTTATCCTGCAAAATTTAGAATAGGAGTAATGATTTGCGTTTGGATTTTTTTTTCTTATGTTATATTTTCTTTTTGTGCTGTATATAAATATAATTATTCGAATTTACAAATTTGCGCATAAGTTGTGTTCCGAGCACGTTATCTCTTTGTAATGATACAATTTTACTTAAAAATAGTGTAAGGTTTGGTTTACATTATTGAATAAACTTTATGAATAGTATAAAGATTCTTATTTCTTTCTCATTTCTTCTTTCTTTCTTTCTTCTGTTATTTTCGTCAGAACATCCATATTTTTATGTTATTCACTCATGTTTTCTATGGTTAGAAAAAAGCTGTTAACACGTTGACGGACACTTGCGGCTATAGCCGGCAAAGCGAAGTTCACAATGTGGCATGACGGCTATAGCCGCCCAAAACGAAACATTCGTTTTTAGACACTACGGCTATAGCAGCACAAATGTGCATTTACCGGCGTACAAGTAAGAGCCCAGTGTCATGTTTTGGAGACAATCTTTTAGGTTGAAGTTCATTTTCCACCTGTTATACGAGTTGCAGCTTCAGTATGCACGTGCAGGGTGGCTAGTGGTCAGAGAAAAATACAGTAAAAAAATTGATAGTTACCAGTATATTCTTATAGAAAAATTAAAATTGATTATTTGATCGAATAATCAAGATACATTTTTCTATAAGAATATACTGGTATTTATCACTTTTTTTGACAGTATTTTTCCCTGACCACTAGCCACCCTGACGTGGTTGTGAAGGGCGTAGTGCAACCTAATTAAAGGTGCTGAATTAATCAAAATTAAGTTTATTTAAGCAGAAAGAGTAAAACTATACTTCTAATATTCAAAAAATTACAAAAACATATAGTGTTTCGAACTTCACTATTTCCTACTCTCCGTCAACATGTTAAAACTAGCAAAAAATTCTAAATCTTATTCAAAATTCTTAATATTTTTCTATTTACTAACACGATTTCACAGGCACACAATCATTATATATAACGGAAAATGGATCTTTTGCGATTTTAGAAGAGCATTAATTTATTTTTCGAATTTTTAATCAGTGGAATTGTCATGCAAGCTGTTTTAATATTTCTTGCTTAATATTTTTGTAAATAAGAATCCTGTTGATTACCAAATAGCATGATGACGAAAAATAATGAAATGCATAAATTTTTCTTCCAAACACGTTCAGAAATTTGAGACACGTTATTATCTCAAACGTCTGAAAGAACATTCCTGTCATGCAATAATAAGGCATCTGAAGGATTTTTATTATTTATTTTATGTAGAAATGAAACATACTTAAAATAAATTATTACTTAGGATCTATTTTAACGATTGCATGTTTCGTTACGCAAGAACATTATCATATTTTTTCCTCATTTGTAAACGAATATAAAGAAAACAAATTAATTACCTGTTATGAGAAACGGCTTCTTTTAACGTTAAAAATAGATGCTGAAAAATGACAACCGGACAATATTTAGTTTTTTTCAAAGTAAAATTTAATTATAAACGAGTTTACTATACGCTAAAGTATACCTACTTTAAAAAAAAACTTTGTTGATAAATATAAATATATTCTCTTATTATTCCATTTTACAGAATATAAATAGATAGCAAGAAAATAAAATCATGCATCAAGCATAAATAATGAAATACCTTTCAACACTTCCAGAATACTTTAACAAAACTTCGCTATTTAATAAAGTAAATAAGATACCCAAATAAACATTTAAAAAAAGGAAAACTGCCCAGTTAAACTGAGGGCATTGAGCTCACAGGCTATTGACACTAATTGTATATTATACTCTTATTTCAAAGAATTTGAAATAAGCCCCTCGAAAAATAAAGAAATCGACAATATATTTAGGGGGATCATCCCCCCCTTATACTTAACCAATGCACCCCCAAAACTAATCAGGGAAGTGCTATGCCACAATGAACCTATATACAAAATTTGAAGACAATCGGATAATTCTGCATGAAAAACCCATTTATCTAATTTAAGGGGGCTTAGACCCCCGTTCCCCTCTTTATACTTAACCAATGGACCCCCAAAACTAATCAGGAAAGCTCCTTACCACAATAAACCTATATACAAAATTTAAAGGAAATCGGGAAATTCTGCATGAAAAACCTATTTATCTAAATTAAGGGGGTTATCCCCCCGTTTCCCCCTTTATACTTAACCAGTGAACCCCCCAAACTAATCAGGGAAGCGTCTTACCACAATGAACCTATATACAAAATTTGAAGAAAATTGGATAATTCTGCATGAAAACCCCATTTATCTAAATTGACGGGGGGGGGGGGTTAGCCCCCGTTTCCCCTCATTATACTTAACCAATGGACCTCTAAAACTAATCAGGAAAGCGCGTTACCACAATGAACCTATATACAAAATTTAAAGGAAATCGGAAAATTCTGCATGAAAAACCCACCTATCTCAATTAAGGGGGGCGGGTATACCCCCGTTTGCCCCCTTTATACTTAACCAGTGAACCCCCCAAACTAATCAGGAAAGCGCCTTATCCCAATGAACCTATATACAAAATTTGAAGAAAATCGGATAATTCTGCATGAAAACCCCATTTATCTAAATTGAGGGGTGTTAGCCCCCCGTTTAACCTTTATACTTAATCAATGAGCCCCCAAAAGTAATCAGGGGAGCGCCTTATTACAATGAACTTAAAAACAAAATTTGAAGCAAAACGGTTATTTCTATCAAGAGTTATCGCGTTACGTACATACATACGTACATACATACGTACATACATACATACATACATACATACATACATACAGAACGGGCGGGCACATTAGCTCTCAGCCTTTGATAGCCTGTGAGCTAAAAACGCATAATACGTTTGAAAACTAGATTACAGCAATTACTTTCCATAGCCGGAATTATTATGTGCTACAATTATTATGTGCCGCCCTGTATTTGATCTGTGGATTTGTATTTATTCTGCATAGTATGCTAACAATTAGAATAATGAAAATCCACCGTCAGCAATTTCTACCAACCGACGGAAATATGCTTGAATACGTTTGTACAGCCCTGTATATTCCCTGCTACCTTTTTAAACTCGCCATATATGAAGCTACTATTTAATTCAAGGTAAAACACGCTTAAAACTTCTGAAATCACACTTCCAAAAATTATCATCCATAGGCGGCCATGTGTAAAGTTCTTTGCATGGCCCTGTATGTGATTTAATCTATAGTCTTCAAACATCGCTTATTATTCTAAATAAAGTTCAGTATGAAAATGCCTAACTCAATTAAAATCCACCTTTAAACAATTTACGCCCGTACTCAGTATTCCTAACAAATTCTTTTGTGTACCCCTGTAAAGGATCTATAGCATTTATACACACCACGCGGTAGTTAAACTTAATTAAAAATTAAAAATTAGTTAAAATTTTAAATGCACACCATAGCTGAAAATGCACTTCCAGCAATTATGACTAATATACAGTAAATTGGATACAGTAATTTATCCAAATTCTTTTGTGTGTCTCTGTAAATGAAATATAAATGCTATGTACTTCTTATTCTGCAGCAAGTAACTTGTAGTAAACCTCAGCAACGTATATCAATTTAATTATATTTGAAATAATGTAACATACTTTATATATACGCTGAAAACATTCCGCCCCCTACCACTATGTAACAGTTTCTTTTGTCTGGCCCTGTAAATGAATAATAAATTCTTTCCACCCCCTATTTTACAGAATGCATATTTTAGTGCATTTCATAAATGCATATCAACATCATTATGTTTGAAATTGTAACATAATCAAGGTGCACTTGAAAGGATTTTTTCCCATTGGCCCTAATGTAATGAAATACTTTTGACCATTCCTGTAAATGAATTTAAAAAGCTACACACTTCATTTCTAATAGCGATCGCGCTATAGTAAACTTTAATAACATCCAAAAATTTCAGGGAAATCCGAATAATTTTACGATAGTTAGAGCTCAGACAGACACTTTTCAACAATGTTGGAAAGTGTTAAAAAATCATTTAGAAAATGTCCTTGTAAACTTCTAAATGTTTACTTAGAATAAATGCTGCGCCCTGAGATTTAATGCACGATATCTTATGCGGGATGCATCGGTCTCTATGTCGTTTTATTTACATTTCGTGGGGCGCATTGCTTTATCATGCTAATATTCGTAAAAGTGAAGTTATATAAAACAGAAACATATACTCAAAAAATAAATACATGCATACATGTACATAATTTTTTTTTTGTCAAATATGATAAGTTATAACATACTACTGTAGTTTGGAGAGCAGTTAATTAGAAGGAGAATAGTTTGACTTGGTGACAATAATAACAAGCTGGAAATTGTACGTCAAACGTGACAAATGAGGTGCGTTCGTACTGTAGCTAGCCATATAAATATTTATATCTTGATGATTTTTAATTCTGTGAAATGAATGATATCGTCTGCAGATTAATTTCTGTCATAGAATAAGTATCTCGGTCGCTTGACGATTAAACTTCGGAAGCTCCTATAACAAGAGAGCACCGATTTGAAAAAAAATTTCAAATTTCTTAATAAATATTTTTATTAATATCTCCTAAAGTTTTGATTCAATTTTAATAAAATTTGAAATGTCTCGATAAAATTCTGCAAAGATAATATATCTTAAATTTCAAACCATTCGGTTGGGTAGTTTTTGCGTTGTTATATGCGGACGGACGGACAGACAGACGGACGGACCAAGCGACGACAATAGGTGCTACGTATTTATATAATTACGAACGCACCTAATAATGGTTAAAACAACCAAATCAATCACTCAAGTGCACACTAGTTTCAATATCGTAACAGCAATTGTTATCAATACAAATGACGAACTTGGACTTACTCCCTATTTATAGACATAGAGGTGGATAAGATGAACAGCAGTTTCAACCAATCCGAAATGAGCTAATCTGAAAGATCTAGCCAATCCGAAATTAGCTAATCTCAGAGAGCTAGTCAATCCGAAATTAGCAAATCTGAGAGAGCTAGCCAATCGAAATTAGCTAATCTGAGAGAGCTAGCCAATCCGAAATTAGCGATATTGCGAAATGTTTCTTAGATTGGAAAAAAAAAATGTAAAATATCGTAGTTGCACTGTGAGAAGAATAACAAATTTTTTTCAATATATATATATATATATATATATATATATATATATATATATATATATATATATATATATATATTGTTATGAATTTTGTAAATATTTCATTCTTTTTAATTTATTTTATTTTATTATTGTGAAAATTGCAGTATTATTAATGTATTTCCTATTGAGCATCATGTAACTCAATGCTAAAGGCCTCAGATGCTTTGCAAGAAAAACAACCTTACACCCTCATCTTTATATTGGAAGTCTATGGAAATATCGCCAAGGAATGGGTTTATCGCCAAGTTGGCGATGGTTTTTGTGACTTATTTTTGTCGCCAAATTTGGCGATATATCGCCAAATGTCGCCAAGTTGGCGACGGATTTGGCGACTTTTTGTGCTACCCCCCCCCCCCTTATACATTTACATTGGGATCCTTTCACGTTTGGAGTACTCTATCGAGAGTTGAAGGACCTTCTGGTAATTTCTAGCATTAGAAAGCCCTGGAATAATCTGGAAAGATCTCTGAAGTCTATATAAGGGACCTCCACCAGTTCAGTTCAGTGAGTCCTCTGTCAAATGCGATTGAATACGCACGAGAGGCTTTGCATTGAGAACTGTGTTGTCTATGAGCGATTTAGTATTGAACAATACGCTATATTGTTCTGTGTGAAATTTTGCTGTGCTGTTATTAGATTCGAAGATTACTGAATATTTGTGTCTTTGAAAAGATATTGGTGTATTTATCGAACTGTTTGGAGTAAATAAAACCTGTCGATTGTTCTTATATATTGGCATCAGTCCTTACGAACCCCGAGCTCACAACATTTGGTGTCAGAAGTGGGATTAAATGCCGATCACCAGAGCAATGGAGGAGCAACTGAAACTATTATTGGAGAAATTAGCTGCGAATCAGGCTGAGATGTCAACCAACCTTGGTGAGATGAAAGAAGAAATGAAGAAGGATATGTCAGCGATGGATGAGAAAATGACTGCTAACCTTGGCGAGTTGAAAGAAGAAATGAAGAAAGATATGTCAGCGATGGATGAGAAAATGACTGCCAACCTTGGCCACTTAAAAGATGAAATGAAGAAGGATATGTCAACCAACCTTGGTGAGTTGAAAGACTTAATAGAGGATAGAATAACATCTTTAAATGAAAGAATTGACGGAGTGGAAAACAAATTTGAAGAAAGATTTAAAGAAATAGAAGAAAAAGTAGAAGAAAAAAATAGAAGAAAAAGTTCAAAAGACAGCCAATACCGTAGAAGAAAGAGTAGAAGAAAAAGTTCAAAAGATCGCCAAGACCGTTGAAGAAAGCATAGAGAATGTAAAAAAAGATTTGGAAAAAGTCAAGAAACAGAAGATAACTGCCGTAAACTTTTCCGAAGATTTCAAATATTCAGATATGCGTCCTCGGGCTTCTATTAAACTCTCGACATATGACGGAAAATCCTCATGGCCAGTTTTTAAGAAACAATTTGTGATCGTAGCGGACGCCAATGGATGGGATTCCCAGACAAAGGCTTGCCAGTTAGCTGCTTCTCTACGAGCTGATGCTGCCGACGTCCTACACACTTTGCCTGCAAATGAACCGCTGGATTTTGAAACGCTCCTCAGTGCCTTAGAATTGCGCTTTGGCGAGAAATGCATGAAGGAATATAGCAGACTTCAGCTCAAATCTCGACAGCAGAAATCCACTGAATCCCTGCAAGATCTCGCTACGGATGTCGAGAGAATTTCCCATCTTGCTTATCCTGGCTGTCCGACTGAAATTAGAGAAAGTTTAGCTCTGCAACATTTCATCGATGGTGTTTGCGTGACTCCGAGATCCAGAAACAACTCAGGATTGCAGATCTCAATGACTTAAAAGGGGCTTTAGTTTACGCCCTGAAATTCGAGGCAGCCCAGCAAGCTACTAGGAAAGATCGACACTTTGTGCGAGCAGCCAACCTGCCAGAGATGTCGGATAGAGCTGTGGAACGCTTACAGCAGCAGATGAAGGACATAATGAGACAGATGAACTCCTTAATGGTCAACAAACCTTACAGGTAGATCAAGTGCTGGAAATGCGGTGGCGAAGGCCATATCCAAATCGACTGCCCAAGACGACCCAGCACCGAAGGTAATATCTCACCCGCTAACGGAGAAGCAGGAAAACTAATTAATGTCCATCTTGCGGGGCGGAGGTTGCCAGATTTTGAGAAGCCCCATTTTCAAGTATGTGAAATTTCTGCAAGAAGTTGCGGCGAGAACGGAGTTTTTCTAGTCGGAAGTGTGAATGATTTGCCCTGTAATATGATCATCGATACAGGAGCCAATGTGACCATCATTCGGAAAGATCTAGCTCAGCGGCGGAAAGAAAAACTCTTCTGGACCCCGCCACGTGTTATTCTTCAAACTGTGACCGGAGATAAGATCGATATACATGGAAGAATGACACTGAAAATAAAGTTTGGGAACGCCACTTATCGCCATACAGTCTACGTGGCCGATATTTCAGACCCTTTCATACTCGGACTGGACTTTTTAAAAGACCATGGATTTACACTGGACTTTAAGAATAATGAGTTACGCTCTGCTCAAGAAGATGTCACTATTTTCAAACTTGGAAATGAGTCCGGGTCTATTCAACGGATCACAGCCAGGGCAGATGTTATCATCCCTCCTCGGACCGAAATGATGATACCTGGATTAACTGAGAACAAAAGAAGTTTTCATTGTGGCTTGGTTGGATATCCTGAGAAGAGCCCAAAGGGAGTGCTAATAGCATCGGCGCTGGTAGATCTGTCGAGAGATGTGATACCTGTGAGGATTGCGAACGTAAGTGAAAAGTCTAGAATTATCCAGAAAGGTGAAGTGCTTGCAACCTGTGCTCCAGTCACCTGTGTTTGCAAAGACCCGAGCTTGACGTTATCGGACCCGCCTACAAGTTTAACACCTGTAATTGGACGAAATGAAAATTTATCTCCTGAACAGAGACATGCCGCAGAAAGACTGTTCCAGGAATTTAAGGATGTGTTTTCACAAAACGAGAGTGATATAGGGCGCACTTCACTGACACGTCATAGAATTGATACTGCCAACCATCCACCGATTAAACAGCATCCAAGACGCTTGCCGTTCGCAAAACAAGAAGGGGTTTCTAAGCTATTACAACAGATGCAGGATAGTGACATCATCGAGCCGTCATCAAGTCCGTGGGCCTCTCCCATCGTGTTGGTCCGAAAGAAAGATGGCTCCACAAGATTTTGTGTGTATTATCGTAAACTTAACGATATCACGAAGAAGGACAGCTATCCTCTACCAAGAATAGACGACACGCTAGATACTCTTTCAGGACATAAATGGTTTTCCACACTGGATTTGAAGTGTGGATATTGGCAAGTAGAGATCCATCCTGATGACAAAGAGAAGACCGCATTTACTACTGGACAAGGACTTTGGCAATTTAAAGTTATGCCTTTCGGGCTCTGCAATGCTCCAGCAACGTTCGAGCGCCTCATGGAGACAGTGTTAAAAGGTCTGACTTTTGAAGCTTGTCTCATCTACCTAGATGACGTCATCATTGGTGGCCGCACGTTTGAAGAACATCTAGAGAATATTCGGAAAGTGTTAATGAAACTAAGAGCGGCGAATTTAAAGCTGAACCCTTTGAAATGCAAGTTCTTCCAACGAGAAGTAAACTATTTAGGACACATCATCTCAGCTGAAGGTGTTTGAACAGATCCTGAAAAAGTGTCTGCAGTAAAGCACTGTAAACGTCCGGAAAATGTCCAACAGTTGCGAAGCTTTCTAGTACTATGAACTTATTACAGAAAGTTTGTACAGGGGTTCTCCAACATCACAAGACCCTTGCATAGGCTCACTGAAAACAAACAGAAGTTTCTATGGACACAAGAATGCGACAATTCCTTCCAGCGGCTGAAAGAAGCTCTCACATCCTCTCCAGTCCTTACCTATCCAGACCCCGACAAACAATTCATTGTGGACACGGATGCCAGTCAGGAAAGTGTCGGCGCTGTACTTTCCCAAGAAATAGATGGCCAAGAACGAGTCGTAGCATACTAGAGCAAATGTTTATCGAAACCGGAGCGGAATTATTGCGTCACTCGTAAGGAGTTATTAGCTATAGTGAAAGCCATAGAACACTTCCATCACTATCTCTATGGCAGGAAATTTCTCCTTCGTACTGATCACGCATCCTTAACATGGCTGATGAATTTTAAGAATCCAGAGGGCCAAGTAGCCAGATGGATACAACGACTCCAGGAATACGACTTTGACATCAGGCATCGTAAAGGTTCATCGCATGGAAATGCTGATGCCTTATCAAGAAGACCGTGTCCCGAGAGCTGTCGCTATTGTTCCAGAGCGGAGAGCAAGTATAATCCCGAATATGTCATACGCCAGACGAAGACTTCACTATTGACGCCACCAGATCCCTGGAGTGATGAGAAGATTCGAGAAGATCAAATGGCAGACTCTGAGATCAAACCAATCTTGGAGTTATTAGAATCTTCTAGCACGAAGCCCAGTTGGAAAGACATCTCGACTTACAGTCCTACGACGAAGCAATATTGGGCTCTTTGGAACACTCTCCACGTCAGGAATGGTGTCCTGTTCCGAAAATTCGAATCGGAAGATGGGAAGACATCTCGGTGGCAGTTGGTACTTCCTCGATCCCGAATACCAGAGTTCCTCAAGGAATTACATGGCAGTCCCACTGGTGGCCATTTTGGAGTCATGAAAACATTAAATAGAGTCCGAGAGCGCTTCTTCTGGGGAAAAGCGAGAGCTGACGTCGAACGATGGTGCAAATCTTGCGATGCATGTGCAGCTCGAAAAGGACCAAAGAAACGTAGCCGAGGAAGACTACATCTCTACAATGTAGGAGCACCTTTCGAACGCATCGCCCTTGACATCCTAGGCCCTCTGCCAAGAAGTGCTGATGGCAACAAATACCTCCTTGTTGTCATGGACTACTTCACGAAATGGCCTGAAGTTTATGCCATCCCTGATCAAGAAGCTTCTACGGTTGCGGATGCCTTGGTACACCAGTGGATATCAAGGTATGGAGTCCCCCTTCAAATGCATTCTGACCAGGGGAGAAATTTCATCTCTGCTGTGATTGAGGGTCTCTGTCAACTTCTCGGAATAGACAAAACTAGGACGACGCCTTTACATCCACAATCGGATGGCATGGTTGAGAGATTTAATCGTACCATCCTCAACAATCTCTCACTGCTAGTCTCAAGAAACCGACAAGACTGGGACCAAAAACTTCCCTTGTTTCTTCTCGCCTATCGCAGCGCCGTCCATGAAACAACCGGCTATTCCCCGTCTCAGATGCTTTTCGGTCGTGATCTTCGTCTACCTTGTGATCTGATTTTTGGTCGCCCTCCAGATGCGCCTTCATCGCCAGAGGGATACGTACAGAATCTCCAGGCACTATTTGAAGATGTCCACAACTTGGCTCGAGAGCGGATCGATATACAGACGGAGAAGTTGAAGACCAGGTACGACACGAAAGCCACGGGACATCAATTCAAAGAAGGTGACAAGGTTTGGTTTTATAATCCGACTCGACGTAAAGGACTTTCTCACCAAACTGCAATCGCACTGGGACGGTCCTTATACAGTTCTAAACAGACTGAACGATGTCGTAATTCGGATCCGAAAGTCACCAAGTTCGAAGCCTAGAGTCGTTCATTACGACAGGCTGGCTCCATACTATGGCCATAGTACTTAGTTAATTGATTGTAAATAATGTTAATTAGTATGACCATGGTCTTGTATATAAGTTGTTATTATTATTTAAATACTTGTATGTAATGATGCCTATGCTTTAATTTAATTTAATTTTTTTAAATAAGTGTATATTTTGTATAATTCAGCATTATGAATGTGTTTAATTGTTATTTTCCATGTTTGCTTTAAGTGCTTTGAATAGTATAGCATTTGTTGGTAACGGGTTTGCTTTCCGATCAAAGGTTGAACTGCCCGGGACGTGCAGTCCTTGAGAGGGGGCAATGTTATGAATTTTGTAAATATTTCATTCTTTTTAATTTATTTTATTTTATTATTGTGAAAATTACAGTATTATTAATGTATTTCCTATTGAGCATCATGTAACTCAATGCTAAAGGCCTCAGATGCTTTGCAAGAAAAACAACCTTACACCCTCATCTTTATAATGGAAGTCTATGGAAATATCGCCAAGGAATGAGTTTATCGCCAAGTTGGCGACGGATTTGGCGACTTTTTGTTCTACCCCCATTATACATTTACATTGGGATCCTTTCACGTTTGGAGTACTCTATCGAGAGTTGAAGGACCTTCTGGTAATTTCTAGCATTAGAAAGCCCTGGAATAATCTGGAAAAATCTCTGAAGTCTATATAAGGGACCTCCACCAGTTCAGTTCAGTGAGTCCTCTGTCAAATGCGATTGAATACGCACGAGAGGCTTTGCATTGAGAACTGTGTTGTCTATGAGCGATTTAGTATTGAACAATACGCTATATTGTTCTGTGTGAAATTTTGCTGTGCTGTTATTAGATTCGAAGATTACTGAATATTTGTGTCTTTGAAAAGATATTGGTGTATTTATCGAACTGTTTGGAGTAAATAAAACCTGTCGATTGTTCTTATATATTGGCATCAGTCCTTACGAACCCCGAGCTCACAACAATATATATATATATATATATATATATATAACATGTGGCGGAGTTGACTCACTCTCTCTCGTGTGCTATCATTTCAAGAAGTGAATAATGTGAACTCCTGTTGCTTTAAAATGCTAGCAGGCACCACCCCATCCCTTTATATACGTAATTTGGACACTCATATACTAATTTTATATTATCGCAAAAAATTTCTTTTGAAAATTGACATTTAAAAATTTAGTCAAACAAATGATGAAACATATTTAATGTCTTTATAAATATTAATTCTGCATTTGAAAATACCTTTAATTTTAGCTTTAGACATACATCAACGAAAATCAGAGAAATTTCAATATAGGTTACGTCAAAATTTTTAACAGTTTCAAACTATTTGTAAAAAATTTAGTCTGTATATAATACGCAGGGTTCGTACGGATCAGGGATTTTTCCAGGAGTGTTACCAGTATTTTTTCTATAGAAAAAGAAATCTAGGTTAAACAGGAAACTTCGCCTTATTTTAAGGAGTGATCTTCTGTAAGAAAATACTGGTACCGAAAAAATTCATGCTCGCAAAATTCCAGGAGGCGTACGAACCCTGAATACGTCTTTATTATTTTGAAGTTGTCAGGTTTTTCAAAGGTTATAAAAGAATTGTAACACTAGTCGGATGTGCCAATCTTAAAACATTTTTTTATCTCATACAAAAAAAATAATTCTCTGAAATTAGCCAAAAATGGCTGATAATCAGGTGATTTTGCTGCAAGGTCAGCCCGGATTAAAAATTTGGTGCTTTTTTTGGCAAATTAAAATTTCCCATAAAAGGCATAAAGTTAAACTAAAAATGGACACCCCCAAGTAGGTAATTAATTTATTTTCAGATTTTTTTTTCGATTCCTTATAGTGTAAACGAACTTCGCACTAAATTTGAAGTCTGTAGGTGCAGCAGATATAGGAGATCTTTTTGATGAGTGAGTGAGTCAGTGATAAAATTATCGATTATCAGACATTTTCAAACATCATTATCTCGGAAACTAATTATGCGTTATTTATAAAGTTTTGGAATCTGGATAATTAAGGGGGCCTTACTACATATATAAAATTACACTTACGTAAGTCAAGTAGATTTATAGTAGTAGAGTGCCGAAATTTGGCGAAAACAGCTCGAAATGGTTAGTGTAATGTAACACACTAGTATGTCAGACGAACATGGCTAATATTTCAAAATAAAATAATATGAAGTTTGATAAAATTCCGCGCTTTAACTCTTGAGATATGACTATCGCTAAAATCGTGTAAATCCTAAAAAACGTAGCGTAAAAGCACACATTCAGGGCTATTTACACCAAAAATTAATCAACACTAACTTATATCAACTTTTAACTGAATCTGAAGTTCGTTTAAACTTTAAAAATTCATTACAGAAAAACAAATGATGCAAACTAATTGCGGTTTGCTGGAATAGTATTAGAGGGAGATCGGATTTGTTTTTAATAACAAAAAAAGTTGCGGTTGAAAAATTACAATAGATGGCACTGCATGCATAATATGAAGCAGATTTTTCCAAATCCGAGAAAAGGGCTTTTTTCACGTGCAGGAATACTGAAGCTTGTCAGACACTTCGCTCAAATGGGTCATTTACTATAAGCCTAATTTGCATACATCTGCTTCATATTATGCATGGCAGCGCCATCTATCAGTAAATTTTTTAACCGCAACTTTTTTTGTTATTAAAAAAAATCCGATCTCCCTCTAATCCCATTTCTGCAAACCGCAATTTTTTAGCATCATTTGTTTCTTTTTAATGAATTTTTAAAGTTTTAAGGAACTTATAGCGCACTCAGTATTTTGTGTTTAATGAACAGCAAATTACCCCAAAATGTCTAGATATAAGCAATATAAAGTAGAAACCCCCCTTAAAAGATTGATTGGTAGTAGGGTTAAATCATAACTATTATCATAATTCGGCGATAAATATTTTCGCCGTATCGTTTAAGGGTGTGTAGTGTAAAAACTCTCATTCAAATACAAATTAATTCCATTTTTCAACTAATTGAACACAATAATACAGGGTGTTTCTAAATGAATATCGGAGTTTTAACGGTTGGTAGTATTTATTACAAAAAACGTAAAATTATAATTAATACACAAAATGAAAGAGCAACACAAATAGTTTTACCTACAAGCTTACAAGTGTTCAGTGTGAACAACTTAATATAGCTTAATATAGAAACTTAATATAGAAACACTCCAATAGCATTCGTCACACGGCACACATCAAGTCGATAGCTCAGTTCTTCCCAAACGTTAATTAGTGTTTCTGGGGTAATTGTTGCAACAGCTGGCTAGGGGATCACATCTAAACTTTATCCGGAACGCACGTTGCACGGTAACTACAGATTTGGTCTTTGCAAACTGCAGAACACAAAGTGCTTTCTGTTTACTAGTCGCCATTTTCGGTACTAGCGCTTTCTAACTGATCAGGGAAGAAACATTGCCTAAACAGGTGCATGCACACAATGGCGTAGCCAGGGTGGGGGTCTAGATGCTCTTGATACCACTAATTTTGTAAAGTTTTTTTGCCTTATGTAATCGGAGAACTTTCTGCGATAATGAAGGGGAAGAAAACTTTAGAATTTTACTGGTATCTAGAGTGTTTGGACCCCCTCCCTGGCTACGCCACTGCGATGAACAGGTACCAGCAAACTGTTTGAGTTGCTCTTTCATTTTATGTATTAAGTATAATTTTAAGTGTCATATAATAGATACTATAAAGCGTTAAAACCCCGATATTCATTTAGAAACACATTGTATTATAGGGACTTACTGATAAGGTATGCTATAATCTATAAAAAAAAACTACTCATGCATAATTCAGGACATCAAATGTTTTTTTCAAAATATTTATTCTTGATTTTAAACACATTTTATTTTAGAATTGTTTGTACAAATGAACGTCACAGAGATGAAAATAAATTATATCAAATCTGACCTTTTCTCGGGAATCTTCTGCAACGTCAAAAAGAATCCGTCCATTTTTGACATTTCAATCTATGAAAGATTTAACTGGAAAAGATTTTGAAAACGTTACTATGTATTTAAAGGAATAAATTGCGATACAAATATTTTAAAATGCATATGAAAAAATAGTAATTCCTTGAAATCTTATTTATGCAATTGAAATCAATAAAAATTAACAAATAGAAATTAACATTTATAGATCTAGACACAAGCAGTGTGTCAGCCAAGTTCGTCTGACATACTAGTGTGTTACATTACACGAACCATTTCGAGCTGTTTTCGCCAAATTTCGACACTCAACTATTGAAAATTTATTTGACTTACGTACTTGTAATTTTATATGTGTAGTAAGGCCCCCTTAATTATCCAGAATCCAAAATTTTATAAATAACGAATAATTAGTTTCCGAGATAATGATATTTGAAAATGTCTGATAATCGATAATTTTATCACTGACTCACTCACTCATCAAAAATATCTCCTATATCTACTGCACCTACAGACTTCAAATTTGGTACGAAATTCGTTTACACTATAAGGAATCGAAAAAAAAAATCTGAAAATCGATTAATTACCCACTTGGGGATGTCCATTTTTAGTTTAACGTTATGTCTATTAGGCGAAATTTTAATTTGCCAAAAAAAGCACCAAATGTTGAATCCGGGCTGACCTTGCATCAAAATCACTTGATTATCAGCCATTCTTGGCTAATTTCCGAGAATTAATTTTTTGAGTAATGGTGCATAAAATTTACCTTTTCAGACAGATTGTGAAAAAACAAAAACTTCTTGAGAGAATACATATATCGAAATACGCATATATTTCCAGACATCCGAAGTTGAAATTCGTTTAATCCCAGAATTAAAAATGTAAACAAACGAGAGTCATTCCTATGATTCAAATAAATATTGATCATGGATGTGTGGCTTCCATGGGTCTCGGGAGTGTAGCTGTGGACAATTTTGCGGTGTTTCGGACTCTCCACGCCAGTGCTACGGATACTCTATCGATTTCCTTTGCGGATAAAGGTGCTACTCTACCGATTGTCGCTGCGTATAATGACAATGCTTGCAGTGGACTATCAAATATCATTTCGATGTCTTTCGATAACGACACGAATTTTCAAACTGTTGGATACGGAGGGTTTTGAAGATGCAAATTCTTGCTATTCTGTTGTTTCAGTGGACGAATTCGAATTTTAATAATTACTGTCTGTTTACTTTCAAGATTGTATGCTGTGTGTCAAATAAATGTTATCATTAAGGTGCAAAAGGTGCATTAGAATTTTGTGTTTAATTATAGTTTGAGCCAATACTTTCTTTCACCAGACTAAAAATTTACATTAGTAAGGGCTAAAAGTCAGCCGGATTTTCTTGTTAGTGCTTGTTTAAATTTTATACTATTTGTTTGATATTATTTGGATAGCTTCGTCATTTTATTTGTAAATGTGAATCGGACTGTTGATTTATATGTAATGAGTCTGTAATGATAAAACATAAAATTATGTCAATATGATTATTGTTATTTCAGAAATAATAAAAATTTCGAATCGATACATTTCGTTTCAAAACAAACATTAAATACAGCAGTATTAAAATACAGATTAAAATACTGCGGCAAATTGACAGGCAAATATCTTGTTGTAAGAAATTTAAATTAAATTGAATGTTGCCTGGTGAATAAAATAGTCACTTATAAACACTTTAAAAACCATTAAGTAAAGTGTTTATGTATATTGTAACTGTACAAAAAGTAATGATATCTAACAAAAACATATCTGTAAAAAAAAAAGCAATGTTCTGTTTAAAAAAAAAAAAAAAAGTGATATGTAAGTGGGTGCCAAGTTCAAATAAAATTCACTCAAACATACCTACTGAAGTATTATAGCATTGTTTAAACTGTTTAAAAATAAAAAAATATTGATAGCTGATGTACGAGAAACACTATTTATCATGCAGTAACGTTAGATTTTGTTTGTTTCTTTTCTCATAACCAATAGATCATATCGCCATTCGAACGCCTTTTAAATTTGCTTTCTTTCTTAAACTTCTATCTAGTATGAGAACATTGTTAATATAACATGTGCTGTGTTAATTTTAGTTGAAATACTATAAAAGTATTTTATTCTTTGTCCCAAATGAACCCTTTGTTACTCCATAAAGCTTTATTCATTAGTTATATATTTTAATCTTAAAATGTATATTAATTATTATCTTGCTTTTTGTGGATTTCTGCAATAATAGTACTATCGAGGATGTTTCCATTTTCTTTCAAATTAGTGTATTTTTTCCCTCTTTTTTTCAAGAAAATAAATCTTTTAATTGTATTATGCAGTAGAACCATCATGCTCGTGTATACACTATATTGCCAAAGATGACGGGTCACATGCGATTTTAGACGTTTTGTTAACTATCTAGAAAAATACATGAAGAATTAACATAAAACTGCAGGTATGTAAACAGTATAGTAGAGGTTATATATTTCCGTGAAGATTTTTTCCCGAAACTCCATTGGGAACTGTCAACAAATTTTAAAAAACGAATATCTTTTGGATTACCCTGTAAAAACTAATGTAGCAAAAGCGTTCAAACTCGAGATTATTAATAAGTGGCTTATTGTAATATACTGTGTTCATTTTTATGAGGATAGCATGTATGCTCGAAGAGAAATTAAGGTTTTTATAAAAGCAGTCCCAAATTTCCAAGTTTTCCAATTCTCCAAGTTTTTTGCTTATAATTTGCAGAGTTCTTAATATAAAAAAAAAGTTATTTGTTAAAATATGTCAAACAACATTGTACATAATACTCAGCAATTGGAATTAAAAAATAATAAAAATTGGATGAAAAATAAGCAGGTTTACTAAAAAATGTTTCACTGCGCATGGGCGAATGCAATCAAAATATAATATGCATAATGTATTAGCTAAGTATATAGAGAAACTTTTGTGATAGTCTCAAAATTTTAGCTTGAAAATTCTGAAAATTATCGTCGATAGAATAAGCTCGAAATCCGTTGTTCCCAAAAGGAAGCAAAAAGATGAGGGGTTGTATCAAATATCTGTAGATTAGTGCCAAGATTGCGTACACAATATTGCATGTACTACTATATTTGGATACAGCCCCTCATCTTTTTGCTTCCTTTTGGGAACAACGGATTTCGAGCTTATTCTATCGACGATAATTTTCAGAATTTTCAAGCTATGATTTTGAGACTTTCACAAAAGTTGCTCTATATACTTAGCTGATACATTATGCATATTATATCTTGATTGCATTCGCGCATGCGCAGTGAAACATTTTTTAGTACACCTGCTTATTTTTCATCCAATTTTTATTATTTTTTAATTCCAATTGCAGAGTGTTATGTACAATGTTGTTTGACATATTTTCTGAAAATAACTTTTTTTTTATATTAAGAACTCTGCAAATTATAAGCAAAAAACTTGGCGAAATTTGGGCCTGTTTTTAAAAAAAATCTTAATTTCTCTTCGGGTATACATGCTATCCTTATAAAAATGAACACAATATATTACAACAAGCCACTTATTAATAATCTCCAGTTTGAACGCTTTTGCTACATTAGTTTTTACAGGGTAATCCAAAAGATATTCGTTATTTTTCAATTTGTTGACAGTCCCCTATAGAGTTTCACGAAAAAATCTTAACGGACATATATAACCTATACTATAATGTTTATACACCTGCAGTTTCAGGTTAATTCCTCATGTATTTTTCCAGATAGTTAACTAAACGTCTAAAATCGCAAGTGACCGGTCACCTTTGGAAATATAGTGTATATATATATACAGGGGTGCAAAAATCTAGGCGCAAATGAGCTGACTCTCACCACTAAATTTTATTAGTATCTTTCGTCAAATTTTATTAGTATACTTCGCGTAAATTGTATCAGTATACTTATTAGGCGAAGAATACTAAAAATTTAGTGGTAGGAATCGGCCCACTGGTGTCTAGATTTTTGCACCTCTGTATATATAAATAAGTTGTCTTTTGAATTTAAAGGTATTTTATATATATATATATATATATATATATATATATATATATATATATATATATATATATATATATATATATATATATATACAATATATATATATTGTGTGTACGTGCGTGCATCTATTACAAAAATTATATTTCAAAAATTATAGACTGAAAATAAATTTTTCAAAAATGAGTTCACGCATTCCATAAAACAATTCCATAACAAGTAGTCTTATTAGGCGAAGAATACTAAAAATTTAGTGGTAGGAATCGGCCCACTGGTGTCTAGATTTTTGCACCTCTATCATCAGATTGTCAGAAAAACTTCGAACATTTACGCATAATAGAAATAAAAATAGGAGTTCTCTCTGTTTCCTGAAAACCGTTAAAATAAAATATTTTCTGTTCTTTCTTCTGCAAATTCTGGCAATGACCGTCATCTGTTTGACTTTCTACGATACCAACAAAGAAAAAACAAGATCAAAGATTCTTTAAATCAGTTTAGAATTTTGTTGAACTACTCACTACCTTACTAAAGCTGTGAAGTGTAGATAACAAAATCCTTCTTTAAGAGACTCATCTTCTTTAATGGCCTAGCGTCCAGATTAAAGAATACAAAACAGAAAATAAATAAAGTTCTTTAGAAGTAAATATATTTCGTGATTTAAACTTTTTTTAAAGTTTTTAAAAGCATTTGAGGCATTAACGACGGCATTTTAATTTTATTGTTTGGATTCTTAACAGTATTGTTATTACCTTTATTTTTTCTACTGCGAGTTATTCGCATGTACACGGTGTATTAAAATGAATTAATTTTTTAAAGGTCAGTATTATGTAAATGGTGGCACTTATTGAAGTTATTCCTGCATAAGAATTATATTTGAAGTTAGATAGTTCCTTCCTTTTTTATTAAATTTCCAAATAACACCGATAGGTAGCGCTTCATTGCCTAGAGTTTCTACATACGAGAGTAATGAAACAAAAAATGAGTGAACTTTCATTACTTTCATACAGTAGTTTGTGCTTTCTAGTAGTTTTACACAACCGCGCTATCTATTGATGATATTTGAAACTGAAACAAGGATGAGTAAGTAAAGAAAGTCTCGCCTTCATACAATCACTTTTGCAACATTAAACACATAATTCACAACAGTTTCAACAACGATTCCCTGTAATGGAATTATTAAATATTTAGTACTTTTTATGACCCTATGTCAATACACATATAAAATATGTATACGTGTAGGCATTTCTAGAGGATGAATTCAAAATATATATCTTGCAACAATAAAAATGCGAATCAAGAGTAAACAAAAATTCACATAAGAACACAGTGTCACAATTCACTTAATCATTGAGTAAGAATTCGTAGTTAAGAAATCGTAGAATATACACACGAGGAAAATTTCGTTTAATATGAAAGTTGTTTTTTCCGTGAGATATGAAATTCAACTAAATACAATGATTTAATATTAACTGAATGTTTATTTAACAGCATATTTTTCCTCCTTATCCACCCAAACGCAACCCTTTCATGTAAGGGCCACGTGAGTTTGCTCCTTTAAAAGCTGTAACTTTGTGAGAACGTTTTGAGATTGCAGCTCTTGATGACATATGTATGCTTTCGTATTTGCAATGGTGTGATAATGTATTTCGCTCTCTTAACACATTCTTGACTGGCAATTTTAAGCAGCAGCTATCTTATGTCACCAGCTATGATTTCGTAATTGAAGGTGAAAGTAACACAACCTAAATAAGCATCAGTAAACTGTATTTATATATAATGAATTTAGAAAAGAAATTTGGATTTATCTTTTGTATGACTTATAGCACTTTGTAAACCAGATATTTTGTATGAAATCTTGATTTTAAAACAGTAGAGGCCCCACCCTCTTCTGAAAGTCTTTCATTAAATGGTTTTCTAGATAGGTTTTTCATGTTTATGCGTCAGTAAATATCGTACAATGTACGGATGTAATATAATTTTTTTACAATCTAAAAAAAATATGTAGGCAAACTGATATAAATGATTTTTCTTTTAACCCTTTGAGGGGTGGTGGGATATATTATATCCCACCTAATTTTAATCCGATTCGAACCATAAACTTTTGAATTTTACTTTTTTTTTCTTCGACGGGAAAAGTTGAAAAATTGCTTATCCTTATTTTGAACTAAATTCTTTCGTAAATACCGGTGTGAATTTGACGTTACAGGAACACAATTGCTTGCCCATGAAAGGGTTACCATAAGATAAAATCTCGCAAATGTTGCACAGCTGCGTAAATTTGCTGCTTCTTATCTCAAGACATTTTGTACTTGCGATAATTTATGTAATAAATATCCATTGAATCACTTCAATGCGTTTGTTACAACAGAAACAACGTTTAAGAAATGTGCAAATAGTCATCGCTATAATTGTTAATCATTTACATTTTTGATATGCACGTGAGAAAAAAGCATTTTTTAATCAAGTTTTTAATTTTTGTATGATTAGGCTCAGTAAATAGCCTGTATTCATAAACAAACAATAACAAATTAATGCTTAAATATCTCTCAGATACGATTAATTAAATCTATTCACATATACATATTGACATAAGAAAATATATGAAAATATTTTTCATGTACTTTATCAATTTATATTCGTTGGTTGCAGGGTTTCTCCTTTCGATATTCATCGATTTCCTTTAACCCAATTCATATTGCTATCCAAATATTCTTATAACGTCATATATTTCTTATTTGGTGACATAATGCACTAACGAAAATATACTGCGCAGGAAACATCTTCAATAAGAAAAAAACAAGCTTTTTGTTTATATTATTTACATTAGACTTCTCAAAAAAAAAAAAATTAAAAGCTACTGCTTTTATTACTTACCCATCATACGTAATATAGGGTAAATCTTGTAATCGTTTTAAAAATCGAAAAAAAATTGACGGATTTACACGTTTCAGGAACTGCAGATTCCGAAAAACATATTTTTAGAAAAAAAAAGATTTACTGTCTGTGTGTGTGTCTGTGTGTCTGTCTGTGCGTCAGTAAATGCTCTATCTCCCGAACAAATTGAGATTGAGACTTGAAATTTGCTATATAATTAGTATGTAATTAATGAGAAGAAGCTTATTGAATTGCAGTAACATCCATTATCCGAAACTATCTTTTTCGGACTCTCAAAATATTCGTTCTCATAAAAGGTATATAAACATTTTCGAAATTGTTTATTTTAAGGAAGAAATATAAAAGACAACCACAAAAACATACATTTTGCATAAAGAATGATGTCGATCGTGTAATTAGTTGCCGAGATATTTGTAATCCTATTTTCCCACACTCTTCGATTTTTCTTGACCCTGTATTTTATTGAAATTTCAATTCAAAGATCTATTTTAATTGTATATGAGACGCTTAATCCGACGCAGTAAACTCTTAGTTAATATGATTATTATTTTTGGAGTTATAAGGACGTTTCTTTTACGCAATTCAGTAATAGAGCATTTAAAGTTTATGACGTCATCAAGCCAGGATTTTATTCGAATTGTAATGCCTTTTATAAATAGTTTATACATGTTTTATTTTCATATTTTATAGTATGCATATCCATGATGGGGAAGTATTACGGTGGCCGCCAACAACTAGTTTTCTTGTGTTAAAAAAATAAATAATTCGTTCAATAATAGGACTATAATGATATAATAGAAATAAATACACAATAAGGAACAATATGCATCGATATTTGCCCCATATAAATAAACATACAAAAAAGTAAACTATACTGATTTATCATCTACATATCCTTTTATCTTCATGTCTGACTTGCAATCTATAAATCTACTTTTTATACTTTTTATACAAAACTAGCAAAACCCGCTTCTTTGCTCAGTAATTTTTCAAAAATGCCAAGTAGTATCTGTGTGTCTATTTTCATAAGAGGAAATTTTATTACCACTTATAATTCAAAAATTAATAATTAAGCTAAAATATGAGTAAATTCCATTCTTCTACTGCATTAGTCGAACATGATACTTAAATGAATGAAAAAAGCTAAAATTAATTCCAAATAAACGGTAATTTAGAATGTAATTTGAAGCTTTTCTGCTTATTTCAATTTTCATTTAAAATTTTGTAATTTTTAGAAACCGTTCTTTGCTAGAATTTACATCTTAAACGTAATTACCTTGCCAAATTCAAGCTTCTATATTATATATATCGGTATTATATATATCGGTATTATAAATATCGGTATTCAAGCTTCTATAACAACTATATCACATAAATTGTAATTTTAGAACGCATTTTGTTCCTGCACGCTTTAAAAATTCTGGTTTTCATAAAACTGTTCTGTGGATAAATTTATGTCTCTGAAATAAGAGCTATGTAAAATCTCAAGTTTCTATAACTAAAAATTTCAGATAAAGTATAGTTTAGAAGATTTTTATAATGCTTCTTGCTCAATTCACCGTTTTAAATTTCGAATTTTTTAGAAATCGTTTTTTGCCTGCCCTTACATCTTAAAAATAACCACGATACTAAGTCTCAAATTTCTAGCTCAGCAGCATCACAAAAACCGTAATTTTAGAACATTTTTTGCTTCTGTACAGTTTTAAGTTTCGAATTTTGTAAAAACTGTTCTGCGCGAGTATTTACGTCTTAAATATAACAGGCATGTCAAATTTTAAGGTTCTATCCCTAATCATTCTGAATAAACCGCAATTAAGAATGTTTTCAGCTCATTTCACACATTTAAATTTCGAATTTTTAATAAACTGTTTATACTGTTCATGTGTATCTTAAAAGTAACCGCTATACAAAATTTCAAACTTCTAACCCAAATAAATCCAACTAAATCGTAATTTAGAACTTTTTCGCTCAATTTATCCTAAAAATTTCGAATTTTTCAGAAATCGTTTTTAGCGAGCATTTCCATTTTGAATGTAACCACCATGCCAATTTCCAAGTATCTGTACCAACTGTATCGCATAAATTACTCTTTTAGCACGTTTTTTGTTCCTGCACCTTTTTAAATTTCAAATATTTAGAAAAGTGTTCTAAATCATTTTTATCTCTCGAGTAACAGCCACGCCAAATTTCAATATTCTTGGCTTAACAGTTCCAAATAAATCGCAATTTAGAACGTGTTTAGAACACTTTTTGCTCGTTTCATCCTTTAAATTTTTGTATTTTTTTAAGAAAAGGTTCTTAGTGAGCATTTACATCTGCAAAATTAGAGTGTCCCAAATAACGACATCGACCAATGTTAAACGAAGGTCGATCCAGAAATAAGGTTCCGAAAGAGATCCAGCCACACGGGAAGGTGCGATGCGAAATACGGCAACAGCGCTGTGCGCGGCTGTTCCCGCACTCGCCATTCCCCTGGCGACGCTGCCGTCCGAGCAGCCGTCCGAGAGGGAGGTTCCCTTTGTTGAACCCGCCAAGATCCCATCCCCTCAGACAGTTATTGTGCAACACAAAGAAAACTCAGGCGAGCTATCCAGAACCGCCGGTGAGGGCAATTGGCAGCCGGTGTAACGTTGCTTCACGACAATTCGCGACCTAAGGTCTCCCGTCAAACCCAGGAATTTTTGACACAATTTGGGTGGACTGTCATGCCTCACCCACCTTACAGTCCGGATCTCGCACCTAGTGATTATCACTTGTTCCCCAAGTTAAAGGAACACTTGAATGGGCAACGCTTCCGGAGCGACGATGACGTCATAGAAGAGGTGAAACGCTTCTTCAGCGGGTGTGCGCCGGAGTTCTACAACTTTGGGATACAGAAATTGGAGCACCGTCTACAAAAATGCTTAGAAAAAGATGACGATTATGTAGATAAATAGCGTAAACTTTTTTCTTTCAACAATGTAAATTTCTATGAGAATAAACAATGTTGTCTATTTGTAAATTTGATGGGAACCTTATTTCTGGATCGACCCTCGTACTTTAAAATAAGAGGTGGGGAACGAATATGCGAATTTGTTGCATTCTCTATTGCAAAACAATTTTTTATGCATGTTTATATAAACCTCAATATATTTTCTTTCCCTGTGATTATATATATATATATATATATATATATATATATATATATATATATATATATATATATATATTAAGGATGTACTAAGTCTTTATAAAACAAAATTGTATTTCTTGTGTTCTCTCTAAGAACGCCGAGGGATGATGAATGAAAATATTACATAGTGGTTCAAGACTTTTTTTTAACCATTGGAAAAATGGTTGTTGTTTTCGATCCAGAATGGACCTCTTGGCGTCGTCACTTTATTTTTTTAAGTGGTTTTAACGAAATTCTGTAACTTCTGAAGATTTTTTCTATGAATAGGCAATAGAAACCCATAAAATCGTTACAAAAATGTTAAAGTTACAAAAAAAGATAGATGCAAACTATCAGATATGAAAAAAAGCCTAATTCAAAAATTGACGTCGGATGAGAAATCGTCTAATAAAGCAAAAAAAACGTGGTCTTCAACTTTAATTTTCTTAAAATACCTTTAGCTCAGACATAATCTAAACAAGGGTTAAAGTTATTGTAGGAAGGATCCGACAACATATTAAGGTATATATTAAGGATAAGGTATAGTAATGGAAAATGCTTTCCAATAACTGTTGTGATGGTTCAAACGAATTTTTATGCGTGGACAGAGAATGCCAGGATAGCTCCAACTGTAGTAATGGAAAATGCGTTTATTTGTAGATGGTTCCGATGAATATTTTTGAATAATTAATATTTTTAATTAATTTGATTTTTTTAAGATTTCGGAACATTTTCCCAATGGTTGTTGTAATTTGTTAAATTACATTTTTTTATTTAACTTAATTTTTTTTTTAATTTGAACAGTCTATTAGTATTTAATGCTTTTTATACAATGATGGAGTTCTTATACTCAAAGTGTTTTTTTTTTTTTGTGATAATAAGGCATATATGCTTAATATAAACATTATCATCCTTAATTCTTTTTGATGTCTCTTTTCTTTAAACGTTGATCTTCCAGCTTCTACTGACAAAGTAAATCTATTTCTAGATTCCAATGTTCGCTTTATCTTATTTTATTGATTAATATATGTGATAAGGAGCTGAGTGTTTATGGTGGACTTAATTTATTTTGATAAAATTATCAGTAAGGGAGACTTATTGATTATTAGTACATAACCCGGATTTAAATCTGCAGATTCAGGAGAATAAAATTAAGATGTTCTGCAACACAAAATCAGATGACTTAACGTTAACCTTAATTGTTTTATTATCATTTTTGTAATATACATATTTATTATGTTACTTTAATTTTTATTTCTGTCACTATATTAAGTGTGTTTATTGTTTTAGGAACGGGATTTTGAGATCTAGGTTTTAATTATACCTTTTATTTTTATCGTTTCAGTGATAAAATTTAAGTTCTTCGTAGTAAATTTAGATGACCGCTTATGGCTTTAACCCTTAATTGCATAGTGATGTAAATTTCCATCACTTTTTATTTAACTTTTAATAAATAAATCAACTTCTGCGCCACCACTATATTTATATAGAAATATTAATGCAGTAAATTTCTTGTGAACTATATTGCTGAACAAAGTTAAAAATCTATCTTAAAATTTCTGGTGTCTAATATTTAATATATGTATAAAAAAACACAATTGTAAAAGAAAAACTCATGCAATTAAGGGTTAAAGGAAAATTATCATCGAAACCACACAACGAGAAATAAATATTATTGTTTAGTTAATATAATTATTAATTGTTATTAATTAACTTTATTAACTGTTATTAATTGACTATATTATAAAATCATAATGCTAGAGTGAATGTTGCTTCTTATCTTACACTATATATCTTGGATAAATATTAATTTTAATCTCCTTTTCGTAAATCCAAAATAAAATAAAAAATGCTGTGTTGAAATGCTAAATTTATATCAGATTAACTAAGCAGGACTGTAGCATTCCAGAAAGTGCTAATCTTTTGTAGTCATCTGTCAGCGATATTTTAAGTCCTGCTTGAAACTTATTTTAAAAAACATAATTGTCTGAGCAAAGAGAAATCTCATACAAGCGCAATATTACTTCGGGGCTACGATAGATATTAAAACCTTTCGCCAAGCGTAATTTAAAACATATTTGTCGGATTTCGTTCTATTTCACAGAAGGTACCTATAAAGGTGGCAGCAATTGTAAAAAATTATCAAGAATAATTTCCAAACAGCTTAGAAACTATGTTAAACAATAGATAAAAAAGCCCAATTAAAGTACATACGTAACAAAATTTAGTGCGGATGGCACTTTCACCGGCGAAGACTTTTGTTGACAACCGCATTAAAGGACATGAAACAAAAAAATTACGCAAGGACTAGTATTAGAATATTACAGACTTTCACAAACTACTGTATTAAATCAATTCAAATATGTACTTAAAATAAAAGTACAAATAAATATCATGAATCAAAATAATAAAATAACACGCAATGTAAACTGCAGGCATGAAATTGTAAATGTCTCTTAGCATTTCAGTAAACATTTCATCTTCTGAAAAAAGACGTCGCCATAAGAACTTTGAGGTAAAATATTAAATAATGATTCATGCCCCATAATCTTTTAATAGATTGGGTATCAAATTCAGTGTTGGGGTCAACGAAATTATATTTGTGATTTACTGTGAAATATTGGTTGCATTTCTCAAAAAAACTTTATATACACTGACTTATACGCGATACACGGAAATTACTTTTGAACACCAGGCTTTTGTTTTTTAAGTAATTTTCACCATATTAAATGGCAGAATTTATAAATCGAATTTTACTGTTTTAAAATAGTGGTATAAAAAAGTAATTACTGAACATCGCTTATAAGTGAGATGTCAATGTATGTATAATTCGATAGCCTTGAAACAATTGTGCAATAAAATTGTTCTTCATCATCAGATAATTGCCAAATTGTTAAATCCAACTCAGCGTCAGTAAAAAGTGTAATTTATATCTTTAAAAAAATTGTCAAGTTAAAAATATAGCAACTTATGATACCTTGCGTGAATACGTTGAATAATAATAATAAGAATAATAATAATAAGATTCGCATTCGATAAATAGCAAGTCGCAATTTTTGCCACACTTGTAAAACTAAGACTAATTTAATTCGTTCATCGGTAAATGACGTGAAAGGTATTTTCTGATTTTATTCTCTGGAGACGAACGACGGCTATATTGTTCGCCGTGGTTTGAGAACGTCAAAAATTATAATTAATTCAATTCTTTTTGGAGTGACTAAGCCTGTATTTGCTTTTTTCAGTCACATAATTTGCACTTATATAAATGTTTGAGTGTATGAAACTGTGCATAGATTGCCGGAAAGTGATTATGAAAGTATTACTTTTCTTCGCTTTTCTCTATCTCGCCAAGGTTCCTTACACAGGGAAGTACGAGCTTAATTTTAGTATGCATTTTTTTCAGCTTCACTAATATGGAAAGTTCGTTTTCTCAATTGTTATTAGCAGATTGGTCATATAGTAACTTAATCGGGTAAATTCCCGTAATCGGTAACATATTGTGTATTTTAGAGAGCATGAGTTGCTGAGAAAATATGCGCAGACTTTTATTATATATTACACGGAATGGCATTTTGAAATCTCAAAAGTAAGCAGACGAGATATTCAAAACAAATGTCATACCTTACGCTACAGCAATTGTCTATTCAGTTCTTTTAAGGCATGGTGATGTGTAATACATCTGTACTTGTGGAGAATATATTTGAAACAGACACAATACAGTGTATGTAGTGTCCATCATGCTCTATTCACTTAAATCCAATCGAGCAAGCCTGGCCACACTCGGACAATGCTTTTCAGTGAGGACAATGCCTTTGTTAACTGTTAATTGAGATAATACTTTTTGAAGAGTGGGACAGAATTCCCAAAACTCTTATCGACAACCTTTCCGGATCCATCGAAAACAGATGTACAACAATCTCGTGTGTGGCTTAATTTATCGATCACACATCATATAAAAAATATTTTATTCTCTTCAAACATTTTTGTTATTTACAGGTATACACATTGGTGCGGAGCGCCTCTGCATGCTTTTGACATTATTTCGAAAAGTTAAAATTACGATATACGATGATGTATTGCCTTATTTTCCTTATTACCTTTAATTTATATGTAATTACAATTTTATACACATGCATGGCTGTCTTGCATGGTTTTCTATGTTTGCTTGATTCCCTAATTTTTGTGAAGAGGGGTATATCATTTTCATTTTTTTTGTAACATTATTCAATTAATTAAAGATAGTATCTGATTTACATTATTTGTCAGAAGTTATTGTTAAATCTAATGTTCTCAGAAATCTCGCTGAGAGTAATCCCTTTGATGGAGATCCTAGTAAGTGAGTACATTGCGATATAGTTTTCGAACAAATTGCATTCGAAAGCAATTTTCATTTTATCTTTAAAAATATAATTATATTAATTTGTAATTTATTACAAGTAATTCCAATTACCTTTTTAATTGTATAATCGAGTAACATGTAATGGATTGTAGATCAATTCTAATTACATCTTTAAAAATATAATGTAGATTAATCTGTAATGTAATAGAAGTTAATGTCAATTACGTTTTTTTTTCGGACTATAGTTTGATTAACGTGTAATATAATACAAGTCAATTTAAATTAAATTCTATAAAATGTATTTAAGTTAATCTGCAATCAATTATGAGGTAATTCTAATTACATTTTTTTAATTGAAGGAAAATTACCCGTAATGAATTGCATGTTAATGCAGTTACTTTTTAAGAATATAACTAAAACATAATGATTTTTTTTAATGAAATCATATATTTATATGTAAATTCTCGTTTTCTCTAAACATTTGTTGTTTCAAAATTTTTGAATTCAGACATGAATAACATTTGTAGAGTCGAATAAACGGATTTTAACTATTCGTTATCTTGCATGATTCATAAATTATTATTATTATTATTATTATTATTATTATTATTATTTGTGGGAGAGGATGGAAGTTACCCAGATAAAAAAATAATAATAAGGTTCAAACTATTATGAAACGTAGAAAATGGAGAGCAAGATAAAAAATCGTTTGTATGTAGGAAATAGACGCTGTAACTACTGAAACAATTATAAAAATTATTTTACTGTGCAATAACTGATAAATAGAGTTCTTCAGTAGGCTGCATTCTATGTATTTTTTATGAGAGGGGGCTGCAAATGAGCGAAATGGAGGTTTTCTCATTAAATCAAGTCTCACGAAATCAAGAAAAAAGTTTCATTAAAATGGGACCCAATTAGTAATATTTAAATTATTTGCAGCAATATAATTCCCCGCTAACGTTAGTAGATACACAAGCATCACTTGGCATATTTCAAAACTATGCTTTCAAAGCCGCGAATTTCGCCAGGATAAAAAAAAAAAAAAAAATTGGAATATTTTTTGTAATAAAAAAGAAAATCAAAACGGACACCAGAAAAAAATTGGCAGAAAAGTATTAAATAAAAAATTAAAAGTTTGATATGTAAATATTTCCATTCACAGGCAGAACAATCAAGGTACCTAACTGTGCCTTTGCGGTAAGTTAGAGTTCCAGAAGTTGAAAAAAAAAGAGAATGTTCACTTACTGGTGATTGGCTGCTGCGTGGTTTAATATTAATAATGTCCAAGTTTTCTGATTGCTTTTTCTGATTGTTAAAATATATGCAATTTTGCCGTTTATTAAATTTTTAATCTATTTTTTTCTTGTTCAATGATTTTCAACGAAAGATATTATACAGTTCGTTATTGTATATGCTTGTTCTATGTATGCCCAAGCGAAACTTTTGAGCTAATGGTCCGAAGTTTATACTTTTATGAAACTCGTGTTATGTACTTTCACATACTATTTCTACTCCAAAAGCATCTTTCTGCTGATGTTTTCAATATAATTGTCATAATTATTATTGATTTTTAATAAAATTATTTTCAACCGAATATTGTTTGGATTAGGCATGTAAAGCATGTTGCCAGCTGGTCACATTTATGTTTGATGTGGAAAATACATTTTGGACGAACACACTTAAAAAAACCGTGACTGTAGTATTGCCAAATTGACATATTTTTTGTATTCAAAATATCTAGCAATATTTCAGAATACAAATATATTTTTTTTAACACTTTCCAACCTAGTTGAAAAGTGTTCATGACTTCGGTTTGTCTGGCCGTGCTCTAACTCCCGTAAATATGCTCGGATTGTCCTGAAAATTTTATATGTTATTTTCGTTATCTATAGCATGTTCCCTATTTCAACTGAAGTGTGTAGCACTTATAGTTTTTTTATAGGGACAGTCAAAGCTATTCCGTTACATTACAATCAAGGAGGAATAATCTTTTCAAGTGAAAATTGATGATGCTACGTCATTTAAAACATAATGAAATTGATATATAATTATGAAGCGCATTAAAACATGCTTTTTGTGGAATATGCGGTGTAAAAGCCTTTATTATCCATTTACAGGGTCAAATAAAAGAATTCTGTTACCCATAGTTCTATGGGGAAAAATCGTTAGCAGTGTAATTTATTGATATATCGCTATTTCAAACATAATGAACATTATATGCATTACTGAGGTGCACTATAAATTGCTCTCTTGTGTGCATTGCGTTTATTTACAGGGACACAGAAAATATATTGATTACAGTACATGTGCAATAATTACTGTCTATGTGTGATAAGTGCGTTTTCCACTTTGGTTTCCGTTTTTAAATTTAACTATTTTTTCCATAGTATGTGCGCGTTTATAAACTCGATTGGTCATATACAGGGCTACACAAGAGAATTCGTAGTATTACAGACTATAGCAGTGAATTGCTTAAGGCTAGTTTTTAATTGTGTTTACGCATTTTGCTGCTGAAATATATTTAGTAGATTAACAGAAGTTTGTGGAATAGAAATAAATTCATATACAGGGCTACGGAAAAAAGATACGTTGTCGTTTACGTTTGGTAATTGCTGCAAGTGAGTTTTAAGTTGTCTTTTAGCTTAACAGGTGGTGTGTACAAAAGTCTTAAAAAATACAGGGATATAATAATAAGATAAAATACAGGGCGGTACAAAAGATTTCGAGTGCATTTCCCTCGATTGGCGAAAATTGGTAAACGTGAATATTCTAACTGAATTAACTTTTATCATACAATATAAACACATCTACTGATCATGTACAGAGCTGCACAAAATAATTCGACTATTTTTTTTTATACTGGATTTTTCGAAAACTGTATTTTTCAATGTGTTATATGTTTTCTAAACTGTTTATTTACATCTTAAATAAACAGTTCACACCATGTTAGGAACTTTGTTAGGAACAAAATAATTCGACTATTTTTTTTTATACTGGATTTTTCGAAAACTGTATTTTTCAATGTGTTATATGTTTTCTAAACTGTTTATTTACATCTTCTTTCACCTTATTTAACGGTGAAGTTTCGTTACAGTTTTCTGGCTGTGTTGGAAAGTGTTTCATAATCTATATTTGACGCTTTTTTTTCGTTCTTGTTTTTTATTATTTAATAGAGTTCCAATCCGTTACTAAATAAAGAAAGATTTCTAGTATTGTATTAATTGTACAGTGTCGTGGCGTTAAAGTTAGCAAACATCCAGAAAGTAGAGTAGATGTATCTGGTCATATCTAACTCATTTTAAATTTTCAGCTTCGAGAAATTGTTAATGCAAAGTAACCAAACGGAAAACTACAAAAAGCAGCTCTTGAATTTCAAAATTTCAAAATTAAAAAAAATATTGTAGTATTGTTTTTAAATGTTGTTATGTGTTCTTTGTTGAATTTATGCTATTTACTTATTTTGAAACTTGTATATCTGAAGTTATGCACGTCGAAGCCAGTTTTTTTTTTCATTTTTTGATAATTAGCCAAGATATTAATTAAACATTCATTAAAAAGGCCCTTCATTTTTTTTGTAAAATGGACCTCTGTGGCAGTTGTATGTGCCAAAAAAAGCATTTCTGCGGAACTTAAAGCAGAAGAAAACGAAGGGCTGAAAAACTTTCCGATTTTTTTTTCGCATTTTGAAACTGCTGTACCGCTTTTCAGATCAAACTACAAAAACACAAAAAAATACTCACATATTCTGGGTACTTGCTGGATCCTATCAGACTTATTTAAGAGATACCGTTTGAGAAAAATATTTTCTGAACGTAGATTTCAAGCTCTTTTCCTGCATATTTGTAAGTCCGAATCCGTTTTGTTTGATCAAAAAGAAAAAAAAAACCCAACTAATTATGGTACTTTTCCCGTTCTAACAATACATTAAAGAAAAAAAGTATTAATATTTATATTTTCAAAAAAAAAATATTTTTAGAATGCTGATTTCGTGTTTTTCGCTTCTTCTACATTTGTAAAAATGCGCAACCGTCTCTTGGATAGAAAAAAAAAACCTACAACCTTAAATATGTTTGAATAGATTTTCGTTAAAAAATATAAAATCATATAAATTCGTGGATGTACGTTGCCGAAGTCAGTGGGACACCTAACATTAGGTTCGTTTGAAAATATAAAATCGAAAGAGACAGGAACCTGCGTTGCGGAGCAAGCCAGGTGTACTCTGCCGAAGGCGGTTAGAACTCCAACTATAAGTTCTTTTGGATGGATTTTCACTCAGAAATATATAACAATACAAATTCGAAGTTAATTGGCAAAGAAACCTGAGATGCGTAGTAATAGCATACACGCCTGTATATGCTATTGAAGCCGCGTTGGGGGAAATGTCACCTCTATGTACATTTGGATTTATTTTCACATAAAAGTATAAAGTAATTCAGCACTGATTTTAGGTGTATTTAAGGTCTCTGGGAACCGGACAACGCTAGTATTCAAAGGCAGTATGAAATTTTATGTTTGATATATAGCAGGGGTGTCAAACTGTGGCCCTCCTGATACCAATAATTTTTAACAGAAATAGTCGACTTCTTGAATCGCAGAAATTCAATGATTATATGTCAAAGTTTACTATAAAATTTTACTGGTGTCCGGCGGGCCACAGTTTGACATCCCTGATATATAGAGGGAAATGCTCTTGGTGTTTGCAAAGAATATACTCGCAAAATTACCTGAAAAACTTTGGAGAGATTAATTGTTAGATTTGAAACTGATATATATATATATATTTAAATGTATTCATAAATCATATTAAAAGTAATGCATCTGTTTAAAAAAAGGAGAGAAAAGATAAAAAAGAAACATGTGGGTAAGTGTGATCTGCGATCGCTAAAAGGGTTTCGTTTAATATTCCTTTCAAAACACTTTATCCTTTCTTTAATAAATCCAAATAAATTTCATTTAGCAACCCCCCCCCCCCCCCCACAAAAAAAAAAAACAAAAAAAACAAAACAAAAAAAACATGTTTTTTTGTTTTTTATAAAGTAAAAATTTACCGGTGTATTTTTTCGTTTTTGGAGTATCCAAACCAGCCCGATAGCGGGCAAAGCCGGCTATAATATTCTGTCATAAAAATATCTGTCACGCGGTCTAAATGCAATGTACAAATATAATTTCAACATTAAACATGTTGTACACCTTCAAAATGTTAAAATATGCGAATATTTCCATAATCGGATTTTTATCACGATTCAATATGTTTCTCAAACTCATATATTTACTGTTCTCTATTACTCATATTAATACTCGCTTTGTATTATTCTAAAACATCTGAAAAATTCGTTAAACTTCCAATTGGACGTCAGATTTTCTTTTTAATTCCCTAATGACGCGATATTAATCTGCTTTGTGTACATACACATACTCATACTCCTTGTATTATTGAGAAATCTTTAAAAAATTGCGCTTTATTGCCACTATGACGTCAATAATTTTTATTTCATATTAATATTTTTTCAATTGGTGAAACTTTTTATTTCATTTTCATTTTTCACGTGGAGATCGTCTAATAGAAAATTAATTATTGTAGAAAGAATTTCATCGTGGTACTTTAATTTTTGGCATCTGTTATAACGAAAAATGTTTAAATTTAACAGGAAAAGGCTGTTAGAATTTTGGTTTTTTATCTCTATTTATTAAAATACAGTGGACTCTCGTTATTTCGAATTCGGTTAATTCGAACTTTCGGTTAATTCGAACTAATCTAAAAGCCCCCAAAAACTTGTATTGGAATTAATGTTAAAAATATCTCATTAATTCGAACTAATTTTTATCACTTCGGTTAATTCGAACTAAAAATTTAACCAAAAAAAAAATTCTTTTTACTCGTTTAACAGAGTAAAAGGCACGCTGTATTTATTATTTTGTATGTCAAAATCATCTGTATTTCTTTTCCAAGCGCTCCACCTCCGGTAGTTAGAAACTTAAACTAAAAACACTCCAACTTACTCCAAACACTCATACCAGCGGAATCCACCCGCGTGAGTATAAACAGAGCAGGAGGGAAAAAGAATCACGAGGGGGGGGGGGGGGAAGCGCTATAATTTTTTTTATTTCTTATCGATTTTTTTAGAATTTCAGAAAAAAAGAACAGTTTTTACTACAGATTCTAGGGGTCTGCGTAAGTTATGACTACAGTGCAGACAAGTTAATGTTGTCTAGTTTCTCTTCCTCAGCGTGTGGTGTGAAAGTGTAAAAATTTAGGGTGTCTACACGTGGAAAGTACAAAACTCTAACTTTGGAGACAAAGGTAGAAATTGTAAAGAAAGTAGAGAATTGCGAATGTAAAACAAATTTAGCAGCTGACTATGGAATTAAAAAAACATACCTTGTCAACTTATTTGAAAAACAATGAATCAATTTCAGATTCATGGGAAAATCGAAATTTGCTAGAGGAAAGAAACGCATTAGAAATGCGTCCCAAGAAAATCTAGGAAACGCTCTACTGCTATGGTTCCAGGATGCTAGATCTCGAAACTTTCCGATAAATGGACCCCTACTGCAGACGAAGGTTGATGAATTGGCAAGTCGAATGGGTATTGAAGATTTTAAATGCAGTGATGGATGGCTTTCTCGATTTAAGTCAAGGCACAATATTTCTTATCAAATTGTATGTGGCCAAAGCTCTGATGTAAACGAAGACGTATGCATTAATTTCGATAGGAAACTGCCAGGGCTTTTATCTACTTACCTGCCGAAAGATATTTTGGTACTTCTCTATTATCCCGTCGACTACTTTTCATAACAAAAAGCTTTCGCAAACTGTAACGCCAAATAAACGGGAGAACGTTGCCATTGGAATATCAAAATAAATAAATAAATAAAATATAAGAATTTAAGGACACAATTGTTATTTTAATTAACCCATTAACGCCTAGCGTTACCATACGGTCACGGAATAGCTGCCAACAACTTTTTTGTTTGAATACCGGTATTTTTAAGAGAAATATTCTCCTTGTTGGATGAGAGAAAACTCCCTAATAAAAGGAGACAAAAGTTTCTTTAAAAAAAAATTGGTATAAAATGTAATTTTTGCATTTTAAAAAGAAAAAAATAAGTACGTCCTTAATAGGTTAATGAATTAACTAATAAATCAGTAAATCATAATGAAAAATACTGGCAAATGTCGAATTCAAAACCACTTGATGACATAATAAATACGTATAATGCTTCTAACATCAAGTAAATGGGACTGCATTTTTGGCGTTTAATCTTACAGTTTGGCGATAGTTTTTTGTTATGAAAAGTGGTCGACGGGATAGTAGAGAAGTACCGAAATAACTAATAAATCAGTAAAACAATGAAAAATACAGGCAAATGCCGAATTAAAAACCACTAGATGGCATAATAAATACGTATAATGCTTTTGACATCAAGTAAATGGGACTGCTTTTTGGCGTTTAATCTTACAGTTTGGCGATAGTTTTTGTGTTATGAAAAGTGGTCGACGGGATAATAGACATGTACCGATATTTTTAATGCGTAAGAAACTGCTCTTTTTTATAAACTCTTGCCAAGCAAGACATTACATTTCAAAGGGGAAACTTGTGTAGGAGGTAAAAGCAGTAAAGAGAGGATGACAGCTTTATTTTGTGCTAATATGGATGGGAGCAAAAAGCTTAAATTATTAGTGATTGGAAAGTCCAAGAATCCACAATGTTTTAAAGAAATTAAAATGCTGCCAGTTGATTATGTATCCAAAGCAAAAAGATGGATGACACTAGACATCTTCAGTAGCTGGTACAAAGGAATAGATAAGCAGTTTTCGAGGCAAAAGGGTAAAATTATCTTATTTGCGGATAACGCAAGCTGCCACAATAACCTTCCAGAACTGAGTTCCATACAGGTTGAATATTTTCCGCCAAACACAACTGCGAAGCTACAACCAATATATCAAGAAATCATCCAGAATCTTAAAACAAATTATCGTAAGAGACTCTTAAAACAAATATTTTTTTCTTTAGATAGTGGGGAAAATTACGACATTACTCTGCTGACAGCTATAAATTATCTATACGCCGCATGAGACGCTGTTAAAGAAGGCACAATTAGTAATTGTTTTCGTCAAGCTAAATTCATGCACACCGAAAAGAACAATCATATCGAAGAATGTGACGATATACCGATTTTCCTGAATTCAAAAAATGTAAATGTGATAACGTTATTTTTTCTGATTATGTAAGGGTAGATGAAGACGTAGAAGTCTGTGGAAAACTGAGCGACGATGACATAATAAAAACTATCCGAGAAGATGAAAAAGCAGAGACCTTATCGGATTCAGAAGAGAATGCAGAGACTGTTAACCGTCCTAATGACCAAGCCATAATGGACTGTATAAAAACTCTAAAAGTATTTATTCAGATGGAACCTTCCTCTGAAAATGAAATGAAATGCTTACTTCAAATCGAGAAGCTGGCTGAAAAATGTAGGCATAATAAACAAAACCAAACATCCATTTTACAGTTTTTCCCAAAAGTGTAATTCATATTTTTAATTAAAGTTTTCTTTCTATTGCGTACCTACTGCTTCATTTTATGATTAAGGTGAGTCTTTACTGCTTTTTAATGTGTTCAAGTTTAAGACGCATAGTATAATATATTTTCTGGGGTTATACATACTACGAGATTTTTCTTCTTCAGTGATATACTTTTTAAGTTATATTTTCTCTTAACATCGGATAATTCGAACTTCGGATAATTCGAACTTATTTCTGAGAACCTTACATACACAGAACCTTATATACACAGAGTTTGAGCTCTGTAAGTTACATAGTATCTGAGAATAGCTCTGTGACAACGGAGCGAGAGTAATAGGGTTTCGTGAGATGAACGAAACTCTAAAAAAACTATTACATTTAATTGCTCGCAAGTCGACATCAGTCACTACGAAGTATAATAAATGATGTTGAATGCAGTTAAAGAATTTTTCAAATAATATAATCTAAAATACGTGATATAGGCAAAATATCCAATATTTAAATGAAATCTATAATTTTAATGCTGCTTATTATCGTGTAATTCATGAAAGTACAGATGCATGAAAGTCCTCTGAATTGGCGGTTCTCATTGGCAGACATGGCAAGTTCTTAAAAATAAATGAAGAACGTCTTGAAAATATCCCTATGCTCGGAATAACAATCACAGCTGATATATTTTATTTCATTACGAAAGTTTTGACTGAGTGAAGTTTGTCGTTTGAAAAGTAAGCTTTTATTGCAAATAATAATGCTTCTGAATCGATTGGTTTTATAATAAGGTACAATTGTATAATTAAAAGAAAATGGCAAAGATCAAATTGATATACAAGTTTCCCTCACTTAGTCCGATTTCTAGTTACTGCTGTAAACATTTTTAGATGCTTTTTCGATTAGTGAGAGGACATTTTGAACTAGTGCGTAAAGCACAAAGGGATCATCCTTTTTTCCACAGCAAGATGGCGTCAAATTTTTAAAAACGAAATTTAAAGAAACTACTGAAAAACACTGAACAATTTTGCAGAAGCTTTTCAAAAATTAGAATTCAAACAGCATTTGATAGATATAGGTCCAGATATCAGTAAAAGTATGCAAGTGCACAGAAATTTTGAAAATATTATTTTATGCTCCGCAAGATGTATTAAAAAATGTAATTAGCAATTGACAAGTTTTTGCTTAAATAAGATATAATGTATATAATTTGAAGTAATTAAATTGTATTTTAATAAGTTTTTTAAATTAAACTGTGCAACTTTAAAAAAAAAAATTAACATAATGGTAAGTAAGCTAAAATAAATAACCTAAAGAAGTTCTCTGCCGATCGGCCGAAAAGTAAATTTTGTGCGTAATGGAAAAATGCATTTATCTCAAAAACGATGTGACCTAGAAAAATTGATATAGTTTTCCTGCAAGGTTTAAATAAACTCGTACTACTTTTTTTTTTTTTTTTTTCATAATTTTATTTTCAGTGGATTCGGAAAAAAGGTTGAGGGGCATAACTTTGCAGTGCATTTCCGACGACATTTCTGAATATATAATACCTAAAATTAAAACAAATATATATTTTTTTTAATTTCCGTGTTGCGGGATCCTTCACATGATATACGATAAGAATTTTATTTTTTCAAGTAGCTTAATTTGCCGCCCTAAAATTTTCCTAAACATATTTGTGAATGGCTAATAATCTGAAGATATGTGGGTCAATACGCTTTATAAGTTTCCCAAGTTTGAACTTTCCACGTTCCATAGTTTACAAGAAAAAAAACTCTGACAGACGGACAAACATACACACGATTGACCTTATAATGTTTCCGTTATTACTTTTGAAGTACGGTACCCTGAAAATTGTGCAACTTATAATTTTTTTTCATAATCTATGCTTGACGCATGATATTTCATTCTTGTTAATTTTCAATTTAGTTTAATTTTACAAAAGCGAACGCCAATGGCATTTATGTAATGAAAAAATGTATACACATGTACGATTTGAAACAAAAAAGAAAGTTATACTAAAACCATTCAATCTGCAATAATGTTTTTTTTTAAATAATAGAGAAAAAAAAGAAAACTGCCCAGTTAAACTGAGGGCATTGAGCTCACAGGCTATTCACACTAATTGTATATTATACTCTTATTTCAAAGAATTTGAAATATGCCCCTCGAAAAATAAAGAAATCAACAATATATTAAGGGGGGGTCATCCCCCCGTTACCCCCCCCTATAGTTAACTAATGAACCCCTTAAACTAATCAGGGAAGTCTCTAATTACAATAAATAAATATATATACAAAATTTGAAGAAAATCGGATAATTCTGCATGAAAAACCCATTTATCTAAATTAAGGGGGGATTAGCCCTCCTTTCCTTCTTTATACTTAACCAATGACCCCCCAAAACTATTCAGAGAAGCGCATTATTACAATGAACCTATATACAAAATTTGAAGAAAATCGGATAATTCTGCACGAAAAACCCATTTATCTAAATTAGGGGGGGTTATCCCCCCTCTCCCCCTTTATACTTAACCAATGAACCCCCAAAACTATTGACCGAAGCGCATTATCAAAATGAACCTATATAAAAAATTTGAAGAAAATGGGATAATTCTGCATGAAAAACCTATTTAGCTAAATTAAGGGGGGATTAGCCCCCTTTCCACCTTTATACTTAACCAATGACCCCCCAAAACTATTCAGAGAAGCGCATTATCACAATGAACCTATATACAAAATTTGAAGAAAATCGGATAATTCTGCATGAAAAACTCATTTATCTAAATTAGGGGGGGTATCCCCCCTTTCCCCCTTTATACTTAACCAATGAACCCCCAAAACTATTGACAGAAGCACATTATCAAAATGAACCTATATACAAAATTTGAAGAAAATCGGATAATTCTGCATGAAAAACTCATTTATCTAAATTAGGGGGGGGGGGGGTATCCCCCCTTTCCCCCTTTATACTTAACCAATGAACACCCAAAACTATTGACAGAAGCACATTATCAAAATGAACCTATATACAAAATTTGAAGAAAATTGAATAATTTTGCATGAAAAACTCATTTATCTAAATTAGGGGGGTATCCCCCCTTTCCCCCTTTATACTTAACCAATGAACCCCCAAAACTATTGACAGAAGCGCATTATCAAAATGAACCTATATACAAAATTTGAAGAATATGAGATAATTCTGCATGAAAAACCCATTTATCTAAATTATGGGGGGTTAGCCCCCCCGTTTCCCCCCTTTATGCTTAACCAATGAACCTCCAAAACTAATCAGGGAAGCGCCTTATCACAAGGAACCTATAAACAAAATTTAAAGTAAAACGGTTAGTTCTATCAAGAGTTATCGCGTTACGTACATACATACATACATACGTACGTACAGAACCGGCGGGCACATAAGCTCTCAGGCTTTAGCTCTCAGGCTTTGATAGCCTGTGAGCTAAAAAATTAAACAAAAAGACAAATAAAGTGCGTTTTTTTTTCATTTATTAATAAACTACAATTTCTTATAAATTACCTGATTGAATTATTATGAAATAGAATGGAGATAAAGAAGAACTTACAACAAAAAAATAGAGATTCATTATAATTAGATATTTTTTCCCAATTAGATCACAGAAGGAAAAAAATATTTCAGAAAAAATGGATATACGTTACCATAATTTGAAGATTAAGATGAAATATATTTTTTTATTGCATTTCTGTGACTTCAGAGATAAATTGCTATTGATAGGGGCTGTTAGTTATCCACGCATCGGTGATTTATTATTAGTTAAACAATGTATTTGCATTTAGGAAATCTGAACGACAAAAAAAGGATAAGAAATCTGTCTTATTTTCTACTCCATTTATCACATGCAATTTAGGACATTTTATGGGTAAATTGTTTATAATACATCAACGATTCCCGTGTACTTTGAGTTCTTCAATTGTTTTCGGCATGGGATGCACATAATGGGCGTCTTTCACATAACTCCATAGATCGGTCGAAGTGGAGATGCAGATGATGTCTTCTGCTCTTGGCGACCGAGATCTCCGGATTTGACACCCTGCGATTTTTTTCTATGTGATTATGTGACAGACGTGCCTCCCATGCCCAAAACAATTGAAGAACTCACAGTACGCATTTGTAATGCGCTTGCGTCGGTGACTGAACAAATGCTTCAGAATGGATGGCGTGAAAAGGACTACCGACTAGATGTTGTCCGCGTGACCAAGGGAAGTCACATAGAACATCTATGACGTATGTATACAAAATTTTGAAGTTTCGTTTACATTCTGTGTTAATCTTATCGATAAATTATTTTTCATTAAATAGTTATAGCCGTTTGTAATCGCTATATTCATTTTGACTTACCCTGTATAACTTTAAAGATAAAACATGCTTTTGATATGGATTTAAACTGATCACACATTAGTGTTTTTTTTTATAAAAAGAACAATATGGAATGCATTTACAAGCTAGTCGGAGGTGCCAATCCCAAAACTTTTTTCTATCTCACACAGATTTCGCATACACTAAAAACGAATCAGCACCAATTTATCTCAAGATCTAACTGAATCTAAAGTTTTATTAAATTCCGTTCTTGGGATATGACTATTGCTAAAATCGTGTAAATCCTGAAAAATGCAGCACAGTAGCGCCACCTGTTGGGAGATTTAGACCAAAATCTAATCATCAACAACTTATGTCAACGTTTACCTAATTCTGAAGTTGGATGAAAATCCGTGAATTAGTTCTTGAGATATAGTTATGGTGATAATAATGAAAAAGTAGCATATCAGCGCCATCTGCTGAGCTATTTACACCCAAACTTAAGAAGCATCTATTTATGACACGGTCTAACAGAATCTGAAGTTTGATGAAATTCTGTGAGTTAGTTCTTGAAATATAGCTATCGTAAAAATCATGAAAAAAGTGCTATAGCAGCGCCACCTGTTGCGATATCTACACGAAAACGTAATCAGCGTCTATTTATGTCAAGGTCTAAATGAATCTGAAGTTTGATGAAAATAAGTGCTTTAGTTCTTGAAATAGAGCTAGTGCGGAAATAGCGAAAAATGTAGCACAGCAGCGCCACCTATTGGGAGATTTTCACCAAAAACTAATTAGCACCAATTTATATCAGGTACTAACTGAATACAGAGTTTTATTAAATTTCGTGCATTAGTTCTTGAGATAGAGCGCTCACAAAATTTTTGTCACATACAGACAGACAGACTCACAGAAAGACATTTTCTTAAAAAGTCAAATCGAGTTCAGGATCTTCTAAAACGTATAAATCCGTCGAAAACCGGAGGTCGAAAATTTTCAAGAATCCAATACTTTCTTCTTGTAAAGATAGAAGAAAGTAAAAATGAGAGAAACAAGAAAAAAATCATGCATCAACCACATATTATGAAACACTTTCCAACACTTCCAGACTACTTTAACAAAACTTCGCTATTCACTAAGTTAAATAAAATACCCAAGTAAACATTTTAGAAAACGCATAACACATTTCAAACCCAGATTTCAGCAATTACCACCCATAGACGGGAAAGTAATCCAATTCTTTTGCGCAGCCGTGTATTTGATCAATAGATTTTTATATATTATACATAGTAAGCTAAAATTCAGTTTAGTAGGAAACCTCATAATAGGTTGTAGATTCAGAATCAGCATTTTCTACCAATTATATGGAAACATATTTAAATTCTCTTGAATAGCCTTGTATATTATCTACAGATGTTTATACACGTCACATATTAAGCTAAAATTTAATCTAGGCTGATTGATGATTTTATTGATATTGTACAAACATTTTTTAGTATATTAAATATAGTTCAGCTTAGCCTTCCTACCCTGTTGAAATTTTACGCAACCTTCATATAAACATTTCACGCCAGAATTCTTATTTAAAACTATTGAAGATATTTATTTTACTTAATTATGTCGATCTTTAATTTAACTTACTTTATGAAAATTTTTCTGGTTCGAATCTAATGAAATCAAATATTCAAACGGGTCGATTAGACACATTTAGGGTAGGAAGGTTAAAAATGCATAACGCGATTAAAAAAAATCCCTGACGGCTCGGCCTACAGGTACAGGTAGATTTCGAAGACGCAGACCGTGGGGCGCCTGTTCGTTGGGAATTGTGGAAGAAATGACCTTTTTGCCATGATGCCACAGTTGGTTTCCATAAGGGACCGCCTACTTCGAAATCTAACTTGTTCGCAGGCGGAGCCGGCAGGGATTTTTTTGTTTTTTATTTTTTGTTTGCTATAAGGGTTGATCCTATAAAAAACTTGTCAATATAAAAGTTTTAGATAATAGTAAGAGGATTTATAATAAATTTAAGCGTATTGGATATCTTGTAAATTGACGATGTTATGAATATTTTTTTCTTCTAAAACCCCCCTTCCCCCCCTTCCTTGGGGCCATTTTTAATGATATCAAAAATTTGTTATACATAAATTTTCGGGCCTTTTCCTAGAAGTAATAATAACTTTAAACGGATTCGATACGTATTATAATTAAGACGTTATGGGTTTTTTTCTGTTTTCACAACCCTCCCCCCCCCCTTGGTGCGATTTTGCCCATTAATGAACTTGTCCGAGATTTTATGCCCCTTGATTTTATGTATCAGTTTGGAAGACATTTGTGAAGAATTATTCTAGTTATCGTGTCCATAAAAAAGTGACATAGATAGATAGATAGATAGATAGATAGATAGATAAAGTTTTGAACTGAGGGTAGGTTTGGGTTCTGGGAGTCATGATCGGCGTAGATCTGCAAAAAATTTTCAAATATTCCAACTTAGGGGAGAATGTAATAGGTAGTATTTCTTACGAAATCTACCTAACACCCTTAAACGATTCGCGCTCATACTTCTTAATGCTTACGAATTCTTTTGTGTAGGCCTGTATATGATCTGTAGCATTTCTATACACCACGTTGTTTGCCAAAATTTAGTTAAAATTGTATACCATAACTGAAAACACACTTCCAGCAATTATCAAAAACTCCTTTGTGTCTCCCTGTAAATTTACTATAAATACTATGCACATCATATTCTAAATCAAGTATTTTGTAGTAAACCTGAGTAATGTATTTCAATTCCATTATATTTGAAATAGTATTGCATAATACTCTGCAAACTGTATTTCCTCGTAGACCATTACGTAACGGAACTCTTTTGTGTGACCCTGTAAATAAATAATAAATATTTTGCACCCCAAATTCCACAGAATGCATGTTTTAATGTACTTCGTAAATACATATAAATTTCATATATATTTAAAACTTTATATTTATATAAAACAATATATTATAAAACAATATATTTAAAACTTTAATAGAAATGAAAATATTTTAACGAAATCCTTACAATATCCTTACAATTCATACAAAGATGAGTCTGTTGCAAATTTTGTTAAAATACCTTCACTACTATTAAAGTTATGAACGAAAACGCGACTTCGGATTGGAGTGAGATGCCCTGTAATTTTGATTAAATAAATGAATTTTCAATCCTGGTTTCCTATACTATAAATGATTGTTATAGTGTTCTGTACCAAACCTTAAAGTTTGTCCATTGAATTCAAGATCACCCCGTGCTCAATCATTAGCTGAAACCTTAGTATATTGTATTAAAACAGCGCGATTGTACGAGGGTAGTTTGATATCTCCGTAACTTTAAAAAATGTGGAGGTCTGATCGCACTCTTATTGTTATGTTTTCGATTTATTACTTACCCATCATACGTAGTATAGGGTAAGTCTTGTAATCGTTTTGAAAATCGAAAAATTTTTTTGATGGATTTACACGTTTCAGACACTGGAGATTCCGAAAAACATATTTTTAGAAAAAAAATTTTGCCGTCCGTCTGTGTGTCTGTGTGTGTGTCTGTAAACGCTCTATCTCCCGAAAAAATTGAGATAGACACTTGCATTTTGGTATGCACTTAGTATGTAATAATGGGAACAAGGCTATTTCATTTCAATAACCTCGATTAATCGGAACTATTTTTTTCGGACTCTCGAAATATTCGTTCTGATAAAAGGTATATAAAAATTTTCGAAATTGTTTATTTTAAGAAATGAATATAAAAGACAATAAAAAAACAAATTTTGCATAAAGCATGAAGTCGATCGGATAATTAGTTGCTGAGATATTTGGAATCCTATTTCCACACTCTTCGATTTTTCATGACCCTGTATTTTATCCAAATTTGACTTTAAAGATATATTTTAATTGGAAATTTGACGCTTAATCAGATGCAAGAAACCGCTAGTTAATAGGATTAATATTTTTGGAGTTATAAGGAAAAACCTCTTTCAAGCAATTCAGTAATCGAGCCTTTAAAGTTTATGACGTCATCAAGCCAAGATTTTTTTTGAATTGCAATGCATTTTATAAGTAGTTTACACATTTTTATTTTAATATTTTACATTATGCATATCCATGATGGGTAAGTATTACGGTGGCCCCCAACGACTAGTTTTATCTGCGGCAACATTCGTGAAATTTGTAGACGATATTTTAAATACATTGTGTTCTATTGGATTCAAAAGCAAACGATTGGCGTGTTTGTTTTGATTATGGAGAAAAAAAAATTTCGTGTTTTGATAAAACACTATGTTTTGCGCGGAAAAACAATTACCGAAACTGAAGAAAAGTTGAAAACATATTATGGGGTCTCTGCTCCATCACATGGTAGGGGATAGGGTAGGGGGTAGTGTAGTGAACCCTTACCGTTCACAAGTGGTTTACGGAATTTCGTTGTGGCCGTACGAGCACAACAGATGCAGAAAGTTCTGGACGTCCAATTGAGATCATGACTGAAGAAATGGTCAACAAAATCCATGATATCGTGTTAAAATACCACCGTCTGAAAGTGCGTGAGATAGCTAAGAAGGTAAACATTTCAAATGAACCTGTATTCAATATCTCGCATGATCACTTGGGCATAAAAAAGTTATCAGCAAGATGGGTGCCGCGATTGCTGACAGTGCATAAAAAGCGAACTCATGTAACCATTTCAAAACAATGTTTCGACAGGTTCGAGCGCGATTCAAGTGAATGTTTGCAGCGTTATGTTACAGTTGGTAAAACATGGATTGATTACTACACACCAGGAATGAAAGAACAGACTAAACAGTGGACTTCTTCTAATGCACGTGCTCCGAAAAACCCAAAAGCAGTTCCATCGGCCGGAAAGATTATGGCCAGAGTCTTCTGGGACTCAAAGGGCGTAATCCTCATTGCCTATCTGGTAAAAGGAAAAACAATCACCGGACAGTATTATGCTGATTTATTAGACCGTTTTAATGAAAAATTGAAAGAGAAGCGGCCACATTTGTTCGAGAAAAAAGAGATTTTTCATCACGACAATGCGCCACCGCACTCGTCTGCAATCGCAGCCGCTAAATTGGTTCAATTGCGATACGAATTGCTCCCTTATCCACCCTACTCTCCTGACGGCTTCCAGTAACTTTTTTCTTTTTCTAAATTTAAAACAATAGCTTGGTGGAAAAAGATTTTCTTCAAATTCTGAGATCATTAATGTCACAAATGCCTATTTTGAGGAGTTTGAGAAATCTTATTTTTTGGAAGGATTAAAAAAGTTAGAACATCGTTGGAAAAAATGTATCATTATGAAAGGAGATTATGTCGAAAAATAAAATGCAATTTGGTATGTATATTCGTTTTTTCATTTCAAAGTCACGGACATGTCAAACTGCCCTCGTATAACATTAAAAATATTAAAGATAAACGTCCGTAATTTATACATAACACAATCAATAATTTAAATATTTCAATACTTCATCTTTTGTATAGTACTTTGTAAAAGCCCGAACAGGAAAAGAGGGTGTCTGTGTTCTCATCTTTTCTTTTTTTCACCTGTAAGATAATAATAAAAAAAAAAAAAATACATTTATGTATATGTTACCGTGAAAGACCGAAATTGGAGAATGTCGACTTTCACCGGTGAATGTCAACAAACACCAAATATTTCGGTGAAAGATCGAATATTTCATTATATTCTTGTACATTCGGACCCTCACCGGTGTATGTCGACAATCACAGATATGCTCTGGTGGAGGTCGAAAAATAAGATTTGAATCACATAATTTAGTAAGTTTTTTATTTTCTCATTTAGAACGTACTTTATAATTAAGTAAGTTTTTAACTTCTATTATTTTCCTTTCTCATTGTGAATGTACTGTGAGTTTTAAGTTCTTAGTCATTCCTCTCAGAAAGAGAGGCGAAATATTTATCGCGACTGAATTACTGAGAAAAAAATATAAATCTCGGACATGTTCAACATTCACCATTAGTGCATGGTGAATGTCGACATTTACCGGTGTAAGTCAGAAATAAGGGTATTTAACAAATATTTCGGACATACACCAAGCGACTATGTGTTTGTTGACATTCACCGGTGAAAGTCGACATGCTCCAGATTTCGGTGTTTCACCGTAACATATATAACACATAGATTTACTATAATGTATCTAAACACTACACATTTTTCTTCCATAGTCTCAAGAAAGAAGAGAAAGATTGGGCAGGAGAAATTCATTATAAAGAACAACTTACAAAGTAATTCAAATGTATTTTATTTAAGAAGAATAAATATGTATAGAGTGAAACCCCCAGTTATTGACACCTAACCAGTAACTGACATTTCAGCAGATATCTAAACCAAATAAGCATTTTCTTCTAAAATTCTGCATAGTAATGTCATCTAGTGGTAACTTATTTTACAGCTATTGTTTTTTCAGAAAAGGAATAGCGTCCGTTACTGGAGATACTGACCCTATTTATGGCAAAAATTAATTTTTAGTAATAAAAATTATAATTTTTTCAAAATTTTGTCAACAATAATAATTTAATGTATCTTCACTATATTTACAAAAACAAAGATAAGTATAAAATAGATTTAAAACTTTGTAATAGTGATTTGAAGAAGAAAAAAATCTTTAAAGTGTCAGTTATTGGGGGTTTCACCTTATACATATCTATATTATAAAGGGCAAACGTGTCCGTACGTAACGCTGACTTCATTTTGCGAATGGCAACACTTGACGATGAAATTTCGGTTTTGCGATATTTGCTACTGCAATTTTTGTAATTTCTAAACATCGCACAATTTTTATACCGTTAGATAGAGAAAAAAATCTACTTTCAAATGCAATTAGATTGAAAACTGTTATCTAAATTTACTTATTTATTATAGCATCTAAATTAAATTTCAAGCATGATTTTTAAAAAAAAATGTCTCGCTATCGCTTGCAGACGATTACAAAATATTACTCCATTTTCATTTAAAACAATAAAAAAGTTCAGCATTTGCTTCAAGCTCATATTCCATAATGATATTAAAACTTCGTAAAGAATTAAATAAAATAGTATAAATAAAACATGTAATCGAAATAAGCGCCGCCGTAACCACTGAAATTATCAGAATAATAATTTTTAAAAAAACTGCTGTAGATATCGAAATTTTTAGCGATTTCCTATCTTTTATTAACTTCTGGAATACGAAATTACCGTTTATAATAAATTTCAAAATTTTATTTGAATATATAATTGACAAATTTCATAAACAAAGGCTAACTGGTGTTGTTAGCCTTAAATTAGTGTCGGCCTTAGTGTCGGCAATCTAAAAATTTATTAAGTGAAAAAAAAATCTATTATAGTTTTCAATAAAAAAAAAATAAATGGTTTTCACATATATTCTCTATCCCGGGAAGCCAGTGCTGTATACCCTAGTTTAATTAATGTTTAAATAATAAAAAAAATATCTACGTATATATATATATTAAAAAAAATTAAAAATATGATTTATGTTTTAATAAAAAAAAGATCTATTTATATATGTGAAAAAAAAATATAATTAATGTTTAAATAAAATATATATATATATCTATGTATATATATATATATATCTATGTATATATATATATATATATATAGAAATCAATAAAAGTAATAATCAGTCTTAATTAACTAATTAAGAATACAATACTAGACATACGTACATTTTGGTAACCTTTTAAAATATAAACTGATCAATAAATATTTTTATGGTTACTTATTATAAAGTAATGAGATGGCTTTTGTTCTTCTCAAAAGCTTTTAAAACGTCCGTCGCCATAAATTTCAAATTTTATTTTTCGTTGAAAGAAATATTTTTATTTCAAAGATGTGTAATGTAAGGTTAAACGAAGCACGCTTGTCAAATGTAATATGAACACTTTCAATAAAATATCCATTAGCTGAATTAATCGTTTAAATAGAATGCGCTCGATTTAACGATCCAAATGATCGTTAACGATCCAAATGATCGTTAAAGAGTTTTGAGAATATTATGCATACAATTTTTACGATAAATAGTTTAGGAAAATAAATCAGCTGTTGAATAGCTGTGCTAAGCATCCATTTTTTCTCCGATATTTTAACTTTAAAGTACCGTTTAAGAATCACGATAAAAATCTATTTGATAAATGATTTTAATAAATAAGAAAAGCGGGGTTGTTTTTGCTTATTAGCTTTGAAAGAAGAAATAAATTGCATCTACTTAAAATATTTATACCTCAGAATAGACTATATTTGACAATGAATAACGGGGAAAAAGACGTTTACAGATGATTTATGAAGTGTATTTATAAATTATATTGTAACATAATTAATCCAAAGAACTGCTGATGCAACATGTACTTTAATTAAGCTACGTCTCAGTACACATAAATTTTACAAATACAGAAAAGCTGCACACATAAAGCGTACTTTTGTGGGTTAGAGTTTATAGTTTGTCAGGACGCCCATCACCTTTCTGGGCAAGTTATTTAAGTTCACGGCACAAGGGCCGAGGACACCTTACTTTCTCTCAAGAGAGAAATCCACGAGCTTGTTCGCTCGGCTGAAACATAATTCAGAATCCTCCTTTGGCCCCTCACGAAATGATTCTATCTAGTGAGAGAATTGCAAGTAGTTTCGAGAGCTTAACATCCCCAGGATGAGCAGATGGCGGTTTTTTAAGTAGCTGAAAGATATTGAATTTATGGACTAAAGTAGCTTGAATTTATTGTAACATTAATGTCTGTATAACGTCAGATCAAAGGAATGATCCAAAATTTATATATCCTTGAGAAGGCGATCACTCTTGTGATTTCTAGCACGGTTACATCTGGAACCAATTTTGCGGCATCAATTGAAAGAAAAATTCTTAACATATGGTACACAACTTAAGTCTTCCAATTAGTGAGTTAGACTTGTTTTAAATTAAACTTGTTAGAGTTCTTTTAACCCTTTAACGGATAAAGCACTTCAATTGCTAAAATGTTGAAATAAATGATTGACACCGGATATTATGAACAAATTTATTTGTATATAATGAAAAAGCGATATTTCACATACATAATAAATGGAAAACATTTCTATTAAAATTCTGCTGTCATTGTTGAATTTCGTAATTAAAATTTTGTGGTTTCATATGGAAACGAATGTCCGTTAAAGGGTTAATGAGAAGTTGTCACAATATATATTAAAGCATAAATACACTACGTCTGATTTACAATATAAGAACACACATTTTATCAGACAATTAAATACACTAAACCAAGATAGAGTAAAAAATTGAACTACGCCAGGATTCGAACCTGGGACTTTCAGCGTACCGTGCTTTGTGGCAAAGCATCAGGACGGTACGCTGAAGGTACCAGGCTCAAGTCGAGGCCCAGGTCAATTTTTCACTCCATGTTGGTTTAGTGTATTTAAATGTCTGATAAAATGTGTGCTCTTATATTGTAAAAATATATTTTTAAAGCAAGAAATGTGCGAGTGAAAAATTCTTGTTTATATAATATTTTATCAGCTTAAATTAATTCAAAGTAGACATGATCCAATTAGAATACACGTGTATTTAAAAAGACGGAAATTTATTTACATAACGAGAGCAACAACAACAACAACAAATTACGACATTCTAAACCGAAGAGCAGATTATGAAAAAAAAAATCCGTATATCTTGTATAACTACGCGGAGAATTTTCTACCTGTTTTGTGATTTTGCAGTCTGTATACAGTGGAACTTCCCTTTAACGAAGTCCCTATTTAACGAAGTTTTCTACTTAACGAAATTTTTTGCAGAACTTTGACTTTGAACACCATTAGCATGTAAATTAATCTCCACATTACGAAAAATATATTCTATATAACGAAGTTTATTCCACTTTTGTACGTGTACAGAATTCAAATTAAGCGATTGCTGTTCGAAGGATATTCAAATTTATTTCAGCGGATTCGATTGTATGAAAATGAACACATTTAAATAATTTCCATTCTGCTTGGTTCTAAATGAAACAATTTTTTTCCCACTAAGAAAAACACTTGTTATCACTATTCTCCCACTCTGAGACTCCAGCGCTGACAGTTGGGGGAAGTTAAAATCCCTTTTTTATCTTCAATGATATAGAAGATGAGGTGTGGCAATGGCGTCAGATGCATTGAAACAAAAAATATCTATTAGAGTCAGACAGGTACCATTCTGACCTTCCATTGCTGATGGACAATTGCTTTGTACATCCAAAAGAACGTGCTTCAAAATACAAATCGAAGAACATCAAAGTTATTTTTGTTCCTACCAATACAGCTAAACTTCAGTCATTAGTCTAAGGAATAATAAAAAAATTGAAGTACATTATCAAAAAAGACAGAAAAAAGCCGATGTGGTGAAAACATTAGTTTGAGATTCTGTGTATCAGAGCTGATGAAAGCTTGGGCCAAAGCTTGGGAATGTGACGTGATTTCATTGACCGTACACCACTGTTTTGTAAAAGACGGCTTCATAATTAAAACTGAATCAAATGCTTCTGAATCCAATACCTGTTTGTCATATCTCAAGAAAAAATTTCATGAATTTAAGTTAATTTCTATTTAACGAATTTTCTTTATAACGAAGTTTTTAAGTGTAACGATGAGACTTCGTTAAATGGAAGTTCCACTGTATGTTACACTGCTCAAAACAATTAAAGGATATTGCAGTTTTAGGTGGATTTTGTATCTGGGAAACTTTTTAGCTGATTGATACATGGTCGACAGACATAGTAGGTTATATGAGAATAAATTACACATGTTTGGCAGAAAAAAATCCATTTTATTGCGCATTTGTGTACAAAAGGAAAAAAACACAATTTGTGCATATGAGAAAAAAGAAAATCATTTTCAGTAGGGGGTATGGTTTCCACGGGCGGCCAGCAACGTTGAACACCTTTGAGGCATGGACTCAATGAGCCTATTAATGACGAGTTGGGGTATTCTGCCCCACTCTTCCAGAAGAGCTCTTTCCAGTTCTTGGAGAGTTTGTGGGGGTTGTTGGCGGCCAGAAACTCGTCTTCCAAGAGCGTCCCAAACGTGCTCGATTGGATTCATGTCTGGAGAACACGCTGGCCATTCCATTCGAACAATTCCTTCCTCGAAAAGGAAATCCTCCACCAGGTTTGCACGATGTGGCCTGCAGTTATCGTCCATTAAAATGAAGTTATCTCCGATTGCTGCAGCGTAAGGGACTACAATAGGTCTGAGGATCTCATCCCTATATCGGCGACCAGTCACAGCTCCATCTCGAATGACGTAGAGGTCAGTGCGCCCGTCAATGGAGATGCCACCATACACCAACACTCCTCCACCGCCAAATCTGACACTTTCGTGCACGAACGCAGGATTATTCCTACTGCCACGGTCCCTCCAGATGAAAATACGCCTATTATCTGGATGCACAGAAAAACGGGACTCGTCAGAAAACAGAATATTGCTCCATTCATTTCTCCTCCAGTTGACATGCTCGGTTGCCCACTCCCTGCGGTCGCGACGATGCCTTGATGTTAATCCAACACATACCATCGGTCGGCGAGCATACAGACCTACAGCATGGAGCAGGTTTCGGACAGTCTGAGTTGAAATCGTGGTGCCTGTAGCCGAGCGAAGGTGTTGTTGGAGAAGAGTAGCGTTCATGTTTCGGTGTCTCCGAGCTGTTAACGCTAAATTCCGATCTTCATTGGGCGTTGTTGCCCGTCTACGACCTTGCCCTGGTCTTCGGCCTGCACATCCACTCTCCAAAAAACGGTTCCTGATCCTGGAAATGACACTTTGTGACACTCCAATGGATTGCGCTACTTCGGCTTGAGTTTGGCCCCCTTCTAACCTACCAACAATTCTCCAAGCTTCTGAATCTGTCAAATGACTTCGCTGAGACATCGTACTCATCGAAACAAAGCAATCACTGAATGCCGATCATCCTTGTCTTCATTCTCTTTTATCCAGTTGAAAGTCAAATTTCATTCGCTGCCGCTGAAGCGACGTTTTTGACGTCGAACTCAAAATTTGCATACTCCACAGTTTGAAAACCAGAAAAATTTGCATTTGTGATTCTCTTCTTCTATTTTCGGCAAAAAAAATTTCGTTTATATCTTTATTTTATATAAAACTTCAAATATCCTTTAATTGTTTTGAGCAGTGTATTTAAAACCATGTTTAAAATGTTACATACTTCGGAATTTCAAGACTCTTATTTATATAATTCGAAGATCCTGAGTTCTGATTCCTCAGTCTTATCTATATGAATAGATATTTAATTTGAAATATACGTAACACTTAAAATATACTTAATACCATTTATTTTTCCAAATAAAAGTGCCGGAGAACTACTGTTTATGAATAAAATAAAATTCTATTTGATAAATGGTTTTAATAAATAGCAAAATGCAGTTATTTTCGTTTGTTAGTTTTAAAAAACTGATTTCTATTCAAAATATTCATCGTACAAAATGGACTATAGTTGACAATGAATGACAGGAAAATAATGTATTTTACATAAATAATAGTTGGTTTATTAAATGCAGTTATCAAGCAAACAATGGGTACAAAATTGTTGATAAAAAAGCAAATTAAAAGCAAGTAAACTGTTTAATGTCATTATTCTTATTAATCGCACAAATTGTGCATTTATAAATTTATCTTTATGATGGCGATTCCCTTAAATTTGCACTTCGATAATTCAAAATATTGTTTAATTTGAAATTACATTTATTCCCCTTTGAAATCTGTATTTAAAAAAGTGTTAAAATTCTTACGTAATTCTTACGTCACAGGCGATTAGAGTTTTTAAGAAAGTGCCCGCACATTGACATTATCCTTATAGGGTCCTGCTAGACCATACTTTTGGCTTTATTGCCTTTCGGTACATTAAATGTTTCTTTCATCCTGATCCAATTAAGGATGTGAATGCTTCTGGCTTATACTTAAAACAAATTAATTTCTTCCATATATTATTTTCATTAACAACCTCGGAAAAAAGTGGATTGACCCTCTACGAACCCATGCGTTCCCACCCAACTACAGCACTGCTCAACACCAAAAGCAAACAAACATTGGCTATATTTATTTCATTAACTTGAGATATTAGATAAAGATCGCATTCGCCAGAAATACGTCCAATAAAAATAACATTGTTTAATTATTATTTTTTAAATGGAAATATTTGCAATAAACTGTTACTTCTGCCGAAATATTTTCCTCGTATAGTAAAAAAATTTTATTGAAATGAGGAGACATTTCTTGTCAATATTACCAATATTCACAAAAATATAGTCAATATGTAAGATATTGACCCGATATTGTTATTCTGCTAGAATAGCAGCTTTAGTTGTCCTTTTTTAATAATATAAAGACACCAATATTAATTATAATTGAATTTAATCCAGCTTTATAAATAATTTAAGCAGGCTTTATAAATGATTTAAGCTTTTTAAACTTCTTAATTGTAACAGGAATGAAATATTTCCAGTCATCAATCCATAACACTTTACAAGGCCAAAAAAAGCTGGAAATCTAACAAATATAAAAGACATTTTATAAAATGAAATAGTGAGCATAGAATAAAAATGCTTTTTCCTATGGTATACACTAGTATTATTTCGCAAAAAAGTCTATGAATTGGATACTTTATCAGTCTAATTTTCCTATTGTACACATGTTTATCAAAATACTCTGAACAAAAGTAGGGTGAAAAATTCAGATTACGAGGCATTTGTTTTCAACTGAGAATAATTGATAACTACTTCATCGTGTTACTTAATATTCCATGAAATGCGCTTCTACCAAGCATTATTATTATTTTTCTCCGCCAACGTTCTCACTTTGGTTTTCTTTCAGGCCTAATTTACCTTGCAGTTTTCGTCGACGGAATCCAAATATTTCTTTTCTTCCGTTAATGAGCCATAATTCTTTATTAAACATTAACTTTAAAAATTAATCAAGCACATACACAATTACTAATGAATTAATTACTTCATCTGGTTATTTAATTCTCCATTAGATACACTTTTACGAGGCATTACAATGACTTTTCTCCTTTAATGTTCATATTTTGATTTTCTATCAGGCATAATAAACCCTGCAAGTTCACTTGTTTTTCGTCCACGGAATCCAAATATTCCTTTTCTTCCGTTAATGAGCTATAATTCTTCATTAAACATCAACTTTAAAAATTAATCAAGCATTTACACAATTACTTATAAATTAATTACTTCTTCTTGTTATTTAATACTCCATTAAATACACTACTAGGAACACTACAATGAATTTTCTCCTTTAACGTTCACATTTTGATTTTCTTTCAGGTATAATAAGCCTTTCAAGTTCACTTGTTTTTCATCGACGGAATCTAAAATTTTTTTCAAATATAGAAAACAAAATTCATCATAGACTACAATTAACTAAAATTTGGATTGAAAAGTTTATGATGTTTTTGTTCATTAAACGTTAAGTTCAAAAATTAATCAAGCATTTACACAATTACTAATGATTAACGGAATCTAAAAATTTCGTTCACTGGGTGAATAAACCATAATTCTTCATTATGAATTACATTTAAAAATTAATCAAACATTTGCATAATCTAAAACACAAGTAATACAATGTATTAAAGAAAGTCAAAAATAGAAGAAAAAAAAATCCTCCTAGAATACAATTAACTAAAATTTGGATTAAAAAGTTTATGAAGTTTTTCTTCATTAAATATTAAGTTTAAAAATATAACTTTACACAAATACTAATGAATTAGTTTCTTATTCTTGTTATTTAATACTCCATTAAATACACTACGAAGCATTACAGTGATTTTTTTTTCCTTTAATGTTCACATTTTGATTTTCTTAACTGCAAGTTCACTTGTTTTTCGTCGACGGAATCTAAAAACTTCTTTCACTGGGTTAATGAACCATAATTCTTCATTATGCATTACTTTTAAAAATTAATCAATCATTTGCATAATTACTAACGAATCTATTTGCATAATCTAAAACACAATTAATACAATTTATTAAATACATTCAACAACAAAATATAGAAAAAAAACACATCCTAAACTAAAAGTAACTAAATTTTGAATTGAAAGGTTTATGAACACGACTATTCATCAGTCTGAATTCCGCCATTATAAGAAAATTTTAAACATGGTGTGAATTAAATTAGGATAAAAAAATTCAGGCTACGTGTAATTTGTGTTCAAATAAACGTAATTGTTAATTACTTCCATCGTATCGTTTAATAATTCAATTAAAAAGCAGACTCGACCAGGCATCCATTATCATTATCTTCCTCCATTATGCTTCTCGTTATAGCTTTCCTGAGAGGGTTTTATTTTTTTTTCAGTATTTATTCTTGGACACAATCTAGAAATTTCTTTCATTCTTGTAATGAAATACGTGATTGTCCAAAATTATTGAACACATTTCATGTTTGAAAAAAAAGAACAAAATGAGGTACGTACATGTTTATTGTTTTCTTGGAAAGACAATTTAAAAGGTTTAACGCAACAACATTTTCTTACGTAACCCTTTTACGTACACTTTATTCTTATGCAAAATTTATCCTTAAAACCCCTTGAAAGACAGTCGTATATTTTTATACCACTTCATTTTAATCAGGTAGGTACCAGAATTTTTTTACAGAATTTTATTTTTTAACTTTAAATTAATTTTTTTAATTATATATTTTTTTGTTTTCCAAATATTTCTTTTTTAATTCTGACGAGAATCAACATTATAAGTACACTATCACAGAAAGGGATTTAAAGTTCATGCCATGCAACCATGTATATAATCAATTACGAATTTTTAAAAGGTACTAAGTGCATTAAAATTTCGCTACAATCTTAATAAAATAATTAATGAATTGTCATTTTATGGTGTAGCGGTCGGAATGGCGTTGCACCATAAGCTCTGAAAAGTTATCGTTTTTTACGTAAATCAAAAAATAATTAGTGATTCCATGTATATAATCATTTACGAATTTTTAAAAGGTGCAGTGTGCGTTAAAATTTTGCTACAATTGTAAATGTTAATTTAAAATTAACGAATTGTCATTTTATGGCGTAGCGGTCGGAATGCCGTTTGCACCATAAGCTTAGAAAAGGTGTCGTTTTATGCGTAAATAGAAATATAATTAGTTTAAAGAGATTCAAAATAAGTTCAGATATCAAAGATTCATGAAAATGGTACTAAATGTCGTATGTAAGTGTGGCTTACACCATAACACGTGTAAAAAAAAAGAATATTTCGAAGTAGAAAAAAAATAGGCTACTTTTCGGTTATCCGGGCGCCAGTGATATATGTGCATGTATATATACGCACGCACACATATAGATAGATACATACACATATATATACATATATGTATTATATACACTGCTCAAAACAATTAAAGGATATTTGAAGTTTTATATAAAATAAAGATATAAACGAAATTTTTTTTGCCGAAAATAGAAGAAGAGAATCACAAATGCAAATTTTTCTGGTTTTCAAACTGTGGAGTATGCAAATTTTGAGTTCGACGTCAAAAACGTCGCTTCAGCGGCAGCGAATGAAATTTGACTTTCAACTGGATAAACGAGAATGAAGACAAGGATGATCGGCATTCAGTGATTGCTTTGTTTCGATGAGTACGATGTCTCAGCGAAGTCATTTGACAGATTCAGAAGCTTGGAGAATTGTTGGTAGGTTAGAAGGGGGCCAAACTCAAGCCGAAGTAGCGCAAGCCATTGGAGTGTCACAAAGTGTCATTTCCAGGATCTGGAACCGTTTTTTGGAGAGTGGATGTGCAGGCCGAAGACCAGGGCAAGGTCGTAGACGGGCAACAACGCCCAATGAAGATCGGTATTTAGCGTTAACAGCTCGGAGACACCGAAACATGAACGCTACTCTTCTCCAACAACACCTTCGCTCGGCTACAGGCACCACGATTTCAACTCAGACTGTCCGAAACCGGCTCCATGCTGTAGGTCTGTATGCTCGCCGACCGATGGTATGTGTTAGATTAACATCAAGGCATCGTCGCGACCGCAGGGAGTGGGCAACCGAGCATGTCAACTCGAGGAGAAATGAATGGAGCAATATTCTGTTTTCTGACGAGTCCCGTTTTTCTGTGCATCCGGATAATAGGCGTATTTTCATCTGGAGGGACCGTGGCAGTAGGAATAATCCTGCGTTCGTGCACGAAAGTGTCAGATTTGGCAGTGGAGGAGTGTTGGTGTATGGTGGCATCTCCATTGACGGGCGCACTGACCTCTACATCATTCGAGATGGAGCTCTGACTGGTCGCCGATATAGGGATGAGATCCTCAGACCTATTGTAGTCCCTTACGCTGCAGCAATCGGAGATAACTTCATTTTAATGGACGATAACTGCAGGCCACATCGTGCAAACCTGGTGGAGGATTTCCTTTTCGAGGAAGGAATCGTTCGAATGGAATGGCCAGCGTGTTCTCCAGACATGAATCCAATCGAGCACGTTTGGGACGCTCTAGGAAGACGAGTTTCTGGCCGCCAACAACCCCCACAAACTCTCCAAGAACTGGAAAGAGCTCTTCTGGAAGAGTGGGGCAGAATACCCCAACTCGTCATTAATAGCCTCATTGAGTCCATGCCTCAAAGGTGTTCAACGTTGCTGGCCGACCGTGGAAACCATACCCCCTACTGAAAATGATTTTCTTTGAAGAAAACACCTTTTCTTATTCTTTTTTTCTCATATGCACAAATTGTGTTTTTTTCCTTTTGTACACAAATGCGCAATAAAATGCATTTTTTTCTGCCAAACGTGTGTAATTTATTCTCATATAACCTACTATGTCTGTCGACCATGTATCAATCAGCTAAAAAGTTTCCCAGATACAAAATCCACCTAAAACTGCAATATCCTTTAATTGTTTTGAGCAGTGTATATACATATGTATTTATATATGTACATATATCACTGGCGCCCAGCTAACCGAAAAGTACCCAAAATAGTTCTAAGTGTCGCTGTTCACACTGTAAGATTATTTCTGTAGCAAAACAAAAACAGTTTAAACGCACTTCGATATAACACATTGCTAATGTTCATGAAAGAACGGTGTTACAAGCATTTGAAACACCCGGCATAAAACAGTATTTTTAGTAAATACAGTACGTTCTAAAAAAGTCATTCAAACTGTAAAATTCGACAAGTAATTAATAGTAAATATAACGATACAACAAAAGTTATGTTTATAATGTAGCTTATAAATTTTGAATACAGCATTTTTAAAATATCCAAAATTTATAAAATACAGTAGAATCTCATTACAACGAATGTCACTTTAACGAATTTTTTAGTTTAATGAATATATATTTTCCTACGCATTCTCATTATAAAAATATTCATTTTAACGAATTTTTCAAATTAACGAAATTATTGAATGCTTAAAAAGAATAGTCATTTCATTATTACAAATTTTACTTTTTCAAGAAAGAGATATCTCTACTGAAAATTAGAATTTCGGAGATAATTTTCTTCGAAAACTCAATGAAGGGAAGGTCGACGACAGTGAAAGTGAAGCTGGTGACGATTGTCCATCACATTACCGAAGATTGTGTTGTACGGTCAAAAAGAATGCTATCGAAAATTGGAACTCTTAACGGGTAATTATTCAAGCAAAATAATGTTTCAGAAATATTTTATACGACGTTGAATAATATTGAAAATTTTGTTTTTAAAAATGCGTTGTCAAGTTCAGTGCAGAAAAAAAACTTATGATATGCGTATATGTATATACAGGGTGTCCGAAAAGTCTGGAAACGGTTAAATAACGGTCAAAATCCTTGAGGTTACTGAACTGAATTTTATGAGTAAGTGCTAAAAACTAGAAGGAATAGTGAATCAATATAAACAGTTTTATTGCAGTTTTCGTAAACATGAAAATGCTTCCAAAGCTATTATTAACCTATTTCACTATTGAAACAAGTCTGAAATAATGTGCATACATTTGTACCTATAGCATAGTTTTAATAATTATTATAAATTATTAGCAACTATCTTCATCATGTAATTAGTAGCAGGCAGCACTTGACCCAACCAGATTAAAACGTATCCTTCTAATAATGTTTTAACATTCTTGAGTTAATTTCTCTAGATTACTAATCAGCAGATTATATTTAATCCTTGCTGGGTTAACTACCATCTACTACTAATCAGCCGATAAAGAGATAATCTAATTAATTGTTTTCGAAAACTATAGCAGTGTGTTTTACTCACCATCTGCAGAAAATAATATCTACTTCTATACATTTTACATATCCAGTTATGTTATTATCAGCATTGGTTACATGCGTTTACCAAAATTAAGATTTAAACACTGAAAGTTTGACGTTCTTGATGCATGACGAGAAAATTTCAGGTGTAAGTGCATTTTCTTTATCATTAAGTACCCATGTTGCATTTATTTACTCATCTAAACAGTCAACGAACTTAATATTTTTTTTCCTTATTTACTAACATTTACAAACATTTGAAAAATATAACATTTTATGTGCGTAACAAATAATACCTTCTTTTACGTTTTAACCCTTTAACGGATCAAGCACTTCAATTGCTAAGATGTTGAAATAAACGATTGACACCGGAAATTATGATCAAATTTATTTGTATATAAGAAAAAAGCGATACTTCACATATATAAAAAATGAAAACATTTCTATTAAAATTCTGCTGTCATTGTTGAGTTTCGTAATTAAAGTTTTGTGGTTTCGTGGGGAAACCAATGAACGTTAAAGGGTTAAAAAACACTATGATTTAGTTTTTGAAATTATATTCGTTGGAACTGCCACCAGTGATGGCTCTAGACTGTCTTTGTTTGGAGCACTAAAAGCATCCCTGAAACATATATGTACATATATGGTATTTTCATACCATTATTTTTTACAAGAAATCTTTTTCTTGTTTAATGGCAGAACTTTTAGACAATAAATAAAATATAGTATTCCTTTTTAATAATAGTTGTAGGAAAGTAATAAATATAGACGCCATGTATTTAATGTCCCAAATAAAGCCAGTCTCGGGCCGCCACTGACTGTCACACAGTGTCTTTTATTATTCCCTGTTAAATAACTTTTAAAATGAGAACCGTGTTGATTACCAAATAGAATAGTAATGACCACAATAATAAAAAACTTTTTCATGTTGCAAACGTTTGGATTCTCTTCAAAAAGATTTCATTGGAGAGATTCTCATATTTCAAATACGAAATTGTACCTTGGCCTTTTTACTTCTACAGAAAGTAACCAATGTCTGTTATAAAAACTTTTGATTACAGAATGATATTTTTATTTTGTATTCAGAATTTGGAAGGTGGATCCAAATTTATTTAACTATTTTCGCTGAAAGAGTTTTCATTACAGTTTTAAAGTGCAAGCTACAAATGTCTTAACATGGCGATTTTCTGTTTTGCTCACATTAACCAAATATTACGACAACATGAACTAAATATACGAAAAAGTTAAACAGCAGATAGAACTATCCAATTAGATATTTTTGCAATATTTAATTTAGAAGTTGAAAGACGTGGTGATGTGGAAATCACATGCGTTTTTCTTAAGTTTATCATTTTATCTGAATTTTATTAAAAACTCTCTTTTAATTATTTATTTATTTTACCCTAACTTTTATTTCAGTTCCTTTTTATTTAAATTTTCTTCCATTAAAAGATATTTAGCATATGCCTTTATCAATAAAACTGTTCTCACATAGATATAATTCATTTAGATTATTTTCATCCTCACTACATATGTAACAAAAGAAAAAAATAAGACAAAGATTGACTTTGTATTCGGTCTGCATTTTATTCTCATTCTGTTGCACGTTCGTTAGAAATGTTTTTTGTCTGCTTAATTTTTGAGTTTAGCTTCTTCGGTAAATCATAAACATTTCCAGTATATGCGATTTGTTTTGTCTATTTCAGCTACATTCTCAAAAGTTTGCTCTCAACGTATATTATACGTTAGAATTCTTGTTGGCTCACTTTTTAGGATTTTTTTCTATTTGCTCTGTCACGAAATACAAAATAATCCTTATTGCATAAAGGGTTACGGATAAATTAAAGTTACTGATAACTGATAATGGTTATTGATAATTATGAGTTTGTATGACACTATTCATTTTCATATGCTCTTTCGACAATTTCGTGATACGAATGTGAGTGTTACAGAAATCAACATGTGGCGGAGTTGACTCACTCTCTCTCGTGTGCTATCACTTTAAGAAGTGAATAATGTGAACTCACGTTGCTTTAAAATACTCTCAGGCACTATTCCATCCCTTTATGTACGTAATTTGGACACCCATATTAGTCCAGTAAATTTAGACCAAAAAAAGTTTGTGCCTGGAAAGTTTTGGAGAAGTTTTTTTCTTTCTTCCTTTATGTTTTTGGGGGTGCTGAACACGAATTTCAACTTTGCCACCTCGTATCTGGTTTGCTTAAAAAATTATAAGCGAAAAACCATGAAAAAATTGGAGTTTTTGCGGTTTTTCCCCTGTATTCAGGAAAGGGTTATTTTTTTTTTGAAAAGCTTATCGCACCAAATTAAACTAGAGAACATTTCCTGCATTTTTCATATACAATGTTTGTTTCTAAGATGAATAGTTTTGGCATACGAGTAAAAGGAATATTAGTGATATAATTGAAATTCCATCATCGGAGGGCGAAAGCGCGATCCAGTAGCTATGCATCCATTTTAATCACCAATTTGAAGCTGTTTAGTTATTTCTGGTTGCATTTCGAATATGTTTACATTTTCTTACCAAGTTTTAAACCTTTTATAGCACTAAGAAAATAAATTGAAATCAAATGATTAGGAAAGATATAAAAACACAATCACTCTGCTTAGATGAGAGAACCAATTTTTATTTTTCTGGTAATCTGATTTAAGTACAATTATAAGTATTGTAAGTTTAATATAATAATAACATATGTGGAAGATTATAAATAGGAAAAAAGCGGAATGTAGTGTTGTAGGCGAAAACGCTGAATGTAATGGTTTTGTGAATACAAAACGAGTGGGAGGGTATCCTTGAAACCCCAGAAAACATTACTGAAATGAGCACTAAATTTGTTGGGCGTGATAGACGATCTCGCAAAACGGTATCTAATGTGGTTGTTTTTAATGAAACTATGGTACCAACGTTTTCTCAGGGAAAATTTCTCGCAAACGACAAGAAAAAAACCTTTTAATAGCCCTGCTGATGTGTAGATATAGCTCTGAAAATATGGCTTGTAAGCAGGCAGAAGTAGATGCCGACACACTCATTATCGTTTCTGCGTCAATTTGTCGCGCATAACTAATCGCGGAACAATTTATCGCGGCGACAACTCATCGCATCGTCAATTCGTCGTGGTGTCAATTCGTCGCAACGAAAATATATTTGAAGGTTATGATGATAAAAGTAAAGATAATTTAATAAAATTATTTAATGATGTAACTTGTTAGTTATAGTTCTCTATATATAAAAAACAAATTATCAGTAAATAATTTTACTACATTATCTTTAATTTCATCATCATAGCTTTCAAAAACATTTTCGTTGCGACGAATTGACACCACGACGAATTGACGCTGCGATGAGTTATCGCCGCGATGAATTGCTCCACGATGAATAGTGCGCGACAAATTGACGCGACAGCCTCATTATCAACACTGCTCTCAAGTTGGCACCTAACCATGAGAACGTGATAATCATTGGTGAAGATGTAGACCTTCTGGTAATTTTAATTGGACTTTTACCAATGTTTAATTGTTGAAACCAGGAAAAGGGAAAAGTCCCCAGAAGATCTATTCAACTTTTTGTGCAGTAGACAAAATAATTGCCAAACACATCCTATTTTTACATGCCATGAGTGGATGCGATACCACTTCTGCGTTGTACAGTCAAGGAAAAACAAAATACCTTCAAATTTTGAAAACATTTTCCCACCTGCAACATGGGGTAGATATATTTAAGAACCCTAGTGGTGTAGACTATGATGTTATTAAAGCTGAGCTGTTGTTTCTGGTACACCTATACGGATTCAGAGGGAAAGCAACACCTTCCCTAAACAGCTTAGGGTACAGGTGCTGCATAAAATCTGCTTTAAAATATGCAAATATAGCATCGCTCCCTGCAACAGAAGATGCAGCTCGATGTCACTGTCTGCGAATTTACCAAGTACAGTTATGGCTAGGTAACTGTAAAAATGCTGAGGAATGGGGATGGAATAAAACCAAGAGAGACGTCATACCCATAAAAACTGTCAAATCTCCCGCACCAGAAACTGTTCTGTGAAAAATATCCTGCAAATGCAAAACAAACTGTAGTGGAATGTGTGGCTGTAAGAAAGCAAGTGTGTTTTGTTCGCTCCTTTGCCTGAACTGCGCTGGCCATTGTGACAATGTCAGCTCCTTCATTGCTGAAGATGTCTTGGAAACAGAAGTTGACGACCCAATACAGGATATTTTAAGTTAAGTGAAGATACAACCTGAGCCATCAAGTGATGATAATGAAGAAGAAGATACCGATGAACCTCTTGTTGAAGAATATCAACCAGGTCCTTCAAAGTGACTAAAACGACATTAATTGGAAAACAACACTACATTCCTCTTTTTTCCTGTTTATAATCTTCCACATATGTTATTTTTATATTAAACTTACAATACTTATAATTGTACTTAAATCAGATTACCAGAAAAATAAAAATTGGTTCTCTCATCTACGCAGAGTGATTGTGTTTTTATATCTTTCCTAATCATCTGATTTCAATTTATTTTCTTAGTGCTATAAAAGGTTTAAAACTTGGTAAGAAAATGTAAACATATTCGAAATGCAACCAGAAATAACTAAACAGCTTCAAATTTGGGATTAAAATGGATGCATAGTGACTGGTTCGCGTTTTCGCTCTCCGATGATGAAATTTCAATTATATCGCTAAAATTCCTTTTACTCGTATGCCAAAACTATTCATCTTAGAAACAAACATTGTATATGAAAAATGTAGGAAATGGTCTCTAGTTTAATTTGGTATTAAACCATTAAAATTTGGTAAAAAAAATTAACTCTTTCCGGAATACAGGGGAAAAACCGAAACAACTCCGATTTTTTTATGGTTTTTCGCTTATAATTTTTAAGCTGACCAGATACGAAGTGGCAAAGTTGAAATTCGTGTTCAGCACCCCCAAAAACATAAAAGAAGAAAGAAAAAAAACTTCTCCAAAACTTTCCTGGCAGAAGCCTAGATTGACTGGACTATATACTAATTTTATAATATCCCCAAATTTTTTTTTTGAAAATTAACATTTAAAATTTTAGTCCCACAAATGATGAAACACATTTAATATCTTTATGAAAATTAATTCTGCATTTGAAAATACCTTTCATTTTAGCTTTAGCCATACATCAATGAAAATCGGAGAAATGTCAGAATAGGTTACGTTAAAAACTTTAACAGTTTCAAATTATTTGTAAAAATTTTAGTCCGTATCTAATAAAATTAATATTCTGGATTTAACTTTGAAACGTCTTTATTATTTTGAAGTCGTCAGGTTTTTCAAAGGTTATAAAAGGATTGTAACACTAGTCGGATGTGCCAATCCCAAAACATTTTTCTATCTCATAAATAATAATAGTTCAAAATAAAATAATATGAAAGTTGATAAAATTCCGCGCTTTAATTCTTGAGATATGACTACCTCTAAAATCGTGTAAATCCTGAAAAACGTAGCGTAGAAGCACACATGCAGGGCTATTTACACCAAAAATGAATCAACACTAACTTATATCAACTTTTAACTGAATCTGAAGTTCGTTTAAACTTTAAAAATTCATTACAGAAAAACAAATGATGCAAACAAACTGCGGTTTGCAGGAATAGTATTAGAAGGAGATCAGATTTGTTTTTAATAACAACAAAAGTTGTGGTTAAAATTACGATAGATGGCGCTGCATGCGTAATATGAAGCAGATTTATCCAAAACAGAGAAAAGGGCTTTTTCACGTGCTGGAATACTGAAGTTTGTCAGACAGTTCGCTGAAATGGGTCTTTTACTATAAGCCTAATTTATGTACACCTGCTTCATATTATGCATGCCAGCGCCATCTATCAGTAAATTTTTAACAATAACTTTTTTTGTTATTAAAAAAAATCCGATCTCCCTCTAATCCCATTTCTGCAAACCGCAATTTTTTAGCATCATTTGTTTCTTTTTAATGAATTTTTAAAGTTTTAAGGAACTTAAGCGCACTCAATATTTTGTGTTTAATGAACAGCAAATTACGCCAAAATGCCTAGATATAAGCAATATAAAGTAGAAACCCCCCTTAAAAGATTGATTGGTAGTAGGGTTAAATCATAACTATTATCATAATTCGGCGATAAATATTTTCGCCATATCGTTTAAGGGTATGTAGTGTAAAAACTCTCATTCAAATACAAATTAATTCCATTTTCAACTAATTGAACACAATAATACAGGGTGTTTCTAAATGAATATCGGAGTTTTAACGGTTGGTAGTATGTATTGTAAAAAACGTAAAATTATAATTAATACGCAAAATGAAAGAGCAACTCAAATAGTTTTACCTACAAGCTTACAAGTGTTCAATGTGAACAACTTAATATAGCTTAATATAGAAACTTAATATAGAAACACTCCAATAGCATTCGTCGCACGGCACACATCAAGTCGATAGCTCAGTTCTTCCCAAACGTTAATTAGTGTTTCTGGGGTAATTGTTGCAACCGCTGGCTACGGGATCACATCTGAACTTTATCCGGAACGCACGTTGCACGGTAACTACAGATTTCACAAAGTGCTTTCTGTTTACTAGTCGCCATTTTCGGTACTAGTGCTTTCTAACATATCACGGAAGAAACATTGCCTACGCATGTGCATGCACACAGTGGCGTAGCCAGGGTGGGGGTCCAGATGCTCTTGAAACCACTAATTTTGTAAAGTTTTCTTTGCCTTATTTAATCGGAGAACTTTCTGCGATAATGAAGGGGAAGAAAACTTTAGAATTTTACTGGTATCTAGAGCGTTTGGAAACCCTCCCTGGCTACGCCACTGCATGCACAGGTACCAGCAAACTGTTTGAGTTGCTCTTTCATTTTATGTATTAAGTATAATTTTAAGTTTCGTATAATAGATACTACAAATCGTTAAAACCCCGATATTCATTTAGAAACACCCTGTATTATAGGAACTTACTGATAGGGTATGCTATAATCTATAAAAAAACTGCTCATGCATAATTCAGGACATCAAATGTTTTTTTCCAAAATATTTATTCTTGATTTTAAAAACATTTTATTTTGGAATTCTTTGTACAAATGAACGTCACAGTGATGTCAAATAAATTGTATCAAATCTGATCTTTTCTCGGGAATCTTCTGCAACGTCAAAAAGAATCCGTCCATTTTTGACATTTCAATCTATGAAAGATTTAACTGGAAAAGATTTTGAAAACGTTACTATGTATTTAAAGGGATAAATTGTGATATAAATATTTTAAAATGCATATGGAAAAATGGTAATTTCTTGAAATCATATTTATACAATTGAAATCAATAAAAATTAACAAATAGAAATTAACATGTATAGATCTAGACACACGCAGTGTGTCAGCCAAGTTCGCCTGACATACTAGTGTGTTACATTACACGAACCATTTCGAGCTGTTTTCGCTAAATTTCGACACTCTGCTACTGAAAATCTATTTGACTTACGTACTTGTAATTTTATATGTGTAGTAAGGCCCCCTTAATTATCCAGAATCCAAAATTGTATAAATAACGCATAATTAGTTTCCGAGATAATGATGTTTGAAAATGTCTGATAATCGATAATTTTATCACTGAGTCGCTCACTCATCAAAAAGATCTCCTATATCTACTGCACCTACAGACTTCAAATTTGGTACGAGGTTCGTTCACACTATAAGGAATCGAAAAAAAAATCTGAAAATCGATTAATTACGTACTTGGGGGTGTCCATTTTTAGTTTAACGTTATGTCAATTACGCAAAATTTTAATTAATTTTAATAAAAATATTAAGGAATTTTAATAAAAGCCCAAAATGTTGAATCCGGGCTGACCTTGCAGCAAAATCACCTGTTTATCAGCCATTTTGGGCTAATTTCAGAGAATTAATTTTTTGAGTAATGGTGCATAAAATTTACCTTTTTAGACAGATTGTGAAAAAACAAAAATTTCTTGAGAGAATACATATATCGAAATACGCATATATTTCGAGACATCCGCAGTTGAAATTCGTCTAATCCCAGAATTAAAATTGTAAACATTCCTATGATTCAAATAAATATTGATCATGGATGTGTGGCTACCATTGATCTAGGCAGTGGAGCTGTGAAAAATCTTGCGGTGTCTTTCCGGAGGGTTTTTAAGATGAAAATTCTTGCTATGCTGGAGTTTCAGTGGACGAATTTGAATTTTAATAATTACTGTCTGTCTACTTTCAATTTTGTAAGCTGTGTGTCAAATCAATGTTATAATTAAGGTGCAAAAGGTACATTAGCATTTTGTGTTTAATTATAGTTTGAGCCAATACTTTCTTTCACCAGAGTAAAAACCTACATTAGTAAGGGCTAAAAGTCAGCCGGATTTTCTTGTTAGTGCTTGTTTAAATTTTATACAATTTGTTTGATAATATTTGGATAGCTTCGTCATTTTATTTGTAAATATGAATCGGACTGTTGATTTATATATTAATGAGTCTGTAATGGTAAAACATAAAATTATGTCAATATGAGTATTGTTATTTCAGAAATAATAAAAATTTCGTATCCATACATTTCGTTTCAAAACAAACAATAATAGAGCAGTATTAAAATACAGATTTCTGCCGCAAATTGACAGGCAAATATCTTGTTGTAAGAAATTTAAATTAAATTGAATGTTGCCTGGTGAATAAAATAGTCACTTCTAAACACATTAAAAACATTAAGTAAAGTGTTTAAGTATATTGTAACTGTACAAAAAGCAATGATATCTAACAAAAACATATCTGTGAAAAGAAGGAGCCAAGTTCTGTAAAAAAAAAAAAAAAAAAGTGATATGTAAGTGGGTGCCAAGTTCAAATGAAATTCACTCAAACATACCTACTGAAGTATTATAGCATTGTTTAAATTGTTTAAAAATAAAAAATATTGATAGCAGATGTACGAGAAACTCTATTTCTCATGCAGTAACGTTAGATTTTGTTTGTTTCTTCACTCATAACCAACTGATTATATCGCCATTCGAACGCCTTTTAAATTGCTTTTTTTCTTAAACTTCTATCTAGTATGAGAACATTGTCACAGTGTGACAATGCTGTGTTAATTTTAGTTGAAATGCTATAAAAGTATTTTATTCTTTGTCCCAAATGAACCCTTTTATATTCCATAAAACTTTATTCATTGGTTATATATTTTAATCTTAAAATGTATATTAATTATTATCTTGCTTTCTGTGGATTTCTTCAATAATAGAACTATCGAGTATGTTTCCTTTTTCTTTCAAATTGGTGCATTTTTTCCATCTTTTTTTCAAGAAAATAAATCTTTTAATTGTACTTATGCAGTAAAACCATCATGCTCGTGAATATATATATATATATATATATATATATATATATATATATATATATATATATATATATATATATACAGGGGGGCAAAAATCTAGGCGCAAATGGGCTGATTCTCACCACTAAATTTTATTAGTATTATTCGTCAAATGTTATATAATACTTCGCGTAAATTTTATCAGTTTTCTTATTAGGCGAAGAATACTAAAAGTTTAGTGGACGGAATCGGCCCACTGGCGCCTAGATTTTTGCAGCTCTGTATATATATATATGCATACGTGCCAACCTCTCATTAATATTCCGTAATATGAAGGTTAATTTGACCCAGGTTTAACACGTTTTCCACCAGATTTTTTTTTTAAGAAATGAAATTAAATAAATCCCGCGTAGAAACTTGAAATTGAATAAATAAAGATTCATCCAATAATTTTTATGGTTTGAAGCCTTGTTAAACTGAGTCAAATTAACCCGCATATTACGGAATATTAATCAGAAGTTGGCACCTATGATATATGTTGTGTTTTGAATTCAAATTATATTTATATATATATATACAATATATATTTATATTGTGTGTACGTGCATGCATCCATTACAAAAATTATAGACTGAAAATAAACTTAAAAAAAATGAGTTCACTCATTCCATAAAACAATTTTCTAACAAGTAGTCACTCAGAAAAACTTCAAACATTTACGCATAATAGAAATAAAAATAGGAGTTCACTCTGTTTCCTGAAAACCCTTAAAATAAAATATTTTCTGTTCTTTATTCTGCAAATTCTGGTAATGACTGTCATCTGTTTGACTTTCTACGATACCAACAAAGAAAAAACAAGATCAAAGATTCTTTAAATCAGTTTAGAATTTTGTTGAACTACTCACTACCTTACTAAAGCTGTGAAGTGTAGATAACAAAACCCTTCTAAGAGACTAATCTTCTTTAATGGCCTAGCGTACATATTAAACAATACAAAACAGAAAATAAATAAAGTTCTTTAGAAGTAAGTATATTTCATGATTTAAAAAAAATAATAATTTTAAAGTTTTTAAAAGTGTTTCAAGCATTAACGATGACATTTTAATTTTTTTGTTTGGAATCTTAACAGTATTGTTATTACCTTTATTTTTTCTACTGCGAATTATTCGCATATACACGGTGTCTTAAAATTAATTATTTTTTTAAAGGTCAGTATTATGTAAATGGTGGCACTTATTGAAGTTATTCCTGCATAAGAATTATATTTAAAGTTAGATAGTTCCTTCCTATTTTTTTAATTTCCAAATTACACCGATAGGTAGCGCTTCATTGCCTAGAGTTTCTACAACCGAGAGTAATAAAGCAAAAAATCAGTGAACTTTAATCACTTTCATACATTAGTTTGTGCTTTCTAGCAGTTTTACAAAACAGCGCTATCTATTGATGATATTTGGAACTAAAAGAAGGAAGATTAAGTAAAGAATGTCTCACCTTCATACAATCACTTTTGCAACATTGCACACATAATTCACAACGGTTTCAACAACGATTCCCTGTAATGGAATTATTAAATATTTAGTTCTTTTTATGACCCTATGTCAGTAGACATATAAAATATGTGTACGTGTAAGCATTTCTATAGGATGAATTCAAAATATATATCTTGAAAAAATAAAAAGGCGAATCAAGAGTAAACAAAAATTCACATAAGAACACAGTGTCCCAATTCACTTACTCATTGAGTAAAAAATCGTAGAATACGCACACGAGGAAAATTTCATTTAATATGAAAGTTATTTTTTCCATGAGATATGAAATTCCACCAAGTACAATGTTATTCATTGTTCACCAAGTTCAATGTTATTTCATATTAACTGAATGTTTATTTAAAAGCATATTTTCCTCCTTATCCACCCAAACGCAATCCTTTCATGCAAGGGCCAAGTGAGTTTGCTCCTTTTGTGCCATAAAAAAAACTGTAACTTTGTGAGACTATTTTGAGATTGCAGTTCTTGATGACATATGTATGCTTTCGTATTTGCAATGGTGTGATAACGTATTTCACTCTCTTAACACATTCTTGATTGGCAATTTTACACAGCAAATATCTTATGTCACCAGCTATGATTTTGTAATTGAAGGTGAAAGTAACATAACCTAAATAAGCTGCAGTAAACTGTATTTATATACAGAGTGATTATAAAAAAAACTATCCCGATATATGAGCCATAACTGTCATACCATTCACAGAAACTGAATGAAATTCAGGCCTAAAGTATTTTGAGGTATGCGCTCAAGAATCACGTGAAAAACAACAGTTAAATTCTAACAGTTACGGTTACAGTGACAAAATTTCGAAAATTTCAAAGGGCAACACCTACTTTTTTTTATTGGAATGTGATCTTCGTAGTGAAAAACCATAAAATGCGTTGGAACGGTACCTGTAGCACGAAAATCGCCGGCGCTAGACAGACTAAGAAGAAAAGTGAAAACAACCAATAAAGGACAGAGAAGAAACAGAAAGTAAAACATTTTATTGTTCAGTGCTATCCACCATCTGCCGCATGTAAAGTGTCGACGTGTGTAAAATGGAAAATGTATGAAACACAATAAAATGTTTTGTTTTCTGTTGCTTCTCTGTCCTTATTGGTTGTTTTCACTATTCTTCTTAGTCTGTCTAGCGCTGGCGATTTTCGTGCTACAAGCACCTTTCCAACGCTCTTTATGGTTTTTCACTATGAAGATCACATTCCAATAAAAAAAAGTAGGTGTTGCCATTTTAAATTTTCGAAAGTTTGTCACTGTAACCGTAACTGTTAGAATTTAACTGTTGTCTTTTATATGATTCTTGAGCGCATACCTCAAAATACTTTAAACCAAAGTTTCATTCAGTTTCTGTGAACGGTATGATAGTTAGGAGCTCATGCATCGGGACAGTTTTTTTATAATCACCCTGTATAATGAATTTAGAAAAGAAATTTGGACTTATCTTTTGTATAACTTATAGCACTTTGCTAACCAGATATTTTGTATGAAATCTTGATTTTAAAACAGTAGAGGTCCCGCCCTCTTCTGAAAGTCTTTCATTAAATGATTTTCTAGATAGGTTTTTCAAGTTTGTGCGTCAGTAAATATCGTACAATGTACGGATTTAATTTAACATGTCTTACAATCTAAAAATAAACATATAGAAAAACGGATATAAATGCATTTTTCTTTTTACATAAGGTAAAGTCTCGCCCTTAGTTGTTAAACAAACACGAGTTACCTCGTCAACATTTGGGAATGAAAACACGAGATAAATCGTGACCGGTCAACAAGTTGTTGCGTGCTACATGTCGGATTATATTTTATTGTTCTTATTATTATTGCTACGCATTATACACTCACGACTTTTTAAGCCTTCATGTCGAACGTCCCATAAAAAAAATTGAATCTTTTAGCACCAGAAAATTAAAATAGAAATCTTTATCTTATTTAATTAGAGAAATTTTGTCCTTGCATATGTCAAAAATAACAGTGGTTTACAATTTTTAACTTTTTTTATATACTTTTGATGAAACACCTATTTTCTTATTACACTACTTCTTACTAATGACAGGCAGTATTTGAAAAAATCTATCACGTCTCATTTTTAAAATTTTTACATTTTTCAATATTCACATCATTTTTAATTCTATAATATATCTATCACGTCACATTCAACCTACCCGCATTGTCAACGTTGATTCTATATTCTGTTTTCTTGTGTTTTTGTGAACTAAAGTGGTTTTGTTTTAGATAAAATGCCTAATAGAGTGTGTAAAATAACTTCTGATCGTTTTTGTTAGGTTTGTGAACAATTTATATTCACAAAAACGGAAGACAGATATCAGAATGTCTTAAAACAACATATTTGCATTATTTTGGATTCTCAGTGAGTAATCAAGATAAAAAGTGGGTCCCATATGTTTTTTGTGAAAGCTGTAGGCCCACTCTTACATACTGGGCATCGGGAGAAAAAAAGTATCTTCAATTTAGATCACCAATGTTGTGGAGAGAACCTTCAAATCACGAAAATGACTGTTATTTTTGTTTGACAAAAACTGCAGGCTTTAATTAAAAAAATAAACATAAAATTCAATATCCTGACATTCCATCAGTCTCAAAACAGATATCACATTCGGAAACTCTGTCACATCCCGTATGTCCAGGTATGTCAAGTGCGAGTTGCCAAGATAGTGACGATCTGTTTATGGAGGATGAAAATGATGACGAGTTCATAATCAAAGATGATAAAACGCCACATTTAATAAACCAAAATGTGTTGAAGGACGTTCTCCGGGACTTGAAACTATCTAGATCTATACGGCAGAGATTCTTGCCTCTCGTCTCGTCTACAACAGTGGAACTTATTGACACCAAATACCAAAGTAACTTATTACCGAAATCGAAGTATAATTTTCTGCAGTTATTTCACCAAAATAGATTTTTTTTTTGCCATGATATTCCTGGGACATTTTAATGCGATGAATCAAAATTATTATGCAAATGAATGGCGTTTATTTTTCGATTCATCTAAATATAGCTTGAAAGCTGTATTACTTCATAACGGTAATATAAAACCATCTTTACCAATTGGCCATGCCATAACCAGTAAAGAAACCTATCAAACAATGTCTCTTTTAATGGAAATGATACAATATGAACAGCACAACTGGAAAATATGTGGCGATTTAAAAGTAGTTATTATGTTACTGGGCTTACAGGGCGGGTATACCAAATATTCATGTTTTATGTGCCTGTGGGATAGTTGAGCTAAAGAACACCATTACATCAAAAAATATTGGCCTGTCCGAAATTAATTTACTCCAGGAAAAATTAATGTGAAATATACATCTTTAGTGGATCAGGAAAATATAATTTTGCCACCGTTACACATTAAATTGAGCCTAATAAAAAATCTCGTCAAAGCCGTGTTTCGTCAATACAAACAGTGCCGCTTTTAAATATTTACACAAAAGTTTTCCAAGTATTTCAGACGCAAAATTAGAAGATTGAATTTTTATCGGTCCACAGATATGTAAACTGATGCAAGATAAGGACGAAGGCAAAAAAAAACTTTTATCTACTAATGAAAAAAATATTTGGGATTCCTTTGAAACAGTCGTCCATGGATTCTTAGGAAATCATGGGATTCCTTTAAAATGGTCGTCCATGCATTCTTAGGAAATAAAATATTGCTGTTTTATTAAAAAACTATCATGCAATAGGTGTGAACATGTCTCTGAAGATACATTTTCTCCATTCTCACCTAGATTTTTTACTTGAAAACTTGGGAGCTGTGAGTGACGAGCAGGGCGAGCGTTTTGAAGACAGACACAAAGGTTTTTGGGACGAAAGTATGTTAGGGGTCTACTGCTGTTATATTTTAAGAGAAACGGATCAAGAAAATTATAAAAAGTAGACTAAAATCAATCATTTCTAATTTTTTCTTCTTATATTTCATGTTATTATTATTTTTAAATATTTAATAAATATTTTTTAAACTAGACGTGACAGATTTTTTACAATAATTTTCCCGTACTCAGTGCACTATAATCTACGAAAAAATACCCATTTCGGCGAAAGTATATAAACCGTGTAAACCAGTGTAATTATTTGTATTCACTGATAAGTAAAATTGGTATTCTACCCACCCTTCACGTCACATATACGCGACGTGAATCACGAAGGATTTAAAAATTTGAAATACTGAAGAAAGTAGCTGTACAGAATTCTAGCTGAAAAAAAAATACTACTTGGAAATAAATAAAATATTTTATATGAATGAAGAAGAAAATGAGTATTTAGCAATTCCGTAGTGCCTATACACAACTATATCTTATTCTTGTAAGGCAGGCATACATTCGTTACAGAAGCTAATTAGCTGACCTTTGGGTGTCCCGCGTAACATTAAGAATTTTATAATGTGACCCGAAAGCGTGAAATGTTGAAGACATCTAATGTAGAATTAAAAGAAAATACAATTCCTTAGTAAAATCTGATATATGCATCCGTATAAAATTAAAATGTTTAACGTTGGATGTTTAAAATCTAAAATTAAATCCATAATAAAATGAATTAAAAATAATGGTAAATCCATTTGACAAATATTATTTTTTATCTTTCTAAAAGTTCTTTCGATGCCTGAAAGACATTGAAGGAAAAAAATAATAACGGGCAGTATTTTTATATGTAAAACTATTTTTATTCTAAAAATTAATAATAAAAGATCAGGGTCCATAAGACGTGTTTTTGGCCCATGATTTAAGACTAAAATTCAATTTTGTTATATTGACTTAATTATTTCACTTTTTTAACATTAGAAGGTTTATCCTGTACAATTTCAACACTTTTTTTTGCACTTTGTTCGTTTTTATATAACTTACACAAGCTCAAAGTTCGTATTATTCGTAGTTTTTGATAAAAAATAAGCAAATTCTCCCAATGTTACCTCAATTTTTAATATATTTTTTTAATATTTTACTATGGGCGCAGATTTGCAACACTTTTATTTTTACATATATTGTACATTTTGATGTATTTTATGATATATGTAAAGAAGAAAGTGTTGCACGATTGTGCTCATATAAATAATTGAAGTAAAATTAGGAGAAATTGCGTATTTTTCATCAAAAACTATGCGAACTTTGAGCTTGTGTAAGCCATATAAATCCAAACAAAATGCAAAAACTATTGTTGAAATCGTACAGGATAAACCTTCTAATATGAAAAAGTGAAGTAATTTAGTCAGTGTAACAAAATCGAGTTTTAGTCTATTTCATGGGCCAAAAACACGGCTTATGGACCCTGATCCTATACGATAAACAGTATGAATTATAATCTACATTAATTTTTAAAAAGAAAATAATTATGCTTTGTCCAAAACATAGCTGTGTAAATTTGCTGCTTCTTATCTGAAGACGTTTTGTACTTGCGATAATTTGTGTAATAAATATCCATTGAAACGTTTCAATACACTTGTTACAACAGCAAAATGTTTAAGAGATGTGCAAATATTCATCGCTATAATTGTTAATTATTTAAATTTTTGATATGCATTTGTGAAAAAATCATTTTTAAATCAAGTGTTTAATTTTTGTATGATTAAGTTCAGTAAATAGCCTGTATTCATATATAATCAAACAATATATAACAAATTAATGCTTAATTAAATCTATTCACATATACATATTGACATAAGAAAAGACATGAAAATATTTTTCATGTACTTTATCAATTTATATTCGTTGGTTACAGAGTTTCTCCTTTCCGATATTCATCGATTTCCTTTGACCCAATTCATATTGCTATCAAAATATTCTTATAACGTCATATATTTCTTATTTGGTGACATAATGCACTAAGGAAAATATACTGCGCAGGAAACATCTTCAATAAGAAAAAAACAAGCTTTTATTTTATATTATTTACATTAGACTTCTCCAAAAAAAAAATAGAATTTAAAAGCTACTGCTTTTATTACTTACCCATCATACGTAATATAGGGTAAATCTTGTAATCGTTTTAAAAATCGAAAAAAAAAAAATTGACGGTTTTACACGTTTCAGGAACTGGAGATTCCGAAAAACATATTTTTAGAAAAAAAAAAAGATTTGCCGTCTGTGTGTGTGTCTGTCTGTGCGTCAGTAAATGCTCTATCTCCCGAACAAATTGAGATAGAGACTTGAAATTTGCTATATAATTAAAATGTAATTAATGAGAAGAAGCTTATTGAATTTCAGTAACCTCGATTATCCGAAACTATATTTTTCGGACTCTCAAAATATTCGTTGTGATAAAAGGTATATAAACATTTTCGAAATTGTTTATTTTAAGGAAGAAATATAAAAGACAACTCAAAAACATACATTTTGCATAAAGAATGATGTCGATCGGGTAATTAGTTGCTGAGATATTTGTAATCCTATTTTCCCACACTCTTCGATTTTTCATGACCCTGTATTTTATTGAAATTTCAATTCAAAGATCTATTTTAACTGTAAATGAGACGCTTAATCCGACGCAATAAACTCTTAGTTAATATGATTATTATTTTTGAAGTTATAAGGACTTTTTTTTACGCAATTCAGAAATAGAGCATTTAAAGTTTATGACGTCATCAAGCCAGGATTTTATTCGAATTGTAATGCATTTTATAAATAGTTTATACATGTTTTATTTTCATATTTTATATTATGCATATCCATGATGGGGAAGTATTACCGTGGCCGCCAACAACTAGTTTTCTTGTGTTAAAAAAATAAATAATTCGTTCAATAATAGGACTATAACGATATAATAAAAATAAATACACAATAAAGAACTATATGCGTCGATATTTGCCCCATATAAATAAACATACAAAAAAGTAAACTATACTGATTTATCATCTACATATCCTTTTATCTTCATGTCTGACTTGCAATCTATAAATCTACTTTTTATACTTTTTATACAAAACTAGCAAAACCCGCTCTTTGCTCGCGTAATTTTTCAAAAATGCCAAGTAGTATCTGTGTATCTATTTTCATAAGAGGAAATTTTACTACCACTTATAATTCAAAAATTACTAATTAAGCTAAATTATGAGTAAATTCCATTCTTCTACTGCATTAGTTGAACATGATACTTAAATGAATGAAAAAAGCTAAAATTAATTCCAAATAAACGGTAATTTAGAATGTAATTTGAACTTTTCTGCTTATTTCATTTTTCTATTAAAATTTTGTAATTTTTAGAAACCGTTCTTAACGAGAATTTACATCTTAAACGTAATTACCATGCCAAATTCAAACTTCTATATTATATACATCGGTATTATATATATCGGTATTCAAGCTTCTATAACAACTATATCACATAAATTGTAATTTTAGAACACATTTTGTTCCTGCACACTTTAAAAATTCTGGTTTTCATAAAACTGTTCTGTGGATAAATTTATGTCTATGAAATAAAAGCTATGTAAAATCTCAAGTTTCTATAACTAAAAATTTCAGATAAATTATAGTTTAGAAGATTTTTCGAATGCTTCTTGCTCAATTCACCGTTTTAAATTTCGAATTTTTTAGAAATCGTTTTTGCCTGCCCTTACATCTTAAAAATAACCACGATACTAAGTCTCAAATTTCTAGCTCAGCAGCATCACAAAAACCGTAATTTTAGAACATTTTTTGCTTCTGTACAATTTTAAATTTCCAATTTTGTAAAAACTATTCTGTGCGAGTATTTACGTCTTAAACATAACAGGCATGTCAAATTTTAAGTTTCTATCCCTAATCATTCTGAATAAACCGCAATTAAGAATGTTTTCAGCTCATTTCACATATTTAAATTTCGAATTTTTAATAAACTGTTTATACTGTTCATGTGTATCTTAAAAGTAACCGCTATACAAAATTTCAAACTTCTAACCCAAATAAATCCAACTAAATCGTAATTTAGAACTTTTTCGCTCAATTTATTCTAAAAATTTCGAATTTTTCAGAAATCGTTTTAGCGAGCATTTCCATTTTGAATGTAACCACCATGTCAATTTCCAAGTTTCTGTACCAACTGTATCGCATAAATTGCTCTTTTAGCACGTTTTTTGCTCCTGCACCTTTTTAAACTTCAAATATTTAGAAAAGTGTTCTGAATCATTTTTATCTCTCGAGTAACAGCCACGCCAAATTTCAATATTCTTGGCTTAACAGTTCCAAATAAATCGCAATTTAGAACGTGGTTAGAACACTTTTTGCTAGTTTCATCCTTTAATTTTTTGTATTTTTTTTAAAGGTTCTTAGTGAGCATTTACATCTGCAAAATTAGAGTGTCCCAAATAACGATATCGACCAATGTTAACCGAGGGTCGATCCAGAAATGAGGTTCCCAGATTCAAATTCAGATTCAGATTCAGATTCAACCAAGCAGGGTGGCCTACCATACGGCTTAAGCTCTACAAGCCCTGCTTGGCAAGTTTATTTAAAAAAAAAAAAATACAGATGAAGCCAATAGGCCATTAGGCTTTTACTGAGGGAATGGAATTATTTACACTACTGTGTTTCCGCTATTTTTGTGGTCAATGATGAGGGTTATTCTTCTTCATCATCGTCTGAGGTCAGGACATTTCCTAGAAGGTGTGCTGGAGGCATTTGAAAGAGTTGCTGATTGTGTTCTAGGAGATGGACACAGTCTATTATTTTTTGTTGTAGATTTGGTGTATGGAGGACGTGGTGGAACCAAACTGAGGTCCTCAGTAATGCCGGTTTCCTTATGTGATATGCTGACGTTAGCGGGCAGTTGAGTGTGTAGTGGGTGGCATCTCCTCTTTTTCCACATGTGCAGAATGGAGATGGGGCTTTATTGAAGAGAGAGAGATATGATGGGAACGGGCCGTGGTTGGTTATGTACAGGTAGATGTTTCGGTGTGGGACCAGGAAGTCCTCGGTGACTTTTGGACAGAGGCTGTAGGCTTTTCGTCCCCTGTGCTCAGCTGTCCATTGGTCTTGCCATTTAGATGTGTATTTGTGTTTTAGTTGTCCTCTGAGGTAGGATGGAGGTGCTGGGTGGAAGATGTGTTTTATTGATGTGTCCGGTTGTGTGGCTTCCTTGGCGAGTCTGTCAGCGTGTTCGTTGCCCGCAATTCCTGAGTGGCCTTTTACCCAGTTGAAGAGGATCTTTTTTGTTGTGTTTTGCAGTTTCTTTATAATTTGACCTATTAGATAATTTTCTGTATTCATGTCTGTAAGTGCCACTAAGCTGGAAAGGCTGTCTGAATTTATTGTTGCTTTGTCGTGTGTGGATGTTTGCAGCCAGGAAATTGCGTCGGAAATTGCGAGCAGCTCCGCTTGGTAAACGGAGTTTGAGGTGTCCAGGTGTATTTGATGTTCTGTTATTGTGTCTTCTTTGTTGTAGATGCAGAAAGCGTATCCTACACCAGCGTCAGTCTTCGATCCATCCGTGTATACTTGCAAATTTGGCTGCTCCTCTGCATTCTCTGCCCATTCAAAATATGTTTTGTATGGTATAATTTCTGTTGGTATAAATTTCGTTTGATACATATCTGGTTGTATTCCAACCATGGGGATGCCTAGCCTAAGGATTGCTCCTTGGGCTGCTGTTTTCTCTGTTCTTAGTGAGAGTGGCATTGTTCCCGTGAGGACGCAGAGAGCTGAGGTTGCTGTCTTCTTGTATGCACGGGAGATCAAAAGCAGACACTGTGCCTGAATTGCTGAGAGGAGTCGCAGCCCGTGGGATTTTTGTAGTTTGGGGAACCATGTTGCTGCAGCGTAAGTTATTTTCTTTTCTAAGATTGTGTTGTTCCATATTTTTAGTATTGCTTTTGAGATACTGCGTTGTGAGGCTGCAAACTTCAGGAGGTTTTGGACTGCTGTGTTGATTTCTGATCTCTTGGCATGTAGATGTGGTAGGAAGGAAAGTGTGCTGTCCAGAACTAAGCCGAGATATTTTAGTGTGGGGTTATGTTTGATGGATCTGTTATTAATTTTTAGTGTGGGTGGACGCTTGAGATATTTACGATTCTTTATTTGCAGAACTGTTGATTTTTCGTGTGTTATTTGAATGGAATGACAATCCGCCCAGTTTTGAATCAGTTGGAGAGCTGCGTTGCCTTTGTCTTCTATGATCTTCCTGGTGCGACCTGTTATGATTAGAAGTATATCATCTGCGTACGCCACCACTTTGAATCCCTTTTCTCTGAGGATTATCAGGATCTTATTGATGAATATTCTCCAGAGAAACGGGCCGTAGCACGACCCCTGGGGACAGCCCTTTTTGAACCAGTGAAGGTCTCCAGAGAGCCAGTTGGTGTACGCAGATCTGAGCGATAGGAAGGATCTTGTCGTGTTTATGTATGGTCTGCTCAGTTCTAAGGTTTCGAGCTCCTCCACTGTTGCATCCCAAGGTAGATTGTCGAAGGCATGGTGGAAGTCTAGAGAGATGAGATATGTGTAGTTGTCTTCTTGTTTGCTTAGATCTATGATGGACAGCACTTCTTGGATTGCCGTTTCCGTTGATTTTCCTGGGACGAATCCATGTTGGGACGGTGCTAGTTTTGGTGTGTTGTGTAGTTCATGTAGGATACGCTTTAGTATTAGCTTCTCAAAGATTTTGCCCAGGATTGGCAGCAAGGAAATCGGACGATACGAGTCCGCTTCTGTTGGAGGCTTTCCATTTTTCAAGAAGAAGACTAGTTCCCCCTGCTTCCATGCTGTCGGGAAGTAGTTAAGCTTGAGGAGTGTGTTGTAAATGTCTTGTAGTAGTTGTGGGTGATGTTTGAATATTTGTCTTGTGATGGGATGGTCTATGTTGTCTATTCCTGGGGGCCTTGTTTTTGTTGAAGCTGTATATTGCCGTTTTTAACTCGTTTACGGTGAATGGAGGGGCCGTCTTGTCTGGTGTTGGTGTTCTGGTGTCTGTAATCTGTGAATTTCCATATATGTGTTCTGTGAGGTCCTTGTAAAATGATTTCTTGGTGTGTGTGATTGTTGTTGAGTGTGCCAGTGCATAAGTTTCTTTCTTGTGAAAGTCCTGGAAGGCAATTTTCTTCATTTTCCCTAGGGATCTGTTGTTGCCTGACAGAATCTCAGCCATGCTTCTCGTTTGGCTTTTTGGATTTGAAGCTTGTATCTGGCTCGCTTCTGTTTGTATTTCTGTTTGTGGGCTTGTGTGGATGTTGGAGAGTTTGTTTGTCTTCGGAGTGCCCGGACGTAGTTTCTTGTTTTTCGGAGCTCCGGAGACCACCAGTTGATCGAGGGTTTGTGTGTGCTACTTTTTTTCTTGAGAGTGTGTTCACTTGTCTCTTGTATGATTTGTATTAATTCATTGTAGTGTGTATCGAAGTTTTCTTTACTTTTTATTTGCTGGAAGTTAATGTTTCTTTCTATTAGTCTTGAGGTTAAGTGTTGATTGAATTTTTTAAACGATATATTCTTCGTTCTGTATCTTCTTCTCGGGAGAGTTGGGGTTGTTATGTTTAGATATATGGTGATCAAGCGGTGGTCCCCGTAATTCATGTCTTTTTCCACAGTCCACTCTTCTAATCTAGAGAATACGGGGAACGAGAAAAGAGAGACGTCAGGCCATCCTTGTGATCTTTCTGTCTGAAATGTGGGTGGGCTGTGTGGGTCGTTTGCCGAGATTAAGTGGTGTTGGCTCATATGTGTGATGAGATGGTGTCCTCTGTCGTCGTCCGATGGATACCCCCAGAGTTGGCTATGAGCATTGAAGTCTCCCAGGTGTATCAGGTGTTTGCTCATGCCTATCTTGTTTGTCCAGGCTTGAAGGTCTTCCTTTAGATCTGCTGACGGCGGGGAGTATTGATTGCCGATTGCTATAATTATATCTTGGAGTGTAACGTTAATGAATACTGAATTTTGGTGTTGCTGTGTTCGTATATGTTGTAGATTGTTGTCCAGTATGATTGTGTGGCAGTTGTTGGATTGCGAGGCCTATGAAGGCAGGGATAATGGTAATCCGTGCGGTCTTCTATTGGTGACTGCGCAATCCTGGAGACAGGCTATTGAGTAATCCTCTTCTATTAAGTGATTTATGAGGTCTGCTGTTGCTGATTTTGTTCTTTGAAGGTTTATTTGTGCTATTTTGAATTTTGGTGTTGTTGTTCTATTGCTAGTTGGTGTGGTTGTTGGGTTTGGGGTTGTTACCATCGCGAACTCTCTGCTGTTAGGTTCTGTGCACGATGGCGATTATGGAAGAGGTCCTGAAAGACTTGGCATCCGGCTGAGTTGGCGCTATGGTTATTTGGGTAGGGGTATCCATCTTGATCTTGCGTGTAGGTGCAATTTAAGCATCTGTGTTGTCGCAGGTGGTTTTTCTTCGGACATCTTTCAGATTCATGTTCTGCCATGCAATATGCACAAGCCGTTTTTCTCTTACAGTTGGTAGAGGAGTGCCCGAAGACTTGGCAGTTTTGACAACGAATTATTGGGGAGTATGTCCTTATTTTGCATGTTATGAGGCTGAGCGATAGTCGACCCACTTTGTGGAGTAACAAGGCTTGGTCTTCTGGGAGGTCTATTACTAATTGGTATGTTCGTGAATTTTCTTTTGATATTTCTTTATGTATGTGTAAACGTTGTTCGATGTCTTCGTTTGTCTTTTTGTTGATTTCTTGTAATACTTCGTCATGTGTGATCGACTTCGGGATGCCTAGTATTATCAGCTTTTTCCTTTTTTCTGTTACAAATTCTTGGGATACCAGACGTGATATGTCTTCTGATTGGTGTATTATATCCGACAGGGTGTCGACATTTTCTTCTGTTTCTGATCTCACTATTAATGTTGTTTTATTTCGTGCTATTGTACAATGTATAGGTGGGACATTCTTGTGTTTTTTAAGGGCTTTGTGTATTTGTTCTCTGATTGAGAACATCGTTAGAGACGTGTTTGATTTTCTAGATAGTAAAATTGCCCCTTTGGAGTATCTCCTGGCTGTTGAAGATGCTGTTAATCTTGTTTGTGGTTGTGATGGTCTGCCTGTTTCTGATTGTTTCAGTTTTTCTGCGTATGAGTCGTGTGTGCTGTTATCTTCTGGTGTTTCTATTGCTGGTGTTTTGTGTTTCTTGATAAGTGCTGAGACTTTTGATTCCAGATCTGCTATTTCTTGAAATATTTTTTCTGTGTTTGTGGTGTTTTGTTTTATTATGGCTTCTTTCAGCATTCTGGTGTTCTGGATGTGTGGGAGTTGGTTCTTTATTTTTATCAGGAGTTGTTGAACTTCTTTGGTCATCCGCTCAATTTCGTCTTCATTCGGGATCTGGCAGTTTTGTTGCTTTTCTTGCTGCTTATGCAGTTGGTTTATTTCTTCTTTTTGTCTTTGATTGTCTTGAGTGAGGAGATCCATCTTGGAGTAGAGATCTGCGAGGGTTTTTTTGTGTTCTGCTGTTAATTTTTCTATGTTGTCCTCTCTTTCTTTTATGGTGGCTTGTTGCTGTTCAATTCTTTCCTCCAGTTGTTTTCTGTCTGCTTGCTGTTTGTTTTCTCTTTCCAGTGTGTTGGTTTGTAGTCGTTCTGTGCCTTCTTCCAGGGATTGGATTCTGTGTTCTAGGGATGCCGTGTTGTTTTCTTGTATTTGGTGATGTGTGTTGTGGTTGGACTCTTCTTCTATGTTGTCTGTTTGGACCTCGCCTTCCTTGATTTGTTCTAGTTCTTCTTTGATTTGGTGCATATCTTTGAGATGAGTTACTATTCTTTCTTGCAAGAGGCGAAATACGGCAACAGCGCTGTGCGCGGCTGTTCCCGCACTCGCGATTCCCCCGGCCACGCTGCCGTCCGAGCAGCCCTCCGAGATAGAGGTTCCCATTGTTGAACACGCCAAGATCCCATCCCCTCAGACAGTTATTGTGCAGCACAAAGAAAACTCAAACGAGCTATCCAGAACCGCCGGTGAGGGCAATTGGCAGCCGGTGTAACGTTGCTTCACGACAATTCGCGACCTAAGGTCTCCCGTCAAACCCAGGAATTTTTGACACAATTTGGGTGGACTGTCATGCCTCAACCACCTTACAGTCCGGACCTCGCACCCAGTGATTATCACTTGTTCCCCAAGTTAAAGGAACACTTGAGTGGCCAACGCTTCCGGAGCGACGATGACGTCATAGAAGAGGTGAAACACTTCTTCAGCGGATTGGCGCCGGAGTTCTACAACTTTGGGATACAGAAATTGGAGCACCGTCGACAAAAAGGCTTAGAAAAAGATGACGCTTATGTAGATAAATAGCGTAAACTTTTTTCTTTCCAACAATGTAAATTTCTATGAGAATAAACAATGTTGTCTATTTGTAAATTTGATGGGAACCTTATTTCTGGATCGAACCTCGTACTTTAAAATAAGAGGTGGTGAACGAATATGCGAATTTGTTGCATTCTCTATTGCAAAACAATTTTTTATGCATGTTTATATAAACCTCAATATATTTTCTTTCCTTGTGATTATATATATATATATAAATATATATATATTAAGGATGTACTGAGTCTTTATAAAACAAAATTGTATTTCTTGTGTTCTCTCTAAAAACGCCGAGGGATGATGGATGAAAACATTACATAGTGGTTCAAGAGAAGTTTTTTTTTTAACCATTGGGAAAATGGTTGTTGTTTGCGATCCAGAATGGACCTCTTGGCGTCGTCACTTTATTTTTTAAGTGGTTTTAACGAAATTCTGTAACTTCTGAAGATTTTTTCTTTGAATAGGCAATAGAAACGCATAAAATCGTTACAAACATGTTAAAGTTACAAAAAAAGATTGATGCAAACTATCAGATATGAAAAAAAGCCGAATTCAAAAATTGACGTCGGATGAGAAATCGTCTAATAAAGCAAAAAACGTGGTCTTCAACGTTAATTTTCTTAAAATACCTTTAGCTCAGACATCAATCTAAACAAGAGTTAAAGTTATTGTAGGAAGGACCCGACAAAATATTAAGGTATATATTAAGGATAAGGTGTAGTAATGGAAAATGCTTTTCAATAACTGCTGCGATGGTTCAAACGATTTTTTTTGAGAGGACAGAGAATGCCAGGATCGCTTAAACTGTAATAATGGAAAATGCGTTTATTTGTAGATGGTCCCGATGAATATTTTTGAATAATTAATGTTTTTAATTAATTTGAGTTTTAAAACTTACGAAACATTTTCCCAATGGTTGTTGTAATTTGTGAAATTACAATTTTTTAAATTTAATTATTTTTCCATAAGTCTATTAGTATTTAATGCTTTTTATACAATGATGGAATTCTTATACTGAAAGTGTTTTTTGTGACAATAAGGCATATCGGCTCAATATCAACATTAAGATCCTTAATTCTTTTTTATGTCTCTTTTCTCTAAACTTTGATCTTCCAGCTGCTACTGAAAAAGTAAATCTATTTCTAGACTCCAATGTTCGCTTTATTTTATTTTATTGATTAATATATGTGACTGGGAGCTGAGTGTTTATGGTAGACTTAATTTATTTTGGTAAAATTATCAGTAAGGGAGACTTATTGATTATTAGTACATAACCCGGATTTAAATCTGCAGATTCAGGAGAATAAAATTAAGATGTTCTGCACCACAAAATCAGATGACTTAACGTTAACCTTAATTGTTTTATTATCATTTTTGTAACATACATATTTGTAAATAAACTTTTTTTTATTATGTTACTTTAATTTTTATTTCTATCACTACGTTAAGTGTGTTTATTATTTTAGGAACGGGATTTTGCGATCTAGGTTTCAATTATACCTTTTATTTTTATCGCTTCAATGTTAAAATTTAAGTTCTTCGTAGTAAATTTAGATGATCGCTTATGGCTTTAACCCTTAATTGCATAGTGATGTAAATTTCTATCACTTTTTATTTAACTTTTAATAAATAAATCAACTTCTTCGCCACCACTATATTTATATAGAAATATTAATTCAGTAAATTTCCCGTGAACTAGGTTGCTGAACAAAGTTAAAAATCTATCTTAAAATTTCTGGTGTCTAATATTTAATATAAGTATAAAAAAACACAATTGTAAAAGCCAAACTCATGCAATTAAGGGTTAAAGGAAAATTATCATCGAAACCACACAACGCGAAATAAATATTATTGTTTAGTTAATCTAATTATTAATTGTTATTAATTAACTTTATTAACTGTTATTAATTGACTATATTATAAAATCATAACGCTAGAGCGAATGTTGCTTCTTATCTTACACTATATATCTCGGAAAAATATTAATTTTAATCTCCTTTTCGTAAATCCCAAATAAAATAAAAAATCCTATGTTGAAATGCAAAATTTATATCAGATTAACTAAGCAGAACTGTAGCATTCCAGAAAGTGCTAATCTTTTGTAGTCATCTGTCAGCAATATTTTAAGTCCTGCTTGAAACTTATTTTAAAAAACATAATTGTCTGAGCAAAGAGAAAACTCATACAAGCGCAATATTACTTCGGGGCTACGATAGATATTAAAACCTTTCGCCAAGCGTAATTTAAAACATATTTGTCGGATTTCGTTCTATTTCACAGAAGGTACCTATAAAGGTGGCAGCAATTGTAAAAAATTATCAAGAATAATTTCCAAACAGCTTAGAAACTATGTTAAACAATAGATAAAAAAGCCCAATTAAAGTACATACGTAACAAAATTTAGTGTGGATGGCACTTTCACCGGCGAAGACTTTTGTTGACAACCGCATTAAAGGACGTGAAACAAAAAAATTACGCAAGGACTACTATTAGAATATTTCAGACTTTCACAAACTACTGTAATAAATCAATTCAAATATGTACTTAAAATAAAAGTACAAATAAATATTATGAATCAAAATAATAAAATAACACGCAATGTAAACTGCAGGCATGAAATTGTAAATGTCTCTTAGCATTTCAGTAAACATTTCATCTTTTGAAAAAAGACGTCGCCATAAGAACTTTGAGGTAAAATATTAAATAATGATTCATGCCCCATAATCTTTTAATAGATTGGGTATCAAATTCAGTGTTGTGGTCAACGAAATTATATTTGTGATTTACTGTGAAATATTGGTTGCATTTCTCAAAAAAACTTTATGTACACTGACCGCTCACTTATACGCGATACACGGAAATTACTTTTGAACACCAGGCTTTTTTTTAAAGTAATTTTCACCATATTAAATCGCAGAATTTATAAATCGAATTTTACTGTTTTAAAATAGTGGTATAAAAAAGTAATTACTGAACATCGCTTATAAGTGAGATGTCAATGTATGTATAATTCGATAGCCTTGAAACAATTGTGCAATAAAATTGTTCTTCATCATCAGATAATTGCCAAATGGTTAAATCCAACTCAGCGTCATTAAAAAGTGTAATTTATATCTTTAAAAAAATTGTCAATTTAAAAATATAGCAACTTAGATACCTTGCGTGAATACGATTGAATAATAATAATAAGAATAATAATAAAAAGATTCGCATTCGATAAATAGCAAGTCGCAACTTTTGCCACACTTGTAAAACTGAGACTAATTTAATTCGTTCATCGGTAAATGACGTGAAAGGTATTTTCTGATTTTATTCTCAGGAGACGAACGACGGCTATATTGTTCGCCGTGGTTTGAGAACGTCAAAAATTATAATTAATTCAATTCTTTTTGGAGTGACTAAGCCTGTATTTGCTTTTTTCAGTCACATAATTTGCACTTATATAAATGTTTGAGTGTATGAAACTGTGCATAGGTTGCCGGAAAGTGATTGTGAAAGTATTACTTTTCTTCGCTTTTCTCTATCTCGCCAAGGTCCCTTACACAGGGAAGTACGAGATTAATTTTAGTATGCATTTTTTTTCAGCTTCACTAATATGGAAAGTTCGTTTTCTCAATTGTTATTAGCAAATTGGTCATATAGTAACTTAATCGGGTAAATTCCCGTAATCGGTAACATATTGTGTATTTTAGAGAGCATGAGTTGCTGAGAAAATATGCGCAGACTTTTATTATATATTACACGGAATGGCATTTTGAAATCTCAAAAGTAAGCAGACGAGATATTCAAAACAAATGTCATACCTTACGCTACAGCAATTGTCTATTAAGTTCTTTTAAGGCATGGTGATGTGTAATACATCTGTACTTGTGGAGAATATATTTGAAACAGACACAATACAGTGTATGTAGTGTCCATCATGCTCTATTCACTTAAATCCAATCGAGCAAGCCTGGCCACATTCGGACAATGCTTTGCAGTGAGGACAATGCCTTTGTTAACTGTTAATTGAGATAATACTTTTTGAAGAGTGGGACAGAATTCCCAAAGCTCTTATCGACAACCTTTCCGGATCCATCGGAAACAGATGTACAACAATCTCGTGTGTGGCTTAATTTATCGATCACACATCATATAAAAAATATTTTATTCTCTTCAAACATTTTTCTTATTTACAGGTATACACATTGGTGCGGAGCGCCTCTGCATGCTTTTGACATTATTTCGAAAAGTTAAAATTACGATATACGATGATGTATTGCCTTATTTTCCTTATTACCTTTAATTTATATGTAATTACAATTTTATACACATGCATGGCTGTCTTGCATGGTTTTCTATGTTTGCTTGATTCCCTAATTTTTCTGAAGAGGTTATATCATTTTCATTATTTTTTAATTTGTAACTATTCAATTAATTAAAGATAGTATCTGATTTACATTATTTGTCAGAAGTTATTGTTAAATCTAATGTTCTCAGAAATCTCGCTGAGACTAATCCCTTTGATGGAGATCCTGAGTACATTGCGATATAGTTTTCGAACAAATTGCATTCGAAAGCAATTTTCATATTATCTTTAAAAATATAATTAGATTAATTTGTAATTTATTACAAGTAATTCCAATTACGTTTTTAATTGTATAATTGAGTAACATGTAATGGATTGTAGATCAATTCTAATTACATCTTTAAAAATATAATGTAGATTAATCTGTAATGTAATAGAAGTTAATGTCAATTACTTTTTTTCGGACTATAGTTTGATTAACGTGTAATATAATACAAGTCAATTTAAATTAAATTCTATAAAATGTATTTAAGTTAATCTGCAATCAATTATGAGGTAATTCTAATTACATTTTTTTAATTGAAGGAAAATTACCCGTAATGAATTGCATGTTAATGCAGTTACTTTTTAAGAATATAACTAAAACATAATGATTTTTTTAATGAAATCATATATTTATATGTAAATTCTCGTTTTCTCTAAACATTCCATCGATTGGCGAAAATTGGTAAACGTGAATATTCTAACTGAATTAACTTTTATCATACAATATATCCACATCTACTGATCATGTACAGGGCTGCACAAAATAATTCGACTATTTTTTTTTGACACTGGATTTTTTGAAAACTGTATTTTTCAATGTGTGATATGTTTTCTAAACTGTTTATTTACATCTTCTTTCACCTTATTTAAAGGTGAAGTTTCGTTACAGTTTTCTGGCTGTGTTGGAAAGTGTTTCATAATCTATGTTTGACGCTTTTTTTTGTTCTTGTTTTTTATTATTTAATAGAGTTCCAATCCGTTACTAAATAAAGAAAGATTTCTAGTATTGTATTACTTGTTCAGTGTCGTGGCGTTAGAGTTAGCAAACATCCAGAAAGTAGAGTAGATGTATCTGGTCATATCTAACTCATTTTAAATTTTCAGCTTCGAGAAATTGTTAATGAAAAGTAACCAAACGGAAAACTACAAAAAGCAGCTCTTGAATTTGAAAATTTAAAAATTAAAAAAATATTATAGTATTGTTTTTAAATGTTGTTATGTGTTCTTTGTTGAATTTATGCTAAAACTTATTTTGAAACTTGTATGTCTGAAGTTATGCACGTCCAAGCCAGTTTTTTTTATATTTAGCCAAGATATTAATTAAACATTCATTAAAAAGGCCCTTCATTTTTTTGTAAAATGGACCTCTGTGGCAGTTGTCAGTGCCAAAAAAAGCCTTTCTGCGGAACTTAAAGCAGAAGAAAACGAAGGGCTGAAAAACTTTCCGGTTTTTTTTTTCGCATTTTGAAACTGCTGTACCGCTTTTCAGATCAAACTACAAAAACACAAAAAAATACTCACATATTCTGGGTACTTGCTGGATCCTAGCAGACTTATTTAAGAGATACCGTTTGAGAAAAATATTTTCTGAACGTAGATTTCAAGCTCTTTTCCTACATATTTGTAAGTCCGAATCCGTTTTGTTTGATCAAAAAGAAAAAAACCCAACTAATTATGGTATTTTTCCCGTTCTAACAATACATTAAAGAAAAAAAGTATTAATATTTATCTTTTCAAAAAAAAATATTTTTAGAATGCTGATTTCGTGTTTTTCGCTTCTTCTACATTTTTAAAAATGCGCAACCGTCTCTTGGATAGAAAAAAAAACCTACAACCTTAAATATGTTTGAATGGATTTTCGTTAAAAAATATAAAATCATATAAATTCGTGGATGTACGTTGCCGAAGTCAGTGGGGCACCTAACATTAGGTTCGTTTGAAAATATAAAATCGAAACAGACAGGAGCCTGCGCTGCGGAGCAATCCAGGTGTACTCTGCCGAAGGCGGTTAGAACTCCAACTGTAAGTTCTTTTGGATGGATTTTCACTCAGAAATATATAACAATACAAATTCGAAGTTAATTGGCAAAGAAACCTGAGATGCGTAGTAATAGCATACACGCCTGTATATGCTATTGAAGCCGGGGAGTTGGGGGAATGGTCACCTCTATGTACATTTGGATTTATTTTCACATAAAAGTATAAAGTAATTCAGCACTGATTTTAGGTATATTTAAGGTTATTATCTGGGAACCGGACAACGCTAGTATTCAAAGGCAGTATGAAATTTTATGTTTAATATATAGCGGGGGTGTCAAACTGTGGCCCTCCTGATACGAATAATTTTTAACAGAAATAGTCGACTTCTTGAATCGCAGAAATTCAATGATTATATGTCAAAGTTTACTATAAAATTTTACTGGTGTCCGGCGGGCCACAGTTTGACATCCCTGATATATAGAGGGAAATGCTCTTGGTGTTTGCAAAGAATATACTCGCAAAATTACCTGAAAAACTTTGGAGATATTAATTGTTAGATTTGAAACTGATATATATATGTATATTTAAATGTATTCATAAATCATATTAAAAGTAATGCATCTGTTTAAAAAAAGGAGAGAAAAGGTAAAAAGAAACAAGTGGGTAAGTGTGATCGGCGATCGCTCAAAGGGTTTCGTTTAATATTCCTTTCAAAACACTTTATCCTTTCTTTAATAAATCCAAATAAATTTCATTTAGCAACCCCCCCCCCAACCCCCCCCCCCCCCCCCAAAAAAAAAAAAAAAAAAAAAACTCATATTTTTTTGTTTTTTATAAAGTAAACATTTACCGGTGTATTTTTTCGTTTTTTTTGGAGTATCCAAACCAGCCCGATAGCGGGCGAAGCCGGCTATTATATTCTGTCATAAAAATATCTGTCACGCGGACTAAATGCGATGTAAAAATATAATGTATATAACATGTTGTACACATTCAAAATGTTAAAATATGCGATTATTTCCATAATCGGATTTTTATCACGATTCAATATGTTTCTCAAACTCATATATTTACTGTTCTCTATTACTCATATTAATACTCGCTTTGTATTATTCTAAAACATCTGAAAAATTCGTTAAACTTCCAATAGGACGTCAGATTTTCTTTTTAATTCCCTAATGACGTGATATTAATCTGCTTTGTGTACATACACATACTCATACTCCTTGTATTATTGAGAAATCTTTGAAAATTTGCGCTTTATTACCACTATGACGTCAATAATTTTTATTTCATATTAATATTTTTTCAATTGGTGAAACTTTTTATTTCATTTTCTTTTTTCACGTGGAGATCGTCTAATAGAAAATTAACTATTGTAGAAAGAATTTCATCGTGGTACTTTAATTTTTTGCATCTGCTATAACGAAAAATGTTTAAATTTAACAGGAAAAGGCTGTTAAAATTTTGGTTTTTTATCTCTATTTATTAAAATAATACGAAATTTTCAAATTTTAATATTTTGAGCTCTTTATAGCTGGTATTCAGGTATATACACAGAGTTTGAACTCTGTAAGTTACATAGTATCTGAGAATAGCTCTGTGACAGACAGACAACGGAGCGAGAGTAACAGGGTTTCGTGAGATGAACGAACCCCTAAAAAAACTATTACATTTAATTGCTCGCATTTTGACATCAGTCACTACGAAGTATAATAAATGATGTTGAATGCAGTTAAAGAATTTTTCAAATAATATAATCTAAAATATGTGATATAGGCAAAATATCCAATATTTAAATGAAATCTATAATTTTTATGCTGCTTATTATCGTGTAATTCATGAAAGTACAGATGCATGAAAGTCCTCTGAATTGGCGGTTCTCATTGGCAGACATGGCAAGTTCTTAAAAATAAGAGAAGAACTTCTGGAAAATATCCCTATGCTCGGAATAACAATCACCGCTGATATATTTTATTTCATTACGAAAGTTTTGACTGAGTGAAGTTTGTCGTTTGAAAAGTAAGCTTTTATTGCAAATAATAATGCTTCTGAACCAAAGCCATTAAATAATAAGCCCAGTCAGATAGTGTTAAATTTGTTAGCGACACACTAGCGCCAAACCTCTGCTGCGGAAGGAGGACAAAACAGAAGTGGGTCGCAGAGAAACGATACGATTTATTTATATCGATATTTTATACGATATTTATCGATGTTTTGTTTTTGCACTTCCTTTAAAAGCTTGCTAATTATTGGGATCTTTTACATTAAAGCTAAAACTATAATGAAAAAAAAATGTGGAAATTTACTGGATTAATATTTCTATATAAATATAGTGTTGGCGAAGAAGTTGATTTATTTATTAAAAGTTAAATAAAAAGTGGTGGAAATTTACATCACTATGCAATTAACCCTTTCCGGCACAGACAAATTATGTTCGTAAAATGTGAAATTACTGACTGACACCAGAATTTACAAACGACTTTCTTTGAAAATATGAACTCCTTATTTTAAGCTTTAATTTTAGAAGCAAAATTTTATTAAAATATTCTTGGTGCCGAATGCAGCACTCCCAACCACTAGATGGCGCTATTTTCAACTTGCGAAAAGTTTCCCATTTATCTGACTGGGCTTATTATTTAATGGCTTTGTTCTGAACCGATTGGTTTTATAATAAGGTACAATTGTATAATTAAAAGAAAATGGCAAAGATCAAATTGATATACAAGTTTCCCTCACTTAGTCCGATTTTTAGTTACTGCTCTAAACATTTTTTAGATGCTTTTTCGATTAGTGAGAGGAAATTTTCAGCTAGTGCGTAAAGCACAAAGGAATTATCCCTTTTTTTCCACAGCAAGATGGCGTCAAATTTTTAAAAGTGAAATTTAAAGAAAGTACTGAAAAACACTGAACAATTTTGCAGAAGCTTTTCAAAAATTAGAATTCAAACAGCATTTGATTGATATAGGTCCAGATATCAGTAAAAGTATGCAAGTGCACCGAAATTTTGAAAATTTTATTTTATGCTCCGCAAGATGTATTAAAAAATGTAATTAGCAATTGACAAGTTTTTGCTTAAATAAGATATAATGTATATAATTTGAAGTAATTAAATTGTATTTTAATAAGTTTTTTAAATTAAATTGTGCAACTTAAAAAAAAATTTAACATAATGGTAAGTAAGCTAAAATAAATAACCTAAAGAAGTTCTCTGCCGATCGGCCGAAAAGTAACTTTTGTGCGTAATGGAAAAATGCATTTATCTCAAAAACGATGTGACCTAGAAAAATTGCTATAGTTTTCCTGCAAGATTTAAATAAACTCGTACTACTTTATATATATATATATATATATATATATATAATTTTATTTTCAGTGGATTCGAAAAAAAAAGGAGGGGGGCATTATTTTGCAGTGCATTTCCGACGATATTTCTGAAAATATAATACCTAAAATTAAAATAAATATTTTTTATTTTATTTCTGTGGTGTGGGATCTTTCACATGATACCCCACACGATATACAAAAAGAATTTTATTTTTTCAAGTAACTTAATTAGCCGTCCTAATTTTTTCCTAAACATATTTGTGAATGGCTAATAACCTGAAAATATGTGGGTAAAAAATCTTTATAAGTTTCCCAAGTTTGAACTTTCCGCGTTCCATAGTTTACAAGAAAAAAACTCCGACAGACGGGCAGACAGACACAGGAGTGATCTTATAATGTTTCCGTTATAACTTTTGAAGTACGGTACCCTAAAAATTGTGCAACTTATAATTTTTTTTTCATAATCTATGCTTGACGCATGATATTTCATTCTTGTTAATCTTCAATTTAGTTTAATTTTACAAAAGCGAACGCCAATGGCATTTATGTAATGAAAAAATGTATACACATGTATGATTTGAAACACAAAAGAAAGTTATACTAAATCCATTAAATCTGCAACTTCTTTTTTTTTATTTAATAGAAAGAAATATTTAAACTAAAAAACCAATAAAATGCTCTTTTTGTTCACATATTAATAAACTACAATTTCTTATAAATTACCTGATTGAATTATTATGAAATAGAATGGAGATAAAGAAGAACTTACCAAAAAAAAAAAGATTCATTATTGTTAGACCATTGTTTTTCCCAATTAGATCGCACAAGGAAAAAATATTTCAGAAAAAATGGATATACGTTATCATAATTTGAAGATTAACATGAAATATATTTTTTTATTGCATTTCTGTGACTTCAGAGATAAACTGCTATTGATAGGGGCTGTTAGTTATCCACGCATCGGTGATTTATTATTAGTTAAACAATGTATTTGCATTTAGGAAATCTGAACGACAAAAAAAGGATAAGAAATCTGTCTTATTTTCTACTCCATTTATCACATGCAATTTAGGAAATTTTATGTGTAAATTGTTTATAATACATCAACGATTCTCGAAGTAAAATATATTTAATCACTTTTTGCTGATAAATATTAGAAGGAGAAAAAAAAAATATATTTATCTTAAGAAAAACAAAAAGAATATTTATCATAATTTGAAAATAACGGCTGAATGTTTCTATTTGTTTGTTATTCTACAGGGTAACTCAAAATGAATATAGCGATTACAAACGGCTATAACTTTTTAATGGAAAAAAAACTAGATAAGATTAACAGAGAATGTAAACGGAACTTCAAAATTTTGTATACATACCTCATAGATGTTCTACGTGACTTCCCTTAGTTACACGGACAACATCTAGGCGGTAGTCCTTTTCACGCCATACATTCTGAAGCATTTGTTCAGTCACCGACGCAAGCGCATTACACATGTGTACTTTGAGTTCTTCAATTGTTTTCGGCATGGGATGCACATAATGGGCGTCTTTCACATAACTCCATAGATCGGTCGAGGTGGAGATGCAGATGATGTCTTCTGCTCTTGGCGACCGAGATCTCCGGATTTGACACCCTGTGATTTTTTTCAATGGGATTATGTGAAAGACGTGCCTCCCATGCCCAAAACAATTGAATAACTCAAAGTACGCATTTGTAATGCGCTTGCGTCGGTGACTGAACAAATGCTTCAGAATGTATAGCGTGAAAAGGACTACCGCCTATAGATGTTGTCCATGTGACCAAGGGAAGTCACATAGAACATCTATGACGTATGTATACAAAATTTTGAAGTTTCGTTTACATTCTGTTTTAATCTTATCGATAAATTATTTTTCATTAAATATTTATAGCCGTTTGTAATCGCTATATTCATTTTGACTTACCCTGTATAACTTTAAAGATAAAACATGCTTTTGATATGGATTTAATCTGATCACACATTAGTGTTTTTTTTTATAAAAAGAACAATATGGAATGCATTTACAAGCTAGTCGGATGTGCCAATCCCAAAACTTTCTTCTATCTCACACAGGTTTCGCATACACTAAAAACGAATCAGCACCAATTTATCTCAAGATCTAACTGAATCTAAAGTTTTATTAAATTCCGTTCTTGGGATATGACTATTGCTAAAATCGTGTAAATCCTGAAAAATGCAGCACAGTAGCGCCACCTGTTAGGAGATTTATACCAAAATCTAATCATCAACAACTTATGTCAACGTTTACCTAATTCTGAAGTTGGATGAAAATCCGTGAATTAGTTCTTGAGATATAGTTATGGTGATAATAATGAAAAAGTAGCATATCAGCGCCATCTGCTGAGCTATTTACACCCAAACTTAAGAAGTATCTATTTATGTCACGGTCTAACAGAATCTGAAGTTTGATGAAATTCTGTGAGTTAGTTCTTGAAATATAGCTATCGTAAAAATCATGAAAAAAGTGCTATAGCAGCGCCACCTGTTGCGATATCTACACCAAAACGTAATCAGCGTCTATTTATGTCAAGGTCTAAATGAATCTGAAGTTTGATGAAAATAAGTGCTTTAGTTCTTGAAATAGAGCTAGTGCGGAAATAACGAAAAATGTAGCACAGCAGCGCCACCTATTGGGAGATTTTCACCAAAAACTAATAAGCACCAATTTATATCAGGTACTAACTGAATACAGAGTTTTATTAAATTTCGTGCATTAGTTCTTGAGATATAGCTCTCACAAAATTTTTGTCACATACAGACAGACAGACTCACAGACAGACATTTTCTTAAAAAGTCAAATCGAGTTCAGGATCTTCTAAAACGTATAAATCCGTCGAAAACCGGAGGTCGAAAATTTTCAAGAATCCAATACTTTCTTCTTGTAAAGATAGAAGAAAGTAAAAATGAGAGAAACAAGAAAAAAAATCATGCATCAACCACATATTATGAAACACTTTCCAACACTTCCAGACTACTTTAACAAAACTTCGCTATTCACTAAGTTAAATAAAATACCCAAGTAAACATTTTAGAAAACGCATAACACATTTCAAACCCAGATTTCAGCAATTACCACCCATAGACGGGAAAGTAATCCAATTCTTTTGCGCAGCCGTGTATTTGATCAATAGATTTTTATATATTATACATAGTAAGCTAAAATTCAGTTTAGTAGGAAACCTCATAATAGGTTGTAGATTCAGAATCAGCATTTTCTACCAATTATATGGAAACATATTTAAATTCTCTTGAATAGCCTTGTATATTATCTACAGATGTTTATACACGTCACATATTAAGCTAAAATTTAATCTAGGCTGATTGATGATTTTATTGATATTGTACAAACATTTTTTAGTATATTAAATATAGTTCAGCTTAGCCTTCCTACCCTGTTGAAATTTTACGCAACCTTCATATAAACATTTCACACCAGAATTCTTATTTAAAACTATTGAAGATATTTATTTTACTTAATTATGTCGATCTTTAATTTAACTTACTTTATGAAAATTTTTCTGGTTCGAATCGAACGAAATCAAATATTCAAACGGGTCGATTAGACCCATTTAGGGTAGGAAGGTTAAAAATGCATAACGCGATTAAAAAAAATCCCTGACGGCTCGGCCTACAGGCTATGGTAGATTTCGAAGACGCAGACCGTGGGGCGCCTGTTCGTTGGGAATTGTGGAAGAAATGACCTTTTTGCCATGATGCCACAGTTGGTTTCCATAAGGGACCGCCTACTTCGAAATCTAACTTGTTCGCAGGCTGAGCCGGCAGGGATTTTTTTGTTTTTTATTTTTTGTTTGCTATAAGGGTTGATCCTATAAAAAACTTGTCAATATAAAAGTTTTAGATAATAGTAAGAGGATTTATAATAAATTTAAGCGGATTTGATATCTTGTAAATTGACGAAGTTATGAATATTTTTTTCTTCTAAAACCCCCCTTTTCCCCCCCCTTGGGGCCATTTTTAATGATATCAAAAATTTGTTATACATAAATTTTCGGGTCTTTTACTAGAAGTAATAATAACTTTAAACGGATTCGATACGTATTATAATTAAGACGTTATGGGTTTTTTTCTGTTTTCACAACCCTCCCCCCCCCTTGGTGCGATTTTGCCCATTAATGAACTTGTCCGAGTTTTATGCCCCTTGATTTTATGTATCAGTTTGGAAGACATTTGTGAAGAATTATTCTAGTTATCGTGTCCATAAAAAAGTGACATAGATAGATAGATAGATAGATAAAGTTTTGAACTGAGGGTAGTTTTCGGTTCTGGGAGTCATGATCGGCGTAGATCTGCAAAAAATTTTCAAAAATTCCAACTTAGGGGAGAATGTAATAGGTAGTATTTCTTACGAAATCTACCTAACACCCTTAAACGATTCGCGCTCATACTTCGTAATGCTTACGAATTCTTTTGTGTAGGCCTGTATATGATCTGTAGCATTTCTATACACCACGTTGTTTGCCAAAATTTAGTTAAAATTGTATACCATAACTGAAAACACACTTCCAGCAATTATCAAAAACTCTTTTGTGTCTCCCTGTAAATTAACTATAAATACTATGCACATCATATTCTAAATCAAGTATTTTGTAGTAAACCTGAGTAATGTATTTCAATTCCATTATATTTTAAATAGTATTGCATAATACTCTGCAAACTGTTTTTCCCCGTAGACCATTACGTAACGGAACTCTTTTGTGTGACCCTGTAAAAAAAATAATAAATATTTTGCACCCCAAATTCCACAGAATGCATGTTTTAATGTACTTCGTAAATACATATAAATTTCATATATATTTAAAACTTTATATTTATATAAAACAATATATTATAAAACAATATATTTAAAACTTTAATAGAAATGAAAATATTTTAACGAAATCCTTACAATATCCTTACAATTCATACAAAGATGAGTCTGTTGCAAATTTTGTTAAAATACCTTCACTACTATTAAAGTTATGAACGAAAACGCGACTTCGGATTGGAGTGAGATGCCCTGTAATTTTGATTAAATAAATGAATTTTCAATCCTGGTTTCCTATACTATAAATGATTGTTATAGTGTTCTGTACCAAACCTTAAAGTTTGTCCATTGAATTCAAGATCACCCCGTGCTCGATCATTAGCTGAAATCTTAGTATATTGTATTAAAACAGCGCGATTGTACGAGGGTAGTTTGATATCTCCGTAACTTTAAAAAATGTGGAGGTCTGATCGCACTCTTATTGTTATGTTTTCGATTTATTACTTACCCATCATACGTAGTATAGGGTAAGTCTTGTAATCGTTTTGAAAATCGAAAATTTTTATTGATGGATTTACACGTTTCAGACACTGGAGATTCCGAAAAACATATTTTTAGAAAAAAAAAATTTGCCGTCCGTCTGTGTGTCTGTGTGTCTGTGTGTGTGTCTGTAAACGCTCTATCTCCCGAAAAAATTGAGATAGAGACTTACATTTTGGTATGTACTTAGTATGTAATAATGGGAACAAGCTTATTTCATTTCAATAACCTCGATTAACCGGAACTATTTTTTTCGGACTCTCGAAATATTCGTTCTGATAAAAGGTATATAAAAATTTTCGAAATTGTTTATTTTAAGAAATGAATATAAAAGACAATAAAAAAACAAATTTTGCATAAAGCATGAAGTCGATCGGATAATTAGTTGCTGAGATATTTGGAATCCTATTTCCACACTCTTCGATTTTTCATGACCCTGTATTTTATCCAAATTTGACTTTAAAGATATATTTTAATTGGAAATTTGACGCTTAATCAGATGCAAGAAACCGCTAGTTAATAGGATTAATATTTTTGGAGTTATAAGGAAAAACCTCTTTCAAGCAATTCAGTAATCGAGCCTTTAAAGTTTATGACGTCATCAAGCCACGATTTTATTTGAATTGCAATGCATTTTATAAGTAGTTTACACATTTTTATTTTAATATTTTACATTATGCATATCCATGATGGGTAAGTATTACGGTGGCCCCTAACGACTAGTTTTTCTCTGCGGCAACATTCGTGAAATTTGCAGACGATATTTTAAATACATTGTGTTCTATTGGATTCAAAAGCAAACGATTGGCGTGTTTGTTTTGATTATGGAGAAAAAAGAATTTCGTGTTTTGATAAAACACTATGTTTTGCGCGGAAAAACAATTACCGAAACTGAAGAAAAGTTGAAAACATATTATGGGGTCTCTGCTCCATCACATGGTATGGTTCACAAGTGGTTTACGGAATTTCGTTGTGGCCGTACGAGCACAACAGATGCAGAAAGTTCTGGACGTCCAATTGAGATCATGACTGAAGAAATGGTCAACAAAATCCATGATATCGTGTTAAAATACCGCCGTCTGAAAGTGCGTGAGATAGCTAAGAATGTAAACATTTCAAATGAACGTGTATTCAATATCTCGCATGAACACTTGGGCATAAAAAAGTTATCAGCATGATGGGTGCCGCGATTGCTGACAGTGCATAAAAAGCGGACTCATGTAACCATTTCAAAACAATGTTTCGACAGGTTCGAGCGCGATTCAAGTGAATGTTTGGTTACAGTTGGTAAAACATGGATAGATTACTACACACCAGGAATGAAAGAACAGTCTAAACAGTGGACTTCTTCTAATGAACGTGCTCCGAAAAACCCAAAAGCAGTTCCATCTTCCGGAAAGATTATGGCAAGAGTTTTCTGGGACTCAAAGGGCGTAATCCTCATTGCCTATCTGGTAAAAGGAAAAACAATCACCGGACAGTATTATGCTGATTTATTAGACCGTTTTAATGAAAAATTGAAAGAGAAGCGGCCACATTTGTTCGAGAAAAAAGAGATTTTTCATCACGACAATGCGCCACCGCACTCGTCTGCAATCGCAGCCGCTAAATTGGTTGAATTGCGATACGAATTGCTCCCTTATCCACCCTACTCTCCTGACGGCTCCCAGTAACTTTTTTCTTTTTCTAAATTTAAAACAATAGCTTGGCGGAAAAAGATTTTCTTCAAATTCTGAGATCATTAATGTCACAAATGCCTATTTTGAGGAGTTTGAGAAATCTTATTTTTTGGAAGGATTAAAAAAGTTAGAACATCGTTGGAAAAAATGCATCATTATGAAAGGAGATTATGTCGAAAAATAAAATGCAATTTGGTATGTATATTCGTTTTTTCATTTCAAAGTCACGGACATGTCAAACTGCCCTCGTATAACATTAAAAATATTAAAGATATACGTCCGTAATTTATACATAACACAATCAATAATTTAAATATTTCAATACTTCATCTTTTGTATAGTACTTTGTAAAAGCCCGAACAGGAAAAGAGAGTGTCTGTGTTCTCATCTTTTCTTTTTTTCACCTGTAAGATAATAATAATAAAAAAAAAAAAAATACATTTATGTATATGTTACCGTGAAAGACCGAAATTGGAGAATGTCGACTTTCACCGGTGAATGTCAACAAACACCAAATATTTCGGTGAAAGATCGAATATTTCATTATATTCTTGTACATTCGGACCCTCACCGGTGTATGTCGACAATCACAGATATGCTCTGGTGGAGGTTGAAAAATAAGATTTGAATCACATAATTTAGTAAGTTTTTTATTTTCTCATTTAGAACGTACTTTATAATTAAGTAAGTTTTTAACTTCTATTATTTTCATTTCTGATTTTGAATGTACTGTATAATTAAGTAAGTTTTTAACTTCTATTATTTTCCTTTCTCATTGTGAATGTACTGTGTGTTTTAAGTTCTTAGTCATTCCTCTCAGAAAGAGAGGCGAAAAATTTATCGCGACTGAATTACTGAGAAAAAAAAATATAAATCTCGGACATGTTCAACATTCACCATTAGTGCATGGTGAATGTCAACATTTACCGGTGTAAGTCAGAAATAAGGGTATTTAACAAATATTTCGGACATACACCAAGCGACTATGTGTTTGTTGACATTCACCGGTGAAAGTCGACATTCTCCAGATTTCGGTGTTTCACCGTAACATATATAACACATAGATTTACTATAATGTATCTAAACACTACACATTTTTCTTCCATAGGCTCAAGAAAGAAGAGAAAGATTGGGCAGGAGAAATTCATTATAAAGATCAACTTACAAAGTAATTCAAATGTATTTTATTTAAGAAGAATAAATATGTATAGAGTGAAACCCCCAGTTATTGACACCTAACCAGTAACTGACATTTCAGCAGAAATCTAAATCAAATAAGCATTTTCTTCTAAAATTCTGCATAGTAATGTCATCTAGTGGTAACTTATTTTACAGCTATTGTTTTTTCAGAAAAGGAATAGTGTCAGTTACTGGAGATACTGACCCTATTTATGGCAAAAATTAATTTTTAGTAATAAAAATTATAATTTTTTCAAAATTTTGTCAACAATAATTATTTAATGTATCTTCACTATATTTACAAAAACAAAGATAAGTATAAAATAGATTTAAAACTTTGTAATAGTGATTTGAAGAAGAAAAAAAATCTTTAAATTGTCAGTTATTGGGGGTTTCACCTTATACATATCTATAGTATAAAGGGCAAACGTGTACGTGCGTAACGCTGACGTCATTTTGCGAATGGCAACACTTGACGATGAAATTTCGGTTTTGCGATATTTGCTACTGCAATTTTTGTAATTTCTAAACATCGCACAGTTTTTACACCGTTAGATAGAAAAAAAATCTACTTTCTAAGGCAATTAGTTTGAAAACTGTTATCTAAATCTACTCATTTATCATAGCATCTAAATTAAATTTCAAGCATGATTTAAAAAAAAAATGTCTCGCTATCGCTTGCAGACGATTACAAAATATTACTCCATTTTCATTTAAAACAATAAACAAGTTGGAAATTGTACGTCAAACGTTACAAACGAGGTGCGTTCGTACGCACGTTTTAGAATTAAATTCATGATATCCCGTGCGTAGAACGGGTTAAACAGCTAGTTAAGTAAATATTTTATGACACTGTTCATACAAATATCTTTACTAGTTATATAAATATTCAGATATATATGTATCAGCTAGTTATATAAATATTCAGATCTTGATGATTTTTAATTCTGTGAAATGAATTATGTCGTCTGCAGATTAATTTCTGTCATAAAATAAGTATCTCGGTCGCTTGACGATTCAACTTCGGAAGCTCCTATAACAAGAAAGCACCGATTAAAAAAAAAAATTCAAATTTCTTAATAAATATTTTTATTAATATCTCCTAAAGTTTTGATTCGATTTTAATAAAATTTGAAATGTCTCGACAAAATTCTGCAAAGATAATATATTTTAAATTGCAAACCATTTGGTTGGGTAGTTTTTGCGTTGTTATATGCGGACAGACAGACAGACAGACGGACGGACAGACAGACGGACAGACAGACAGACGGACGGACAGACGGACGGACCAAACGACGACTATAGGTGCTACGTATTTATATAATTACGAACGCACCTAAAAAGTTCAGCATTTGCTTCAAGCTCATATTCCATAACGAAATGAAAACTTCGTAAAGAATTAAATAAAATAGTATAAATAAAACATGTAATCGAAATAAGCGCTGTAACCACTGAAATTATCAGAATAATAATTTAAAAAAAAACTGCTGTAGATATCGAAATTTTTAGCGATTTCCTATCTTTTATTAACTTCTGGAATACGAAATTACCGTTTATAATAAATTTCAAAATTTTATTTGAATATATAATTGACAGATTTCATAAACAAAGGCTCACTGGTGTTGTTAGGGGCAATCGGCAATCTAAAAATTTATTAAGTGAAAAAAAATCTATTATAGTTTTCAATAAAAAAAATAAATAAATGGTTTTCACATATATTCTCTATCCCGGGAAGCCAGTGCTGGATGCCCTAGTTTAATTAATGTTTAAATAATAAAAAAAATATCTACGTATATATACAGTGAAACTTCCATTTAACGAAGTCCCATCGTTACACTTAAGAACTTCGTTATGAAGAAAATTCGTTAAATAGAAATCAACTTAAATTCATGAATTTTTTCCTTCAGATATGACAAACAGGTATTTGATTCAGAAGCATTTGATCCAGTTTCAATTATGAAGCCGTCTTTTACGAAACAGTTGTGTACGGTCAATGAAATCACGTCACTTTCCCAAGCTATGGCTCTGATACACAGGTTCTCAAACTAATGTTTTCACTATATTGTCTTTTTTGATAATGTACTTCAAGAATTTTTATTATTCCTTAGCCTAATGGCTGAAGTTTAGAAGTTGTATTGGCAGGAACACAAATAACTTTGGTGTTCTTTGATTTGCATTTTGAAGCACATTCTTGTGGATGTACAAGCAATTGTCTATCAGCCATGGTAGGTCAGAATGGTAACTGTCTAACTTTAATTGACATTTTTTACTTCAATGCATCTGACGTCATTGCGTCACTGTATATTCTATATCATTGAACGTAAAAAGGGAATTTTGACCTCCCCCAATTGTCAGCGCTGGAGTCTCGGTGTGGGAGAATAATGATAACAAGTGTTTTTCTTAGTGTGAAAAAAAATTCTTTTATTTAGCACCAAGCAGAATAGAAATTATTTAAATGTGTTCATTTTCTTACAATCCACTGAAATAAATTCCCATATCCATCGCAACAGCAAACTCTTAGTTTAAATTCTATACAAGTACAAAAGTTGAATAAACTTCGTTATATAGAATACATTTTTCGTAATATGGAGATTAATTTATATGCTAATGGTGTTCAAAGTGAAAGTTCTGCAGAAAATTTCGTTAAGTAGAAAACTTCGTTAAATAGGGACTTCGTTAAAGGGAAGTTCCACTGTATATATTAAAAAAAAATTAAAAATATGATTTATGTTTTAATAAAAAAAAAGATCTATTTATATATGTGAAAAAAAATATAATTAATGTTTAAATAAAATATATATATATATATCTATGTATATATATATATATAGAAATCAATAAAAGTAATAATCAGTCTTAATTAACTAATTAAGAATACAATACTAGACCTACGTACATTTTGGTAACATTTTAAAATATAAACTGATCAATAAATATTTTTATGGTTACTTATTATAAAGTAATGAGATGGCTTTTGTTCTTCTCAAAAGCTTTTAAGACGTCCGTCGCCATAAATTTCAAATTTTATTTTTCGTTGAAAGAAATATTTTTGTTTTCAAAGTTTTATTTCAAAGATGTGTAATGTAAGGTTAAACGAAGCACGCTTGTCAAATGTAATATGAACACTTTCAATAAAATATCCATTAGCTGAATTAATCGTTTAAATAGAATGCGCTCGATTTAACGATCCAAATGATCGTTAAAGAATTTTGAGAATATTATGCATACAATTTTTACGATAAATAAGTTTAGGGAAAAAATCAGCTATTGAATAGCCGTGCTAAGCATAATTTTTTTCTCCGATATTTTAACTTTAAAGTACCGTTTAAGAAGCACGATAAAAATCAATTTGATAAATGACTTTAATAAATAAGAAAACAGGGGTTGTTTTTGCTTATTAGCTTTGAAAGAAGAAATAAATTGCATCTATTTAAAATATTTATACCTTAGAATAGACCAGGGGTCGGCAACCGTTTTCGGCTGCGGGTCACAAACAACCAAAATATGTATATAAGAAGAGGTTTCGGGTCCGTGGTATTTTCATTTTAAAACAGTCTTTTTTCGATGAATAATAAGATAAATTTTATTGAGTAAATAATCGTCATGCGTCTTTTTAAACTTTAAACACAAAAAATAAAATTATAATTATTATAAAAGGAAACATAACTGAATGAACTTTACTTTCTCTTCAATAGCTCCCTTGATGCAAACCTATATACATTATAACAAATAAGTGCAATTTTCTGTTACGTTATTTAATAGTTTGGAATTTCTGATTTAAAATAAAACCTTTTTAAAGTTCCAAAAAAACTCGAAATATTTTTTCAATAGAATTTTATTTTTTTTAATACTTTTTTCGGAATTTAAGTGGGTCACTTGAAATTATGAAATGGGTCACTCGGTGACCCACGGGTCATAGGTTGCCGACCCCTGGAACAGACTATATTTAACAATGAATAACGGGGAAAAAGACGTTTCACAGATGTTTTATGAAGTATATTTATAAATTATATATATTAAAGCATAAATACTACGTCTGATTTACAATATAAGAACACACATTTTATCAGACAATTAAATACACTAAACCAAGATGGAGTAAAAAATTCAACTGCGTCAGGACTCGAACCTGGGACCTTCAGCGTACCGTGCTTTGTGGCAAAGCATCAGTACAGTACGTTGAAGGTACCGGGCTCAAGTCGTGACCCAAGTCAATTTTTCACTCCATGTTGGTTTAGTGTATTTAATTGTCTGATAAAATGTGTGTTCTTATATTGTAAAAATATTTTTTTAAAGCACGAAATGTGCGGAGTGAAAAATTCTTGTTTATATAATATTTTATTAGCTTAAATTAATTCAAAGTAGGCATGATTCAATTAGAATACACGTGTATTTAAAAAGACGGAATTTTTAAACATAACGAGAACAACAACAATAACAACAAATTACGACATTATAAACCGAAGAACAGATTATGAAGAAAGAATCTTGTATCTAAGTATATCTTGTATAACTACACGGAGAATTTTGTACCTGTTTTGTGAATTTGCAGTCTATATATGTTATTTAAAACCATGTTTAAAATGTTAACATACTTCGAAATTTCAAGACTCTTATTTAGATAATTCGAAGATCCTGAGTTCTGATTCCTCAGTTTTATCTATATGAATAGATACTTAATTTGAAATATACGTAACACTTAAAATATACTTAATAATGTTTATTTTTCCAAATAAAAGTGCCGGAGAATTACTGTTTATGAATAAAATAAAATTCTATTTGATAAATGGTTTTTTAATAAATAGCAAAATGCAGTTATTTTCGTTTGTTAGTTTTAAAAAACTGAATTCTATTCAAAATATTCATCGTACAAAATGGGTTATAGCTAACAATGAATGACAGGAAAATATTGTATTTTTCATAAATAATAGTTGGTTTATTAAATACAGTTATCAAGCAAACAATAGGTACAAAATTGTTGATAAAAAAGCAAATTAAAAGCAAGTGAACTGTTTAATGTCATTATTTTTATTAATCGCACAAGTTGTGCATTTATAAATTTATCTTTATTCTGTTGATTCTCTTAAATTTGCACTTCGATAATTCAAAATATTGTTTAATTTGAAATTACATTTATTCCTGTTTGAAATTTGTATTTAAAAAAAGTGTTAAAATTCTTATGTAATTCTTACGTAACAGGCGATTAGAGTTTTTAAGAAAATGCACGCACATTGACATTATCCTTATAGGGTCCTGCTAGAACATACTTTTGGCTTTTTTGCCTTTCGGTACATTAAATGTTTCATTCATCCTGATCCAATTAAGGAGGTGAATGCTTCTGGCTTATACTTAAAACAAATTAATTCCTTCCATACATTATTTTCATTAACAACCTCGAAAAAAAGAGGATTCACCCCCTACGAACTCTGGCGCAAATCTTCGTACATAAATATGGCTGCTACCAATCGTTTAATAATAATGTGTATTAAGTAATTATATTCTTAATTTATTATTGAGAGATCATCTATATATGGGAATTATAACACCTTATTTTAACATCATGTTTGGATTATGCATAAAATGTTACACCTTCGGATACCAAGCGTGAAGTTATTCGATCAAGTAGTTTAGGAATTACGGGGGTTTAAAATTTTGATCTTTTAAGCAGGGCTTAATTTCTAACAAAAAAAGAACCGGAGCCCTAATATTCTGCAGTACTAACACCCGCAGTCTACCCCTCCCTCCCCCCCCCCAAAAAAAAACTTCCGCCGTTACTCCAATCTGCATATTTGTATTTCATACATTATTTTTTAAATTTAAAGCATTGTTTTTTTCTTTAGAAAAATATATTTTTTAAATACATCTATCAGCGTATACTTAGCTATCAACTATTCCTATTTTCAGTTATTACTACTTCCAAATAGAAACCTTTGCCTAATCTTAATGTTAATTAATCGCTGAATTCTGTGATTCAATAAGACCAGGTTTACGATTCAGAAATAGCGTTAACACACACAAAAAAATGAATAGTTCGCAACTATGCAGAATAGGAAAAGATTATCTCTATTTACTCTTTATATATATATATATATATTCTTATCAAATTAGCATCAAAATTATTTTAAATGGAAATAATAAAATTTTGAATTTAAGAAAGATTGAGCTCGAGCCAGCCCAAACCCGAAGAATGATACAAAAATCGAGCCCGTTTCATCTCCATCTCTTATGTGAGCGACACCTTACGTCACTTATAAGTGTTTTGATACAAAAAAATATACAAAAGATTCGAGATGGGAGGGAAAGGAAAGGGTAATTTAGGATTCGTTTTTCGAAAGTGTTATTGCACTGGGTTCTGGAGTGCAGTGTTTATGAGCTCCGGCGAATTCTGGCTAATATTTAAATTTTTACTGAAAATAGAGAAGTATTGGAGCTGGGCTTCGGTGGGCTCCGGTGCAAATTAAGCCCTGCTTCTAAGGTTAAATAATTTTAACACTTTCCAACGTATTTGAAAAGTGTTTATGAATTCGGTTTGTCTGTATGCCTGTCTGCAGTCTCCGTGCCGTTTATCTGTCGTTTGTTTGGGTTGTAACTCGACTAAATATACACGGGATGCCTTGAAATTGAAAAATATTTTGGCGTTTGCTATGGCATGTTTGATATTGAAAATGAAGTGTGTAGCATTTATGGTTCTTGTACAGGGTCATTCAAAAGATTTCCGTTACATTACAGTCTATGAGGATAAAGAGATTTCGGCATATTTTATTAATCTTACACTATTTTAAATACATTCAAATTGATACATATCACGGCACGATCAACTACAAGGCGCTTACTGTAGAATATTTTGTGCATAGAATGTATCGTTAATTTACAGGGACACTCAAATAATTTGGTTACAGTACTGTCTATGAACAATAATTGCTGGTACATCGTTTCGAATTGCGGTACGTGTTTTTAAGTGTAACTATTGTTTTGCATATTAATTGGTGCATGTGAATTCCATATATCATATACAGGGCTGATTAAAAGATTTCACGTACATTTCCGTTTATTGACGGAAATTGCTGAAGAGGAATTTTCAATTGTGCTATGTATTTACTAACTGAAGTAAATGTCAGCAGTGTGGTATACATAGAAATTTAAAACCATATACAGGGCTGCACAAAATAATTCGGATATTTTGTTTGACTAATGGTAATAATTGCAGAAATTGGGTTTTCATTTGTGTTACGCGTTTTATAAATTGTTTACTTAGTAAACTGTGAAGCTTTGTTACAGTATTCTGAATGTGTTGGAATGTGTTTCATAATCTATGCTTAGCGCATGATTTTTCGTTCTTGTTGTTTTGTTGATTTTTCGTTGCAAATTACACTTTAATGGCACAAATCTTTACAAATTTGGTAAAATCTGGTAGCCAGCAAAAAATTCTAGTCGCCAGTAGTAAAAAATATTCCCTCTTCCCAACATTTATTTACATAAAGCATAATTTTTAATCAGTTAATTGAGAAATAATAATACCAAGCATAGTTTAGAATAGTACATAATTTAGAAAGGTAATATAAACTAACTTTAATGAAACTAACAAAATAATATATATCTAAGAAGAAATACTATAAAGGCTAAATTAATTGTCATGTTCTGGAACTTCTGATGACCGAATGCTCATAATATCAGGATAGTTGAGGGCTACAAAATCTGAATCTAATGAGAGAGGGAGCCATTGATGAAATAGTGAGGCAGTAAAACTTTTTTGCCCATTTTTCTGTCTAAGTCAGCATTTTTTAGCATTGAATTCACTTCTAGATGTTATAGAGGCTAGATCGACACTATTGCTTACTTTTTATCGAAACCACCCTCACTCCCCATATTCTAATAACAAGACTCGCTAGCTGGCTAGAGCGGAACTGTATGTCATTTTCTGTTCATGATATGTAAAATGCCTTTTAAACTTGATTTTTCCGTTAAAAGTGCGAGAGAAGATGAAGACCACTGCTTCTCACGCACGAGTACAAGTTGGGTAGAAAAAAAAACCCTTTTGTTCTTATGTGAATTTTTATACAAAAATATCCATGTTAAATAATTTGGTCGCTAGATAAGAAAACTTAGTCACCAATGCGACCGGGCAACTTCATTTGTCAAGCCCTGTAATGGGGATAGTTAAAACTACTATGCATAATGAACTGTAATTTTGGATTGGTATATTCGAAGCATGTGCAAATCGATTTCTGTTAAAAATGTATAGGTGACAATTCCTTTTTAAAAATTAATTTGGAGATATATGTATTTTCTATATCATGGGATGATCTCATTTTTTTCGAAGCCTATACTTTTATACTGCTTTTAATAATATTACAAAATGTGAAAATACCAAAAGTATTGTACTTTTTTTGTTAAACTTCTTCTTATATTGTAAAAGAAAAAAAAATCTCATAAATATATTTCTCAACACCAAAAGCAAACAAACATTGGCTATATTTATTTCATTAGCTTCAGAGATAAAGATCGCATTCGCAAGAAATATGTCCAATGAAAAATAATATTGGTTAATTATTATTTTTTAATTGGAAATATTTGCAATAAACTGTTACTTTTGAAGAAATGTTTTCTTCGTATACTAAAATATTTTTTTTTGAAATGACGAAACATTTCTTCTCAATATTACCAATATACACAAAAATATAGTAAATATGTAAGATATTGGCCCGATATTGTTATTCTGCTAGAATAGCCGTTTTAGTTGTCCTTTTTTATTAATATAAATACACCAATATTAATTATAATTGAATTTAATCCAGCTTTATAAATAATTTAAGCAGGCTTTATAAATGATTTAAGATGGCTTTATAAATGATTTAAGCTTTTTCAACTTCTTAATTGTAACAGGAATGAAATATTTCCAGTCATCAATCCATAACACCTTACAAGGCCAACAAAAGCTGGAAATCTAACAAATATAAAAGACAATTTGTAAAATGAAATAGTGAGCATAGAATAAAAATGCTTTTTCCTATGGTATGCACTAGTATTATTTCGCAAAAAAAGTCTATGAATTGGATACTTTATCAGTCTAATTTTCCTATTATACACATGTTTATCAAAATACTCTGAACAAAAGCAGGGTGAAAAATTCAGATTACGAGGCATTTGTTTTCAACTGAGAATAATTGATAACTACTTCATCGTGTTACCTAATATTCCATGATATGCGCTTCTACCAAGCATTATTATTACTTTTCTCCGCCAACGTTCTCATTTTGGTTTTCTTTCAGGCCTAATTTGCCTTGCAGTTTTCGTCGACCGAATCCAAATATTTCTTTTCTTTCGTTAATGAGCCATAATTCTTTATTAAACATTAACTTTAAAAATTAATCAAGCACATGCACAATTACTAATGAATTAATTACTTCATCTGGTTATTTAATTCTCCATTAGATACACTTTTACGAGGCATTACAATGACTTTTCTCCTTTAATGTTCATATTTCGATTTTCTTTCAGGCATAATAAACCCTGCAAGTTCACTTGTTTTTCGTCCACGGAATCCAAATATTTCTTTTCTTCCGTTAATGAGCTATAATTCTTCATTAAACATCAACTTTAAAAATTAATCAAGCATTTACACAATTACTTATAAATTAATTACTTCTTCTTGTTATTTAATACTACATTAAATACACTACGAGGCATTACAATGAATGTTCTCCTTTAACGTTCACATTTTGATTTTCTTTCAGGTATAATAAGCCTTTCAAGTTCACTTGTTTTTCATCGACGGAATCTAAATTTTTTTCAAATATAGAAAACAAAATTCATCATAGACTACAATTAACTAAAATGTGGATTGAAAAGTTTATGATGTTTTTGTTCATTAAACGTTAAGTTCAAAAATTAATCAAGCATTTACACAATTACTAATGATTAACGGAATCTAAAAATTTCGTTCACTGGGTTAATAAACCATAATTCTTCATTATGAATTACATTTAAAAATTAATCAAACATTTGCATAATCTAAAACACAAGTAATACAATGTATTAAAGAAAGTCAAAAATAGAAGAAAAAAAAATCCTCCTAGAATACAATTAACTAAAATTTGGATTAAAAAGTTTATGAAGTTTTTCTTCATTAAATATTAACTTTAAAAATATAACTTTACACAAATACTAATGAATTAGTTTCTTATTCTTGTTATTTAATACTCCATTAAATACACTACGAAGCATTACAGTGATTTTTTTTTCCTTTAATGTTCACATTTTGATTTTCTTAACTGCAAGTTCACTTCTTTTTCGTCGACGGAATCTAAAAACTTCTTTCACTGGGTTAATGAACCATAATTCTTCATTATGCATTACTTTTAAAATTTAATCAATCATTTGCATAATTACTAACGAATCTATTTGCATAATCTAAAACACAATTAATACAATTTATTAAATATATTCAACAACAAAATATAGAAAAAAAACACATCCTAAACTAAAAGTAACTAAATTTTGAATTGAAAGGTTTATGAACACGACTATTCATCAGTCTGAATTCCGCCATTATAAGAAAAATTTTAAACATGGTGTGAATTAAATTAGGATAAAAAAATTCAGGCTACGTGTAATTTGTTTTCAAATAAACGTAATTGTTAATTACTTCCATCGTATCGTTTAATAATTCAATTAAAAAGCAGACTCGACCAGGCATCCATTATCATTATCTTCCTCCATTATGCTTCTCGTTATAGCTTTCCTGAGAGGGTTTTATTTTTTTTTTCAGTATTTATTCTTGGACACAATCTAGAAATTTCTTTCATTCTTGTAATGCTATCGAAAATTGGAACTCTTAACGTGTAATTATTCAAACAAAATAATGTTTCGGAAATATTTTATACGACGTTGAATAATATTAAAAATTTTGTTTTTAAAAATGCGTTGTCAAGTTCAGTGCAGAAAAAAACTTATGACATGCGTATATGTAATGTATATACAGGGTGTCCGAAAAGTCTGGAAAAGGTTAAATAACGGTCAAAATCCTTGAGGTTACTGAACTGAATTTTATGAGTAAGTGCTAAAAACTAGAAGGAATAGTGAATCAATATAAACAGTTTTATTGCACTTTTCGTAAACATGAAAATGCTTCCAAAGCTATTATTAACCTATTTCACTATTGAAACAAGTCTGAAATAATGTGCATACATTTGTACCTATAGCATAGTTTTAATAATTATTATAAATTATTAGCAACTATCTTCATCATGTAATTAGTAGCAGGCAGCACTTGACCCAACCAGATTAAAACGTATCCTTATAATAATGTTTTAACATTCTTGAGTTAATTTCTCTAGATTACTAATCAGCAGATTATATTTAATCCTTGCTGGGTTAACTACCATCTACTACTAATCAGCCGATAAAGAAATAATCTAATTAATTGTTTTCGAAAACTATAGCAGTGTGTTTTACTCACCATCTGCAGAAAATAATATCTACTTCTATACATTTTACATATCCAGTTATGTTATTATCAGCATTGGTTACATGCGTTTACCAAAATTAAGATTTAAACACTGAAAGTTTGACGTTCTTGATGCATGACGAGAAAATTTCAGGTGTAAGTGCATTTTCTTTATCATTAAGTACCCATGTTGCATTTATTTACTCATCTAAACAGTCAACGAACTTAATATTTTTTTTCCTTATTTACTAACATTTACAAACATTTGAAAAATATAACATTTCATGTGCGTAACAAATAATACCTTCTTTTACGTTTTAACCCTTTAACGGATCAAGCACTTCAATTGCTAAGATGTTGAAATAAACGATTGACACCGGAAATTATGATCAAATTTATTTGTATATAAGAAAAAAGCGATACTTCACATATATAAAAAATGAAAACATTTCTATTAAAATTCTGCTGTCATTGTTGAGTTTCGTAATTAAAGTTTTGTGGTTTCGTGGGGAAACCAATGAACGTTAAAGGGTTAAAAAACACTATGATTTAGTTTTTGAAATTATATTCGTTGGAACTGCCACCAGTGATGGCTCTAGACTGTCTTTGTTTGGAGCACTAAAAGCATCCCTGAAACATATATGTACATATATGGTATTTTCATACCATTATTTTTTACAAGAAATCTTTTTCTTCTTTAATGGCAGAACTTTTAGACAATAAATAAAATATAGTATTCCTTTTTAATAATAGTTGTAGGAAAGTAATAAATATAGACGCCATGTATTTAATGTCCCAAATAAAGCCAGTCTCGAGCCGCCACTGACTGTCACACAGTGTCTTTTATTATTCCCTGTTAAATAACTTTTAAAATGAGAACCGTGTTGATTACCAAATAGAATAGTAATGACCACAATAATAAAAACCTTTTTCATGTTGCAAACGTTTGGATTCTCTTCAAAAAGATTTCATTGGAGAGATTCTCATATTTCAAATACGAAATTGTACCTTGGCCTTTTTACTTCTACAGAAAGTAACCAATGTCTGTTATAAAAACTTTTGATTACAGAATGATATTTTTATTTTGTATTCAGAATTTGGAAGGTGGATAAAATTTATTTAACTATTTTCGCTGAAAGAGTTTTCATTACAGTTTTAAAGTGCAAGCTACAAATGTCTTAACATGGCGATTTTCTGTTTTGCTCACATTAACCAAATATTACGACAACATGAACTAAATATACAAAAAAGTTAAACAGCAGATAGAACTATCCAATTAGATATTTTTGAAATATTTAATTTAGAAGTTGAAAGACGTGGTGATGTGGAAATCACATGCGTTTTTCTTAAGTTTATCATTTTATCTGAATTTTATTAAAAACTCTCTTTTAATTATTTATTTATTTTACCCTAACTTTTATTTCAGTTCCCTTTTATTTAAATTTTCTTCCATTAAAAGATATTTAGCATATGCCTTTATCAATAAAACTGTTCTCACATAGATATAATTCATTTAGATTATTTTCATCCTCACTACATATGTAACAAAAGAAAAAAATAAGACAAAGATTGACTTTGTATTCGGTCTGCATTTTATTCTCATTCTGTTGCACGTTCGTTAGAAATGTTTTTTGTCTGCTTAATTTTTGAGTTTAGCTTCTTCGGTAAATCATAAACATTTCCAGTATATGCGATTTGTTTTATCTATTTCAGCTACATTCTCAAAAGTTTGCTCTCAACGTATATTATACGTTAGAATTCTTGTTGGCTCACTTTTTAGGATTTTTTTCTATTTGCTCTGTCACGAAATACAAAATAATCCTTATTGCATAAAGGGTTACGGATAAATTAAAGTTACTGATAACTGATAATGGTTATTGATAATTATGAGTTTGTATGACACTATTCATTTTCATATGCTCTTTCGACAATTTCGTGATACGAATGTGAGTGTTACAGAAATCAACATGTGGCGGAGTTGACTCACTCTCTCTCGTGTGCTATCACTTTAAGAAGTGAATAATGTGAACTCACGTTGCTTTAAAATACTCTCAGGCACTATTCCATCCCTTTATGTACGTAATTTGGACACCCATATTAGTCCAGTAAATTTAGACCAAAAAAAGTTTCTGCCTGGAAAGTTTTGGAGAAGTTTTTTTCTTTCTTCCTTTATGTTTTTGGGGGTGCTGAACACGAATTTCAACTTTGCCACCTCGTATCTGGTTTGCTTAAAAAATTATAAGCGAAAAACCATGAAAAAATTGGAGTTTTTGCGGTTTTTCCCCTGTATTCAGGAAAGGGTTATTTTTTTTGAAAAGCTTATCGCACCAAATTAAACTAGAGAACATTTCCTACATTTGTCATATACAATGTTTGTTTCTAAGATGAATAGTTTTGGCATACGAGTAAAAGGAATATTAGTGATATAATTGAAATTCCATCATCGGAGGGCGAAAGCGCGATCCAGTAGCTATGCATCCATTTTAATCACCAATTTGTAGCTGTTTAGTTATTTCTGGTTGCATTTCGAATATGTTTACATTTTCTTACCAAGTTTTAAACCTTTTATAGCACTAAGAAAATAAATTGAAATCAAATGATTAGGAAAGATATAAAAACACAATCACTCTGCTTAGATGAGAGAACCAATTTTTATTTTTCTGGTAATCTGATTTAAGTACAATTATAAGTATTGTAAGTTTAATATAATAATAACATATGTGGAAGATTATAAATAGGAAAAAAGCGGAATGTAGTGTTGTAGGCGAAAACGCTGAATGTAATGGTTTTGTGAATACAAAAGGAGTGGGAGGGTATCCTTGAAACCAAAGAAAACATTTCTGAAATGAGCACTAAATTTGTTGGGCGTGATAGACGATCTCGCAAAACGGTATCTAATGTGGTTGTTTTTAATGAAACTATGGTACCAACGTTTTCTCAGGGAAAATTTCTCGCAAACGACAAGAAAAAAACCGTTTAATAGCCCTGCTGATGTGTAGATATAGCTCTGAAAATATGGCTTGTAAGCAGGCAGAAGTAGATGCCGACACACTCATTATCGTTTCTGCGTCAATTTGTCGCGCATAACTAATCGCGGAACAATTTATCGCGGCGACAACTCATCGCAGCGTCAATTCGTCGTGGTGTCAATTCGTCGCAACGAAAATATATTTGAAGGCTATGATGATAAAAGTAAAGATAATTTAATAAAATTATTTAATGATGTAACTTGTTAGTTATAGTTCTCTATATATAAAAAACAAATTATCAGTAAATAATTTTACTACATTATCTTTAATTTCATCATCATAGCTTTCAAAAACATTTTCGTTGCGACGAATTGACACCACGACGAATTGACGCTGCGATGAGTTATCGCCGCGATGAATTGCTCCACGATGAATAGTGCGCGACAAATTGACGCGACAGCCTCATTATCAACACTGCTCTCAAGTTGGCACCTAACCATGAGAACGTGATAATCATTGGTGAAGATGTAGACCTTCTGGTAATTTTAATTGGACTTTTACCAATGTTTAATTGTTGAAACCAGGAAAAGGGAAAAGTCCCCAGAAGATCTATTCACCTTTTTGTGCAGTAGACAAAAGAATTGCCAAACACATCCTATTTTTACATGCCATGAGTGGATGCGATACCACTTCTGCGTTGTACAGTCAAGGAAAAACAAAATACCTTCAAATTTTGAAGACATTTTCCCACCTGCAACATGGGGTAGATATATTTAAGAACCCTAGTGGTGTAGACTATGATGTTATTAAAGCTGAGCTGTTGTTTCTGGTACACCTATACGGATTCAGAGGGAAAGCAACACCTTCCCTAAACAGCTTAGGGTACAGGTGCTGCATAAAATCTGCTTTAAAATATGCAAATATAGCATCGCTCCCTGCAACAGAAGATGCAGCTCGATGTCACTGTCTGCGAATTTACCAAGTACAGTTATGGCTAGGTAACTGTAAAAATGCTGAGGAATGGGGATGGAATAAAACCAAGAGAGACGTCATACCCATAAAAACTGTCAAATCTCCCGCACCAGAAACTGTTCTGTGAAAAATATCCTGCAAATGCAAAACAAACTGTAGTGGAATGTGTGGCTGTAAGAAAGCAAGTGTGTTTTGTTCGCTCCTTTGCCTGAACTGCGCTGGCCATTGTGACAATGTCAGCTCCTTCATTGCTGAAGATGTCTTGGAAACAGAAGTTGACGACCCAATACAGGATATTTTAAGTTAAGTGAAGATACAACCTGAGCCATCAAGTGATGATAATGAAGAAGAAGATACCGATGAACCTCTTGTTGAAGAATATCAACCAGGTCCTTCAAAGTGACTAAAACGACATTAATTGGAAAACAACACTACATTCCTCTTTTTTCCTGTTTATAATCTTCCACATATGTTATTTTTATATTAAACTTACAATACTTATAATTGTACTTAAATCCGATTACCAGAAAAATAAAAATTGGTTCTCTCATCTACGCAGAGTGATTGTGTTTTTATATCTTTCCTAATCATCTGATTTCAATTTATTTTCTTAGTGCTATAAAAGGTTTAAAACTTGGTAAGAAAATGTAAACATATTCGAAATGCAACCAGAAATAACTAAACAGCTTCAAATTTGGGATTAAAATGGATGCATAGTGACTGGTTCGCGTTTTCGCTCTCCGATGATGAAATTTCAATTATATCGCTAAAATTCCTTTTACTCGTATGCCAAAACTATTCATCTTAGAAACAAACATTGTATATGAAAAATGTAGGAAATGGTCTCTAGTTTAATTTGGTATTAAACCATTAAAATTTGGTAAAAAAAATTAACTCTTTCCGGAATACAGGGGAAAAACCGAAACAACTCCGATTTTTTTATGGTTTTTCGCTTATAATTTTTAAGCTGACCAGATACGAAGTGGCAAAGTTGAAATTCGTGTTCAGCACCCCCAAAAACATAAAAGAAGAAAGAAAAAAAACTTCTCCAAAACTTTCCTGGCAGAAGCCTAGATTGACTGGACTATATACTAATTTTATAATATCCCCAAATTTGTTTTTTGAAAATTAACATTTAAAATTTTAGTCCCACAAATGATGAAACACATTTAATATCTTTATGAAAATTAATTCTGCATTTGAAAATACCTTTCATTTTAGCTTTAGCCATACATCAATGAAAATCGGAGAAATGTCAGAATAGGTTACGTTAAAAACTTTAACAGTTTCAAATTATTTGTAAAAATTTTAGTCCGTATCTAATAAAATTAATATTCTGGATTTAACTTTGAAACGTCTTTATTATTTTGAAGTCGTCAGGTTTTTCAAAGGTTATAAAAGGATTGTAACACTAGTCGGATGTGCCAATCCCAAAACATTTTTCTATCTCATAAATAATAATAGTTCAAAATAAAATAATATGAAAGTTGATAAAATTCCGCGCTTTAATTCTTGAGATATGACTACCTCTAAAATCGTGTAAATCCTGAAAAACGTAGCGTAGAAGCACACATGCAGGGCTATTTACACCAAAAATGAATCAACACTAACTTATATCAACTTTTAACTGAATCTGAAGTTCGTTTAAACTTTAAAAATTCATTACAGAAAAACAAATGATGCAAACAAACTGCGGTTTGCAGGAATAGTATTAGAAGGAGATCAGATTTGTTTTTAATAACAACAAAAGTTGTGGTTAAAATTACGATAGATGGCGCTGCATGCGTAATATGAAGCAGATTTATCCAAAACAGAGAAAAGGGCTTTTTCACGTGCTGGAATACTGAAGTTTGTCAGACAGTTCGCTGAAATGGGTCTTTTACTATAAGCCTAATTTATGTACACCTGCTTCATATTATGCATGCCAGCGCCATCTATCAGTAAATTTTTAACAATAACTTTTTTTGTTATTAAAAAAAATCCGATCTCCCTCTAATCCCATTTCTGCAAACCGCAATTTTTTAGCATCATTTGTTTCTTTTTAATGAATTTTTAAAGTTTTAAGGAACTTAAGCGCACTCAATATTTTGTGTTTAATGAACAGCAAATTACGCCAAAATGCCTAGATATAAGCAATATAAAGTAGAAACCCCCCTTAAAAGATTGATTGGTAGTAGGGTTAAATCATAACTATTATCATAATTCGGCGATAAATATTTTCGCCATATCGTTTAAGGGTATGTAGTGTAAAAACTCTCATTCAAATACAAATTAATTCCATTTTCAACTAATTGAACACAATAATACAGGGTGTTTCTAAATGAATATCGGAGTTTTAACGGTTGGTAGTATTTATTGTAAAAAACGTAAAATTATAATTAATACGCAAAATGAAAGAGCAACTCAAATAGTTTTACCTACAAGCTTACAAGTGTTCAATGTGAACAACTTAATATAGCTTAATATAGAAACTTAATATAGAAACACTCCAATAGCATTCGTCGCACGGCACACATCAAGTCGATAGCTCAGTTCTTCCCAAACGTTAATTAGTGTTTCTGGGGTAATTGTTGCAACAGCTGGCTACGGGATCACATCTGAACTTTATCCGGAACGCACGTTGCACGGTAACTACAGATTTCACAAAGTGCTTTCTGTTTACAAGTCGCCATTTTCGGTACTAGTGCTTTCTAACAGATCACGGAAGAAACATTGCCTACGCATGTGCATGCACACAGTGGCGTAGCCAGGGTGGGGGTCCAGATGCTCTTGAAACCACTAATTTTGTAAAGTTTTCTTTGCCTTATTTAATCGGAGAACTTTCTGCGATAATGAAGGGGAAGAAAACTTTAGAATTTTACTGGTATCTAGAGCGTTTGGAAACCCTCCCTGGCTACGCCACTGCATGCACAGGTACCAGCAAACTGTTTGAGTTGCTTTTTCATTTTATGTATTAAGTATAATTTTAAGTTTCGTATAATAGATACTACAAAGCGTTAAAACCCCGATATTCATTTAGAAACACCCTGTATTATAGGAACTTACTGATAGGGTATGCTATAATCTATAAAAAAAACTGCTCATGCATAATTCAGGACATCAAATGTTTTTTTCCAAAATATTTATTCTTGATTTTAAAAACATTTTATTTTGGAATTCTTTGTACAAATGAACGTCACAGTGATGTCAAATAAATTGTATCAAATCTGATCTTTTCTCGGGAATCTTCTGCAACGTCAAAAAGAATCCGTCCATTTTTGACATTTCAATCTATGAAAGATTTAACTGGAAAAGATTTTGAAAACGTTACTATGTATTTAAAGGGATAAATTGTGATATAAATATTTTAAAATGCATATGGAAAAATGGTAATTTCTTGAAATCATATTTATACAATTGAAATCAATAAAAATTAACAAATAGAAATTAACATGTATAGATCTAGACACACGCAGTGTGTCAGCCAAGTTCGCCTGACATACTAGTGTGTTACATTATACGAACCATTTCGAGCTGTTTTCGCTAAATTTCGACACTCTGCTACTGAAAATCTATTTGACTTACGTACTTGTAATTTTATATGTGTAGTAAGGCCCCCTTAATTATCCAGAATCCAAAATTTTATAAATAACGCATAATTAGTTTCCGAGATAAGGATGTTTGAAAATGTCTGATAATCGATAATTTTATCACTGAGTCGCTCACTCATCAAAAAGATCTCCTATATCTACTGCACCTACAGACTTCAAATTTGGTACGAGGTTCGTTCACACTATAAGGAATCGAAAAAAAAAATCTGAAAATCGATTAATTACGTACTTGGGGGTGTCCATTTTTAGTTTAACGTTATGTCAATTACGCAAAATTTTAATTAATTTTAATAAAAATATTAAGGAATTTTAATAAAAGCCCAAAATGTTGAATCCGGGCTGACCTTGCAGCAAAATCACCTGTTTATCAGCCATTTTGGGCTAATTTCAGAGAATTAATTTTTTGAGTAATGGTGCATAAAATTTACCTTTTTAGACAGATTGTGAAAAAACAAAAATTTCTTGAGAGAATACATATATCGAAATACGCATATATTTCGAGACATCCGCAGTTGAAATTCGTCTAATCCCAGAATTAAAATTGTAAACATTCCTATGATTCAAATAAATATTGATCATGGATGTGTGGCTACCATTGATCTAGGCAGTGGAGCTGTGAACAATCTTGCGGTGTCTTTCCGGAGGGTTTTTAAGATGAAAATTCTTGCTATGCTGGAGTTTCAGTGGACGAATTTGAATTTTAATAATTAATGTCTGTCTACTTTCAATTTTGTAAGCTGTGTGTCAAATAAATGTTATAATTAAGGTGCAAAAGGTACATTAGCATTTTGTGTTTAATTATAGTTTGAGCCAATACTTTCTTTCACCAGAGTAAAAACCTACATTAGTAAGGGCTAAAAGTCAGCCGGATTTTCTTGTTAGTGCTTGTTTAAATTTTATACAATTTGTTTGATAATATTTGGATAGCTTCGTCATTTTATTTGTAAATATGAATCGGACTGTTGATTTATATATTAATGAGTCTGTAATGGTAAAACATAAAATTATGTCAATATGAGTATTGTTATTTCAGAAATAATAAAAATTTCGTATCCATACATTTCGTTTCAAAACAAACAATAATACAGCAGTATTAAAATACAGATTTCTGCCGCAAATTGACAGGCAAATATCTTGTTGTAAGAAATTTAAATTAAATTGAATGTTGCCTGGTGAATAAAATAGTCACTTCTAAACACATTAAAAACATTAAGTAAAGTGTTTAAGTATATTGTAACTGTACAAAAAGCAATGATATCTAACAAAAACATATCTGTGAAAAGAAGGAGCCAAGTTCTGTAAAAAAAAAAAAAGTGATATGTAAGTGGGTGCCAAGTTCAAATGAAATTCACTCAAACATACCTACTGAAGTATTATAGCATTGTTTAAATTGTTTAAAAATAAAAAATATTGATAGCAGATGTACGAGAAACTCTATTTCTCATGCAGTAACGTTAGATTTTGTTTGTTTCTTCACTCATAACCAACTGATTATATCGCCATTCGAACGCCTTTTAAATTGCTTTTTTTCTTAAACTTCTATCTAGTATGAGAACATTGTCACAGTGTGACAATGCTGTGTTAATTTTAGTTGAAATGCTATAAAAGTATTTTATTCTTTGTCCCAAATGAACCCTTTTATATTCCATAAAACTTTATTCATTGGTTATATATTTTAATCTTAAAATGTATATTAATTATTATCTTGCTTTCTGTGGATTTCTTCAATAATAGAACTATCGAGTATGTTTCCTTTTTCTTTCAAATTGGTGCATTTTTTCCATCTTTTTTTCAAGAAAATAAATCTTTTAATTGTACTTATGCAGTAAAACCATCATGCTCGTGAATATATATATATATATATATATATACAGGGGGGCAAAAATCTAGGCGCAAATGGGCTGATTCTCACCACTAAATTTTATTAGTATTATTCGTCAAATGTTATATAATACTTCGCGTAAATTTTATCAGTTTTCTTATTAGGCGAAGAATACTAAAAGTTTAGTGGACGGAATCGGCCCACTGGCGCCTAGATTTTTGCAGCTCTGAATATATATATATGCATACGTGCCAACCTCTCATTAATATTCCGTAATATGAAGGTTAATTTGACCCAGGTTTAACACGTTTTCCACCAGATTTTTTTTTAAGAAATGAAATTAAATAAATCCCGCGTAGAAACTTGAAATTGAATAAATAAAGATTCATCCAATAATTTTTATGGTTTGAAGCTTTGTTAAACTGAGTCAAATTAACCCGCATATTACGGAATATTAATCAGAAGTTGGCACCTATGATATATGTTGTGTTTTGAATTCAAATTATATTTATATATATATATACAATATATATATATATAATTCTGCAAATTCTGGTAATGACTGTCATCTGTTTGACTTTCTACGATACCAACAAAGAAAAAACAAGATCAAAGATTCTTTAAATCAGTTTAGAATTTTGTTGAACTACTCACTACCTTACTAAAGCTGTGAAGTGTAGATAACAAAACCCTTCTTTAAGAGACTTATCTACTTTAATGGCCTAGCGTACAGATTAAACAATACAAAACAGAAAATAAATAAAGTTCTTTAGAAGTAAGTATATTTCATGATTTAAAAAAAAAAAATAATTTTAAAGTTTTTAAAAGTGTTTCAAGCATTAACGATGACATTTTAATTTTTTTGTTTGGAATCTTAACAGTATTGTTATTACCTTTATTTTTTCTACTGCGAATTATTCGCATATACACGGTGTCTTAAAATTAATTATTTTTTTAAAGGTCAGTATTATGTAAATGGTGGCACTTATTGAAGTTATTCCTGCATAAGAATTATATTTAAAGTTAGATAGTTCCTTCCTATTTTTTAAATTTCCAAATTACACCGATAGGTAGCGCTTCATTGCCTAGAGTTTCTACAACCGAGAGTAATAAAGCAAAAAATCAGTGAACTTTAATCACTTTCATACATTAGTTTGTGCTTTCTAGCAGTTTTACAAAACAGCGCTATCTATTGATGATATTTGGAACTAAAACAAGGAAGATTAAGTAAAGAAAGTCTCACCTTCATACAATCACTTTTGCAACATTGCACACATAATTCACAACGGTTTCAACAACGATTCCCTGTAATGGAATTATTAAATATTTAGTTCTTTTTATGACCCTATGTCAGTAGACATATAAAATATGTGTACGTCTAAGCATTTCTATAGGATGAATTCAAAATATATATCTTGAAAAAATAAAAAGGCGAATCAAGAGTAAACAAAAATTCACATAAGAACACAGTGTCCCAATTCACTTACTCATTGAGTAAAAAATCGTAGAATACGCACACGAGGAAAATTTCATTTAATATGAAAGTTATTTTTTCCATGAGATATGAAATTCCACCAAGTACAATGTTATTCATTGTTCACCAAGTTCAATGTTATTTCATATTAACTGAATGTTTATTTAAAAGCATATTTTCCTCCTTATCCACCCAAACGCAATCCTTTCATGCAAGGGCCAAGTGAGTTTGCTCCTTTTGTGCCATAAAAAAAACTGTAACTTTGTGAGACTATTTTGAGATTGCAGTTCTTGATGACATATGTATGCTTTCGTATTTGCAATGGTGTGATAACGTATTTCACTCTCTTAACACATTCTTGATTGGCAATTTTACACAGCAAATATCTTATGTCACCAGCTATGATTTTGTAATTGAAGGTGAAAGTAACATAACCTAAATAAGCTGCAGTAAACTGTATTTATATACAGAGTGATTATAAAAAAAACTATCCCGATATATGAGCCATAACTGTCATACCATTCACAGAAACTGAATGAAATTCAGGCCTAAAGTATTTTGAGGTATGCGCTCAAGAATCACGTGAAAAACAACAGTTAAATTCTAACAGTTACGGTTACAGTGACAAAATTTCGAAATTTTCAAATGGCAACACCTACTTTTTTTATTGGAATGTGATCTTCGTAGTGAAAAACCATAAAATGCGTTGGAACGGTACCTGTAGCACGAAAATCGCCGGCGCTAGACAGACTAAGAAGAAAAGTGAAAACAACCAATAAAGGACAGAGAAGAAACAGAAAGTAAAACATTTTATTGTTCAGTTCTATCCACCATCTGCCGCATGTAAAGTGTCGACGTGTGTAAAATGGAAAATGTATGAAACACAATAAAATGTTTTGTTTTCTGTTGCTTCTCTGTCCTTATTGGTTGTTTTCACTATTCTTCTTAGTCTGTCTAGCGCTGGCGATTTTCGTGCTACAAGTACCTTTCCAACGCTCTTTATGGTTTTTCACTATGAAGATCACATTCCAATAAAAAAAAGTAGGTGTTGCCATTTTAAATTTTCGAAAGTTTGTCACTGTAACCGTAACTGTTAGAATTTAACTGTTGTCTTTTATATGATTCTTGAGCGCATACCTCAAAATACTTTAAACCAAGGTTTCATTCAGTTTCTGTGAACGGTATGATAGTTAGGAGCTCATGCATCGGGACAGTTTTTTTATAATCACCCTGTATAATGAATTTAGAAAAGAACTTTGGACTTATCTTTTGTATAACTTATAGCACTTTGCTAACCAGATATTTTGTATGAAATCTTGATTTTAAAACAGTAGAGGTCCCGCCCTCTTCTGAAAGTCTTTCATTAAATGATTTTCTAGATAGGTTTTTCAAGTTTGTGCGTCAGTAAATATCGTACAATGTACGGATTTAATTTAACATGTCTTACAATCTAAAAATAAACATATAGAAAAACGGATATAAATGCATTTTTCTTTTTACATAAGGTAAAGTCTCGCCCTTAGTTGTTAAACAAACACGAGTTACCTCGTCAACATTTGGGAATGAAAACACGAGATAAATCGTGACCGGTCAACAAGTTGTTGCGTGCTACATGTCGGATTATATTTTATTGTTCTTATTATTATTGCTACGCATTACACAGTCACGACTTTTTAAGCCTTCATGTCGAACGTCCCATAAAAAAAATTGAATCTTTTAGCACCAGAAAATTAAAATAGAAATCTTTATCTTATTTAATTAGAGAAATTTTGTCCTTGCATATGTCAAAAATAACAGTGGTTTACAATTTTTAACTTTTTTTATATACTTTTGATGAAACACCTATTTTCTTATTACACTACTTCTTACTAATGACAGGCAGTATTTGAAAAAAATCTATCACGTCTCATTTTTAAAATTTTTACATTTTTCAATATTCACATCATTTTTAATTCTATAATATATCTATCACGTCACATTCAACCTACCCGCATTGTCAACGTTGATTCTATATTCTGTTTTCTTGTGTTTTTGTGAACTAAAGTGGTTTTGTTTTAGATAAAATGCCTAATAGAGTGTGTAAAATAACTTCTGATAGTTTTTGTTAGGTTTGTGAACAATTTATATTCACAAAAACGGAAGACAGATATCAGAATGTCTTAAAACAACATATTTGCATTATTTTGGATTCTCAGTGAGTAATCAAGATAAAAAGTGGGTCCCATATGTTTTTTGTGAAAGCTATAGGCCCACTCTTACATACTGGGCATCGGGAGAAAAAAAGTATCTTCAATTTAGATCACCAATGTTGTGCAGAGAACCTTCAAATCACGAAAATGACTGTTATTTTTGTTTGACAAAAACTGCAGGCTTTAATTAAAAAAATAAACATAAAATTCAATATCCTGACATTCCATCAGTCTCAAAACAGATATCACATTCGGAAACTCTGTCACATCCCGTATGTCCAGGTATGTCAAGTGCGAGTTGCCAAGATAGTGACGATCTGTTTATGGAGGATGAAAATGATGACGAGTTCATAATCAAAGATGATAAAACGCCACATTTAATAAACCAAAATATGTTGAAGGACGTTCTGCGGGACTTGAAACTATCTAGATCTATACGGCAGAGATTCTTGCCTCTCGTCTCGTCTACAACAGTGGAACTTATTGACACCAAATACCAAAGTAACTTATTACCGAAATCGAAGTATAATTTTCTGCAGTTATTTCACCAAAATAGATTTTTTTTTGCCATGATATTCCTGGGACATTTTAATGCGATGAATCAAAATTATTATCCAAATGAATGGCGTTTATTTTTCGATTCATCTAAATATAGCTTGAAAGCTGTATTACTTCATAACGGTAATATAAAACCATCTTTACCAATTGGCCATGCCATAACCAGTAAAGAAACCTATCAAACAATGTCTCTTTTAATGGAAATGATACAATATGAACAGCACAACTGGAAAATATGTGGCGATTTAAAAGTAGTTATTATGTTACTGGGCTTACAGGGCGGGTATACCAAATATTCATGTTTTATGTGCCTGTGGGATAGTTGAGCTAAAGAACACCATTACATCAAAAAATATTGGCCTGTCCGAAATTAATTTACTCCATGAAAAATTAATGTGAAATATACATCTTTAGTGGATCAGGAAAATATAATTTTGCCACCGTTACACATTAAATTGAGCCTAATAAAAAATCTCGTCAAAGCCGTGTTTCGTCAATACAAACAGTGCCGCTTTTAAATATTTACACAAAAGTTTTCCAAGTATTTCAGACGCAAAATTAGAAGATTGAATTTTTATCGGTCCACAGATATGTAAACTGATGCAAGATAAGGACGAAGGCAAAAAAAAAACTTTTATCTACTAATGAAAAAAATACTTGGGATTCCTTTGAAACAGTCGTCCATGGATTCTTAGGAAATCATGGGATTCCTTTAAAATGGTCGTCCATGCATTCTTAGGAAATAAAATATTGCTGTTTTATTAAAAAACTATCATGCAATAGGTGTGAACATGTCTCTGAAGATACATTTTCTCCATTCTCACCTAGATTTTTTACTTGAAAACTTGGGAGCTGTGAGTGACGAGCAGGGCGAGCGTTTTGAAGACAGACACAAAGGTTTTTGGGACGAAAGTATGTTAGGGGTCTACTGCTGGTATATTTTAAGAGAAACGGATCAAGAAAATTATAAAAAGTAGACTAAAATCAATCATTTCTAATTTTTTCTTCTTATATTTCATGTTATTATTATTTTTAAATATTTAATAAATATTTTTTAAACTAGACGTGACAGATTTTTTACAATAATTTTCCCGTACTCAGTGCACTATAATCTATGAAAAAATACCCATTTCGGCGAAAGTATATAAACCGTGTAAACCAGTGTAATTATTCGTATTCACTGATAAGTAAAATTGGGATTCTACACACCCTTCACGTCACATATACGCGACGTGAATCACGAAGGATTTAAAAATTTGAAATACTGAAGAAAGTAGCTGTACAGAATTCTAGCTGAAAAAAAAAATACTACTTGGAAATAAATAAAATATTTTATATGAATGAAGAAGAAAATGAGTATTTAGCAATTCCGTAGTGCCTATACACAACTATATCTTATTCTTGTAAGGCAGGCATACATTCGTTACAGAAGCTAATTAGCTGACCTTTGGGTGTCCCGCGTAACATTAAGAATTTTATAATGTGACCCGAAAGCGTGAAATGTTGAAGACATCTAATGTAGAATTAAAAGAAAATACAATTCCTTACTAAAATCTGATATATGCATCCGTATAAAATTAAAATGTTTAACGTTGGATGTTTAAAATCTAAAATTAAATCCATAATAAAATGAATTAAAAATAATGGTAAATCCATTTGACAAATATTATTTTTTATCTTTCTAAAAGTTCTTTCGATGCCTGAAAGACATTGAAGGAAAAAAATAATAACGGGCAGTATTTTTATATGTAAAACTATTTTTATTCTAAAAATTAATAATAAAAGATCAGGGTCCATAAGACGTGTTTTTGGCCCATGATTTAAGACTAAAATTCAATTTTGTTATATTGACTTAATTATTTCACTTTTTTAACATTAGAAGGTTTATCCTGTACAATTTCAACACTTTTTTTTGCACTTTGTTCGTTTTTATATAACTTACACAAGCTCAAAGTTCGTATTATTCGTAGTTTTTGATAAAAAATAAGCAAATTCTCCCAATGTTACCTCAATTTTTAATATATTTTTTTAATATTTTACTATGGGCGCAGATTTGCAACACTTTTATTTTTACATATATTGTACATTTTGATGTATTTTATGATATATGTAAAGAAGAAAGTGTTGCACGATTGTGCTCATATAAATAATTGAAGTAAAATTAGGAGAAATTGCGTATTTTTCATCAAAAACTATGCGAACTTTGAGCTTGTGTAAGCCATATAAATCCAAACAAAATGCAAAAACTATTGTTGAAATCGTACAGGATAAACCTTCTAATATGAAAAAGTGAAGTAATTTAGTCAGTGTAACAAAATCGAGTTTTAGTCTATTTCATGGGCCAAAAACACGGCTTATGGACCCTGATCCTATACGATAAACAGTATGAATTATAATCTACATTAATTTTTAAAAAGAAAATAATTATGCTTTGTCCAAAACATAGCTGTGTAAATTTGCTGCTTCTTATCTGAAGACGTTTTGTACTTGCGATAATTTGTGTAATAAATATCCATTGAAACGTTTCAATACACTTGTTACAACAGCAAAATGTTTAAGAGATGTGCAAATATTCATCGCTATAATTGTTAATTATTTAAATTTTTGATATGCATTTGTGAAAAAATCATTTTTAAATCAAGTGTTTAATTTTTGTATGATTAAGTTCAGTAAATAGCCTGTATTCATATATAATCAAACAATATATAACAAATTAATGCTTAATTAAATCTATTCACATATACATATTGACATAAGAAAAGACATGAAAATATTTTTCATGTACTTTATCAATTTATATTCGTTGGTTACAGAGTTTCTCCTTTCCGATATTCATCGATTTCCTTTAACCCAATTCATATTGCTATCAAAATATTCTTATAACGTCATATATTTCTTATTTGGTGACATAATGCACTAAGGAAAATATACTGCGCAGGAAACATCTTCAATAAGAAAAAAACAAGCTTTTATTTTATATTATTTACATTAGACTTCTCCAAAAAAAAAATAGAATTTAAAAGCTACTGCTTTTATTACTTACCCATCATACGTAATATAGGGTAAATCTTGTAATCGTTTTAAAAATCGAAAAAAAAAATTGACGGTTTTACACGTTTCAGGAACTGGAGATTCCGAAAAACATATTTTTAGAAAAAAAAAAGATTTGCCGTCTGTGTGTGTGTCTGTCTGTGCGTCAGTAAATGCTCTATCTCCCGAACAAATTGAGATAGAGACTTGAAATTTGCTATATAATTAAAATGTAATTAATGAGAAGAAGCTTATTGAATTTCAGTAACCTCGATTATCCGAAACTATATTTTTCGGACTCTCAAAATATTCGTTGTGATAAAAGGTATATAAACATTTTCGAAATTGTTTATTTTAAGGAAGAAATATAAAAGACAACACAAAAACATACATTTTGCATAAAGAATGATGTCGATCGGGTAATTAGTTGCTGAGATATTTGTAATCCTATTTTCCCACACTCTTCGATTTTTCATGACCCTGTATTTTATTGAAATTTCAATTCAAAGATCTATTTTAACTGCAAATGAGACGCTTAATCCGACGCAATAAACTCTTAGTTAATATGATTATTATTTTTGAAGTTATAAGGACTTTTTTTTTACGCAATTCAGTAATAGAGCATTTAAAGTTTATGACGTCATCAAGCCAGGATTTTATTCGAATTGTAATGCATTTTATAAATAGTTTATACATGTTTTATTTTCATATTTTATATTATGCATATCCATGATGGGGAAGTATTACCGTGGCCGCCAACAACTAGTTTTCTTGTGTTAAAAAATAAATAATTCGTTCAATAATAGGACTATAACGATATAATAAAAATAAATACACAATAAGGAACTATATGCGTCGATATTTGCCCCATATAAATAAACATACAAAAAAGTAAACTATACTGATTTATCATCTACATATCCTTTTATCTTCATGTCTGACTTGCAATCTATAAATCTACTTTTTATACTTTTTATACAAAACTAGCAAAACCCGCTCTTTGCTCGCGTAATTTTTCAAAAATGCCAAGTAGTATCTGTGTATCTATTTTCATAAGAGGAAATTTTACTACCACTTATAATTCAAAAATTACTAATTAAGCTAAATTATGAGTAAATTCCATTCTTCTACTGCATTAGTTGAACATGATACTTAAATGAATGAAAAAAGCTAAAATTAATTCCAAATAAACGGTAATTTAGAATGTAATTTGAACTTTTCTGCTTATTTCATTTTTCATTTAAAATTTTGTAATTTTTAGAAACCGTTCTTAACGAGAATTTACATCTTAAACGTAATTACCATGCCAAATTCAAACTTCTATATTATATACATCGGTATTATATATATCGGTATTCAAGCTTCTATAACAACTATATCACATAAATTGTAATTTTAGAACACATTTTGTTCCTGCACACTTTAAAAATTCTGGTTTTCATAAAACTGTTCTGTGGATAAATTTATGTCTATGAAATAAAAGCTATGTAAAATCTCAAGTTTCTATAACTAAAAATTTCAGATAAATTATAGTTTAGAAGATTTTTCGAATGCTTCTTGCTCAATTCACCGTTTTAAATTTCGAATTTTTTAGAAATCGTTTTTTGCCTGCCCTTACATCTTAAAAATAACCACGATACTAAGTCTCAAATTTCTAGCTCAGCAGCATCACAAAAACCGTAATTTTAGAACATTTTTTGCTTCTGTACAATTTTAAATTTCGAATTTTGTAAAAACTATTCTGTGCGAGTATTTACGTCTTAAACATAACAGGCATGTCAAATTTTAAGTTTCTATCCCTAATCATTCTGAATAAACCGCAATTAAGAATGTTTTCAGCTCATTTCACATATTTAAATTTCGAATTTTTAATAAACTGTTTATACTGTTCATGTGTATCTTAAAAGTAACCGCTATACAAAATTTCAAACTTCTAACCCAAATAAATCCAACTAAATCGTAATTTAGAACTTTTTCGCTCAATTTATTCTAAAAATTTCGAATTTTTCAGAAATCGTTTTAGCGAGCATTTCCATTTTGAATGTAACCACCATGTCAATTTCCAAGTTTCTGTACCAACTGTATCGCATAAATTGCTCTTTTAGCACGTTTTTTGCTCCTGCACCTTTTTAAACTTCAAATATTTAGAAAAGTGTTCTGAATCATTTTTATCTCTCGAGTAACAGCCACGCCAAATTTCAATATTCTTGGCTTAACAGTTCCAAATAAATCGCAATTTAGAACGTGGTTAGAACACTTTTTGCTAGTTTCATCCTTTAATTTTTTGTATTTTTTTTAAAGGTTCTTAGTGAGCATTTACATCTGCAAAATTAGAGTGTCCCAAATAACGATATCGACCAATGTTAAACGAGGGTCGATCCAGAAATGAGGTTCCCAGATTCAAATTCAGATTCAGATTCAGATTCAACCAAGCAGGGTGGCCTACCATACGGCTTAAGCTCTACAAGCCCTGCTTGGCAAGTTTATTTAAAAAAAAAAAAAAAAATACAGATGAAGCCAATAGGCCATTAGGCTTTTACTGAGGGAATGGAATTATTTACACTACTGTGTTTCCGCTATTTTTGTGGTCAATGATGAGGGTTATTCTTCTTCATCATCGTCTGAGGCCAGGACATTTCCTAGAAGGTGTGCTGGAGGCATTTGAAAGAGTTGCTGATTGTGTTCTAGGAGATGGACACAGTCTATTATTTTTTGTTGTAGATTTGGTGTATGGAGGACGTGGTGGAACCAAACTGAGGTCCTCAGTAATGCCGGTTTCCTTATGTGATATGCTGACGTTAGCGGGCAGTTGAGTGTGTAGTGGGTGGCATCTCCTCTTTTTCCACATGTGCAGAATGGAGATGGGGCTTTATTGAAGAGAGAGAGATATGATGGGAACGGGCCGTGGTTGGTTATGTACAGGTAGATGTTTCGGTGTGGGACCAGGAAGTCCTCGGTGACTTTTGGACAGAGGCTGTAGGCTTTTCGTCCCCTGTGCTCAGCTGTCCATTGGTCTTGCCATTTAGATGTGTATTTGTGTTTTAGTTGTCCTCTGAGGTAGGATGGAGGTGCTGGGTGGAAGATGTGTTTTATTGATGTGTCCGGTTGTGTGGCTTCCTTGGCGAGTCTGTCAGCGTGTTCGTTGCCCGCAATTCCTGAGTGGCCTTTTACCCAGTTGAAGAGGATCTTTTTTGTTGTGTTTTGCAGTTTCTTTATTATTTGACCTATTAGATAATTTTCTGTATTCATGTCTGTAAGTGCCACTAAGCTGGAAAGGCTGTCTGAATTTATTGTTGCTTTGTCGTGTGTGGATGTTTGCAGCCAGGAAATTGCGTCGGAAATTGCGAGCAGCTCCGCTTGGTAAACGGAGTTTGAGGTGTCCAGGTGTATTTGATGTTCTGTTATTGTGTCTTCTTTGTTGTAGATGCAGAAAGCGTATCCTACACCAGCGTCAGTCTTCGATCCATCCGTGTATACTTGCAAATTTGGCTGCTCCTCTGCATTCTCTGCCCATTCAAAATATGTTTTGTATGGTATAATTTCTGTTGGTATAAATTTCGTTTGATACATATCTGGTTGTATTCCAACCATGGGGATGCCTAGCCTAAGGATTGCTCCTTGGGCTGCTGTTTTCTCTGTTCTTAGTGAGAGTGGCATTGTTCCCGTGAGGACGCAGAGAGCTGAGGTTGCTGTCTTCTTGTATGCACGGGAGATCAAAAGCAGACACTGTGCCTGAATTGCTGAGAGGAGTCGCAGCCCGTGGGATTTTTGTAGTTTGGGGAACCATGTTGCTGCAGCGTAAGTTATTTTCTTTTCTAAGATTGTGTTGTTCCGTATTTTTAGTATTGCTTTTGAGATACTGCGTTGTGAGGCTGCAAACTTCAGGAGGTTTTGGACTGCTGTGTTGATTTCTGATCTCTTGGCATGTAGATGTGGTAGGAAGGAAAGTGTGCTGTCCAGAACTAAGCCGAGATATTTTAGTGTGGGGTTATGTTTGATGGATCTGTTATTAATTTTTAGTGTGGGTGGACGCTTGAGATATTTACGATTCTTTATTTGCAGAACTGTTGATTTTTCGTGTGTTATTTGAATGGAATGACAATCCGCCCAGTTTTGAATCAGTTGGAGAGCTGCGTTGCCTTTGTCTTCTATGATCTTCCTGGTGCGACCTGTTATGATTAGAAGTATATCATCTGCGTACGCCACCACTTTGAATCCCTTTTCTCTGAGGATTATCAGGATCTTATTGATGAATATTCTCCAGAGAAACGGGCCGTAGCACGACCCCTGGGGACAGCCCTTTTTGAACCAGTGAAGGTCTCCAGAGAGCCAGTTGGTGTACGCAGATCTGAGCGATAGGAAGGATCTTGTCGTGTTTATGTATGGTCTGCTCAGTTCTAAGGTTTCGAGCTCCTCCACTGTTGCATCCCAAGGTAGATTGTCGAAGGCATGGTGGAAGTCTAGAGAGATGAGATATGTGTAGTTGTCTTCTTGTTTGCTTAGATCTATGATGGACAGCACTTCTTGGATTGCCGTTTCCGTCGATTTTCCTGGGACGAATCCATGTTGGGACGGTGCTAGTTTTGGTGTGTTGTGTAGTTCATGTAGGATACGCTTTAGTATTAGCTTCTCAAAGATTTTGCCCAGGATTGGCAGCAGGGAAATCGGACGATACGAGTCCGCTTCTGTTGGAGGCTTTCCATTTTTCAAGAAGAAGACTAGTTCCCCCTGCTTCCATGCTGTCGGGAAGTAGTTAAGCTTGAGGAGTGTGTTGTAAATGTCTTGTAGTAGTTGTGGGTGATGTTTGAATATTTGTCTTGTGATGGGATGGTCTATGTTGTCTATTCCTGGGGGCCTTGTTTTTGTTGAAGCTGTATATTGCCGTTTTTAACTCGTTTACGGTGAATGGAGGGGCCGTCTTGTTTGGTGTTGGTGTTCTGGTGTCTGTAATCTGTGAATTTCCATATATGTGTTCTGTGAGGTCCTTGTAAAATGATTTCTTGGTGTGTGTGATTGTTGTTGAGTGTGCCAGTGCATAGGTTTCTTTCTTGTGAAAGTCCTGGAAGGCAATTTTCTTCATTTTCCATAGGGATCTGTTGTTGCCTGACAGAATCTCAGCCATGCTTCTCGTTTGGCTTTTTGGATTTGAAGCTTGTATCTGGCTCGCTCCTGTTTGTATTTCTGTTTGTGGGCTTGTGTGGATGTTGGAGAGTTTGTTTGTCTTCGGAGTGCCCGGACGTAGTTTCTTGTTTTTCGGAGCTCCGGAGACCACCAGTTGATCGAGGGTTTGTGTGTGCTACTTTTCTTCTTGAGAGTGTGTTCACTTGTCTCTTGTATGATTTGTATTAATTCATTGTAGTGTGTATCGAAGTTTTGTTTACTTTTTATTTGCTGGAAGTTAATGTTTCTTTCTATTAGTCTTGAGGTTAAGTGTTGATTGAATTTTTTAAACGATATATTCTTCGTTCTGTATCTTCTTCTCGGGAGAGTTGGGGTTGCTATGTTTAGATATATGGTGATCAAGCGGTGGTCCCCGTAATTCATGTCTTTTTCCACAGTCCACTCTTCTAATCTAGAGAATACGGGGAACGAGAAAAGAGAGACGTCCGGCCATCCTTGTGATCTTTCTGTCTGAAATGTGGGTGGGCTGTGTGGGTCGTTTGCCGAGATTAAGTGGTGTTGGCTCATATGTGTGATGAGATGGTGTCCTCTGTCGTCGTCCGATGGATACCCCCAGAGTTGGCTATGAGCATTGAAGTCTCCCAGGTGTATCAGGTGTTTGCTCATGCCTATCTTGTTTGTCCAGGCTTGAAGGTCTTCCTTTAGATCTGCTGACGGCGGGGAGTATTGATTGCCGATTGTTATAATTATATCTTGGAGTGTAACGTTAATGAATACTGAATTTTGGTGTTGCTGTGTTCGTATATGTTGTAGGTTGTTGTCCAGTATGATTGTGTGGCAGTTGTTGGATTGCGAGGCATATGAAGGCAGGGATAATGGTAATCCGTGCGGTCTTCTATTGGTGACTGCGCAATCCTGGAGACAGGCTATTGAGTAATCCTCTTCTATTAAGTGATTTATGAGGTCTGCTGTTGCTGATTTTGTTCTTTGAAGGTTTATTTGTGCTATTTTGAATTTTGGTGTTGTTGTTCTATTGCTAGTTGGTGTGGTTGTTGGGTTTGGGGTTGTTACCATCGCGAACTCTCTGCTGTTAGGTTCTGTGCACGATGGCGATTATGGAAGAGGTCCTGAAAGACTTGGCATCCGGCTGAGTTGGCGCTATGGTTATTTGGGTAGGGGTATCCATCTTGATCTTGCGTGTAGGTGCAATTTAAGCATCTGTGTTGTCGCAGGTGGTTTTTCTTCGGACATCTTTCAGATTCATGTTCTGCCATGCAATATGCACAAGCCGTTTTTCTCTTACAGTTGGTAGAGGAGTGCCCGAAGACTTGGCAGTTTTGACAACGAATTATTGGGGAGTATGTCCTTATTTTGCATGTTATGAGGCTGAGCGATAGTCGACCCACTTTGTGGAGTAACAAGGCTTGGTCTTCTGGGAGGTCTATTACTAATTGGTATGTTCGTGAATTTTCTTTTGATATTTCTTTATGTATGTGTAAACGTTGTTCGATGTCTTCGTTTGTCTTTTTGTTGATTTCTTGTAATACTTCGTCATGTGTGATCGACTTCGGGATGCCTAGTATTATCAGCTTTTTCCTTTTTTCTGTTACAAATTCTTGGGATACCAGACGTGATATGTCTTCTGATTGGTGTATTATATCCGACAGGGTGTCGACATTTTCTTCTGTTTCTGATCTCACTATTAATGTTGTTTTATTTCTTGCTATTGTACAATGTATAGGTGGGACATTCTTGTGTTTTTTAAGGGCTTTGTGTATTTGTTCTCTGATTGAGAACATCGTTAGAGACGTGTTTGATTTTCTAGATAGTAAAATTGCCCCTTTGGAGTATCTCCTGGCTGTTGAAGATGCTGTTAATCTTGTTTGTGGTTGTGATGGTCTGCCTGTTTCTGATTGTTTCAGTTTTTCTGCGTATGAGTCGTGTGTGCTGTTATCTTCTGGTGTTTCTATTGCTGGTGTTTTGTGTTTCTTGATAAGTGCTGAGACTTTTGATTCCAGATCTGCTATTTTTTTAAATATTTTTTCTGTGTTTGTGGTGTTTTGTTTTATTATGGCTTCTTTCAGCATTCTGGTGTTCTGGATGTGTGGGAGTTGGTTCTTTATTTTTATCAGGAGTTGTTGAACTTCTTTGGTCATCCGCTCAATTTCGTCTTCATTCGGGATCTGGCAGTTTTGTTGCTTTTCTTGCTGCTTATGCAGTTGGTTTATTTCTTCTGTTTGTCTTTGATTGTCTTGAGTGAGGAGATCCATCTTGGAGTAGAGATCTGCGAGGGTTTTTTTGTGTTCTGCTGTTAATTTTTCTATGTTGTCCTCTCTTTCTTTTATGGTGGCTTGTAGGTGTTCAATTCTTTCCTCCAGTTGTTTTCTGTCTGCTTGCTGTTTGTTTTCTCTTTCCAGTGTGTTGGTTTGTAGTCGTTCTGTGTCTTCTTCCAGGGATTGGATTCTGTGTTCTAGGGATGCCGTGTTGTTTTCTTGTATTTGGTGATGTGTGTTGTGGTTGGACTCTTCTTCTATGTTGTCTGTTTGGACCTCGCCTTCCTTGATTTGTTCTAGTTCTTCTTTGATTTGGTGCATATCTTTGAGATGAGTTACTATTCTTTCTTGCAAGAGGCGAAATACGGCAACAGCGCTGTGCGCGGCTGTTCCCGCACTCGCGATTCCCCCGGCCACGCTGCCGTCCGAGCAGCCCTCCGAGATAGAGGTTCCCATTGTTGAACACGCCAAGATCCCATCCCCTCAGACAGTTATTGTGCAGCACAAAGAAAACTCAAACGAGCTATCCAGAACCGCCGGTGAGGGCAATTGGCAGCCGGTGTAACGTTGCTTCACGACAATTCGCGACCTAAGGTCTCCCGTCAAACCCAGGAATTTTTGACACAATTTGGGTGGACTGTCATGCCTCACCCACCTTACAGTCCGGACCTCGCACCCAGTGATTATCACTTGTTCCCCAAGTTAAAGGAACACTTGAGTGGCCAACGCTTCCGGAGCGACGATGACGTCATAGAAGAGGTGAAACACTTCTTCAGCGGATTGGCGCCGGAGTTCTACAACTTTGGGATACAGAAATTGGAGCACCGTCGACAAAAAGGCTTAGAAAAAGATGACGCTTATGTAGATAAATAGCGTAAACTTTTTTCTTTCCAACAATGTAAATTTCTATGAGAATAAACAATGTTGTCTATTTGTAAATTTGATGGGAACCTTATTTCTGGATCGACCCTCGTACTTTAAAATAAGAGGTGGTGAACGAATATGCGAATTTGTTGCATTCTCTATTGCAAAACAATTTTTTATGCATGTTTATATAAACCTCAATATATTTTCTTTCCTTGTGATTATATATATATATATATATATATATATTAAGGATGTACTGAGTCTTTATAAAACAAAATTGTATTTCTTGTGTTCTCTCTAAAAACGCCGAGGGATGATGAATGAAAACATTACATAGTGGTTCAAGAGAAGTTTTTTTTTAACCATTGGGAAAATGGTTGTTGTTTGCGATCCAGAATGGACCTCTTGGCGTCGTCACTTTATTTTTTAAGTGGTTTTAACGAAATTCTGTAACTTCTGAAGATTTTTTCTTTGAATAGGCAATAGAAACGCATAAAATCGTTACAAACATGTTAAAGTTACAAAAAAAGATTGATGCAAACTATCAGATATGAAAAAAAGCCGAATTCAAAAATTGACGTCGGATGAGAAATCGTCTAATAAAGCAAAAAACGTGGTCTTCAACGTTAATTTTCTTAAAATACCTTTAGCTCAGACATCAATCTAAACAAGAGTTAAAGTTATTGTAGGAAGGACCCGACAAAATATTAAGGTATATATTAAGGATAAGGTGTAGTAATGGAAAATGCTTTTCAATAACTGCTGCGATGGTTCAAACGATTTTTTTTTTGAGAGGACAGAGAATGCCAGGATCGCTTAAACTGTAATAATGGAAAATGCGTTTATTTGTAGATGGTCCCGATGAATATTTTTGAATAATTATTGTTTTTAATTAATTTGAGTTTTAAAACTTACGAAACATTTTCCCAATGGTTGTTGTAATTTGTGAAATTACAATTTTTTAAATTTAATTATTTTTCCATAAGTCTATTAGTATTTAATGCTTTTTATACAATGATGGAATTCTTATACTCAAAGTGTTTTTTGTGACAATAAGGCATATCGGCTCAATATAAACATTAAGATCCTTAATTCTTTTTTATGTCTCTTTTCTCTAAACTTTGATCTTCCAGCTGCTACTGAAAAAGTAAATCTATTTCTAGACTCCAATGTTCGCTTTATTTTATTTTATTGATTAATATATGTGACTGGGAGCTGAGTGTTTATGGTAGACTTAATTTATTTTGGTAAAATTATCAGTAAGGGAGACTTATTGATTATTAGTACATAACCCGGATTTAAATCTGCAGATTCAGGAGAATAAAATTAAGATGTTCTGCACCACAAAATCAGATGACTTAACGTTAACCTTAATTGTTTTATTATCATTTTTGTAACATACATATTTGTAAATAAACTTTTTTTTATTATGTTACTTTAATTTTTATTTCTGTCACTACGTTAAGTGTGTTTATTATTTTAGGAACGGGATTTTGCGATCTAGGTTTCAATTATACCTTTTATTTTTATCGCTTCAATGTTAAAATTTAAGTTCTTCGTAGTAAATTTAGATGATCGCTTATGGCTTTAACCCTTAATTGCATAGTGATGTAAATTTCTATCACTTTTTATTTAACTTTTAATAAATAAATCAACTTCTTCGCCACCACTATATTTATATAGAAATATTAATTCAGTAAATTTCCCGTGAACTATGTTGCTGAACAAAGTTAAAAATCTATCTTAAAATTTCTGGTGTCTAATATTTAATATAAGTATAAAAAAACACAATTGTAAAAGCCAATCTCATGCAATTAAGGGTTAAAGGAAAATTATCATCGAAACCACACAACGCGAAATAAATATTATTGTTTAGTTAATCTAATTATTAATTGTTATTAATTAACTTTATTAACTGTTATTAATTGACTATATTATAAAATCATAACGCTAGAGCGAATGTTGCTTCTTATCTTACACTATATATCTCGGATAAATATTAATTTTAATCTCCTTTTCGTAAATCCCAAATAAAATAAAAAATCCTATGTTGAAATGCAAAATTTATATCAGATTAACTAAGCAGAACTGTAGCATTCCAGAAAGTGCTAATCTTTTGTAGTCATCTGTCAGCAATATTTTAAGTCCTGCTTGAAACTTATTTTAAAAAACGTAATTGTCTGAGCAAAGAGAAAACTCATACAAGCGCAATATTACTTCGTGGCTACGATAGATATTAAAACCTTTCGCCAAGCGTAATTTAAAACATATTTGTCGGATTTCGTTCTATTTCACAGAAGGTACCTATAAAGGTGGCAGCAATTGTAAAAAATTATCAAGAATAATTTCCAAACAGCTTAGAAACTATGTTAAACAATAGATAAAAAAGCCCAATTAAAGTACATACGTAACAAAATTTAGTGTGGATGGCACTTTCACCGGCGAAGACTTTTGTTGACAACCGCATTAAAGGACATGAAACAAAAAAATTACGCAAGGACTACTATTAGAATTATGAATCAAAATAATAAAATAACACGCAATGTAAACTGCAGGCATGAAATTGTAAATGTCTCTTAGCATTTCAGTAAACATTTCATCTTTTGAAAAAAGACGTCGCCATAAGAACTTTGAGGTAAAATATTAAATAATGATTCATGCCCCATAATCTTTTAATAGATTGGGTATCAAATTCAGTGTTGGGGTCAACGAAATTATATTTGTGATTTACTGTGAAATATTGGTTGCATTTCTCAAAAAAACTTTATGTACACTGACCGCTCACTTATACGCGATACACGGAAATTACTTTTGAACACCAGGCTTTTTTTTAAAGTAATTTTCACCATATTAAATCGCAGAATTTATAAATCGAATTTTACTGTTTTAAAATAGTGGTATAAAAAAGTAATTACTGAACATCGCTTATAAGTGAGATGTCAATGTATGTATAATTCGATAGCCTTGAAACAATTGTGCAATAAAATTGTTCTTCATCATCAGATAATTGCCAAATGGTTAAATCCAACTCAGCGTCAGTAAAAAGTGTAATTTATATCTTTAAAAAAATTGTCAATTTAAAAATATAGCAACTTAGATACCTTGCGTGAATACGATTGAATAATAATAATAAGAATAATAATAAAAAGATTCGCATTCGATAAATAGCAAGTCGCAACTTTTGCCACACTTGTAAAACTGAGACTAATTTAATTCGTTCATCGGTAAATGACGTGAAAGGTATTTTCTGATTTTATTCTCTGGAGACGAACGACGGCTATATTGTTCGCCGTGGTTTGAGAACGTCAAAAATTATAATTAATTCAATTCTTTTTGGAGTGACTAAGCCTGTATTTGCTTTTTTCAGTCACATAATTTGCACTTATATAAATGTTTGAGTGTATGAAACTGTGCATAGGTTGCCGGAAAGTGATTGTGAAAGTATTACTTTTCTTCGCTTTTCTCTATCTCGCCAAGGTCCCTTACACAGGGAAGTACGAGATTAATTTTAGTATGCATTTTTTTCAGCTTCACTAATATGGAAAGTTCGTTTTCTCAATTGTTATTAGCAAATTGGTCATATAGTAACTTAATCGGGTAAATTCCCGTAATCGGTAACATATTGTGTATTTTAGAGAGCATGAGTTACTGAGAAAATATGCGCAGACTTTTATTATATATTACACGGAATGGCATTTTGAAATCTCAAAAGTAAGCAGACGAGATATTCAAAACAAATGTCATACCTTACGCTACAGCAATTGTCTATTCAGTTCTTTTAAGGCATGGTGATGTGTAATACATCTGTACTTGTGGAGAATATATTTGAAACAGACACAATACAGTGTATGTAGTGTCCATCATGCTCTATTCACTTAAATCCAATCGAGCAAGCCTGGCCACACTCGGACAATGCTTTTCAGTGAGGACAATGCCTTTGTTAACTGTTAATTGAGATAATACTTTTTGAAGAGTGGGACAGAATTCCCAAAGCTCTTATCGACAACCTTTCCGGATCCATCGAAAACAGATGTACAACAATCTCGTGTGTGGCTTAATTTATCGATCACACATCATATAAAAAATATTTTATTCTCTTCAAACATTTTTCTTATTTACAGGTATACACATTGGTGCGGAGCGCCTCTGCATGCTTTTGACATTATTTCGAAAAGTTAAAATTACGATATACGATGATGTATTGCCTTATTTTCCTTATTACCTTTAATTTATATTTAATTACAATTTTATACACATGCATGGCTGTCTTGCATGGTTTTCTATGTTTGCTTGATTCCCTAATTTTTGTGAAGAGGTGTATATCATTTTCATTTTTTTTGTAACATTATTCAATTAATTAAAGATAGTATCTGATTTACATTATTTGTCAGAAGTTATTGTTAAATCTAATGTTCTCAGAAATCTCGCTGAGACTAATCCCTTTGATGGAGATCCTAGTAAGTGAGTACATTGCGATATAGTTTTCGAACAAATTGCATTCGAAAGCAATTTTCATTTTATCTTTAAAAATATAATTAGATTAATTTGTAATTTATTACAAGTAATTCCAATTACGTTTTTAATTGTATAATTGAGTAACATGTAATGGATTGTAGATCTACTCTAATTACATCTTTAAAAATATATTGTAGATTAATCTGTAATGTAATAGAAGTTAATGTCAATTACGTTTTTTTCGGACTATAGTTTGATTAACGTGTAATATAATACAAGTCAGTTTAAATTAAATTCTATAAAATGTATTTAAGTTAATCTGCAATCAATTATGAGGTAATTCTAATTACATTTTTTTAATTGAAGGAAAATTACCCGTAATGAATTGCATGTTAATGCAGTTACTTTTTAAGAATATAACTAAAACATAATGATTTTTTTAATGAAATCATATATTTATATGTAAATTCTCGTTTTCTCTAAACATTTGTTGTTTCAAAATTTTTGAATTCAGACATGAATAACATTTGTAGAGTCGAATAAACGGATTTTAACTATTCGTTATCTTGCATGATTCATAAATTATTATTATTATTATTATTATTATTTATGGGAGGGGGTGGAAGTTACCCAGATAAAAAAATAATAATAAGGTTCAAACTATTATGAAACGTAGAAAATGGAGAGCAAGGTAAAAAATCGTTTGTTTGTAGGAAATAGACTCTGTAACTACTGAAACAATTATAAAAATTATTTTACTGTGCAATAACTGATAAATAGAGTTCCTCAGTAGGCTGCATTCTATGTATTTTTTATGAGAGGGGGCTGCAAATGAGCGAAATGGAGGTTTTCTCATTAAATCAAGTCTCACGAAATCAAGAAAAAAGTTTCATTAAAATGGGACCCAATTAGTAATATTTAAATTATTTGCAGCAATATAATTCCCCGCTAACGTTAGTAGATACACAAGCATCACTTGGCATATTTCAAAACTATGCTTTCAAAGCCGCGAATTTCGCCAGGATAAAAAAAAAAAAAAAAAAAAAAAAATTGGAATATTTTTTGTAATAAAAAAGAAAATCTAAACGGACACCAGAAAAAAATTGGCAGAAAAGTATTAAATAAAAAATTAAAAGTTTGATATGTAAATATTCCAGTGCATAGGCATAACAATCAAGGTACCTAACTATGCCTTTGCGGTGAGTTAGAGTTCCAGAAATTGAAAAAAAAAGAGAATGTTGACTTACTGGTGATAGGCTGCTGCGTGGTTTAATATTAATAATGTCCAAGTTTTCTGATTGCTTTTTCTGATTGTTCAAATACAGTGGGTGATCGGTTAACGAACTGAATCCGTTCCAAAATAATGTTCGTTAACCGAATTGTTCGTAAACCGTTCATAGATTTAGTATGTATTTGTATGGGAAATCAATTAATTCGTTCTTAAAAGCTAAATAATATAATAATATATAAAAATCAATATAAATACTACCTAAATTTATTTAAATGTAATAATAATAAAACATATATTACATACATACAGTCTCGCCCTTCCTAGTCATGCTTTTTTTGAGCTTATGGGGCATAAAAATTTCTGTCCAAAGTCGGTTGCTTTTCTCTCTTCTTCGGGATGTTTCTGAAGTGATTCACAGCATTTCTGTTGTAAAGGTCCCCAAGCTTTAGCAACATCAGTCTATTTTGGGTGCCATTTTGAGACTGTGGTCCTGACTTTCCCCCACTTTTTAAAAAGTTTCTTTATAACAGAGTTGGAGCCAGTTAATAATTTAGGGACTGAATTTCAATAAAAATAACTAATTTCCAAATAAAAATATTTCTTTAAAAAGGAACACAAAATGTAAAATATAATATTTTTAATCTGTTCATTCTAATTTGGGGGTCCTAAGATGTAAGGTCCGAACCCACAGTAGCTCATGAATTAATTAGGCCATAAATATATAACTGTTAAAGTGTTCTCTATGTCGATAATAGATGCAATTAAATACAGTTCTGCAAATCTGAACCAGAGCATTGCTTCTTCTTGGGTTTGTTTTGTGAGGTGTTCGTTAACCGAACATGTGTTCGTTATCCGAACATAAAAATCTCTCGCGAAAGTGTTCGTTAACCGATTTGTTCGTAAACCGATCAGTTCGTTAACTGATCACCCACTGTATATGCAATTTTGCCGTTTATTAAATTTTTAATCTATTTTTTTCTTGTTCAATGATTTTCAACGAAAGATGTTATACAGTTCGTTATTGTATATGCTTGTTCTATGTATGCCCAAGCATAACTTTTGAGCTAATGGTCCGAAGTTTATACTTTTATGAAACTCGTATTATGTACTTTCACATACTATTTCTACTCCAAAAGTATCTTTCTGCAGATGTTTTCAATATAATTATCATAATTATTATTGTTTTTTTAATAAAATTATTTTCAACCGAATATTGTTTGGATTAGGCATGTAAAGCATGTTGCCAGCTGGTCACATTTAGCTCACTAATAACTTATCTGGTCCCTACGTTTGATTTAGTTAATGTTTGATGCGGAAAATACATTTTGGACGAACACACTTAAAAAAAACCGTGACTGTAGTATTGCCAAATTGACATATTTTTTGTATTCAAAATATCTAGCAATATTTCAGAATACAAATATATTTTTTTAACACTGTCTGGCCGTCTGGCCGTGCTCTAACTCCCGTAAATATGCTCGGATTGTCCTGAAATTTTTATATGTTATTTTCGTTATCTATAGCATGTTCCCTATTTCAACTGAAGTGTGTAGCACTTATAGTTTTTTTATAGGGACAGTCAAAGCTATTCCGTTACATTACAATCAATGAGGAATAATATTTTCAAATGAAATTTGATGATGCTACGTCATTTAAAACATAATGAAATTGATATATAATTATGAAGCGCATTAAAACATGCTTTTTGTGGAATATGCGGTGCAAAGCCTTTATTATCCATTTACAGGGTCAAATAAAAAAATTCTGTTACCCATAGTTCTATGGGGAAAAATCGTTAGCAGTGTAATTTATTGATATATCGCTATTTCAAACATAATGAACATTATATGCATTACTGAGGTGCACTATAAATTGCTCTCTTGTGTGCATTGCGTTTATTTACAGGGACACACAAAATATATTGATTACAGTACATTTGCAATATTTACTGTCTATGTGTGATAAGTGCGTTTTCCACTTTGGTTTCCGTTTTTAAATTTAACTATTTTTTCCATATTATGTGCGCGTTTATAAACTCGATTGGTCATATACAGGGCTACACAAGAGAATTCGTAGTATTACAGACTATAGCAGTGAATTGCTTAAGGGTAGTTTTTAATTGTGTTTACGCATTTTGCTGCTGAAATATATTTAGTAGATTAACAGAAGTTTGTGGAATAGAAATAAATTCATATACAGGGCTACGGAAAAAAAGATACGTTGTCGTTTACGTTTGGTAATTGCTGCAAGTGAGTTTTAAGTTGTCTTTTAGCTTAACAGGTGGTGTGTACAAAAGTCTTAAAAAATACAGGGATATAATAATAAGATAAAATATAGGGCGGTACAAAAGATTTCGAGTGCATTTCCCTCGATTGGCGAAAATTGGTAAACGTGAATATTCTAACTGAATTAACTTTTATCATACAATATATCCACATCTACTGATCATGTACAGAGCTGCACAAAATAATTCGACTATTTTTTTTTTTATACTGGATTTTTCGAAAACTGTATTTTTCAATGTGTTATATGTTTTCTAAACTGTTTATTTACATCTTCTTTCACCTTATTTAACGGTGAAGTTTCGTTACAGTTTTCTGGCTGTGTTGGAAAGTGTTTCATAATCTATGTTTGACGCTTTTTTTTCGTTCTTGTTTTTTATTATTTAATAGAGTTCCAATCCGTTACTAAATAAAAAAGGATTTCTAGTATTGTATTACTTGTACAGTGTCGTGGCGTTAAAGTTAGCAAACATCCAGAAAGTAGAGTAGATGTATCTGGTCATATCTAACACATTTTAAATTTTCAGCTTCGAGAAATTGTTAATGCAAAGTAACCAAACGGAAAACTACAAAAAGCAGCTCTTGAATTTGAAAATTTAAAAATTAAAAAAAATATTGTAGTATTGTTTTTAAATGTTGTTATGTGTTCTTAGTCTGTGTGCCAAGATATTAATTAAACATTCATTAAAAAGGCCCTTCATTTTTTTGTAAAATGGACCTCTGGGGCAGTTGTCTGTGCCAAAAAAAGCATTTGTGCGGAACTTAAAGCAGAAGAAAACGAAGGGCTGATAAACTTTCCGATTTTTTTTTCGCATTTTGAAACTGCTGTACCGCTTTTCAGATCAAACTACAAAAACACAAAAAAATACTCACATATTCTGGGTACTTGCTGGATCTTATCAGACTTATTTAAGAGATACCATTTGAGAAAAATATTTTCTGAACGTAGATTTCAAGCTCTTTTCCTACATATTTGTAAGTCCGAATCCGTTTTGTTTGATCAAAAAGAAAAAAACCCCAACTAATTATGGTATTTTTCCCGTTCTAACAATACATTAAAGAAAAAAAGTATTAATGTTTATCTTTTCAAAAAAAATATTTTTAGAATGCTGATTTCGTTTTTTTCGCTTCTTCTACATTATTAAAAATGCGCAAATCTCTTGGATAGGAAAAAAAAAAAAAAAAAAAAAAAAAAAAAAAAAAAAAAAAAAAAAAACCTACAACCTTAAATATGTTTGAATGGATTTTCGTTAAAAAATATAAAATCATATAGATTCGTGGATGTACGTTGCCGAAGTCAGTGGGACACCTAACATTAGGTTCGTTTGAAAATATAAAATCGAAACAGACAGGAACCTGCGTTGCGGAGCAAGCCAGGTGTACTCTGCCGAAGGCGGTTAGAACTCCAACTGTAAGTTCTTTTGGATGGATTTTCACTCAGAAATATATAACAATACAGATTCGAAGTTAATTGGCAAAGAAACCTGAGATGCGTAGTAATAGCATACACGCCTGTATATGCTATTGAAGCCGCGTTGGGGGAAAGTTCACCTCTATGTACATTTGGATTTATTTTCACATAAAATTATAAAGTAATTCAGCACTGATTTTAGGTGTATTTAAGGTTATTATCTGGGAACCGGACAACGCTAGTATTCAAAGGCAGTATGGAATTTTATGTTTGATATATAGCAGGGGTGTCAAACTGTGGCCCTACTGATACCAATAATTTTTAACAGAAATAGTCGACTTCTTGAATCGCAGAAATTCAATGATTATATGTCAAAGTTTACTATAAAATTTTACTGGTGTCCGGCTGGCCACAGTTTGACATCCCTGATATATAGAGGGAAATGCTCTTGGTGTTTGCAAAGAATATACTCGCAAAATTACCTGAAAAACTTTGGAGAGATTAATTGTTAGATTTGAAACTGATATATATATATATATTTAAATGTATTCATAAATCATATTAAAAGTAATGCATCTGTTTAAAAAAAGGAGAGAAAAGGTAAAAAAGAAACAAGTGGGTAAGTGTGATCTACGATCGCTAAAAGGGTTTCGTTTAATATTCCTTTCAAAACACTTTATCCTTTCTTTAATAAATCCAAATAAATTTCATTTAGCAACCCCCCTCCCCCCCCCCCCCCCCCCAAAAAAAAAAAAAAAAAAAAAAAAAAAAAAAAAAAAAAAACTCATGTTTTTTTGTTTTTTATAAAGTAAAAATTTACCGGTGTATTTTTTCGTTTTTTTTTTTTTTTTTTTTTTTTTTTTTTTTTTTTTTTTTTGGAGTATCCAAACCAGCCCGATAGCGGGCAAAGCCGGCTATTATATTCTGTCATAAAAATATCTGTCACGCGGTCTAAATGCAATGTACAAATATAATTTCAACATTAAACATGTTGTACACCTTCAAAATGTTAAAATATGCGAATATTTCCATAATCGAATTTTTATCACGATTCAATATGTTTCTCAAACTCATATATTTACTGTTCTCTATCACTCATATTAATACTCGCTTTGTATTATTCTAAAACATCCGAAAAATTCGTTAAACTTCCAATTGGACGTCAGATTTTCTTTTTAATTCCCTAATGACGAGATATTAATCTGCTTCGTGTACATACACATACTCATACTCCTTGTATTATTGAGAAATCTTTAAAAAATTGCGCTTTATTACCACTATGACGTCAATAATTTTTATTTCATATTAATATTTTTTCAATTGGTGAAACTTTTTATTTCATTTTCATTTTTCACGTGGAGATCGTCTAATAGAAAATTAATTATTGTAGAAAGAATTTCATCGTGGTACTTTAATTTTTGGCATCTGTTATAACGAAAAATGTTTAAATTTAACAGGAAAAGGCTGTTAGAATTTTGGTTTTTTTATCTCTATTTATTAAAATACAGTGGACTCTCGTTATTTCGAATTCGGTTAATTCGAACTTTCGGTTAATTCGAACTAATCCAAAAGCCCTCAAAAACTTGTATTGGAATTAATGTTAAAAATATCTCATTAATTCGAACTAATTTTTATCACTTCGGTTAATTCGAACTAAAAATTTAACCAAAAAAAAATTCTTTTTTCTCGTAAAAGGCACGCTGTATTTATTATTTTGTATGTCAAAATCATCTGTATTTCTTTTCCAAGCGCGCCACCTCCGGTAGTTAGAAACTTAAACTAAAAACACTCCAACTTACTCCAAACACTCATACCAGCGGAATCCACCCGCGTGGGTATAAACAGAGCAGGAGGGAAAAAGAATCACGAGGAGGGGCAGCGCTATAATTTTTATTTCTTATCGATTTTTTTAGAATTTCAGAAAAAAAAGAACAGTTTTTACTACAGATTCTAGGGGGCTACTTCAGTTATGACTACAGTGCAGACAAGTTAATGTAGTCTAGTTTCTCTTCCTCAGCGTGTGGTGTGAAAGTGTAAAAATTTAGGGTGTCTACACGTGGAAAGTACAAAACCCTAACTTTGGAGACAAAGGTAGAAATTGTAAAGAAAGTAGAGAATGGCGAATGTAAAACAAATTTAGCAGCTGACTATGGAATTAAAAAAAACATACCTTGTCAACTTATTTGAAAAACAATGAATCAATTTCAGATTCATGGGAAAATCGAAATTTGCTAGAGGAAGGAAACGCATGAGAAATGCGTCCCAAGAAAATCTAAAAAACGCTCTACTGCTATGGTTCCAGGATGCTAGATCTTTCCGATAAATGGACCCCTACTGCAGACGAAGGTTGATGAATTGGCAAGTCGAATGGGTATTGAAGATTTTAAATGCAGTGATGGATGGCTTTCTCGATTTAAGTCAATGCACAATATTCCTTATCAAATTGTATGTGGCCAAAACTCTGATGTAAACGAAGACGTATGCATTAATTTCGATAGGAAACTGCCAGGGCTTTTATCTACTTACCTGCCGAAAGATATTTTGGTACTTCTCTATTATCCCGTCGATTACTTTTCATAACAAAAAACTTTCGCAAACTGTAACGCCAAATAAACGGGAGAACGTTGCCATTGGAATATCAAAATAAATAAATAAATAAAATATAAGAATTTAAGGACACAATTCTTATTTTAATTAACCCATTAACGCCTAGCGTTACCATACGGTCACGGAATAGCAGCCAACAACTTTTTTGTTTAAATACCGGTATTTTTAAGAGAAATATTCTCCTTGTTGGATGAGAGAAAACTCCCTAATAAAAGCAGACAAAAGTTTCTTTAAAAAAAAAATTGGTATAAAATGTAATTTTTGCATTTTAAAAAGAAAAAAATAAGTACGTCCTTAATAGGTTAATGAAATAACTAATAAATCAGTAAAACATAATGAAAAATACTGGCAAATGTCGAATTAAAAACCACTTGATGACATAATAAATACGTATAATGCTTCTAACATCAAGTAAATGGGACTGCGTTTTTGGCGTTTAATCTTACAGTTTGGCGATAGTTTTTTGTTATGAAAAGTGGTCGACGGGATAGTAGAGAAGTACCGAAATAACTAATAAATCAGTAAAACATAATGAAAAATACAGGCAAATGCCGAATTAAAAACCACTTGATGGCATAATAAATACGTATAATGCTTTTGACATCAAGTAAATGGGACTGCTTTTTGGCGTTTAATCTTACAGTTTGGCGATAGTTTTTTTGTTATGAAAAGTGGTCGACGGGATAATAGACATGTACCGATATTTTTAATGCGTAAGAAACTGCACTTTTTTATAAACTCTTGCCAAACATGACATTACATTCCAAAGGGGAAACTTGTGTAGGAGGTAAAAGCAGTAAAGAGAGGATGACAGCTTTATTTTGTGCTAATATGGATGGGAGCGAAAAGCTTAAGTTATTAGTGATTGGAAAGTCCAAGAATCCACAATGTTTTAAAGGAATTAAAATGCTGCCAGTTGATTATGTATCCAAAGCAAAAGGATGGATGACACTAGACATCTTCAGTAGCTGGTAAAAAGGAATAGATAAGCAGTTTTCGAGGCAAAAGGGTAAAATTATCTTATTTGCAGATAACGCAAGCTGCCACAATAACCTTCCAGAACTGAGTTCCATACAGGTTGAATATTTTCCGCCAAACACAACTGTGAAGCTACAACTGTGAAGCTATCAAGGAATCATCCAGAATCTTAAAACAAATTATCGTAAGAGACTCTTAAAACAAATATTTTTTTTTCTTTAGATCGTGGGGAAAATTACGACATTACTCTGCTAACAGCTATAAATGATCTATACGCCGCATGAGACGCTGTTAAAGAAGGCACAATTAGTAATTGTTTTCGTCAAGCTAAATTCATGCACACCGAAAAGAACAATCATATCGAAGAATGTGACGATATACCGATTTTCCTGAATTCAAAAAATGTAAATGTGATAACGTTATTTTTTCTGATTATGTAAGGGTAGATGAAGACGTAGAAGTCTGTGGAAAACTGAGCGACGATGACATAATAAAAACTATCCGAGAAGATGAAAAAGCAGAGACCTTATCGGATTCAGAAGAGAATGCAGAGACTGTTAACCGTCCTAATGACCAAGCCATAATGGACTCTATAAAAACTCTGAAAGTATTTATTCAGATGGAACCTTCCTCTGAAAATGAACTGAAATGCTTACTTCAAATCGAGAAGCTGGCTGAAAAATGTAGGCATAATAAACAAAACCAAACATCCATTTTACAGTTTTTCCCAAAAGTGTAATTCATATTTTTAATTAAAGTTTTCTTTAGTATAATATATCTTCTGGGGTTATACATACTAGGAGATTTTTCTTCTTCAGTGATATACTTTTTAAGTTATATTTTCTCTTAACATCGGATAATTCGAACTTCAGATAATTCGAACTTATTTCTGAGAACCTTTGAGTTCGAATTAACGAGCGTCCACTGTAATACGAATTTTTCAAATTTTAATATTTTGAGCTCTTTATAGCTGGTATTCAGGTATATACACAGAGTTTGAGCTCTGTAAGTTACATAGTATCTGAGAATAGCTCTGTGACAACGGAGCGAGAGTAATAGGGTTTCGTGAGATGAACGAAACTCTAAAAAAACTATTACATTTAATTGCTCGCAAGTCGACATCAGTCACTACGAAGTATAATAAATGATGTTGAATGCAGTTAAAGAATTTTTCAAATAATATAATCTAAAATACGTGATATAGGCAAAATATCCAATATTTAAATGAAATCTATAATTTTAATGCTGCTTATTATCGTGTAATTCATGAAAGTTCAGTTGCATGAAAGTCCTCTGAATTGGCGGTTCTCATTGGCAGACATGGCAAGTTCTTAAAAATAAGTGAAGAACTTCTGGGAAATATCCCTATGCTCGGAATAACAATCACAGCTGATATATTTTATTTCATTACGAAAGTTTTGACTGAGTGAAGTTTGTCGTTTGAAAAGTAAGCTTTTAATGCAAATAATAATGCTTCTGAATCGATTGGTTTTATAATAAGGTACAATTGTATAATTAAAAGAAAATGGCAAAGATCAAATTGATATACAAGTTTCCCTCACTTAGTCCGATTTTAGTTACGGCTGTAAACATTTTTTAGATGCTTTTTCGATTAGTGAGAGGAAATTTTCAACTAGTGCGTAAACACAAAGGGATGATCCTTTTTTTTCCACAGCAAGATGGCGTCAAATTTTTAAAAATGAAATTTAAAGAAAGTACTGAAAAACACTGAACAATTTTGCAGAAGTTTTTCAAAAATTAGAATTCAAACAGCATTTTATAGATATAGGTCCAGATATCAGTAAAAGTATGCAAGTGCACCAAAATTTTGAAAATATTATTTTATGCTCCGCAAGATGTATTAAAAAAATGCAATTGGCAATTGACAAGTTTTTGCTTAAGTAAGATATAATGTATATAATTTGAAATAATCAAATTGTATTTTAATAAGTTTTTTAAATTAAATTGTGCAACTTTAAAAAAAATTTTAACATAATGGTAAGTAAGCTAAAATAAATAACCTAAAGAAGTTCTCTGCCGATTGGCCTAAAAGTAAATTTTGTGCGTAATGGAAAAATGCATTTATCTCAAAAACGATGTGACCTAGAAAAATTGATATAGTTTTCCTGCAAGATTTAAATAAACTCGTACTACTTTATATATATATATATATATATATATATATATAATTTTATTTTCAGTGGATTCGAAAAAAAAGGGGGGCATTATTTTGCAGTGCATTTCCGGCGATATTTCTGAAAATATAATACCTAAAATTAAAATAAATATTTTTTATTTTATTTCTGTGTTGTGGGATCTTTCACATGATACCCCACACGATATACAAAAAGAATTTTATTTTTTCAAGTAACTTAATTAGCCCCCTAAATTTTTCCTATACATATTTGTGAATGGCTAATAACCTGAAAATATGTGGGTAAAAATTCTTTATAAGTTTCCCAAGTTTGAGCTTTCCGCGTTCCATAGTTTACAAGAAAAAAAGCTCCGACAGACGGGCAGACAGACACAGGAGTGATCTTATAATGTTTCCGTTATTACTTTTGAAGTAAGGTACCCTAAAAATTGTGCAACTTATAATTTTTTTTTTCATTATCTATGCTTGACGCATGATATTTCATTCTTGTTAATTTTCAATTTAGTTTAATTTTACAAAAGCGAACGCCAATGGCATTTATGTAATGAAAAAATGTATACACATGTATGATTTGAAACACAAAAGAAAGTTATACTAAAACCATTCAATCTGCAATAATGTTTTTTTTTAAATAAAAGAGAAAAAAATTAAACAAAAATACAAATAAAGTGCGTTTTTTTTTTCATTTTTTAATAAACTACAATTTCTTATAAATTACCTGATTGAATTATTATGAAATAGAATGGAGATATAGAAGAACTTACAACAAAAAAATAGAGATTCATTATACTTAGATATTTTTTCCCAATTAGATCACAGAAGGAAAAAATATTTCAGAAAAAATGGATATACGTTACCATAATTTGAAGATTAAGATGAAATATATTTTTTTATTGCATTTCTGTGACTTCAGAGATAAACTGCTATTGATAGGGGCTGTTAGTTATCCACGCATCGGTGATTTATTATTAGTTAAACAATGTATTTGCATTTAGGAAATCTGAACGGCAAAAAAAGGATAAGAAATCTGTCTTATTTTCTACTCCATTTATCACATGCAATTTAGGAAATTTTATGGGTAAATTGTTTATAATACATCAACGATTCTCGAAGTAAAATATATTTAATCACTTTTGGCTGATAAATATTAGAAGGAGAAAAAAAAATATTTATCTTAAGAAAAACAAAAAGAATATTTATCATAATTTGAAAATAACGGCTGAATGTTTCTATTTGTTTGTTATTCTACAGGGTAACTCAAAATGAATAAAGCGATTACAAACGTCTATAACTTTTTAATGGAAAAAAAACTAGATAAGATTAACAGAGAATGTAAACGGAACTTCAAAATTTTGTATACATACCTCATAGATGTTCTACGTGACTCCCCTTAGTTACACGGAGAACATCTAGGCGGTAGTCCTTTTCACGCCATACATTCTGAAGCATTTGTTCAGTCACCGACGCAAGCGCATTACACATGTGTACTTTGAGTTCTTCAATTGTTTTCGGCATGGGATGCACATAATGGGCGTCTTTCACATAACTCCATAGATCGGTCGAGGTGGAGATGCAGATGATGTCTTCTGCTCTTGGCGACCGAGATCTCCGGATTTGACACCCTGTGATTTTTTTCTATGGGATTATGTGAAAGACGTGCCTCCCATGCCCAAAACAATTGAATAACTCAAAGTACGCATTTGTAATGCGCTTGCGTCGGTGACTGAACAAATGCTTCAGAATGTATAGCGTGAAAAGGACTACCGCCTAGATGTTATCCATGTGACCAAGGGAAGTCACATAGAACATCTATGACGTATGTATACAAAATTTTGAAGTTTCGTTTACATTCTGTTTTAATCTTATCGATAAATTATTTTTCATTAAATATTTATAGCCGTTTGTAATTGCTATATTCATTTTGACTTACCCTGTATAACTTTAAAGATAAAACATGCTTTTGATATGGATTTAAACTGATCACACATTAGTGTTTTTTTTTATAAAAAGAACAATATGGAATGCATTTACAAGCTAGTCGGAGGTGCCAATCCCAAAACTTTCTTCTATCTCACACAGGTTTCGCATACACTAAAAACGAATCAGCACCAATTTATCTCAAGATCTAACTGAATCTAAAGTTTTATTAAATTCCGTTCTTGGGATATGACTATTGCTAAAATCGTGTAAATCATGAAAAATGCAGCATAGTACCACCACCTGTTGGGAGATTTAGACCAAAACCTAATCATCAACAACTTATGTTAACGTTTAACTAAATCTGAAGTTGGTTGAAAATCCGTGCATTAGTTCTTGAGGTATCGTTATGGATGAAAAAGTAGCATATCAGCGCCATCTGCTGAGCTATTTACACCCAAACTTAAGAAGTATCTATTTATGTCACGGTCTAACAGAATCTGAAGTTTGATGAAATTCTGTGAGTTAGTTCTTGAAATATAGCTATCGTAAAAATCATGAAAAAAGTGCTATAGCAGCGCCACCTTTTGCGATATCTACACCAAAACGTATTCAGCGTCTATTTATGTCAAGGTCTAAATGAATCTGAAGTTTGATGAAAATAAGTGCTTTAGTTCTTGAAATAGAGCTAGTGCGGAAATAACGAAAAATGTAGCACAGCAGCGCCACCTATTGGGAGATTTTCACCAAAAACTAATAAGCACCAATTTATATCAGGTACTAACTGAATACAGAGTTTTATTAAATTTCGTGCATTAGTTCTTGAGATAGAGCGCTCACAAAATTTTTGTCACATACAGACAGACAGACTCACAGACAGACATTTTCTTAAAAAGTCAAATCGAGTTCAGGATCTTCTAAAACGTATAAATCCGTCGAAAACCGGAGGTCGAAAATTTTCAAGAATCCAATACTTTCTTCTTGTAAAGATAGAAGAAAGTAAAAATGAGAGAAACAAGAAAAAAAATCATGCATCAACCACATATTATGAAACACTTTCCAACACTTCCAGACTACTTTAACAAAACTTCGCTATTCACTAAGTTAAATAAAATACCCAAGTAAACATTTTAGAAAACGCATAACACATTTCAAACCCAGATTTCAGCAATTACCACCCATAGACGGGAAAGTAATCCAATTCATTTGCGCAGCCGTGTATTTGATCAATAGATTTTTATATATTATACATAGTAAGCTAAAATTCAGTTTAGTAGGAAACCTCATAATAGGTTGTAGATTCAGAATCAGCATTTTCTACCAATTATATGGAAACATATTTAAATTCTCTTGAATAGCCTTGTATATTATCTACAGATGTTTATACACGTCACATATTAAGCTAAAATTTAATCTAGGCTGATTGATGATTTTATTGATATTGTACAAACATTTTTTAGTATATTAAATATAGTTCAGCTTAGCCTTCCTACCCTGTTGAAATTTTACGCAACCTTCATATAAACATTTCACACCAGAATTCTTATTTAAAACTATTGAAGATATTTATTTTACTTAATTATGTCGATCTTTAATTTAACTTACTTTATGAAAATTTTTCTGGTTCGAATCGAACGAAATCAAATATTCAAACGGGTCGATTAAACCCATTTAGGGTAGGAAGGTTAAAAATGCATAACGCGATTAAAAAAAATCCCTGACGGCTCGGCCTACAGGCACAGGTAGATTTCGAAGACGCAGACCGTGGGGCGCCTGTTCGTTGGGAATTGTGGAAGAAATGACCTTTTTGCCATGATGCCACAGTTGGTTTCCATAAGGGACCGCCTACTTCGAAATCTAACTTGTTCGCAGGCTGAGCCGGCAGGGATTTTTTTGTTTTTTATTATTTGTTTGCTATAAGGGTTGATCCTATAAAAAACTTGTCAATATAAAAGTTTTAGATAATAGTAAGAGGATTTATAATAAATTTAAGCGGATTTGATATCTTGTAAATTGACGAAGTTATGAATATTTTTTTCTTCTAAAACCCCCCTTTCCCCCCCCCTTGGGGCCATTTTTAATGATATCAGAAATTTGTTATACATAAATTTTCGGGTCTTTTACTAGAAGTAATAATAACTTTAAACGGATTCGATACGTATTATAATTAAGACGTTATGGGTTTTTTTCTGTTTTCACAACCCTCCCCCCCCCCCTTGGTGCGATTTTGCCCATTAATGAACTTGTCCGAGATTTTATGCCCCTTGATTTTATGTATCAGTTTGGAAGACATTTGTGAAGAATTATTCTAGTTATCGTGTCCATAAAAAAGTGACATAGATAGATAGATAGATAGATAAAGTTTTGAACTGAGGGTAGTTTTCGGTTCTGGGAATCATGATCGGCGTAGATCTGCAAAAAATTTTCAAAAATTCCAACTTAGGGGAAAATGTAATAGGTAGTATTTCTTACGAAATCTACCTAACACCCTTAAACGATTCGCGCTCATACTTCGTAATGCTTACGAATTATTTTGTGTAGGCCTGTATATGATCTGTAGCATTTCTATACACCACGTTGTTTGCCAAAATTTAGTTAAAATTGTATACCATAACTGAAAACACACTTCCAGCAATTATCAAAAACTCTTTTGTGTCTCCCTGTAAATTAACTATAAATACTATGCACATCATATTCTAAATCAAGTATTTTGTAGTAAACCTGAGTAATGTATTTCAATTCCATTATATTTGAAATAGTATTGCATAATACTCTGCAAACTGTTTTTCCCCGTAGACCATTACGTAACGGAACTCTTTTGTGTGACCCTGTAAAAAAAATAATAAATATTTTGCACCCCAAATTCCACAGAATGCATGTTTTAATGTACTTCGTAAATACATATAAATTTCATATATATTTAAAACTTTATATTTATATAAAACAATATATTATAAAACAATATATTTAAAACTTTAATAGAAATGAAAATATTTTAACGAAATCCTTACAATATCCTTACAATTCATACAAAGATGAGTCTGTTGCAAATTTTGTTAAAATACCTTCACTACTATTAAAGTTATGAACGAAAACGCGACTTCGGATTGGAGTGAGATGCCCTGTAATTTTGATTATATAAATGAATTTTCAATCCTGGTTTCCTATACTATAAATGATTGTTATAGTGTTCTGTACCAAACCTTAAAGTTTGTCCATTGAATTCAAGATCACCCCGTGCTCGATCATTAGCTGAAATCTTAGTATATTGTATTAAAACAGCGCGATTGTACGAGGGTAGTTTGATATCTCCGTAACTTTAAAAAATGTGGAGGTCTGATCGCACTCTTATTGTTATGTTTTCGATTTATTACTTACCCATCATACGTAGTATAGGGTAAGTCTTGTAATCGTTTTGAAAATCGAAAATTTTTATTGATGGATTTACACGTTTCAGACACTGGAGATTCCGAAAAACATATTTTTAGAAAAAAAAAATTTGCCGTCCGTCTGTGTGTCTGTGTGTCTGTGTGTGTGTCTGTAAACGCTCTATCTCCCGAAAAAATTGAGATAGAGACTTACATTTTGGTATGTACTTAGTATGTAATAATGGGAACAAGCTTATTTCATTTCAATAACCTCGATTAACCGGAACTATTTTTTTCGGACTCTCGAAATATTCGTTCTGATAAAAGGTATATAAAAATTTTCGAAATTGTTTATTTTAAGAAATGAATATAAAAAACAATAAAAAAACAAATTTTGCATAAAGCATGAAGTCGATCGGATAATTAGTTGCTGAGATATTTGGAATCCTATTTCCACACTCTTCGATTTTTCATGACCCTGTATTTTATCCAAATTTGACTTTAAAGATATATTTTAATTGGAAATTTGACGCTTAATCAGATGCAAGAAACCGCTAGTTAATAGGATTAATATTTTTGGAGTTATAAGGAAAAACCTCTTTCAAGCAATTCAGTAATCGAGCCTTTAAAGTTTATGACGTCATCAAGCCACGATTTTATTTGAATTGCAATGCATTTTATAAGTAGTTTACACATTTTTATTTTAATATTTTACATTATGCATATCCATGATGGGTAAGTATTACGGTGGCCCCCAACGACTAGTTTTTATCTGCGGCAACATTCGTGAAATTTGCAGACGGTATTTTAAATACATTGTGTTCTATTGGATTCAAAAGCAAACGATTGGCGTGTTTGTTTTGATTATGGAGAAAAAAGAATTTCGTGTTTTGATAAAACACTATGTTTTGCGCGGAAAAACAATTACCGAAACTGAAGAAAAGTTGAAAACATATTATGGGGTCTCTGCTCCATCACATGGTATGGTTCACAAGTGGTTTACGGAATTTCGTTGTGGCCGTACGAGCACAACAGATGCAGAAAGTTCTGGACGTCCAATTGAGATCATGACTGAAGAAATGGTCAACAAAATCCATGATATCGTGTTAAAATACCGCCGTCTGAAAGTGCGTGAGATAGCTAAGAAGGTAAACATTTCAAATGAACGTGTATTCAATATCTCGCATGAACACTTGGGCATAAAAAAGTTATCAGCAAGATGGGTGCCGCGATTGCTGACAGTGCATAAAAAGCGGACTCATGTAACCATTTCAAAACAATGTTTCGACAGGTTCGAGCGCGATTCAAGTGAATGTTTGCAGCGTTATGTTACAGTTGGTAAAACATGGATAGATTACTACACACCAGGAATGAAAGAACAGTCTAAACAGTGGACTTCTTCTAATGAACGTGCTCCGAAAAACCCAAAAGCAGTTCCATCGGCCGGAAAGATTATGGCCAGAGTTTTCTGGGACTCAAAGGGCGTAATCCTCATTGCCTATCTGGTAAAAGGAAAAACAATCACCGGACAGTATTATGCTGATTTATTAGACCGTTTTAATGAAAAATTGAAAGAGAAGCGGCCACATTTGTTCGAGAAAAAAGAGATTTTTCATCACGACAATGCGCCACCGCACTCGTCTGCAATCGCAGCCTCTAAATTGGTTGAATTGCGATACGAATTGCTCCCTTATCCACCCTACTCTCCTGACGGCTCCCAGTAACTTTTTTCTTTTTCTAAATTTAAAACAATAGCTTGGCGGAAATAGATTTCCTTCAAATTCTGAGATCATTAATGTCACAAATGCCTATTTTGAGGAGTTTGAGAAATCTTATTTTTTGGAAGGATTAAAAAAGTTAGAACATCGTTGGAAAAAATGCATCATTATGAAAGGAGATTATGTCGAAAAATAAAATGCAATTTGGTATGTATATTCGTTTTTTCATTTCAAAGTCACGGACATGTCAAACTGCCCTCGTATAACATTACAAATATTAAAGATATACGTCCGTAATTTATACATAACACAATCAATAATTTAAATATTTCAATACTTCATCTTTTGTATAGTACTTTGTAAAAGCCCGAACAGGAAAAGAGGGTGTCTGTGTTCTCATCTTTTCTTTTTTTCACCTGTAAGATAATAATAATAATAAAAAAAAAAATACATTTATGTATATGTTACCGTGAAAGACCGAAATTGGAGAATGTCGACTTTCACCGGTGAATGTCAACAAACACCAAATATTTCGGTGAAAGATGGAATATTTCATTATATTCTTGTACATTCGGACCCTCACCGGTGTATGTCGACAATCACAGATATGCTCTGGTGGAGGTTGAAAAATAAGATTTGAATCACATAATTTAGTAAGTTTTTTATTTTCTCATTTAGAACGTACTTTATAATTAAGTAAGTTTTTAACTTCTATTATTTTCATTTCTGATTTTGAATGTACTGTATAATTAAGTAAGTTTTTAACTTCTATTATTTTCCTTTCTCATTGTGAATGTACTGTGTGTTTTAAGTTCTTAGTCATTCCTCTCAGAAAGAGAGGCGAAAAATTTATCGCGACTGAATTACTGAGAAAAAAAATATAAATCTCGGACATGTTCAACATTCACCATTAGTGCATGGTGAATGTCAACATTTACCGGTGTAAGTCAGAAATAAGGGTATTTAACAAATATTTCGGACATACACCAAGCGACTATGTGTTTGTTGACATTCACCGGTGAAAGTCGACATTCTCCAGATTTCGGTGTTTCACCGTAACATATATAACACATAGATTTACTATAATGTATCTAAACACTACACATTTTTCTTCCATAGGCTCAAGAAAGAAGAGAAAGATTGGGCAGGAGAAATTCATTATAAAGATCAACTTACAAAGTAATTCAAATGTATTTTATTTAAGAAGAATAAATATGTATAGAGTGAAACCCCCAGTTATTGACACCTAACCAGTAACTGACATTTCAGCAGAAATCTAAATCAAATAAGCATTTTCTTCTAAAATTCTGTATAGTAATGTCATCTAGTGGTAACTTATTTTACAGCTATTGTTTTTTCAGAAAAGGAATAGTGTCAGTTACTGGAGATACTGACCCTATTTATGGCAAAAATTAATTTTTAGTAATAAAAATTATAATTTTTTCAAAATTTTGTCAACAATAATTATTTAATGTATCTTCACTATATTTACAAAAACAAAGATAAGTATAAAATAGATTTAAAACTTTGTAATAGTGATTTGAAGAAGAAAAAAAATCTTTAAAGTGTCAGTTATTGGGGGTTTCACCTTATACATATCTATAGTATAAAGGGCAAACGTGTCCGTGCGTAACGCTGACGTCATTTTGCGAATGGCAACACTTGACGATGAAATTTCGGTTTTGCGATATTTGCTATTGCAATTTTTGTAATTTCTAAACATCGCACAGTTTTTACACCGTTAGATAGAAAAAAAAAAATCTACTGTCTAAGGCAATTAGTTTGAAAACTGTTATCTAAATCTACTCATTTATCATAGCATCTAAATTAAATTTCAAGCATGACTTTAAAAAAAATGTCTCGCTATCGCTTGCAGACGATTACAAAATATTACTCCATTTTCATTTAAAATAATAAACAAGTTGGAAATTGTACGTCAAACGTTACAAACGAGGTGCGTTCGTACGCACGTTTTAGAATTAAATTCATGATATCCCGTGCGTAGAACGGGTTAAACAGCTAGTTAAGTAAATATTTTATGACACTGTTCATACAAATATCTTTACTAGTTATATAAATATTCAGATATATATGTATCAGCTAGTTATATAAATATTCAGATCTTGATGATTTTTAATTCTGTGAAATGAATTATGTCGTCTGCAGATTAATTTCTGTCATAAAATAAGTATCTCGGTCGCTTGACGATTCAACTTCGGAAGCTCCTATAACAGGAAAGCACCGATTAAAAAAAAAAATTCAAATTTCTTAATAAATATTTTTATTAATATCTCCTAAAGTTTTGATTCGATTTTAATAAAATTTGAAATGTCTCGACAAAATTCTGCAAAGATAATATATTTTAAATTGCAAACCATTTGGTTGGGTAGTTTTTGCGTTGTTATATGCGGACAGACAGACAGACAGACGGACGGACAGACAGACGGACAGACAGACAGACGGACGGACAGACGGACGGACCAAACGACGACTATAGGTGCTACGTATTTATATAATTACGAACGCACCTAAAAAGTTCAGCATTTGCTTCAAGCTCATATTCCATAACGAAATGAAAACTTCGTAAAGAATTAAATAAAATAGTATAAATAAAACATGTAATCGAAATAAGCGCCGTAACCACTGAAATTATCAGAATAATAATAAAAAAAAAAACTGCTGTAGATATCGAAATTTTTAGCGATTTCCTATCTTTTATTAACTTCTGGAATACGAAATTACCGTTTATAATAAATTTCAAAATTTTATTTGAATATATAATTGACAAATTTCATAAACAAAGGCTCACTGGTGTTGTTAGGGGCAATCGGCAATCTAAAAATTTATTAAGTGAAAAAAAAAATCTATTATAGTTTTCAGTAAAAAAATAAAATAAATGGTTTTCACATATATTCTCTATCCCGGGATGCCCGGGTTGGATGCCCTAGTTTAATTAATGTTTAAATAATAATTAAAAAAATATCTACGTATATATATATTTTAAAAAACTTAAAAATATGATTTATGTTTTAATAAAAAAAAGATCTATTTATATATATGAAAAAAATATAAATAGATAGTTAATTAATAGATAATTAATGTTTAAATAAAAAAAATATATATCTATGTATATATATATATAGAAATCAATAAAAGTAATAATTAGTCTTAATTAACTAATTAAGCATACAATACTGTACATTTTGGTAACCTTTTAAAATATAAACGGATCAATAAATATTTTTATGGTTACTTATTATAAAGTAATGAGATGGCTTTTGTTCTTCTCAAAAGCTTTTAAAACGTCCGTCGCTATAAATTTCAAATTTTATTTTTCGTTGAAAGACATATTTTTATTTTCAAAGTTTTATTTCAAAGATGTGTAATGTAAGGTTAAACGAAGCACGCTTGTCAAATGTAATATGAACACTTTCAATAAAATATCCATTAGCTGAATTAATCGTTTAAATAGAATGCGCTCGATTTAACGATCAAAATGATCGTTAAAGAATTTTGAGAATATTATGCATACAATTTTTACGATAAATAGTTTAGGAAAAAATATCAGCTATTGAATAGCTGTAATAAGCATAATTTTTTCTCCGATATTTTAACTTTAAAGTACCGTTTAAGAAGCATGATAAAAATCTATTTGATAAATGATTTTAATAAATAAGAAAAACGGGGTTGTTTTTGCTTGTTAGCTTTGAAAGAAGAAATAAATTGCATCTATTTAAAATATTTATACCTCAGAATAGACTATATTTGACAATGAATAACTGGAAAAAAGACGTTTCTCATATGATGTATAAAGTGTATTTATAAATTATATATATTAAAGCATAAATACTACGTCTGATTTACAATATAAGAACACACATTTTATCAGACAATTAAATACACTAAACCAAGATTGAGTGAAAAATTGAACTGCGCCAGGACTCGAACCTGGGACCTTCAGCGTACCGTGCCTTGTGGCAGAGCATCAGTACGGTACGCTGAAGGTACTAGGCTCAAGTCGTGGCCCAGGTCAATTTTTCACTCCATGTTGGTTTATTGTATTTAATTGTCTCATAAAATGTGTGTTCTTATATTGTAAAAATATATGTTTAAAGCAAGAAATGTGCGGAGTATATATTAAAGCATAAATACTACGTTTGATTTACAATATAAGAACACACATTTTATCAGATAATTAAATAAACTAAACCAAGATGGAGTGAAAATTTGAACTGCGCCAGGACTCGAACCTGGGACATTTAGCGTACCGTGCTTTGTGGCAGAGCATCAGTACGGTACGCTGAAGGTACCAGGCTCAAATCGTGGCCCAGGTCAATTTTTCACTCCATGTTGATTTAGTGTATTTAATTGTCTCATAAAATGTATGCTCTTATATTGTGAAAATATATTTTTAAAACAAGAAATGTGCGGAGTGAAAAATTCTTGTTTATATAATATTTTATTAGCTTAAATTAATTCAAAGTAGACATGATTCAATTAGAATACACGTGTATTTAAAAAGACGGAAATTTATTTACATAACGAGAACAACAACAACAATAACAACAACAAATTACGACATTCTAAACCGAAGAACAGATTATGAAAAAAGAATCCGCATATCTTGTATAACTACACGGATAATTTTGTACCTGTTTTGTGATTTTGCAGTCTATGTATGTTATTTAAAACCATGTTTAAAATGTTACATACTTCGAAATTTCAAGACTCTTATTTAGATAATTCGAAGATCCTGAGTTCTGATTCCTCAGTCTTATCTATATGAACAGGTACTTAATTTGAAATATATGTAACACTTAAAATATACTTAATACCATTTATTTTTTCCAAATAAAAGTGCCGGAGAACTACTGTTTATGAATAAAATGAAATTCTATTTAATAAATGGTTTTTTTATAAATAGCAAAATGCAGTTATTTCCGTTTGTTAGTTTTAAAAAACTGATTTCTATTCAAAATATTCATCGTACAAAATGGGCTATAGTTGATGATGAATGACAGGAAAATAATGTATTTTTCATACATAATAGTTGGTTTATTAAATGCAGTTATCAAGCAAACAATAGTTACAAAATTGTTACTAAAAAATCAAATTAAAAGCAAGTAAACTGTTTAATGTCATTATTTTTATTAATCGCACAAATTGTGCATTTATAAATTTATCTTTATGATGGCGATTCTCTTAAATTTGCACTTCGATAATTCAAAATATTGTTTAATGTGAAATTACATTTATTCCCCTTTGAAATCTGTATTTAAAAAAGTGTTAAAATTCTTACGTAATTCTTACGTCACAGGCGATTAGAGTTTTTAAGAAAGTGCCCGCACATTGACATTATCCTTATAGGGTCCTGCTAGACCATACTTTTGACTTTATTGCCTTTCGGAACATTAAATGTTTCTTTCATCCTGATCCAATTAAGGAGGTGAATGCTTCTACCTTATACTTAAAACAAATTAATTCCTTCCATATATTATTTTCATTAACAACCTCGGAAAAAATGTGGATTGGCCCTCTACGAACCCATGCGTTCCCACCCAACTACAGCACTGCTCAACACCAAAAGCAAACAAACATTGGCTATATTTATTTCATTAACTACAGATATTAGATAAAGATCGCATTCGCCAGAAATATGTCCAATAAAAATAATATTGTTTAATTATTATTTTTTAAATGGAAATATTTGCAATAAACTGTTACTTCTGCCGAAATATTTTCTCTCGTCATATTTATAATCTCGTACAGTAAAAAAATTTTATTGAAATGAGGAGACATTTCTTGTCAATATTACCAATATTCACAAAAATATAGTCAATATGTAAGATATTGACCCGATATTGTTATTCTGCTAGAATAGCAGTTTTAGTTGTCTTTTTTTACTAATATAAAGACACCAATATTAATTATAATTGAATTTAATCCAGCTTTATAAATAATTTAAGCAGGCTTTATAAATGATTTAAGCTTTTTCAACTTCTTAATTGTAACAGGAATGTAATATTTCCACTCATCAATCCATAACACTTTACAAGGCCAACAAAAGCTGGAAATCTAACAAATATAAAAGACAATTTATAAAATGAAATAGTGAGCATAGAATAAAAATGCTTTTTCCTATGGTATACACTAGTATTATTTCGCAAAAAAGTCTATGAATTGGATACTTTATCAGTCTAATTTTCCTATTGTACACATGTTTATCAAAATACTCTGAACAAAAGCAGGGTGAAAAATTCAGATTACGAGGCATTTGTTTTCAACTGAGAATAATTGATAACTACTTCATCGTGTTACTTAATATTCCATGAAATGCGCTTCTACCAAGCATTATTATTATTTTTCTCCGCCAACGTTCTCATTTTGGTTTTCTTTCAGGCCTAATTTACCTTGCAGTTTTCGTCGACGGAATCCAAATATTTCTTTTCTTCCGTTAATGAGCCATAATTCTTTATTAAACATTAACTTTAAAAATTAATCAAGCACATACACAATTACTAATGAATTAATTACTTCATCTGGTTATTTAATTCTCCATTAGATACACTTTTACGAGACATTACAATGACTTTTCTCCTTTAATGTTCATATTTTGATTTTCTATCAGGCATAATAAACCCTGCAAGTTCACTTGTTTTTCGTCCACGGAATCCAAATATTTCTTTTTTTCCGTTAATGAGCTATAATTCTTCATTAAACATCAACTTTAAAAATTAATCAAGCATTTACACAATTACTTATAAATTAATTACTTCTTCTTGTTATTTAATACTCCATTAAATACACTACTAGGCATTACAATGAATGTTCTCCTTTAACGTTCACATTTTGATTTTCTTTCAGGTATAATAAGCCTTTCAAGTTCACTTGTTTTTCATCGACGGAATCTAATTTTTTTTTCAAATATAGAAAACAAAATTCATCATAGACTACAATTAACTAAAATTTGGATTGAAAAGTTTATGATGTTTTTGTTCATTAAACGTTAAGTTCAAAAATTAATCAAGCATTTACACAATTACTAATGATTAACGGAATCTAAAAATTTCGTTCACTGGGTTAATAAACCATAATTCTTCATTATGAATTACATTTAAAAATTAATCAAACATTTGCATAATCTAAAACACAAGTAATACAATGTATTAAAGAAAGTCAAAAATAGAAGAAAAAAAATCCTCCTAGAATACAATTAATTAAAATTTGGATTAAAAAGTTTATGAAGTTTTTCTTCATTAAATATTAACTTTAAAAATATTACTTTACACAAATACTAATGAATTAGTTTCTTATTCTTGTTATTTAATACTCCATTAAATTCAGTACGAAGCATTACAGTGATTTTCTTTTTCTTTAATGTTCACATTTTGATTTTCTTAACTGCAAGTTCACTTGTTTTTCGTCGACGGAATCTAAAAACTTTTCACAGGGTTAATGAACCATAATTCTTCATTATGCAATACTTTTAAAAATTAATCAATCATTTGCATAATTACTAACGAATCTATTTGCATAATCTAAAACAAAATTAATACAATTTATTAAATAAATTCAACAACAAAATATAGAAAAAAAAAACACACCCTAAACTAAAAGTAACTAAATTTTGAATTGAAAGGTTTATGAACACGACTATTCATTAGTCTGAATTCCGCCTTTATAAGAAAAATTTTAAACATGGTGTGAATTAAATTAGGATAAAAAATTCAGGCTACGTGTAATTTGTTTTCAAATAAACGTAATTGTTAATTACTTCCATCGTATCGTTTAATAATTCAATTAAAAAGCAGACTCGACCAGGCATCCATTATCATTATCTTCCTCATTATAGCTTTCCTGAGAGGGTTTTATTTTTTTTTTCAGCATTTATTCTTGGACAAAATCTAGAAATTTCTTTCATTCTTGTAATGAAATACGTGATTGTCCAAAATTATTGAACACATTTCATGTTTGAAAAAAAAGAACAAAATGAGGTACGTACATGTTTATTGTTTTCTTGGAAAGACAATTTAAAAGGTTTAACGCAACAACATTTTCTTACGTAACCCTTTATTCTTATGCAAAATTTATCCTTAAAACCCCTTGAAAGACAGTCGTATATTTTTATACCACTTCATTTTAATCAGGTAGGTACCAGAATTTTTTTACAGAATTTTATTTTTTAACTTTAAATTAATTTTTTTAATTATATATTTTTTTGTTTTCCAAATATTTCTTTTTTTAATTCTGACGAGAATCAACATTAGAGAAGTACACTATCACAGAAAGGGATTTAAAGTTCATGCAACCATGTATATAATCAATTACGAATTTTTAAAAGGTACTAAGTGCATTAAAATTTCCCTACAATCTTAATAAAAAAATTAACGAATTGTCATTTTATGGTTTAGCGGTCGGAATGGCATTGCACCATAAGCTCTGAAAAGTTATCGTTTTTTACGTAAATCGAAAAATAATTAGTGATTCCATGTATATAATCATTTACGAATTTTTAAAAGGTACAGTGTGCATTAAAATTTTGCTACAATTGTAAATGTTAATTAAAAATTAACGAATTGTCATTTTATGGTGTAGCGGTCGTAATGCCGTTTGCACCATAAGCTTAGAAAAGGTGTCGTTTTATGCGTAAATAGAAATATAATTAGTTTAAAGAGATTCAAAATAAGTTCAGATATCAAAGATTCATGAAAATGGTACTAAATGTCGTATGTAAGTGTGGCTTACACCATAAAACATATAAAAAAAAAAAAGATTATTTCGAGGTAGAAAAAAAATAGGCTACTTTTCGGTTAGCCGGGAGCCAGTGATATATGTGCATGTATATATACGCACACACACACATATACACATATCTATGTATACATATAGATACATACACATATATATACATATATGTATTATATATATACATATGTATTTATATATGTACATATATCACTGGCGCCCGGCTAACCGAAAAGTACCCAAAATAGTTCTAAGTGTCGCTGTTCACACTGTAAGATTATTTCTGTAGCAAAACAAAAAAAGATTAAAAATTTGTGAACATTTTTTTTTTTTTTTTTTTTTTTTTTTTTTTTGGCCACAAAAAATATACTTTGACGAGTCTTACTGCGCAAAACGCACTTCGATATAACACATTGCTAATGTTCATGAAAGAACGGTGTTACAAGCATTTGAAACACCCGGCATAAAACAGTATTTTTAGTAAATACAGTATGTTCTAAAAAAGTCATTCAAACTGTAAAATTCGACAAGTAATTAATAGTAAATATAACGATACAACAAATGTTATGTTTATAATGTAGCTTATAAATTTTGAATACAGCATTTTTAAAATATCCAAAATTTATAAAATACAGTAGAATCTCATTACAACGAATGTCACTTTAACGAATTTTTTAGTTTAATGAATATATATTTTCCTACGCATTCTCATTATAAAAATATTCATTTTAACGAATTTTTCAAATTAACGAAATTATTGAATGCTTAAAAAGAATAGTCATTTCATTATTACAAATTTTACTTTTTCAAGAAAAAGATATCTCTACTGAAAATTAGAATTTGGGAGATAATTTTCTTCGAAAACTCAATGAAGGGAAGGTCGACGACAGTGAAAGTGAAGCTGGTGACGATTGTCCATCACATTACCGAAGATTGTGTTGTACGGTCAAAAGGAATGCTATCGAAAATTGGAACTCTTAACGGGTAATTATTCAAGCAAAATAATGTTTCGGAAATATTTTATACGACGTTGAATAATATTGAAAATTTTGTTTTTAAAAATGCGTTGTCAAGTTCAGTGCAGAAAAAAACTTATGATATGCGTATATGTATATACAGGGTGTCCGAAAAGTCTGGAAACGGTTAAATAACGGTCAAAATCCTTGAGGTTACTGAACTGAATTTTATGAGTATGTGCTAAAAACTAGAAGGAATAGTGAATCAATATAAACAGTTTTATTGCAGTTTTCGTAAACATGAAAATTCTTCCAAAGCTATCATTAACCTATTTCACTATTGAAACAAGTCTGAAATAATGTGCATACATTTGTACCTATAGCATAGTTTTAATAATTATTATAAATTATTAGCAACTATCTTCATCATGTAATTAGTAGCAGGCAGCACTTGACCCAACCAGATTAAAACGTATCCTTCTAATAATGTTTTAACATTCTTGAGTTAATTACTCTAGATTACTCATCAGCAGATTATATTTAATCCTTGCTGGGTTAACTACCATCTACTACTAATCAGCCGATAAAGAGATAATCTAATTAATTGTTTTCGAAAACTATAGCAGTGTGTTTTACTCACCATCTGCAGAAAATAATATCTACTTCTATACATTTCACATATCCAGTTATGTTATTATCAGCATTGGTTACATGCGTTTACCAAAATTAAGATTTAAACACTGAAAGTTTGACGTTCTTGATGCATGACGAGAAAATTTTAGATGTAAGTGCATTTTCTTTATCATTAAGTACCCATGTTGCATTTACTCATCTAAACAGTCAACGAACTTTATATTTTTTTTCCTTATTTACTAACATTTACAAACATTTAAAAAAGATAACATTTTATGTACGTAACAAATAATACGTTCTTTTACGTTTTAAAAAACACTATAATTTAGTTTTTGAAATTATATTGGTTGGAACTGCCACCAGTGATGGCTCTAGACTGTCTTTGTTTGGAGCACTAAAAGCATCCCTGAAACATATATGTACATATATGGTATTTTCATACCATTATTTTTTACAAGAAATCTTTTTCTTGTTTAATGGCAGAACTTTTAGACAGTAAATAAAATATAGTATTCCTTTTTAATAATAGTGGTAGGAAAATAATAAATATAGAAGCCATGTTTTTAATGTCCCAAATAAAGCCAGTCTCGAGCCGCAAATGACTGTCACACAGTGTCTTTTATTATTCCCTGTTAAATAACTTTTAAAATGAGAACCGTGTTGATTACCAAATAGAATAGTAATGACCACAATAATAAAAACCTTTTTAATGTTGCAAACGCTTGGATTCTCTTCAAAAAGATTTCATTGGAGAGATTCTCATATTTCAAATACGAAATTGTAGCTTGGCCTTTTTACTTCTACAGAAAGTAACCAATGTCTGTTATAAAAACTTTTGATTACATAATGATATTTTTATTTTGTATTCTGAATTTGGAAGGTGGGTCCAAATTTATTTAACTATTTTTGCTGAAAGAGTTTTCATTACAGTTTTAAAGTGCAAGCTACAAATGTCTTAACATGGCGATTTTCTGTTTTGCTCACATTAACCAAATATTACGACAACATGAACTAAATATACAAAAAAGTTAAACAGCAGATAGAACTATCCAATTAGATATTTTTGCAATATTTAATTTAGAAGTTGAAAGACGTGGTGATGTGGAAATCACATGCGTTTTTCTTAAGTTTATCATTTTATCTGAATTTTATTAAAAACTCTCTTTTAATTACTTATTTATTTTACCCTAACTTTTATTTCAGTTCCCTTTTATTTAAATTTTCTTCCATTAAAAGATATTTAGCATATGCGTTTATCAATAAAACTGTTCTCACATACAGTGGCGTAGCGTCAGGGGGGGGCACGATCATTTTACTACCAGTATAATTATATACTACATTTAGCCTTATTTCATCTTTGAACGGTATGAATTAAATAAGGCCAAATATTATATAAAAATACTGGTAGTAAAGTGATCCGTGACCCCCTTGACGCTACGCCTCTGCTCACATAGATATAATTCATTTAAATTATTTTCATCCTCACTAGATATGTAACAAAAGAAAAAAATAAGACAAAGATTGACTTTGTATTCGGTCTGCATTTTATTCTCATTCCATTGCACGTTCGTTAGAAATGTCTTTTGTCTGCTTAATTTTTGAGTTAACTTCTTCGGTAAATCATAAACAATTCCAGTATATGCAATTTGTTTTGTCTATTTCAGCTACATTCTCAAAAGTTTGCTCTCAACGTATATTATACGTTAGAATTCTTGTTGGCTCACTTTTTAGGATTTTTTTCTGTTTACCCTGTCACGAAATACAAAATAATCCTTATTGCATAAAGGGTTACTGATAAATTAAAGTTACTGATAACTGATAATGGTTATTGATAATTATGAGTTTGTATGACACTATTCATTTTCATATGCTCTTTCGACAATTTCGTGATACGAATGTGAGTGTTACAGAAAGCAACATGTGGCGGAGTTGACTCACTCTTTCTCGTGTGCTATCACTTCAAGAAGTGAATAATGTGAACTCACGTTGCTTTAAAATACTCTCCGGCACTATTCCATCCCTTTATGTACGTAATTTGGACACCCATATTAGTCCAGTAAATTTAGACCAAAAAAAGCTTCTGCCTGGAAAGTTTTGGAGAAGTTTTTTTTTCTTTCTTCCTTTATGTTTTTGGGGGTGCTGAACACGAATTTCAACTTTGCCACCTCGTATCTGGTCTGTTTTAAAAATTATAAGCGAAAAACTATGAAAAAATTGGAGTTTTTGCGATTTTTCCCCTGTATTCCAGAAAGGGTTTTTTTTTTTTTTTTTTTTGAAAAGCATATCGCACCAAATTAAACTAGAGAACATTTCCTACATTTTTCATATACAATGTTTGTTTCTAGGATGAATAGTTTTGGCATACGAGTAAAAGGAATATTAGTGATATAATTGAAATTCCATCATCGGAGGGCGAGAACGCGATCCAGTCGCTATGCATCCATTTTAATCACCAATTTGAAGCTGTTTAGTTATTTCTGGTTGCATTTCGAATATGTTTACATTTTCTTACCAAATTTGAAACCTTTTATAGCACTAAGAAAATAAATTGAAATCAGATGATTAGGAAAGATATAAAAACACAATCACTCTGCATAGATGAGAGAACCAATTTTTATTTTTCTGGTAATCGGATTTAAGTACAATTATAAGTATTGTAAGTTTAATATAATAATAACATATGTGGAAGATTATAAATAGGAAAAAAGAGGAATGTAGTGTTGTAGGCGAAAACGCTGAATGTAATGGTTTTGTGAATACAAAACGGGTGGGAGGGTGTCCTTGAAACCCCAGAAAACATTACTGAAATGAACACTAAATTTGTTGAGCGTGATAGACGATCTCGCAAAACGGTATCTAATGAGGTTGTTTTTAATGAGACTATGGTACCAACGTTTTCTCAGGGAAAATTTCTCGCAAACGACAAGAAAAAAACCGATTAATAGTCCTGCTGATGTGTAGATATAGCTCTGAAAATATGGCTTGTAAGCATGCAGAAGTAGATGCCGACAAACTCATTATCGGTTCTGCGTCAATTTGTCGCGCACAACTCATCGCGGAACAATTTATCGCGGCGACAACTCATCGCAGCGTCAATTCGTCGTGGTGTCAATTCGTTGCAACGAAAACATATTTCAAGGCTATGAAGATAAAAGTAAAGATAATTTAGTAAAATTATTTAATGATGTAACTTGTTAGTCATAGTTCTCTATATATAAAAAACAAATTATCATTAAATAATTTTACTACATTATCTTTAATTTCATCATCATAGCTTTCAAAAACATTTTCGTTGCGACGAATTGACACCACGGCGAATTGACGCTGCGATGATTTATCGCCGCGATGAATTGCTCCACGATGAATAGTGCGCAACAAATTGACGCGACAGCCTCATTATCAACACTGCTCTCAAGTTGGCACCTAACCATGAGAACGTGATAATCAATGGTGAAGATGTAGACCTTCTGGTAATTTTAATTGGACTTTTACCAATGTTTAATTCTTGAAACCAGGAAAAGGGAAAAGTCCCCAGAAGATCTATTCACCTTTTTGTGCAGTAGACAAATGAATTGCCAAACACATCCTATTTTTACATGCCATGAGTGGATGCGATACCACTTCTGCATTGTACAGTCAAGGAAAAACAAAATACCTTCAAATTTTGAAGAAATTTTTCGACCTGCAACATGGGGTAGATATATTTAAAAACCCTAGTGGAGTCTCTATATATAAAAAACAAATTATCATTAAATAATTTTACTACATTATCTTTAATTTCATCATCATAGCTTTCAAAAACATTTTCGTTGCGACGAATTGACACCACGACGAATTGACGCTGCGATGAGTTATCGCCGCGATGAATTGCTCCACGATGAGTAGTGCGCGACATATTGACGCGACAGCCTCATTATCAACACTGCTCTCAAGTTGGCACCTAAACATGAGAACGTGTATGTGTAACCATGTGAATGTTACCCCAAGCTGTACAAGCTAAATGTTCCAATGGCCCCAAGCTAAATGTTTTTGAAAGCTATGATGATGAAATTAAAGATAATGTAGTAAAATTATTTAATGATAATTTGTTTTTTATATATAGAGACTCCACTAGGGTTTTTAAATATATCTACCCCATGTTGCAGGTCGAAAAATTTCTTCAAAATTTGAAGGTATTTTGTTTTTCCTTGACTGTACAATGCAGAAGTGGTATCACCATCGTGTAACCATGAGAACGTTAACATCATAGTGTAGCCTATGATGTTATTAAAGCTGGGCTGTTGTTTCTGGTACACCTATACGGATTCAGAGGGAAAGCAACACCTTCCCTAAACAGCTTGGGGTACAGGTGCTGCATAAAATCTGCTTTAAAATATGCAAATATAGCATCGCTCCCTGAAACAGAAGATGCAGCTCGATGTCACTGTCTGCGAATTTACCACCAAGTACAGTTATGGCTAGGTAACTGTAAAACTGCTGAGGAATGGGGCTGGAATAAAACCAAGAGAGACGTCATACCCATAAAAACTGTCAAATCTCCCGCACCAGAAACTGTTCTGTGAAAAATATCCTGCAAATGCAAAACAAACTCTAGTGGAATGTGTGGCTGTAAGAAAGCAAGTTTGTTTTGTTCGCTCCTTTGCCTGAACTGCGACGGCCATTGTGACAATGTCAGCTCCTTCATTGCTGAAGATGTCTTGGAAATAGAAGTTGACTACCCAATACAGGATATTTTAAGTCAAGTGAAGATACAACCTGAGCCATCAAGTGATGATAATGAAGAAGATACCGATGAACCTCTTGTTGAAGAATATCAACCAGGTCCTTCAAAGTGACCAAAACGACATTAATTGGAAAACAACACTACATTCTTCTTTTTTCCTGTTTATAATCTTCCACATATGTTATTATTATATTAAACTTACATTACTTATAATTGTACTTAAATCAGATTACCAGAAATATAAAAATTGGTTCTCTCATCTACGCAGAGTGATTGTGTTTTTATATCTTTCCTAATCACCTGATTTCAATTTATTTTCTTAGAGCTATAAAAGGTTTAAAACTTGGTAAGAAAATGTAAACATATTCGAAATGCAACCAGAAATAACTAAACAGCTTCAAATTGGTGATTAAAATGGATGCATAGTGACTGGATCGCGTTTTCGCCCTCCGATGATGAAATTTCAATTATATCGCTAAAATTCCTTTTACTCGTATGCCAAAACTATTCATCTTAGAAACAAACATTGTATATGAAAAATGTAGGAAATGTTCTCTAGTTTAATTTGGTGTGATAAGCTTTTCAAAAAAAAAAAAAAAAAAACCCTTTCTTGAATACAGGGGGAAAATCGCAAAAACTGCAATATTTTCATGGTTTTTCGCTTATAATTTTTTAAGCAGAAAAGATACGAGGTGGCAGAGTTGAAATTCGTGTTCAGCACCCCCAAAAACATAAAAGAAGAAAGAAAAAAAAACTTCTCCAAAACTTTCCTGGCAGAAGCCTAGATTAACTGGACTATATACTAATTTTATAATATCCCAATTTTTTTTTTTTTTGAAAATTAACATTTAAAATTTTAGTCACACAAATGATGAAACACATTTAATATCTTTATAAATATTAATTCTGCCTTTGAAAATACCTTTCATTTTAGCTTTAGCCATACATCAATGAAAATCGGAGAAATGTCAAAATAGGTTACGTTAAAAACTTGAACAGTTTCAAATTATTTGTAAAAATTTTAGTCCGTATCTAATAAAATTAATATTCTGGATTTAACTTTGAAACGTCTTTATTATTTTGAAGTCGTCAGGTTTTTCAAAGGTTATAAAAGGATTGTAACACTAGTCGGATGTGCCAATCCCAAAACATTTTTCTATCTCATAAATAATAATAGTTCAAAATAAAATAATATGAAAGTTGATAAAATTCCGCGCTTTAATTATTGAGATATGACTATCGCTCAAATCGTGTAAATCCTGAAAAACGTAGCGTAAAAGCACACATTCAGGGCTATTTACACCAAAAATTAATCAACACTAACTTATATCAACTTTTAACTGAATCTGATGTTCGTTTAAACTTAAAAAATTCATTACAGAAAAACAAATGATGCAAACTAATTGCGGTTTGCAGGAATAGTATTAGAGGGAGATCGGATTTGTTTTTAATAACAAAAAAAGTTGCGGTTGAAAAATTACAATAGATGGCACTGCATGCATAATATGAAGCAGATTTATCCAAATCCGAGAAAAGGGCTTTTTTCACGTGCTGGAATACTGAAGCTTGTCAGACACTTCGCTCAAATGGGTCTTTTACTATAAGCCTAACTTGCATACATCTGCTTCATATTATGCATGCCAGCGCCATCTATCAGTAAATTTTTTAACCGCAACTTTTGTGTTATTAAAAAAAACCGATCTCCCTCTAATCCCATTTCTGCAAACCGCAATTTTTTAGCATCATTTGTATATTTTTAATGAATTTTTAAAGTTTTAAGGAACTTATAGCGCACTCAGTATTTTGTGTTTAATGAACAGCAAATTACCCCAAAATGTCTAGATATAAGCAATAGAAAGTAGAAAACTCCCTTAAAAGATTGTTTGGTAGTAGGGTTAAATCATAACTATAATCATAATTCGGCGATAAAAATTTTTGCCGTATCGTTTAATTGTGTGTAGTGTAAAAATTCTCATTCAAATACAAATTAATTCCATTTTTCAACTAATTGAACACAATAATGTAATAGAGACTTACTGATAGGGTATACTATAGTCTATGAAAAAGCTACTCACGCATAATTCAGGACATCAAATGTTTTTTTTTTTCAAAATATTTATTCTTGATTTTAAACACATTTTATTTTAGAATTGCTTGTACAAATGAACGTCACAGAGATGTCAAATAAATTGTATCAAATCTGATCTTTTCTCGGGAATCTTCTGCAACGTCAAAAAGAATCCGTCCATTTTTGACATTTCAATCTATGAAAGATTTAACTGGAAAAGATTTTGAAAATGTTACTATGTAATTAAAGGAATAAATTGTGATATAAATATTTTAAAATGCATATGGAAAAAATAGTAATTCCTTGAAATCATATTTATGCAATTGAAATCAATAAAAATTAACAAATAGAAATTAACATTTAAGGATCTAGACACCCGCAGTGTGTCAGCCACGTTCGTCTGTCATACTAGTGTGTTACATTACACGAACCATTTCGAGCTCTTTTCGCCAAATTTCGACACTCTACTACTGAAAATCTATTTGACTTACGTGCTTGTAATTTTAGATGTGTAGTAAGGCCTCTTTAATTATCCAGAATCCAAAATTTTAGGAATAACGCATAATTATTTTCCGAGATAATGATATTTGAAAATGTCGATAATCGATAATTTTATCACTGACTCACTCACTCATCAAAAAAATCTCCTATATCTACTGCACATATAGACTTCAAATTTGGTACGAAGTTCGTTTACACTATAAGGAATCGAAAACAAAAATCTGAAAATCGACTAATTACCCACTTGGAGGTGTCCATTTTTAGTTTAACGTTATGGCTATTAGACGAAACTTTAATTTGCCAAAAAAGCACCAAATGTTGAATCCGGGCTGACCTTGCAGCAAAATCACCTGATTATCAGCCGCTTTTGCCTAATTTCAGAGAATTATTTTTTTGAGTAATGGTGCATAAAATTTACCTTTTTAGTTAGATTGTGAAAAAACAAAAAGTTCTTGAGGGAATGAATACATATATCGAAATACGCATACATTTCGAGACATCCGCAGTTGAAATTCGTCTAATCCCAGAATTAAAAATGTAAACAAAAGAGAGGCATTGCTGTGATTCAAATAAATATTGATCATGGATGTGTGACTAACATGGGTCTAGGCAGTGTAGCTGTGGACAATCTTGCGGTGTCTCGGACTCTCAACGCTAGTGCTACGGATACTCTATCGATTTCCTTTGCGGATAAAGGTGCTACTCTACCGATTTTCGCTGCGTATAATGACAATGCTTGCAGAGGACTATCAAATATCATTTCGATGTCTTTCGATAACGACACGAATTTTCAAACTGTTGGATACGGAGGGTTTTGAAGATGCAAATTCTTGCTATTCTGTTGTTTCAGTGGACGAATTCGAATTTTAATAATTACTGTCTGTTTACTTTCAAGATTGTATGCTGTGTGTCAAATAAATGTTATAATTAAGGTGCAAAAGGTGCATTAGCATTTTATGTTTAATTATAGTTTGAGCCAATACCTTCTACCACCAGACTAAAAACCTACATGAGTAAGAGCTAAATGTCAGCCGGATTTTCTTGTTAGTGCTTGTTTAAGTTTTATAGTATTTGTTTGATATTATTTGGATAGCTTCGTCATTTTATTTGTAAATATGAATCGGACTGTTGATTTATATGTTAATGAGTCTGTAATGGTAAAACATAAAATTATGTCAATATGATTCGTTATTTCACAAATAATAAAAATTTCGAATCAATACATTTCGTTTCAAAACAAACATTAAATACAGCAGTATTAAAATGCAGATTTCTGCCGCAAATTAACAGGCAAATATCTTGTTGTAAGAAATTTAAATTAAATTGAATGTTGCCTGGTGAATAAAATAGTCACTTCTAAACACATTAAAAACCATTAAGTAAAGTGTTTAAGTATATTTTAACTGTACAAAAAGTAATGATATCTAACAAAAACATATCTGTGAAAAAAGGAAGCCAAATTCTGTAAAAAAAAAAAAAAAAAAAAAAAAAAAGGATATGTAGGTGGGTGCCAAGTTCAAATAAAATTCACTCAAACATACCTACTGAAGTATTATAGCATTGTTTAAACTATTAAAAAAAATTATAGCAAATGTACGAAAAGCTCTATTTCTTATGCAGTAACGTTAGATTTTGTTTGTTTCTTCTCTCATAACCGATAGATCATATCGCCATTCGAACGCCTTTTAAATTTGCTTTCTTTCTTAAACTTCTATCTAGTATGAGAACATTGTTAATATAACATGTGCTGTGTTAATTTTAGTTGAAATACTATAAAAGTATTTTATTCTTTGTCCCAAATGAACCCTTTTATACTCCATAAAGCTTTATTCATTAGTTATATTGTTTAATCTTAAAATGTACATTAATTATTATCTTGCTTTCTGTGTATTTCTTCAATAATAGTACTATCGAGTATGTTTCCTTTTTCTTTCCAATTGGTGTATTTTTTCCATCTTTTTTTCAAGAAAATAAATCTTCTAATTGTATTTAAGCAGTAGAACCATCATGCTCGTGAATATATATATGTATATATATGTTGTCTTTTGAATTCAAAGGTTTTTTTTTTATATATATATGCAATATATATATTGTGTGTACGTGCATGCTTGTATTACAAAAATTATATTTTAAAAATTTTAGACTGAAAATAAATTTGAAAAAAATGAGTTCTCGCATTCCATAAAACAATTTCCTAACAAGCAGTTACTCAGAAAAACTTCGAACATTTACTCATAATAGAAATAAAAATAGGAGTTCTCTCTGTTTCCTGAAAACCCTTAAAATAAAATATTTTCTGTTCTTTCTTCTGCAAATTCTGGTAATGACCGTCATCTGTTTGACTTTCTACGATACCAACAAAGAAAAAACAAGATCAAAGATTCTTTAAATCAGTTTAGAATTTTGTTGAACTTCTCACTACCTTACTAAAGCTGTGAAGTGTAAATAAGAAAATCCTTCTTTAAGAGACTTATCTTCTTTAATGGTCTAGCGTACAGATTAAAGAATACAAAACAGAAAATAAATAAAGTTCTTTAGAAGTAAGTATATTTCATGATTTAAAAAAAATAATAATTTTAAAGTTTTTAAAAGTGTTTCAAGCATTAACGATGACATTTTAATTTTTTTGTTTGGATTCTTAGCAGTATTGTTATTACCTTTATTTTATCTACTGCGAATTATTCGCATATACACGGTGTCTTAAAATTAATTATTTTTTTAAAGGCCAGTATTATGTAAATGGTGGCACTTATTGAAGTTATTGCTTTTCCTTATTTTGAACTAAATTCTTTCGTAAATACCTGTGTGAATTCGACGTTACAGGAACACAATTGCTTGCCCCTGAAAGGGTTAACATAAAGTAAAATCTCGCAAATGTTGCTATGTTAAACAAACACTAGTTGCCTCGTCGCCGGTCAACAACGTTTGGTAATGAAAACACGAGTTAACTCGTGACCGGTCAACAAGTTGTTGAGTATTACATGTCGGATTATATTTTATTATTATTATGAATATTATTATTGCTACGCGTTACACAATCACAACTTTTTAACCCTTCATGTCGAACGTCCCTTCAAAAAATTTTAATCTTTTAGCACCAGAAAATCCAAATAGAAATCTTTTTCTTATTTAATCAGAAAAATTTTGTGATTGCATATCGTCGCTACCATTTCAAACTATCGAATATGAAAAAAATAATTTTTTCATTACTTTTAAAAATGTGCCGATTGGCACCACTCAATTTTATTAGAAATCTAAGGCTAGTAAAAATACTAATAGAAATTTGTAAAAAAAAGGTTTGCTATTGAGAAATGACGAATTCATACCGGAAATTTCGAGAAAGTTTATTTTGCTTTTAGTAAACATAAAATGTCTGTCAAGAAATAAAGCAAAAATTTCTATTTGAAATTTCTGGTATGGATTCGAAAATTCTGAAAAAATTCTGAAAATCTCATTTAATCAGAGATGTTTTGTGATTGCATATGTCAAAATAATTATTCTTGTTCACTGATAAGTAAAATTGGGATTCTACCCACCCTTCACGTCACGTATACGCGACGTGTGAATCTAGAAGGATTTAAAAATTTGAAATACTGAAGAAAGTAGCTGTACAGAATTCTAGCTGAAAAAAATTAAATACTACTTGGAAATAAATAAAATATTTTATATGAATCAAGAAGAAAATGAGTATTTAGCGATTCCGTAGTGCCTATATACAACTATCTCTTACTCTTGCAAGGCCGGCATACATTTGTTGCAGAAGCTAATTAGCTGAAATTTGGGTGTCCCGCGTAACATTGAGAATTTTATAATGTGACCCAAAAGCCTGACATGCCGAAGACATCTAGTAGAATTAAAAGAAAATACAATTCCTTACTAAATACTGATATATGCATCCGTATAAAATTAAAATGTTTAGCGTTGGATGTTTAAAATCTAAAAATAAACCCATAATAAAATGAATTAAAAATAATGTTAAATTCATTTGACAAATATTAATTTTTATTTTTCTAAAAATTCAGCCGATGGAAATGCTTAAAAAGACATTAGCAACTGGCAGTATTTTTAGATATAAAAACAATTTTTATTCTAAATATTAATAATAAATTTACGATAAACAGTATGAATTATAATCTACATAAATTTTTAAAAAGAAAATAATTATCCTTTGTCCAAAACACAGCTGTATAAATTTGCTGCTTCTTATCTCAAGACGTTTTGTACTTGCGATAATTTGTGTAATAAATATCTATTGAATCGCTTCAATGCACTTGTTACAACAGAAACAACGTTTAAGAAATGTGCAAATAGTCATCGCTATAATTGTTAATCATTTACATTTTTGATATGCATATAGGAAAAAAGCATTTTTTTAATTAAGTTTTTAATTTTTGTATGATTAAGTTCAGTAAATAGCCTGTATTCATAAACAAACAATAACAAATTAATGCCCAAATATCTCTCAGATACGATTAATTAAATCTATTCACATATACATATTGACATAAGAAAAGATATGAAAATATTTTTCATGTACTTTATCAATTTATATTCGTTTGTTACCGAGTTTCTCCTTTCCGTTATTCATCGATTTCCTTTAACCCAATTCATATTGCTATCAAAATATTCTTATAAGGTCATATATTTCTTACTTGGTGACATAATGCACTAAGGAAAATATACTGCACAGGAAACTTCTTCAATAATAAAAAAAAAAAACAAGCTTTTATTTTATATTATTTGCATTAGACTTCTAAAAAAAAAAAAAAAAAAAAGAATAAAAAAGCTACTGCTTTTATTACTTACTACCCATCATACGTAGTATAGGGTAAATCTTGTAATCGTTTTAAAAATCGAAAAAAAAAATCTACGGATTTACACGTTCCGGACACTGGAGATTCCGAAAAACAAACTTTTAGAAAAAAAAAAGATTTGCCGTCTGTGTGTGTGTCTGTGTGCCTGTCGGTCTGTCAGTAAACGCTCTCTCCCCCGAACAAATTGAAATAGAGACTTGAAATTTGCTATATAATTAGTATGTAATAATGAGAAGAGGCTTATTGAATTTCAGTAACCTCGATTATCCGAAACTATCTTTTTCGGACTCTCAAAATATTCGTTCTGATAAAAGGTATATAAACATTTTCGAAAATGTTTATTTTAAGGAAGAAATATAACAGACAATAAAAAAAACATACATTTTTCATAAAGAATGATGTCAATCGGGAAATTAGTTGCTGAGATATTTGTAATCCTATTTCCACAATCTTCGATTTTTCATGACCCTGTATTTCATTGAAATTTCAAGTCAAAGATCTATTTTAATTGGAAATGAGACGGTTAATCCGACGCAGTAAACTCTTAGTTAATATGATTATTATTTTCGGAGCTATAAGGACGTTTCTTTTACGCAATTCAGTAATAGCGCATTTAAAGTTTAAGACGTCATCAAGACAGGATTTTATTCGAATTGTAATGCATTTTATAAATAGTTTATACATGTTTTATTTTATATTTTATATTATAGATATCCATGATGGGAAAGTATAACGGTGGCCGCCAACAACTAGTTTTCTTGTGTTAAAAAATAAATAATTTGTTCAATAATAGAACTATAACGATATAATGAAAATAAATGCACAATAATTAACAGTATGCATCGAAATTTTCCCCATATAAATAAACATACAAAAAAGTAAACTATACTGATTTATCATCTACATATCCTTTTATCTTCATGTCTGACTTGCAATCTATCAAACAACTTTTTATACTTTTTATACATACATAGCAAAACCCGCTGCTTTGCTCGCGTAATTATTCAAAAATGCCAAGTAGTATTTGTGTGTCCATACCACATATCCTTCTATATATATAAAAAAAAGTAATGGTTTGGAAATGGACCAATAAAAATCTGCGTAGATTTTCCGGGTTATTCTCATCCCTTTTTTACTAGGGACTTTTTTGAGGAGCGATTACTTTTTTTCTAGCCATCCTACGGATTCGAAAATCATACCACCAGACGCGAAATATAACAAGCTTTCAGAAATTCAAAAAATTATCACGGTCGGACAGTAAAAACTCAAAAAATCCTTAAAAATCGAGTAAAAAATCTTTTATTGAAAAAGTCATCTATATATATATTTGTCTTACGTGGCGCGAAAATAGGGCTGAATTTGTAGCTTATGGTTTGGCAACAACCGTAGTTTCCAGAGCTCAGACCAATGAACAGACTAGATTGTGTTATATCAGCTCCGCCTCCAATCCAATATGGCGGTCACTGTGAAAGCAGTGAAACCATAGAATGAAATTCAAACTAGCAATTATTAAAATAAAAATAACATGTACGTAATCCAAAGCGTCTGAGATGATTCCTCATTTTAATTATGAGTAATATCGTTAATTTCAAAAGAATTCACAACTCTTATTTAGAATTCATTTACGAATTTCACTCACTCAAGAATCGGAAAAAAAAATCAACTGTCTAGGTTGCACCTGCCGCCATCTATTGCTGTAAATTGAAGTAAAAAAAGGATTTTTTTTGTAAAAATCTATAATCATTTTTTTCCCCTAATGAATTTAAGCCGCGCTGTACAATATTATAGGTGCAACAAGTTTTAAACTAATTATGTTACCAAGATCCTTTTTTCATAGTATTTCAATGATTTATATGTCCATTGGTAGCGCCAACTAAATGCATTTTTAGTTATGTTTTCAACGGAGAATTACTTTTTTACATTAAAAAAATTGTCGTGCAATAATTAAACTAATTATGTTTCCAAGATCCTTTTTTTTTCATAGTATTTAAATGATTTATGTGCCCATTGGTAGCGCCAACTAAATGCATTTTTAGTTATGTTTTCAACGGAGAATTACTTTTTTACATTAAAAAAAAATTCAATTTCATATGTTCAAATGTTTTATGGTAGAACTTATTCCGGCTAGAATTGCTGAAAGAGAAAAAGGGGCGAGCGAGCGAAGCGAGCTGGGACCGCGTAGCGGTCTCAATGTGAATTGTTTCGCAATTCACGGGGGGTTGGCGAGCGTTAGCGAGTAGGGGGCTGAGCCCCCTAGTTTTGTTATATTGTTGCCAATTTCTAAATAAGCACAAATGATTATAGTTTATCTCAAATAAAAAATGTATTTGCGTGAGACTATTAAAAACAATAATGAAAGTTTAAAATAATAATTAAATGATCACGTGTGGAAAGCAGGAAATAAAGAAAATTACGTCATAAAAATTGTGTTTACACATGAATATTAAAAATAAAAAAGATGAATTAAATGAAAAAGCATTATAACTAGTTAAATGAAAGAGCATTATAACCTGATTACAGAAGATAGTCGCCGTTCGTGATATCATCATCATCATCTTTTTAAAACAGGATACATTACCAGGTTTTAATAGGCTGTGAAATCAGAACGGGGGTTGATGAACGTAGCGAGCAGGGGGCTGAGCCTCCTAGTAATTCAAAAATACTAATTAAGCTAAAATAGGAGTAAACTCCATTCTTATATTGCATTAGTCGAACATGATACTTAAATGAATGAAAAAAGCTAAAATTAATTCCAAATAAACGGTAATTTAGAATGTAATTTGAATCTTTTCTGCTTATTTCATTTTTCATTTAAAATTTTGTAATTTTTAGAAACCGTTCTTAGCGAGAATTTACATCTTAAACGTAATTACCATGCCAAATTCAAACTTCCAGGTATTCAAATTTCTATAACAACTATATGACAAAAATTGCAATTTTAGAACGTATTTTGTTCCTGCACAATTTAAAAAAATCTGGTTTTCATAAAACTGTTCTGTGGTTAAATTTATGTGTTTGAAATAAGAGCTATGTAAAATCTCAAGTTTCTATAACTAACAATTTTAGATAAATCATAGTTTAGAAGATGTTTCGAATGCTTCTTGCTCAATTCACCCTTTTAAATTTCGAATTTTTTAGAAATCGTTTTTTGCCTGCCCTTACATCTTAAAAATAACCACCATACTAAATTTCAAATTTCTATCTCAGCAGCATCACAAAAACTGTAATTTTAGAACATTTTTTGCTTCTGTACAATTTTAACCCTTTCCGGCACAGTGGTCCTACTCCGGGCACACCTAATTTTAATTCAAAACTTGCATTCGACACCAAGAATATTTTAGTAAAATTTTGTTTCTATAATGAAAGTTTAAAATAAGGAGTTCTTATTTTCTAAAAAAGTCGTTTGTAAATTCCGGTGTCAGTCAGTAATTTCTCATTTTACGAACAGACTTTGCCTGTGCCTGAAAGGGTTAAATTTCGAATTTTGTAAAAACTGTTGTGTACGAGTATTTACGTCTTAAATATAACAGACATGTCAAATTTTAAGTTTCTATCCATAATCATTCGAAATAAACCTCAATTAAGAACGTTTTCAGCTCATTTCACACATTTAAAATTCGAATTTTCAATAAACTTTTTATATTGTTCATGTGTATCGTAACAGTAAAATTTCAAGTTTCTAACACAAATAAATCTAATTAAATTGTAATTTAGAATTTTGCTGCTCACTTTATCCTTAAAATTTCGAATTTTTCAGAAATCGTTCTTAGCGAGCATATCCATTTTGAATGTAACCACCATGCCAATTTCAAAGTATCTGTACCAACTGTATCGCATATATTACTCTTTTAGCACGTTTTTTGCTCCTGCACCTTTTTAATTTCAAATATTTAGAAAAGTGTTCTGAATCATTTGCATCTCTGGAGTAACAGCCACGCCAAATTGCAATATTCTTGGCTTAAAAGTTCAAAATAAATCGCAATTTATAACGTGTTTAGAACACTTTTTGCTCGTTTCATCCTTTTAATTTTTGAATTTTTTTAAAAAAAGGTTCTTACAAGGAAGGTCTCCATAAGCGCATACACAGAAATTTTTGAAAAAATTACAGAATGTTCTTCTCATGAGGATATATACGCCTATCAATTTTTTTTGCGGAACCTCGATATAACGTCCGTAAAAAAATATGAAAATTTCGTTTATTTGGCGATTTATCACCGGTTGGCGACGGAATGAAATTAACCCTTTCAGGGGCAAAGTACTTCTGTTTCTAAAATGTTGAAATCATTGAGTCACACCAGGATTTAACAACAAATTTATATTCAAATAAGTAAAAGATTTTCTTCAAGTATATTATAAAAGTAAAATTTGATTCCAAATTCCGGTGTCATTGTGGCATTTGGGAATTAAAATTAAGTGGGATATATTATATTCCACCGTTCTTCAAGGGGTTAAAAAAATACGCTTTTATGACAAATACTCTTTAAGGAAAAACTTTTTCATACTGAACTTGTTTATGCATGTTTAACTTACATAATAAATAAATTTTTATAACTACAATTTTGTGTACACATTTATATGTATATATAATGGAATTTAATGATTGTATTTTACGATTTAAAACAAAATTTAAATTGATTAAAATTGTTTCAAGTTCAAAAATAAGCCCGAATCTGAACATTGTCAATTCAAGAAAGTTTTTGTTACTATGGAAACAACGACTTCTTCGATACAGAAATGTATAACGAACCCGTTTGTCATCGGGCTTTTCCTTTTAAAGTACATTTAAAAATTACTTGTGCAACCGTTGAAGCCATTTAAATTAGAAAAAATCGTGGAATGGAGGATAAAACAATAGGCAAAATTTCATTCAATCGGTAATAAATAGAGAAAAAACGTGAGTGATTTATTTAACCTGATTTTAAAAATATTTTAAATTAGAATTAATGCAGACGTACAGAGTGTTGAAAATGTTGAACGCAAAATGCAAACGATTCTGAACAAGAGGGTATAGTATCACGAGCGATAGAATTAACCCATTCGTATAATTTTTTAATCTTATGACAATTTTACGCTTTCAAATTTTACAAAAATCTCATAGACAGGTCTCATAACAAGAATTTCTTCAAACTGTTCGCTTACTTTAATATGCCTTTCAGATTCATATATTTTTAAAATTCCGATTGTTAACTAAAAGTGAAAATAAACATACAAATTCAATAATTCAATAATGCACATAACTTAAATGTCAGCTTCCAAAAAATAGAACATATTTTTTCAGTGGTAAAAATAAATAACTGCAACAACAAGCAGCTTGTATATATTATACAAAAAATAATAAATATTTCATTGTTTAAGTTTAAATTCATTAAATATTGCGCATTCGAATAATCATTTTTCAAGCAATTAAAAATGCATTAAAATCGTTTGCGTTTGGCGAAGGAAAACTGTTGCTAGCCAAATCGTGTGTTTTTGCGCCAAATACTCGATAGTATTTTTTTTTGCACATTTTCTACTGGGATTCCGCAGCTAAATTTCACTGTTCCTTTATTACATACATGAGAAGCTTCATTAGCATTTTTTTCAAAAATTTCTGAGTATGCGCTTTAAGAAGACCTTCCTTGCTAGTGAGCATTTACATCTGCAAAATTAGAGTGTCCCAAATAACGACATCGACCAATGTTGAACGAGGGTCGATCCAGAAATAAGGTTCCCAAAGAGCTCCAGCCCCACGGGAAGGTGCGAGGCGAAATACGGCAACAGCGCTGTGCGCGGCTGTTCCCACACTCGCGATTCCCCCGGCCACGCTTCGCTGCGCCGCTCATTCTTGATTCAGCAGCCGTCCGAGATGGAGGTTCCCATTGTTGATACCGCCAAGATCCCATCCTCTCAGACAGTTATTGTGCAACACAAAGAAAACTCAGGCGAGCTATCCAGAACCGCCGGTGAGGGCAATTGGCGGCCGGTGTAACGTTGCTTCACGCAATGCCCGACCTAAGGTCACCCGTCAAACCCAGGAATTTTTGACACAATTTGGGTGGACTGTCATGCTTCACCCACCTTACAGTCCGGAACTCGCACCTAGTGATTATCACTTGTTCCCTAAGTTAAAGGAACACTTGGGTGGCCAACACTTCCGGAGCAACGATGACGTCATAGAAGAGGTGAAACGCTTCTTCAGCGGGTTAGCGCCGGAGTTCTACGACTTTGGGCTACAGAAGTTGTAGCACCATCTATAAAAATGCGTAGAAAAAGATGACGATTATGTAGATAGATAAACTTTCTTCTTTCCAACAATGTAAATTTCTATGAGAATAAACAATGTTGCTATTTGTAAATTTGATGGGAACCTTATTTCTAGTTCGACCCTCGTACTTTAAAATAAGAGGTGGTGACCGAATATGCGGATTTGTTGCATTCTCTATTGCAAAACAATTTTTTATACATGTTTTTATAAATATCAATATATTTTCTTTCCCTGTGATTATATATATATATATATATATATATATATATATATATTTCTTTTTTTTTTTAAAGATGTATTGAGTCGTTATAAAAGAAATTTGTATTTCTTGCGTTCTCTCTAAAAACGTCGAGGGATGATGAATGAAAATATTACATATTGGTTCAAGAGGTTTTTTTTTTTTTTACCATTGGGAAAATGGTTGTTGTTTTCAATCCAGAATGGACCTCTTGGCGTCGTCACTTTATTTTTTTAAAGTGGTTTTAACGGAATTCTGTAACTTTTGTAGACTTTTTCTTTGAATAGGCAATAGAAACGCATAAAATCGATACAAAAATGTTAAAGTTACAAAAAAGATAGATGCAAACTATCAGATATGAAAAAAAGCCGAATTCAAAAATTGACGTCGGATGAGAAATCGTCTAATAAAGCAAAAAACGTGGTCTTCAACTTTAATTTTCTCAAAATACCTTTAGCTCAGACATCAATCTAAACAAGAGTTAAAGTTATTGTAGGAAAGCCCCGACAAAATATTAAGGTATATATTAAGGATAAGGTGCAGTAATGGAAAATGCTTTTCAATAACTGCGACGATGGTTCAAATGAAATTTTTTGCGAGGACAGAGAATGCCAGGATAGCTTCAACTGTAGTAATGGAAAATGCGTTTATTTGTAAATGGTTCCGATGAATATTTTTGAATAATTAATATTTTTAATTAATTTGATTTTTTGTAAGCTTTCGGAACATTTTCCCAATGATTATGTAATTTGTTAAATTACAATTTTTTTAATTTTATTTTTTAATTTATTATTATTTTTTTAATTTGAACAGTCTATTAGTATTTAATGCTTTTTATACAATCATGGAGTTCTTATACTCAAAGTGTTTTTTTTTTTTTTTTTGTTATAATAAGGCATATCTGCTCAATATAAACATTAAGATCCTTAATTCTTTTCTATGTCTCCTTTCTCTAAACTTTTATCTTCCAGCTTCTACTGACAAAGTAAATCTATTTCTAGCTTTCAATGTTCGCTTTATTTTATTTTATTGATTAATATATGTGACAGGGAGCTGAGTGTTTAAGGTAGACTTACTTTATTTTGGTAAAATTATCAGTAAGGGAGACTTATTGATTATTAGTACATAACCCGGATTTAAATCTGCAGATTCAGGAGAATAAAATTAAGATGTTCTGCAAAACATCCACAAAATCAGATGACTTAACTTTAATCTTAATTCTTTTATTATCATTTTTGTAATATACATATTTGTAAATAAACGTTCTTTATTATGTTACTTTAATTTTTATTTCTGTCACTACATTAAGTGTGTTTATTATTTTAGGAACGGTATTTTGCAATCTAGGTTTTAATTATACCTTTTATTTTTATCGTTTCAATTTTAAAATTTAAGTTATTCGTAGTAAATTTAGATGATCGCTTATGGTTTTAAAGGAAAATTATCATCGATATCACACAACGCGAAATAAATATTATTGTTTAGTTAATCTAATTATTAATTGTTATTAATTAACTTTATTAATTGTTATTAACCCATTTATGCCCAGCGTCGATGTTTTAGTAAAATGAGAAAAGTACATTTTACACCACTTAAAATGTAATAGGAATTTGATATTTAATTTTACCGAGGAGGTTCCATAAAATGAGCCACCAAATTTCTATTAAAAAAAAAGTGGTGTGAAATTTACTTGTTTCTATTTTACGAAAACGTCCCTAAATAGGGACGCTATGCATAAATGGGTTAATTAACTATATTATAAAATCATGACGCTAGAGCAAATGTTGTTTCTTATCTTACACTACAGTGGTGGCCAAAAGTGTGGACATTTTTTGAAAGTTTCATGTTTTTCAACTTTGTGTGCTTGTAGAATATATAAATTTTCACTTAAATACAAACGTTTATATATCAAATTGAAGGTAATTTAATGTAGAATTTAATAATAAAAACAGTATTCAATATCTGTATTACAAAAAAAGTTATGCAACTAATAGTAAGATGTATCTTAGATTTGCTTTTTTGTAAAGTGATACTTACACAATGAATACTTAGTAGGATAACCCTTATTTTTTAAGACAGCTTCACAGCGTCTTTTCATCGAGTGAACGAGTGTTTGTAGTTCATCTTTCGTAATCACATGGTGCGAAGAATCAATTATAGCTTCAATAAGTTGTCTTTTATTGGATGGACGTTTTTTTTCGTACAAGAATTTTCAAACGTCGCCACAAATTTTCAATTGGATTGAGATCAGGGCTGTTTCCTGGCCATGGTAATATATCTATGCCTTTATTTTGAAACTATGATTTGCATGCTTTTGCTGTGTGGCATGGAGTTGAATCCTGGTACTTCTGGTAACTTCTGGTAAAGCTGGTACTTCTCCTACTCTACGTCTCACGTATTTTCTACCATCACTACCAAAGAGCGATATTTTACTCTCATCGCTCCAGATTACTTGCTTCCATTGATTTTCTGACCATTTAATGTGTTCGTTTGCCCACTTAACTCGTTTTTCGCGTTTCTTTTGATTTAAATATGGTTTATTTCCTTGGAATTCTAGCTTGTATTCCAAATCCTGATAACCTTCTTCTTATTGTTCTTAAACTTACTGCAATACCAGCTGCATTCATTTCACATCTAATGGCATCTGATGAAAATTTTCTATCTTGAAGGCATAGTCGTTTAATGTTTACATCGGCAGTAGCACTTGTGCATTTTTTTCGGTCTGATTTGGCCTTATTTTCCACTGATTTCGTTTTTAAATAACGTAAACAGAACTTTCGTACACCAGAACAAGTCACTGAACCACCAACTTGTCTTACAATTTCAGCATAAAAGAGGCCATTTTCTCTCAATATGACAATTCGGCTTCTTTTTGTAGATGTCCAATTAGTTCTTCTTGTTGATGACATTGTTTAAAATTAGTTTAATTTAAAAAAAGGACTTTAAATATTCAAAAACAGCAATACTCTATTTAATTGTACTAGTATGCATCATTCCGCAAAATATTTCCACAACAATAACTTTTTTACCATCCAAATAACCTAAACTATAGTTACATACATTTGATTGGTCCTCAGAACAGTGTTTGTGTTTGGCTAGTACGCTTTTATTACAAAACACGTCCTTATTCAAAACGATTTGTGTTTGTTTGTTCTACTAAAATGTTCTACTACTTTTTTTGTAATACAGATATTGTAATACTGTTTCTATTATTAAATTCTACATTAAATTACCTTCAATTTGATATATAAACATTTGTATTTAAGTGAAAATTAATATATTCTACAAGCACACAAATTTGAAAAACACGAAACTTTCAAAAAAATGTCCAAACTTTTGACCACCACTGTATATCTCGGATAAATAATAATTTTAATCTCCTTTCGTAAATCTCAAATAAAATAACAAATCCTGCGTTGAAATGCTAAATTTATATCAGATTAACTGAGCAGGACTGTAGCATTCCAGAAAGTGCTAATCTTTTGTAATCATCTGTCAGCGAAATTTTTTTATGTCCTGCTTGAAACTTATTTTAAAAACCATAGTTGTCTGAGCAAAGAAAAAACTCATACAAGCATAATATTACTTCGAGGCTACGATAAATATTAAAACCTTTCGCCAAGCGCAATTCAAAACATATTTGTCGAATTTCGTTCTATTTCATAGAAGGTACCTATAAATTGTGAAAAGCAATTGTGAAAAATTAGCGAGAATAATTTTCAAACAGCTTAGAAATTATGTTAAACACTATATAAAAAAGCCCAATTAAAGTACATACGTTACAAAAGTTTAGTGCGTATGGCACTTTCACCGGCGAAGACTTTTGTTGACAACCGCATTAAAGGACGTGGAACAAAAAAATTACGCACGGACTAATATTAGAGTATTACAGACTTTCACAAACTACTGTATTAAATCAATTCAAATATATACTTAAAATAAAAGTACAAATAAATATTATGAAACAAAATAATAAAATAACACGTAATTACTGAACATCGCGTATAAGTGAGAGGTCACTGTATGTATAATTCGATAGCCTTGAAACAATTGTGCTATAAAATTGTTCTTCATCATCAGATAATTGCCAAAAGGTTAAATACAATTCAGCGTCAGTAAAAAATGTAATTTATATCTTTAAAAAATTTTGACAATTTGAAAAAATAACAACTTCCACATAGCAATTTTAGTTTGCAGCAAATTTGCAGCAGTCTTGCTTTGCAAGTCTGCAAACTTGCAGCAAGTTCAGCACGACAAGTCTGCAAGTTCATAGCAAGACTGTAGCAAGTTAACGCAAACTTCGAAGTCACCATACATTAAACTTGCAGTAAACTTGTCATGCAAGTTACACTCTTGTCGTGTCAAATGCACTGCAAACTCATTGCAAACTAGTAGAAAATTTAGCTTTGTCGTGTCAAATGTACTGCAAATTCATAGCAAACAAACAGAATTTAGCTTTGTCGTGTCAAATGTACTGCAAATTCATAGCAAACTAACAGAGTTTAGCTTTGTCATGTCAAATGTGCTGCAAACTCATTGCAAACTAGTAGGAAATTTAGCTTTGTCATGTCAAATGTACAGGAAATTCATTGCAAACTGTAGAGAATTTATCTTTATCACGTCAAATGTACTGCAAACTAGTAACCTTTTTATGTCACACTATCTGCAAATGCATTGCAAACTTTGAATCTTGTCATGTCACACTATTTGCAAATAATTTCATAGAAACCTTGTGAATATTTTGAATTTTATATGATCATACCTTTCAGGGTTTGAAATAATGTGCGAGATTGCACAAAATCCCCCTTTTTTAATACAGACTGATAAATTTTGAAATTTTTTATAGTTGAAAGACGATATTAAATTAAATTTAATACTTATATAATATCAGTGTAAAAACTGTATATTATTTATGTTTTATTGTTTATTGAATGTACACTATTTGTGCAAAGTAATTGAAAAATTCTAAGGAGTTCAAGAATTTTAAAGGGCTTACTGTATTTTTTTTATGTATGCCACCCCCTCGGGTGACAGACACACCCACCCTAATTTTAATGCCTCATTTGGAGAGATACACAGGGTGCATTAGTTGATGCTTTAACAGGGTTTGTTTGTATGCTTTTACTACAATTTTTTAATAGAATTTTTCTATTTAATATTTAAATAGCAGAAATTGTTAACGCCTCGCTCAATTGTAGGATTTGCATTACTTTTCTGCATTTAAATAATGTGAAATATTCTATTAAAAATTTGTGGTAAAAGCATAGGAACCCTGTTAAAATTGCACAGTATTCACAATGTATAATGTTAATCGTTTCTTAAAGTTGAATTTTAAATTACCAGCCAACTATTTTATGCAGTGATCACAATAATCATGTATACAGAGACCAGGCAAATCTCAAATACGATATCATGTATCACATGGATGGGTGCAAGAAGTCCATCCAAGACAAGAATGAAGACTTTTCTGAGTATTTGGAATAACCCAATGGAAATTGTCTAGTAGATTTTTGTCTTGCATTATGGCTAAAAATTGATCTCTTAGATGAAAAGAAAGTGATTAAAAGTTCTGGATAGTAAAATTGTTATTATTTAAGTATATAAAGTAGAATTTACTATCAGTCAAAAATCTCTCCAAAACTGAAGGTCTTGCACCCATGATCACATGCATCCAGATTTTAAAAATAAGTTTTAACCCTTTCAGGGGCAAGCACTTGTGCTCCTGTAACGTTGAATTCCCACCGGAATTTAGGAAAGAATTTAGTTCAAAATAAGAATAAGCAATTTTTCAACTTTTTCTCGTCAAAGTTAAAAAAGTAAAATTTAATTAACAGTTTCTGGTTTGAATCGGATTAAAATTAGGTGGTATATAATATATACCACCGCCCCTCAAAGGGTTAAAGAAGAAAAAAACGTGTTACAAAATACAGCAATGCCCCCCCCCCCCAACCAAAAAGTAATAATCACTTGAACTTTGCTTTTGTAAACATGAGATTTTTATTTTACTTCCTTTAATTTTCTTTTCAGTATGTCATACACATTTAAGACAGATGATTATTCATTGTGCACGATACCAGTCTCCATTTTCTAATCTGCTACACTTCAATTAAGTTATTGATCAATGCTAAATTTTACTTCTAGATAAATTAAGGAGTTTTTAAAAAGGTATTTTGTTTATTTCAGGAGTTGCAAGTACTCTTAGAAAACTTTTTCATTTCTAAGAAGTTTCCAAGGAGTCTGTATGCATCTTGTGGTAAACAAATACCTAATTCAGAGTAAACTACATGCCTAATTTTGTCAAAATGGGGCATGTATTGAGAAATGAAGCTGTCATTTACTTCAAGGGTGATCATGGGTTCATGAAAAAATACCTGAAATTTTAGCGAGAAAATAATTCTATATGGACAGAGGGGAGAAGGAACAAAATTTATTACAGGTAGGTCAAATTATGAAAAACATTAATTTTAATTGTTTAGCAATCATGTGAAATTTATATTTTAATCTTATTTTATGAATTTAATTATCAGAAAAACAGAAATTCTGTACTGAAAATGAAAAAAATACCTGAATTCAGGTATATAAACTGAACACAATTTCCCCTGTTTAATTTGAATTGCTCCCCATTATTAAATCTTATCCACAATGAAAAAAAAAATCTTAAGTTACGTTAGTGAATTCTTATTTTAAATAGATGTTAAGCCATCACTTAATAAACTGTCAGCTTATTCAATGTAAATTTCTACCAGTCACAGGCAATTTTAATTTCTTGCATTCTTAATAAACTTTTATTGCCAGTAAAATGTAAATTAAATTAAACTATTTGGTTACTCTTATCCTTCTCACTAATGAATTTAGGTTTGTCAAATGCTCGACATTTTTATGTTATATACAGAGATGCCAAGCTTCCACTAATCTTCTGTAATATGTGGATTATTTTGACCCAATTTAACAAAGTTTCGAACCAGAAAATTTATTTAATTTCAGATTTCTACAGGGAATATATTTAATTTAATTTCATAAAAAAAATTTCTGGTACGAAACATATTAAACCTGGGTCAAAGTAACCCACATATTCCGGAAGATTAGAGTGAGCTTGGCACCTCTGTATATAGACTGAGTAGACAGGGACCTATAGTTTAAAGAAGGTTCCAAATCACTACGAATATTCAACCACACCCAAGAATCGAACGAGACATCAGTTGAATCAAAGGCCAGAGGGTTAACCATTCAATTACTGAGTACGCCCCAATAAAGTCCAATAATGTATCTTAATTTGTTTACCAGTTTTTATTAGGTTCACCAATTCTCAATTAATTGCATAGATTTCAAACTTCTTAAAAGGTACCATAATTCCCGGCCTATAATCCGCAGATAAAACAATTATGTTTCGAGCTAGAAATTTTATTTAATAATTGAAGTCAAATATTTTTAGCGATCTAATAAGTTACAATATATAAAATAAAATTTCTGGGTCAAAACATAATTGTTTGATCTGCAGAATATAGGCTGGAAATTATGGTAATTGAAAAGACTATCTAAAAATAAGTTGTCCCACATGGATGTAACTAATTCAAAGCAAACTATTACATGCCTAATTTGATTATTCATTTATTTTCGTAGACGACATATAAAGCTCCCAATTTTTAATTTGCTACTAATAAATTCTACACAATACTGAAATAAATCTATTTAAAAAATAATTAAACAACCACATAAATATTTGCTAGTCAAGCAATTCTAATTTCTTGTATAATACTAAAACATATTTATTGCTTGTCATTGAAAAAACAAAATTCCTAGAACGCATCCCTTTCTCAAATAAATTGCCATAAATTTCTATCAATTTACAAACTTTTCTTGAACACATCATACAAATAATTTTCCAATTAATTGACAACAACATTAAAACTTTTATGAAAAGAAACAAACCTGTAATAAAATAGAAAAGGTTAAAAGAAAATTCTAAGATAATAAGAAAATTAAACTGAAAATAAGATATATAATTGAATTTATAAACTTAATATATATGAATTTCATTAGATTAAACTTTATTTATGGATTTAGTAATTTTTTTTCTTTACTGCAAAATAAATGTTTGTTAGAAATACCACATATTCCAGATATAAATACTGCGTTTTAAAGGATTTTTTTTACATTATAAAACAGAAACATACAGGTCAGAGATTTTGCGAGAAATAAGCATGCTCGCCTATCTCCTGATGATGAATTAAAACCTCTTCAAATTTGTATAACTCAGTTTGTTCAACGTTATATATAATTTTATTACAGAAAATATTATTAAACTTAATTTATAATTGTTTTGAAGGTAAAGTGTTAAGCCAAAATGGAATATATGGCTAAAACACTGGAAGCAAAGGCTCATTGGGAAAGAAAAATTCATTTTAAAATTGAAATTTCCTGATGCTCAAATCTGAATGTATATAAAACAAAAACAGTAAAAAATTGAAAAGTTTCAAGAATTTAAAAAGGACAAAGTTATAATAAAACAATACAAGATATAAAATAATTACAAAGTTTATTTTCACAAAATTACAAATAATGATTTATAAATAATAGTTCATTATCTACTGTCTTCTTCTCCCAACTGTCTTTGTTGCATCATGGAACAAAAATATAAACTTTCCTGAAACAGAAAAAAAAATGAATATATTTTCAAAATTTACAAGTTTAATTTTTATGTTTTATAATTTTTCAAATTGTAATGCATTTTCCATTTTAAAATCATCCCAGAATGGGTCATGTTTCCATAAGTAGAATATAAAAAAAATGCAGTTATTTTAATCAGGTTATTTTATGAGATTCTTAAAAATACAGCACGATTTCTGCTTACCTTGATAATGTATGCTAGTGAATCCAGAGGGTCCCCCCCCCCCCCACCCTGAAATGCTCTCCAGGAAATTTAGGACTTAATACTTATTAATAATTTAGAGTGGAAATCCCCATTCCTGAGAACTGACAAATGATAAATCCAGAGTTTCCCCCAGGTTTAAAAAAGGGCAGGGTGCTGCTGGTGAGGAAAGGGCACTTTTTTATTCTTAAAGGCACTTTTTGAATTCTTGAGGGCATTTTTCAGATTCTTATTGGCACTTTTTTTAATTATTAAAGGCATTCTTTTGGTTTTTAAAGCCACTTTTGATATTTAAAAGTCAATGCACTCTTTTTAATACTACATTGAGTCAGTTTTTACTATGAAAGCAAAGTGTTTAATGCAAAAAGGAGAAAGGGCACTTTTTTTACTGGGGGGCAAGAAGGGTGCTAATTATTTTACTGGAGGGGGCAAGAAGGGTGCTAATTATTTTACTGGAGGGGACAAGAAGGGTGCTAATTCTTTTTATGAGGGGCAAGAAGAGTGCTATTTTGTAAACCAAAAGGCAGGCAGGGTGCAGCACCCTTCTGAAACTGTCTGGGGGAAACTCTGATAAATCCAATGAGAAGTGTCCTTTCACTCAAAAGTACATTTCCCTTTACTCAATATAAATGTTCTTTTCAGCAAATCCACACACTCAATATAGGTGCACTTTTACTGGACAAAAATGCCCTTTTCAGCAAATCCGCCCTGCTCTTTTAAAAAGAAATGTGAACACTATATTTGAATATAAATGCATATTCAGAGTTTCCCCCAGACAGTTTCAGAAGGGTGCTGCACCCTGCCTGCCCTTTGGTTTACAAAATAGCACCCTTCCTGCCCCTCATAAAAAGAATAGCACCCTTCTTGCCCCTCCAGTGAAATAATTAGCACCCTTCTTGCCCTCAGTAAAAAAAAATGCCCTTTCTCCTTTCTGCATTAAAAAAATTTGCTTTCATAGTAAAAACTGACTCAATGTTGTCTTAAAAAGAGTGTTTTGACTTTGAAATATCAAAAGTGCCTTTAAAAACCAAAATAATACCTTTAACAATTAAAAAAGTGACCTTAAGAATCTGAAAAGTGCCCTTTTCTCACCAGCAGCACCCTGCCCTTTTTTAAACCTGGGGGAAACTCTGCATATTAATATATGCAATTATTCATAGAAAACTTTTATATATCAAAATATGTGTAGAAAGAAAAAAAAATAAAAAAAAATAATGCGATCAAAATTTAAATTTTACATTTATACAAATAAAAATAGGTCCTTTTTAAAACTAAGAAAAAGCTGTTTGTCGAAACATAAAATACAATAAATGAAAGAGAAATATTTTAATAATTAAATTTGTAATATCCACATTGTTGCACATTGCTAATAATGCCAGCTACACACTTTTTCTACGAACATTTTGCATTATTGAAGATCAAACTAATTACAAATTGACACAACTTGCATTTTACACTCACCAAAACAAACTACAGGATTTAGTATCAAGTTTAAAGAAAATTTTATGTTTTATATACAACAAAATTTTAAATATGAAATATAAACATATATATATTTTTTTCTAATTTTAACATAAATGTAAGCTTATCTGCTTTTTCATTCCCTAATCTGTTGTGTTGTTTAAAATGAAAAAAACCAAAAAAGATTTTTCCTAATGAAGCTATAAATAACTTATCTAAACCAAACCGCTTATCTTTCAATAGATGTTCTAAGTAAACACTCTCCCTCTTAATTATTGGTTCTACATTTAAAAATTCAGCCTCAAACATAAAGATTGAATATATACATATATAGAAAAAATTTTGTAAATAATAACCATTAAACCACATAAATAATCGACAATAGTTAAACCGATATACAATACAATAAAAAAAAAATTCTACTAAAAAAGTCACTGTCAGAGAAAATGTTCTTTATCTATAGAACGACACAGCCAATAACACTGAAAAAATTCATTTACACTTGTTTTGACTGAGAATATTAAAAATATCACACACATTGTTTTAATAAATTAAATATCAACTATCAAAAATCATGATATTCTGAAAATAAATGTTGATATGTATCTTGATATTATCAAGATGTATATCCATTGATACATATCAATGAACCCTGAAAAACATACAGGAATACATTATGGGATGATAAATTTGCTTACAAGTTTAACACTTTTCGGTTAGCCGGGCGCCAGTGATATATGTATATATATAAATATATATGTATATGCATATATATGTATATTCATACATATATGTATGTATATGATATCTATATATATATGTGTGTGTATATAAACATGTATATAAATCACTGGTGCCCGGCTAGCCGAAAAGTACCCACATTTCTTATACATTAGTTATTTTTTAGACACAAGTTAATTATGTATTTTGTAAATGGCCTAAAAGGGAAGAACCTTTAAGCTAATTTTTTCAATAATCCAAATTTTAACTCTATGCACTAAGCAAAAACATATAATATGCATGTATTTATGATACTAGAACTTAAAACCGTCATTTTAAAGAAAAATAAGTCTTTTTTTCAAACATTTAAAGCGTTATTCAAAAATGCTTTAAATACTTCCATGCACATTCCAAATCATTGAAAATAGTAATTTTTTTATAGGATTAGTTTATATATGTCGTAGGCTAACTGCAAAATTCTGCTCTTTGCAAAGAGCCTAATTGGAGATTCATCTCCCTTTTCCCAATCAGCCATACATTCAATCGACAAAATTCGTGATTTTTATGCATTCAATCGACAAAATTCATGATTTTTACACTCCCAAATGTCGAAATTTGATTTTTATGTAGCCGATCGACAAAATTCATTATTTTTCTGCACACGATCGACGAAATTCGGGATTTTTACACTCCCGAATCTCGAAATTTGATTTTTACGTAGCCGATCGACAAAATTCATTATTTTTCTGTGCACGATCGATGAAATTCATTATTTTTACACGATCAATAGACAAAATTCAGATTTTTTACACTCGCGAATGACAAAATTTTATTTTTACGTAGCCGATCGACAAAATTCATTATTTTTCTGCACCTGATAGATGAAATTCATTATTTTTATGCGCCTGATCAACGAAATTCATGATTTTTATGCATTCGATTGACGAAATTCAGAATTTTTACGCGTTCGATCAGTAAAATTCATTATTTTTACACTTCCGAATGACGAAATTTTATTTTTATGCGCTCGATCGACGAAATTCATGATTTTTACATGTTCGGTCAACAAAATTCACGATTTTTACACTCCCGAATGACGAAATTTGATTTTTACATAGCCGATCGACAAAATTCATTATTTTTCTGCACACGATTGACGAAATTCATTATTTTTACGCGCACGATCGACAAAATTCATGATTTTACACGCACTATCGATGAAATTCAGAATTTTTACACTCTCGAATGACGAAATTTGCAATTTCTTCCGGAACTAATTGGGGAAATACACACAATTTCACAATTTGTGGAGATTTTGGCCTGCTGGCCACAGGTTGTGCATGTGTAATGCATATCATGTTGTGGGTTATTATTTAGTGCATAAACATACCTATTTTATTATTGTCAGACCTTAATTCTAGACAAATATATTTTTTTAAAGGTACTTATGTAGTTAGCTACACAAGTACCTAAGCTTATTGTGACATAAGTAGTTAGCCAAGTAAGCATGTTGTGTAGAACTATGCTGCTAACTTATTTTAAAATTTAAAATAGACTGGAAATTGATATCTTAAGTTTATTCAAAACAATATAAATTAAAATATTTTTATGTAGTACATAAATTACTTTTTTACTGTAAAGTCATTGTATTTAAAAAAATAAATATTCAGTGACATAAATGTACCTACTGGCTACTAAATAAATTAGGGGAGACCGGTACACAGTGGACCACTTTTTTAGTTAACATTTTTTTTCTCTTTAACAGACTGACCGATCTATATGAAAATATTTTTGAATATTCCTTAAACCTTCTTACATCCATCATAATTTTCTCACAACATAGTTTTCAATACATTTTTCAAAAAAAAAAAATAATTATATACACTTGTAAAGTGGACCAGTGTACCCCGGAAATGGGGTACACTGTTCCACCCACCGGGGTGCAGTGGACCACTATTAGGTATTATCTAAAATACAATATAAATCTATTTTTCATTAATCTTTTTTTTGTTGTTGTTGCCCCTTCACCCACAAAATAACATAGTAATATAAATTTTGAAACAAAAACAAAAAATTAATTATATTTTGAAAATAATAACAGATTAATACAGTAATAATTGCAATTTAGTTGAAGTTATTACTTAAGTACAAAAAAATCAGTGCACATTAAAATTTGCAAATGAAATTCCAAAGTACTTATTAGTAAGATTGAGCCTGAAATTTTCAAAAAATAATTTTGGGTTTGAGAGCAACATTATGAAATCATTGACATCAACAGCAGATTCATCTACAGTTTCGGGAGAAATAAACTGATTTCCATTCAATTTGCGTCTCAATCTTACTTGAATAGAATCATCAACAATTAGACTACAGTTATATTTATCAAAGGCAGTAAATACAAAACAAAATATTTCTTACTATGTCAAATAAATTATTGTTTTTATTTCTTTACTTTATTTTACAGTTAAATCTACTTTAAAACAATCTTTCTTTATAGAAAATAAGCAACTATTAAATATTTTGAACATTCTGCATTACAGGAGCAGAGTGGATTGTGGACCACTGTGCCTCAAGAGTGGGTGGTCCACTGTACCCCATGTTGAAGTTCAATAAATAATCATATTATTATTGTTTATAGCTTTCTTTGAAACATATTAACTTTGAAGTAAAATAAAAACAAGTATCTTACCTTTGCAAAAAAGCTGTTTTATTTTATTTATCTTCAACCTTTAATTACTAAAAAAATAAAAATAGGATGATGAAAAATTTTACTTTTAGAAGCTCAAAACAACCAATCAGGATAAAATAGTTCAATCTTAGCTAAACATGTTTTCTGAAGACTATAAATAATCATTGCAGTGCTGTTGTCTATTAGGATAGAAGATATGCTCTAAAAATTTTAAATAAATAAAATATTAGGGGGTGGTCCACTGTGCCCATCGGTGTGTACCGGTCTCCCCTATTCTCATTAGACAGTAACCTGGGTACTAAAAACTTGAATTAAGCCTTTAATAAAAAGTGATCCAGATATAAATATAAAATTTCTCTCAAAAAATAATTGGTAATTTTCAGTTAGCCGGGCGCCAGTGAAATATATATATATATATATACCGTATTTTCAGGAATATGCGCCGCACCCATTGTAAGCGCCGCATCATTGAAAAATCGATAAAAATGAAATAGTCACGATAAAAAACCATCGGCAAAATTGGATTAAAAGTAACAAGAATAGCGATAAAATCTTACAAGATATATGAATTAACAATAAAACACAGGTTATCTTAAAATACAATAGGAAAAAAATACGTATTACGCCAATCGATTATTCGATTACCGTTTTAATCAAACATCGCCGTATGCTGTGTGCTTATGAAATAAATATAATTTATCAACTATTGTAAAGTATACAGTAAATACTTTTAAAGAGTGAGCTATTAATATTGAACAGAAAATAGAGAAATATGGGTAAGTTAAATATATTTTGACTATAGTAATTACGTTTTTATAATAAAGATATATTGTGATATGTACTGTTTATGAACTTTATACTGAGATTAAATGAATGTAAATAAAGGTGAAATATGAATGAATGTTAATGAATCTATGTGTTTAAAAGTGTATTTGAGGCAGTAAGACTAAAAAAAACATGAAATGAAGGCTTGTTTTTCACAATATCCAGATTTTGCCATGTTGAGGAAAAAAAATCAATGTACCCGATGCCATTGCATATGCGCCGCATCGCCGATATTTTGAACTTTTAAACACGTATGCGCCGCGGCGCTTACTCCCGAAAATACGATATATATATATATATATACAGGGGTGGGGAATTTTCAGAAAATCTTACCAGCCAGAATAGAATTGAAAATTGTTATAACATAATGTAGTACATGACTTCAAAAATAGTCAATTACTACTGCTACAATGCATTTTCATATTTTTTCCCATAAAATTAAGAAATATATACAACAGAGGAAAGTTTAGTATAGGATTGAACATAGTAAATACCATGTTTATATCACAGTAAATTGGAAAGCTACAAAATATAGTGAACTAGAAAAAAAATAAAGTTTTTGTCATATCTTCTATAGTCTGCTATTTTTCAAAGACTTCCTAAACATTCACTCGCACTGCCAATATATCCACTCGCCAGTAGCGAGTAAAAACATGTATTTCCCCACCCCTATATATGTGTGTGTGTGTGTATATACAGTTTCCCCCAAACACCCTGCCTGCCATTTGGTCTACGAAATTGCACCTTTCTTGCCCCTCATAAAAAGAATTAGCACCTTTAATGCCCCTCATAAAAAGAATTAGCACCTTTCTTGCCCCTCATAAAAAGAATTAGCACCCGTCATGCCCCTTCAGTAAAATAATTAGCACCCTTCATGCCCCCTCAGTAAAATAATTAGCACCCTTCTTTCCCCTCAGTAAAAAAAATGCCCTTTCTCCTTTTTGCATATCAAAATTTGTTTTCATAGTAAAAATTGACTCAATGTTATCCTGAAAAGAGTGTCCCAACTTTTATATATCAAAAGTTGCTTTAAAAACCAAAAGAATACCTTTAACAATTTAAAAAAGTGCTCTTAAGAAGCTGAAAAGCCCTTTTCTCACCAGCAGCACCCTGCCCTTTTTTAAACATGGGGGAAACTCTGGTATATATATATATATATATATATATATATATATTAGGGATGTAATGAATATTCGGCCACTATTCGGTATTCGGCCTGTTCGGCCCTTTTGCCGAATATTCGGCCGAATACCTGTAGCCGAATATAATTTGATATTTTGCCGAATAGTTGCATATTTGGCCGAATATTCTAAGATATTTGGTTAAATAAGTTCCAGAAAATCAAAACAAAATGTGATTTTAAATATTTTCAACAAACAATATTAGAAAATTATATCTAAATATATTAATTATTATAAGAAAAAGAAATTCTAATACTTATGCAATTTTAAAGCTTCATGACAACTTATAAATAACTGTATATAATAATATTACATAAATAAAAATATTTTTCTTGCTGCATATTTAGGCATCATGTTAATTTAAGTAAGTATTGCAACATTAATTTTTTTTTTACATTAAAATGCAAAATATATACTGCATTTAAAGTTTAAATCTCTTCAGTGAATTTAAAAATATTAACTTTATATCTATTTTTTAATCTGATTTATAATGATGATAACAGTTTCTTAAACAATAAAATTCATAAATATTAAAAATATTTTACTGTCTTGTAAAAATATTTAATCTTTCACAAATTAAATCATTTTTCTAGTTTTTAGTTTTACTTTTAAATAAAAAAATTTGAATAAATATAAGACTATATAATTACTTTACTAATTAAAAATTAAACATTAGATATTGATTAAACGAACTAATGAGTTTGATACATTGAAAAGAAAACAACTATTACCTATACTGAAAAAGCATTTAATGAGTTACTTCAAAATAACATACAGGGGTAACAAAATAATTTATCACTGTAAAGCCTGAAATTGTGATGCAAAAATAATAAATTTTCAGCATTTTCAAGAAGTCTGTTTCGTTTGGTTTCATATATATTACCAGCTTTAAAAAAACAAACGTTCGCTATATACTGTGCTTGTAGGAGCTGAAAGATGATTTCTTGCTAAATTTGCAAGCCTTGGAAAGTTTTCTGCATTTGTTTTCCACCAGTTAAATGGACACTATGTCCTAGCTATTAAATGTTTATCAAAATAGCAATCTACCTCTCTTAATTTATCTGCTGTATTATTATTAACTTCATTTGACAAATTTGGCAGTGATGACTTCTTATTTTTTATTTCTGAAAAGCAATCCCAAAATGAAAATGAAATTATATTTTAAGAAAATAACCCTTTTATTAACATACAGAATGTAAATTTACTAAGTTTGAGTTGCATGAGAAAGGATATAAAAAGACAGAGAATACATGCAAGTTCTTATTTTTGGGGTTAAATGATTTTACTAAAATAAAAAAAGTTTCATTTTTACAGAGGTAATGAGTTTCTATTTTAGGTAAAAAATATATAAATTACTAGAACTATCTATGGATTAAAAAAATATATGAATTAAATTATTATTTACATTTTTGAAAGTCAAATGTTATCTTATTGGCATCAAAGTATTTCAAATATTACAAAAAATACATTCAGCTGTTATGATTTTTGAACACTCAAACAAAATTATTATTTCAATTAGTTCTTAATTTAATTTTTGATTTTAAAATTGAAAAAGTAAATAAATAAACAATTAAAATAATTTTTTTAAAGTCAGTATTCGGCCGCCGAATATTCGGTATTCGGCCTAAAATTTGGCCGAATATTCGGTATTCGGCTATTCGGCCAAATCACTATTCGTTACATCCCTAATATATATATATATATATATATATTATGTGTGCGTTTGGTTTATGTAGGGGAGACTGGTACACAGTGGAGCACTTTTTCAGTTAATTTTTTTCTCTTTAATGGACAAACCGATCTGCATGAAAATATTTTTGAATATTCCTTAAACCTTTATACATTCATCATAATTTTCTCATAACATAGTTTTCAATACATTTTAAAAAAAAACAAAAAATTGTATGCACCCGTAAAGTGGATCAGTGTGCGCCACTTCTGGGGCACACTGGTCCACCCACCGGGGCACAGTGGACCGCTATTAGGTATTATCTGAAATACAATATAAATCTATTTTTCATTAATCTAATTCTTTTTTTATTTTCCCTTTACCCGCAAAATAACATAGTAATATAAATTTACAAGTAACATTTTGAAACAAAAACAGTTGATATTTTGAAAATAATAACAAATTAATACAGGGAACAATTGCAATTTAGTTGAAGTTATTACTTAAGTACAAAAAAAAAAAAAAAAAAAAAAAAAAAACATTAAAATTTGCAAATGAAATTCCAAAATACTTATGAGTAAGATTGAGCCTGGAATTTTCCTGAAATACTTTTGGGTCTGGGAGCAATATTATGAAATCGTTGACATCAGCAATAGATTCATCCACAGTTTCAGGGGAAATAAACTGATTACCATTCAATTTGCATTTCATGAATAGAAGCATCACCAATTAGACTACAGTTATATTTATCAAAGGCAGTAAATACAAAACACAATATTTCTTACTATGTTAAATAAATTGTTATTTTTCTTTGTTTACTTTATTTTACAGTTAAATAACTACTTTTAAACAATATTTCTTTATAGTAAATAAGCAATTATAAAATATTTTGAACATTCTGCATTACAGGAGCAGAGTGGATTGTGGACCACTGTGCCCCAGAAGTGGATGGTACACTGTGTCCCATGTTGAAGTTCAATAAATAATCCTATTAATATTGTTTATAGCTTTCTTTTAAACATATCAACTTTAAAGTTAAATAAAAACAAGTATCCTAGCTTTGCAAAAAGCTGTTTTATCTGATTTATCTACATCCTTTAATTACTAAAAAAATAAAAATAGGATGATGAAAAATTTTACTTTTAGAAGCTCAAAACAACGAATCAGGATAAAATAGTTCAATCTGAGCTAAACATATTTTCTGAAGGCTATAAATAATCAGTGCAGTGCTGTTGTCTATTACGATAGAAGAGAAGCTTTAAAAATGTTTAAATAAATAAAATATTAGGGGGTGGTCCACTGTGCCCATAGGTCTAGGGTGTACCGGTTTCCCCTATATATATTTCACTGGTGCCTGGCTAACCAAAAAGTATCAAATAATTATTTATGTAGTATATAGGATCATTTCAATAATTTAATTAGAATTCATGCATCAGACGTTTAACTTTGATTGGTCAATTTACTTGAATAACTTACTGGAGTTACTTCATAGTACGTATATAGTAATAAACACATAATTAAAATCTTATCTGCTGAATCACAAGTTTGACAGAATTAGAAAAAGTTTTCTACATTTTTTAGCAACATTAAAATCTCTTAGAATCGTTGAAAACTGTAATGGATACTAAACATATCGCACTGACTTTCAACACAAGAAATAACCTATCTTTTTTTAAACACTTTTCATTTTCTTATGATTGAGCATTTAAATTTTTAATTATGTATTTATCATAGTAATTTTTTCAAGCAAATCGACTGATTTAAACTGAGAGAGTTCTATTTTAGATTTTAGTCTAACAATGTTAACAGCTTTTAGTTAAATAGTTAATTCATTGGCAAAAAGGAGTGAAGGGGAAATTTGGAAATAAAAAAACATATGCACATCCGAATAACAAGGCAATTAATTATGTTAAAAGAAAGATAAATTTTTAAAGAGTTAAATAAAACTGATGACGGCAGGAAATATCAATAATTTCAATAAAAATTAGAAAATAGAGGTACATTAGAAGGTCATGTTAAGAAGCATGCAGAATCGATAACTAAAATCAGTTTAAGAGTTAATGCAATGAAAATATCATTTAAATTTTAAAAATAATAGACTCGAAAGGAGTTATAGGCAAAAACAAATATTAATTAAAATGAAATATTAGAAAACCCCATAAAGTTGAGAAAAATTAATTTAAAAATAAAAATTTTCTCGACTGTCTTAACATGGCCACAAACGTTAACTTTTGAAAATCATAAACAGTACTTTGTTAAGTTGTAAATAACCAACTGGACGAAAAATGTCCGGGCCAGCATTCAAAACTGGGATCGCTTGGCTGAAGCCGCCACGCTCTACCACTGAGCTATCCCGGTCGAATCTGGAGGGCATAATTCATCCAGTTAACCTTATTGATCAAAGCATCTGGTCTGATATTTGAATCAGCTCAACAGAAAAGATCGCAGGTAAAGGAACTCCAGTAAACGCTGGATACGTGAATACACTAGATACACTAGAGTACTTTGTTAAGTAACATTTCAATTTAATAGAAATTTTATGTAAGTTGCAGATACAGAGAAAATGTTACTTTACAAAAAATAACCATAGTATTTGAACAGTTAAAATCATAAATACCTTTTTTCTGAGATTCTTTACTTGACAAACAAACACACGGCCATTGCATTAGCGTCTGTCTGTATTTATATCTTGTCTTTCGCTTCGCGGCGCCCAATTGCCGCGCATGCGCTCGTTGTCGCTTGTTGCAACAGCTTCATCGCAAACAATCGCAAACTTGCGTTGTAAGGGGAGGGCTGGATTTCGTTCCTCCAAGCTTGGGTCAGTTTCGCTGCGAATGTATCATGGCAAATTTGTCATGGCAAGATAATATCAAGAAAAAATCAAACTTGCTGCAAATGTGCATGCTATCTGGCTTATGATACCTTGCGTGAATACGATTGAATAATAATAATAAGAAGAAGAAGAAGAAGAAGATTCGATAAATAGCAAGTCGCAATTTTTGCCACACTTGTAAAACTAAAACTAATTTAATTCGTTCATCGGTAAATAACGTGAAAGGTATTTTCTGACTTTATTCTCTGAAGACGAACGACGGCTATATTGTTCGCCGTGGTTTGAGAACGTTAAAAATCATAATCAATTCAATTCTTTTTGAAGTGACTAAGCCTGTATTTTCTTTCTTCAATCACATAATTTTCACTATTCTTATATAAATGTTTGAGTGTATGAAACTGTGCATAGGTTGCCGGAAAGTGATTGTGAAAGTATTACTTACCTTTTCTCTATCTCGCCAAGGTCCCTTACACAGGGACGTACGGGCTTAAATTGGTATGCATTTTTTTTCAGCTTCACTAATCTGGAGATTATATGGAAAGGTCGTTTTGTCAATTGTTATTAGCAGATTGGTCATATAGTAACGTAATCGGGATCATATTGCGTATTTTAGGAGCATGAGTTGCTGAGAAAATATGCGCAGACTTTTATTATATATTACACGGATTGGCATTTTGAAAGCTCAAAAGTAAGCAGACGGGATATTCAAAGCAAATGTCATACCTTACGCTGCAGCTATTGTCCATTCAGTTCTTTTAATGCATGGTAATGTGTAATACATCTCTACTTGAAACGGACACAATACAGTGTATGTAGTGTCCAGCATGCTCTATTCACCTAAATCCAATCGAGCAAGCCTGGCCACACTCGGTCAATGCTTTGCAGTGAGGACAATGCCTCCGTTAACTGTTAATTGAGATTTGACATTTGACATTTGAAGGAGATTGTTTTGAGACCTATAAGCTATAAGGCTGTTGTCTCGAATGATCCATATTTTTTTTATTTACAGAAATACATACAGGACTTTGACAAATTACATAAATCCTCTTCTTTGGGACGGGATAGACACAGGGAAGTTGACAGCACTGAAGATACACACACAATGACATCCGTGCCTCACCCGGAATTTGAACCCTGGGCCCTCACCGTGGCTGACGTCTCCGCTACCAAGCACGCTGCCGGGTGGTTAATTGAGATAACACTTTTTGAAGAGTAGGACAGAATTCCGCAAACTCTTATCGACAACCTCTCCAGATCCATCGAAAACAGATGTACAACAATCTCGTGTGTGGCTTAATTTATCGAACACACATATCATATAAAAAATATTTTATTCTCTTCAAACATTTTTGTCATTTACAATTATACACATTGGTGCGGAGTGCCTCTTCATGCTTTTGACATTATTTCGAAGAGTTAAAATTACGATATACGATGTTGTATTGCCTTATTTTTTTTATTACCTTTAATTTATATGTAATTACAATTTTATACACATGCATGGCTGTCTTGCATGGTTTTCTATGTTTTTTTGCTTCCCTAATTTTTGTGAAGAGGGTATATCATTTTCATTATTTTTTAATTTGTAACATTATTCAATTAATTAAAGATAGTATCTGATTTACATTATTTGTCAGAAGTTATTGTTAAATCTAATGTTCTCAGAAATCTCGATGAGACTAATCCTTTTGATGGACATCCTAGTAAAATGAGTACATTGCGATATAGTTATCAAACAAATTGCATTCGAAAGCAATTCCCATTTTATCTTTAAAAATATAATTAGATTAATTTGTAATTAATTACAAGGTAATTCCACTTAAGTTTTTAATTATATAATCCACTCAGATGTAATGGATTGTACATCAATTCTAATTACATCTTTAAAATATAATGTAGATTAATCTGTAATGTATTAGAAGTTAATTTCATAACGTTTTTTCGAATTATAGTTTGATTAACGTGTAATATAATACAAGTTAATTTAAATTAAATTCTATAAAATATATTTAAGTTAATCTGCAATCAATTATGAGGTAATTCTAACTACATTTATTTAAATACATTTAAATACATTAAATATTATTATTTTTAAATTATAAATATTTTTTGTAATGAAAAAGAAATAATCAAAACGCACACCAGAAAAAAATTACGAAAACATATTAAATAAAAATATTAAAAGTTTGGTATGTAATTATATGTATGTATTGTAGACATACTCAAGGTACCTAACTACGCCTTTGCGGTAAGTTAGAGTTCTAGAAATTAAAAAAAGGGAATATTCACTTACTGGTGATAAATTGCCGCGTGGTTTAATATTAATAATGTGCAAGTTTTCTGATAATTATTGATTCTTGTTTAAATATATGCAATTTTACCGTTTATTAAACTTTTAATCTATTTTTTTTTTGTTAAATGATTTCCAACGAAAGAGGTTATACTATCAGTTATTTAATTGCTTGTTCTATGTATGCCGAATCATAATTTTTGAGCTGATGGTCCGAAGTTTATACTTTTATAAAACTCGTGTTATATACTTTCATATACTCTTTCTACTCTAAAAGTTTCTTTCTGCAGATGTTTTCAATATAATTATTATAATTATTGTTTTGTTTTTTAATAAAATTATTTTCAACCGAATATCGTTTGGATTAGGCATGTAAAGCATGTTGCCAGCAGGTCACATTTGGCTCGCCAATAACTTATCTGGTCCCTACGTTTGATTCAGTTCATTTTTGATGCAGAAAATACATTTCGGACAAACACACTTGGAAACACCTTGACTGCAGTGTTGCCAAATTGAAATATTTTTTTTATTCAAAATATCTAGCAATATTTCAGAATACTAATCTTTTTTAAAATTATTATTTAAAAGAGTTCCATTCCGTTACTAAATAAAGAAAGATTTTTAGTATTGTATCACTAGTACAGTGCCGTTGGAAAACATCCAGAAAGTAGAGTATATGTATATGGTTATATCTAACTCATTTTAAATTTTGAGCTTCGAGAAATTGTGGATGCAAAGTAACCAATCGGAAAACTACAAAAACCAGATATCGAATTTGAAAATTTAAAAATTTAGAAAAAGATTATAGTATTTTTTAAAATGTTGTTATGTGTTCTATGTTGAATTTATGTTTAAACTTATTTTGAAACGTGTATGTCTGAAGTTATGCACCTCGAAGGGAGTTTTTTTTTCATTTTTTGATAATTAACCACGATATTAATTAAACATTCATTAAAAAGCCCTTCATTTTTTGTAAAATGGACAGCTGTGGCTGTGGTCTATGCCAAAAAATCGTTTTTGCGGATCTTACCGCTTTTCGGCGCAGACAAATTCTGTTCGTAAAATACGAAATTACTGATTGACACCGGAATTTACAAACGACTTTTTTAAAAATAAGAACTCCTTAGTTTAAGCTTTCATTGTATAAACAAAATTTTATTAAAATATTCTTGGTGCCGAATGCAAGTTTGTAATTAAAATTATGTGTGCCCGGAGTGGGACCACTGTGCCGGAAAGGGTTAAAGCAGAAGAAAACGAAGGGCTGTAAAATGTTCCGATTTTTTTTCGCATATAGAAACTGCTATACCGCTTTTCAGATCAAACTACATAAACATAAAAAAAATAACCACTTATTCTGGGTGCTTTCCTAATCCTAGCAGAAATATTTAAGAGATACCGTTTCAAAAAAAAAAATTACGAAAGTAGATTTCAATCTCTTTTTCTACATATTTATAAGTCCGAAGCCGTTTTGTTTGATCGAAAAGAAACCCCCCCCCCGTCCCACTCCACCTAATTATGGTATATTTCCCGTTCTAACGATACATTAAACAAAGTATTATTTACCTGTTCAAAACAAAATATTTTTAGAATGGTGATTTCGAGTTTTTCGCTTCTTCTGCATTTTTAAAAATGCGCATCCGTTTCCCGGAAAGAAATAAAAGAAATAGAAAAAAAAATACCCACAACCTAAAATATGTTTGAATGAATTCTCCTTAAAAAATATAAAATCTTACGAATTCGTGGATGTACGTTGCCAAAGTCAATGGGGCCCCTAACATTAGGTTCGTTTGGAAAATTTTTCTTTTGCAAATATAAAACAGAAACAGAACAGAGCGTGCATAGCAAGCCAGGTGTATTCTGCCGAAGGCGACCTCCAACTGTAGATTCTTTTGGATGGATTTTCACTTAGAAATATATAACAATACGAATTCGAGGTTAATTGGCAAATAAACCTGAGCGTAGCACGCCTGTGTATTCGATTGAAACAGAGGGTGGGGGGGGGGGGGGGATCAACTCTATGTACACTTGGATTTATTTCTGCGTAAAAATATAAAGTAATTCAACACTGATTTTAGGTATATTTAAGGTTATAACTCGGGTCTGGGCAACGCTAGTATTCAAAGACAATGTGGAATATTATGTTTGATATGTAGAAAAAAATTATCTTGGTGTTTGCAAGAAATGTACTCACGAATAACCAGAAAAACTTCGGAAAGATAAATTGTTACATTTGAAACTGATACTTCATTTTTAGGTAGCTTTCAATACTAAAAAGTATAAAGCTACCTATTGCAGCCGTTCGGAGGAAAGCAGTTCCGGAAAATTTCGACATATTTTCACCGATCATGACCCCCAGACCCCAAAACCACCCTCCGTCCAAATGTTGATTTATATATATAGATATATCCATATATATATATATATATATATATATCTGACCTATGTCATACGATAACGCTCGTATTTATAAATCGATTTTGATGAAAATAATTGTGTGTATTAAGCTCACCAATGTCTCGACCGAGTTCGTTGGCCAGCTTGGTCCGCCATTTTGTTTCAACATGGCGGCCATTTAAAAATTTAAAACTAAAATAAATATACAAAAAAATTAAAAATTCAAATTTATTTTTTAATTACGTGTTAGGCCTTGATACAAGGATTCCAGAGCATTCTTTGGTTTACCTCTATCTTAAAAAATGGCTGAGATAGAGAAGTTTGAAATTCTAGGGTGGCTGACATTTTGAAACAAAACAGCACATTAACGCGATTACTCGCAAATTATTTTCTTTCATTGTTGTAATAATTTTCCCAATCATACGCATAAGACTATGTATTCATATCCGTTAGCACCAAAATTGGCGACACTGGCGACAAAATTGGCAAAATTAGCGACATTTGGCGAAATATCGCCAAATTTGGCGACCAAAATAAGTCTTCATAAATGAAGCCCATTTGGCTATTGCTCAATAATTTGGCGAATTTCTTATTCAAATTCAGTATTAACGAATCTTTTGTAAACGTTTCTTTGCATTTTAACTTGCTGTTTTCGCGTAACATTAGCTAAAATTTTAAAACGAAGATATAGGAAAGCTATCTTTTCCTCCCGGTACAGGCCGGAAGGACTTTTTTTAAATGTACTCATTAATTTATATTAAAAGAGTAATGCATCTGCTTAAAAAAAAACTGTTATGTTTAATTACTCGCAAGTCGACATCAGACACTACGAAGTATAATAAATGACGTTGAAAGCAGTTAAAGAAATTTGCAAATAATATAATCTAAAATACGTGATGTAGGCAAAATATCCAATATTTAAATGAAATCTATAATTTTAATACTTGCTGCTTATTATCGTGTAATTCATGAAAGTACAGCTGCATGAAAGTCCTCTGAATTGGCGGTTTCCATTCGCAGACATGGTGTGTGTTTAAAAATAAGTGAAGAGCTTCTGGAAAATATTCCTATGCTCGGATTAACCATCACAGCTGATATATTTTATTTCATTACGAAAATTTTGACTGAATGAAGTTTCGAACCTGGGATCGCTTGGCTGAAGCCGCCAAGCTCTACCACTGAGCTATCCCGGTCGAATCTGGAGGGCATAATTCATCCAGTTAACCTTATTGATCAAAGCATCTGGTCTGATATTTTAATCTGCCCAACAGAAAAACACAATGGACATTTTTCGTCCAGTTGGAAATTTACAACTTGTATGATTACTTTACCAATTTGATAAATTGTGTTAAAAAATAATCTAGTGAATGAAGTTTCTCAATTGAAAAGTAAGTTTTCATTGCTATTTATTTATAAAACTACCAATTTTAAAATTTTTATATGTAATAGTTTTCTGGTCCAGAAAGACTTCAAGGCACAAAATCTTCATTGACAGCGGCTGCGGCGGCGGGTTACTTTTTTTTAATATAGAGAGATATTTGCGGGAATGGCGAGGGGTAAGGGTCTAATTACATTTAACAATTTTAACATTTTTTTTAGCTTCACCCGTAGCATTTAATTGTTGCTTTATATACAGAATACCGCTATTTTAAATCTTAGTTTCTCAGTAATAATGTTCCGAACTTTCCATTTTTACTAAATTATCGTAAAAATCAGCATTGATTGCTTCAAGGTGTATTTCTAAAAAGCAATTACCAGTATTTCCGAATAATAGCTTAAGCCAAATTTCAAATTAAGTTCCTAGCTTAACCAAAAGAATCAATCTTTAAAGATGTATAGTAATCCTCCTAATTAGTTATTTTCTGATGGTCACATGAACATCCGCCCCCCCCCCCTCCGGGGCCCTCCTTCAAAGTTTTCTCTAACTATTCCCCGTTCCCATATCTCAGCACCTATCTTGCCGATTTCAACGCAAGTGATTCCAAACATTATAATTAACTTAATAGTCACCCTTTATAACATTAAACTAAATTTATGAGTAGCGGTTACCACTATTTCTGACTAATAGTTTAAGCCAAATTTCTAATTAAGTTCCTAGCTTACCCAAACGAACGAATTTTTAAAGATGCATGGTGGTTGTCCTAATTACTCATTTGCTGAACGGAACTTGAACATAATTCAATAATTCATAATTTGATAATTCAAATCAAATTCCCTTGCTTAGTCCGATTTTCAGTTACCGCTGTAAACATTGCTTTATCGATTAGTGAGAGGAAGTTTTCAATTAGTGCGTAAAGCACAAAGGGATGATCCTTTTATTTCCACAGCAGAATGGCGTCAAATTTTTAAAAATGACATTTGAAGAAAGTACTGAAAAACACTGAACAATTTCGCAGAAGCTTTTCAAAAATTAGAATTCAAACAGCATTTGATAGATATAGATCCAGATATCAATAGAAGTATGCAATTGCACCGAAATTTTGAAAATTTAATTTTATGCCCCGCAAGATGTATTAAAAAAATTGTAATTGGCAATTGACAAGTTTTTGCTTAAATAAGATATAATGTATATAGTTTGAAGTAATCAAATTGTATTTTAATAAGTTTTAAATTAAATTGTGCAACTTTTAAAAAAATAATGGTAAGTAAGCTAATATAAATAACCTAAAGAGTAACAGATATCAAGAATTAAAATTAAAAATGACTTCTTAATGTTTCGAGATTGTTACTTATTAAATTCGCTCACACGTTTATGTGAATGGAAATTATATAAACTTTGAATATAACAAAATATGTAAATTTTCAGTCATTAAGAAGCGTACAACCAACATAGTGAAAAAAGTTTCAGCTCTGCTGACAAATTTAATTATATATATATATATATATATATATATATATATATATATATATTATATAAACTTTAAAAAAATTAAAAATCGAGTTTTTATTAACTTTCTAACAATAATAGATCAGAAACGATATCGCAGTACATTATTACATTGTTTATGTATATTGTGTTTTTGGGAACATTGGTTGTAAATCTATTGTAGTTTTTCCTAATCAATGTATAGTTTGATTAGTGCGGTGGTATCGCGGGATTAAAGCTAGAACTACTGGAAATTTTACTCAACCTTTTGGTAAAAGAAAAGGCGCTTCAATTGAACTAGCTTATGGATGGCGACCATCAGTTTCAGCTAGCTGTGTTTTTTTTGGATCGTTGGAGGAAAAGACGTGGGATTAGACAGCTCACGATTGCTGGGGAGAAGCTGTCAGCTTACAAAGAAGCAGCTGCGAATTACATAAAATAATTTAAAGACATTGTTTCTCTCTAAAACTACTCACCGCAGCAAGTTTACAAAGCGGATGAAATAGGGCTGAATTTTAAGGCTTTGCCTACCAAAAGTCTTGCTTCGCAAGAAGATAAATTTGCCCCAGGGTTTAAAATGGATAAACAACGTCTAACTGTTTTAGTTTGCAGCAACGCTTCATCAACAATCAAACTTCCGCTGATGGTAATAGGCAAATTGGCGAAACCACGAGCGTTCAAAAACATTAACATCAACTCACTCCCTGTGTATTACAAGAATAAAAAAAGCTTGGATGGAACGCGACTTGTTGAAGGGATGGTTCGAGCACCAATTTTTCCCTAAAGTGTGAATAGAGAAAATGGATTGCATAATCGTGCTCTGCTCATAATAGAAAATGCTCCGTCCCACGCAGGAGAAACGGGACTTTTTTGTGGAGACATGAAAGAAGCTTTTCTGCCACTGAATGTTACTTCGATTCTTCAGCGAAAAGTCGAGGAAAGTATGTGGGTCAATAGGCTTTATAACTTTCCCAAGTTCGAACTTTCGATGTTCCAAAGTTTACGAGATAAAGGGCTCTAACAGACGGTCCAGGGTGTGTTGCAGCCCATTAAACAAAAATACAGAAAAATCATGTTTCGACCTTACTTCAAGAGGATGAAAATGGACTCACAATCCTACGAAAACGTAAGAAAATTACAATAAAAGATGTGATTTACTGGGTGGCTGAAGCATGGGATAACACCACTAATGGCGCAATACAAAAATCATGGAAAAATCTGTAACCTACATTGGAATTTGTTGAAAAAACATTTACACCAGTGAAAGACTGTCACCTTCTTCCACTTGTCAAGAAAATCCCTGGCTGTGAAGACGCAGAAGAAAGCTGTGTTGAGGAGTGGACGACAATGGCAACCAGGTGTACGGAGACGAAGACATCGTAGCAATAGTGCAGGACTCATCAGCTGAGATCGACTCGAGGAAAACGAGGAGGAGGAGAACGTTCAAACTGAACTTATATCACACACAGACGCGGCAAATACTCTTGACCTCGCCTTACGCTAAGTCAATCATCATGCTTCATCAACACCAAATGATGTTATGTTCATGCGGTAATGGCGGAACATTGCATCGTCAAGTCGATTCAGTGCTCTTCGTCAGAAGAAAATCACTGACTTTACTTCTTAAGTGTGTGTAAATTAGTAATTTTTTGTGTTCAGCATGATTAAAAATGATCCGACCTGTACTGTAAGTAAACAGCTTTCATTCCAGTTTGGTTTCAGTCGTTTTCATCAAACTTAGGCTCTATGTATGTCTCTATTTAACGTCTTTGTATAACAATAAATGCATGTTTTTTCACGAAGGTCTTTTTAATTTTTCCTGTTTTTAAGATTAAAAAAGTCGGTTTTTTTTTCTGAACTCTGTTTGAAATAGGCGTATTTTAGGAATAGCGGGACTCTACTGTATCTACAATTAAATACAGTGAAATTTTTTTTAAAAAAAAAAAAAGGTGGCAAAGAACGTTAAACTTTTGCGGCTATGTGACTTAACTACATTCATGCATGGAATTAGCCATATGTGAATGCATAACTGCCAACATTTACGCTTTTTTGTTACCACTAAATATTTATAGAAATTTTTGCCTTATTGAATCACGTGATGTCTCCGATTTAATAACCTGAAATTTACTATTAAATTTTAGTGGTAGGAAAAAAGCGTAAAAGTCGGAAGCTATGCGTGAATGGCTAATAATCTGAAAGTATGTGGGTCAATAGGCTTCATAACTTTCCCAAGTTCGAACTTTCGATGTTCCAAAGTTTACGAGATAAAGGGCTCTAACAGACGGATAGAAAAACACACGATTGATCTTATTATGTTTCCGTTATTACTTTTTAATTACGGAACACTAATAATTGTGCTACTTATCATTTTTTTTTTTCATAATCTATGCTTGACGCATGATATTTCTTTCTTGTTAATTTTCAATTTAGTTGCATTTTACAAAAGCGAACGCCTATGGCATTTATGTAATGAAAAAATGTATACGAATGTAAGATTTGAAACACAAAATAAAGTTATACTAAAACCATTTAATCTGCAATAATGTTTAAAAAAAATAATAATAGAAAAAAAAATTAACAAAAAGACAAATAAAATGCGTTTTTTGTTTTCGTTTTTTTTTTTTTTTTTTCACTTAATAATAAACTACAATTTCTTATAAATTACCTGATTGAATTATTATGAAATAGTATGGAGATAAAGAAGAACTTACAAAAAAAGAAATAGAGATTCATTATACTTAGATATTTTTTCCCAATTAGATCACACAAGGAGAAAAAATATTTCAGAAAAAAGGGATATACGTTATCATAATGTGAAGATTAAGATGAAATATATTTTTTTATTGCATTTATGTGACTTCAGAGATAAACTGCTATTGATAGGGGCTGTTAGTTATCCACGCATCGGTAATTTATTATTAGTTAAACAATGTATTTGCATTTAGGAAACCTGAACGAAAAAAAAGACAAGAAATGTGTCTTATTTTCTACTCCATTTATCACATGTAATTTAGGAAATTTTATGGGTAAATTGTTTATAATACATCAACGATTCTCGAAGTAAAATACATTTGATCGCGCTTTGCTGATAAATATTCGAAGGAGAAAAAAAAAATATTTATCTTACGAAAAACAAAAAGAATATTTATCATAATTTGAAAATAGCGGCTGAATGTTTCTTTTTGTTTGTTAATATATAACATTAAAGATAAAACTTCCTTTTGATATGGATTTCAACTGATCACACATTAGTGTTTTTTTTATAAAAAGAACAATATGGAATGCTTTTACAAGCTAGTCGGATGTGCCAATCCCAAAAATTTCTTCTATCTCACACAGGTTTCGCATACACTAAAAACGAATCAGCACCAATTTATCTCAAGGTCTAACTGAATCTAAAGTTTTATTAAATTCCGTTCTTGACATATGACTATTGCTAAAATCGTGTAAATCCTGAAAAATGCAGCATAGTACCACCACCTGTTGGGAGATTTAGACCAAAACCTAATCATCAACAACTTATGTTAACGTTTAACTAAATCTGAAGTTGGTTGAAAATCCGTGCATTAGTTCTTGAGGTATCGTTATGGTGATAATAATGAAAAATGTAGCATATCAGCGCCATCTGCTGAGCTATTTACACCCAAACTTAAGAAGCATCGGTTTATGTCAAGGTCTAACAGAATCGGAAGTTTGATGAAATTCTATGCATTAGTTCTTGAATTATAACTATCGTAAAAATCATGAAAAAAGTGCTGTAGCAGCGCCACCTGTTGAGATAGCTACACCTAAACGTAATCAGCGTTTATTTATGTCAAGGTCTAAATGAATCTGAAGTTTGTTGAAAATAAGTGCTTTAGTTCTTGAGATAGAGGTATTGCGGAAATAGCGAAAAATGCAGCATAGCAGCGCCACCTATTGGACGATTTTCACCAAAAACTAATCAGCACCAATGTATATCAGGGACTAACTGAATACAGAGTTTTATTAAATTTCGTGCATTAGTTCTTGAGATAGAGCGCTCACAAAATTTTTCTCACATACAGACAGACATTTTCTTGAAACAGTCAAATCGTGTTCAGGACCTTCTAAAACGTATAAATCCGTCGAAAACCGGAAGTAAAAAATTTTCAAGAATCCAATACTTTCTTCTTGTAAAGATAGAAGAAAGTAAAAATGAGAGAAACAAGAAAATAAATCATGCATCAGCCACATATTATGAAACCGTTTCCAACACTTCCAGACTACTTTAACAAAACTTCGCTATTCACTAAGTTAAATAAAATACCTAAGTAAACATTTTAGAAAACGCATAACACATTTCAAAACCAGATTTCAGCAATTATCACCCATAGACGGGAAAGTAATCCAATTCTTTTGCGCAGCCGTGTATTTGATCAATAGATTTTTATATATTCTATATAGTAAGCTAAAATTCAGTTTAGTAGAAAACCTCATAATAGGTTGTAGATTCAGAATCAGCATTTTCTACCAATTATATGGAAACATAGGCTAAGCTTTGGAATTAGCCTGCTGTCCGTCATCTTTTTTTAAAAATCAAAACGTATTTGTTTTATTTCTCATTTCCAAAATAATCATTTCCAAAAAATAATTTTCATTCATATTTATTTATTATAAACACGTTATTTAATTTTATTGACTAATTAATTTATATTTAATAATAAAAGTTAAAATGTTTTAATTTAAAAAATGAGATGGTTGACCCCGAGCGATAAATCCAAACATTTGTTTTATTTCTGACATAATCAAGTTAAATAGAAAGCAGAATACTAATTTATTTATATTTATTAATAAAAGTTAAAATCTTTTGATTTAAAAAATGAGATGGTTGACCGCGGGCGATAAATCAAAACGTTTGTTTTGTTTCTGACATAATCAAGTTAAATCAAAACATTTTAACTTTTATTATTAAAGATAAATAAATTAGTCAATAAAATTAAATAACGTTTATAATAAGTAAATATAGATGAAAATTATTTTGGAAATGAGAAACAAAATAAATATGTTTTGATTTAAAAAACAAGATAGCAGGCTAATTCCGAAGCTGTTCCGAAACATATTTGAATTCTCTTGAACAGCCCTGTATGTTATCTACAGATGTTTATACACGCCACATATTAAGCTGAAATTTAATTTAGGCTGATTGATGACTTTATTCATATTGTACAAACATTTCTTAGTATATTAAATATAGTTCAGCTTGGAAATACATAATGCGATTAAAAAACATCCTTAAACGATTCGCGCTCATAATTCGTAATGCTTACGAATTCTTTTGTGTAGGCCTGTATATGATCTGTAGCATTTCTATACACCACGTAGTTTGCCAAAATTTAGTTAAAATTGTATACCATAACTGAAAACACACTTCCAGCAATTATCACAAACTCTTTTGTGTCTCCCTGTAAATTAACGATAAATGCTATGCACATCATATTCTAAATCAAGTATTTTGTAGTAAACCTGAGTAATGTATTTCAATTCCATTATATTTGAAATAGTGTTACATAATACTCTGCAAACTGTTTTCCACATAGACCATTATGTAACGGAACTCTTTTGTGTGACCCTGTAAATAAATAATAAATATTTTGCACCCCAAATTCCACAGAATGCATGTTTTAATGCACTTCATAAATACATATCAATTTCATATATATTTAAAACTTTTTATTTATATAAAACAATATATTATAAAACAATATACTTAAAACTTTAATAGAAATGAAAATATTTTAACGAAATCCTTACAATATCCTTACAATTCATACAAAGGTGAGTCTGTTGCAAATTTTGTTAAAATACCTTCACTACTATTAAAGTTATGAACGAAAACGCGACTTCGGATTGGAGTGAGATGCCCTGTAATTTTGATTAAATAAATGGATTTTCAATCCTGGTTTCCTATACTATAAATCAGTCTTACTCAACCTTTTTTTCTCGCGGTCCGTAAACATATGTTTGGAACGTTAGGCAGGCCGCAACACAATTATATTATAATGTAAGAAAAAGGTAATTTAAATAGTAAAAAGAAAAAAAAGTAGTATAACAAACCTATATAATAAAGTTAATAAAATCAGTAGGTTTGAACGTTTGTCGCAAAAGAAATATTATCAAAAACTTTTAACACCATTATTTCCAAACAATAAACTTTGTGGTAGATTTCAATTGCAAATTATGTAGAAATTGTGGTATAAAACATTTTGCTGCCAATTTTTTACGCGGTAAACTTTCAGCCCTAATAAGCATTATTAGTTAAACGTAATAATATAACAATGTAGCATTTCCAAGTTCTAAAGAAAATTTTAGGTGATTTGCTTTAATAAATCAATCGTTTTCGCAAAACAAAAGCTTTTTTTTTTTTAGTGTAGAAACGTATAGTGCAAATGTAATAAATTTGAAATAGTATTGGTTTAGTGCTGCAGATTAAGAAATGTATAAACTGCTATAGCACAAATAGAACTACATGTAACAAGAACTTTTGGCTAAGATAACAGTATTTAAGACAATTTTAAATAACAGGACAGATATTTTTTTCCCATGAAAATATATAAGAGAACAGTGAAGGTCTTCAAAATTTTTATACACATCTCAATTAATATAAAAAATAGAGGTTACTGATTATGTATCTCGGGCCGCACATAAAAGGTCTCCCGGTCACAGGTTGAGTATGGCTGCTATAAATGATTGTTATAGTGTTCTGTACCAACCCTTAAAGTTTGTCCATTGAATTCGAGATCACCCGTACTCGATCATTAGCTGAAATCTTAGTATATTGTATTAAAATAGCGCGATTGTATAACATTAAAAATATTAAAGATAAACGTCCGTAATTTATACATAACACAATCAATAATTTAAATATTTCAATACTTCATCTTTTGTATAATACTTTGTAAAAGCCCGAACAGGGAAAGAGGGTGTCTGTGTCCTCATCTTTCATTTTTTTCACCTGTAAGATAATAAAAAAAAAACAATATATTTATATATTTATGTATATGTTACGACCAAAACCCGAAATCGGCCAATTCGCGAAGTGGCCGGCCAGTTCGCGAATTGGCAAACTTTGTTTTAAATTGATTGGCCAATTCGGGAATTGGCCGGCCAATTCGCGAAATGGCCAGAGGCTGTCGGCCAGTTCGCGAATTGGCCAGATGCCGTCGGCCAATTCCCGAAATAGCTATGGGTAGTTAGGCAGTTTGAATGTAAGGGCTTTACAAGTTCGGTATTGAAAATGAAGTATGTAAAGATTATAATTCATGTACATGAGTACTCAAAAGTAATATGTGACTTAGTGGTCTATGGGGAAAATCAATTGCGGCGTGCTTTAATGGTGTTACAATGTTACAAACATAATAAAATGATAAGAATTTCTGAGGTGCACTAAAACAGGCTTCTGTAGAATAAGGAGCAAAAATAATTTATCATTGATTTACAGGGTCACACAAAATAATTCTATTACATAATGGTGTACGGGGAAAAATGTTTGCAGCGTATTTTAATTATGTTTATATTTTTGAAATATGCTGAAACTGATATAAATTGCTGATTTTTACTACAAGATTCTTTCTGTAGAATATAATGTGTATATCAATTATTGTTAATTTACAGGGACACATAATTGATTTCGAATACAGTACTGTATCGGAAGTATTATCTATTAGGGATGATTGATGGAAGTGCGTTTTCAGTTATGCATTTTTAAGTTTAACTAAATTTTTGCATACTACGTGGTGTGTATAAATTCTACTAATCCTATACAGGGTTGAACAAAATAGTTCTTAAGCTTTACTAATGTGATTTTAAAAAGGTACATTAAGTATGCTTTTTAATTTGAACTATTCATTTTCAAGCACATTCACAGATATAGTATTTAGATTACTAAAAGAAGTTTCTAGAATATAAATTAAATCATATACAGGTATATGCAAAGAACTTGATACTTGGCAGCCTATGAAAAGTAATTCCTGGAAGTGTGATTTCAGTAGTTTTATGTGTATTTTTGCCTAAATTAAATTGTAGCTTAATATTTGGCGTGTATAAAAACCTGTAGGTAATATACTGGTCTTTACAAAATAATTCAAGTATATTTCTGCCCGTTGGTAGAATTTTCTGAAGGTGTATTTTCAACTATATTACGCATTTTCTAACTAAACTAGATTTTAGAATACTATATAGAATACATACAAATCAGTACATCATATACAGGGATTCACAAAACAATTAGAGTTTTTTTCCGGCTATGCACAGTAGTGGCTGAAATCTGGCTTTCAAATGTGTGATTAATGCGATTTCTAAAATGTTTACTTGAGTATCTTTTTTACCTTATTAAACGGTTTTGTTAAAATATTTTATAAGAGTTGCAAAGTATTTCATAATCTATGCTTGACGCATATGATTTTCCTTTCTTGTATCTTCATTGATGACATTTTATTATAACGATAAGAAATGAAATATTAATTTGCAAAAATGATGTTTGTCAAGGGCATTAAAATTGAACTAACATCATATATCAAAAGAAAACATTCATTTAAAAACATTAAATTGCAGCATTTTCCTATGATTATGTCAAAATGAAATTATTTTCATACTTTTTCATGCTGCCCACTCTGAAATTAGGTACCAAAATTTCAATAGAAGAAATTGCTTTCACCTGTGATAATGACGTCATTTTTAAAAGACATTCGACTGAAAAAATACTTTTTTATTCCGAAAATGGCAATATTTGACTATGATTGTGTCCAAATGACAAAATTTTGATTTATATTTCATTCCTGTGATATTGACATCAGATCCAAATGTTTTACAACATGTTTTTATCAGAAAAAATGGAATCATGTTTAAGAGAAAACATACATTTTCTTCCATAAATTGATGTTTGCCATATGAATGATTTCTGGGCGTGAAGAATAGAGACCCGTTACAGAGAGGTTTCTCGTTACAGTGATTGCCATATTAAAGATTAAAAGTCTAGAAGAGCACAAAACTATATTTTGGTGATAGCTGTAGTAACAGTTAAGAGGATGCTTCACTCGCGCGAAAACAACTACTGGCTAATATTAATCCTATAGGCGATTTTTTTAAATATCTCGTTTGCATTTCAATATTTTAATGATTGTTTTTGCCTTGGATAGCAGATATTGATCTCTACGCAGGTCATTTGTTTTTCTTTTTCGATTTTCTTTATAGTGTTTTTTTATTATTATGAGGCTGCTATCACTTTTGGAACCGGTTTCGAAAGGGAAAGTATCTTAATAAAAATAGTCTGTAAACAAAATCGAAAAAGCAAAAAACGGCCTGCGTAGAGATCGACCTCAGCTACCCAATACAAAAGAAACTTAATTAAAAATGTTGACATTTAAAAGAGAAATTAAAAAAAAATCTTCCATAGGATTAATATTAGCGAGCGGGTATTCTTCCGTGATTGAAGTAGCCTCTTAATGGTGGCGATGCACAAAAAGTCCCATTAAATTTAGGGACCCTATTATAGTGATCACAATTTAAAAGGATAATAGGCGCGAAGCCCAGAATGCCTATTATATAAAAGGTGTCCGTTATAATTATCATTATTTTAACGGTTGATGAGCGCAACGCGCAGGGAGCCTCATTTTTCAGGAAACCACGTTACAGTGATTTCCGCATTAACAAATTATAAGTGCTAATTGCACAAAGGTCCCATTTTGTAAGTGAATCAATTACAGTGAATACCTGATTAACGATATACAGTGGAACTCCAGATATACGTTACCTGAGTTGTACGTTTCCCTCAGTTATACGTTTCAACTCAGCGGTCCCGGCCGCTTGCCATTAAAAATTAACTGAGTTATACGTTTTGAGTTGTACATTTCCCTCAGTTATACGTTACGTTTTTGCGTCCCTGGGCAAAATTTTGTCTCATTTATGCATTTTGTAACCGGAAACACTGACGACGCGTCGGATGAGTATGATTTGAAAGAACGGAGCTTCTCTAAGGGCTTTTGACGTTGTAAAACGGTTCGTCAGTAGTAAAAACAGTAGCAGTAAGGCGGCTGCATTATTTACAGAAATGCGAAGTTTGCTGTTCAATGTTGGCACTGCCGAAAAGAAACAATCGAATATTAGTGATTAATTCTACAAGATTCAGTAAACTACTTAAATGTCTTTTGATAAATGATTTACATGGCAAGGCAATTCCAATAATTTCTTTTAAGTACAGGATGTGTATTAAAAATATTTTTAATAAAGCTTTTATGATAAAATAACTTCATGTACATACTTTTCTTATGTACTTGTTTCTACTCTGTTCCATTTCCGTAACTTTATGTCATGGGTGCAGTAATATTTAGGAGACTTCCGTTTTCGATATAAAAGGTAACTGGAACTCCTCAGCGGAACAAAGTTTTTAGGATATATTTAAAAAATGGTTCCGGTAGACCATTAATTGAGTTGTACGTTTTACTGAGTTATACATTTTGTTTTCCGGTCCCGAGCAAAACGTATAACTGGAGTTCCACTGTATGTGCACAAAATGACCAATATGATAAATACAAATACCCTTGCGATAGAATGGTTATGCGACGTTTAAAAACAACGTAAATAGCAGAATAAACAACGTAAATTTACGTTTAAAATATTCCCAGACTTCATAAGAAAACATTTTTTAGTAGGGAAAAAGGAGAAGGAAATATAGCAAGACCAACGCATATGATCTAAATTAAATGTGATTGTGCTTTCCTTTATGTTGGTTTTATGTATTAGATATTCATCATGAAACTAATTTTACATATACAATACACTGGATATATTTATTTGTTAACATGGGATGGGAGTCCGCAGAACAATATCAGGAAGGGACAAGATTTTCGAACAGATGTAACTCTAATCTAATTTTTACTTTCTTCTATCTGTAATAGAAAAAAATATAGTAATCGAAAATTTTTTTCGACTTTCAGTTTCCGACAGATTTACTCGTTTTAGGGGTCGGAGATCCCGAAAAACAAGTTTATACAAAATGTCTCATTTATCAACGCAAAATTATTATCATTGTTTGTTTTGAAAATAAACATAATTAAAGAAATACGACTTTTGAAGTATTAACATGTATGAGATAGAAGAATGTTTTGTGATTGGCACAAACAATTTTTAAGTATATCAGCATGAATACAGAAATATAACAACACATATTAAAAATGAAGAATTGAAACAGTGTACTATTTTTTCTAATCAGGGCGGGAGTTTTGCCCCCTGTATGCTCCGTTTAAGATAATTTTTAAACACATGAACATAAAAATAAAAAAAAATAACTAAAAACTGTCTTTAACGGGGGGCTAAGGGGACTTTGACCCCGTGATGAAAATTATTAACTACTTCTCTTTTTAGCGTTTAATTATTTTACATTTGAGAAGATTAAATTTTACTATTCTTTTCAAAATCAAAGAAAAAAAAACATAAATATGAAAATCCAGACGAATAATAATGTTTTAAAATTCCTCCATACAAATGCTTTGGCTTAACGTCAGATTAATAATAATAGAAAAAATTACATTTTTAAACTAGTTTTTCGTAACAAATAATGATTTTGGACAAATGATATTTTTTATATGAATCATCAGAAATTGTATTAAAATATGTATATAGTATATAATAAAAATAAATAAAAATAATATCTTTTACAATATTTACATAAAATACTATACTAATACGAAGAATACAATAATCACAATAAATCCTGAGTCACAGAGGCAGGAAATTAATTCTTCAACAGATCAGAATATAGTCAACACAATGAATTCACTGTATCAGAATAAGTCACAGAAGTGGGAAATTCTTCATCAGAGAACATCTGTCATAAATTTATAAGAAGTATAATCGTCACAGCTTGGAACTTCCTTTCCTATCACGTGTCACCTGTGCACGTGAGTGTCACCTATCGGACAGCCTTCGATCCCCATTTCGTATATTGGCCAAGGATTCCCGGCCACTTCCCGAATTGGCCGGCCAAAACCCGAAATGCATTGCTCATTTCACGTACTTCGGGTTTTGGCCAGGAATCTCGGCCAATTCGCGAACTGGCCGGCCACTTCGCGAATTGGCCGAACTTCGGGTTTTGGCCGTAACATATATAACACATAGATTTACTATAATGTATCTAAACACTACACATTTTTCTTCCATAGGCTCAAGAAAGAAGAGAAAGATTGGACAGGAAAAATCTATACTAATATTATAAAAAAGTAAAGATTGTTTTTTTTTTTTTTTTTTTTGTTTTTTTTTTTTTGTTTATAGGGGGTAATCTCTGGAACTACTGAAGCGAGTGATGGTGGCAAATTGATGGTGACAATCCCTGCTCCAACATAGGCTGTATTTTATGTCGGTGCCACTACCCCCAGGGGGGTGCAGGAGCGAAAGACGTTCTAAAATTTTGATATTTTTTATACTGAAGGAACTAAAAACATGAAATTTGGCATGGTAGTTACTTATAAGATGTAAATGCTCTTTAAGAACAAATTCTAAAAAAATTCGAAATTTAAAAGGGTGAGATGAGCGAAAAGCGTTCTAAAAACATTCTAAATAACAATTTCTATGGAATCTCTGGAACTACGGAACCATTTTCAAAAGTGATGGTGGCAAATTGATGGTGACAGTCCCTGAAGTAACATAGGCTATGTTTTATATCGGTGCCACTACCACAGAGAGGAGGGGTGCAAGAGCGAAAAACGTTCTAAAATTTCTATTTATTTTATACTGAAGGAGCTAGAAACATGAAATTTGGCATGGTAGTAACTTATAACATGTAAATGCTCTCTAAGAACAAATTCGAAAAAATTCGAAATTTAAAAGCGTGAGATGAGTGAAAAGCTTTCTAAAAACATTCTAAATTACAATTTCTATGGAATCGCTGGAACTACAGAACCATTTTCAAAAATGATGGTGGCAAATTGATGGCAACAGTTCCTGCTGTAACATACGCTATATTTTATGTCGGTGCCACTACCACAGGGAGGTGCAAGAGCGAAAAACGGTTTAAAATTTCGGTGACATTCGGGGGTAAAAAAGCGGAAAACGTTCTAAATTTAATTTTTTTTCGACATTAGTGTGGCTTAATTAGTAATTTCTGAATTATCTGTGGCAGTAAAATTTTCTCTAATGAAAATAGGCCAACGAATACCACTTGGCATTTTTCAAAAATTACGCGAGCAAAGCCGCGGGTTTTGCTAGTTCATTATAAAGAACAACTTACAAAATAATTCAAATGTATTTTATTTAAGAAGAATAAATATATATAGAGTGAAACCCCCAGTTATTGACACCTAACCAGTAACTAACATTTCAGCAGAAATCTAAATCAAATAAGCATTTTCTTCTAAAATTCTGCATAGTAATCTCATCTAGTGGTAACTTATTTTACAGCTATTGTTTATTCAGAAAAGGAATAGTGTCATTTATTAGAGATACTGACCAAATTTATGGCAAAAATTAATTTTTAGTAATAAAAATTATAATTTTTTCATAATTTTGACAACAATAATTTTTTAATGTATCTTTACTATACTTACAAAAACAAAGATAAGTATAAACTAGATTTAAAACTTTGTAATAGTGATTTGAATAAAAAAAAAATCTTTAAAGTGTCAGTTACTGAGGGTTTCACCCTATACATATTTAATTAATGTTTAAATTTAAAAAAAATTATCTACGTAAATAAAAAAAATGACAATTTTTTTTAATAAAAAAATAAAAAAAATATGATTTATGTTTTAATAAAAAAAAGATCTATTTATATATATGAAAAAAAATATATATAATTAATGTTTAAATTAAAAAAATATATATCTATGTATATATACACAGTAGAGTCCCGCTCTTTCGAACCCCGTTATTCCGAAAATCTGCCTATTCCGAGCAGAGATCAGAAAATGACTGATTTTTTTTAAATTAAAAACAGGAAAAATTAAAAAGAAGTTCGTGAAAAAACGTACATTTATTGTTATACAAAGAAGTTAAATAGACACATAGATAGAGCTTAAGCTTGATGAAAACACCTGAAACCAAATTGAAATGAAAGTTGGTTACTTACAGTACATGTCGGCCCCATTTATACAATTCTGTAGAATCATTTTTAATCACTGCTAAACACAAAAGATAACTAATTTACACACACTTAAAAAGTAAAGTCAGTTATTTTTTTCTAACGAAGAGCACTGAATCGACTTGAGAATACAATGTTCCGCCATCGCCGCATGAACATAACATCATTTGGTGTTGATTAAGCGTGTTTTCGACGTAGCGTAAGGCGAGGTTAACAGCATTTGCCGCGTCTGTGTGTGATATGAGTTCAGTTTGAGCGTTCACCACCTACGCGTTATCCTCCGAGTCGATCTCAGCTGATGAGTCCTGGACCATTGCTACGATTTCTTCGTCTCCGTACTGCTGTGCCATTCTCGTCAATAGCAATACACTTCTGAACAGAGGTTTCTCCTGCGTCTTCACAGCCAGGGATTTTCTTGACGAGTGGAAGAAGGTGACAGTCTTTCACTGGTGTAAAAGTTCTTTCAACAAACTCCAATGCAAGCCAGAGTGATAGGTAGGGTGAGTGAGGTGATGAGTGGTCGAAGGTTGTAACGGCCATATTAAAATGTCCGCTGGTGTGGTGCACGAGGAAATAAGTACAACTGTTTTAAAACCAAAAACTGGTTTATTAACACAATTAGCAGGGGGTTTGAGCGAGCTCCACGAAATTTTCCTAAAAGTTTAAATTAACTAAAGAGTTCTTGCTAACAACTTGTAGCTTTAACAAAACTGAAACAATATAATTGAACCTTAACCTTTTAAATATATAAGCACGATCCAATACTCTTATCCTCCAGCTTTTACTGAACGCTGATACAGGCTTAAAAATCAATCTACAATAGCATAAAACTCCAGTATAAAAATACTAAGGCCGATTATCTTGAGACTCGATGCGAGGTCTCAACGCTAAATCTAAATCTCAATCTAAGTCGCAATATTAAACTTCCCAGGCCAAGTCTACTCTAGCGCTCCTGAGCTCTGAACTCAAGTCTAAATTCGCTGCTTATATACTTCAGTGTCGATCGACCAGCTCCAGAAAATTTGCATAATTGAAATTACACGGCGACTCACAATTTCAGGGATTCAGCTGTCCTTCGAAAGTTAAAGAAAGATAGAGAGCCTTTATAACTTGTATGCACATAGTCGGTTAATGGACAAAACGATCTCATTCACACATTGCCTACTCGCGTGACGAGAGTAGTCAATACCTTAAAACCCCTCCCGGAAATTGTGAAAGAAAAAGCGGTGGTTGAATGCAGACCATCGTCTTTTTCTTTTAAAAATTTCGAGTCAAAAAATGAACATAACATGTGACGGGTAAATTTAAATTTTGAATCCAAATGTAAATTTTGTACTTTTAACCCATCACGCAAAAACTGGTCAGATCGATGACACTTTCATCATAACCTCCTGTAAATGTGCAGTATCATGCAAAAGAATCTCACAAAATTTTCCTCACAAAATTCACAGCTTGCCAAAATAAATACGCAACTTTACCTTCAAAATTCCATGAAGTGCCGAAACAAATTGCAAAGTAGAACGTCACTACAAAACTATCTGTCAAAGAAATAAAGTAGCTTTCCTAAAAATTCCCAAATTGCCAAAAACTCACATCCCCGAAATTCAATGTAGATGACTCGCTCAGTTACAATGGTCACAAACTAACAGCTATCAGAGCTGTGAAAGTGAAACAAATTTCTTTTATAAAATATAAGGGTATAAATATACATTACAAATTTCAAGACACAATTCTTCTTCTTGAGAACTAAAATATAAAAAAACTTTTATAAATAGATTATCTGCTTTAAGATGGTTTACTTCCTGGAACAAACTTCATTATCTACATACATACAATTTTACGTCATAACTATGAAATACACTAACAATATTCATAATTAACAACAACAGAACTAATAAGTAACTTCATAACTAAGGTATAACCAACAACACTTTTAAAACTACATAACTTGCGAAAACCCAACATGCAACACTAAAGCGATAACGACCACGAACACGACCGAAGGGAGAAAGTTAGATTTGGTAACAATGTTAGTAAAGTGAAATAGAACGCGCGTGTCAAGGGCAACTCTTGACCGCAAAACACGTGAACGCCTATCCGCGGCGCGTGTAAAAAACCCATAATACTAAATTCATATTTCAAATTCAACATATAGAACAATCATACACATAATATATACATAATTTATACATAGAATATTCACAGAACACTTATAGAACAAATATACAAGCAATTTAACAATCTCTTGAACATGAAAGCAGTGAATCTCAAAAGATGTTCTTAACTTAATTTTTGACAAAAATTTTGAACAAAAGTGAAAAGCACCACTTGTGAAGCCGAGATACAAAAATCCAAACAATGGTCAAAAGGTAACTATAAACAGTTCAGCTGCTTTGCACCGTCCAATGAACTTGTTGACATTAATAAAGGTACTTTATAATGAAAGTAATAAAAATGGAACGCCGTCACCTGATTTTATAGTGAAGATGAACTGGAAGCTTATAGGCTCATAGAGGAACTCTGTCGGCGTCCCCAAAAACTTTGGATGAAACTCCGTTCTGATTCAGACCGGTAAGGAGAGGCCACTGTTGGTTGTCTTGCTTGCAGCCGTGTATTGTATCCATGGCGACGTCCTTTGGGAGGAGCTCATGTAGTTTCCACTCGACGACTTCTTGTAGGTTCCACTCGACGATGTCTCGGCGGGCTTACTGGAGTGTAGCTTAAGATGGCTTTTGTTCATCTCAAAAGCTTTTAAAACGTCCATCGCCATAAATTTAAAATTTTATTTTTCGTTGAAAGTAGTATTTTTGTTTTCAAAGTCTTATTTCAAAGATGTGTAATGTAAGGTTAAACGAAGCATGCTTGTCAAATGTAATATGAACACTTTCAATAAAATATCCATTAGCTGAATTAATCGTTTAAATAGAATGCGCTCGATTTAACGATCCAAATGATCGTTAAAGAGTTTTGAGAATATTATGCATACAATTTTTACGATAAATAGTTTAGGAAAAAATATCAGCTATTGAATAGCTGTACTAAGCAAAAATTTTTCTCCGATATTTTAACTTTAAAGTACCGTTTAAGAAGCATGATAAAAATCTATTTTATAAATGATTTTAATAAATAAGAAAAACGGGGTTGTTTTTGCTTATTAGCTTTGAAAGAAGAAATAAATTGCATCTATTTAAAATATTTATACCTCAGAATAGACTATATTTGACAATGAATAACGGGAAAAAAGACGTTTCACAGATGATTTATGATGTGTATTTATAAATTATATATATTAAAGCATAAATACACTACGTCTGATTTACAATATAAGAACACACACATTTTATCAGACAATTAAATACACTAAACCAAGATGGAGTAAAAAATTGAACTGCGCCAGGACTCGAAACTGGTACCTTCAGCGTACCGTGCTTTGTGGCAAAGCATCAGTACGGTACGCTGAAGGTACCAGGCTCAAGTCGTGGCCCAGGTCAATTTTCCACTCCATGTTGGTTTAGTGTATTTAATTGTCTGATAAAATGTGTGCTCTTATATTGTAAAAATATATTTTTAAAGCAAGAAATGTGCGGAGTGAAAAATTATTGTTTATATAATATTTTATTAGCTTAAATTAATTCAAAGTATACGTGGTTCAATTAGAATACACGTGTATTTAAAAAGACGGAAATTTATTTACATAACGAGAACAACAACAACAACAACAAATTACGACATTCTAAACCGAGGAACAGATTATGAAGAAAGAATCCGTATATCTTATATAACTACACGGAGAATTTTGTACCTGTTTTGTGATTTTGCACTCTATATATGTTATTTTAAACCATGTTTATAATGTTACATACTATGAAATTTCAAGACTCTTATTTAGATAATTCGAAGATCCTGAGTTCTGATTCCTCAGTCTTATCTATATGAACAGGTACTTAATTTGAAATATACGTAACACTTAAAATATACTTAATGCCATTTATTTTTCCAAATAAAAGTGCCGGAGAATTACTGTTTATGAATAAAATAAAATTCTATTCGATAAATGTTTTTTTTAATAAATTATTTGCGGAGTGTAATTTTATTACACTCCACAAAATGCAGTTATTTTCGTTTGTTAGTTTAAAAAAACTGATTTCTATTCAAATTTGAAATTACATTTATTCCCCTTTGAAATCTGTATTTTAAAAAAGTGTTAAAATTCTTAAGTAACAGGCGATTAGAGTTTTTAGGAAAGTGCCCGCACATTGACATTATCCTTATAGGGTCCTGCTAGACCATACTTTTGATTTTATTGCCTTTCGGAACATTAAATGTTTGTTTCATCCTGATCCAATTAAGGAGGTGAATGCTTCTGGCTTATACTTAATGCAAATTAATTCCTTCCATATATTATTTTCATTAACAACATCGGAAAAAAGTAGATTGACCCTCTACGAACCCATGCGTTCCCCCCCCCCAACTACAGCACTGCTCAACACCAAAAGCAAACAAACATTGGCTATATTTATTTCATTAACTTCAGATATTAGATAAAGATCGCATTCGCCAGAAATACGTCCAATAAAAATAATATTGGTTAATTATTTTTTAAATGAAAATATTTGCAATAAACTGTTACTTCTGCCGAAATATTTTCCTCGTATAGTAAAATAATTTTATTGAAATGATAAGACATTTCTTGTCAATATTACCAATCTTGACAAAAATATAGTCAATATGTAACTTATTGGCCCGATATTGTTATGCTGCTAGAATAGCAGTTTTAGTTGTCATTTTTTACTAATATAAAGACACTAATATTAATTATAATTGAATTTAAACAAGCTTTATAAATAATTTAAGCAAACTTTATAAATAATTTAAGCTTTTTCAACTTCTTAATTGTAACAGGAATGTAATATTTTCATTTATAAATCCATAACACCCTACAAGGCAAGCCCCACCAGTGGCTGAGAGGTTCGGCTCTCAAAGCTGGTAGACGGGAGGTGCTGGGTTCGATCCCAATCGCGCCCGTCGGCCTAATCGTTCGGAGTTTTCGTGGTTTTCTTCGAGCCGTGGATTTATCGATGCGTAAATACGGGTTAGGTTCCCTTAGAAAGACCCCCACGAAGGGCACTCCCCCTGGGCCTATATCCCAAGTGTAGATAATTGGCCGCCAACAATCAACCCAACCCTACAAGGCAAACAAAAGCTGGAAATATAACAAATATATAAGACAATTTATAAAATAAATAGAGAGAAAAGAATTAAAATGATTTTTCCTACGGTATACACTAGTGTTATTTCGAGAAAAAAGTATGAATTGAATACTTTATCAGTCTAATTTTCCTATTGTATACATGTTTAACAAAATACTCTGAACAAAAGCAGAGTGAAACATACAGATTACGAGACATTTGTTTTCAACTGAGAATAATTGATAACTACTTCATCGTGTTGCTTAATATTCCATGAAATTAGCTTCTACCAAGCATTATTATTATTTTTCTCCGCTAACGTTCTCATTTTGGTTTTCTTTAAGGCCTAATATGCCTTGCAGTTTTCGTCGACGGATTCCAAATATTTCTTTTCTTCCGTTAATGAACTATAATTCTTCATTAAACATTAACTTTAAAAATTAATCAAGCATATACACAATTACTAATGAATTAATTACTTCTTCTTGTTATTTAATGCTTCATTAAATACACTTCTACAAGGCATTACAGTGAGTTTTCTCCTTTAATGTTCACATTTTGATTTTCTTTCAGGCTTTATAAACCCTGTAAGTTCAATTGTTTTTCGTTCACGGAATCCAAATATTTTTTTTCTTCTGTTAATGAGCCATAATTGTTCATTAAACATTAACTTTAAAAATTAATCAAGCCTTTACACAATTACTTATAAATTAATTACTTCTTGTTATTTAATACTCCATTAAATACACTACGAGGCATTATAATGAATGTTCTCTTTTAACGTTCATATTTAGATTTTCTGTCAGGTATAAGTACCTTCAAGTTCACTTGTTACTTACCCATCATACGTATTATAGGGTAAATCTTGTAATCGTTTTGAAAATTTAAAAAAAAAAAATTGACGGATTTACACGTTTCAGACACTGGAGATTCCTTAAAACATATTTTTAGAAAAAAAAATTGCCGTCCGTCTGTGTGTCTGTGTGTCTGTAAACGCTTTATCTCCCGAAAAAATTGAAATAGACACTTTCAATTTGGTATCTACTTAGTATGTAATAGTGGGAAGAAGCCTATTTCATTTCAATAACCTCGATTAACCGGAATTATTTTTTTCGGACTCTCGAAATATTCGTTCTGATAAAAGATATGTAAAATTTAGAAATGAATATAAAAGACAATCAAAAAACATAAATTTTGCATACAGCATGAAGGCGATCGGATAATTAGTTGCCGAGGTATTTGGAATCCTATTTTCCACACTCTTCGATTTCTCATGACCCTGTATTTCATCCAAATTTCACTTCAAAGATATATTTTAATTGGAAATTTGACGCTTAATCAGATGCAATAAACCGCTAGTTAATGGGATTATTTATTTTGGAGTTATAAGGATGTTTCTTTCAAGCAATTCAGTAATCGAGCCTTTAAAGTTTGTGACGTCATCAAGCTACGATTTTACTTGAATTGCAATGCATTTTATAAGTAGTTTACACATTTTTATTTTAATATTTTACATTTTGCATACCCATGATGGGTAAGTATTACGGTGGCCCCCAACGACTACTTTTTCATCGACGGAATCTAAAAATTTCTCAACTATAGAAAATTAAAAATAATAATTCATCCTAGACTTCAATTAACTAAAATTTGGATTGAAAAGTTTCTGAAGTTTTTGTTCATTAAACGTTAAGTTTAAAAATTAATCAAGCATTTACACAATTACTAATGATTAACGGAATATAAAAATTTCTTTAACTGGGTTAATAAACCATAATTCTTTATTATGCATTACCTTTAAAAATTAATCAAACATTTGCATAATCTAAAACACAAGTAATACAATTTATTAAAATAAGTCAAAAATAAAAATCATCCTTGACTGCAATTAACTAAAATTTGGATTGAAAAGTTTATGAAGTGTTTCTTTATTAAATATTAACTTTAAAAATTTAACTTTATACAATTACTAATGGATTAATTACTTCTTCTTGTTATTTAACCCCTTAATCGTCGTGCCCGAGACATTCAATGGCAGCGTAGGTTACGCCTGTTTTATTCAGATTGTTTGATTCCCACCAATTTTTTTAAATTGTATTATTGGCTTTATTCTTGCATTATTTTATCTGTCTATTAAATAAGACGAACATTTCAACTTAAAAAAATTGGTGGTAATCAAGCAATATGAATTTTTAAAAAGTAGCCTACACTTAAAGGGCGCGACGATTAAGGGGTTAATACTCCATTAAATACACTACGATGCATTACAATGAATTTGTTTCCTTTAACCCTTTCCGTCACAGACAAAGTCTGTTCGTAAAATGAGAAATTACTGACTGACACCAGAAATTACAAACGACTTTTTTAGAAAATAAGAACTCCTTATTTTAAGCTTTCATTGTAGAAACAAAATTTTATTATTAAATATTCTTGGTGTCGAATGCAAGTTTGGAATTAAAATTAGGTGTGCCTGGAGTGGGACAACTGTGCCGGAAAGGGTTGATGTTCACATTTTGATTTTCTTTCAGCCCAGCAAGTTCATTTGTTTTTCGTCGACTGAATCTTAAAACTTCTTTCACTGGGTTAATGAACCATAATCTTTCATTATGCATTACCTTTAAAAATTAATCAATCATTTGCATAATTACTAACGAATCTATTTGCATAATCTAAAACACAAGTATTACAATTTATTAAAGAAATTCAACAACAAAAAATAGAAAAAAAATCATCCTAAACTACAAGTAACTAAATTTTGAATTGAAAAGTTATGAAAATGACTCTTCATCAGTCTGAACTCCCCATTAAAAGAAAAATCTTAAACATGGTGTGAATTAAATCAGGATAAAAAATTCAGGCTACGAGTAATTTGTTTTCAAATAAACGTAATTGTTAATTACTTCCATCGTATCGTTTAATAATTCAATTAAAAAGCAGACTCGACCAGGCATCCATTATCATTATCTTTCTCCATTATGCTTCTCATTATCACTTTCCTGAGAGGTTTTTTTTTTTTTCAGTAATTATTCTTGGTATACAATCTAGAAATTTCCATCGTTCATATAATGAAATACAGGGTAGTCCAAAATTATTGAGCGCATTTGATGTTTGAAAAATAAAAGAACAAAATGGGGTACGTACATGTTTATTGTTTTATTGGAAAGACAATTTAAAACAGTTTTACGCATAGCTGCCAACTTTTACGCTTTTTTGCTACCACTAAAACTTAATAGAAAATTTTTGCTTATGTAATTACACGATTTTGTCCATTTAATAAGATAAAATTTACTATCAAATTTCTGTGGTAGTTAAAAAGCGTTAAAGTCGGCAGCCGTGGCTTTACGCAACAAAATTTTAAACATTAAATAAGTTTCACACAACATTGCGCTTGTTAAATTTAATGTTTGCGTCAGTCTTCAAATGGCTACCGTGCAGGAAGCTAGTCGTTGGGGGCCACCATAGTACTTAGCCATCATGGATATGCATAATATAAAATATGAAAAAAAAACATGTGTAAACTATTTATAAAATGCATTGCAATTTGAATAAAATCGTGGCCTGGTGAAGTCATAAACTTAAAATGCTCTATTACTGAATTGCTTAAGAGAAACATACTTATAACTCTAAAATTGATAATCATATTAATTAACGGTTTACTGAGTCGGATTAAGCGTCTCATTTCCAATTAAAATATATCTTTGAATTGAAATTTGAATGAAATACAGGGTCATGAAAAATCGAAGAGTGTGGCAAATTGGATTACAAATATCTCGGCAACTCATTATCCGATCGAATTCATTCTTTATGCAAAATTTATGTTTTTGTATTGTCCTTTATATTCATTCCTTAAAATAAACAAGTTAGAAAATTTTTATATACATTTTATCAGAACGAATATTTCGAGAGTCCGAAAAATATAGTTCCGGTCAATGGAGGTTACTGAAATTCAATAAGCTTCTTCCCATTATTACATACTAAGTAAATACCAAATTTCAAGTCTCTATCCCAATTTGTTCGGTAGATAGAGCGTTTACAGACACAAAGACAGACCTACGGTAATTTTTTTTTTATTTAAAAATATGTTTTTCGGAATCTCCAGTGTCCGAAACGTGTAAATCCATAAAAGAAAATAATAATAATATTTCGACTTTCAAAACGATTACAAGACTTACCCTATACTGCGTATGATGGGTAAGTAAACTAGTCGTTGGGGGCCACCGTAATACTTACCCATCATGGATATGCATAATGTAAAATATTAAAATAAAACATGTGTAAACTACTTATAAAGTGCATTGCAATTCAAATAAAATTGTGGCTTGATGACGTCACAAACTTTAAAGGCTCGATTACTGATTTGCTTGAAAGAAACATCCTTATAACTCCAAAAATAATAATCCTATTAACTAGCGGTTTATTGAATCTGATTAAGCGTCAAATTTCCAATTAGAATATATCTTTGAAGTGAAATTTGGATGAAATACAGGGTCATGAAAAATCGAAGAGTGTGCAAAATAGGATTCCAAATATCTCAGCAACTCATTATCCGATCGACTTCATGCTTTATGCAAAATTTATGTTTTTTTATTGTCTTTTATATTTATTTCTTAAAATAAACAATTTCGAAAATTTTTATATACCTTTCATCAGAACGAATATTTCGAGAGTCCGAAAAAAATTGTTCCGGTTAATCGAGGTTTTTGAAATGAAATAGGCTTCTTCTCATTATTACTTACTAAGTACATACCAAATTGCAAGTCTCTATCTCAATTTCTTCGGGAGATAGAGCGTTTACAGACACACACACAGACACACAGACGAACGGCAAATTTTTTTTTCTAAAAATATGTTTTTCGGGATCTCCAGTGTCTGAAACGTGTAAATCCGTCAAAAAAAATTTCGATTTTCAAAACGATTACAAGACTTACCCTTATACTACGTATGATGGGTAAGTAAAAGCAATGTGCATTTTGTGGTCCCATGAAAGCAAATCCGCTGTAACTGTTCAAAGAGGATTTCGTTCAGAATACTAAAATCGTCGTCCTCCAAGTAAGGACTCTATAAAACGTTGGTACCAACAAGTTAAGGAGACGATAAATATGGAACTTATTTAACATTTAAAATGTTTTTATCTAAAACTGTTTTAAGTTGTCTTTCCAAGAAACTAAACATGTACGTACCTCATTTTGCTTTATTTTTCAAATATAAAATGCACTCAATAATTTTTTCCACCCTGTAGAGCTCTTACGTAACATTTATCATTAAAACCTTTGAAGGGCGGTCATATATTTTTAATACCGCTTCATTTTATTTAAGACTGAACCAGAATTTTTAAACAATTTTATTTTTAAATTTTAATTTTACGAGCAGATCACTGGAGCTAATACTTTTTGTCTTTCTTAAAATAAAAAAATAAAAAAGGTTGTATGTATTTTTCTTAAATACATAGAAAAAAAGAAAAAAAACATATGTATTTTACTTAAATGCACTTATACTATACTTTACTTTTTAAATTAAAAATGTATGACAATGAAAACCGCCTTTTTTATGCTGGGGTAGCATTTCGCTCTTTTTTATTTCACTTTACATGTTAGCAAACGAATCTCCTATCTATTGCAGTTAAACATACCTTTCTCCTCTTTTTCTCACTTATTTCTATTCAAAATACCCTTTTTTACTCAATTCTATCATCATAATGATAATCATCAGTCGCTTTTCGATCTTTTTCTCACATTAATCCTGATTGGCTGCTCTACGCCAGCAAATTCTTGATTGGTTAGCTTCTAATTTCGGATTGGCTGTTGAAGTTGACAGTCCAATCCATAGATTCTTTTACTATTCTAAGTGCATTTTTTGCAACTTTTCTACTTTTTTCACATGGCTACTTTAAGATATGATATGCAATTACTCATAGACAGGGAGTGGCGATATTTGCAACTGGGTATTACCTCGAAACAATCAACTGTTTCACTGTTTCTATCGTAAAATTATATATTTTTTAATTTACAAATATTTTTTTCGAAAATTCTGACGTGAATCAACATTAAAGAAACACAATTACTGTCCCAGAGAGTGATTTAAAGTTCATGCAACCATTTATGTAATCATTTTCGAAATTTAAAAGGTACTGAGTGCATTAAAAGTTCGCTACAACTTTAAATGTTCGTAAAAAATTAACGATTTATCGTTTTATGGTGTAGCAGTCGGAATGCCGATTGCACCATAAGCTTTAAAAAAGGTATCGTTTTTTGCGTAAATAGAAAAATAATTAGGTCAAAGAGATTCAAAATAATTTCAGATATCAAATATTCATTAAAATGTTCAAATGTTACTAAATGTATGTGAGACTTGCACCATAGGACGTATCAAAATTGGGATATTTCGCGGTAAAAAAAGTTCAAAGCGTCGCATAAGTTCGTTCAAATTTCAAAAACTCATAACAATTTAACAAATTATCGCCTCGGTGTGTGGTTTACACTGTAACACGTGGATTTCTGTAGAAAAAAAAATATAGTTAAAAAATGTTTGAACTATTTTTTTTCTTTTGCCACAATAAAATACGGCACTTTGAAGACTTTTCGCAAAACGCACTTCGATATGACACATTATTAATTTTTATGAACGAACGGTGTAACGAGCATTTGACGCTTTATACAAATTCTGTAGATCATATACAGGGCATAATGAAAGACTTCAAATATGGGCAGTAATTGCTGAAAATGGATTTTTACCGAGTTATGTATTTTTTAAATTGTTTATTTAGATATCTCGTTTGATCGTATGAAAAAATAATTTTTTTAATAATATTCTGTTAATGTTGGAATGTTTTTTATAATATATGCCGGATGCATGATTTTCCGTTCTTGCTTAGTGTTGTTGCATATTATATAATTTATAGTTTATTATTGAAACTGTACAATTTTACAAAAAAAGGAAAAAAAAGAAACGGAAAATGAATGAAAAAATATCGAGATTAAGTAAGGGAATTAGAAATTCAGTTTAAATTTAAGAAAGTGAAACAACTCGGGTTTTTATCATTAATAGTCAACAATATCTAGAGTCTGAGACCTCGTAATATGGCAACTCAAATATAATCACATTAGAAAATATATAAACGCTTTTATTAAAATGTTTAGTAAAATGATTTTTTTTTTATTTAGGGAGATAGTACGAAGATTCCTACCAATTGTAGTATTTCGTAGTTTACACAATGATGACCATTTCTAATGGTCTTTAAATTTTATTATGCAATGCGATACTCGAGATTAGTTTTATTAGCAAATTTCCTTACGTAGTTTCAATTATTATTATTATTATTATTATTATTATTATTATTATTATTATTATTTACAAGAAAAGTGGGATTTGTTTAGAAAAATCTATATATATATTACGCTATCGTACGTGGCACAAAAATCACGATTATTTGTTAATTGTTTAATGGCAATGGCCGAATCTCATTGGTTGGGGCTGCCATCTACATGAATAAAAGCTAAACAAACAATGATTTCTTGATTATTTATAATTTGTCAACATTAACATTTAAATAGATATATTTTTATACATTTTCATTTGAAATATTGATTTTTCTAAGTATTTATATTTATAAATTAAAAAATACAATTAGCAAAATAAAATTTAAAATGTAAACAAATCAATGATTTTTAAAAAGGGATTTTTAGTAAAAAGGGAAAAGTAAGTGTAAAATAATTTTCCCTGACCGTTACATTTTTTAACCGTAACTATTATACTTTTAAAACTTTAGCTCTTATTTAATCTTTTAACAAGCTTTTATTATAAATAAATATTATTCAATCCTTTTTTTTTATGAAGTCCACTCCACTGTTCTATTTTTCAATGGATCAGCTAGTATTACAAATAACTAATTAAGTGACGTTTAAAGAAAACTTGCAAATATAAAACTTCTTAAAAAATAAATGTGTCCAAACACACATAATAAAAATGATATATATATATTTTTTTTTTCAGATACACGTCAATTGACTATAATGCATTTTTTAAGCATAAGCAATTTAAAATTTAAAAATAACTATAAATAATATCAAGCAATAGCCCTACATAATACAACTAAAAGGTTAAAATTCCTAAAAAAAGACTTTTATTTTTGAATTATAAGAAAAGAACATTGAAAATTTTCAAAGGAAAGAACACACTCTACACGGGAAAGAAATGATAAAACTTATTAATGAACGGATGCTCAAAAATAAAAACTTGTGAAACTTTAGTAATTTAAAGCAAAGTTAAACCCTTCTGGCTGATCGCCAAGAAAACTGTGATCAAAGTTGAAAAGTATGTTAATTTAAAACGATAGGATGTTTTAAACAGCAAAAGTTGAGTAGATGTGTCTGGGCGTTCTCTTGCAGTATAATTTACGTTATATTTCTTTTGTTTAGAATAATATTAAATGTATATGGTTAACAGCTTGCGCTTTGGAATTAAAATAGAGACAATTACTTTGATGTAATCATGGCTAAGAAAGTTATATTCAATGCAAAGTTGAAATGTTTGTGAAATGAAAATGATAAAATCGTTAAGAAATAAAAATGATAAAATATTTAAGAAAATCCAGAGGAATGGCCTTTTTTCTTCGAGGTAAATAAATTATAAATTTTGATGAATATTATTAATTGTAGATTTTTATTATAAAATAATATTTTAATGAATTCGTGGTTTGGAATAAATAAATAGTGTTTCACTTATGCTGATGTCATCAAATGCTCAGAAAATGGAATTAACTCTTTGAAGGGCAGTCAGATATTATTTATCCACATAATTTTATAGTCTCTAAATGCGACAATCACACCGGAGTTTTTGAATAAAACTTAGGCTAAATCATATACGTGAAGAAATACCTTTAGTTTTTTTAAATAAATTTGTTTATCAATTGTGGTGTCAGTCAGTCATTTTAACATTTTCTCGACAGAAATACTTTTCACATAAAAGTGTTAAAAGTGATAAAATGTCATTTAAAAGAAAATGTAAAGATGAGTGAACATTAATTTTTTTTTCTAGACAGTAAAAAACTGAAGTGTAAATTGTCATTTTATCTTTCACTGAATTTAAATTAAAAAATTTTATAATAAATCTCACTAGTTCTCCTTCGCGTATTTGTTTTAATTACAAAAATTTTATCTCTTTTATAATATAACTCTTTTTATAATATGAATATATTTTTGTTTTTGAACTAATGATTTAACAAATAATCTAAAGAAACGAAAGCTGTAATTGCTTAATGCTTCTAAAAGCGGAAAAGTATATAATATATCAGGGGTGCAAAAATGTAGGCGCCAATGGGCTGATTCCCACCACTAAATTTTATTAGTATTCTTCTTAAAATTTTATTAGTATACTTCGCCTAAATTTTATCAATATTCTTATTAGGTGAAGAATACTAAAAGTTTATCGGTGGGAATCGACCCATTGGCGCCTAGATTTTTGCACCCCTAATATTATATTCTTTTAATTAAAGTTCGCCTATTCAAAAGGCCCTAGAGCCGGTTCTATGGCTCCAAACGAAACAAAATTTCACTAGTACGTAGTTGAAAAGATGCGCTCTGCGAAAATCGAAAAAAAAAGTAAAATTTTTTGTCAATAGGTGGCGCTGCGCCAATATTTAAGCCGATATTTGCAGATTCCTTTATTTTGTAAAAAACAAAATACAGGAAATTTTATTACCACAGTTGGTAAAAGTAAACTTTTTCAGATTCGTTACATCAATTTCGGTCAATCCAGATGAAACACACAAAATCACAAAATTTCACCCAACGCTTGAAAAAGATCACATTTTATTGAAATTTTCGACGAACGACGTCAAAGTGACGTCGCAACTTCGAAAACTTGAAATACCCTTCTAACCACCGGACGATTTAAAACTTACTGATAAAGTGTGTCTGTGATTTCTTTGACACTGGAACAGTTGATTGTTTCTGAAAAGCATTTGAATCTACGCTTTGTGGAGAATGGTAACTTTGAAAGAAAAGGCACTTCTTGTAAAGTAATTTTATCAAAATAATAGCAACGCAGCTGAAGCTCTTCGAGAATTGCGGAAACTAAAAGATGTTAGAGGTGGACCAATGTCGGATCGTAGAGTTCACAAAATGATTAAAAAGTTCGAGGAAACAGGAAAACTCGATATTCTTCCTGGCAGAGGGCGAAAAAAGGTAGACATTTCTAGCATTGAAGATATTGCTACTGGTGCCGTGGATTTAGCAAGCCAGTCATCATTTGGTAAGGAAAGTGCGGCAGCTATTGCGAATGAAGTCGATACGTCAATTTCCACTGTGAGAAAAGTGATGCGACAAATTTTGCGCTACTATCCATATAAGATTCAGAGGGTGCAACAACTAATACAGGGTGATACCGAAAGTCGGCTATCATTTTCACTACAGTTTCTTGCACGAATGAATGTGGACAATTCTTGGTCCCTGGAATATTCTATGGAGTGATGAAGCTCATTTTTATTTAAACGGACAAGTGAACACACACAACTGTCGAATTTGGGCGAAAGAGAATCCTAATTTTGTCCAAGAAGTTCCATTGCATGCAGCTAAAGTGACGGTGTGGTGCGGTTTCACAGCTACGTTTATGATAGGGCCATATTTGTTTGAGGAACTAACATCCACAGGACCTATTACATATTCCGTAAATGGGAGAAGGTATCTCAATATGTTGTCAAATTTTCTGATTCCCGAGCTGCAACAGCGAGGCTGCCTTCAAAACACCACCGCACATTACTAGAGCAGTTCGGACTTTCTTAACAAGCCATTTTACAGAAGACCGCATCATAAGTCGTTATTTTCAAACAGTCTGGCCACCACGATCGCCTGATCTAACACCATGCGATTTTTGGTTGTGGGGATTTTTGAAAGATTCTGTATCTAAAGACAGATGTCAGACAATCTCTGATCTGAAAGACAGTATTAGACTTCATATTCACTCAATCTCACAGTACAGTTTACGCAATGCTGTAGAAAGCACAATTCTGAGAATGGAATGCGTTATTGAAAATGGTGGAGGATTCATTGAGCATGCGTAATGTTATTATTCGTTATTTCCTCGCTGCCGAGCGACATGTTTTATTTTTGTTGATGCAGATTACATCACATGAAATTATATTCATTTTTCTGTATTGTTTGGAGTCATAGGTCAGGCTCTAGAGCTGTCTGATTAGGTGAACTTTAATTATAACAATTCGCAGTTCGTCGAAGTTTGTTGAAACTTTTAAACTTGTGTGCTCCGTCTGGATTGGCTGAAATTGATATAATGAATCTGCAAACATCGCCTTAAATATTTGCTCAGCGCCACCTACTGACGAAAAATGTTACTATTTTTTTTTATTTTCGCAGAGCGCATCTCTTCAATTACGTACTAGGGAAATTTTGTTTCGTTTGAAGCCATAGAACGGGCTCTAGAGCCTTCTGCATAGGCGAACTTTAATTATAACAACCCTGTATATATATAAAAAATCTGCTTTTCAATTATTAAAGAAGTTTTCTTTTCAATAAATATTCGTTAGTGTATGCCAATATAGGATGTTTTCTTATTCGAAATATCTACTGCTGTTTCGTTCGATAAATTTAATGACAGACATTCCGTGAATAAATAAAACGGATATTTCGATTCATAAATAATGGTAAATTTTTTGTATTAAAATATGCAGTAATTTGACAACGTTATATGTCACTAAGTAAGAAAATAAGCTCTTATATAAATATTTTGAGAGCGATACTAGTTACGTTAATAGAAATCAATGAATAACGGAAAGAATCAATGTTAAATAAGTTGATAAAATAGGAAAAAATCGCATAGTTTGTGTTAAGTTGCTTTTTGAAGGCAGAATTTCTAATATATTTTAATTAAACATTCCCTAAATAGTCTACATTTATCTTTGTTCAATATTATTATGAAAATATGATTTATTTATCACATTCCTATGAATAAATGTTTTGCTAGAAAAAGTCACATTGTACATGACCGCATGAATATAATTATCGTTTAGAAAAATAAAGGATTTTTATATTTTATTGATGAGGAACAAAATATCTAATATTGTAAATTTAACTAAGTACTTAACTAACAATACTTAAATTATAAGATTATAAGATTCATTATTTAAAGTCAAAAGAATACTACTCTCATTATAAGTTGAGCAATTGCGGAAAAGATATTAACTTGTTTATCACCATTAGAAAAATCATAATAATTCATATCCACATAGTTTTGACTGTCTTTGCTCCAAGCACGCTTAATCAGCTTGTTTATGTTTTCTTTTCTAATATCCGGTCTTATCCCAAGTAGGATACTCAAGCTTACCATTAAACAAGAACGAAAAATCATGCATCAAGCATAGATTATGTAACACTTTCCAACGCTTGAAAAATAATTTTTCAAATCATACCGTTTAATAAACTGAAATATAACATCTAAGTAAACAATTTGGAAACGCATAACATATTTAAAAACATAATTTCAAGAATTTCCAACGTATACAATATTCGGAAAAATATCCGAATACTTTTATTCAGCCCTGTATATGATCTATAGATTTGTATATATACTACATAGGATGCTAAATTTTAGTTCAGTTAAGAAACGCGTAGCACAGTTTAAAGTTCTTCTTCTGGAGTTTCTGTCAATAAACGGAAATGTGTTCGCGAACTTTTGTGCTTCCCTGTATATGATCTACAGAATTTATACACACCACGTAATAAACAAAAAGTGAGTTAAATTTAAAATCGCGTTCAATAACTTAAAACGCACTTCCAGGAATTAGTGTTAACAGACAGTAGAGAATTCTTTTGTGTGTCCCTGTAAATGAACGATGACTGCTATACACACAATATTCTGCAGTAAGCCTCTTGTAATGCACCTTAGTGATATATATATATAAATTTCAACGCGTTTAAAATAGTGAAACATTATTTAAATAAACCGCAGACGATTTTTCTCCATAGACCTAATGTAACGGAATTCTTTTGACTGTCCATGTAAATTAACTATAAGTGCTATGCACACCCTATTCCATATTAAGCTTCTTGTAATACACCTTAGTGATATATATCAATTACAATGTGTTTGCAATTGTGTAACATCATTAGAATAAACCGCAAATGATTTTTCCCCGTAGACCGTAATGTAACGGAATTCTTTTGAGTGTCCCTGTAAAAAAACTATAAGTGCTACACACTTCAGTTGAAATAGGGAACGTGCTATAGATAACGACAATAACATATAAAAATTGCAAGGCAATCCGAGCATATTTACGGAAGTTAGAACACGGCCAGACGGCAGACGGCCAGACAAACCGAAGTCATAAACACTTTTCAACTAGGTTGGAAAGTGTTAAAAAATGGGGATCGGAATACAAGTCGTCAAAATGTACCCATGAATGCCTGTAATAATTAATTGTGGAAATTTTACTATTCTACACATAAGAGTGTAAAAAAAAATTGATACTTTCATTATGTTCATATTTAAGAATTCAGAAAACTTTTAAACATTAAAGAAAAATTATAAAATAAACTTTCAAACACAGAAACTACAAAAATGAAAGTATGGAGATACCGTAATAGCTGCTTTATCATCTGGTCTATAGCTGAATATTTTAACCATTGCCCTATAGAAGCCTGCCTATATTTAATCGAAACTGCGATGTAAACTTTCACCCAATTATACGGATTTACCTACTTCCACCTTTACTTGAAATATTTTAATTTATTAAGCTAAATTCGTAAATATTAGTAAACTTGATTAGACATAAAGATAATATATTTCGAAATTTGTTAGTTTGCGAATAAAGAACATTTAATTCACCAAATCATATCAAAATTCACATTTTTAATCATATAGATATAATAAAGGAATCAAGAAAGATATACAGGGTCATTCATAATTCCCTCCGGGGTTTCGAAACGTTATATTAAAAAAACGAAGACGAATATGAAAAAAAGAAACATATGAAATTATTCCGAAACTATTCAAGTTTTACTTACATACATTACAGGCGTTCTATGTGTGAACCCTTGGTCACACGGCATACATCCATGCGATAGTCCAGTTCCTGCCATACTCCGTTTCTTTAAATCTGAATCAGTGGTGTCAGTTCAACGGGCCTTTCGTAATAAATATCGAAAACAGGGACCAACTGACAAAACAATTCATGTGTGGTACCGGAAATTTAAAGAAACGGAGTATGGCAGGAACTGGACTATCGCATGGATGTATGCCGTGTGACCAAGGGTTCACACATAGAACACCTGTAATGTATGTAAGTAAAACTTGAATAGTTTCGGAATAATTTCATATGTTTCTTTTTTTCATATTCGTCTTCGTTTTTTTACTATAACGTTTCGAAACCCCGGAGGGAATTATGAATGACCCTGTATAAGCTGATGGATATTTACAATGTATACATATTTATAATGTATGTGATTTCGTTATAAACACCCCCACCAAGCCGCAAATTTAAAACGTCGGTAAGAAAGTGAAGTGATATTACATACGAGTAAAGTGCAGGGCCTAATTAGGACTGAATCAGCAAGCAGTTTGATGCCCACTTAGACCAATCAGCAAATGTTGCCAAAGAAGCACGACGCGGCGTGGCCAATCGTTCTTCTCCTGCGGGCAATTAAATGGCGGCGTGAGTTAGCGTATTATAGGAGTCTTAGGCCTAATTAGTAACTGGGTAAAATTCCACTAGTAATTTAGAAATTTTAGTCTTATTTAAACGCCGTTTTCATGCGAAATTACTGTCAAGTATAAAGCAAAAATTTCTATTCCTTTTTACTGGTGGAAGTTTGCCCCGTTGGTAATCAGATACTGGTGACGTGGTGGTCTACCGCTACTCATGTTTCCAAAGGACTCAGCGTGAGTTAAAATATGTAAAAATTGTTTGGCAACCTGTAGGCCTTTATAATGTATGTGAACATGTACACCTATATGTTTAACCATTTACTACTTTTTGTATTCCTGCTCACACGAATAATAATTTTAAAAAATGAAGTTTTTGCTTTTGTAGGATCTAATTTTTTTATTTTAGTACCATTATTGGATCTTGGAACATTTCTCTTAGGTGGAGGATTTTGTAAGTGAGCATTTTCAGTTAAAAAAAAATAAAAGCAATTAAAAATAAGATGCATAATAGTATCAATGCATCTAAAAATAAACGTTTAAACTCAGACATACTACAGTAAAGACTGCGATAGATTAATTATATATAGTAGTATCTTAGACCAGTGGACCCGTGCGAAAAGCAATCTTTGAAAATATTTGCTGATACTTTTTAGGTGCGTTCGTAATTATATAAATACGTAGCACCTATAGCCGTCGTTTGGTCCGTCCGTCTGTCCGTCCGTCTGTCTGTCTGTCTGTCTGTCCGTCTGTCTGTCCGTCCGTCTGTCTGTCTGTCCGCATATAACAACGCAAAAACTACCCAACCAAATGGTTTGCAATTTAAAATATATTATCTTTGCATAATTTTGTCGAGACATTTTAAATTTTATGAAAATCGAATCAAAACTTTAGGAGATATTAATAAAAATATTTATTAAGAAATTTGAATTTTTTTTTTTAAATCGGTGCTTTTTTGTTATAGGAGCTTCCGAAGTTTAATCGTCAAGCGTGCGAGATACTTATTTTAATACAGAAATTAATATGCAGACGATATAATTCATTTCACAGAATTAAAAATCATCAAGATCTGAATATTTATATAACTAGCTGATACATATATATCTGAATATTTATATAACTAGTTAAGATATTTGTATGAACAGTGTCATAAAATATATACCTAACTAGCTGTTTAACCCGTTCTACGCACGGGATATCATGAATTTAATTCTAAAACGTGCGTACGAACGCACCTCGTTTGTAACGTTTGACGTACAATTTCCAACTTGTTAATTTTTAAATAAACGCATTTTTTTTTTAGAGCATTGTATTTTAACGAAATTTGAATGTACTATGACGAAACACTTATCGTATAATACCCCAGTCATTGTTGTGCGTTTTATATGTGCATAGAAACATTGGGAGTTGACATCGAAAATATAATATATATTAGTGGACATGTACAAGAGCTTCGTACTTTAGTCTAATATTTTTTATTTGCATGTTTAAACTTTTAAAGAATCATTAAGTACAAAAAAAGTGCAAGCAACATTAGTCAAGCCAGAATATCATTTCATTTATTCCATCAAATTTACAGTAAAAAAATGATCGAAAATATCCAAAAGCCGGTTCAAAAACTTTTCGAATGATACTTCATCCATTGTTCTGACTTTTGAAAATGCATAGAAAAAAGAATTTTGACAACAGAAATAATATATATGATTTTTTAATTTAAATGAAATTTTAAATAGTCTTTTTACGAAAATTCAGTATGGGCAAAAAAATCCTATTCATTGATACTTTCTCCATCGTTGTGCGCTACATATTAGTTAAATTCAGTGTACAATATCAGATGTAGGCGAAAAAATCCTATCCAATGATACTTCATCCATCGTTGTAGGCTACATGTCAGTTGAGAAAAAGGGATGTTGACAACAGTGATAATATATATAATTAATAATTAAAGATCAAAATTAATAATAGATTAATAATTAATTTATAATTAAAGATAAAAATTACTACACATCATATACTATATACTTATGCAAGTCGCCGAGTCGTTCAAAACAATGTACCTCACTACAATTCCCTTGGAAACATTATAAGTAGTGATTTAAATTGTAAGCAAAATAGCGAGTAAATTTAAGAATAGTTGATTTTTTTTCATGGTTTACTGTATGGTAGCTATACTGAAGTTCAAAGTTGGTAGCATACATTTAAAAAAAATGTATTTTGCGTTTATAGCGTCCCCTGGAATAGGGTAACTAAATTTATATAAAATTGTTGCTATATGGGTTTTATCTAAGTAAAATTATTAATTTTAAATAAAATGGTTTGTTTTTTTATTACTGAATGGCAGGTGTACTCAAGATAAAAATAGGAAGTACTGATTGAACACAATTTTTTTCGCGTTTATAATGACTCCAAAAAAAATAGGCTAACTACATTTAAATAAAATTATTTTTTATGCTTTAATGTATGAAGACATTTACGATGATTACTTTGAATTTAAACGCATATCTAATACAAAAAAAAAATTTAAATTATCAATAAATAAATAGCTACTAATATTATTAATTCATTACTGATACGGAATAATCAATTGAGTTGTTGCATAAAACTGCCAAACGTAAGATGTATGTCATTAATCTGTCTGCCATCCTGTCCGTCTATACACAATTTAACTTTCTTAACCCTTTCCGGCGCGGAGTAAGTCTGTTTGTAAAATGATGAAATAATGGACTGACACCAGAATTTACAAACGAATTCATTAGTAAATAAAAACTTGCTTATTTTCCGGTACTTAATAAAAGGAAAATTTCAATTACATATTCTTGGTGCCGTTTGTAAGTTTTGAAATTAAAATTAGTTTCCCTTTAATGTGGACACAGACCCGTTAAAGGGTTAAACGGCTATTAAATCCAAGTATTTTAAATTTGATATTGGGGTAGATTACGGGATGTTTCCATAATTGATGTCCTTATTATAATTTTCATGCACTTTAGAAAATCTCTAAACAACAATCAAAATCATTAAATACAAAGTATTTTGTTTATTATCAGCATAAAAAAAACTTTTGCCTTATTTAATCTCTGAAATCTGCAATTGAATAAGACAAAAAAAAAACTGTAGTAAATTTAAGTGTAAAGCCTAAAAAGTGCTATTTTCTTCGAAATTAATGTATATAAACAACAGAAATTTCGAAAAAAAAAAAAAAAAAAAAAAGAAAAGAAATTGAGTGATAATAAGTCAAAAATAATTATCTCGCTTTATGAATTTATAAAGAAAATTCTATTTTGCAATTAATTTCTGGTGATTATTTCAGATAACATATTTGATTTTCAAAACTAATAGGTATTTTTAGTAACAAAAATGTTACGTGTGTGTTTCTTCTTCTATTTAGTCAATTATTGTATCCCATACTTAAATAATAAATGTTAAATTGATCATTGTAATTGACCTAATTACTGTCTTATTCTAACCTTATAGAATTAAGACATACTATTTATTGAGGATATAACGTTATTTAATTTTATCTTATTGCTTGTAAAAATAATTAGAGGATTTCTTTAGTTTATTTCAATATAGTGTACTCTTTAGAATAGGAAATTCCCTAATTAAAACAAATATAATGTGATTTTGTTGTTTTACGTATAAAAGTTAACCGTTAAGGGTTACCTGCCACAATAAAACATTAATATATGTTTGTTTAATTAAGCGGTTTTAAAAATTCTGTTTAATTTTTAAGCTATTTAATATCTACCCTATATATATAAAATCCTAATGAAACAAATTTGTGAACCGATTTTATGAAACGAATTTATGAAACGAATTTATGAAACGATTTTATGAAACGACTGATTAAACAACTGATTATGTTTCAGGGCTATTTTTAATAAAATATTAAACGCTTGACGGTGAAATTAATACCAATTGTCCATACAAATCCGCGGATGTCAAAACTGGTAATAGAATTTTGAAATTGGATTTAGTTTTCGAGATATTAATTTTTTTTCTAATTTTAATGACATTTCTGTAATGATGGCAACTAATTACTCTGTTTTTTTTGGGACAAAAAAGGGAAAAAAATGAAAAGGATCCCGATAGGGATTATTGATTTCTTTTTATTTGTCATTTTCAAATTGAAATTGAATTTATCTTTCATTTCAATCGATAATGGAGACAAGATTGTGATTAAATTATGTTTTTCAGGAAAATTTGAAAAAAAAAAATCACATTTCTATCGTTAGGATTCAATTGTCTGTCAGCATTTAATTTAATTTATAAACTGAAAATATTTTGAATAAATTCGTCCAAATGACGTCATTTATGTAAACGCAAAAGAAAGGAGCAAAAAAATATTTATACAATTTGTTTAGCGTAAAATGTCATTTATCCTATTTTATATATAATCAGAAGTAATTTGTATAGAAAAACAATAATAATATACGTATAATTAAAATACGCATATAAACAAAAAAATCGTCGAATTTGTTTCCATGGCTGTTTATGTCATTTGGCACCAAATCTCACTTTCTGATGCCCGAATTGCGCCAAGCTTTTTAAAAAAGCGTCAAGACCCCTATAATAGAAAAGCACCAAAAGCTCATTGGGTTTGTTTTCATAACTTTTGGCAACAAATCTATGTATATTAACGAATCTATCCCTTTTCGAAGCTCGAATTACGCCAAACCTAAAAGCAAAGGATCCTATACTGGAAAAGTACCCGATTTTCTTATGGACAATATTCAAGTGACATAACAATGTGTAAAATTATCGCGGATAGCAAATTTGTTTAAATATGTCATCAATTGATGCCGAATAAATGCATGCATGCATGCACAAAATATTTAGGTAATTTTGTATGATAAATAATTATTAGAAAATTTGTATGTACATATTAATTAAAATAAATAATTTACATATTTAAAATAACATGAAAATGTGCATGATGGTGCACTAAAATAGAGAGAAATTTAAAACCTGTTACTGAAAATGTCTTTAACAGTACTTTTCAATACCGTAGTTCTTAATGTTATTCACAAGCAGATGGAATTTTTCTCATCCTTAAACACAAAGGAAGAATAGAATACAGATCGTTGTTATAAAAGTCCGAGAGGTAGCCACAATTTAAACCTAACCATTTTATACAAGCTGGTTTTCAAGTTCTAATTGATTTTACTTATCAATCCCGAAAACAGTCGTCAGTTGTCGCAACAGCTGTGTATGAGGCCATGATAATAAAAAAATGCCCCATTAAAACGTTAAAAGCATGGCAACCCAATTACAGATTTACCAATATTTTTAAAACAAAGCACGCTGTCATGTTTTTAGAGGCTTCGAAGTCTGAGCGGGGGTTGGCGAGCGTAGCTCGCAGGGGGTAGGCCCCTAGTATACAAATAAAATTGAATGGAAACAAAATCACCCGCAGTTTGATCATCAAAATCTTTACAAAACAAAAAATATTGACAAATTACTGCTTTGAACAATTATGAACACTATATAATAATATTAGTAATAACAGTAATGATGCTGCCCATAACTTCCCTTTTAATTCATATTAGGAAATGGAAAAAAAAAATCCTTTTATTAGTTGCACGTTGTAACTCGCATTTGCTTTTACAGGAGGCGCTATGAGCACCTTAATTTTATCACATACGTAAGTTCAAAATAAAAAAAAACAAAAAAATGCACATTTCCATTTTCTTTAATTGATTAGTTGGAGAAATAAAAATTATTGATAATGAATCGATCGACAGAGAATCGCTTTTAATTTAGGTATTAAGCAGTAATTATATATTTCATTATTTTTTCTTTAATTTGGTGCTTTGTGAAATACACAATGTAACACTGTTTTTAAAAAATTAATTATTATTTAATGAAGTGTTTATTTAGAGGATACAATTTTGGTCACCATTAGAATCCTAATGGTGGAATTTTTTCACCCCCCACCCTTCTCCCTCCAATTAAAAAAAAGTACACTTTAGGATTTTAATTACGATATGTTATGATAAAATAAGCAATCGAACATTACAGTACAGTTTTTTAATTCCATCTTCTGCCATTTCTTTATACTAAATACTACTAGCAAATCAAGGATATTTAATGGATATCAGGAATTGTTACTCTTATAAACGAATATTTGTTAGATCAATATTTTAATCATTTTAGTTTCAATATCACTCAGATTTTTTTAGTATCGACCCGAACTCATTTCATCTAACATGCAACGTGTTTTACAATATATATATATATATATATATATATATATATATATATATATATATATATATATATATATATATATATATATTTCATTCAGAATAAATGAAGCATGAAAAATGAAATGAAAGTAATTAATAAGATTTTTAAGTTTATAATAATATAAATACGTCCCTCAAAAAAAGATTAGCTATAACAGTCGCATAGGAAATCATAAAACATGATTTTTCATATAAACAACTATATCCTGACCTGTGACTGTTAGAACGCAAGCTGTGATTAGCGTTCGGGCATTTTTTTTTTGTTGTTGTTCTTTCCCGCTTTGCACATGCAGAGTTCCGCAATTCATACACATTTAGTGTGGGACACATCTTAATATTGAATTGAAACTTAAGGATGAGGTGAATGTCTCCGATTGAAAATTTGAGCTTTCTGCAAATTTTCAATGGGAGCAATATGGTTCATTTAGATTTCATGTAGGCTACAATCAATTACACTTCTTTACTTTGCGATTAGAGAATATAAATTAACAAAACGGGAAATTTACACTTTAGGGTATTTACAGTCCTTATAGTATAAAGTCCATTTAACATGTACTCGGACATTGATACTATAACTTATTCATCTATTTCATCCATTATTATCATTCTTTTTCTTTTTCTGCTTCTCCTTCTTCCCCTCCTCCTACTACTAATTCTTTTTAACACTTTCCAACCTAGTTGAAAAGTGTTTATGACTTCGGTTTGTCTGGCCGTATGGCAGTCTGCCGTCTGTCCGTGCTCTAACTCCCGTAAATATGCTTGGATTGCCCTGCAATTTTTATGTTATTGTCGTTATCTATAGAATGTTCCCTATTTCAACTGAAGTGTGTAGCACTTATAGTTTTTTTACAGGGACACTCAAAAGAATTCCGTTACATTACGTCTATAGAGAAAAATCGTTTGCGGTTTAATTAAATAATGTTTTACTATTTTAAACTCATTGAAATATATATAGATCACAAAGGTGCATTACAAAAGGCTTACTACAGAATATTGTGTGTATAGCAGTCATCGTTCATTTACAGGGACACACAAAAGAATTATCTACTGCCTGTTAACAATAATTCCTGGAAGTGCGTTTTAAGTTGCTGAACGCGATTTTAAATTTAACTCACTTTTTGTCTATTACTTGGTGTGTATAAATTCTGTTTTTCATATACAGGGCAGCACAAAAGTTCGCGAACACATTTCCGTTTATTGACAGAAACTCCAGAAGGAGATTTTAAAACTGTGCTACGCGTTTCCTATCTGAACTAAAACTTAGCATCCTATGTAGTATATATACAAATCTATAGATCATATACAGGGCTGAATAAAAGTATTCGGATATTTTTCCGAATATTGCATATGTTGGAAATACTTGAAATTACGTTTTTAATCATGTTATGCGTTTTCCAAATTGTTTACTTAGATGTTATCTTTCAGCTTATTAAAGGGTAATGATTTGTAAAATTATTTTGGAAGCGTTGGAAAGTGTTACATAATCTATGATTGGCGCATGATTTTTCGTTCTTGTTATTATTATTACTTTAATCATTAAGCTTTATTCCTCAGCTTAATTAAAATAAGTGCTTATAATTAAAATCAGTGTTTGATTCATTTTTTAAGTACCAGGTAGTTATAATTAAAGCTACACTACTCAGATCAATCTGGAGCCCGGTCTGTTTGACGGATATCCTTGAAACTTAGTATATACATTATATGGACCATAGGGAAGAGAAATATCCAATAAAAATAGTTCAAATTTCGACCAACAGGTGAAAGGATGGCGCGTAAAAAACCGGAAACACAAACTGGAAACATAAAATTTTATTTAATCTCACAGAATTTGTTCAATGTGCATTCCATTTGAGTCAATGACATGTTTAAAGCGTGTTAAAACATGTTCAACAGAAAGCATGCATAACACGCCATGTTGTTTCAATTCCTCCAGAATCCCTTCGTGCTTCTTTTGAAAACAATTTAACATGCTTTGAAAATATTATTGACACAAATGGAATACACATTGAACAAATACTGTTATTAAATAAAGTTTTATATTTCCAATTTAATTTTCTGTTTTTTGTGCGCCATCTTTTCCACTGATGGTCAAAATTTTAACTATTTTTATTGAATATTTCGCTACCCCATGGTCCGTATAACGTATATACCACGGTAAGTAGAATACATAATCCCAGGAATATTCTTTCTAGAGAGCATATTGTTACACCCTTTCTTATGTGAGAAAGGGTAGCGCAAACTGAGAGAAAACAACTTTTGTTTTTGAATCAACAATTTACTTTATTTACAAAGAAAAATAAGTTCAAATCTTAATTAAAATCTTAATAAATATAGGTTTGTACAAACTTCAAAAACCGAACAATCAATGATACACTGGATTCTGCTATTAAATAACACGATGTCAAGTATATCTAAGATATAATTTAGGTATTTAAAAAATAAGCGTGTTATGGTTGCTTTCTGTTGAACATATTTTAACACGCTTTAAACATGTCATTGACACCATCTAAGCTATCTCTACCGAAGACAACTTTTGTTTTTGAATCAACAATTTACTTTTTTTACAAATAATTAGAAAAATAAGTTAAAATCTTAATAAATATAGGTTCGTACAAACTTCAAAAACAGAACAATCAATGATACACTGGATTCTGCGATTCAATAACACAATGTCAAGTATATCTAAGATATAATTTAAGCATTTTCAAAATAAGCGTGTTATGCTTGCGTTCTGTTGAACATATTTTAACACGCTTTAAACATGTCATTCACACCATCTAAGCCCTCTCTACCGAAGACAACTTTTGTTTTTGAATCAACAATTTACTTTTTTTACAAATAATTAGAAAAATAAGTTAAAATCTTAATAAATATAGGTTCGTACAAACTTCAAAAACAGAACAATCAATGATACACTGGATTCTGCGATTCAATAACACAATGTCAAGTATATCTAAGATATAATTTAAGCATTTTCAAAATAAGCGTGTTATGCTTGCGTTCTGTTGAACATATTTTAACACGCTTTAAACATGTCATTCACACCATCTAAGCCCTCTCTACCGAAGACAACTTTTGTTTTTGAATCAACAATTTACTTTTTTTACAAATAATTAGAAAAATAAGTTAAAATCTTAATAAATATAGGTTCGTACAAACTTCAAAAACAGAACAATCAATGATACACTGGATTCTGCGATTCAATAACACAATGTCAAGTATATCTAAGATATAATTTAAGCATTTTCAAAATAAGCGTGTTATGCTTGCGTTCTGTTGAACATATTTTAACACGCTTTAAACATGTCATTCACACCATCTAAGCCCTCTCTACCGAAGACAACTTTTGTTTTTGAATCAACAATTTACTTTTTTTACAAATAATTAGAAAAATAAGTTAAAATCTTAATAAATATAGGTTCGTACAAACTTCAAAAACAGAACAATCAATGATACACTGGATTCTGCGATTCAATAACACAATGTCAAGTATATCTAAGATATAATTTAAGCATTTTCAAAATAAGCGTGTTATGCTTGCGTTCTGTTGAACATATTTTAACACGCTTTAAACATGTCATTCACACCATCTAAGTCCTCTCTACCGAAGACAACTTTTGTTTTTGAATCAACAATTTACTTTTTTTACAAATAATTAGAAAAATAAGTTAAAATCTTAATAAATATAGGTTCGTACAAACTTCAAAAACAGAACAATCAATGATACACTGGATTCTGCGATTCAATAACACAATGTCAAGTATATCTAAGATATAATTTAAGCATTTTCAAAATAAGCGTGTTATGCTTGCGTTCTGTTGAACATATTTTAACACGCTTTAAACATGTCATTCACACCATCTAAGCCCTCTCTACCGAAGACAACTTTTGTTTTTGAATCAACAATTTACTTTTTTTACAAATAATTAGAAAAATAAGTTAAAATCTTAATAAATATAGGTTCGTACAAACTTCAAAAACAGAACAATCAATGATACACTGGATTCTGCGATTCAATAACACAATGTCAAGTATATCTAAGATATAATTTAAGCATTTTCAAAATAAGCGTGTTATGCTTGCGTTCTGTTGAACATATTTTAACACGCTTTAAACATGTCATTCACACCATCTAAGCCCTCTCTACCGAAGACAACTTTTGTTTTTGAATCAACAATTTACTTTTTTTACAAATAATTAGAAAAATAAGTTAAAATCTTAATAAATATAGGTTCGTACAAACTTCAAAAACAGAACAATCAATGATACACTGGATTCTGCGATTCAATAACACAATGTCAAGTATATCTAAGATATAATTTAAGCATTTTCAAAATAAGCGTGTTATGCTTGCGTTCTGTTGAACATATTTTAACACGCTTTAAACATGTCATTCACACCATCTAAGCCCTGTCTACCGAAGACAACTTTTGTTTTTGAATCAACAATTTACTTTATTTACAAATAATTAGAAAAATAAGTTAAAATCTTAATAAATGTAGGTTCGCACAAATTTCAAAAACAGAAAAGCATTTTCAAAATAAGACCAAAAGCAGGTTATTTAACATTTAAATATTATATAATGGGTAAAAAATGGAAATAATCAAATATTTTCTTGTGATTAATGTATATATATATATATATATATATATAACCATAAATTAAACATTACCATAATACCAACTTAAACTATGAAATAATGATTAAGTATGTAATAATTAGTTGACAATGAAAGTATCCCCCAACACACTGAATATAGATACCAAAAACTTATTTAAAAGAAGAAGAAATTAAATTAAAAATTGAATAAATGAAATTGAATGAATGAAATGAAATTCGTGGAATTTAGACAGAATTATCAAGTCCCAAATGCCTTAAATACCACAAATAAAATGAGTGGTTTCATCATCATATTAGCCATAACATTGCTAAAGAATATGATTTTGAGACTACCACTCATAAACAATGAATCAAACCTGTGAAAAAAATATAAAAATAAATACAATATTAAAAAGGAAAGAAACCATACCTATAATATACAGATAAAACTTGAAATAGAGTCATAAAGTACGTAATCCATTTGGATTTAAAAAGATACCTGTGCACCACATGAACCACACATGAACAAAACTAAACAGAGGGAATGAATTGCAAAAAGCCATTACATATTGCCAAATTTAGTTTGTGAAAATGATTTACCATGTTGCCAGAATAGGTGTTAGAATAATATGAATATTATTGTAGAGCAACATAAACCATGGTGTTGCCATCTATTAGGGTAAAAAGTGAATTTATGCTGAATAAAAATAGCATTGAATGAAAATTAATATTTAAAAATTAAACCATATACTATCTAAAGATGATAACAATTAGTTAAATAATAAATAAATGAAATTAATTAATAAATAATAAATAGAATATCCAATTACATTAAAGTAATGGATGTATTAATGAATAATTCTATGTTAAAAATAAGATGGAAGATGGAAAAATTAATAATTAAAGCAACATAAAAATATATGTACCATGCTAACTAACATGTTCAACCCTGCCAAACTATTAAATATCTGTGCCAAAAATGCAACATCACATAAATTAAATTACTAAATATTTGAATTAAGATACAAAGGATTTAAAATTAATATTAATTAAATATTGAAATTAATTATTAAATTAATGTTTCTTCATACAAAGTTAAAAATTAAATACTCTTGATATAAGTGGTAAGGGTAGAAGGTTTAATAAAAATTAAAACATTTATTATATTAACACTTTAGAAAAGTATACATTATATTAGAAGTTAATATGATATTGTCCACCGTAGGCATTAATCTAAATGCATTAGATCAAAAACATTCTTAATATTAATTAATATAAATTCATTTAAATTAATTAAATAATGAATAAGGCGAGTAATTCTATGAAAAAAAATGTGGTAAAAGCGTACGAACCCTGATATCCCTAAATTTTTAGTGTATATACTAAAACAGTATTAGAAAAAATTTAAATTATAAAATAGTTAAATAATATTTTATAGCAATTATCTCAATACCTTAAAATAAATAAAAATCATAAAATATATTTGCAAATAAAAAGTGGGTTTTTATTTTAAACTTGGTTCTTAATCTGATATAAGTTTTTGATTTAAGGTCGCATATCGCTTACAAAAACTTTCATTAAATCAAAAAAAAAAAAAAAATACTACACCGTGTTTTTTTTCTTTCTTTTTTGCGTATTGAATGCATTTAAATCGATTTCTATAAATTTCGTGGTATTGTAACACAGTGGCTTCACTTGATGGAGAGATTATTTAAATTTATCTATTACATATTGAAAGCTTTTCTGAATATGCAATCTTATTTTTAAATTAGAGTTCTTTAGCAAAGTTGAAAAATGAAATTCATATTGTTTCATAATTTCTTGTAAACAATTTTTTTTTTCACAATTTCTATATCGCAGAAAATTTTCTTATTTAATTTTCTAATCAATTGATTTTCATTTATTTTTATTTTTGTTTAATTTCATCTAATATCTGAATGATTGATTTGTCGGGGATATATGACTGGATTGTACTTATTAGGAGAGAAGAAATAAATCAGGATTGGATTTATCCTGCTGATCACATTCATTTTCAAACTTACTTACTCAAACTTACTAGTGGCAGGGCTGTCACTGGAAACTATTTTTATGTTCTATTCGCACCACTATTTAAAAGAAATAAATTTTGTAGTATGTAGTAGTTTCTTGTATATGTTGTCAAAGTATATATCAAAAAATTTTATTTTGAGAAATTGATGCGGGACAGAATTAAAAAATAGTCGCCAGTGGCAAAGCTGTTTAAGAGAAAGTTTATTTCCTTTCATCGATCCCGACAACTCATTTTCTCGTTATTTTTTCAGTATTATTATTACTAAAAAGTAATAGTAAAGTAAGTATTAAAAGTGTATATTTTTATATGGAAACCGATTTATACTTTAAAATTTATTTTGGCTTCAAATTAAGTAGTTTTCCTTTTAAATTCTTTTAAAAATATGCTTTTTTAAAGTAATCTGAACATACTCTTGAATAATCAATGCGAATGTTATCTGATATTTTACATGGGTGCAGAAATTGTTTTCATACAATAGTATGTTTTTAAAACGATGAAATGAAAGTCATTTGGAATATGTGGAAGAATTACTGCATTCTGAAATTCATCACTAAATATTTTAATTTCATATCATTTGAAAATGAAATTATGATGTTATTTTTCTTCTTTCAAAATGATTATATAAACAGGGGAAAAAAGCATATTATCGCTAAAAGTGAAAGAGAGTAATGCAAGTAAATGAAAAAAACACAAGAGAAGCTTGAAAAGTGCGTGTTGTTTACGTCACGGACGTGATCACAGTCACCTGAATACTAGATCTACGCGCTGAGAGAGAAATGGTGGATGTCGTAGGCGGATTTTTTTAAGCGTTTGTGCGGTCCCCTGAATTTAGACACCAGTATTTTTCAAAAGTTTTTTTTTGTGACGTTTAATTTCAGATAAAGAAGGCGGAGAAAAATTGTACAAAATACTGCTGTTGAAATTCAAGGGGCCGTACAATTGCTGAAAAATAAATCCGCCTACAACATCCACCATTTCACTCTCAGCGCGCAGGCCTAGTATTCAGGAGTCTGTGGGGGGGGGGGATTTCTACGGCACATCTTGTTCGTTGATCCTACCGTGTATTCTAAGTACCGTGGTATACATCGCTTCAACGAAATCCGTCAACCAGAACGTGCTCCGGATTGGTCGAAGTAGTGTAACTTTAATTATAATCAACGGGTACTTTAATGTTTCTTAGTGAAGTGTGCTTAAATTACAAAAAAAAAAAAAAGAGAGAGAGAGAGAGAGAACAAAAAGAAGAAAAGAAAAGAAAAGAAAGAACACAGAAAGTACAGAGAAATATGTTGAGGAAATAAGCGATTAACTGAGCCGAAATATTGCTTTAAAAATATGCTGTTTTGAAACGAAACTGTATGAGCTATGGGGATTTTTAATTTATAATGCTGTTTCGTCTAAACTCAATTAGATATAGTTTCGAAGGTTTTCGCAGAACATTGACGTATGTAGTAATTCATTGTAGTTATAATTTAATACATAGGAGGAGAAATACCAGATCAATATTAAGGATTAAAATTTGAACTTAAGAGCCTACGCTAGTCACGCGAAGAAACGCTCCAGCTAATGTTAAGTCTATGGGAAGGTTATCGCGCGATTTCTCGCTCGCATTTTAATATTTTTAAATGATTTTTTTGCATAGGATAGCTGCGGTCAATCTCTAACGTTGTTAGTTTTTACTTTTTTGATTTTGGTTACGGTTTTTTTATAAGCGGACATTATCAATTTTGGAACCGGTTGGAACCGGTTCTGAAAGTTAAATTACCCTTATATAAAAAACTGGAACTAAGATCGAAAAAGTAAAAACTAACAACGTTAGAGATCGACCTCAGCTATCCTATGCAAAAAGAATCATTTAAAAATATTAAAATGCGAGAGAGAAATCGCGCGATAACCTTCCCATAGACTTAATATTAGCTGGAGCGTTTTTTCGCGTGACTGATGTAGGCTCTTAAAGCATCTGAAAAATCTGGTACCATCAAAGAGAAAAACAGATCTCAAAATTAGGAATTAAAATTTGAATCTGAATCAATTAAAGCCTCTGGTGCATCGCTGAGAAAAGAATTGGACGCAGGAAATCACCGCGTAAAAAAGCATCATATAATATAAGGAATTGTAAAAGTTCATGTCTAAAATGACATGAAAATGTCACGAATACTAAGACACTTATCATTAATTTCATACAGTTATGTCACAGATCTGAAATTAAAATTTAATTATTTTCTTTAATTTTTCCGGTGTTTGTGGCTTTTTAGAACTAGGAAAATTATCTACATAGACTCGAGATTTTGCATGTACATCCCTGATGTTGTTAGTGTTCTGAAAACTCAGTTCAGCAATGTAAATTATATTTTATTTCAGGAGGAAAAGTTATAAAATTTATTTTTTCTGAAATATTATTAAGTATTATTGTTAAACAAACAAACAAACAAAAAAAATCTTTAGTCTGCCTATTGGCTTTTTAATGTTATTTTTTGTAACTTTTAAACTGAATGTATGGTCTCTGAAGGGAGTATTTTTTTTTCTTTTTTTGAGATGGGTTCGACCCTCGGTAGGTTTCGTCTGTCATTTTTTTGGATCTAATAGTTTTTTTTTTTTTGGTATACATCTACTTCATTATTATATTTGTAAATACTTTTATTTAATTTTTAAATTTTTAAATTTCTTACGGCTCCCTTTTGCCTCGCAAGTCAATTAACTTTAACCTGGAAATTCAGTTGGTACGCAACTAGGTATTCCATGCTGCTAACTACATTGTTAAACTTATATTTCTTTATTATTATATTTTATATTTCATATTTTATTTTTATTTTCATCTTAACTTTTTAAATTTCTCACCTCTCCCAAATTGCCTCGCAAAACGCTTACATTTATCCTGGAAGTTCAATTGAACGTAATCCGGTATTCCATTCTGCTAATTCCTGTTCCTTACTATCACCAATATATTTTTTTAATTAATGATTTTTTGTTTGATATTTAAAATTAAAATCTTTGGTACATAATTATCCATTAAATAAATTAAAATTATCTACAATTTTTGGTATATTTCTTTACTGGAATTGATTGATAAGGTATATATGGTAAAAAACTTTGTAATTCTACTACATTTAAAAAAAGAAGGAAAAATATTTATGTAAAAAACTGTAATGCCATATCTTGGTACTGTAATACAAATAATTGTTTATATTTGAGAAAACTAATAAAATTTATTCAGTGGTTGGAGTATCACAGTTAAGATTTTTTCCAACAGAGTGAAAATATGCGTTGGAAAAAATCTCAACTGTGATACTCCAACCACTGAATATAATTTACCCAGTTGAATATACTTCCCCCTGTTCATTATAATAAAATTTATTTTCAATACTTTTTTTTTGTGATTTTGAATTAGCATATTTAATGCTTCAAAAAATCGATTTCTATTATAGAAATTCATAAGTAACAAATGGTAATTATTTTTGAAATTTACTTTAAAAAAATATATGTTATCTAAATAATTATTTTAAAAAAGTATGAATTATAACCTATGGATTTTTTAATAAAAAAAAAATCAATTTCTAGAAGTTTCCAACATGCGAATCCAAATTTACAGCTCATTCTGCAAACTAGTTTTTAAGTCATGCTTAAAAAAACTGCTTGCATTCCAATCGATTTTGCAACATTTTCAAATGAATTTAACATTAGAGGTTTCAAACTTTAAACTTCATAATTTCTAAACTACTTGGCCGAATAACTTGCCGTTTCTTAGCCTAACATGATCAAAGTCATAAATTACGAGACCAATTCCTTTCTCTTTTTTTTTTAAATTTTTGCTTAAAAAAAAAAATCTTCCAATTTAATAAAGTTAAACAGAAACCATGAACCGGCAAACAAAGAAAACTGTAGTAAACCACTAGAGAACACTGCAGGGAAGCCAATATGTAATACATAGTGGAAACACAAATATTTAAATTAAATTTTGTTAATTTGTCATAGACTATATTAGCAACCATATTTTATACTGATGTTAAGAACTTTCATAAATGTACTCCACTCATGCTTTTTAGGGTGAATGCAGCTCGGAAGTACAAGACTTTTTTTTTTCCTTTCCTTATTCGACAACGTACCCAGAAATCTATAGTTAATAACAACCTACAGGGTGATTTTTTTTTAAGTTGTGAAAATAAAACCCTATAATAAAAAAACCACTGATCCAAATGACCTGACTAGTTGTTCACTAGTCACTATTTCAGTAGTGTGCTCTCAAAGCGATGGAAATTTTTTAGATGCGGTTAAATAAATAAATAAATAAATAAATAAATAAATAAAAAACTTAAAATCTCACAGACAGATGGCGCTGTATATGCAGTAAAGTTAGGGATCCTACATTAGAGAGAGATTGGACATTGTGTCGCCGGCAGATTTGACAAATCCGCCATTTTAGTTACGTCGTATGTATACGCTGGTATTGCTTTCTAAAGAAAATTTGGATTTTAAAGATTCAACATTTTAAATATTGTATCAAGACTTAGTACACTATTAATAGATAATTTTATTTTGTTGTTTATAGTTACTTTTTAATATTTAGTAATGTTTATTTATTTTGTAACATATTTTAAATTGTCAGAGTTCAATTGTTGAGTATGCGGTCAACTTTAAACAGTTTCATTAAATAATAACTATCGAAATGATTAACACAAACAAAGCAATTTCGTTTCTGCGTCTCTTGTTTTACATTTTAAAACTAATTTTGATTTAAATCTTTTTGTAGTGAGTGAGCAAAACGTGTAAATAATTTGGAGTTTCGAAGTTTGACACAGTTGGCAGTAATTGACAAACGTTATTGGCGATGAATTTCTGTTTACATTTTGAAACATTTATTTTAAGAACGTAATACAGAATAAAATTGTATATAGTGCACTCTATTTAAAATATGAAATTGTTTATAAATTATAAGGAATAATTGAATAAATTGTTAAACTGTTCATTTTTTAATAATTTCTTTTTTACATATCCGCGGAATTTGAGAGCACAAGACGTAAGCATTTAAATTTTCCGCATAAAAAAATATCTCTGTATAAAAGTGCTGACTCTGACAATTGCAAAAATATATAAATTCACAATATATAAACCTCTATATAAATAAACATTACTAAGCATATGTGTGTAAATTTTTTTATTCAGTTTCTCGGAATGTTTTTTTTTTTTTTTTTTTTTTTTTTTTTTGCATATTTAGATATACTTAGTATTATAAAGTGTATTATTCTAGAAAATTGAAGCTTTTTAATTTCATACAACCAATTAGTTTCTTTAAAACTATCTAAATTTATTAATGTAAATACATTAATAAAGAAGGTATATTAGGAATAAGTTAAAAAAATTTATACTTTTCTGAATATTTCAGTATTTTTTTTTAAATTTCTTATTGCTATTAAATTATATGTTTTTAACCTTATAAAATTAAAAGAGTTCCCTCTAAGAAATTTTATTTATTTACTTAAAAAAGTAACCTAAGTAATCTATATCATGAGTCATGACCATTTAAACAGAGGAAAGTAAAAAATAAATACCCACGCTACAAAAAATTACATTATGTACCATTTCTTGTGTCATGCATAAATTAAAATGTTTATTTTAAGTGAAAAAAAAACCCCCAAAAACTTGAATATTTGTTTATAATAAAATTCGAATATTTTAAGCATAATGTAAAGTCCCGAAATGTTAACCCTGCAATTCAGCCGAATAAAAGAAAAAGCATTTTCTGAGAATTCTTATTCATTAAAACGGAATTGTGCTTATGTTTATGTTCTGAATGACTCTGTGAAGGCATATGAAATGAATTTCTGGTGATTTTAATAGAATAAAAAGTGTTGGATGCGGATGAAAATGCATTGCGTTCTACGGCGTTCCACCTGCTTTGTAACTAATATGGCGGACTTTCCGTCAATGTCCAATCTCTCTCTAATGTAGGATCCCTAAGTAAAGTCGGGAGACGGATTTGAAACGTGAAGTACGCACACCTCGTCTTCATTATTCTACTGATATCCTGGCAGTGACTGTGCTATTGACGGATCGTCCGTTGTTAGTGAAACTGTATTATCAGAATAATGACAGTGCAGCAACTGCTCTTAAGAGATTTAGGACATTTAAGAATTTAAGAAAAGGTCCAATGATGACAGAAGACCTACGGAAGATGATTTTGAAATTTGAACAGATAGGTTCACTGAGCCTAAAACACGGTAGAGGAAGGAAATCAGTTAATGTGTAGGATGTGTAGGTGTTAATGTGTTGATGTTAACCTACAGCGCCATCCGTCAGTGCGATTTTAAATTTTTTAACTATGCCTAAAAAATTCCCATTACTTTGGGAGCATACTGGGGAAATTTCCGGTCATTTGGATCAATGGTTCTTTTGTTATAGGGTTTTACTTTCACAACTTTAAAAAAAAACCCTGTAGAACCGGAAAACACAGTAACAAAAGTGACACTCACCAAATAGCGCTGCAGCCAATGACAGCCACGGAGCTAGTCAGGAAGATCTCCGCTATGATGAGATTAGGCGAATTTCGCCACGCGGCCAAGTACACAAATTCGTTAAGCTAGGCACAATGCCCGGCAGTTAGGGAACTGGTCTGTGGTTTAATAATAATAATAATAATAAGGTAAAATTTACCATAAAAGATAAATATGATGTCAAAATTAAATCTTCGCATTGCAAATATTAGATTTTGGTACGATTGATGTATGAAGATGACTTCTCAAGCTTAATATTTTAAACATAAATTGAAAGATTGCATAATTTAAAGTCAAATGACTATTTTAATTTTTTCTGGGACAATTTGCTGATTACAATGTGTGTGATCTTCTTTTTAACACTTTCCAACATAGTTGAAAAGTATTTTTGAATTTGGTCTGTCTGTCTGTCTGTCTGTCTGTTCGTGTTCAAACTCGCGTAAATATACTCGGATTATTATGCAATTAATATATCCTATTGAGATTTACTATAGAACTATAGCATGTTCGGTATTAAAAATGACTAAAATGCAAAAAAGATAAGTGTCGAAAGAAAAAGATAAGTGTGTAGCACTTATAGGTTTTTTACAGGAACACTCAAAAGAATTCCCTTACATTACAACCTATGGAGAATATCATTTGCAATTTTTAATGATGTTAGACAATTTCAAACATATTGAAATTGATATATATCACTGTTCTATAAAAGTTTTCTGGTGAAAAGCGGGCGCCAGGTTGGACGGCCCTGCTATAGAATATGGTGTGCATAGCACTTATAGTTCCTTTACAGGGACACTCAAAAATTCCGTTCATTGCGATATATGATGAAAAATCTTTTGCGGTTTATTTTAATAATGTTCTACTATTCGTAACATAATATCATTAAGGTTAATTACAAGAGGTTTACTATAGAATATTGTGTGTACAAAATAATTCGGTATTGTTTGTTAACAATAATTGCTGGCAGTGCGTTTTCAGTTGCTGAACGCGTTTATAAATTTAACTCATTTTCCGTCTATTACTTGGTATGTATAATTTCTATAGATCATATGCAGGGCAGCGCAAAAGTTTTTGAGTACATTTTCGTTTATTGACGGAAATTACAGAAGGGGAATTTGAAACTGTGTTACGCGTTTCCTAACTGAACTAAAATCTAGGTTTCTACGTAGTATATATACAAATTTATAGATTATATACAGTGCTGCACAAAAGAGTTCGGATATTTAGTATTTATTATTGGTAATTCCTTAAATTTGGTTTTTAAATATGTTATGCGTTTTCGAAATTGTTTACTTAGATATCATATTTCACCTCATTAGACGGCGATTTGTAAAATTATTTTGGAAAGTGTTACCTAATCTATGCTTGACGCATGATTTTTCGTTTTTGTTTTCTTTTATTGTGGCGACGGTACAAGTGCGTACAGTGCAAAATATATTAAATAATAACATTGCACACAAAGATGTAGTAGATAACAGACATTTTTTTTTTTATTATAAAAGATTGCAAAGTATTGTAATTCAGTTTTTTCAGTCCAATAGCTATTTTCGTTTTTTTTTCTCTTTTTTTAGCTGTTTTTTTTTTCATTTGTTGTGCAGCGTAATACTTAAGAAATAATTTCATGACAAACAGATATGTAGTAGATAATAGGCATTTTTGTTAATTCTAAAAGATTCTAAAATATATGATTTCAATTTATCTAAAGCAAATGCATAATCCTGTAAAATGACACTGAGTAAAGAAAATTATTTACTGCAATTGAAATTTCTTAAGCGAAATCGCGAACGCAAACTTCAAAACACAATTTTTTATAGAATAAATAAATCGTTTAAACCTGTTATACTTGAAATACAGGGAATATTTATAACTAATACTGAATATTTATTGCGAAACGAGTTGAAAGTGATTTCTTTTATATATACAGCCTTGCATTTATAAAAAAACATCCATGAATTTAGAGTTTGGAGAAAAGCCAAAAGCAAACGTAGTGTGTGATAAAATGAAAGATAGTAAAAAAAAAAAAAAATCTTTAAACTGTTTTTTGTTGAATTGAAAAATTGTACTTTAGTAAAAAAAAATATTTTTACTGCTACTGAAAACAATTAAGTTTGATTTAATTATTCAGTAATAAAATGCCCAATGGTTGAAAGAAAGTGCGGATTCTTTAGAAAAGCTAACAATTTTAAATAATTACATTTTCTCTAAAACTGAGAAAAAATTAATTTTTTAACCTCTAACTTTTACGCTTTAATGTTACTATTAAAATTTAATAAAATTTGGTAACTTATGTAATCTCAGATTTTGGTGATCAATAAGGCAAAATTTACTAAATTTTATTAATAAGAAAAATGCGTAAAAATTGGCCGTATGCTATTGTGTTACTTTGTCCATATACGTGTATCCCAGCATTTAAAACTCACGTCCATCTTCCTCATTACGTTTGAAACACGTCTATGGTTTGAGCATAAATTAGATATGTGTTCAGGCTCTTTTTTTCGGACCCCGAACCCTAAGATTTGAAATCCGAGGCCGAAAAACTTCGTGTCATCAGATCCCGAGACTGATACCGTAAGTACTCAATTTCAACAATAAATTACTAATTTATTGTACAATACAATAAATTACAGTTACACAATTATAATACTTTATTGTACAATACAAGAAACTACAATTAAAATAAATAGCTGATAATTATTAAATTTGCTTCAAAAATAATTTTCTCGTTTAAATATCTCTTCTTATACAGAAATACGTTTTAATCCTAAATACTCCCTCGTGAAAACGTTTCATCATTTTCATGTTACTGAAACTAGGTTAAAATTAGAAAATTTGTTGTTAATACCTATCCACTGAGATTAAACAATCACAATTCTTCTTATTTTAAAATATTTTTAACTATGGTACAACTATGGCAGAAAGACATGATTCTGTTTTCCAGTAAATCTGGTAAAAGACCTCAAACAGAAAGCGGGAATAGACAAGGAATATACCACGGCTTCTTTATGTTATTAACACAGGCCGCGAGTCAGATGGACCATGCTTTCCCCACTGGAGCGGTACCGTCCTCTAGTAGGCGATGGAGTCTCCCAAGGGGGCGGTAGCTGGTCCGAAGTCAAATTGGAGGTATTAAGACCGTCAAAGGACGCGTCAGTGGTGTACCTACCTGCTTAGAAAATTAATATAATAAAATTAGCTATCCCCCTGGCGTTCCCGGGCCAGTGATAAAAATCTAAAAAATAGGGTAGCTGGCAAAAGTTTTGAGACGATATGTTTTTCTGTCCTAATTTTTTATGTAAGCAAAATTTTCTTTATGATGTAAATTAGTAATTTGTAGTTTTAGTTATCTTACATGGTGCGCAACTGATGATATGTGTGAAATTCGTTAATTTAAAAAATACCGAACGTGAATTTGAAAAGCTGAAAACAGAAGTTTTGAGAGCTAACTGATTAATTTTATCATGCTTAATCCACATCTATTAATCCTATACAGGGCTGCTCAAAATAATTTGACTACTTTTTTGACACTGAAAGGTAATTTCGAAAACTATATTTTTGAATGTGTTATATGTATTCTAAACTGTTTACTTACATATCTTCTTCCACCTTATTTAATGGTGAAGTTACGTTACAGTTTTCTGGTTGTGTTGGAAAGTGTTTGATAATCTATGCTTGATGCATGATTTTTCGTTCTTGTTTTTTTTATTCTGTCGATATCATACCGAAAAATTCAACTAAAAATGAAAAATCGTCTGTAAATTACAATACGCATAAAACATATTTGAAAAAAAAATCGTCTGCAGTGACTGTTACTGTAATATCAGAATGAATAAAATTTTCTTTTAATAATTTTGTTTAGCTTCTTTTGCAGAAAATTACCACGTTTGAAGTAGTTTGTTTTTCAACTTTTAATGCATTTTTATTACATTTATCAGAATTTAAAGAATATATAATGTGTTACTTTATCCATTCTTCCAATATTGTTAAAACAATTTATGTAAAAAAAATTAATATTGATTTTTAAAGAGATATTTTGATCTGAATATTTTTACGATATGCATCACACAACTAATTCCATATTTAATAAGCTAAAAATGTCGATGTCGGTTATGATAAATATTTTTGTATATCACCAGTTAACATATTGCAGTATATTTAGAACTTATCAAGTATTAAAAGGACATATTAGTTTGTTAATTTTTTCCTAATCAATAAAAAAAATAATAGAAAATGCAAGTAAAAAATATATACATTGTTTCATAAATATGATAAATAAATATATACATAAATGTAAACAATTAAAAAACAAACAAAAAAAAAAAACAAGATTTTAAGATATAAAATTGTTTGGATTTTCATCAACAGAAATATTAGTTTAAAAATTGTGCAAAAAAATATGAATTTTCACGAAAAATTCTAAAATGTAAATGCAATTTATTAGGAAAATATCAAAAATTTCAAAGATGTAGAATTCACAATTCTGCGTAAAACTTGTAACGCGTCAAAAATACAAAATTAATTAAAAAAAGAAAAAAGGTCACAGCATTGGACAGAACCCTCGTTTGGAGACTGAAAGCGCGAACGTTTACTCCACACCACGGAGACCTTGTTCAAAACGTCCAACTAATTGGTGTTTGAGACGTATGCTGAACTTTACACCCATATTTATCAAAAGTTAAGGACCATTTGAAAGAAACCTTTGACCTGAATAGTTCAGAGTATGACCCCTGCAACATACAATAAAATCATCAAAATCTGTGCGCATCCTGTTTGGAGGTCCCCTAGTTAGGCGCTCTAAGGAGGAAACTGAGAATATCTACATATGGGCGGATTGTCAGTATGGGCGAGATGCGTCTAATTCCATCTAATGTACGAGGGTCAATCCAGAAGTAAGATTCCCAAAGAGCTCCAGCCGCACAGGAAGGTGCGAGGTGAAATACGGCAACAGCGCTGTGCGCGGCTGTTCCTGCACTCGCGATTCCCCGGGCCACGCTTTGCTGCGGCGCTTATTCATGGCTCAGCAGCCGTCCGAGATGGAAGTTCCCATTGTTGATCCCGCCAAGTGCAAGTTATTGTGTAACACTAAGAAAACTCAGGCGAGCTATCCAGAACCACCGGCAAGGACGACTAACAGCTGGTGTAACTCTGCTTCACGACAACGCCCGATCTCTCGTCTACCGTCAAACCCAGGAACTTTTGACACAATTTGTGTAGATCGTCATGTCCCACCCCCCTTACAGTCCGGAGGTCGTACCTAGTGATTATCCCTTGTTCCCCAAGATAAAGGAACATTTGGGTGTCTAACGCTTCCGGAGTTACGATGACGTCAAAGAAGAGGTGAAACACTTCCTCAACGTGTTGGCGCCGGAGTTCTACGACATTGGGCTACAGAAATTAGAGCACCTTCTACAAAAATGCGTAGAAAAAGTAGGCGTTTATGTAGAGAAATAGAGCCAACTTTCTTCTTTCCAACGATGTAAATTTCTGTGAGAATAAACAATGTCTGTTTGTAAATTTGATGAGAATTTTTTTTCTGGATCGACCTTCGTAACTCCTACCACAGTATTTATAGCAAACTACACAACCACAGATACCTATTTATCATATCATTGCACAAAATTATATCAAAAATCAGATTCCCGTAGTTTCGGGCACACTTTCCGAAATTAAAAAAAATTACCTAATAGATAGCTTATTCAAATGTCCAGAACACAATGATTCCACGCAAAAGGTCAAAGTCACTCGACTATAGGCTACATTCATAAAAGTGTAACTAGGCACTTAGGCTACAAATTAATTTTCCTTTTGTTTAATCGTCAATTTTGTTCATCTAATAAAGTAAGTATTTCTTTTTTAGAAATAGTGCTATTCGAAATTCGAGAAACCTGGTAGCTATGCTATCCAAACTATAGTTCTGTTCTTTAATGATTATATGGAGAAATAAAAGCGTCTTATTTAAAAAAGTTATTATACTCTTAATTTTTTTTTATTTACATTTTATATTGCACTTTTTTCGTTTAAAAAATTTCATTGTAACAGTTTCGCAGCAAGTTGGCATATTTTAGTTAGCGGGATTTGGTACTTAATTAACGCTATTGCTTTTGTAATTTGTATAATTATCAACCGCATCCAGTTTTCGGGAAAATGCCTTAAAATAAAATTTTTAGTTTATAGTTAAATTCTAAAAATATTAAAATATTTTACTGTGATCGGAAGCACACCTGTGTACTTAACTTTTTATAATTCCAGCCTGTCAGGAAATGAGTTAAAAATCGAGTACAAAATTCCATCTTTACATACATTAACCACGTTAAGTTAAAATAAATGAGTAAAAAAAATAATTTACTTTCGTATAAATACCGATATTGTTTAAATATTTGTTTTACATTGGAAATTTTTACAATGAACGGTAGAATTATTGTTTTCACATTAGAAATTTGGCAATTTAATAACGAAATATGTATTTGTCAATATTGCTCTTATATCGGCAAAATGCAAAAAATTCAATGATAATATATCATAACAGTTTGCCAATATCTAGCCAAGATTTGCCAAGAAATAGCCAGTACAAATGATTTAGCCCAATATTGTTTGACTACTAAAGTAATATGAAATAATAAATTTCAAATGAAGAAAATCTTCAAATATATATATATATACAGGGTGTTCCGTTAAAGAGGTCCAATATTAATAGGGGTAATAGAGGAGATCACACGGAGCATAAATCAGTATATAATGCCTGGCCGGATCTCAATAATTTTCAAGTTACAGCAAATAGAATGAAAATTCGGAAAATTGTAAAAGAACCCTCATTGCTAAACTATCGATAATGCTACATAAAAACGAAGCACATATTTAGAAAGAGCAGAAAAAAACCTACAAAATGACATCAATTGTATTAAAATAGCAATATTTATTGACGAGTTACAAGCCCTGAAACAGTGAAAAAAGTACGAAATCCAATATACATCAAAATAGTTAATCGTTAATTCCAAAAAGACAACTCTAGCTACAACAAGGAAAATGTAGTAAAATTTGGTCCATTCCGAAAAATTTCGAAAAAGCTTACAATGAACCATATCGGTTTAATTGTGTGAGAGAAATTAATCAGTTTCTTAGTTACAACTCCGCTTTCTTTGACACTAGCAAAGGTTAAACTCCGCCCATCACGATTGGAAACACCGCCTTTTTAATTACTCTCAACTATACATTTTCGATCATGCTTCTTCTGAGATGCAACATTTTTAATTATTCAAGAGTTGAATGAACCAAAATAACTTTACAATAATAGTCTACATTTTAAAGTGGTCTTTTATTGATATAAAGCTTAAGTTAAATTCCTTAAAATTAAACTGGTGGTGAAAATTCGGAAATAATTAAAAATATTGCGATTTGTAACTATGCAAGAAGTTTCAGTACATGTTTTACATGGACAATTATTGTATGTATATGTGCATCATAATTTATGATAGGAAATAATAATAACAAATAGCATAATAATTTTATTAATTATAAATTTAAAAAAGACACTAAATTTTAAATTAATTCATACAAACTTTGTAATTTACAATTTGAGTACACCACAGTCTGTGACTTACAAAATACTGTGCCAAAAAGTCTTGAAAATAAAAGAAAAATGACAAATAAAGAATTACATTCCACGTACTTTATGACATATGTGAAGCATAGTCTTCTGGCCTGCGCTGAACAGTTCAATGTCGGCAGGCAGACGAACGGACATTATTATAATAGGTGTTCGAAGTTGCGCCCATTAACAGAATCGCACAGCCGACAGCGACGTCGTAAAGATTGGCGAACACGCCGAAAAACTCCGACGGAGTTGGGAATGTCTCCTGCAGCGACAACGATTCGCGCTAGTAAATCCTCCGGTGTATCCACAGGCGTTTCATACACCAGCGATTTAAGGTGTCCCCAAACAAAAAAGAACATATGTTCACACTGAACTTTTGTTGTGCGTTCGACGGGAAAACAGTGTGCGGATTTGTATATGACCATGTGTGCATATTGTGCGTGTTTACCACGCCCTCTCTCGTAAATGTTGCTTCATCAGTAAATAAAATATTTTCCAGAAATTGTGGATTATTTTCTGTTACATTAAGCAACCAGCGTACGAATTCTGTCCGCTGAGCACAATCTGTTACTGATAACAGTTGTACCCGCTGCACATGAAAGGGGTGCATGTTTTCTGCACGCAGAACACGCCACACACTTTGGTGAGAAACACCGACTTCAGACGCAGCAGCTCGTGTACTCGTGGAGGGGTTATCTTTAAAAATATTCAGTACATCTTCTTCCATTGCAGGTGTTCGTACATGTCGAGATTTCCCTGCATCAATGCTTGCTGTATTAAACGATCCAGTCTCCCGTAATCGTCTATCGATTTTTATGAAGAGTTTCGAACTTGGGCAACGTCTCCTTGGAAATTGCTCACGGTACATGCGCTGTGCTAGACATGCATTTCCATGAGCTTGCCCGTACATCAGATGCATGTCCGCATATTCTTCGTTAGAGTATTCCGGCATAATTATTATACATCAACTTACTACAATCCCACTTACAACAGCCTCCCTTTAACATAACGCCCACTGATGACTGCTGTTTTATTACACTTTTCTTCCTATACACATAGAAAATTTGCATAAAAAGTACTTCTTCTTCATCATCCTGAAAGTTCATGGAGGAAACGCAGCAGTCACGGAGTTTGCTTTAAGACAAGGCGAGAGCTGCACAATATGTCATTCACTTGACCAGACTGAATAATGAAAGGGTATTGATAGAGGTTGATCAGAAATGTATAATTGAAAGATATTAAAACGGGGTGTTTACAATCGTCATGGGTGGAGTTTCGCTCTTTCCGAGCGTGCAACAGTACAGAGTTGTAACTAGGGAACTGCTTGATTTCTCCCATACAATTAAACTGATATGGTTTATTGTCAGCTTCTTCGAAAGCTTTCGGAATGGACCAAATTTTATAACATTTTCCTTGATGTAGGTAGAGTTGCATTTTTGGAATTAACGATTAACTATTTTGCTAAATATTTGATTTTGTATGTTTTCACTGTTTCAGAGATTGTAACTCGCCATTAATTCTCAATATTCTAAAACAACTTATGTCATTTCGTAGGATTTTTTCTGCTCTTTCTAAATATGTGCTTCGTTTTTATGTAGCATTATCGATAGTTTAGCAATGAGGGTTTTTTTACAAATTTCCGATTTTTCATTCTATTTGCTGTAACTTGAAAATTATTGAGATCCGGCCAGGCATTATATACTTATTTATGCTCCGTGTGATCTCCTCTATTACCCCTATTAATATTGGACCCGTTTAACGGAACACCCTGTATATATATATATATATATATATATATATATCAACGAAAAGTATTTATATATATTATTTTTCTGTGACATTTACAAACATTATCCCTTGGACAAATCTTCACAAAATGAATACATCCTTTAAAACTTAGATGCAGAGAAGATTTATAGCCACTTCTGTATATTTATTGCTAAGCGAGTAGTAAAGGATTCCCATTACAAATGCAGCCGTAGATTTATAAAAGACACTAATCTGTGTTTGAAGACTGGAATAACGCCAAGTGAACAGGCGTAATGATATAAGTTGAAATATAATGAAAAGAAACTTTTAAAAGTAGATGAACTGAAAAATAGTGTTTTGATTGAATGTCTTGGCTATTTTAATCCCTTGAAGAATAGTGGGGTATTTTACAATCCCACTCAATTTTAATCCGCAAATGCCACAATGGCAACAAACTTTGGAAATAAAATTTTCTCTTATAATTTACGTGAAGAAAATCTTTTATTTATTTTCAAATAAACTTGTTCGTAAATCATCTTGTCATGCAATCATTTCAACATTTTAGCAATAGGAGTGCTTTGCCTCTGAAAGGTAAAATCTTAAAACTATTTTAATTATGTGCCTTTTTACTAGTATATATGTTCTTGAAATAAATATATCAATATATATTAATTATTCAAACTTAGTGAAACTTATTTTATTCATCAGGCTTTTAACACTAGAACTACCATGAGCCGTCATCTTGACAGTTACCAAATGAATACATTCCGATTCGAACCAGATTTTTTTTTTTTTTTTTTTTTTTTTTATAAATTAAGTAGAAAACTCACAGAAATACGTTAAATGAATCAGTTAATCAGTTTAAAATAAAAATTCTGGTGCGAAATGATTTTATAAAACTTAAGTAAAATTTCCGGTAGTTCTAGTGTTAATAAATTAACTATAAATATATTGGAAAAAAAAAATATTTTTTTTATTAAAACAAATAAACTGCTTAATAAAAAAAATAAATCGATTTTTTTTAAACATCGTAATGTAACGAACTATTTCATAAATTAATTAACAGAATGCATCAATGTAAAACAGGTGTGCAACAGTCTGTTCCAAGTGATCTGTTCCATTTTTTAATACATCATAATAAAACCCCTTCAAGTGTTACTTGAGCTCATTCGTTCTGCGTGAGCCGTGAAATTTGCCCACGAAGGAAATGCCAATATAAAAATTATCAGTTGAAAGCTATAGCTATTTCAGACCGATTTCTTTAGAAAAATGCCATATGGAAATTCCTAACGATTGCTTTAAAAATTTCTTTACATTTTATATAGAAATTTATAAAAAGTTGTATAAAAATATTCTGTAGAAATATTTATATTAAAATCTATATAAATATTGCTGAATAAAAATTTTATACAAAAATCTATACACTTTGCTCCAGTTTAATTTGTATTTAAAACAAAGTAATGTAGAGTCTATAAGAATGTTTAAATATGACACAATTTAAAGGGGTGCTTTTCATATGACAATGTTTTGACATGGAAAAAGTATTAATTTTATGTAATTTTTAAATTGTTGCGTGTTTATCTCTTTTTAATGCTTTCAAACTACATACTTATACAAAAGCATTTATTAAGATTATTATTTAAAAAATAAATTTATTTCAATGGTTTCAATAGGCCATTTTAATTAGACACTATAAATTTAATTAATAATATTAATAATTATATAATAATATTAATAAGCTAATACGGCTAATTTATGTGCTTGTTAAGCTGTAAGTAGTGCATCATTTTTGTGAAAATATGCATTTATTTATGAAATTAATTAATACAATATATGTACTTCATTTGTAAAAAGCAAATTCAAAAGTCTAGGGGCGCTTTATTCTGAGAACCTTTGGAAAAAATATCGTTTCCTTTGATCGCTCAGCTGTACGTTGGGCGCAAAGTTGTGTTAAGGCTGTGTCAAAGCTGTGTCAAAGTTGTGGGCGCTGAAATTTGCCCACGCTGCACAGTGCGGTATTTAGTCCCAAAACATGGCCAAAAATGATTTTTTTAAAAATCGATTTCCGACCCTGTATATTATTCCTCCAAAAGCTTAATAGGTACTGCATCCAAAGGTAAAACGTACAATGCGCTAGCACAACGCAGCGCGCCACGCGATCAGTCCGAAGTTGCCGTTCGCTTCCAGTGGCTCTGTGATTTTACGATGCGCTCAGATTTTAGTGTTTTAAAATCTCTTGTAGTTTATTGTCTAAACAATTTAGTGGTTGTTGTTGTGATGTATTATTCTGAACTGGGTATGTACTTTATACACACTACATTTAACTAATGAATATCCTGCAAATGTTTTGTCTATATGGTTGACAACTTATGTATAGTTAATAGTGGCACAAATAATTATTTATAATATTTAGAAAGGATTTTGTTATATTTTTAAACATATTTAAGCGATGAAAACTATTGTGTAATATGCAATATTTAGTATACAAGGCAATTATAAAAAAATTACCCGCCCGAAAACGCCCCCCTATTTTTAACAAATTTTTTTGTTGGTTCCTACAATTTTTATATAAATTACTGCTATTTATTTTTTTGTTTATTGCAGTAACAGGGCCTTCTGAATTGAGATCTGTGACTCGAATTGAGTTGTATACCATCATGCAATGCTCAAATGAGTCAACATTTGGTGGAAATCATCAATGTATGCAGCAAGAATTATTGAGAAATTATTCTGAAGGTGATCCAAGGATAGCTGCGATGAAGCAAAAGCTCTCCGTTATTAAAAATCAGTTAAAAAAAAAATGGGTAGCTACTCATAAAAACAAGGACAATATTTGGAGAAAACAATACTAATACAAAATTAATACAGAAGAATTTGAAAAATATTGCTAAGAGACGGCTGAACTGTATGTGTCGCTATATGGTTTTTATCCCATGTCCCCTACAATGCACAAGGTACTTCGTCATGGAACAGACTTTATAAAAAAAAGCTATTCTGCCAATAGGCCAGCTATCTGAAGAGGCTGCAGAAGCTCGCAAGAAACATATTAGGTCATTTAAATTAAACTGCAGAAGAAAGTTTTCGCGAGTGGCCTGTACATTGATGTCCTGAATAGGCTTCTTTTAACTTCTGACCCAATAATAACTGGCATGAAATGCAACACAAACTAGAAAAGAAAGCCATTATCTTCTAAGTTTTACATCTGTTATCAGAAAGTGATATTACAAATGTTAATATTCTTAAAGACAGTAATAGTGATGAAACTGATGAATAAATGCTTTCATTTATAAATAAGACTTTATTTTACCGTTTTCACTCTACAATTCAAATAAAAAAGAAAACTGCTCAGTTAAACTGAGGACATTGAGATCACAGGCTTTTCACACTAATTGTATATTATACTCTTGACTCTCGAAAAATAAGGAAATCGACTATATATTAAGGGGGATCATCCCTCCATTCCCCCCTTTATATTTAACCAATGAAACCCCAAAACTAACCAGAGAAGTGCTTTATTACAATGAATATATATACAAAATTCAAAGAAAATCGGATAATTCTGCATGAAAAACTCATTTATCTAAATTAAAGGGGAGTTAGCCCCCGTCCCCCCCTTTATACTTAACCAATGAACCCCCAAAACTAATCAGAGAAGCGACTTATCACAATGGACCTATAAACAAAATTTGAAGCAAAACGGTTATTTCTATCAAGAGTTATCGCGTTACGTACATACATACGTACATACATACGTACGTACAGACATGCGTACGTACATACAGAACCGGCGGGCACATTAGCTCTCAGGCTTTGGTAGCCTGTGAGCTAATAAAAACGTAGATGTGTAGCTTTTAGAAGTATAAAATAATTTTGGCCAGGTTTTGGGACTAAATACCACACTGCGCGCTGTTTGGCAGTTAATGTTAATAAATTAATTAGCACTGGAGTAAGCCTTCGTCTTGCTTAATAGCAAGACCAAAGATCGTACAATCTGTTCGAAGCTCTTTGATGAGACCACCTGTCATTACACAGTGAGGATTATAAAGCAGGGTTGTCCAACCTGGTGCCCGTGAAATGTCAGTAATTCCATACAGAAACCTGTGTTTTATATAATCACTGAAATTCTAGATTAAATAAGTCGAAGAATCTATAATAATAAAGATAGACGTTTGTCTGTGTATGTGCTATGTTCTGAAGAGACCGCTGCACGCAGAACTACAAAGTTTTGTAGGAAAGTACGAGTACTTCTATATCTGTTGTAATGCATCTCGAAGCTCAATTTTGGATTTTTTTATTATATTTTTTCTATTTAACTTTTTATGCAATTTTTAGCGTTTTCTCACATTTCAAGGAGATTTTTCTACATTAATAAAAATAATCCAACTTCAGTTTTTTAGCACAATACAGTAAATTTTGCCATATTTTCAATAAATTTACTCTGAATTCTTACAGTGATTTTTGAATTTTTCACGAATTTTTTAATGCGATTTTCAGAGTTTTTTCGCATATCGCGGCGATTGTTTGACATTTGTAAAAGGGATTCGGTTTGAATCTAATAGCTTAATATAGTAAATTTTATCCTCTACAATTTTTGAATTTATGTAATTTTTAATGCGATTTTATTGCGTTCTGTGGCGATTTTTTAACATTCGGAAGAGGAATTTGGTTTGAAACATTTAGCCAAATATAGTAAAATTTGTAGGCGAGTCTTTACGGGTTTTCTGCAATCCATGCGATTTTTCCACATTGGTAAAATACATCCGGTTTTAATATTTTAGCTTTAGCCCAATATATTAGATTCTGCCATCTTTTAAATAAAGTTTATTCTGAATTCGTACAGCAATTTTTTTAATTTTCGCGAATTTGTTGCGTTTTTTCACGTTTTGCGGGGATTTTTTCGACATTCGGAAAATAAATTCTGTTTTAATCTCTTAGCCTAACGTAATAAATTTTGACCTCAGCGAATTTTAATATTTTAGCGGGTTGTTTGCGATTGGCTGCTTTTTTTTTAAACAGAATCCGGTTTAAATCTTCTACTCCAATATAGTAAAATTTGTTCTCCTTTCAATAAAGTTTATTCAGATTTCGTGCAACGATTTCTAAATTTTTCAAGATTTTTATTGCTATTTTTTAACAAGCACGGCCAACGCTGGGCCTTTCAGTTATTTCAGTAATAAATTTTTAGTATTCAGCGGGCGACAGGTTGGACAGCATAGAGTAATCCTTTAAGACTATAAGATCTCAATTTCTCTCCTCCAATGCTAACACACTAAACACCAACGCTCCCGTTGCAAGAACATGTATTTTATATTTTTTTTTTCTCAAAATACTTCTTAGCTATTTAAGAAAAATCTTTTTATAGAAAAGTTATTAGTATGGAGTATAAAATATATTTTTCTCAAAATAATATTTTTATTTTTTCTATTTTTTATAGATTTAAAAAAAATAATAATAATTTTTGGTTTTAGGACGATCTCAAGAAAAATTAGTTAAACAAAAATCTTCAGTTTTGTTCAACTACAGTCAGGTTTTAAAACCAACTTTTCAAGTAACAACATATTCAAAACCCGGAGTAAATAGATTTATTTTAAGCAACAATAGAAAGATTTTTTTAATGTTCCCACGGTCGGAAGTTTGGCGCTTTCTGGTAGCATTTCCTTTCCCCTTTGTCTGAGAGCGCGCTTTCACAAAGAAAAGACTTCGTCCCTAGGAAGAAAGATGCAAAGTAACCACTTAAAGTGATAAACGTAAATTTTTAGTTACTGGGTTCGGAGAAACAACAATACGGTGAAATATATTTGTGTTTTACTGCGTTTTAGTTTGTTATTTTGAAAAGCATAGTGTATTTGAATCGTTTGGCAGTCGATAAGTAATAGTGTTTAGATAAATTTTAAAAAAAAGATGAAAATACCTGTTAAATTTTTAACAGGAAAACAAGCTTTGGAATATTTCGATACATTGGATTCTGATTCTGAAGGTTATCCACTAAATTTGCAAGATTATGTGGGAAAAAATAAATATACATTTCAAGAAAAAAGTTTAATAGAAACTAATCTCCTTGGAACAAGGTTGGTTTTAGACTTAATTAAATGCATTGACGATCCCCAAAAACATACGTTTTATATGGACAATTTTTTACATCTCTGGAATTATTAGAAGAAATGCGAAAGCCCAATTTTCGTATGACGGGCACAATCAGAGAAAATAGGTTGAAAGATTGTCCTCTAAGTAAATGTACACATTTGGAAAAAAAAATGAAAAATGAACTTTTGAATCCATTATCACAGAAAACCTGTGTGTAGTAAAATGAAGAGACAACAAGGTTGTGTGCTTGGCATCTAATTTTATAACATAATTTTAAATTTTTTGCTTAACCGATTTGCTTCATGAGTACAGATGCGACCAATTCAAGACTTCCTTTTTTACTGAGAAATTCTGAATACATACCGGAAATTCCGAACGAAAAATTTCTTTTAATTTTATGTGAGCACAAAACGTAGTCAGTAAATAATTACTCTTCAGAATTTTAATTCAGAATTTTTGAATTAAATATATATGTATATTACTGAAATGCACTTCAGATGCAAATGGGTTAATTATATATTTTATGAGTTAAAGTCAAAAAACATATAGTGCATTTGGTTATACTTACTGCAAGCAGATCTGATTTAAGGTATAATGATAAAAATATAAATTCATTAACTGTTCCATTTATTCATATGACAGGGAAGAAGATTATATTACAGAAAACTCCTGAATAGTTGGCCTAGTTAAAAAACAAATCTACTTTATATACTCACTAGAGCGTCCGCGCGATTCAAATTTAATAAAAAACTCACAATACTGCATTTGAAGTCAGAGAAATCTATTCCATTCCGAAGGTTGAAAATAAATTCAGGAATATCAATGAATTTCAGATTTTTTTTTTCCGTATTTTAGAACTACAGGGTGCGTCAGAAAAATGTATACATACTTTGAATGATTATAACTCCAGGTTTTACTCACATATAATTAATATTTAAATTGCAAAAGAATCTACATAAAATGTATAATTTATCCTCCTACCGCAGATGTTCAAAATTATTACATTTCTAGTTAATACGCTGCTTATAACGGTGGACTATTGATACACAAACTTCAACAAACACTTCATTTGGTGTTGTGGCGTTTTCTTTCTCAATTGCTGTTCCTGAACGTTGTCTAAGAACACCTATTTGTTTCAAACTTATCTTTTATCCAATGAATTGTAAGTCGCATAGGTGGATGTGCTTGAAACTAACTGCGATATTGTTTTTGTACTGCTGCAACATTTTCATACTTACAATAGTATTTTAAAATAAATTTTCTTCTTTCAAAGGTTAATCTTGGTCCACTCATTATTTCCAATTAATTACATTTTGAAAAGAAAGAAAAATGAGAAAGTTATAATCCGTTAAACAATGTATGTGTATATTTTTCTGCACTGAGAAAAATGACACTTTCAAATCTGAGTAAATCGATGTTTTCATTTTGTTATGAAACTTTTTGTTTCAAATATGACGAGCCAATGATATCAGTTCTGAAATACAAGAAATACTCAGAATATTGAAACATGGACATACTCAAAATGGAGCACATAGAGGTCAGTTCATACTCACTTTTAAAACATGGACATACTCAAAAATTATTAGAACCCGTTCAAACACATTTTTGAAACATGGAAATACTAAAAATGAGTACATAGAAGTCAGTTCATACTCATTTTTCAAACATGACATACTCAAATATGAGCACATGATGTTTTATTTTTGAGTGTGTGCATGTTTTCAGAAATGAGTATATATATATATGTTTCAAACTTGAATAATTTTGATTCGGAGCCATTTTGACTGTACGACATACTCAGATTTGAGCGTTTTTTGCTCAGTTTAGAAACTGTCGTTTCAAATTTGGTCTTAAATTTGTACAGTTGTGTCCGCTGAAACGTTAAAAGGAGCGATATTTTAATAGTATTTTTTTTTTCTGAAGAGTGATGCTTCTGCCAAGTGGTTAGCATGCTGGCCACAAAATGAGGAGCTTAAGCCGTAATTCGCGAGTTCGATGCCTGCACAGTCTGGACTGCGAACGGTCTTCAGGATTTTTCTTGAATAAGAACGATAAATCGGGCCACTTTCCCTTCAAAAGTCTTCCTTGGAGGCTTCACTCTTATAGCTATATATGACCAAATCTGGCTGATGCTTAACTAAAAGGCCTTTACTGAAAAAAAACGTAAAAGCAAATAAATAAATATTATCTACGGTGACTGAGCTAGTTGTTAATTCAGAAATGATATTTTTAGTTTCCAGCCATCCCCTCGGAAGGTTAATTATAGTTTATTTTATTTAAGGATTTTCTAGAACCAAGGAGTCCAATCTAAATTTAATTTTAACTAATGAAACGACACCTTACAATTATAAACCACAAATCGTTTCCAAAATCAATAAATACCTAACATTATTTCTTAAGTTCTCTGATAAGGCTAATTAAGTATATGGAAATAATTTTGTTGTGATTTATCCAGAGGCCATCTAATTGCATTTTCAATGTTTTAAATGAGCTGGTAAATACATTATTACTTATATAAATTGTTAAGATAAGAGAAACGGACTTGATAAATTTAGGTGAATTACGGAAATTAAAATTTACAATAATTAAAATTACAAAATTTGAACTGTATCCTTGTTATACATTTCAAACACAATTATAACGAAAATTATTTTAAATATAGTCATAATCTAATTTTGAAAATTATTTTCAGCGTCATAAACAAAAACATAGTGAAATAAATAATTTTCCTGTATAACATAGTTTGTAGTTAGTTAAAATAAACATTCTAATGAATAAAAGTAAAGAAAAACTTTCGACCGCTAGATTTGTAAATATAAAACAAAAAATATTACAATTTACGTTAAATCATTTATTGTAATAAACTGAAAAATTAACTGTGAAAGACTGAACATTTTTTACCATGAAGTATGAAAGTATCGTACTTCTGAAAAAGTATATTTATTACTTCCGTGGAAAATAGTTTTACTGTTCTTGTTCTAAGTTCAAACATTTATATTTTCTCTGTCTTTTACACTAAACATTGCTAATTTAAAAACATTAAGAAAACAAAATCTTAATCAGCTAAATCATTTACTCTAAGAAATTAAAACATGATTCTAAAATATGATTCTATCTATTTTACCATAAAGTATCAAATTATACCAAAATTATTATACAGTGAACTACCTATGATTTATTTTACTAAAAAGGCAATACAAATACTTAAAAATATTTTAAAGACATAAAACCCTTTAAAAGATATTAAACCCCACGTGCTTTCAACTGCTACAAAACCCTCATCATCACGGGTAATTTCTCCTGATGATGGCTATTTTGTAACTGTCCTCTTAAAATCAAATTGTCTTGAGAACCACTGGTATAAATGGACCGTATCAGGGATCAAAACATATGGGGAAAATTGTATTGTTCATACCAGTATCCCTGATCAATAACCTTCAAGATAAATGTCTTTAACACATACAATCGTAATATATCATAGAGATATTTATTTTTTAAATAGTGGTACGGACAATAAAATTTCTCCTATACTCTGGGAAACATGACCCGGTTATCATTCAATCACCTGAAAGAAAATCGTAAAGAGCCTCAAGAAATTTTGCGTGATATACTCTGTTAAATTTCTGTTCGTCACCCAGATCGAAATCCTGCAGGTGCCTCTTATCAAGCAAGTCGCAGGTATGCCGACTCACAGCACCAAGCAACCATTTTTTCTTCCCTATCATTCTCCTTTTTGTGATTAATTTTGCCATCCCTCTATCGTTTATTTTACGTGTAGGGGGTAGTAGTTTCTGCTGGTCTACGACACCAAGATCGAGAATAACTGAACTGTGTTCAGGGGGGTTCAAATTTCAACTCCTGAACACAGTTCAGTTTGCGCTACTTAACCACTCCCAACGATTCAGAGTTTGAGCTCAAAATTTAAGTCTAAACTTTTGAAAGCATTTAATCAGATACAAAAATGAACGGTAAAAAATAGTTGTTCGTTACTCCAAAGTCTAAAGCGCCCTCTATCGACATTTTTTAAACTATTTCTTTAAAATTTATTGACATAAAGAATAGTTTTAGCGAAAACCTCGAACGAATCGACCAATTTTACTTACCCATCATACGTAGTATAGGGTAAGTCTTGTAATCGTTTTGAAAATCGAAAAATTTTTTTTGACGGATTTACACGTTTCAGACACTGGAGATTGCGAAAAACATATTTTTAGAAAAAAAAAATTGCCGTCTGTCTGTGTGTCTGTGTGTCCCGGTGTCTGTGTGTCTGTGTGTCTGTAAACGCTCTATCTCCCGAAAAAAATAGAGATAGCAATTTGGTATGTACTTAGTATGTAATAATGGGAAGAAGCCTATTTCATTTCAATAACCTCGATTAAACGGAACAATTTTTTTCGTACTCTCGAAATATTCGTTCTGATAAAAGGTATATAAAATTTTTCAAAATTGGTTATTTTAAGAAATGAATATGAAAGACAATAAAAAAACATAAATTTTGCATAAAGCATGAAGTTGATCGGATAATTCGTTGCCGAGATATTTGGAATCCTATTTGCCACACTCTTCGATTTTTAATGACCCTGTATTTCATCCAAATTTCACTTCAAAGATATATTTTAATTGGAAATTTGACGCTTAATCAGATGCAATAAACAGCTAGTTTATAGGATTATTCTTTTTGGAGTTATAAGGATGTTTCTTTCAAGCAATTCAGTAATCGAGCCTTTAAAGTTTGTGACGTTATCAAGCCTCGATTTTATTTGAATTGCAATGCATTTTATAATTAGTTTACACATTTTTATCTTAATATTTTACATTATGCATATCCATGATGGGTAAGTATTACGGTGGCCCCCAACGACTAGTTTCCGTTTTTTATAATTATTTGAAATTTTGGACCCTAAACTTTAATGACGCCTATCTCTTTCGGAAGACGTTTGGGACCCTTAGTTTCTTACTTAATATTGTTTGTCTTGATGTGTACTATCACCCCTTAAAGTTTTGCCCAAGAGTTTAGATTCACCCTGTATACCGCAATTTCGCGCGTATGCGCCGCACCTTAGTTAAGTCTTTTTCAAACCGGAAATTTTATTGAAAATAAGAAGTAAAATAAGTGTTATGCAGAAGTAAGTCACATTTTCTTTAAAATAAATTTTGGTAGGAAATCAAATTGTTTGAGGTGCGGCGTCTACGCGCGAAATTACAGTAGATAGTTTCATAATCCTCTAAGCGTTTTGCCCGTATTTTTCCGTTTCCCCAAAATCAACTTAAATCGGCTGTAGACATAAATATTTGCAATAGAACTCTACTTTAAGATATATGTATGATAAAGAGATGTAAAGTGTGTTTTAGAAACAAACTGTGACAGAAAATTTCAATTAATATTAATTTTATGAGCATTTATGTGAAAATGTAGGAAAGCCCTGAGACGCTCAGAGGAAACAGGGCGAGTCTGCAAAATGTATACATACATTTTTTAACGGGTCATAACTTTCTAATTTTTTTTTTCTTTTCAAAGTGTAATTAATTAGAAATAAGGAGTTGACCAAGATTAACTTTTGAAAAAGAAAATTTATTTTAAAATACTATTGTAAGTATGAAAATGTAGCAGAAGTACAAAAACAATAGCGCAGGGAGTTTCAGGCAAATCTACCTAAGCGGCTTACAATTAATCGGATTACAGATCAGTTTGAAAAGTATAGATGTTCATGGACAATGTTGTGAAGCCGCAACTGAGCAAGAATGCGCCACAACACCAAATGAAATGTTTGTTGCATTTTGTGAATAAATACCCACCGTTATAAGCAGCGTATTGACCAGAACGGTAATAATTTTGAACATCTGCGTTAGGAGGATTAGTCCATTTACAAGTTATAAATTTTATGTAGATTCTTTTGCAATTTAAATATTAATTATATTTGAATAAAATTGGAGTCATAAACATTCAAAGTATGTATACACTTTTCTGATGCACTCTGTATAATGTTGTTGTTGTTGCACATCCCTTTCGGCCAGCAGGGCTATACCAGGTCCATGATATTATACACCCTAAGGAAATTTAGCACCACAAAGGGATCATCAGCAATATCCTGTTTGGAGAGCCCCAGGCACGCAAGGATATGATCAGGTGAGGTCAGATCAGTGGAACACTTGGTGCATATTTCAAAGCACTTGATGCCCTCGGAAAATTTCCTGGTTTTAAGGTGCCCACTACGAAAGCGAGCAAGAGAGGTTTGTTCCTTAGTGTTATAACCAAGAGCAAGAGATCCACCCGGTCGAATACTCTGGTACCGGTGGTGCTCTGGTGGAACAATCCAAGTGATCCTATTCTTGTTATTTGTCCTTGAGTAAATCTCCGAATATGTGAGGGGATCAGAAGGCATGTAGACAGTACATGCACCCTTGGCCATGGCCAAGGTGTCCGCGATCTCATTTCCCTCAAGATCGACATGGGAAGGAATCCACTGTAGATGTATCCGATGAGACAAGGAAAGTCTTTTCAGTCTGTTAAGAATAGTCACTCCCATATTATCCCACACACTATGCCGATTTCACAAGTGTTAGATTGAACTTCTGACTCTGTATAATAAATACGATATTACTTTTAAATGCTAAAGGTGTAAAATTAACAACTATAATATAAATTAAAATAACTTTTATTAGTTGTTTTACATGTTTAGACTCTTCTGAGTCATTTTCAAAAACAAAATGAGAATATTCTAAAGCTGCACGGGCTTTGAAGTTATTATTTACACGTACTTTTCGTAACTAAAAAAAAAAAAAAAAAAAAAAAAGTAAATAATAACTTCAATAGCTTTGAAGTAAATAATAACTTCAAAGCTGCACGGGCTTTGAAGTTATTATTTACACGTACTTTTCATAACTAAAAAAAAAAAAAAAAAAAAAAAAAAAAATACGCACGTTATCTATTATTTTTTACTTGATTGTTTATTTTCATATCTTTGAGCATGGAGTAATTCTAGCCACAGTTTCGGTAAATTAAAAGATGCCGCATCGTTACATATTGTATTTTTGCGCGTGAGTATCTCTATGGTTTCTCTTATTATGGATGGATAGTGTAGACTGGAGGGAAATATTATTTTACTTTCATTGAAATTTATTTGGATGGTTTCTTCTTGATATAATCTTGCTAGGGACTAACTAATAAAAGTTATTTTAACAACTAATAAACAACTAATAAAAGTTATTTTAATTTATATTATAGTTGTTAATTTTACACCTTTAGCATTTAAAAGTAATATACTATTACAAGGTGTTATATTTTATTATATTGTTAATAAATACGATTTAAACAAAATTCCGTTAAAACGTGAAAGTTAAAAATTCGTGACAAAATTCAATTAAAACAAAGTAAATGTTTACTTAGGAAGAAAAAAGTGATAGAAAAACATAAAATATTTTTAAATAAAATTTATAGCTCATTTAAAGAATTTTGTAGATCTAAGAAAATGTGTTTCAAAACAAAGTTGAAAAAAAAAACTAAATATTTCAGGACGAAATAAGAAGCATGAATTATGTAATATCTTTTAAACTTTTATAATATATTAGAACGCTGATAGACAGAACTCCAATTAGATGTACCTCTATCAACCTCTGTAATATTATTTTTTAATATTACAACTTAAACATGGGTTATGGTTCTTTATTATTGAAAAATGCGGGCGTTAAACCTAAAAATTTTAAATAAATAAATAACATCACAACTTAAATTACATGAAAAAATAGAGATTCTCGTGTTTACGAATTGAATGCATTATTTTAAAGTAAGTTTTGAGAAATGCCAGTTTTTTGCGAAATGCAAATTTCCAAACCTGATTTAAAACAGACATAATCTTCCAGCAGAAATAATTGTAAACGCCACTCTTTTTAATTTGTCAATGGTTAATGCTGGACACATTTCTGAATTATTTTTTGTTTGGAAAAGCATGGAATTGGCAGGTGTTCTTATTCAGAAAATATGTAGTCAAAAGACGCTTTCCATTTTCTGGTTGAGAAAATACTGTCAAAGTCGGCTTTTTGAACCGAAATCCCGACGCGACAGTGCGTGAAAGAAGAAAAAAGTGTCGTCACATGAAACGAATCGCTTATAAGTAGACAAGCAATTTATTTATAAATAAGTACGAAATATCATGCGTCAAGCATAGATTATGTAACACTTTCCAACGCTTCCAAAATAATTTTACAAATCATACCGTTTAATAATCTGAAAGATAACATCTAAGTAAACAAATTGAAAAACGCATAACATATTTAAAAACATAATTTCAGGAATTTCCAACGTATACAATATTCGGAAAAATATCCGAATACTTTTATTCAGCACTGTATATGATCAATAGATTTGTATATATATTACATAGGATGCTAAAAATTTAGTTCAGTTAAGAAACGCGTAGCACAGTTTAAAATTCTCCTTCTGGAGTTTCTGTCAATAAACGGAAATGTGTTCGCGAACTTCTGTGCTTCCCTGTATATGATCTACAGAATTTATACATACCACGTAATAAACAAAAAGTGAGTTAAATTTAAAATCGCGTTCAGCAACTTAAAACGCACTCCCAGGTATTATTGTTAACAGACAGTGGAGAATTCTTTTGTGTGTCCCTGTAAATGAACAATGACTGCTATACACACACTATTCTGTAGTAAGCCTTATGTAATGCACATTAGTGATATGTATAAATTTCAATGCGTTTAAAAGAGTGAAACATTATTTAAGTAAACCGCAGACGATTTTTCTCCATAGACGTAATGCAACGAAATTCTTTTGACTGTCCCAGTAAATTAACTATAAGTGCTATCCACACCCCATTCCATATTAAGCTTCTTGTAATACACCTTAGTGATATATATCAATTACAATGTGTTTGCAATTGTGTAACATCATTAAAATAAACCGCAAATGATTTTTCCCCATAGACCGTAATGTAACGGAGTTCTTTTGAGTGTCCCTGTAAAAAAACTATAAGTGCTACACACTTCAGTTGAAATAGGGAACGTGCTATAGATAACGACAATAACATATAAAAAATGCAAGGCAATCCGAGCATATTTACGGGAGTTAGAGCACGGAAAGACGGCAGACGACCAGACGGCAGACGGCCTGACAGCAGATGGCAGATGGCCAGACAAACCGAAGTCATAAACACTTTTCAACTAGGTTGGGAAGTGTTAAAATGGAAACCGCTATTTGATTCCAAATTCGCTGCAACAGCCAGGCCTGCAAATTATGTTTAGTTCCTTTATATTTAAAAATGAGTCAGAAATGTGTCAGAAAGTTTAGCGTTATTGAGCAAGGAATTTGAGAACCACCTTAACGGAAACCGATAACTGGCTTCAAGGACACTTGTATCCAATCCCTCAAAAGAAAGAGGCTATTAGGAGTTCTGCTTCAATAACAATGAACATCAAAATAAAAGAAACATTTTCATGTGATAGAAAACTAACAATATTTTTTTTAATTGTATGAGGTGTTAATAATTTAGGCAATATGAACAATTGAATCTTTTGCAGCAACTTGAATATCTCACAACAGTTATAGCGTACTCGGGAAGGCTGCTACCTGCAAATTCAACCATTAATGGTTTAAAAACACTTTTATTGAAGTTACGTGGGCGAGGAAAGAGGCAGAGTCACTTGAAAAATTTGGCCTATGTTGTCCGGTGATTAATAAAGATCAAACACTAACATAAAGCTCCACTAGAGATGACTCGAAGTTTTACTAAAATAATAAAGTCCCACTTACGTGTAGAACATGGGCAGATCAAATCACCAACACGTTCAGCAATAAATCAATTCTTTAGAATTAAAAACAAGAGCACTCGCAAGTTTTTAACGCACGCTAACTTTTATTAAGCTAGCAGCCCATGGTTGCAGAAGGGACTTTATTCCAAAACTATAATTCAAAATGCCTTACCACATGGCTAACTTTAACTCGGCACAACTCCAATTCCGCTGACACGTGTCGAAAGCACAACTTTAGCTCATCAGCACAAGCCTTGTTCACCAACTAGGGAAAGATTCAACCCAAATTCCGCCGAAACAACTCTTTGTTTTAACTTATATGAGGTGCTTATAATGAGAGTGGGGTAAGTCAAAAATTTGAAAAATCTAGATAACCACATTTTCACTGAACGTATATTAATTTCTGTTCAGTGTGACAAATAAGTCATAGTTCACTTAGGGAGTCGCTAGAGGTCAAAACAAGTTGGACCACTTAATGCAACTGCAATACTATAAGTTTCACAAAACCCTTCATTTCTCAAATTACTAAAGATTGACTTACTCCACTGTCATTATAACCCCTTCATTTCTCAAATTACTAAAGATTGACTTACTCCACTGTCATTATAACCCCTTCATTTCTCAAATTACTAAAGATTGACTTACTCCACTGTCATTCTAACCCCTTCATATACCTTTCTGATAGATCAGCGAAGCTAAATTTGCAAAAACGTACTGCGAAAGATAGAATACCTGATCTCCGAGGGCTGCAAACATACTTGGAAAATTACAGTAAAATACAGTACAGGTGTCGCTGTGGCGCACACAGGTTGGATGTTGACATCATGTTCGCATTAAAAACAGTAAAATCCTTTTATTTGGTCCACTACACAGTGGTACAGTGAATTTTTCTTTAACATTACAGTCAGTGTGTGCAGTGTAATTTAATTTGTCCACTTATCCGAACTTTTCAGCTTTTTCAGCTTTTCAAATGCAAAAAACAGAATGATACTTAATCCAACTTTACACATTAATTTGAGCTGTTAAACAAATTAAACCAATAAAATGACATTTTCAATGGGGATGTTAATTGATTTTTAAATTACTTTATACAGCATTTTCATGTACCTTATAAGCCTGTCACTTATCATAATTTTTACATCTATGAATGTTAAAGGATTCTCAAGTTTTAAAAGTCGGTTTTTCTTTTTCGGAAACCCTGTATCTTCCTTGTAGATTATCAAAATCTACAAATTATTCCTTTCATGAAACATTTAATATACTTAGCGTATAAATTCTGTTAACTTATTACGTTCAGACTATGAGACTATATCGATCGAAAGTATATCTAAGTCACTTCAGTAAATATTATTCTTGATATATATAATATTTTAAAATTTATCTCGTAAATGCAAATAAGTTAGAAATATAAGATGAAAATCAAAGAAAGTAAAATAAATGTATGTTTACAATGAAGTAAGAAAGTAAGAACATGGTAAGGCACTTTTAAAAGAAAAATGAAATTTGGCTAGAACACTTTTAAGCTCTCTGCAGACCTTTTTAACATTTCAAAAGCATCTTCATTTATATGCATCACCTGATGTTCCCTAGATATACACAGCCTGTTCCCATTATTTCATCGTGTAATGCCATTAAAACACGCTTAAAGTAAAAAGTTTTATGCGTTTTAATATAAAACAAAGTTTTCGCTTCTTGGCATTATTTTACTTGATGGATTAGAGCATAAATTTCAGTATTTTTTAGAAGAATTTTTTTTATAAGACAGAAAAAAGTTAAATATGAAATTGTACAATGTAAGAGAAAGATGACCTGCGAATAAAAAACTAGACATTTTTATAAAAATTATAAATTATATATTATTTAATTATTAATACCTCGTAATTTAATTTTTTTAGATAGTAAATTTGATGGGAAAAATCATGTACTAATGATTAATAAAAATATTTTCTTAACATCAGCTATGTTGTTTCGTATGATATAAAATTAATTCGTAACCAAATGTCCGAGCCCGAAATATTAATAATCTGTTCTATACGAATATGACTGAAATCTGTAAGGCTATCGAAATCAAGTCGAATGAGGCAAACCCCGTAGTAATCGGGCTCATAAAACCCAAGATAGGAAAGCGCATCCTGGAGGTCGAAAGTTCAGCTAAAATATTTAAGGCTATAGATATCAGGTCGAATGAGCCAAACCCCGTCGTAATCGGGTCCATAGAACCAGATATACTCCTATAGTTCCACTTTCCACCGCCAGGGGGCGCAGTCTGTTCTGGAAGAGGCCTTTTCAGAACACTTGACACAACCAAATTTCCTAGTAGAATTGAAATTTAACTACGGGTAAACATTGCCAAAATAGCGGAAATCGCGAAAGTGGGTTACGTAATCGATCGGTTTCTAAAGGGTTAATGTAGATATTTTTTAAAACCCAACCATGCATTTTGAAGAAAATGAACGTGTCTATGATTTGGAGTCTATTGTTTGTCCGTACTTTCATTTCCCGAGTCGATGCCGATTTTAAAATCTGGACCAAAAAAGGAAATTCACGTGAGTGAGTTTTGGAAAGGATTTTTTTCGGAGGGTTAAAATTAATTTTTTTCAAAACGGATACCAGATTTTAAAAAACAAAGGGATATAGATTAGGCACGGTATTTTTAGTTTTTCGTATCTGGTTTATAAACGCCAATTCGGATTTTTAAAGATAAGGAAAATAGTTAAAAAAGCGAAAGTGACTTACGGTTAAAAACGTTTTCGAAAGGGTTAACGTGATTTATTTTTTAAACTAAAGGTTTCTGCCTAAACCCGATAGAACATAGATGTCTTTAGGTGTGTTTGCTTTTTGTTTGGTTATTTTAGAAAGCCGATGACAGATTAAATATATAGCAGAAAATCGGAATTCGCAAAAGAGAGTCCTGCGCACGAATTTTTTTCGAAGGGTTAATATTAGTATTTTTCAAAAACAAATACAGATGTCGAAAAAGGAAAAAATGTAGATATTGTCTGGTACTTTTAGTTTTTCGTACCTGTCTCTGAATCGCCGATGCAAAATTTTAAAAATTGCCAAAATCGCAAAAATCGCAAAATGGCATACAGAAAATATACTTTTTCGAAGGGTTAATTTTTGTATTTTATAAAACTAAAGGTGTCTTTGAAAAGGACAAAAACAGTTGTTTAATTTGGTGACCTTCGTTTTTCCGTATCTTTTGTATTCCGGTAGATGCAAGGCTCGGAAAACGAGAGAAAATAAAAAACACGAATTCGATGCTTTTTGATAATTTTTTTTGAAAGGGTTAAATGTAAAATTTTTTCAAACCAACCAGATCGTTCGAGACGTAAAAGTATGTTCTTTTAGAATATGTAGACCGTTTTTCCGTATTTTTAGCCGTTTGTCCATGGCGAATTTAGAAATACTTTAAACAAAAACGGAATGTATTCTGCTTTCTTTCTTCTGTTCCGGAAGATACGGAAATTGGTTTCTGCACATGCGCCAGCTCGCTTCAGAATAATGACTTTTTTATTTGTGATCTTTGATCAGTTTTTATTTGATAACTACTTTAATTTTCAAAATTTTAAAATTCTGAGGCTCAGGTATACCAGGAGAGTGTTTGGACTACCTAAATCTAAATTTACAGACTTCTAGGTGCGGTAAATTTTCCTAGCCATCGCCAACAGACACACACACACACACACACACACACGCACAGACACACAGAGCGAAACTTTCTTTTATTAGTATAGATAGCTAAAAAAATATAAATCCACAAAGGTAATACATGTAAAGACTAAACTTTCTAGACACATGAAACATTTGAACATGAAAGGTAATTTCATTATTTCATATAATGCTAGGTAAAATATATTATTGTTCTTAAATTGAATTCTTATAATTTAAATATAACAATTAAGCTTATACAGAGATTTTTCCGAAAATCCAATTTTGCTATATTTACATTATTACACCTTAGTTAAATTGCTCGATTTATTTTTAGGACTATATTTTTCTTAAAATTACGAACAATAACATACTGAATATAACAGTAACTGAATAGTTGTAAGATGTAAGATATGTGCACAGTCGTGTATTTTGGGACATATTCCTAAAATGGTTCAATTTTGGAAATTGTCATTTGTTCGATTGTACAGCTGACAACAAGTTAGTTCTGGTGTTTAGTCCTATCGTATGATGCATAAACAGTATTCTTACTGGTTAGACACCATACGACATTTTGATACATTCTGATCTTGTTTACTTTTAAAGGTAAGTTTGCTTATTTTTTACTTGTTTTTAAAAATACTATTTTCTACCTCCATAACTTTGTTTCACAACTAACTCTATAACATTTTGTAAATTGTTTTGCACAATTTTGTAGCATTTCATAGTCAGTTTCATAATAATTTTATTATTTCAAAATATCACAGTAATAATTTTAACCCATTTTGTTGCAAATTTTCCTAAAACATGCTCTTAAACATGCCCAAATTTTGCTTTCTGCCATCCATAAGTAAGAGTGGGAATGAGGTTTTAACTATTATTTACTGAGAATACCTCATATATATTTGTAATAATAAATAACGTAATAAATAAATTGTAGGAGTTTTATGTGTAGTTTTTTTGAAAATGTGGAAAAAGTATATATTTTTCACATACACGTTCATAGAAAAATCGAATTATTTGAACATTTAAGAATACAATGTTCCCTTAAACTTCGCCAAATTAATAATTGCTCTAGAAAACATATAGTAAAATATGTCGTCGCTACCATGTCAAACTATTGAATATGAAAAACTCATTTTTCATCACTTTTAAAAATTGGTCTATTTTCACCACTAAATTTTATTAGAATTCTTCGGCTAATAAAAATACTAATAACATTTCTGTGGAGAACAGGGTTGTCAATTTGGCCTTCTTTTTCATTCAGAGATGCCGAATTCATGCCAGAAATTTTGAGAAAATAAATCGCTTTATGTAATCACAAAATCTCTGACATTTAGCAAAGCAAAAAATTATGTTTGAAATTTCTGGTATGGATTCGAAATTTCTGAATAAAAATGGAGGCTAAACTCAGGCTCGGACTGGCCCATCGCCCCGCGGACCAGTGAGCCCACGTCCATGGAAAGCATCCGCCCCCAGGTCGATACAATATATTTTCCTCGACTGTACACATTACATTCTTATTAGTAATTGTCTTCTATTAATAGACAAGTAGCACAAGAGAGGGATTTTTATTATTTCTAAGAAATTAAATGCATCGAAGGAATTTGTAGAATCGTAAACCAAAGCCGACATGTTTGCAAACGATTGAAGAAGAAAAAATGCAACCAGGCGGCGACATCAGCCTCAACGGAGCTCTGGCCGAATTTTTTTTTCTCTCAACCAATGATATCTATTAAGTTTTAACGAAATACTTTTTGCGTATCTTCCGCCTCTTAGATTTTAAATCCACGGCTGCCACCTAACCTCGCACCCTTCTAAGGCCGACTCTAGAAGACACTATAATTGAAACAACTATTAGTTTAAAAAGAAAAAAAACTTGAGAAAAGAAAACAAAATTTGCAAAAATGCATTTTGCGGATTTTGTTGTTGTTGATTGGAAAACATTATCTTTCTTTTCCATGATTTCCTTGAACAGAGACAGGTATCCTTTGCCTTGATAACATTTCTGGATTGTAAAGATACGGAATTCCGTGGTCAGTGTTTTTTCATTCAAAAAACGTACTAAAATTTCTGAATAGTAATCTCTGCTTTATTTAATGACAGATTTTAAGTAATTAAATAAAGAAAAGTTCACTTTTCAGAAATTCAGGTATATTATTTTGAATAAAAAGCTGATTTATTTAATCACTGAAAGTCACTCTGTCATTAAATAAAGCGAAGATTTCTGTTACCGAAAATTACGGTATGAAAAAAAAAACTGCTAGCCGCTGGATTTCAATCCCTACACTTTTTTTTTTATACCGCTAACCAGGCCCCTACCTGCCCGGCATGAATGCCTAGCTTAACGGGTTAGTACCTGGGTGCGGGGCGGAAATCGCCTGATCACAGCATGGCTGTGATCCACCTGAATATTGATTTGTTCACATCGCTGCTGTGCTTGCTCTCTTGTGATTTGCTACCGTTATCTTTGTTTGCCGGTTCAAGGTTTCTGTTTAACTTTGTTGAATTGACAGATTTAATAGGTCTCGTAATTTAGAACCTTGATCAGGTGACGAGACCCTCACCTGACTAGGCACCCCCAGAGGTATTATTCACAGGTAACTTGGAGGGCTTTGCACCCACGACGGATTTTACATGCACCAGGTGCCATTAGCGTACATAGATTTACATCAATCATAGATTTACATCAATCATTTACATAGATTTACACAATCCCTACACTTATTTTCCGACATAGTTGAAAAGTGTTCATGAAGTCGGTTTGTCTGTCTGCCGTCTGTCCGTGCTCTAACTCACGTAAATATACTCAGATTGCCATGAAATTGATACTTTAGTGAGGTATGTACGGCATTGAAAATGAAGTGTGGAGTATTTATTGTTTGTTTACAGAGACACTTAAAATAATTCTGTTGCATTACGGCCTATCGGTAAAATCGTTTGCGTTGTATTTTAATAATGATGTGATTTTATTTTAAACATATTGAATATGCAATTGAATCCGACTAAATATTGAAACATTATACTCTCCTTATCTAAAATTTTGCAAGCTTAAGTATTTTTCTAAGCAAGTATTATTTTCACATTCTATATTTCTCTATATTTCAACATACAAATACCAATATAGAGTATCTAGTTTTTTTGTATTTAAAAAAAAAAAAAAAAAAAAAAAAAAAAAGATGCATGAGCTAGTTTTTTTGAAAAACGAAAATTACACTTTTGTTCTGGATATAAAGATTTTTAGAATAAAGTTAGCATACTGAATTCTTTTGTGTGTGTGCTGTTGGAGACGTCTACAGAGACCACATTTAAATACTATACTACTTTTCTTTACAAAAAGTCCTCTACTAAATAAACAGCATTTACTGTCAGATTAGTGCAACAATATTAACAGAAATGCCAAGTTCCCACTAATTTTCCATAATTTGTGGTTTAATCTAACCCAGTTTAACAACGTTTGAAACCAGAAAAATTATTGGAAGAATATTTATATATTTAATTTCAAGTTTCTACATAGAATTTATTTAATTTAATTTCTTAAAAAAAAATTCTGGTGCGAAACGTATTAAACCTAGGTCAAATTAACCCCAATATTTCGGAATATTAATACAACTCTGAACAAATAGCATCTATCACGTATCTTGTTTATAACTAACTTGATTAATTCATATTAAGTTAAAGAAATAATACATATATAATATAATTAAATATATATATAGTAAAAATATGAGGGGTTGTATCCAAATATAGTCTTACGTGCAATATTGTGTACGCTATCTTGGCACTAATCAACAGATATTTGATACAACCCCTCATATTTTTGCTTCTTTTTGGGAACAACGGATTTCGAGCTTATTCTATCGACGATAATTTTCAGAATTTTCAAGCTATGATTTTGAGACGTTTACAAAAGTTGCTCTATATACTTAGATAATGCACTATGCATATTATATTTTGATTGCATTCGCGCATGCGCTGTGAAACATGTTTTAGTAAACTTGCTCATTTTTCATCCAATTATTATTATTTTGTAATTCTGACTGCAGAGTTTTATGTACAATGTTTTTTGTCGTATTTTCTGAAAATACCTTTTTTTATATTAAGAACTCTGCAAATTATAAGCAAAAAACTAGGCGAAATTTGGGACTGTTTTTATAAAAACCTTAATTTCTTTGCGAGTATACATGCTATCCTCATAAAAATGAACACAGTATATTACAATAAGCCACTTATTAATAATCTCTAGTTTGAACGCCTTTGCCGCATTAGTTTTTACAGGGTTATCCAAAAGATGTTCGTTCTTTTTCAATTTGTTGACACTCCCCTATGGGGTTTCGTGAAAAATCTTTGCGGAAATATATAACCTATACTATACTGTTTACACACCTACAGTTTCAGGTTATTTCCTCATGTATTTTTCTAGATAGTTAACAAAACGTCTAAAATCGCAACTGACCGGTCACCTTTGGCAATATAGTGTATTAACATTTAGTGGTGACAATCGGCCCATTTTGAAAAGTAATTGAAAATGCATTTTTTCACATTCGATAGTTTGACATGGTAGCGACGATGTGATTGAATCTGTATAACATTTGTAGTAAATCTGTAGAAAGCATTACATACAAGGCCATTGTACAGGGTTATTCTAAATGATGGACACATTTTCAGAAAATTGTATTTATTAAAGTACAAATTTAAAATGAACAATCTTTATACCAATGAAAAGATGAAGTTTCAAAGTTTTTAAGACATTATAAATGCTCAATGTTTCCACTGTTTGCTGCACGGCAAACATCTACGCGATAGCCAAACTCGTCCCATACACGAGAAAGCGTATCTGCTGTAACTGAGTGCACAGCTTTCAAAGCGGTGATGGTTCCAGAAGCAGTAGAGGTCACTGGCAATAGGCCGCGATTTCGTTTCACTGTCACTTGTGAATTGTCAGATGGCTACTGTGGAGCACAAGATTTTCTGCGTTCTTGAGTTAGCAAGAAGTGAGTCGCAAATTGCAGTGCAGCGGTCATTTCGTCTTAAAAAACTTTTAAACTTCCTCTTTTCATTGGTATAAAGATTGCTCATTTTGGATTTGTACTTTAATAAATACAATTTTTTGAAAATGGGTGCATCATTTAGAATAATCCTGTATTATAATTCAGTTTAATATGCCTAGTAATGCATCAATGCATTTTAAATAACTTCATTTATCCAGATATTAAACTGTTTTAATTCAGCTTCCCGTTATTACGTCCAAATAAATGTCTTCTTAGTATATTTTAAATAAATAATCTTTATAATGTAAATAATGATGTTAAAATGAGTTTATGTTCCGTATTCATATATTAAACTCTTTGATTTCAATTTCCCTTCATTCTCTCCAAATAAATATTGTTTCCCTTTTTAGTATATTTCTAATAAGCAAGACTTATAATGTAAATGTTGATCTTAAATTCATCAACATACTTTATATGATCTGTGTAGTTATTTAAAATCTGTAACTAAACTTTGTTTACTTAGTAATGTTTAAGAAAAAATATATAATACATGTAATTGAATCAGAGCAGCATTAGTATAAAATATTTGTGATATTTTAAGCTTCACTGGATAAATAGTTGCTATTTAGCTCCTTATAATAGGTCTAATAATACATGAATTTATTTTAAATATCTTCTATATAATACATATTATGATGTTTAAATTCAAATTTCTAATTTTGTATCCAAATAAATAATAGTTGATTGTTTTTAAGTATTTCAAGTAAATGATCCTCATACATATAAATATAGTCGTTATTATCAGTGGAATATTTTAGCAATATGAAGACGGGAGTTGCTGTCAATTTCACTGACCAGTGACAAACAAGGAAATATGTAGGGAGTGATATTCTCTAATAATCAGGAAATCCATACATATTGCACAGCCGTCGATATTCCGATTTTGAGTAACACTATCTACGATTTGCAATTTTTTCCTAGTAATGAAATATCCTAGAATATACTTATTTTAATTGCTAAAAGACGTAAAATAAAAACATTATAAACAATAAAATAAGTTTTATTAGACTGTTGACATGTTTTGGGTCCATCTGAGCCATTATCAAAACAAATAATAATATTCTATAATTGCACGATCCGTGAAGTTATTATTTGAAACGCTACCATTTAATTTTTCACGTACTTTTTCAAATTACCCAGTTATTTTCTGTTTTTACTTATAAGTATGTAAAAAAGTTACTGATATAACTTCAGAGAGCGTGCAATTACAGAATATTCTTATTTGTTTTGGTAATGGATCAGATGGAGCCGAAACATGTCAACAGTCTAATAAAACTTATTTTACTGTTTATAATATTTTTATTTTACGCCTTTTAGCAATTAAAAAAAGCATATTATTACAAGGTGTTATAATTTGTTATATTTTTCCTAGATGATGTTTGAGTACATTCATTGTATTTCATTAAAAAAAGCCATTTTAATTTGATCATTTCTTGGTATCTTCAAACTTAAACACTCTAAGAAGAGTAATTTTTAATTATAAACTTTATACTTTGCCGGACTGCTTCTATCTAGACTCTTGAAATAAAGTGTCAAACATAGATGTTACAAAGTTGAAAAATAAATGTTGGTACAATTTTTAATTTGTAGACGACATTATAAAAAAAAAACATTTACACTCAAAAAGACGATGCAATTCCGAGTCCTAATGACACATTTGTTATGATTTTATTGTAAACGATCTCCGAATAAATGCGAGTGTGTACTTTTCTTTTTTCTTGGACATACTTATGTACTTAATTTAGTTCATAGTTATGTGCAATAATGTATTTTTGTGTTACAACACATATACACATATACACATATGTCAATTTGTTGCTGAGCTTGGCGACAATTGGTAAAATACAGCCAAAATTTGGAGCCAAAAATAAGTCACATGAATGAGGCCATATTAGCGATAGTTGTCTGATTTAGGGAAGTTCTCATATAAATCTGATAGTGATCAAAAGCGGGATCTTTAACAACGACTGATTAGAAACGCGCCCATGACAGACTTGAACAATTTAACTGTCGTGATTTGGTGTAAATTTAAATATATTCCAGTAACTAGGAGTGAATTTTCCATTCCATCTTTCAGCAAATTGTAACCTTGCTTACTTTGTCTTTACATCTATTTGTTAGTTTATTTTCCCAGTCTTAACCCCAAAAATACTCATATTAAAAATAAAAAGTCATATATCATCCTACTAGCAAAGCAATTTTGGTAATATGTATTACAATACGCCAAAAATTGGGCCAAAATTAATTTAATCGTAATAAGATTTCCAATGAAATACAAAGTTTTATTAGATATTGATTTTACATTAGAAAATTTGCAATGAAATGAGACATTTCAAGACATATTGGTTTAGTGGAAATGTTGGCATTGAAATGCCAGGATTGTTTTATGTTGGAAATATTGGCAGTGAAATGGTGAAATATTTCTAGCCAGCATGGGGCATTAATATAAAAATTTAACCACCCGAATGTTAAAGCCAGTGGGCAACTTTTTTTTAAAATTCAGACTACTTGATTAGTACCACTTTTTTGAAATGGTATAATTTGCCTTGTGATTGCTTCATTTAATCTGTCATTAAAAAATGCAAGTTTTATCTTAAAACTCTGGTGACAATAAAAAAAAAAATAATTAAAAAATAGTAGCCCACTGACAACGCTGGTTTGAACAATATTTCATGCCAATAATAGCATTAAAATGTAGCATGGTTCGACCTTGGTTATGTTTGGCCAACCTTGGTAATGTTAATATGTGTTATTGCCTCAACATTTGGGCTTTTTACAAATTTTAACAACTAATAGTTTTGTAAGAAAATACCCAAAATTTACGATAGTTCAAAATTTTAATCGAAAATAAAATGTGAATGTTATTATCGTAGTAATAATTTACTGATTAAAATAAGAGAGCTTTTTAGAGCTTATCATAACTCTAACTGCAGAGCATTTTGCGTTGTAATGTTTTGCATTATAACAAAATACTTAAAATTTATTTTGGGAAAAGTACAATTTTTGACATATGGATATTAGAAATAAAATCAAACGATTAAACAAGCTAAGAAATCAAAGTTCTAAGGCAGAAATAGAAAATCAGTTTTTCACCAAAAATTTCTGCTATTAAAATAAAATGATTTCATTAACGAATTCCGATTACTTGGTCAGGTAATATGTCGTTCCCGCGACTATTTTTTAAATTCTATTTGTATCACTTTGCAAAAAAATATCTCTGCCATACACTAGGACTTTGTAAATGGAAATGTAACACAAAGAAATGTTCTAGTAAATTGTGTATGAAAGTAGCAATTGCATATGATAGGAGACGCCAGTCCTGGCTCGTAATCAAAAGTTTAAATGGTCACCTGACGTTTGTCTAATCCACAAACATACACTTGAATTATGTTGCTGAGTCAGCGTATGAACTGAGTCAACCTTAGTGTTCCTTTGTTATTTTATTACATGTTTATAAATATATGCAAAATTACAACAAGGAAAACATAATATATGAAATTAAGTGTGTTAAAAGATTAAGAATTTCCATCGTATACTTATACACAGGGCTGCCACTGACGACTAACTTTATATTCTGTTCGCACCACTATTAATTTTTTTTTTTACTATATTTAGTGTTTTGCACATGTTGGCAAAGTGTATGTAGAAATATTTTGTTTTAAGAAAGTGGTGCGAGATACAATTAAAAAATAGTCGCCAGTGGCACTCCTGTATACAGAATACGTTACTTTGTACAAAGTATTATTATAGCTTTGTCTATTAATTATAATTCGAAAATACTAAACAACCACACGAAAATATTCTTCTACGACTGTTAGTTTTCAAAAAAATTGCGAAATAAAATCTTTGATATTTATACTTTAATACTTCTAGTTCCAGGTTTCGTGAAAGAAAATCTTTGGTATATACTACTTTTACACTCCTAGTACCAGGTGTTAAATTTTGTTGAGCATTCATAGTTTTGCATGATTTGAACCACAAATTTAATTTTATTAAATGTCTATATGATTTTATTTATTAATTTGAAAAAATTGATTTTATTATCTGGTTAGAAACATAAAAAAACTTCCGTACAAAAAGTAATGGGGTCAAATAAGACCCCAATGTTATTAAGAGGATTAAGGTATCCCACTACATTTGACATAATATTTTAAAACCGAGCGATAATGAGTGTAATATTGATTGTTTCAAATATCATACTCTATATAAAGACAAATTCGTTTGTTAAATAAATTAATTTGGAACAATTTCTTTTCAATTCTTACAAATTTTCGAAAAACAATGCAATATTTGTTACTTAAGAAGAAGGAATTTCCGACACAAATAATATTGGTTTACCAATTTTCTTCCATAAATATATATATTCAGTTTCTAAGAATGTAACTAACTACAATGAAGCCATAAAAAATCTTCCAGAAATGTACTCAATCATACGCACCTATAAATAATCACATTGGTAATTTTTAGGGTTCCGAACGCATTTTTCTGTTATACACAAACTTTACTTTTCGGGCGGTCAGCGGGGGTGTTGACGGGCGCGCGAGGTATCTATCGACGCAGAATCATTCAAGGATATTTTATAATGATTTTCAAGAACAACTGTCGTAATTAGCCGAGATATTAATTACGTTACTTGAAGGAAAAAAACTTTCTGTTTATATATCGTGTAGGTTATCGTTGAAAAGACCTCGTAAGATCGAACTCAAAAATATATTTGTTTTTATTTTAGGTAGTATATTTCCAGAGATATCGTTGAAAGTATACTGGAAAAAAATTTCACCCACCCCTCCTATTTCTGAAAAATTATGAAAAAATTAAGGGTAGTAGGAGTTTATTAATTAATAAATAGTAATTAATAAATATAATGTACGGAACCTTTAGAGCGCGTGTAATACTCATACTTGACCGATTCATTCATATATATATTCTGTATGTTAATTTATAAAAACTGCTGAGAAGTTTTATACAGATAAACAGATAAATTATCACGTAAATCATAGGCGATCAGTGTTACATAAACATAAGCATAGATTTTCAAGATAACCCGTTTTCTGAAACTCGTTTTTCATGAAAATCAAGTTTTTCAGAAAGCTTAGTTAACCCCTTCAGGGGCAAAGTACTCTTGTAGCTAAAATATTGAAGTGATTGATTGAGACCAGGATTTTCTATTAACGTTAAAATTAAATGCAATATTTAAATTTTCTAAGTAGCATCTACAAAACAAGTTATCTCAAATATTTTACATTGTTTCGCAGTCCACAAAGCATGGGATAATTATGAAAGAAATAGCTATTTCTGACTAGATTCATATGTATTTATAATGTTAGATATAGCCTATATTACCTTATTGAGCAGAACAAAATAAAATTTCAAACGTTTGTATAATTATTAGAATAAGAAGATTAATACTTTTGCACTTAAAACAACATAAATAGTTCAGCATTTGTTTCTCGCTAACAATAATAAAAATAAATAAACAAATAAATAAAACTTCACCAAAATAAATTAATTAATAAATAAAACACAAATGTTACAGATATATAATCGAACTACGCACAGAAAGAATGAAATCATTAGAATAAAAAAAGACAATGTAAGCTATGAAATATTTTGGGGATTCTTCGGACTGTTAAACCCTGGCATGTGGCTAATACGAAAGTGCCGTTTTTAACAAATTTCAAAATATTATTTGGGTACATAATTGTCGTTTTTCACATAAAAATGCTCTTTAGTGTTTTTAGCGGACAATCTAAAAAATACATGAATATATAAAAAACTAGTCGTTGGGGGCCACCGTAATACTTACCCATCATGGATATGCATAATGTAAAATATTAAAACAAAAATGTGTAAACTACTTATAAAATGCATAGCAATTCAAATAAAATCGTGGCTTGATGACGTCATAACTTTATAGGCTCGATTACTGAATTGCTTGAAAGAGGTTTTTCCTTATAACTCCAAAAATAATAATCCTATTAACTAGCGGTTTATTGCATCTGATTAAGCGTCAAATTTCCAATTAAAATATATCTTTGAAGTGAAATTTGGATGAAATACAGGGTCATGAAAAATCGAAGAGTGTGGAAAATAGGATTACAAATATCTCAGCAACTAATTATCCGATCGACTTCATGCTTTATGCAAAATTTATGTTTTTTTATTGTCTTTTATATTCATTTCTTAAAATAAACAATTTCGAAAATTTTTATATACCTTTTATCAGAACGAATATTTCGAGAGTCCGAAAAAAATAGATCCGGTTAATCGAGGTTATTGAAATGAAATAGGCTTCTTCCCATTATTACATACTAAGTACATACCAAATTGCAAGTGTCTATCGCAAATTTTTCGGGAGATAGAGCGTTTACAGACACACAGACGGACGGCAAAATTTTTTTTCTAAAAATATGTTTTTTGGAATCTCCAGTGTCTGAAACGTGTAAATCCGTCAAAAATTTTTTTTCGATTTTCAAAACGATTACAAGACTTACCCTATACTACGTATGATGGGTAAGTAATATATAATATAAATTTTGATTAAAAATGCTTTTCACCTATTTTCTGCACCTATGTTCGTTATCCCGGGAAGCCCAGGTTATATCCCCTAATTTATGGAAAAAAATTAGCATCAATATAAAATTTTTGTTAATGAATTCAAAATTTATGTGACGGTAAAACACGGTTAGGACGCTTCAAGGGTTAATAACAGAAGAATGGATCTATGAGAAAAATATACATATAGTGCTTGATTTGGACTTATATATTATTATAGTTGCTTAGTCTTACGTAATTAATGCGTTCCGCAGATTTTTACGTAAGTCGAATGTGTAATTTGCTTAGGTAAAATTTCGTAAGAAACTGCAATATTTATTATATATACATATATAGATTATTTACACAGTATTGATTTTTAATTAAAGCATCATTCAACAGTATTTACTCGGATATAAATTATACAAGTATGGAAAAAATATAAAGGTAAACTGAAAAATCACTTTTCAAATAAAAAATATATTGTGGCATTTGGGATTTATAAATTTAACATTGATGGAGTGATTTATAAGAATTTTGAGATTACTTCAAACGACTATAAAAATAAGAAATAATTAAAGAGGACTGACTTACCTCTTCCCCATGAATTTTCGATGACAAGACAAATGAATAGCACTCACAAAATAAAATAATTCTTGATAAGCACAAATTGTATTTATTAAGAATTAGATTACAACAATGAATAACGAACAATAAAGATTCGTTGTTATGTGATAATACTGTATATTCCCAACAAAAGTATAACTCTCTCTAATACATAAAACAACATTATAATAGCTATAATTTTTATCTACATATTTTATTTATAAAATAACTGTCAAAAGTATGCAAACGCGTATCAAATGCACTAGTGACTAGTGAGTTCATAAATGTAATTTTCAAAAAAAATTTACGTAACTGCGAATTTACTTAAGTCGCAGTATACGTAAGTCGGGGGATGCCTGTAGTATTTTTAAAATGAATTAAATAAATGGAATACAAGTAGACGGATATGCAAAAAAGTGATCGTCTCCTACTATTTTTGCTGCAATTAATGTAAAAAAATACATATATACCAGTCTACTGGGATGAATGTGCGCTAATGTAACACTAAGCAAAATTACCACTCACAATTAATATTATCCATATATTAAAAAATGCACAATCATTTATTTTTAAAAGGGTAACATCCAGTTTTGACATGTTATTTTAGTTTATTAAGTCAAAGAAGCCTGGAAAAGGAAGTAATTTATGCACTTTTTTCAAAATCTTCATAGAATTATAAAAGAAATTGTGTTAGGAGTTGCTATATAAATTTAGAAAAATGAAATTGAGATCTTAATCAGAAACGTACCAAGGGTACTCAATTAGTTATCAGAACAAAATTACAGAAATTTTAAATCTTAAAAATTAACTACCATTATACAGGGTTCGTACGCTTTTACCACAATTCTTAATTGAATTTTTCTATTTAATATTTAAATAGCAGAAATTGTAGCAACTTTGTTTAATTTCAGCATTTGTAATACTTTTCTGCATTTAAATAAGGCGAAAAGTACTATTAAAAATTGTGATAAAAGCGTACGAACCCTGTTATGCAGCAGAAAATTCTGTATCGCTTCTTTAAGGATACTCAAAAATATTCGCAATTTTGAAACAAGCAAAATTGATCAAAATTTACAGGTGAGCATTGCACGACGTGTAAAAAAAGGGAAAGATTGATAATATAGAAAATACATGCATAAGAAATGAGATTTCTATTAATGAACGAGAAGGATAGATATGATTAGTTCAATAAGACAGAATATGATTCCGAGCGTTTTGTGGAATTCAAGTTTTTACAGATAGAATACGCAGTATTGTATGCTTCGTTTTACATTACATTAAAATTTTCTTAAGGATGTTATAATATTTAAAAATAATTCCTTAAACTTTTTCCGCTTTAGGTCGATTTTAGTTAGTGCAATTATACAGTAATAATATAATTAAGAAGAAATTGCGTTGAAAATAACTTATATAACAATAATATGAATTATCACTTTCTATTCAGCGTATAAACAACATTTTTCACTCTGTTGACAAACGATAAAAGTTAAGTTAACAATAGACAAGTAACAGTAAAGGTTAGTAAGTGATAATTCATATTCTTTGTTATATAAGTAATGACCAGCGTAATTTCAGCTCTGCTGGAAAATTAAATTAGCATAGGGTAGTCCGACCAGTAAATGAACACTTAAGCACATTTTTTAAAAATATATATTTATAATATTTTAATAAACAGTACCCTTTGGTGTCTGACAGTGCAAATACATGTGTTTGTATACAAATGATTAAAAAATAATAAAAAGAAGTTTATATTTCATTTGTTTGGGATGTTATAGTTGTCTTAATAAAAAGCTATACAAAAGACAAGTAAATGAACAGTTCTTACCTGTGAATGAACGCAAAATTTTCCAGTGAATGAACAGGCAGCAATTTAAAAACACTTAAGTGTTATACTATGTTGTTATGATAATTCACTAGTGGGGAGTTTTAAGTAGATTTCGTAAGAAATACTGCTTATTACATTATCCCCTAAGTTGGAATTTTTGAAATAAATTTGCAGATCTAAGCCGATCATGACTCCCAGAACCCAAAACCACCCCCGGTTCAAAACTTTATCTATCTATCTATGTCACTTTTTATAGACACGATAACAGCAATAATTCTGCACAAATCTCTTCCAAACTGATACATAAAATTAAGGGGCATAAAATCTCGGTAAAGTTTGTTAATGGGCAAAATTAATGGGCAGTTCGTTATTATAAATCCTCTTAATATTATCTAAAACTTTTATACTGACAAGTTTTCTATAGAGCCAACCATTATAGCAAAAAAAAAGTCCCTGACGGCTCCGCCTACAGACAAGGTAGATTTCGAAGTGGGCGGTCCCAAATGCCTCATCATGGCAAAAAGGCCATTTCTTCTGCAATTCCTACCAAACAGGCGTCCCACAGTCTGCGTCTTCGAAATCTACCTGTGCCTGTACGTCGAGCCGTCAGGGATTTTATCAACCCTTATTCTATTAAAATATTTACTAATTGTTCATTTACTAGGTGCTTACTGGACTTTCACTTACTGGTTGGACTGCCCAATTATTGACATATTTTACATTATTTTCATGAATTAAAAATTATACAGGTGTGTCGACAGAATTCTACGCTATAATAAAAATTCTGAGAATCTCTAAATGTGTAAGTTTTGACGGAAAACAGGATAATATAGTAAAAAAAAAAGTCACGGTTTTTTTAAATATTCTAAAAACTTCTTATTCTAAGCATGTTTTAATGGCATTACAAGGTAAAATATTGGAAAAAGGCAGAAAAAGTTTAAGAGACGTCAGGTGATGCATATGAATGACGTTTCTTATTGAAATTTATTAAGGGTCAGCAAGTGCTTTACCATGTTCCGTTTTTTTTATTGAACGAAAACATCCATTCACTTTTGTCAATTCTTGCGTTGTAGTAAGAACTTATTTTTTTTTTTACGAAAAATTTAAATCTTATGTAAAGTTAATGTTACAAGATAATGTTTTTTTCGACAGCTTTAGAATTTTCTTATAAAGACGTTAGAATTTTACTTTATTCGTTCATCACATTTAACCAACATTGCTATGTCTGGAAAGTTCTGAATTCTTTTGCAGATTTCAATTTATGGTAAGATGTGATTATTTTATCGTTTTAAAAAGAACGTTTGTATACAGAATGATTGAGTAGAAATACCATAGAAAAGTTTGGACTGGCATTTATCGCATTTATTTTAGTTATATTATATTTACAGAGTGTTCCTTTTAGATGATAAAAAATATATTTTAGACACTGAATTTTGTTTTAAAGGAGTTTAAAGTTGTTGCAAATTTTTGAAACTATTTTACAGTATGCAGATACGGTTTATAGTATGTAGATAAGCAGGCAAATACTCGATGGTTGTTTGCAAAAATTTTCTGCCAACTGAATGGGTTAGTGCGAATGACGTACTGCCGCAGATATACAGGCTAAAAATAACCAAATTTATTGTTAACCAAACTTATAAAAATTCAAATTTGGATCACAAAATATTTCGTAAATTTGCGATATGAATAATAGGAAAACAAAATTGAGCCAAGTTTGTTTCTACTGACTATATCTTGATCGATATTGTCAATATTGTAATGCAATATTATGCCAACACGCGCATGTTTGCATTTTGCTAATATAACCCCAATAGTCGTAAGAAGTATCATCCCGTTCTATTGCCAGTTTTTCAATGTAAAAACGCTATTTTTGAAATTTCGCATTTTAATGAAAATATATCCAGTGTAAAATCCGTATTTTTGCAAAAATGGTACCTATTCCAAATATTTTTTCAATGTAAAGAAACTACAGTAAATCCCATATATAAGAATCACATTTGTTATTGAAATTTTTATGCTTATAAACGGTTGATAGTTTCAACCAAAATTTATAAATATATTTATAAAGAGAGAGACGCTATTATACAAGTGCGAAGAAAATGAGTCAATAATATCGAAAATAACATTATCATCAATTAAGTATATCCTATATATTTTCGTAATCAAAGTATTAAAGAATGAATTAAATTAGGTTGCATAAGAATTACATGTAGGTCAATGCCAACCCCAATCCCTTAAACCTAAAATAAATGAGTCTATAAGAAAATCCCCAAAATAGATCCTTTGTAAAAGCAATTCTTTTTACTTATTGGCCTTAAACTGATCGTATAGTTTTATGATTTTTGATTTATTGCATGCTTAATATTAACTTTCGCTGGGTGAAGTACCCACTTTTTTTTCTAATATCAAAATTTGAATATATTAAGCTATTTCAAACAATATACTTATATCAGTTAAGTTATCTGTCATGCAACCAACAACCTCCCAATCCTTTTTTTAACGTTTGTAAATTGAAGTGAAGAGAACAACTCTCCGACCGGAGGTGAATTGAAGTGAAGAGAGTAATAGTCAGTCAGTGGTGGTGTTCTGTTATGAGTAGGGTGCTGGCAGTGCATCCGAGTAAATTTCGTTTTTCTTTTAAGAAGTAATATGAGTAGTTTTGTGGAAGGATTGTTTCTTATAAGTAATGGTAAAAGTGTATATAGTTCTTTCCAAGTGCAAATAGTTTGTACATAACCGTTTCTATTTCATAAACTTACATATCAAATTTTCAAGAAAGATTACTTCATCATCGGCTGTCGTGATATTACATTATCCTAATAATCATCACTTAAGACAGAAGTTAAATGCTACATTTCTAAAAAAAATCAAAACAACGCTTTTATTAAATTACAATTAATACTTTAATTCCCAAAACAGAGCTTTTTGTGTTACTGAACTCTTAAAACTTTAAGCTTAATACTTCTATAGCTTAAAACTTCCTGGTGAATTAAACTAACCAATATATTGTAAGCACAAGTTTCACCAACTTTAATCAGTGAAAGTTATAAAATGATATTTCTAAAATTATAATAAGAACATGCTTTATGTTGCTTTACTCCAAAATAAAATTTCAAGTTAAAAATTAATTTTCACTTTCCTACAATTATTTAATTTTAACTTATCTATTAAGTTATACTTCAACTCATAATTGGTACTATCACCCATATTAAAATGTACCATTATCAGCTTAAAGTTGAAATTTGTTAATTTATTCAGCAACTTGTAAAAATTAAACTGAATTCTTTTCAGGCCTCATTTAATCTAAAACTTCGTGATGCCTGTTTTCCAGATTAAATATCTAAAAACTTATATATATCGTTAATAACTTATGTTATACTACGATATAACGTACCTTACGCATATTAATTAGCATGTACAGATAGATATAATTTTTTCATTTAAAATATATAAAAACAATTTATATAATAGCAATAAATATTAAAGATAAAGACATATTATCTAATGACATTTATTTATGACTCAAGTCAATCCGATAAACAATATAAATGTAAGAAGATGATATGTAAATAATAGATTTACTTGAATTATATGAACAAATAGACGATGAATAACAAAATATGAACTTCTTAATACAGTCCTAGACAGATAACTCTACAATTCTTTACTCATAATTTCTCTTCAACTAATACATTTTTCGCCGAATATATACAGTATGTTTATTTTCCAAAAAACCAAATAGGCCTAACAGCGCCTTTACTGGCTATTTCTCACTTTGATGCTTGCTTCACAATAAAAATTAGAAGCCTGGCTCTTTTCCAATTTTGAAGATGTTCAAATCTTGGTCTCGCGATCGAAAATATTTATAACTCGTGCATTTAAATCATGGATAATAATAGTACATTAGAGTATCAGTTACTTTGATGATCATTTACGTTATAAAGGAGATGAAGTGTTCAAACTGAAATCCTACAAATATATGGACATATATATATGGCTGGGTCTCAATATATCTTTTAAGCAACAGTAGGTAAAATTAGATCAAATTCCCTTACCTCCATGAGTAAGATGTTTTCACATTAAAATGAGAATTACCTTATTGTTGCTCTTCCAATGGGCAACACACGCTAGTTATTATTTCCAAATCACTGGGATACATACACTAGTTTTTAGATGCACCTCCAGAATATTGAAGTAGTCGCTGCTTCGATTTATATACGCCAGACAAGACTGTCTTGAAATTTGTTCACTGACTCGAAAGGGATACTTACTAACTACTAATATCATTAATGAAGGCTCCTATATTCTGACTTCCCAGATGTTTAACACTCATATTCCTCTTCTATATACAGCCCAATCCACGTAAAAAGTAGATCACCTTTCTCTTTTTCTTATTGCGCTTAGACGCTGTCTTGTCGCATTCGGGGAGATGTGGGAAATTTTTCGGCAATAGTTAAAATTTAACTAAACGAGAAGAATCACTCACCTTTTTCCACAGTAACTCCTTCCCTGTGATTGCAAAACCTCCGCAAACAATTTTCACATCATGGTCTTGAGATAAGGGACGGTTTTCATAATATTACTGTCTTCCCCCAGCCCCTTTATAAGCAAAATTAAATTTCTACATTTTCGAGACACTGCTTTTCCAAATCAAAACATTAACCCTTCAATTTCCGCTTCTTCTCTAGCCGTACATGAATGCTACTCGTGGTCTGTTTCTTCTCCCAATCTGCTCCTCCACTGACTGGTTAGAGCCAGGAAGAAGTTTTTATTATCCCCCTCCTATCTCCCAGTACCTAGAAATTACCAAAAAGAGAAAACTCTCTCCCCACTCTGCTTAGTCATGTGCCTGTTGTTAATAACACTACACTATCACGGATTTTTAACGTAAAGACAGTTTCTGTGTTCTCAATAGGGGCTATAACAATATCTATAAAATTTTGTAGCAAATAAGTCCCTCAATAAAAATGTCCCATTACACTCATCGTTCGCAGAGACACACTGTAGATCTCCCAGAAATAAATTTAATTTCCTTTAGACAATTATACTTGTATACCACACATATAAAGGCCTCAGATTGTTCTGCTAAAAGCACCTGTATGTGGTCCCCAAGAAAGAGAAGGGGAAAACCAAACTTTTATATTCTTACTTGTATGTACAAGCAAATTATTTACATGCTTACTTAAAATTCGTAAAACTATCTTATAAGATTCAGGATTTAATTTGCCAAAGTAAATATTCATAATTTTTAACATTAGATTAACCCAAATTACCTGTCACATAAAAAACGAGCCTACAATAATGTAGTTTAATTAAAATCTGTTCCTACATTAATGAGATTAAGAAAATTAGCTGAACCACTGCTCGTCCTCATGCTTACTTCAAAGGCCAAAATTGTAAAATAATTGCTAACAAGCGTATGATATTGAGATAAGGCGAGTTTCATCAAACAAATGCATAACACCAATTACATTTAAGGCAACATTTAAATTACAATGCAGATTGTTAAGTGAAATTATTCAAAACTGATATCGAAATAATTAATAATATATTTTTCATGTCTGATTAAAATATTATGATAACAAATCGTATAATATAATATAAAATAAAGTTATATCAAAAGAAGGAATTTGTGAATTAACAAGAGCATATTTAAGTTATATAAGATGTTTAGATGTTTAAACGGTGTTTTTTTAATTAAAAATAATATTAAATATAAATTATGTTTAAATGTGACTCTTCTCTTCTATATCACAATCATTTACGTATATAATATGAATGGCTGAAAAATACACTGCAATATATCGAGTATATACTTTACATAATTGAAATGACAAAACATTTGCAGAAATTGTTTCAAATTTTAGTAATGTTTTAAGGCGGTATATTAAATTATTAAAATTATTATTTTTTTTAAATTAAGTATTTCTTTAATTTATTCTTGTATAAAGTTATTCTATTATATTTCTTGTTGTCCAATAAAATGATAAATGAACTAATATCATTTTATACAATGATATCTATTCTAAACAGGTATGATTAATATAAAATAAATTATTAGAAAAAGTTGTAAAAATAATCCTAATTAAAAAAATATTGGAAATTTTACTCAAATAATTTAAAGTAGCATATTATATTTAAATGAGTGAATGCGATATTGAAACAGGCTTTAGAATGAAATAATTTCAAATGAATAAATGACTGCTGCAAGATTACAAATGTGTGTAAGCATAAATATTAAAAAAATCGCCTAAATTACAGTTGCACAAAAGCTTTTCAATTTCAAGCTGTTTGTGAAAATATATGGTGGTATTTAGCTAAATCAGAAGGCTAAAAATGACAGGTGAAAATACATATGAATGAAACGATTATTTAAATATTTAAATTGCATTTGAATTATCAAAGTTCTTTATTATCTATTAACAAATTCTTCGTCTTTTCTTTCTTTCTTTTTTTTTTCTTTTTTTGTAAATAAACAAGTTTTCGCATGTTATCTTTTATATGTATTCAAGTCTATTTATTAAGTGGGAGTAATTTCCTTTTGAATAGAACGAAATGAATTCGCAATTCATGTTGTTTATTCGATTTCAAATTTAAATACGAAAACTCAAATTTAATGGAAAATGACATATCTTTAGATTTCACCACACAAATGAAACTCATCGTTTATTTAGAGAAATGTTGCGAGTCCTTTAAAATTGTAGCTCTTAAATAATCCTTCCTGTTTGAATATTCTTTTATCATTCCTTATTTTTTTAAATCCATTTGCTAAAAAATGTTATTGATAATATCATTATTTGTTAAATGAAATTTTAGATGAAATGCATGTTTTTTATGGTCAAAACATGTGTGGATTTTACACTATTTTTTTATGATTTAGCGATAAATGTATTCATATGCCATCATATATGACTGTCTTGCTGTCTCTGGGAAAAAATAGGAGCATTATTTTTGGTCTTTCAATAATAGAAAGACCGTGCTAATTTTACGACTACCTTCGGGGCTTTTGATTATCCTACTTTAAGGATAAAAAAAATGATTTACGATTTTACTATCTATCCTTAGTGTGTACGATTTTACAATCTGTCAAATTAAAAAAAAAAAAATCCCTGACGGCTGGGCCTACAGGCACAGGTAGATTTCGAAGACGCAGCCGTGGGGCGCCTGTTTGTGGGCAATTCCGGAATAAATGACCTTTTTGCCATGATGCCGCAGTTGGGTACCATAAGGGACCGCCCACTTCGAAATCTAACTTGTTCGCAGGCGGAGCCGGCAGGGATTTTTTTTTTTTAATTTTTTTTGTTATAAGGGTTGGTCCTATAAAAAACTTGTCAATATAAAAGTTTTAGATAATAGTAAGAGAATTTATAATAAATTTAAGCGGATTTGATATCTTGTAAATTGACGAAATTATGATTTTTTCCTTCTAACCCCCCCCCCCCTCTCTTCCGCCCCCCCCCCTTGGGGCCATTTTTAATTATATCAAAAATTTGTTATACATAAATTTTCGGCCCTTTTCCTAGAAGTAATAATAACTTTAAACGGATTCGATACGTATTATAATTAAGACGTTATGGGTTTTTTTCTGTTTTCACAAAAAGCCACCCCATTCCCCCCCCCCCCCCCCCCCCTTGCTTCGATTTTGCCCATGAACGAACTTGACCGAGATTTTATGCCCCTTGATTTTATGTATCAGTTTGGAAAAGATTTGTGAAGAATTATTCGAGTTATCGTGTCCATAAAAAAGTGACATAGATAGATAGATAGATAGATAGATAACGTTTTGAACTGGGGGTGGTTTTGGGTTCTGGGAGCGTAGATATGCAAAAATTTTTCAAAAATTCCAACTTAGGGGAGAATGTAATAGGTAGCATTTCTTACGAAATCTACCTAAAAACAGTCAGAGAATGTCGTTTATTAAATAAAAATAAGCAATTAAACAAAAGAACAATATTTATATATAATATTAATTTAAAAGCTTTAAAATAAATCGTATCAAAGTGAATAAACCTAATATTTACTTTATCATGACTTTAATAAAAACACATAAAAATTCATAATTAGATGGTGTCTCAAAAGTTTATGTACATTGGAAAACTAAAGTCAATTATTTACTTACACATGATGATGTTTATTAATTATATATGCTTAGTTTCGCCAATTTCAAATAACCGTTTTTCTACTGAATCGATCAATCTTTGCAATGTCATTAGTGCCAGAGAATACCATGTTTTCTTTATGGTGAATTGGGCTTCTTTAGTAGTGTAGAATTAAGTAGTACTCCCTATGTAGAAAAATGGTGGGTTAATGCGTAAGAAGATAAATTGGGCATTATAAGAAATTTGATTTTAAAGGTTTAATTTATGAATTATGAATTTTGAATATTATATTATATTACTCATGACCGTATAGCGGAAAGAATTTAATAACATTAAAAAGTACAACTAACAAAATTTTTAATAATAATTTAAAAGAAAAGATTACTTTAAATTAATCAAATCATTTTACACTATTGCTGCAGAAGAAATTAGAAACAAATTAACATATTAAATAAGCACGAAAATGATTTAAATAGATAATGAAATCAAATTAGGATTTTGTAGGAATATGTAAGTTTATTAAGAATAAAACACATAATTATGTAAAAAAGGCAAATAATGAAATAGCATTAAATTGACACAATTAAATAATAAAGGCAATGAAAATATTTCTGGATTATGAGGTATTATGTACACAAAACGGCTGAATGTATTTATACACACAATTTAATCATTTGTTTTCAAAGCCATTGCCATGCTAGCCCTCCTATATATTGACGTGTAAGTTGATCTCCTTTTATAAGATCTACCATTTTATCTAATAGCATTAGAATACTCAACAGCACTTTCTGGAGCTGTGACATTCAATTTAGGTAAAATCTCTACATTTTCACTATTCTTGATTAATTTCACTATAATATCATTTCAAACTCTAGAGATAACATTGATAGACACGTTAGAATTTCACCCATTGAAACACACTGTAATAGATGATTTTTTGACGATCACCATGAACACCCATTGAAAATAGCACCGTCACACTTACTTTCTTGTACTAATTTTTGATGTGAAAATTGATTTCACTGCACAAGGATCTGGATCTTTATCAGAAGACATATCACAATTAACTGGACACCTGGACCTTGGCACATATGATGTGAAAAGGCAGTTGTAGCTTGCTTCTACTCGTATCGGATAACTGGAACTGCAATGTTTGAATCGGGTGCGAATACTTTTGAAAATGTCATGGACTTAACCAGATTACAGAAGATTTTATGATATAAAATAATTTTAGAAGATCCCAACTCGATCTCTTGGACATACGCAACAAAAGAGGTCTTTCGATCTTCTCTGCGCGCGGTCAACACTTCTTTCACTTACAACACTTCAACTATGCGTCTCACTGAAATAACCGCGGTTAACTGGGAGGCCATTGTTGCCAATCTTCGAGAGGAGAAAAGGGCCCCAACCAGTAGCTGAGAGGTTCTGCTCTCGAAGCTGGTAGACGGGAGGTGCTGGTTCGATCCCAATCGCGCCCGTCGGCCTAATCGTTCGGAGTTTTCGTGGTTTTCTTTGAGCCGTGGATTTATCCATGCGTAAATACGGGTTAGGTTCCTTTAGAAAGACCCCCACGAAGGGCACTCCCCCCGGGCCTATATCCCAAGTGTAGATATTTGGCCGTCAATAATCAACCCAACCCAACCCAACCCGAGAGGAGAAAAACTGGTTTCTCCATTGTCGTTCGTTGACTCAAATTTGCAGAAGATGAAATATGGGGAATTAAAATGAAACAGAGGGTTTCGTGCACAGAGTGATTGTATTAAATTGTGTATTAACCCTTTAACGTTCATTGGTTTCCATAGGAAACCACAAAATTTTAATTACGAAATTCAACAATGACAGCAGTATTTTAATAGAAATATTTTCCATTTATTACGTATCTGAAATATCGCTTTTTTGTTATATACAAATAAATTTGTTCATAATTTCCGGTGTCAATCATTTATTTCAACATTTTAGCAATTGAAGTGCTTTATCCGTTAAAGGGTTAAATTGTATTGAGCAACTGCAGCGTTGTTGATGTTTTTTATCGATGTCTCTAGGAGTTTGTTAGGTGAATGTAGAGCCCTCTTCTCTACAAGCAGAATCATATTTCTTTGCATTTTTGCTAATTTCGACCAGAAATATTCTATATAGGGTTCTATGTCACGACACTTACATTAGTCCAGTGAAATCTAAAAATAATTTGCGTACTATATGAGTTACGAATTAAAGCGCTGTAGTGCTGAAATCACCGCTCAGGATTCCACACGCCTTCCGTAAGGTTTCGCTATGTAGCCAGTGTTTCCTGATACTTTATTGAATTTGGTTTTTCGCGTATAAAAACCAGGGATATTTAATTATTTAAGCCTCCCCATCCCCCTCGAATCACCGGAAATTTACTGTCTTGTAGACTACAAAGAAAAGTACGCTGCTATTTTATGGGATCATCCTAATGGGCAATAGCAGCCACCAGAGTCATCCAAATTCTACATTTTGTCATCGCTAAATAGTACGATAATACGGCGTACTTGCCTACATACGACATGTACTTTTGAGCCCAGTGAATTCTGACTTGTTTATGATATCACTTTAGGCGAGTTGTGCGACACATATTCTTTAAAATAATGTTCTTTCATTCCCTGATAAGTCTATGTATTGTGTTTTTGTTACAGTTACATGATGATTATGTTTAATTTGTCTTATGAACTTTTGTCTTGACACCACTCTTCTAATTTATTATTGAGTCTGAACTGCTATAAATGGCTATCCTCATATTGCTTTTTAGTTATTTTTAACAAGAACTTGGTATATGTAAATCAATTCAAACGGTTTAAAATCGTAAAAAAAAGTAATAAAGTCGCTTCTTTCGATTTCAACATTAATAGTTTCAACTAAAAAATAAATAAAAATCTATATAATTTTTTTTTGGTTACACTAAGTACCTGTTTCTCTAATCCGAATTTACTTATCCAAATGGAATACCTAAAACTAATTAAATAAAAAGGCATATAAGAAGTGGTTTTCACTTCAAAATTAGCAGTGGGAAAATCAACAAATACAATCTAGTTAAAAGCATTAAATATTGTACATATTCGCTAATTTAAGTGATTGAACAATGATAAATAAAACATTTTCGAAATAGAGAAAGCAGTTTGGTTTTAATTCTGCGTTTTTTTCTTTTGAATTTTTTATTACAGTAGGAAAAAAAAAAAATCATTTTTCAGCGAAGTTAAAATTTTTTTTGTCTGTGTTCAGTTTTGTATTTTAATTAATGTATGAATTTGATTTTTTTTAATTTATTGCATTTAAAACTAGAAAACGTTAGGTATAAATGAAAGAAATTTAGCGCAATTAATTAATACAGACTGCAGACCAACAGCGTAATATAAAACAATAGACCGGTTTAATTCGTAAACATGTATTTAATACAAAAAACATAATTTTATAAAACTATTTTATTTATGAATATTTTTGAAATTATGATAATTCGAATTTTTTAATAGAATATTATGGAGACTTTTAATTTCAAACATACAATTTACTATACTTTTAACTTGTTTCAAATAAATAAAATATGAATCTAAAATATACTTCAAACATGTATTGAATTCTCCTAGTGCCATTGGAATCATTTATGACTCGATTTTTTATTGTTTTGAAGATTTCCATGTTTCAAACCAGTAGCTCTTTAAAAAAAATGAAAAGGCTTAAAATTTTTTGTCGTCAAACAGCTGTTACTCCTTAAGTGATAATATAACTTTTTGATCTAATATAATTAATAAATTTAATGCTCTTTTGAAATATACTTTTGATTGTTCTGTTTATAAAGTATAACATCAAATCGAATTTCGGATCATCAAATCAATTTTCATTATCATAAAATTTCGGATACCCAGATTGTTTGACATTCTTAAGTAACTCATTTGTAAATAAGCATTCGGAATTCACTGTTAATTGCATAATATTTAATGAATAAAGGAGTTTCGTTATTCAAAAATTGTCCAGCATTCACTTCAAACGAATCACATCCCGCTAATTGCGAACGCCAGTATTTTGAAATCAGGTTGTAACAGCTACCATGGTCGATTACTCCTTGAGAGTTGGTTCACTCAATTGCGATCGCAGACGTTGAATGAATCTCGTTCTGTCCCTAATGAATATTATCTGTTTTTAAAATAACTTCAACTTTCCTTGATTTCAAACCTTTCCTTTTCCTTGTTCTGTGGTTTGTTATGCAATAGATTGTTTTTGTACTGATGATGCCTTGCGTGTCGCTTGGCGAAACGTCTACTATTTTGTATTTTTAACTGTTTTTAAGTATATATATATATTTTTTTTATAAATTTTTATTTTATGTGTACTCATGTCTGTCTTAAATTATTTTAATTTGTGTTTTTAATATTTTTCACATTCAGACGTTAAAATGTATACATTTTGCAAAATAAAGGAGTAGTTCCATAAGAGTAAATGTACTAATATAAATTTTACATTTGCACAGATATTTCAAAGGTTGTGAATCACCCCTTTAATTAGTATATATTATACATATTTATTTATTATTCAATTGGATTTCAGTGAATAGCTGCAAATGCAATCGACGATTTTAAATAATGCCCAATGAATTAAAATATTTCTTTATATTACTTATGAGAATAAGATTCTTAGCACGTTAACAATAAAAAAATTTATTGGTAAAATAAATGTCAATATTAAACGAGGATTTTTCATTTAAATTTAAAGGTGCATCTGGTTAATTCTAGAAAGTAAAAATTACGAAAAACACGGTGTTACCATAAAATGAATTAGTTTCTAACAATATTTTACCAAAGGAAAGGTACTACAGTAGCCACTCGTTATGAATCTCATTCGGATTGATGGGTCATTTTCTGAATCTTTCTAAAATGAGTAAAAATGCCCGAGCAAGTTTTCTAATTTTCTTAAAAAAACTACTAACAATAAACAAATTATCTGTTCCCATAGAGCCAATATACTTTCCTCTATTCATTATGAAATCATCTGGTGTTCATATATATCAGAAAAATTTAATATGCGTATAAATTAACTTTAAATATAAATATAAAACTCTACTAAAATCCGCGGCTTTGTTCGCGTAATTGTTGAAAAATGCCAAGTGGAATTCGTGGCCCTATTTTCATTAGAGGTAACTTTACTGCCACAGTAGGTAATTAGTAATTCAAAAATTACTAATTAAACCACATTTTGAATAAACTTCATTCTTATACCGCATTAGACTAACATAAGACTTAAATGAATGAAAACAACTAAAATTAATTCCAAATTAATAATAATTTAAAACGTATTTTGAAGGATTCCTTGCCTTTTCATTTCATTTTTCATTTAAAATTTAGGAATTTTTAGAAACAGTTCTAAGCGAGTTTTTACATCTTAAAAGCAAGCATCATGTCAAATTCCAATCTGCTCCTTAAGCAAATTTCTGTAATAACTATATCACAGAATTTGCAATTTGCAATAACTTTTTTGTTGCTGCACACATTAAAATTTCTAAACTTTTAAAAACTGTTCTATGGATGAATTTCTGTCTCTAACGTAACAACCATGTAAAATTTCAAGTTTCTATCCCTAGCAATTTCAGATAAATCATAATTTAGAACACTCTAAAAGCGACATTTTCAAAACTGAGCAAAAATAACTCTAATCTGAGTATGTCGGATAGTCAAAATGGCTCCGAATCAAAGTTACTCACGTTTGAAACATGTATATGTTACGGACAATGGGATTAATCCGGTCATTATTAATAATAACTGGACATAATGGCCGGTGTTTTTTAATAATAACCGCGGTCATTATTAATAATAACTGGTTATTATTAATAATGACCGGATTAATCATATTGACCATGACATACATACTCATTTCTGAAAACATGCACGCACTCAAGAATAAAACATCATGTGCTCATATTTGAGTATGTCTATGTTTCAAAATGAAGTAGGAACTGACTTCTATATGCCCATTTTTGAGTATTTCCATGTTTCAAAAATGAGTTTTAACTCATTCTAATCATTTTTGAGCATGTCCATGTTTCTAAAATGAGTATGAACTGACCTTTATGTGCTCAGTTTTGAGTATGTCCGTTCTTCAATATTCTGAGTATTTCTGGTATTTCAGAATTGAAAGCATTTGGTCGTCATATTTGAAACAAAAAGTTTCAAAACAAAAGTAAAACATCGATTTACTCAGATTTGAAAGTGTCAGTTTTCTCAGTGAAGGTTTTTAGAACTTTTAAAGCTTATTTCACTCTTTTTAAATTTCGACTTTAAAAAAAAAACGTTCTTAGCGAGCACTGAAATCTTAAAAATAGAGACCATGCCAAATTTCAACTTTCTAGACCAGCAGCATCACTAAAATTGCAATTTTAGGAAGTTTTTTGCTTCTGCACCTTTTTTAAATTCTAATCTTTTAAAAACTGTTCTGTGCGAGCATTTACGTAAAAATAACAGGCATGTAAAAATAACAGGCATGTGTGTTTCTATCCCTAACAAAGTAGAAAAAAAACATAATTTATAACGTTTTGGAAAATTTTGCAATTTTAAATTTCGAATTTTTAATAAACTATTTATACCGAGCGTATGCATCTTAAAAAGTTCCACTATACTAAATTTCAAGTTTCTAACTCGAAAAAATCCAATTATATCATAACATATAACGTTTTCTTAACGTTTACGCTTATTTCAGCTGTTAAATTTAGAATTTTTTAGCAACCGGTCTCTTCATTTGCATTTTAAGAGTAACCACCATGCCAAATACGAAGCTTCTATACCAGCTGTACCTCATAAATTGCAATTTTAGAACGTTTTATTTTTGCCCCTGCCCTTTTAAATTTCACATTTTTAGTAAACTGTTCTGAATTATCATTTACGTGAGTAACAGCAGTGCAAAATTTCAAATTTCTAGCCTTAACAGCTCCAAATAAATCGTAATTTAGAACGTTTTAAAACGCTTTTCGTGCTTTCAAACTTTTAAATTTCAATTTTTTAATAACTCTTCTGTGCGACAAATTACGTCTTAAAAGCGACAACCATGTCATTCTTCAAGTTTCTATTCTTAACAATACCATAGAAATCGTAATTTAAAACATGCTTAAAACACCTTTTGCTCACTTCATCCTTTTAAATTTTGAATTTCTATACAAATCATTGTTAGCAAGCATTTGTATCTTAAAAGTAACCGCCATGCCAAATTCGAAATTTCTAATCCTGTCAGTATAAAAAAAATCGTGATTTACAGCTTTTTTTTTTTTTCTTTTTCACACTTTTAAATTTCGATTTTTAAAATAAAACTTTTCTAGGTGTGCACTTGCGTCTTAAAAAGTATCAGTCATGTCAAATTTCAAGTTTCTGTCCATACCAATTCCATAAAAATCGTAATTTAGAATATTTTTGTAACATTTTCCCTCATATCATCCTTTTAAATTTAGAATTGTTTTGAAACTGTTCTTAGAGAGCATATATATCTTTTAAGTAACTAACTTGCCCAATTTCAAGTTTCTAATCCGTTCAGTATGACAAAAATTACAATTTTTGAACGTTTTTCGCTCCTGCAACCCCTTGAGGTTAATGGCACTGACATAAAATATAGCCTATGTTAGAGCAGAGACTGTCACCATAAATTTGCAAACATTACGTTTAAAATCGGTTCATTAGCTTCAGAGGTTCCATAGAAATTGTAATTTAGAATGTTTTTAGAACACGTTTAGCTCATTTCACTCTTTTAAATTTCAAATTTTTTAGAAACTGTTCTTACAGAGCATATACATCTTATAATTAACTACCATGCCAGATTTCAAATTTCTAGCCCTTTCAGTATAACAAAAATTTCAATTTTATTACGTTTCTCGCTACCACGTCCCTCTGGGATATTAACACCAATATGAAGTATAGGTGACAAATGTTAGAGCAGGTATTGTCACCATTAACTTCCTACATTCCTTTTGAAATCGGTTTGGTAGTTCCAGAGATTCAATAGAAATTGTAATTTAGAATGTTTTTAGAACGCTTTTCGCTCATTTGAGCCTTTTAAATTTCAAAGTTTTTTTTTAAATTGTTCTTACAGAGCATTTACATCTTATAAATAACTACCATGCCAAATTTCAAGTTTCTAACTCCTTCAGTATCGCAAAAATCGTAATTTTAGAACGCTTTTCGCTCCTGCACCCTCCTGGGGGTAGTCGCACCGACATAAAATATAGCCTATGTTGAAGCAGGGGTTGTCACCATCAATTTGTCACCATCACTTTTGAAAACGGTTCGGTAGTTCCAGAGATTACCCCCTACAAACAAACAAACAAAAAACAAAAAAATCAAACGTTACTTCTTTATAATACTAGTATAGATTTATTTATAGGTTATCAATTTTGTTAATAATATCAACGACCTTTGGATATATCGTGTCCTCAAATATACAGGTGGTTATCAAAATAATGGAAACACCTGTGCATAAAAATTACAATTAAGAATGCGCTTTGTAAGCAATAAAATATTATTCTAGCTACCAGTTTTTTAAAAATATAAACAGTATATACCATTGTAGAATGAGTTAGCTTTCGTAAAGTTGCATACGTCGTGGAATTTTGTCAAACGTGTAAAATGTTAGACTTCACAGACTTTCAAAGAGGTCAAATTGAAGGATCCAGACTAGCTGGAGCAACTGTGACCGAAACATCCCAGTTTTTACGCGTGTCTAGATGTGCGATATGTAAAGTCATGACAGCGTACACACAGCGTGGTAAGACAAGCTCGTGAAAGCAAAATAGTGGACGTAAGGGGAAGCTGATTGAAAGAGAAAGACGGGTACTGAAACGGATTGTAATCTCTGAAAAGAAAACAACTGCAGCCAAAGTGTCCACAGAGCTCAATCAGTATTCTCCGGATTCTCCAGTGTCAGTAATTACAGTTAGGAGGCAGATTCATAAACAGAACATTTATAGCAGAGCAGCAATTCCCAAGCCACTTGTCACAGGTGTTAGTGCTAAACGTCGTCTACAGTGGAGCAACAACCACAAAACCTGGTCGGTAGATAAGTGAAAGAGAGTTATATGGTCAGATGAATCATCCTTCACACTTTTCCCCACAACGGGTGCACGTTTGAAGGACACCTACACAAGCATGTGACCGTGATTGTCTTCTTCCGAGTATCAAGCATGTAGGGGTTCTGTCAAGGCATGGGCAGTCGTGTTGTAGTTTTGTGCTGGCCTCATCGTAACTCTGAAAGAAAGGATCACTGGAGAGAAGTATGGAGACGTTTTAACTGACCAGGTCCATCCTATGATGCACACTTTATTTCCTGAAGGAGATGGAATCTTCCAGAATTATAATGCTCCTATTCATGTAGCGGGACCTGTCCAATCATGGTTTGCTGAACAAGAGGATGAAGTGCAGCATCTGCTTTGGCCCGTACAGTCCCCCGAGCTCAATGTAATCGAACCGTTATGGTCCGTTTTAGATCGTTAAATACGAAATCCACATCTTCCGCCGGCATCTCTCCCGGAACTTTTACAATATCTCTACGAAGAATAGTACAGTATTCCTTTAAACAGTATTCAGCACTTGTATGGATCGATTCTCAGGCGACTCCAATCAGTATTACATGCCAAAGGCGGTTTTACGCCACCCTATTAAAGGATTCCTGATAAATCTAGGGTGTGAAGTTTATTTTGATAACCACTTGTATATGGCGACTTTTTGAAGAGCTACTGTATATACATTAAACTAATTATTAATTACTTTTAATGACATTCATTACACATCCAAGACATGTCCTCTTAAAAAAAATAATAACAGTAGTGGGAAATAAGGAATTTTTTCTTTAAACGAGCAAAACAACTAGCCGGGTTTCGCTTGTCTAGACGGCCTGTTCGAGGGCTCGATGCCTTTGACAGCGTATAGCCTTGCGTCGCCCGGGGCCTCAAACCTCATTCACGATGTTACAAAGACCCAATCAAGATCGACTTTTCTCTTGCGACCATCTGGAGTAGGAGGGGTTGGCAAGAAGGGGCAGAGATAGAGTGAAAAGTCTTGAGGCATTGTGGATATGAGAAAGAGACTATCTTATTGAACTCTGAGTAGGATCTGATGAGATCTGAGTAATGGGAACACGAAGAGTGTTTTGAACGCTTCTGATGACTCATATCGATTTTGTAAATGTATTCCACTGATTGAAATTTAATATTTTCGCTCTAGTAAAGAACTTTCTGTTACAAAAGATGTATGATCTTAAAATTATATATATATATATATATATATATATATATATATATATATATACACTGCTGGACAATTGGTAAGGACGGATCACAAATTGCAATGTAGCATAACATTAAGCGAGATATGAGGCCTAGTAGGATAAAATATTGTTGCCACACTGTTCAGACATTAGAATAAAAGACATTTATTGTTCTGTAAAATACAAAAGGCTCATTCATTATGAAACATCTGAAAGAAAAAAAAATCATTTGATGCTGCATACGGAGAAATGGAACAATGCATATGAAAGTCAGCAGGCACTTTGGAGAAAGGTGTGAGTACGTCGACATGGTCCGTGGACAGGTGTGGTACGTGGTCAGGGACATGTCCACGATGGAGTGTGATGCAACATTCTACACGTCGTACCATACTTTGCACAACATTATCCAGCAGCTGTTGAGGCAATTTATCCCATTCCTCTGTCAGTGCACGGATGAGGGTGTTCTTGTTTGTTGGAGGATAGTTTCGACTAGCAAGTTGCCTCCGCAAAGCATCCCAAACATTTTCAATGGAGTTTAGATCTAGAGAACGCGCTGGCCCATATGAGGCATTGAATACCTTCGCTGTCTAGACAATTCTGAACAGCGAGTATTCGATGACATGGTGCGTTGTCGTCCATGAAAACAAATTTATCACCGCCAGCACCACGTAAAAGGTGAACATGAGGAAGTAGAACTTCATCAATCGTTGGCCCGTCATAGTCCTAGTCACAACCACATGTAGGCGCGTGCGGGCATTGATCATGATGTCGGCCCATACCATGACACTGCATGTCGGATATCGTTCCCTTTCCTGGATATTTTCTGGACGATAAGCAGTACCACTCTCACGCCAGATCAGTTGGCGTCTACAATCCGATGACAAACTTAAATTAGGGGAAGACGGGGTACAATGAAACAAAATTCAATTTTTTTTCCTATCCACAATTTTGCATGCACAAAAATATAATTAATGCATACTTTTAATCTTGTATTTTCCCCATCTATATAAATTTTTATTAGGTTCTGAACAATATTTTTATGCTTGAAAAATAACAAAAAATAAATGTCTTACAGTGTTTCATTGTACCCCGTATGCCGGGGTACAATGAAACACATACTGGGGTACAATGAAACACTTCAAATGATGCAAAGAATTTTCACCCAATAATAGTTTATTTTATGAACAATGAGCTGAATACAAAAACAAAACTTCATTAATAAAATACAAAAAAGAAATTTGATTAAAATACAAAAAAGAAATTTGATTAAAATACAAAATAGGAACTTTTTTTAAAGACAAAAGAGGAACTTGATATAGATATTATAGTCCAAGATGAAAAGAAAGAAAATTCTATTAGTTTAAGAAATATCTTTTATTTTATATTAAATTGACTCAAGTCAGTTTCAAAAATTAGCATTTCTGGTTCTCTTTTAGTTGCTCCTGAAGGTATAGCGGGTGAAAGTTTCAGCACAATCTGAGTTTTTTCAAAAATGTTAGTTTCTGCAGAATGCTCAAATTTAAAGTAAGGGTTGAAGTATTCTTATGTAAAGTATACTTCACATTCGACTTCATTTAAATTTATTATTTCTCCAACAAAATATGTTTCCTTATGTTTCACTTTACCCCCCTTGATTGAAACATAATCATTTATACAGATATTGCTTGTGTCACATATGTTGTCTGGATATCTCATTCTTAGCACCTTGATGATCAGTTTGAGCTGGGAAATAGTCTGGATCATCGTCAGTTTCAGAGTGTAGCAGGCAAAATTTGTTTTGAAAACAATCCCTTCTTAGCTTTTTTCCTTTTTTTTTCCTTTTTAATTTCCTAACAAGAGCATTTTTTACTGGTGTGATTCTTAAAAAAAATTAATAAAAAAAGAGAAAAAACTCTTTTTTTCTGTTTTACTACTTTTATCTCCTTTCTGGGACCAGCCTTGGGGTAAGGTTTTATCTCTTGAGGAGAAATGCATTTCCTCACAAGATTAGAGTTTGTGAATGGTGTACGAACAGTTGCTGAACAACCTGCAATGATCCAATTAACTTATGGTCCGCCGCTTCTGATTCTTGGGTTTTGTCAGTCTGGTCTTCAGCTTCATTAGTCTGCTCTGCAGCTTCATTAGTCAGCTCTTCAGTTTCATTAATCTGTCTATGGAAATAATTTTCACAAGGACAAGACCTATATGACACATACAAACACAAATAATCTTCTTCACAAAAAAATTTTCTATTGAAAGGCCATATTCCAACATGTTTCATTGTACCCCGTCTGCAAGTGTTTCATTGTACCCCGCACTGAGGTTACTAAGCAAAAAATTATTTACAAACTTCTAATATTTATTTTTGTTTATTTTGCTTTTGGAGGTATGAAGACAACAACCCAAAGATAACAATGTATAAAAAAAATTATTATTACTTATAACAACAACGAAAAAAAACAAAATTACTTTTAGTAAAGAAACTTACTTTCAATGGTGAAAAATCAATAATTTTTTATTGCTAATGTTGTAGAAGTGTGAATGTATCCAAATCACATCAGTAACTGAGACATACAGTTGTATAACATATATATAAATTGCAACATTCTGTGACAAATTTTACTGATTTTACAAGTAATGTTTCATTGTACCCCTTGTTTCATTGTACCCCGTCTTCCCCTACTCTCATCTGAGAATAGTAAGCATGCCCAGTCCTGTTCAGTTTAGTTGCGATGCTCACGACACCATTGCAAACAGGCAGTACGCTTCTGTCTGGTCAATGGGACACATAAAACAGGTCTGCGGGCGTATAATCCCCCTTCCCTCAAACGTCTGGCTACAGTTATTCGGGTGATTTGCTGTCCTGTGGCAACAAGAAACTGGTTTGCCACCGGGTGAGAAGTGGTACGTCGGTTCCTTTTTGCTGATAGGACAATGTATCTATCTCCTGCAGGCGTCGTACTTCTGACACGACCTCCCCGTGACGCCTGCAACATATTCCAGTAGTTTTAAATGATTTCCACAGCAGTGAAACAACACTGTGGGCGATGTCGAACTCCCTGGCAATATCTGTTATTTTTCGCCCTTCTTCGATCTTTCCAATAATTCGGCCACACACAAAATCATCTAAGTGATATTGGGAAGACATGCCGAACATTTCAAGTTTCTCAATTAAGTCTTTCCTGTAAAACTTTGACTTTGAACAACAACTGTCCACACGCGTCAAATCCTTTAAAGCTCTTATCAGCGCTATCACGTGATGAACAGACGTGGAAAAGAAAATTTGCATACGCACACCTCTTCTTACTATATCCCGCACTTATTCTAATTTTCCACATTTTGCTTCCTTTCATTTTGTGGTTGCTATGGGTGATAGTGCTTTCCGCTCTTAGCAATTGCCCAGCAGTGAATATATAAATGAACAATTTTAGAACTGTGGTCATGTCATTACAGCACGAAGGAAGTTTTTATAGCACATGTAAAGAAAACAAATGCGAAAATCATTAATTTATAAATCTATATCGATTTATTACGTGACAATCTCATGAATTCTCCTCATCGGAAATACTGATCATAAGTGAAAAAAATTGTAAAATAATGATTTCCGGAAATTTTCCATTACATGTGCTATAAGACCTTCCGGTCGTGCCAAATTTCAATGTTCCAGGTCAAACGGAAGTACACTATTGGTTTTGAGAATAAAATTTATAGGGTACTTACGATTGACCTAGAACCTTTAAATTTGGCATGAAGGAAAGTCTTAATTTATAAATCTATGTCGATTTATTATGTGACAAACTCATGAATTTTCATAATCGATTCTAACGCCAAATGAACGCATTGTTTAACGGTAATCCAATTTAAAGATACGTAATTGTCAGATATACACAAGCTTCTCTGTATTCAAGGTATATCACAAACTTCTTGTGATACAAAATAGAGTTAAATGTGTCGCAGAGCACAATAAATTTAATACGTTCTTACTGGACATAGAATGTTTGTTTACACTGAGAAAAATGACACTTTCAAATCTGAATAAATCGATGTTTTCATTTTCTTATGAAACGTTTTGTTTCAAATGTGACGAGCCAATGATATCAGTTCTGAAATACCAGAAATACTCAGAATATAGAAACATGGACATACTCAAAACTGAGCATATAGAGGTTATTACATACCAATTTTTGAAACCTGAACATACTCAAAAACGATTAGAATCAGTTCAAACTCATTTTTGAAACATGGACATACTCAAAAATGAGGACATAGAGGTCAGTTCATACTCATTTTTGAAACATTGACATACTTAAATACGAGCACATGATGTTTTATTCTTGAGTGTGTGCATATTTTAAGAAATGAGTGTATACATGTTTCAAATTTGAGTAATTTTGATTCGGAGCCATTTTGTCTATGCGACATTCTCAAATTTTAGTATTTATTGCTCAGTTTTGAAAATGTCATTTTTAGAGTGTACTATTTAGAAAATCCACTCTCAATTATTTTACAGGAACAGACGATATTTTATGTACATTTTTAGTAAAGTTGGATGGAAATCATTATGGTAAACGAATGATAAAGTACAGCAAAATTTCTACTACGCTATTATTAAAAATATCTAATTATAATTTACTGATTAAATAATTATCTTCGTTCATGATTTGGGAAAATAGTACATGATTCTTTCTGAAGATTTCAAGGAAATAAAAATAAAGAAATTTCGCACCTAATTAATATTTTTATAGATAAATTTAAATATAGTACATTTTGTGTATCCAAAGAGAACAAAATTCATCGTTTAAGACAGGCATATCAAAATATGGATTAATCTTCTAATTTTTATTTTCAAAACACCGAGTAAAAACGTATAAAATCTTATTGACTATAAAAGAGTTTACTTCGATTAAATGAATAACATTTCCTTCAAATAACTTCTGTTTTATAATCTCTTAACAGAAACGTAAAACAATTTTATGACATAAAATTACAACTTCATTCTTTCATCCAGTACTAGGGTAATAAAATACTAGGGTAAATTGTTTTTTTTAAATTTCAATCTATATCCATGCCATATTATGTAACACAGGACGAGTCAGAAGATACTTTCCAATTATAAAGTTTTAAATATTACTACTAGAAAGATAAATGTACGTTTATATAGTCTGGTAGTTTTTGTTTTCTCTGAATTTGAATAGTTAACCCGATGCGGGCTTCGAAAAAGGGGAGAAAAAAACACAGATAACGATGTTTTCAAAAGTATTTTTTAAAGAGCTAAAACTGATATATTTTTTAAATAGGTTGCACCCTTAAAAAGGTTAAAGTATGAAACTAGACATGCATTTTTTTATTTTATCGTATTCTGACGTCTTAAGCCGATGCGCGCTGCGAAAAACGCGAAAAAAATATTTTCGTTTTCCAACTCTTTGTTTTTCATTAGCGGCACGTGCTTCTGTCGGCATCGCTGGGACTTTTTATACCATTTTGGAATGTTCATTATGGTTTTAAATTAATATGTCAGTTAATTAACAAAAAAAATAATCTTGTGAGACTCAGCTGCATTAGGATCTGACTTAGATTGTTTTCATCCAAATTTTCAAACCTTTACTTGCGACAGATTTCACTAGCCGTCGCAGACACATGGCATACATACACATACATACACAGGCAAACTATTTTCTTTTATTAGTACAGATTAAAAGTTTTATGAATTTACAAATTATTAATAATAAGTAATTGGATACACGTGTATACGTTTTATAGGAAATGAATTTGTATACTCTTTTATGGAAAACTGTGTAAATCCGGAAATATTAAAATAATTTTTAAATGACATATGTTATTCGGGAAATATAAGTGGAGATTGTTATTATTTTAAGTGTATACATTTAATTACTATATGTATAAAAAAAGTATAAATAAAAAAATACATGGCATCACATGAATATGCAAAAATAAGTCATGGATATAGAAAAGAATAAAATGTATCAAACCATAGGAGATATTTCTATTTTTTGCTTCCACTGCTTATATATATATATTAATTTAACTGAATTAAAAAGCAATGGAAAACAAAATAATAAATTCAATTTATACACTAACTTTTATTTAATTATAAAAATAAAAGTTGTATTTTTCTAAAACTCTATAAAACGTTTTCTTTTTTTTTCTTTTTTTTCGCAACTGATATATGTTTGTCTTTTCGATGAAAAAATTATAAATTCAAAATAATTAACTTTAATTACATGCGATAACTTTAATCTGAATTTGAAAAATTTTATTGAAGAATTAAAGAAGGAATATTTGCTTTAATATGCATTTTTATTTTCCTTGCTTCAGGATACTTTTATACTTTCATGAAAAAAAAAAAAAAAAAAAAAAAAAAAAACATTTTTTTTGTTTATGTTGTATTCTATTAGTGGAAACAATATTCTCCCATTTATTAGATTTTCAAAGAAGAAAAAAAGGACGTCAGAAAGTATTTTAGCTTTAATAAAATGCTTTTAATTCTATATAAATCCTAAATTGCTTGTTCGATAAAAATCCATTATAGAAAACTAATGACACATTTTATCTACTTTTTTTTAATATAAATTCTAGCCACATGAAAATCTAAAATTAACCTCGAGGTTTAAAGTTTTTTAATGTATTCACAAGTTAAATTAATTTTTATCTAAAAAAAAAATTGTTTCAGTAGTGTTGTTCATTTTTATATAGTTAAAAACGATTTGCGATAAAGATGAGAAAATAAAATTTTAATTTAAAATTCTGGAGAAAATTAAAAAGAGCATTTGGTATTAAATAGGCAATAAATATTTAGATTCTTTATGAATATGAGAATTTTATAATTTATTTTTTTTTAAATCAGATTTCATAGCTATATTTTTTCCCCACAAATTCAAAGATGTATATGAAAAATATTTATATATATGTTAGGACCAACGCCCGAAGTTTGACCAAAAATCCAGGCCAAATCTCGATGAATAGTGAATTTCGAGCTTTGGCCGGGCAATTCCCGAATTGGCCAATCAAATTAAAACGAAGTTGGCCAATTCGCGAATTGGCCAATTTCGGCCAATGTTCATAACATATATATTGCTTAAATTAAAACTAAAAATTGTGATTTTACTGTTGCTCCATTTTGAAAAAATTAAAAAATGACAAATTTAAAAGTTATTGTTTGTTAATTCTTCATATAAAATACTAATTGACACTTTGTAATCAGTGCTTTTTATTTAAAATTCCAATAACAATTGAAAAGATGATTACTTTTCTATTAGAAAGACTTTTAAAAAGCACTTTTTAACACTTTAAGACTTTTAAAAAGCACAATAATAAATTTAATCTTATCCAATAACATGCACTTTGTTATAAAATAGTTTTGACGCATATTCACTTCAAAATTATATTTTCGTGAAAAACTGTCACCTTTTCTACGCCGTATAAAGTAGTTCACATTTATATTGAAAAGAATATATTAATACAAAGTGATAAACACTAATTTCATATGATAAATTTAATTTAGCTTTAAAAATGATTAATTGAAAATTAAAGAAGTTTTTTTTTTATATCATTTTCAATTTTTATTTCTGCAGGATATTTTTTATTCATTTTTAAAAAGAGCTTTTTTGAGCTCATGATTTACTATATCAGCAAAAATAATATACTCTACATTAGAAGTTCTTTTTAATGAAATTACTGAAAAAAATATTTTCTCTGTTTTTATAGAAGTTTTTATTTCATATAAACCTAAATTGATTATTCCGATAATATATATATATATCTGAAATTTGCATTACATAGAATCGAAAATATGTATATGCACACATACATACATACATATGTAGGGGAAGATCGGGTAGCCCCGGACATTTGGATAAATTGCAAATAAAAAACAAATGAATCAAATTTCTGTCTTTATTTGATACTTAAAATAAAATTACGAACTTCTTTAATGATTTTAATTAAACATTGCTAATAAGATCGAATTATTTAAAGAAATATACTGAAAATAGTTTTGCCTTATTTTTTAGGCGTCACAAGAAACGACATATTAATCAATGGTGTCCCAACCGTTTTTTGGCCTAAACATCACAATTATAATAAAAATCCGATGCATCTATATAAACACAATCTTCATGGGCCCAGTCTTTGCATTCCTGGCACTGAATCCAGTCTTCTTCAAATGTTACTCCGCATATGATGCATTCTCTCTTATTCTGTCGAAAATTTATTGACGAAAACAAAACACTCATTCACGACTAACTTACTCGGCGCCCATGTCGCAATTAAACTGTATTTGTTTCCACTCTAGAAGGCGTTCATTTACAATAAATCTAGATTTACGCAACTCCTTGAATTTCTTAGAAATTAAAATATCCGCAGTTACCCAACTTTCCCCTAGTTGTTTTGTGTTCCAATTTTTATTTAAATTTATTTTGCTACATATATTCGAGATTAAATCATTTTTCTTTTATTTATTGTTTGGTATCATCTACCTTTAAAATATGTTTATGATTCTGTATATATTGCGATTTTCTGTCATGTTTTATTTTGTAAGATGTTTTTCAATGGTATATTCTATCTGTCTGTCTATCTATCTATCTATCTATGTATCTCTCTCTATATCTCTCTCTCTGCACATATATATATCTATACTAATATTATAAAGGAGTAAATCTTGTTTGTTTGTTTGTAGGGGGTAATCTCTGGAACTACAGAACCGATTTCAAAAGTGATGGTGACAACCCCTGCTCCAACATAGGCTATATTTTATGTCGGTGCCACTAACCCCAGGGGGTGCAGGAGCAAAAAACGTTCTAAAATTGCGATTTTTCAGTTATCACACTGGCTGTCAAGCCCTGAGAGCTTTGCAGCCGATTCTGTATGTATGTATGTACGTACGTAATGCGATAACTCTTCGTAGAAATATCCGTTTTCTTTCAAATTTTGTTTATAGGTTCACTGTGTTAAGGCGCTTCCCTGATTAGTTTTCGGGATTGATTGGTTAAGTATAAAAGGGGGGAACAAGGGGCTAATTCCCCCCCCTTAATTTATATAAATGGGTTTTTCATGCAGAATTATTCCGTTTTCCTTCAAATTTTGTTTATAGGTTCACTGAGTTAAGGCGCTTCCCTGATTAGTTTTCGGGATTGATTGGTCAAGTATAAAGGGGGGGGAACAAGGGTCTAATTCCCCCCCCCTTAATTTATATAAATGTGTTTTTCATGCAAAATTATTCCGTTTCCCTTCAAATTTTGTTTATAGGTTCACTGAGTTAAGGCGCTTCCCTGATTAGTTTACGGGTTTGATTAGTGAAGTATAAAGGGGGGGGGATCGGGGGCGGCTAATCCCCCCCCCCTTAATTTATATAAATGGTTTTTTCATGCAGAATTATTCCGTTTTCCTTCAAATTTTATTTATAGGTTCATTGGGTTAAGACGCTTCCCTGATTACTTTTCGGGATTGATTGGTTAAGTATAAAGGGGGGGGAACAAGGGGCTAATCCCCCCCCCCTTAATTTATATAAATGGGTTTTTCATGCAGAATTATTCCGTTTTCCTTCAAATTTTGTTTATAGGTTCACTGTGTTAAGGCGCTTCCCTGATTAGTTTTCGGGATTGATTAGTTACTATAAAGGGGGGGGGGATCGGGGGGCTAATTCCCCCCTTAATTTATATAAATGGGTTTTTCATGCAGAATTATTCCGTTTTTCTTCAAATTTTGTTTATAAGTTCATTGGGTTAAGACGCTTCCCTGATTACTTTTCGGGATTGATTGGTTAAGTATAAAGGGGGGAACGGGGGGCTAATCCCCCCCCCTTAATTTATATAAATGGGTTTTTGATGCAGAATTATTCCGTTTTCCTTCAAATTTTGTTTATAGGTTCACTGTGTTAAGGCGCTTGCATGATAATTTTCGGGATTGATTGGCTGAGTATAAAGGGGGGAACGGGGGGGTAATCCCCCCTTAATTTATATAAATGGGTTTTTCATGCAGAATTATTCCGTTTTCCTTCAAATTTTGTTTATAGGTTCACTGAGTTAAGGCGCTTCCCTGATTAGTTTTCGGGATTGATTAGTTAAGTATAAAGGAAGGGGGGGATCGGGGTGCTAATCCCCCCTTAATTTATATAAATGGGTTTTTCATGCAGAATTATTCCGTTTTCCTTCAAATTTTGTTTATAGGTTCACTGTGTTAAGGCGCTTCCCTGATTAGTTTTCGGGATTGATTGGTTAAGTATAAAGTGGGGGGGGGAACGGGGGGATACTCCCCCCTTAATTTATATAAATGGGTTTTTCATGCAGAATTATTCTATTTGCTTCAAAATTTGTTTATAGATTCATTGGGTTAAGACGCTTCCCTGATTAGTTTTCGGGATTGATTGATTAAGTATAAAGGGGGGGAACGGGGGCTAATACCCCCCTTAATTTATGTAAATGGGTTTTTCATGCAGAATTATCCCATTTCCTTCAAATTTTATTTATAGGTTCGCTGTGTTAAGGCGCATCTCTGATTAGTTTTTGGGATTGATTTGTTAAGTATAAAGGGGGGGGGAACAAGGGGCTAATTCCCCCTTATCTATACTAATATATAAAGTAGTAAAGATTGTTTGTTTGTTTGTAGGGGGTAATCTCTGGAACCACTGAAGCGATTTTAAAAGTGATGGTGGCAAATTAATGGTGACAATCCCTGCTCCAACATAGGCTATATTTTATGTCGGTGCCACCACCCCCAGGGGGGTGCAGGAGCGAAAAACGTTCTAAAATTTCGAGTTTTTGTGTACTGAAGGAGATAGAAGTATCAAATTTGGTATGGTAGTAAATGCTCTCTAAGAACAAATTATAAAAACATTCGCAATTTAAAAGGGTGAGATGAGGAAGAAGCGTTCTAAAAACATTCTAAATTACAATTTGTATGGAATGTCTGGAACTACTAAAGCAATTTCAAAAGTGATGGTGGCAAATGGATGGTGACAATCCCTGCTCCAACATAGGCTATATTTTATGTCGGTGCCACTACCCCGAGGGGGGTGCAGAAGCGAAAAACGTTCTAAAATTGCGATTTTTGCGATGCTGAAGGAGCTAGAAACTTCAAGTTCGGCATGATTGTTATTTATAAGATCTAAATGCGCTCTAAGAACAATTTCTAAAGAAAAATGATCTAATGATTTAGCGATTTTTCAACTATTGAATTTCTAAAATTACCAAATTTCACAATAGAGTACCATAGCGAAACCTTCACGCGTAAAAAGATAATGATAAGGGCGACGTGTCCTGACGTGTATATTGACTATAGCACGAGTCACAAATTATAGTATCCTTATTATTCTGTTAAAATATAAAAGTGAATTATGAAATGTCAATATTTTGTTTGATTAAAGGTTCGTTAAGAGAAATTGACCAGCGTAGCGGGCGTAGCTTGCTAGTATATACATAAATGAGATTAAGATTGTTAAGCTAATAACTTCAAAACAACAAAGATCATATTGAAATATGAAGACAAACACAAATGTTTAATGCGACATAAAGTACAGAAATAGGCGTTTGAGGCATAAACAGTTGGTTATTACAGAATAATTACCTTTTGCCTATTCAGTAAATAATATACGAAGAGTGCACTCATATTTCCATTCCCTGTAGCTATGTGCAGGCTCTTAAGCTTTGCGTTCCTTCAATTACCAACAGATGGCCGTCGATGATCTTTTACTACCAATATCGTTCCATTCTCGTGGATCACGAACTATACAGTGATCTCTCACTTATACGCGATGTTCAGTAATTACTTTTTCATACCACTATTTTAAAACAGTAAAAGTCGATTTATAAATTCTGCGATTTAAGAAGCCGAAAATTACCTGATAAAAAAAACTGGTTCGAAAAAATGATTTCCGTGTATCGCGTATAAGTGAGAGATCACTGTATTTAGATATACAGTGTTACCAGGAACAACGTAAATCTATCTGGAAGTAACGTCACGGTTGATGATTTCGTTATTACTCGATTCTCAGAGTTTCGTTTTCCCTTATTGATCTTTATTCTAACTTCCTATTACTTAATAGGAGGGCAAACCAACGGAACGCGATTTTGGAGCTTCATAGTCAAAGAAATCGTGTGTGTGTGATTGCTCGATTGTTTCAAAAGCCTCACCCAACCGTTTCCAAAGAAATTCCAGGAGCTTGGCCATGAAGGAGACTGACCGAGAAAAGAAATAAAAAGCACTGTGAACAAACACTTCCAAAAATCGACAATTGAATAGGAAACGCGTGTCCCGAATTCCTCAGGTGTCAATGAGAAAAATAGCGAAGCAGACAATGATTGTTCGTGAATCGGTTCAACTTATGGCTAAACAGGAGCTGAACCTTTATCCTTACAAGTTTAAACAAGCGCAACTTCTCACCGACGAAAAACAAACGCGTACGGCTCGAAAGATGCATGAAGCTGCTGAAGGGAGTTGCAATTCCACAGATCCTGTTTTCTGACGAAAATCTATTCTCAGTGGAACAATCGCACAATCGTGAGAATGATCGGATTTGGACAACAACTTCTCCGGGCAAGTCTTCCATGGGATCACATCGTCAAAATACAAAATCTGTCATGATGTGCCCAGGAATTTGCGCAACAAGCAAAACACCTCTCATTTTCACCAATTCTGGAGTCAAAATCAATAATGATGTGTACCGAAAAGAGATTCTTGAGGATGTCGTACTTTCCTGGGCTCAACAACACTTTGGAATCAGGGTTTGGACGTTTTAGGAAGATTCCGCGCCTTTGCATCAAGCGAAATTCACACAGCACTGGTGACGGTTCCAATTTTCCAGACTTCATCTCTGCTCAAGAATGGCCTACATTCTCGTATGACTTCCACCCCTTTCATTGCAGTTTTTTTTTTCGATTTTGGAGGCAATGGCTTGAGCAAAGCCTCACAAAAATTTGGAAGCTGTGAAGCTTTTATTGAATCGGGAATGGAAACGAATCACTCCGGCCTAGCTGCAGCCAATTGCAGAAAATTTCACCAAACATATGCGTCTCTGTATCAAAGCGAAAGGAGTACACTTTGTGGAAAAGTTGTTTTTTTATATCTCTAATGCCTTGTTGTTAATAAATAAAGCATTTATTTGTGCAAAAGTGTCTGTGCATTTTTTAATTAAGTCAAATTAGACCGTTACGTTATTTCTGGTTACTCTGCGTTCACAAAAGAAAGATGTGTTGAATTTGTGTCATCTATTTTTATCTTCAGTTTTGCTACCATACTGTATTGCATAAACAAGCGAAAAATAAAAAAGATAAATTTTATTTAAATTTTGTTACCCAATACCCCACCCCCTCCCCAGAAGATGCTATAAACTCGATATAAACGTTTGTTGAATGTGTATTGTCTAGTTTCAACTTGGGATATGGTTACCATGTTATAAAACATTCCTTTTAAATTCTAAAGGTGTAAATTAACAACATAATATAAATTAAAATAACTTTTATTAGTTGTTTAACATGTTTCGACTCTTTCCAAGTCATTTTCAAAAACAAAATGAGAATATTCCAAAGTTGCACGGGCTTTGAAGTTATTATTTTCATGTACTTTTTAAAAATTACGCACGTTATCTATTATTTTTTTACTTGGTTGTTTATTTTCATATCTGTGACCATGGAGTAACTCGAGCCACAGTTTCGGTAAATTAAAAGATGCCGCATCGTTTCATATTGTATTTTTGCGTGTTAGTATTTCTAGGTTTCTCTTATTATGGATGGATCGTATAGACTGGAGGGAAATAATATTTTACTTTCATTGAAATTTATTTGGATGGTTTCTTCTTGATATAATCTTGCTAGGGCTGTAGTTTTTCTATTACATTTAATATCAGCTATATGCTCTTTTTTTTGCAATTAAATTTCCTGCTGGTCATGCCCATGTAGTAATTCTTAGATCCGTCTTCTTTAATAAAAGGTATTTCATATACTCCTGAATAATTCTCAAAATTAATTGGGTCAATTTTACTGCAAATGATATTCTTTAATTTCTGAGGTGGTTTGGCTATTAAGCAGATATTGAAACGTTTAAGGCTGTGTTTTAATTTTCCAAAAAAGCTTGCATAATATTGAAGAGTATAAAGTTTCTATTTTTGCGAATCACCTTTCTTTTCTGGTTTCTTATTATTGGTGATATCCATGATTAATTTATTAATATGGTGTACTTTAAAACCATTATTATAAGCAATTTTACGAATATTATCTAATTCATTATTCAATTTATTTTCAGTACATATTATAAAGACTCGTCTTATGAGAAATCTGTAGATTCTCATTTTGTTTTTGAAAATGACTCGGAGAGAGTCGAAACATGTGGAACAACTAATAAAAGTTATATTAATTTGTATTATGTTGTTAATTTACACCTTTAGCATTTAAAAGGAATATATTATTGCAAGGTGTTATAATTTATTATACTGTTATAAAAAAAAACATTTTAAAGTTTTAGCTATGCAATTTTCCACCAGGTACGCTACCTGAGTAAAAAACCCTTCCATGTGAAAATTTTTATCAAAACATTCATTTGGCCGTGGCAGAAGACGTCTGAAGACGTAAGAAAAAAACTCACAAAAAATCATTTTTATTTAAATTTAGTTACCCTATTTCCTGTCACAGAATGCTAAACACGCAAACGAAAATTGTATTGAATCAGTACACAATACTTCTACATTGATTGCGACCGCCATACAATGAAACATAAAACAAATACTTTTATTAAAATTGGATTAATATAGTTGTCGTTAGGAGGGGTTATCAGCGTAAAAGAAAGTTTAAATTACCCTATCTAACAATATAATAAATTATAACACCTTGTAATAATATATTTCTTTTAAATGCTTTTATTAGGTTGTTTGACATGTTTCGACTCACTCGTCATTTTCAAAGACAAATGAGAATATTCATTATCATATATTAGAATATCATATAGAATATTTATTATCATAGGAATATTCTCATTTGTTTCTGAAAATGACTCGTAGTGAGTCGAAACATGTCCAACAACCTAATAAAAGTTATTTTATTTTTTTCAGCATTTAAAAGAAATATATACCCTATCTAATTTTAACCCCTTAATCGTCGTGCCCGAGACATTCACGGGCAGCGTAGGTTACGCCTGTTTTATTCAGATTGTTTGATTCCCACCAGTTTTTGAAAATAGTGTAATTGGCTTTATTCTCGCATTATTTTATATGTCTATTAAATAAGACGAACATTCCTACTTAAAGAAACTGGTGGTAATCAAGCAATCTGAATTTTTTAAAAGTAGCCTACACTTATCGGGCGCGACGATTAAGGGGTTAACTGAGTATAATTGCTATATGTGAAATAAATAAAAAAAAACTCTTATTTAAAAATTTTAGTGATGTAATTTTCTACCAGGAACACTTTTAGCTTTAAAAAAACTAATATGAAAGTTTCGACAATGTCAAAAGCTTCTTCAGAAGATTTGATCGAAATTCGTTCGTTGGAATTGAGCATTTAAAATACGTCTGAAAAGTTAGTTCAAGACACAGTTAGACACATACTTAAACATGAAGCATTATAAGAACATGGCTCCCAAATGGTCCGCTTTTTTTAATACCGGTATTTTCTTAGAAAAATTTTACTTTTAGATTTTTCTTGCAAATTTTGCAGAAACATGCCATGAAATTTTTTGTTAAAAAATATTGGTATTCAGTTGGCGGATCATTTGAGAGCCCTACGTTAAATATATGGCATCGAAAATAACTATCCTAATTGGCTATAAAGTGTAATGCACCTAATTTTTTGTGTGTTTTTCGGAAAAAGAACGATACGTGTTACGCCCCATATTTCAATGGAGAACATGCTGCATTAAGCCTTAATAACATACAAATTTCGCAGCATTTCAAAAACATAACGGCACTAAAATGTTTTTTAAAGGTGTCCGGGACACATTTAAAAAAAATTATTTATTGAGTTAAAATTTTGAAATTTTTTGTGATGGTTAACCATATTATCTGTAAACAAAATCACATGAATAAACTTCCCATAACTTAAAACAAAAAATTTAATTTATTAAAAAACTGGGATAATTTAAAATCTTTATAACTCGAAGTATTATTTGTAGAATTTATTTTTTTTTTCATTTAAATAAACAAAAATATATAAATTTTAATTTTGATTCAGCATTTAAAAAAATATTAATTAAAAAAAAATATTTAAAATATTTAAAGTAAAAACTTTTAAAAAAATGATGCAACTTAAAAAAAACATATTTTCAAAAGTAAATATGTTTTTCAAATTTGCTGAATCAAAAATAAAGTAAAATAACTGAAAAAGACATGTTCCAAGTTTGAAGCATTTATCTTATCCATTTGACTTATAACGAATTAAAGACGAGAATGCGTAAAAGAACCCATCATGCAGGAAAACGCAAAAACGTTTCCATGACAACCACTACTTGAAAGCTAGACTTTTAAAACAAAATTTAATATACCCTGTTCTATTTAAGATAGAAACATGATTTAAACGTCATTTTAAACGGATAAAAACAGAGAATGTTTTAATACAATAAAATATTTTTAAAAATTTGATGATTTTTTCTGTCCCGGACACCCTTAAATAATTAACGCTTATGACCGTTGTGTAATAGAATTATTTTGTGTGGCGGTGTACAATAACTTTAAATGCTATGTGCACCATCTTCAAAAAAAAAAAAAAAAAAAAAAAAAAAAAAAAAAAAAAAACATGACATATGTGACTCCAGCAACGTACTCAAATAAAATTACCGTCAGCGTTCTACAAACAGTGCATTTAAGCTTTTCAAAAAATTTCAGAAAATCGTTTCACAAAATCGTTATATTAAAATTATATATATACCGTATATACTCGTGTATAAGCCGACCCCTAAATTCGAGATGAAAACAAGTTTAATACCAGTAATTCAGAATGGTTTTTCATACGCCTTATTTTATCTAATTTTATTGTACATTATTAAGACGAAGAAAACTATTGCAAAATATTGGTATTAAACCTGTTTTCATCTCGAATTTAGGGGTCGGCTTATACACGAGTAATACGGTATATATATACAGGGTGTTCCGTTAAAGGGGTCCAATATTAATAGGGGTAATAGAGGAGATCACATGGAGCATAAATCAGTATATAAAGCCTGGTCGGATCTCAATAGTTTTCAAGTTACAGCAAATAGAATGAAAATTCGGAAAATTGTAAAAGAACCCTCATTGCTAAACTATAGATAATGCTACATAAAAACGAAGCACATATTTAGAAAGAGCAGAAAAAAACCTACAAAATGACATCAATTGTATTAAAATAGCAATATTTATTGACGAGTTACAAGCCCTGAAACAGTGAAAAAAGTACGAAATCCAATATACATCAAAATAGTTAATCGTTAATTCCAAAAAGACAACTCTAGCTACAACAAGGAAAATGTAGTAAAATTTGGTCCATTCCGAAAACTTTCGAAAAAGCTTACAATGAACCATATCGGTTTAATTGTGTGAGAGAAATTAATCAGTTTCTTAGTTACAACTCCGCTTTCTTTGACACTAGCAAAGGTTAAACTCCGCCCATCACGATTGGAAACACCGCCTTTTTAATTACTCTCAACTATACATTTTCGATCATGCTTCTTCTGAGATGCAACATTTTTAATTATTCAAGAGTTGAATGAACCAAAATAACTTTACAATAATAGTCTACATTTTAAAGTGGTCTTTTATTGATATAAAGCTTAAGTTAAATTCCTTAAAATTAAACTGGTGGTGAAAATTCGGAAATAATTAAAAATATTGCGATTTGTAACTATGCAAGAAGTTTCAGTACATGTTTTACATGGACAATTATTGTATGTATATGTGCATCATAATTTATGATAGGAAATAATAATAACAAATAGCATAATAATTTTATTAATTATAAATTTAAAAAAGACACTAAATTTTCAATTAATTCATACAAACTTTGTAATTTACAATTTGAGTACACCACAGTCTGTGACTTACAAAATACTGTGCCAAAAAGTGTTGAAAATAAAAGAAAAATGACAAATAAAGAATTACATTCCACGTACTTTATGACATATGTGAAGCATAGTCCTCTGGCCTGCGCTTCACAGTTCAATGTCGGAAGGCAGACGAACGGACATTATTATAATAGGTGTTCGAAGTTGCGCCCATTAACAGAATCGCACAGCCGACAGCGACGTCGTAAAGATTGGCGAACACGCCGAAAAACTCCGACGGAGTTGGGAATGTCTCCTGCAGCGACAACGATTCGCGCTAGTAAATCCTCCGGTGTATCCACAGGCGTTTCATACACCAGCGATTTAAGGTGTCCCCAAACAAAAAAGTCTAACGGATTGAGGTCTGGAGAGCGTGCAGGCCAAGCAACAGGTCCACTGCGTCCAATCCATTTCCCAGGATATGTTGAATTGAGGTGATTGCGAACACCTATGAAAAAATGTGCCGGTGCGCCATCGTGCATAAACCACATATTGTGGCGCAATGTTGCTGGCACATTTTGCAGTAACTGCGGTAAGATATCCCGTAGGAAAACCAAGTACGTACTGCCATTGAGTACATCTGGGAGTAAATATGGTCCTATGAGATAATCGCCGAGGACACCTGCCCATATGTTCACACTGAACTTTTGTTGTGCGTTCGACGGGAAAACAGTGTGCGGATTTGTATATGACCATGTGTGCATATTGTGCGTGTTTACCACGCCCTCTCTCGTAAATGTTGCTTCATCAGTAAATAAAATATTTTCCAGAAATTGTGGATTATTTTCTGTTACATTAAGCAACCAGCGTACGAATTCTGTCCGCTGAGCACAATCTGTTACTGATAACAGTTGTAGCCGCTGCACATGAAAGGGGTGCATGTTTTCTGCACGCAGAACACGCCACACACTTTGGTGAGAAACACCGACTTCAGACGCAGCAGCTCGTGTACTCGTGGAGGGGTTATCTTTAAAAATATTCAGTACATCTTCTTCCATTGCAGGTGTTCGTACATGTCGAGGTTTCCCTGCATCAATGCTTGCTGTATTAAACGATCCAGTCTCCCGTAATCGTCTATCGATTTTTATGAAGAGTTTCGAACTTGGGCAACGTCTCCTTGGAAATTGCTCACGGTACATGCGCTGTGCTAGACATGCATTTCCATGAGCTTGCCCGTACATCAGATGCATGTCCGCATATTCTTCGTTAGAGTATTCCGGCATAATTATTATACATCAACTTACTACAATCCCACTTACAACAGCCTCCCTTTAACATAACGCCTACTGATGACTGCTGTTTTATTACACTTTTCTTCCTATACACATAGAAAATTTGCATAAAAAGTACTTCTTCTTCATCATCCTGAAAGTTCATGGAGGAAACGCAGCAGTCACGGAGTTTGCTTTAAGACAAGGCGAGAGCTGCACAATATGTAATTCACTTGACCAGACTGAATAATGAAAGGGTATTGATAGAGGTTGATCAGAAATGTATAATTGAAAGATATTAAAACGGGGTGTTTACAATCGTCATGGGTGGAGTTTCCCTCTTTCCGAGCGTGCAACAGTACAGAGTTGTAACTAGGGAACTGCTTGATTTCTCCCATACAATTAAACTGATATGGTTTATTGTCAGCTTCTTCGAAAGCTTTCGGAATGGACCAAATTTTATAACATTTTCCTTGATGTAGGTATAGTTGCATTTTTGGAATTAACGATTAACTATTTTGCTAAATATTTGATTTTGTATTTTTTCACTGTTTCAGAGCTTGTAACTCGCCATTAATTCTCAATATTCTAAAACAACTTATGTCATTTCGTAGGATTTTTTCTGCTCTTTCTAAATATGTGCTTCGTTTTTATGTAGCATTATTGATAGTTTAGCAATGAGGGTTTTTTTACAAATTTCCGATTTTTCATTCTATTTGCTGTAACTTGAAAATTATTGAGATCCGGCCAGGCATTATGTACTGATTTATGCTCCGTGTGATCTCCTCTATTACCCCTATTAATATTGGACCCCTTTAACGGAACACCCTGTATAGGGGAGCTACTTATTTCCAATTCTGATGACTAACACAATTATAAAAACGAATTAACACTAGAACGACGGTGAGGTACCGTTTTGGCCCCTACCAAAAGAAAAAATGTCGATTCGAACCGGATATTTCTTCATACAATAAGTTAAATATATACCGCGCAAAAATAAGTTAAATGAAAAAGTTAAAAGTCCTAAATAAAAATTCTGGTGTGAAATATTTTTATGAAACTAGTGTAAAATTTCCCATCGTTCTAGTGTTAACACGAAAGAAAAATACAGTAGTCAATAGAGCGATTACATTGTTAAATAAGAGGTAATAAATGCAATGAAATCAAAAAGGTTTGTCAGAAAGATAGTTACACATGGTTGCTTCATGTTTTTATTAATTAATTAATTTATTTATTGTTTGTTTGTTTAGGTCGATTGAGGCATTTATACGCGATTGACGTAGAGCCAACTTGTTCACCACAGTTCGGTAGGAATTTGCTTTATGTTATGATTTCTATCGAAGCACAAGTCATATTAACTTCTTAATTGACACAAAAGAGCCGAGATATGTTTTTTTCAGTAATGCAAACAAGCAGTAATCATTGGAAGATTATTTAGGACTTCCAATGTAAGAGTCACCTACATCATGTTTTTTTTTTCCTGAAGATAGAATGTAAGGTACTCCGAAACCTCTTACTCTAAACTTTCAGAAAATCATCGAAAAAACTTTTTAATATTTTCCTGTACACCTTCTGAAATATAATAGTTATTTTATAGTATTAGATATTTCTAGAGAAACACATTATTTATACAACCATAAAAGTTTTCAACTCTACAATAGATTTTATATAAAACGCGTACTTAACCCTTTCAGGGGCAAAGTACTTTCAGTACTAAAATGTTGAAATAAATGACTGGCACCGGAATTTACAAAAAAAAAAGAATTATTTGGAAATATGAAAAAAAAGGCTATATTTCACTTACATATTACATAGCTGCCAACTTTTACGCTTTTTTCCTACCACTAAAATTTTATAGTAAATTTTATCTTATTAAATTGACAAGATCGTGTGATTACATGACGAAAAAAATTTTATTAAATTTTAGTGGTAAGAAAAAAGCGTAAAAGTTGGCAGCTATGCATATTAAATGGAGAAGTGTTTAGCGAAATTCTGGTGTCATTGTGGCGTTTGGGAAGTAAAATTAAGTGGTTTCGTAAACATACCACTGCCCCTGAAAGGGTTAAATAGGTTAAAAAAATGCATTATGAGAAAAAAAGGAAAGAAATACACACGTATACTGTTTGTTTACAAATTTAAAAGCTCTTCTTAGGTATTTTTTTATTGTAAAACTACATAAATTACCTATTTTTGGAATTGTTTTGGTTTCTTTTAGTTTTCAAATACAAAATTGAAAATTCGAAAATTTCAAGTATTATATTTAACGTTACAAAGAAATATATTTTTTCTATGGCATTATGAGGATTGCCATACTGGCTGAATTTTCTAAAAATAATTGGTCGTTATACTAATCTATTAACAATAAACAATTTCATTGCAAAATTTAATTTTAACATATTTAAATTTACAATTTTTTATTCTATTCCGTATATTACATAATTTAGGGGAAAAACACTCTATAAAAATTGACAACACATTAGAAGTTTTCAGAAATATCTTTCATTTAATTAAATTTCCTTTTCTCTTCAAAAATATTATGTTCTCTTGGCATGTATAATTATTTTTTATAAGTTGCTTTGTACTGTTAATCAAATTATGAAGATTGATCTATAACTAGGCAAATACAGTTATTAAAAGTAAATAATTCAATTAGAAGTAAAACCATCAGACGATTAATGAGTAAATTTCATCTGAATGCTTTTATGTTAAAAGCTTCGAACTAGTTTGCTATGGAATACAATTTACTCTTTTTTCGATAATCAAATATATAAAACAATGAAATGGGGTAGTAAAACGTGTGCAATTTGTTAAACGCAGCAAATAATTGCATGTTTTATAATAAAAAATTATATTTCACAGGCTTTGTACTTACATTTGATAAAGACAGAATCAACTCTGTTTCCGTAGCAATCACTTTGATCTGGACCAAATAAATGTATTTCCGTTTAAGCCAGAAAATTTATTCAAAAATAATTAAAATATATGCCACACAGAAATACGTTAAATACTTAAGTGAAATAGTATTGAACAAAAACTCAGGTTTGAAATATTTTTATGTGTTTTAAGTAAAATTTCCAGCCGTTCTAAGATAAAGATATATTTGTGCAAACAAATACTGTTATATGTGTCGGTGAATTTCCATTTATTGAATTTTTATTATTAGTAGTTATTAGTAGACATTAAAAACATTAGCATTTTAAATATCTTCATAACACTATTAACTAGTCGGATGTGCCAATCCCAAAACGTTCTTCTATCTCACACAGGTTTCGCATACACTAAAAACGAATCACTACTTATTAATATCAAGGTCTAACTGAATCTAAAGTTTTATTAAATTCCGTGCATTAGTTGTTCAGATATGACTATCGCTAAAATCGTGTAAATCTTGCAAAATGAAGCATAGCAGCGCCACCTGTTGGGAGATTTAGACCAAAACCTAATCAACAATAACTTATGACAACGTCTAACTGAATCTGATGTTTGATGAAAATCCGTGCATTAGTTCTTGAGATATACTTATCGTGATAATAATGAAAAAAGTAGCATACCAGCACCACCTATTGGGCTATTTACGCCAAAACGTAATCAGCATCTCTTTATGTCAAGGTCTAACAGAATTTGAAGTTTGATGAAATTCCGTGCATTAGTTCTTCAGATATAGTTATCGTGATAATAATTAAAAAAGTAGCATAGCAGCGCCAGCTGTTGGGCTATTTACACCAAAACGTACTCAGCGTCTATTTATGTCAAGGTCTAACAGAATCTGAAGTTTGATGAAATTCCGTGCATTAATTCTGGAGATATAGCTATCGTAAAAATAATGAAAAATGTGGTATAGCATCGCCACCAGTTAGGATATCTACACAAAAATATAATCAGCGTCTAGTTATGTCACGGTCTATTTGAATCTTAAGTTTGAGCAAAATAACTGCATTAGTTCTTGAGATAGAACTATTGCGGATATCGCACAGCATTAAGCATAGCAGCGCCACCTGACGGGAAATTTTCCCTAAAAACTAATTAGCGCCAATTTATATTAGGACCTAACTGAATCTAAAGTTTTATTAAATTTCGTGCATTAGTTCTTGAGATAGAGCGCCCACAAAATTTTCGTCACATACAGACAGACAGACGGACAGACAGAGTCACAGACAGACATTTTCTAAAAACAGTAAAATCGTGTTCAGGACCTTCTAAAACGTATAAATCCGTCGAAAACCTGAAGTCGAAAATTTTCATAAATCCAATACTTTCTTCTTGTACAGATAGAAGAAAGTAAAAATGAAAACTATAGTATAGAAATTGTGATAGTTTATCATGTTCAGTGGTTACCGCTAACTTAGAATATATATACATTTCACAGAACGTCATATTTTTAATACAAGACATAAGAATGTGTAGAGAAAATTTCACCAATTTGCACTTATAATAGAGTAGAAATCTTTGAGTATATATTAGAACCCTAACAACACAGTTAATTAAGGGTATATTTCTATGATTTCACAGATTTTAACAAGTATCAAATTCACAAAGGTGGCCAACATGAGACTTAATTATTTAGAAAGATTATAATCCCAGTTTAACATCACTTGCTAACTCCACTGTGAAAGCAATGTGATTTTTTTTTCATTTGCAACTCGACAAAAAATAGAACATTGCAAAGTCACTGTGTTTTGGATACAACTCATCTTCCACGTTATGTGACGACAATTTTCGAAAATAAGAGTTGCATATCGACCACGAGGCATTCACATTTAGGATGTATTTTCGTTACGGTGCTATGAAGACAGTAATAAGTATAACCTTTTTAAGAGACTATAAAAGTTGACAAAATGCAGTGATAATTTGTTGATATTCATATTCTATTAAACATTGTTTTCATTTATATTTAAATCTTTTTCTCTTTCTGACAATATTTAAGTACACTTTGTAACTTATTTCATTGTATTAGCTAAAGCATAAACTCTTCCTTACAAGAAAGGAATTTTAATAACAACATAAGAAAGCATATTTTAAAAGTATTATTATTTTTTAATGATTTCATGCAGATTCATTTAATATACAAACTAGCATGCTGTAGCCATCATAAAAGTTTCTTCTATACCAATACAATATATTACTTTATAATAGCGTCAAAACATAGTGCATTTTTTGCAGTTAACATGCATTTACCGTGTTCAGTGAATTAAACGAAGAACAGAACAATGGCGCTCTCTATAGAGTATTAAAATTTAATATTAAATCAGCAAAATTAATAATTAAACCCAGATATAAAATTTGGTGTATTTCTGCACAATAGACAGTAATATACAAGTATCATGTTCATCACAAAAAAACATAGGGCTAATAATACGAAATTAGGAGCAGAGCCAAAAATTGGCGTGAAAAATGAGTGATTCTGGCAACAATGCGGTTAAAAGTATATGAGAGTTACAAGAATGGAGTTAATAATCTGCAAAACATGCTAGCTGAATTTCATCAATTGATATAGGACACGATTAAGATTAATTACCCAAGCAGAGGATACCAGTCCTTCTTGTTGAGTGCTTAAAGTCAAAATTGAATCCACATCTATTTATATCAAAACTATCTATGTATGTAAAAAACACAGCATATCAGCGCCACCTGTTGGGTAGTATACACCAAAACATAATCAGCATTGATTTATGTCAAGGTCTAACTCAATCTGAAGTTTGATGAAACTCCATCCATTAGTTATTGTGAAAGAACAACAAATGTTATGCCACACGCAGACATTTAAAAAGAGTCAAATCATACTCAGTACATCACAAAATTTGTAAATCCATAAAAAAGGTCGAAAATGGTCACGTTATCAATACTTCTTTTTCATGTATATAGAATAATGTAAAAATTAAAATTTCATGAAAATATAGCTAGTCATTTTCGTGAAATTGCGAAAGAATTGCAATGCAACCATTTTCAATATTAAAACTTTAAAAAATTAAATTTACTTTATGTCATATATAGTGGTAGCCAAAAACCTTTTTATCACATGAAAAAAAAAATTGAACTCTACATCAGGATTTCTGTAATCAAAATGGTTGAAATTAAGAATTTCGTAATTACTCATGGTATTTCATGATGGGTAACAGCTTCGACTCACATTTTTCGTTGAATTGAAAAAAAAAATGTTAGCGCCTTACTCTACGATTTTTGTAATCAACACAATCAAAATAATAATTTTCTAATTATATAATCTCAATATATTTCAAAAATACTGCAGTCGTATTCAATACCGAATATATCGTTCAATGCTGAATATCACCTCATTTAAAAAACATGTTGGAAATTGTACGTCAAACGTGACAAATGAGGTGCATTCGTACTATAACTAGTTTCAGTTAAATTAATTATATCGGCTGTTATTATGATTTGATTAATTTCAATAATAAAATAAATACATTTTAAGTTGGAACATTTTATCTTTTGTTGACATTTACTGAAAATTCCAATGGAAAACTAAAGCCTAGCTTTGAAAATTTCAGAACTTGAAATCCATATTTAGACTCTTTTTCCATTTAATATCTATTTTTCCGGAAACATCTATATAGAAAACTGTCGGTAAATTATATGATTGCTATAATTAAACACTTTTATTATACAAATTCGGTTTTTAATTTCAGTAATACGGAAATAATATAACTCCATCTTCAATATCACGTAATCACCACGGCAACTTAGAATCATTACCTATCATGGGATATCATCGAATTAATGACGTATGATAGGATTTAATAAAATGAAGATTGTCGCTATACCTTGGTCATAGAGGTTATAAAATGTCATATACGTCATATGAGGGGGTTAGAATGACAGTAGAGTAAGTCAATATTTAGTAATTTGAGAATGAAGGATTTTGTGAAACTTGTCGCATTGTTATTGCATTAAGTAGTCCAACTTGTTTTTACCGCTAGGGAATTCCTATGTGAACTATGACTTATTTGACTGTTACACTGAATAGAAATTAATATATGTTCAGAGAAAATATGGTTATTTAGATTTTTCAAATTTTTGACTTATTCCACTGTCATTCTAACCTCCTCATATATCTATATTATAAAGGACAAACGTGTCCGTGCGTAACGCTGACGTCATTTTGCAAAAGACATCGCTTTACGATAAAATTTCTGTTTTGCGATTTTTGCTACTGATTTGTTTAAAATTTTTAAAAATCGCATATTTTTAATTTTTACACCGTTATATAGGGTAAAAATCTACATTCAAATACATTTTTTTTTGAAAACTGTATCGCAATTTACTCATTTATTATAGAATTTAAATTAAATTTCAAGCATGATTTTTTTTTAATGTAATCTATATCGCTTGCAGCATATTACAAAATATTAATCCCCTTGCACTTTAAATAATATAAATATTTCAAAAGTTGTTTCCAGGTAATATTCAATAGCAGAATTAAAACTTTAGTAACCAATAAATAAAATAGTAGAAATAAAACACAAATTTAACGGACATGTATATGAAATAAGCGTTTAAAACCGCTGAAATATATCAGAATAAAAAAAAAAAAACTTTTGTAGATAATGAAATTTTTAGCGATTTCTTCGGCTATTAACTTCTTGCACGGGGTCAATACGAAATTACGGCTTTTAATAAATTTCAAAATTTTATTTGAATGTGTAATAGACATATTTCATATAAAAATGCTCTTTGGTGTTAGGAGGCAATCTAAAAAAATTACTAAATGTAAAAAAATTGTTTTCACATATATTCTCTATCTCGGGAAGCCGCGGTTTGGATGCCCTAGTGACTATAACGTCATACATGTGAGATAACTTGGCAATATAGCTCGGTCGCTTGACGGTTAATGCTCGGAAGCTGCTATAACAAGGAAGTACCGATTTTTAAAAATTCAAAATACTTACAAAATGTTTTAATTAATATATTTTTAAGTTTTGATTTGACTCTCATAAAATTTTAATGACTCGACAAAATTCTGTAACAATTTTACGTATTAAATTTCAGACCATTTGGTTGGGTTGTTTTTACGCTGTTATATGCGGACAGACGGATAGACAAACAGATGGACTGATCAGTGATGAGACTGATAGGTGCTACGTATTTATGTAGTTACCAACGCACCTAACAATCGTTAGTAATTAAAAAATCTGCTATTAATCCTAATAATATTATAAATCCGATTGTGTGCAAATATTAGGCTGAATCCAGCGTCACAATGGAGCATTTAATGATCCTGTATGTTTGCATATAGATTGATTATAACCCTCAAATGAACATAGGCTGGTTTTTGTTTATTTTATTCAAATATTTTTCTTAATAATTCAAAATTTCATTATTTTCATAGAGAATAAATGGACATTTTTTCGTATATTTTAAAATGGTTAAATTTACTTTACCGTTGCTAATACTTTATCGTTGCCAAAACTAAATCAAAATCCGGAATAATAATTTTTACTCAACAATTTAGTTTCAATTGAAAAATTTTCACGTGAAAAATGAAAATGAAATAAAAAAAATAATTAAAAAAAAGATTAAATAATATTAGAAATAAAACGTATTTTTTTAGTTTTTGATAATAATACAAGGTTTCAATATGCGTAATCATAGCAAACAGGCGAATATGACATCATACATCGAAAATAAAGCGTATATGCTTTTATGGTGAAATAAAATGATCTTGGGTTTTTCTTTACTTTTTTTCTTTTTTTTTCTTTCGTATGGTAACAATACTTGACGTTTTGCCGTCTGCGCATGGCTAATATAACTATACCGTATTTTTCATTTAAATTTTTAAAAAGTAAAAATAAGTTTGAAAAGAAAATGGTTAGCAAATGTCAATAATATGCTCCGCAAAATTATCCATGTCGAAAATGATGTCATGGCTAGCGAGAAATTGTTATTTTCATTCTTAAAACTAAAATAAATAACTCGATTACCTAAAAAAAAATGACGAATGTTAATAGTTCCGTTTTTGTTGATAAAACCTAAAGATTTAATATTATTTCGTTAAAGTAACATAATTTACCCTATGCCAGTATTGAAATTAATTTCTTGGAAAAGAAAATTAACACGAATTATGTCATTAAAAAGGGATTTCTCTGCGGAAAAAAAGACGTCATATTTGAAATAAAACGGGAATTTTCCAATATGTTTTAAAATGAGTATGAATGAGTATACTGATTATTAAGCATGAGTATCCGTTATATACAGATGAGAGTTTTCTGCTAAAAATCACATCATAATTTTAAGAAAAGGAAAATGAACACGAATCTATTATATTAAAATCTCACCGTGTGTTTGTATTTCGCAACTACTCCTAGACTATCGAACACAACGCGATTCACTTAATTCCGGTTATCATTGATCCGAGGATGTCACACAAACTCTTATAATTAAAAAAATTAAATTAGATGCCAAGATTTTTTTTTTTTTTTTTTTTTTTTGTAAATTTTAACGAAGTTTCCCTAAAAACGGAAAGTAAATTACTCCATATTTGTGTATAAAAAAGGAGAAATAAAACAGATCAGTATATTTTTTACACCATTTTTTCATTAAAACTGAAAAACAGAATTTATTTTCACTTTGAATAGATGGTGAGAACAAAATCATGATTTCAGTAAATTAACCGAAAAATAAAAACATATTCAAACTTCATTCAAGCTTCATGAATCAATTTTTTCTGGAGAACAAGAATTGCCTGTCAACATACTGTCATTTAGAAAACAAGATTTGTTTCAGCTATACATTAAACCAAGGAGGCAAAATTGAATTTAAAGAAAAAGCATATACTATTTTTAATTAATCTTTTTTTGAAGGATGGCTGTTAAAACGTTTCACAAAGGCGTTAAAAGTAAAATTGTCTATCAGGTAAAATTGACATTTGTTTTTACCCAATTGGTCTATTTCCACGATTTTATTTGGCCCTCCTTTTTGCATTGGTTGCAATTTCATTTTCGCGATTATTTGGCACAAAATGAGACTGAGTTATGTCAAGGTAACTATAACAAAAAATACCGTATTGTCTCCTATGAAATGTGATAAATAGTTAATTAATTATTAACGTTTTTAACTATCAGAAGTAAAATATTTTGCTTAATTAATGTATTTATTCTTCTTTTAATGTTGCGTGAACGAAGTCACGGGTAACAGCTAGTAATGCATATAACTCCAAAAGTCTCATGCTTTACATGCTGGTTTAGAAGTAAATTATTAAAACTAAGTTCTTTCATTATCCAGTTTTCTTTTAAAAAATAGCAAAGGTAAACTTCCGTGTTTACCTTGTGAGACATACTAATGTCCAGATGTCAACCAAAGAAGTTCACAATGACGAATGAACGACATCGAAGCCATTGTTAACTACCTTTCTTTCTGCTACATTCCAAAAGAAAACATCAGGAAGCAAATCAAATCAATTTAGGTCTTTTCAAAGAAATATATCAAAGGAGTATTTAATGGAACTTTCAAGAGCAGAAAGCAAAGATTTAATGAAATCATTTATCGAAGTTCGCATGATACAAACAAATAGTTTTATTAGTTATTTGAGATATTTAATGTACTGGTAAGACAATTTACATTGTATTTGTAGTAAATAAACTTTTATTACATTCTCTAAAGAATTTTATTTAAAAAATTGGAACCGTTTCGAGTTGATGCTTTAACTTTTTAAGAAGTAGGAATTTTTTTAAATATGTAAGTAATAAATCGCGTACTATCCTACGATTAAACAAGAAGATTTTTTTTAAATATTAGTAGTAAGATGTTTATGACGATCCCCTGACGATCCGCTATTGGATAAACTCAAATCTGTTGTCAAAATAGTGTGCTACCATTTGAAAAAAATGTGTAGTGATCTATTTCATAAACAAAATTCATATTTGGAAAGAACAATCCCAGTCAAATGGTATTTCTCGCATCTCTTTGCGATAATTTGATGATAAAATTGCGTAAGAGTTCCGGTTTTCTTTTGTCCAACATTACCAATGTAGCAGTGTTTTAATGTATTGTTATTAAAGAACATTGTATGTAGATACAAATTACTTTCATTACCATTTCATCATTCAAGATTTCCTCAATAACACGAACTAAACGGCTATTAGGAAAAGATTAATTTGTTTATCATTAAGTTTAATTTGAAATGCAATGAAAATAGGTATTTTTTACAAAATAATTTTCAGTTTTTTTTAGTTTTCATTCATATATTTCATTTTGTGATAGCTAAGGTTTTTTTAATAGAGGAACTGGGATTTTATTATTTTTTAGAAAATTACGGCTTCGTTTATAAAAATGCAAATAGCGATTTCTTGTGGAGAGGGAATGTTTTTCTAAATACAGCCTATAGACTATCTGAATTGTAGAAAAGAAACAAACATGAATGGAGGAATATTGAAATTTTATGCATTCACATTTTTGCCTAAAGATAAGAATTCAAAACCGATATCTGGATTTTTGAAAACAAATTTTATAGCAAATTGTTGTAAGATTATATTCAATATAAATCTTAAACTATAATACATTTTTTAAGATTTTTTCAAAACTAAATTTATAGAAAAGTACAACAAGCTCATCACATAGTTTAACAATGGCAATCATGTGTATATCTGAATATACCATAATTGGAAATGCAGTCGGATTTTATCAAAATACCTTTTTTTTTCATAGCCGGGAGATAAGTTTTTTTTTTGTCTAGTTATTTCCAAAATAAATAAATGACGCCCTTAAAATATTTTCTATAAATGAAAAGGAATGAACTTAAATTGTTAAACATTTTAAAGTAAATGTCGTAAGCATCGTATAATAAATAAAGTAAATCATAAAAGATAATATTATAAAAATGTTTACCAAAAACGACGATGATGCCAAAATGATTAAGATTATTCCGCGGAACTAATGTCCATTGCATTGGAGTATTTTTAACAGAAATGAAAATATTGTTGGCTAATACATGGTTAGTGAAAATAGTTTTCAAATTCGACTTGTTTCTTTCAAAAAGTAATAAGTGTTGCATATATATATTTTTTTACTATGTGTTACAAATGTCATAATTAAAAGAATGTTGCTTGCCAAATTTGTAGTACAATAGACAACTACTTTTACATATTTTAAAGAATTCGCTTGAGGAAAGATGTTATTTTCAATTTTTGTTGAGTTTCGTGAGTCATGGTCAACACTATGAAAACTCTAATAAACATAACGCCAAAGATACGTACATTATTGACCTATTCTAAATTATTTAATGAAAATTATGTACATAACTTGAAATATTTCATTAAAATAGAAATATTATATAAAGGACATTTCACTTAATTTGCAAAATCAATATAAATTATTTGTTTTGTTTGTAACTAGCATATTCATTGAATAAAAAAATACAACAATTATTATTATTTTTTTAATATCAGGACAAATTTGAATACGTTGTTTGTAATTAAATATTAAGCCATCTATTCTTTAACTTCCAAAAATAAGCACAATTATACTTCAGTACATAGGCACTTGACATTAATAAAAAAAATTGCACATATATGCGTCATTAGTTTTTGAAAACGTTATTCTTATCTGATCATTTATGATACTCCAAGAATTTGCTTTAAATATTAATATTTTAAGCTGTTGCATTTTAATTTAGTTAAGCGAGTATTGTCAAGCTTTGTAGTGTGGATTGCCATACTTTGGTATAAAGTTTGAATCTGCACGTGCGCCGTATTCATACGGATCCATTTACTTATAAATGTACTCTCGATCGGCCAACCTAGAACCGGAATCCAAAGCTTGCAGTTAGAAACTACTGATCAGTGCTTTAGACAGTATAGTAAACAGTAAATAGTGGGGTAGTGGCAGATATAATAACAGTCTAAAATAAAGCAGAATAATAAATAATACACAATAGTTTCAATTTAATGAGATGAAATTTAAATGTAACCTTATTTAGCAGGAAAACGTATCGGAAGATAACGTTAAATTAGTCACAGAGTAACGCACTCAGCAATCTAATGCTGAGAATAATATATATATGGGACGATAATAATGGAAGTGACCATAATTAGTACAAATATTATCATAAGATTATAATAGAATGTAACTTTAAAAAAAGACAAAAATTCTGTGAAATGGTTTTTAGAATAACGTACTTAATTATCGAAAAATATATTTAAATAATAGTTTAGTGTTGGATTAATTTCCTTATCCAAATCTTTGCACACTTTCGTAAGTTCAAATAATTCATCATAATAACACAGCAAATATATTTACATTTAAAATAATTTGATTTAACCAACAACTTATTCGTAAAACGTAAGACAAATGCAATAAGATTTGATCTGTACTCAAACGTACATGACTCTGTAAATAAATGAGGATATTAATTGAGAAGTTTCCAGTTCCCCTGAGAGAGGTTTATGCCTGATATTTGAAGTGTTTGTTTAGCTTTCGAATTTCGTGAATAGAAGGTAATAGTAATTTAATTTTAAAGCACATAAATTAATAGTTCGTAAAATACACATAATCTGCTTATTTAAGACACATTTTTTTTTTCTAGGAAAAGTAAATTCACTTATAATTCCATATAGATATTGGAGATCAATTTATCAATGAGAATAAAAAATACTAAATTATAGTTTAAAGATATCAATGACTCATACAAATCATACATTATGTTCAGGGTGTCCCCAATTAGAGATACTAGCCACATCTATTTCAATTACTGGATTAAAAAGTGGATAATAGTGATATTTAGATTAAATAATAAAGAAAGTACTAATATTTTACGAAAGAACTATTTTTAAATGCAACAACCACTCTTTTAAGTCCTTTAGGTTGGGAAATTACATAAATAAATTGCCATGTTTGTTAAGAAAAAAATATGGAAAATGAATTCATACATGTAGTTTAAATATATTGCAAAGCAACCTAAATACAATAATTTTTCTTGTTATCATAGCAAGCAAAACATGCATTTTCTGGCCAATATGTCTAATTGCAAACATACTACTTTAACGAATTATATCAAGGGCATTTCTTAATTATTTTGTTCTTTTTATAATGGGAAAAGTACGTCTACATACTTGTATAAACAGTTATCATAATAAAATTTTACATGAAATTTTAAATCACGCCTCATGAACAATTTAAAAATTTAAAACATACCGTTTGTAAGATTTTCTGTACATTACTCTTTTTATGGATGAATCCTGCATTTCATCTCGGAAAATCCAGAAATATTTTTTTTTTTCAAATCGATATAATTAAATTTAATTTTTTATGATATTTAAATTTCATGTTTCCTCTTAAGAACATTCACTTGTAAAAAATTAATATGCAACAGCAAAAGTAAAAAGTGTTTTGAAGACACAATTATCGTAGGAGATGTAAATTTTCAGGTGGACGAAAAATGTCCGGGCCAGGATTCAAACTTGGGATTTCTTGGCTGAAGCTGCCATACTCTACCAACTGCGCCACCCCGGTCGAATCGGCCGGACCTAATTCATCCAGTTAACATTATTGATCATAGCATCTAGTCTGATATCTGAATCAGCTCAGGAGTATAAATCGCAGGTAATTTGGAAGTCCAGTAAACGCTGGATTCGTGCGCTGGTAAATCGTGATTACACTAGATTAATTTTAACACAATTATTCAAATTGGTATTGAAATCATCAATTATCCTATTTGGGCCCCAGAATTTGTGATAATTTCGAGCAACACAGACAAAAAAAAACTTACCTATTGTAAGTTTCTAGAAATATATTCAATTCTTTTATATCCATAGAGGAACTAGGTAAATTTTATCATTGTTTTTGTTCCTTTAAAATGTAATTATTTTTATAAAAAGTTCACAAGGTGTCAGAAAATTCTTACCCTGATTACAAAATTTATTTCTATAGACTATTAGCTTAAAATAAGTCATCTCTTTCCTTATAATGAATTTTTCCGAAATTTTCTGCCCACGTGCCTGGTTCTTACCATCTACAGTTTTGCACGTTTGAGTGGTCCAACTAAAGCTCTGTTGAAAAGCGCTCTCACGCAGATAACCAGCGTCCTCACCGTCTTTGAATGTCAATTTTCTATCCCGATGATTCAGTCCCTGACAACCCCCCTATCGCGTTAGGATTGCATTTCCAACACTACATTGCTATGTGTTTCCGAGTCGTCTAGGTGTAACCCACCCCTCCTAGAAGTTTGTTCCTCCAGTTTTGAATCATCCTGTATATAAGATAGACATGTGGGTGTAAGGCCAAAATATTGGAAAACAAACCGAGTTTTTTTGTTGCACGTTTCTGTAATGTGGCAGCATGAAACACAGGCTTGGTAGAAAGTAGCACACCTACTCGAGAGTGAATTTCTGGCCATATAATACATATTTACATTACTCAACACCGCAGTAGAGATCGATGTAATGTCTGTGATTATCCCTTGTCTCAGAATTGCAATATATGATGCACTGATTCCTCTGCAGTGCTTTTAGTGACCAGGTCTCGTAATACCAGGGGACACACTTTTACCTGATTTGGGAACATTTCCGGTTTCCTGGATACTGACATTGTTACACTATAGCCACGTTACGGTAGCCGGAAACAAAGTAAAACTTGGTTAGTTTTCCAACATTTTGATACCAGTTTCACATGTTTCTTTTACATATATAGCGGATATGAATACATTTTTGCAATCAGGGAAATATTTTTATTTTATTCCGTATATCTATTTAATCATTTCTGTCCTGATTAAAGTTAAACAGTTTGATATTTTGAGATTTTGACCCTCGCCAGTAGATAAGAATTTTCTTAGTCGCCAGTTGCTGGCCAGTAATTATTACCTTATTTTAATAGCCATCTACTGTTTACTATGAATACTGCTATTGATAGAACGGCAGTTGAAAACTGAAAAAACAAGAATATATAGAAATTACTTACATACGTTATATTTAAAGATAACAATAGAGAAAAAAGTGAGATTATTTAGTTGATAAGACAAAATTTTAATCGCCATATGTCAAAGTTCAATCACTTATTGGTGACTGAAAAGATTTTTTTATGCTTTAGGTAATAAGACATGTGCTGCATGAAACAGTATCTCATTTCTAATATTCTTAATATTTTTTTCCCACTGCGTACCAAAGTAATAGAGGATATGCTTGTTTAAACTATAGAATTAATATCTATACAAACTCAATTCAACTCAACCAAATCTGACTTTCAAAATTTCATCTTAGTCAGCGTGGAACATTAAAAAAAATTTAAAAAAATAAACATATTCAGACTATTAACTTATTTAAAGCTTCAAGTTTCTTATCATTGTTAAGGTAGGTTATTGAAAATTAAATTGATATTTTCGTGAGTTAGTATTTATAATTCAACATATGTAACCTAAAATTACTACCCTCCTTAAAATGTGAATTTCAGAATATTTTATATTTGTGATCTAGTTGTATCAATTCTGTGTAAAAACAAGGAATTATTATTTACAGAATTATTTTAACTTCGAAATTTATGAGATATATATATATATATATATATATATCCGCGAATAATTTATATAATTTACTGAGAATAAAGCAATATAAATTTTATGAAAATATGATATACATTTTGTACCATTTGTCATCAAATTTTATTGCTCAGATGAAAATCTATCTATCTAAATTTCCATTACCGTGTTTTAATATTGAATATGATAAGACTGGTATTAAATTTTAATACCAAAATTTTATGAAGTATAAAATTTTATAATGACAACAGCATAAAGATTTTGTATTATTATTCCATTGATATTATATTTAAATATCCCTTAAATTTGCAATTTTAAGATTTTTTAACATTACCATCTATGTAATATTTACATATTATTTATATATATTAATTTATCTAACGAATAATTAATTATTTTTATCTATTGTTTTGCATATGCAATTTATGAAACAATATTACTGTTTTTACAAAAATTAATGTTTACATTGAGAATTTTAAATTTTTAATGATTATGCTACCTACATGATTTCTGATAAAAATTATATTTCTAATTTCGAAACACTCTCTTTTTAAAATTAACAAGCTATATATTTACACAAGAATGAATTAATTATTTTGCGGCTTTTGCTATGCAACTAATGAAACATTCATAATTAATGCAATTAATAGAAAATAAATGTGTATCCATTGATAGGAATAATTTCATTCACTTTTATGCTAATTAATTATTCTTTTAATTCAGGATAAATGCGCATTTTTCCTGCTTCACATACATTTATTGCATTCAATGACTGGCTGTAATGTTAAACAAATATGTTTAGTTTACAAGAAAAGATATCCTTAAGGAATTGCTAGCGGGAAATACATTCTGAGGGAATGAATTGATTAAGCTTAAAAAACATTTCAACTGTTTAATTATACTTATGGAGAATAAATGACTTCGTTACATATTTTTAAAGGAGTTTAACAGTATTATCTTGAAAAAAAAAACTGTCTGTACACTGTTAAATTTGCAGCAAACTGTCCAGTCATTCTACCATTTTTATAGAAAACGGTTACATAACTGTAATTTAATTCTAATCTGACTATAGCATGCACAATAATGTTGTCAGAATAGAGTTAAAATACGATTATGTACCCCTTTTCTATAAAAACGGTAGAATGACTGAACAGTTTGCTGCAAATTTTTAGCTGTGTAGTATATTTTTTAGCAATATTTCCATAAAAGTATTGTCAGTACTTTCTTAAAAACAACTTTCACTGTTTCATTATACCTACCAGCTGGGGATTCCGAACTACGTTCGGAAAAATTAGCTTTGTGTTCAACTCGATATAACAATAAAATCGCTGTACAAAACACATAAAAATAAATTAAATGAAAAAGTTAAAAGTCCTAAATAAAAATTCTGGTGTGAAATATTATTATGAAACTAGTGTAAAATTTCCCATCGTTCTAGTGTTAACACGAAAGAAAAATACAGTAGTCAATAGAGCGATTACATTGTTAAATAAGAGGTAATAAATGCAATGAAATCAAAAAGGTTTGTCAGAAAGATAGTTACACATGGTTGCTTCATGTTTTTATTAATTAATTTATTTATTTATTGTTTGTTTGTTTAGGTCGATTGAGGCATTTATACGCGATTGACGTAGAGCCAACTTGTTCACCACAGTTCGGTAGGAATTTGCTTTATCTTATGATTTCTATCGAAGCACAAGTCATATTAACTTCTTAATTGACACAAAAGAGCCGAGATATGTTTTTTTCAGTAATGCAAACAAGCAGTAATCATCGGAAGATTATTTAGGACTTCCAATGTATGAGTCACCTACATCAGGTTTTTTTTTTCCTGAAGATAGAATGTAAGGTACTCCCAAACCTCTTACTCTAAACTTTCAGAAAATCATCGAAAAAACTTTTTAATATTTTCCTGTACACCTTCTGAAATATAATAGTTATTTTATAGTATTAGATATTTCTAGAGAAACACATTATTTATACAACCATAAAAGTTTTCAACTCTACAATAGATTTTATATAAAACGTGTACTTAACCCTTTCAGGGGCAAAGTACTTTCAGTACTAAAATGTTGAAATAAATGACTGGCACCGGAATTTACAAAAAAAAAAAGAATTATTTGGAAATAAGAAAAAAAGGCTATATTTCACATACATATTAAATGGAAAAGTGTTTAGCGAAATTCTGGTGTCATTGTGGCGTTTGGGAAGTAAAATTAAGTGGTTTCGTAAACATACCACTGCCCCTGAAAGGGTTAAATAGGTTAAAAAAATGCATTATGAGAAAAAAGGAAAGAAATACACACGTATACTGTTTGTTTACAAATTAAAAAGCTCTTCTTAGGTATTTTTTTATTGTAAAACTACATAAATTACCTATTTTTGGAATTGTTTTGGTTTCTTTTAGTTTTCAAATACAAAATTGAAAATTCGAAAATTTCAAGTATTTTATTTAACGTTACAAAGACATATATATTTTCTATGGCATTATGAGGATTGCCATACTGGCTGAATATTCTAAAAATAATTGGTCGTTATACTAATCTATTAACAATAAACAATTTCATTGCAAAATTTAATTTTAATATATTTAAATTTACAATTTTTTATTCTATTCCGTATATTACATAATTTAGCGGAAAAACACTCTATAAAAATTGACAAACACATTAGAAGTTTTAAGAAATATCTTTCATTTAATTAAATTTCATTTTCTCTTCAAAAATATTATGTTCTCTTGGCATGTATAATTATTTTTTATAAGTTGCTTTGTACTGTTAATCAAATTATGAAGATTGATCTATAACTAGGCAAATACAGTTATTGAAAGTAAATAATTCAATTAGAAGTAAAACCATCAGACGATTAATGAGTAAATTTCATCTGAATGCTTTTATGTTAAAAGCTTCGAACTAGTTTGCTATGGAATACAATTTACTCTTTTTTCGATAATCAAATATATAAAACAATGAAATGGGGTAGTAAAACGTGTACAATTTGTTAAACGCAGCAAATAATTGCATGTTTTATAATAAAAAAATATATTTCACAGGCTTTGTACTTACATTTGATAAAGACAGAATCAACTCTGTTTCCGTAGCAATCACTTTGATCTGGACCAAATAAATGTATTTCCGTTTAAGCCAGAAAATTTATTCAAAAATAATTAAAATCTATGCCACACAGAAATACGTTAAATACTTAAGTGAAATAGTATTGAACAAAAACTCAGGTTTGAAATATTTTTATGTGTTTTAAGTAAAATTTCCAGCCGTTCTAAGATAAAGATATATTTGTGCAAACAAATACTGTTATATGTGTCGGTGAATTTCCATTTATTGAATTTTTATTATTAGTAGTTATTAGTAGACATTAAAAACATTAGCATTTTAAATATCTTCATAACACTATTAACTAGTCGGATGTGCCAATCCCAAAACGTTCTTCTATCTCACACAGGTTTCGCATACACTAAAAACGAATCACTACTTATTCATATCAAGGTCTAACTGAATCTAAAGTTTTATTAAGTTCTGTGCATTAGTTGTTCAGATATGACTATCGCTAATATCGTGTAAATCTTGCAAAATGAAGCATAGCAGCGCCACCTGTTGGGAGATTTAGACCAAAACCTAATCAACAATAACTTATGACAACGTCTAACTGAATCTGATGTTTGATGAAAATCCGTGCATTAGTTCTTGAGATATACTTATCGTGATAATAATGAAAAAAGTAGCATAGCAGCACCACCTATTGGGCTATTTACGCCAAAACGTAATCAGCATCTCTTTATGTCAAGGTCTAACAGAATTTGAAGTTTGATGAAATTCCGTGCATTAGTTCTTCAGATATAGTTATCGTGATAATAATTAAAAAAGTAGCATAGCAGCGCCAGCTGTTGGGCTATTTACACCAAAACGTACTCAGCATCTATTTATGTCAAGGTCTAACAGAATCTGAAGTTTGATGAAATTCCGTGCATTAGTTCTTGAGATATAGCTATCGTAAAAATAATGAAAAATGTGGTATAGCAGCGCCACCTGTTAGGATATCTACACAAAAATATAATCAGCGTCTAGTTATGTCACGGTCTATTTGAATCTTAAGTTTGAGCAAAATAACTGCATTAGTTCTTGAGATAGAACTATTGCGGATATCGCACAACATTAAGCATAGCAGCGCCACCTGACGGGCAATTTTCCCTAAAAACTAATTAGCGCCAATTTATATTAGGACCTAACTGAATCTAAAGTTTTATTAAATTTCGTGCATTAGTTCTTGAGATAGAGCGCCCACAAAATTTTTGTCACATACAGACAGACAGACGGACAGACAGAGTCACAGACAGACATTTTCTAAAAGCAGTAAAATCGTGTTCAGTACCTTCTAAAACGTATAAATCCGTCGAAAACCGGAAGTCGAAAATTTTCATAAATCCAATACTTTCTTCTTGTACAGATAGAAGAAAGTAAAAATGAAGACTATAGTATAGAAATTGTGATAGTTTATCATGTTCAGTGGTTACCTCTAACTTAGAATATATATACATTTCACAGAACGTCATATTTTTAATACAAGACATAAGAATGTGTAGAGAAAATTTCACCAATTTGCACTTATAATAGAGTAGAAATCTTTGAGTATATATTAGAACCCTAACAACACAGTTAATTAAGGGTATATTTCTATGATTTCACAGATTTTAACAAGTATCAAATTCACAAAGGTGGCCAACATGAGACTTAATTATTTAGATAGATTATAATCCCAGTTTAACATCACTTTCTAACTCCACTGTGAAAGCAGTGTGATTTTTTTTTTCATTTGCAACTCGACAAAAAATAGAACATTGCAAAGTCACTGTGTTTTGGATACAACTCATCTTCCACGTTATGTGACGACAATTTTCGAAAATAAGAGTTGCATATCGACCACGAGGCATTCACATTTAGGAAGTATTTTCGTTACGGTGCTATGAAGACAGTAATAAGTATAACCTTTTTAAGAGACTATAAAAGTTGACAAAATGCAGTGATAATTTGTTGATATTCATATTCTATTAAACATTGTTTTCATTTATATTTAAATCTTTTTCTCTTTCTTACAATATTTAAGTACACTTTGTAACTTATTTCATTGTATTAGCTAAAGCATAAACTGTTCCTTACAAGAAAGGAATTTTAATAAGAACATAAGAAAGCATATTTTAAAAGTATTATTATTTTTTAATGATTTCATGTAGATTCATTTAATATACAAACTAGCATGCTGTAGCCATCATAAAAGTTTCTTCTATACCAATACAATATATTACTTTATAATAGCGTCAAAACATAGTGCATTTTTTGCAGTTAACATGCATTTACCGTGTTCAGTGAATTAAACGAAGAACAGAACAATGGCGCTCTCTATAGAGTATTAAAATTTAATATTAAATCAGCAAAATTAATAATTAAACCCAGATATAAAATTTGGTGTATTTCTGCACAATAGACAGTAATATACAAGTATCATGTTCATCACAAAAAAACATAGGGCTAATAATACGAAATTAGGAGCAGAGCCAAAAATTGGCGTGAAAAATGAGTGATTCTGGCAACAATGCGGTTAAAAGTATATGAGAGTTACAAGAATGGAGTTAATAATCTGCAAAACATGCTAGCTAAATTTCATCAATTGATATAGGACCCGATTAAGATTAATTACCGAAGCAGAGGATACCAGTCCTTCTTGTTGAGTGCTTAAAGTCAAAATTGAATCCACATCTATTTATATCAAAACTATCTATGTATGTAAAAAACACAGCATATCAGCGCCACCTGTTGGGTAGTATACACCAAAACATAATTAGCATTGATTTATGTCAAGGTCTAACTCAATCTGAAGTTTGATGAAACTCCATCCATTAGTTATTGAGAAAGAACAACAAATGTTATGCCACACGCAGACATTTAAAAAGAGTCAAATCATACTCAGTACATCACAAAATTTGTAAATCCATAAAAAAAGGTCGAAAATGTTCACGTTATCAATACTTCTTTTTCATGTATATAGAATAATGTAAAAATTAAAATTTCATGAAAATATAGCTAGTCATTTTCGTGAAATTGTGAAAGAATTGCAATGCAACCATTTTCAATATTAAAACTTTAAAAAATTAAATTTACTTTATGTCATATATAGTGATAGCCAAAAACCTTTTTATCACATGAAAAAAAAATTGAACTCTACATCAGGATTTCTGTAATCAAAATGGTTGGAATTAAGAATTTCGTAATTACTCATGGTATTTCATGATGGGTAACAGCTTCGACTCACATTTTTCGTTGAATTGAAAAAAAAAAATGTTAAAGCCTTACTCTACGATTTTTGTAATCAACACAATCAAAATAATGATTTTCTAATTATATAATCTCAATATATTTCAAAAATACTGCAGTCGTATTCAATACCGAATATATCGTTCAATGCTGAATATCACCTCATTTATAAAACATGTTGGAAATTGTACGTCAAACGTGACAAATGAGGTGCATTCGTACTATAACTAGTCTCAGTTAAATTAATTATATCGGCTGTTATTATGATTTGATTAATTTCAATAATAAAATAAATACATTTTAAGTTGGAACATTTTATCTTTTGTTGACATTTACTGAAAATTCCAATGGAAAACTAAAAGCCTAGCTTTGAAAATTTCAGAACTTGAAATCCATATTTTTAGACTCTTTTTCCATTTAATATCTATTTTTCCGGAAACATCTATATAGAAAACTGTCGGTAAATTATATGATTGCTATAATTAAACACTTTTATTATACAAATTCGGTTTTTAATTTCAGTAATACGGAAATAATATAACTCCATCTTCAATATCACGTAATCACCATGGCAACTTAGAATCATTACCTATCATGGGATATCATCGAATTAATGACGTATGATAGGATTTAATAAAATGAAGATTGTCGCTATACCTTGGTCATAGAGGTTATAAAATGTCATATACGTCATATGAGGGGGTTAGAATGACAGTAGAGTAAGTCAATATTTAGTAATTTGAGAATGAAGGATTTTGTGAAACTTGTCGCATTGTTATTGCATTAAGTAGTCCAACTTGTTTTTACCGCTAGGGAATTCCTATGTGAACTATGACTTATTTGACTGTTACACTGAATAGAAATTGATATATGTTCAGAGAAAATATGGTTATTTAGATTTTTCAAATTTTTGACTTATTCCACTGTCATTCTAACCTCCTCATATATCTATATTATAAAGGACAAACGTGTCCGTGCGTAACGCTGACGTCATTTTGCAAAAGACATCGCTTTACGATAAAATTTCTGTTTTGCGATTTTTGCTACTGATTTGTTTAAAATTTTTTAAAATCGCATATTTTTAATTTTTACACCGTTATATAGGGTAAAAATCTACATTCAAATACATTTTTTTTGAAAACTGTATCGCAATTTACTCATTTATTATAGAATTTAAATTAAATGTCAAGCATGATTTTTTTAAAAATGTAATCTATAATGCTTGCAGCATATTACAAAATATTAATCCCCTTGCACTTTAAGTAATATAAATATTTCAAAAGTTGTTTCCAGGTAAGATTCAATAGCAAAATTAAAACTTTAGTAACCAATAAATAAAATAGTAGAAATAAAACACAAATTTAACGGACATGTATATGAAATAAGCGTTTAAAACCGCTGAAATATATCAGAATAAAAAAAAAAAAACTTTCGTAGATAATGAAATTTTTAGCGATTTCTTCGGCTATTAACTTCTGGCACGGGGTCAATACGAAATTACGGCTTTTAATAAATTTCAAAATTTTATTTGAATGTGTAATAGACATATTTCATATAAAAATGCTCTTTGGTGTTAGGAGGCAATCTAAAAAAAATACTAAATGCAAAAAAATTGTTTTCACATATATTCTCTATCTCGGGAAGCCGCGGTTTGGATGCCCTAGTGACTATAACGTCATTACATGTCAGATAACTTGGCAATATAGCTCGGTCGCTTGACGGTTAATGCTCGGAAGCTGCTATAACAAGGAAGTACCGATTTTTAAAAATTCAAATTACTTACAAAATGTTTTTATTAATATAATATATTAAGTACTTAAATTAAAGTAATTGCAGCAACTTCATAATGGATAACTCGAGGTGGACGTTTGAACACATTTAATTTACAATTTAAATAACAATACGTACATCTACACAAACACGTACATCTAACAACACGGAACAGAACATTCTACACATGACAGTAAACAAAACTTAATATCCTTAGTTGCCGTAGATTGCTGTGGTGCTGCCATCTATTACTTACATTTTGAACTAGACACCACAGACTCTCCCCTCCTTACTCTGGATATTTCGTGGGAGATTTTCTTTTCCTGGTGGATCTTCTAGGTACCTGTTGGGAAAAAGAAGAGTTAGTATTTACAGTATCTGTAGCATGATCACTAGAAGTATTGGGCACCATGGATTTCACTTTAGAGTCGACTGGAGCAGGACTTGGAGTATTTGGGAGGACACAGTCATCTGGTTTAGGATTTGGAGGAGCTGGGACAACAGAGTCAGCTGGTTCAGGATTTGGAGTAGATGGAACAACAGAGTCAGCTGGTCGAAGATCTGAGACACTAGGAGGCATTAGCTGAGAATCACTTTTGTGACTTTCTGTACCACTTTCTTCAGAATTTGAATCATTATTTAGATGTATCTTCGAACCGACATTAGTTATCTGATCAACATGCCTTTTCCAAATATTCGAACCAACTTGAATTCTATAATGCAACTTGCCCTCTCTTGCAATAATGCGACCAATTTTCCACTTGGCTTCTGGAGTGTAATTTCTTACAGCCACTTTCTGGTTGATTTGAAATTCTTTTACTTTAGAATTGGCCTTTTTCGCATTTTGTTTATCATGCACAAAATTTGTAACACTTGGAAGTATCAAATCTATTTTCGTTCTTATATTTCTATTGAGAAATAGAGATGCAGGACTTTCCCCCGTAGTAACATGAGGCATCTTCCTATACTGTAAAAGAAAGTTATTTATTTTCATCTGCAATGTACCAGATTCTGAAGATAAGGCTTTTAACCCCTTTTTAAGAATCTGCACATATCTCTCTGCCTGCCCATTTGTAGCTGGATGGTATGGAGCACTAAACCTATGTTTAACCCCATGATTCTTCAAAAATGTCTCAAATTCTTCAGAAGTAAATTGTTTTGCGTTATCTGATACCAGAGATATAGGATACCCGTATCTTGCAAAAAGAGAAGAAAGACAAGTAATTGTATGTTCTGAAGTTGTATTAGGGACAATAAAAACTTCAGGCCATTTACTATGAGCATCAACCACCAGCAAAAGCATTTTACCCATCACAGGACCAAAATAATCTATATGAATTCTTTGCCATGGAGCTGTAGGCCATTCCCAATGATGAGTATCTACCTTAGGAGGATTATTTTTTAAATTGACACAAGTAGTGCAATTTCGTGCAAGATCTTCAATATCTTGGTCAATTCCTGGCCACCAAACAAAACTGCGAGCTAAGGACTTCATTTTCACTATACCAAAATGTCCATAGTGCAAATCATGTAAAATTTGTTTACGGTGAACTTCTGGGATAATTACTCTACATCCTTTTAAAATGCAACTATGTTGAAGAGTAAATTCTTCTTGTTTGCCACCAAAAAGTAAATTTTTAGGAATTGGAGAACCAGAAATTAGATGATGAAAAAGTTGACGTAATAAAGGATCAGATTTTGTAGCTACAGCAATTGATTTGGCGTTTAGAGGCAATGTAGAAATTTGGTTAATTTGAAAAAATTCAGATTCATCAATTACATTACTTGAATTTAATTGTGGGGGTAAATCTTCACTACGTAATGGAAGTCGTGAAAGAGCATCGACATTTCCATGTTCGGATGTTTTCTTATACCGAATATCATATTTAAACGCTTGTAAGTATAATGCATATCTTTGCATCCGAGCAGCTGAAAGAACAGGGATACTTTTATTTGGAGAAAATATGGACACGAGTGGTTTGCTATCTGTAAATAAAGTAAACCTATTACCATATAAATATTGAAAAAATTTCTTTACACCAAAGATAATAGCTAGAGCTTCCTTATCCACCTGGCTATACTTTTTTTCTGCATTCGTAAGCGTTCTGGACACAAAACCAATTGGTTTTTCCACGTTATCTGGCATCACATGCGAAAGAACTGCAGAGATACCATATGGAGAAGCATCTGTCGCTAATACTAAAGGCAATTTAGGGTTGAAATGAGTAAGAACTCTTTCTGAAATAATTTCCTTTTTTATATCTTTAAATGCTTGTTCACAAACAGGAGACCAAATAAATTTTACATTCTTTTTGAGCAAGTGATTTAAAGGATGGGCAATTGTAGATAAATTTGGTACAAATTTAGAATAATATGTGACTAAGCCTAAAAAAGCTTTAACTTGTGACACATTAATTGGTCTAGGAGCATTCACAATAGCTTCAATTTTATCTTGCGTTTTATGAATACCTTGCTTATCAATTTTATAACCACAATATGTAATATGGTCAGCCAGAAAAATTGATTTATCTTTATTTATCCTAATATTATATTCACGTAATCTTTCTAAGACTTGTTTTAGTCTTTTTAAATGAATTTCATCCGTTTCCCCTGTAACACCAATATCATCAATGAACACAGTGACACCATCAATACCACTTAATATTTGTTCGATAGATCGTTGCCAAATTGCTGGAGAGCTAGTAAGACCCATTGGTAACTTTAAAAATTGAAATAAGCCCTTCGGAGTATTTATAGTTAATAGTTCTTGTGATTTTTCGTCTACAGGTAACTGAAGATAAGCTTGATTTAAATCAATTTTCGTAAAATGTAAACCACCACCTAAAGTAGCTAACATGTCCTCTACCCTAGGTAAAGGATATTTTTCCACCTTCAAAAATTTATTTACTGTAACTTTAAAATCTCCGCATAAACGAATTTTCCCATTTGGTTTTACCACTGGAACTATAGGAGTTGCCCACTTACTACTGGTGACAGGTTTAATAATACCCTCATCCTGTAACCTTTGAATTTCATCATTTACTGCATTACGTAGAGCATACGTGACTGTTCTAGCCTTACAAAATATGGGCGTAGAACCTTTTTCTAGATAAAGTTCTGCTTTCAAACCTTTTATTTCACCCACTTTATCCGAAAATAAATCAGAAAAATCATTTAATAATGTTTTCAATTGATCCGTAGAATTTGCAATTTCATTTACATACACAGATTTAAAGTTAGTAGGGAACAAATTAAATGCAGCTACCCAGTCTCTGCCAAATAAAAGTGGGAAATTATCTTCTTTAATTAAATACAATTTAAGATTTTTAGTAATATTTGCATAAGAAACATCTACTGTTACATACCCCACAGGTGTAAACACCTCACCCGTTGCCGTTCTCAACTGAACATCTGGTGGAAAAATTTTATTATTCGGAAAAATTCTCCGAAAACGATTTACAGGTGCCGCAGAAATTCCTGAGCCCGTGTCGACCTCCATTTCAGCTTTAGCTTTATTTTCAATTAAAACCCATACTTTTATAGGTGTAGAACTTTTATCATGACTGACAGATAAAATGTCGACAGTTTGCAATACATTTGTTTGTTTCTGAGAACTGCTTTTACATACTTTACCAAGATGGCCTCGTTTTTTACAAATTTTACATATAGTATTGATATGCTTACACTTATTAGCAAGATGCGATGGATTTCCACATCGATAGCATTGTAATTTATTTTTATTTACATCAAAATTCCCTTTATTTACATTATTTAATTTCGGTTTCTGGAAATCATTTGAAATTTTATTCGGTTGAATATTTTTAGAATATGCCAATTTATTGACATTTACATTTTTATTTTTCAATTCAGATATATCCTGCTCATTATTTTGCAAAATAATTGCTTTTTCAATAGCTTTCTCAAAAGTTAAATCATCTATTTGTGAAAGTAATTTACTTTGGATATTTTCATTTTTTAAACCTCGTAAAAATTGTTCTAACAAATTTTCATTAAGTGTTTCACCAGCAAATGCACAAAATGTGGTTAACTTCTTTAATTTTGAAACAAAATCTTGTATAGATTCGTTCTCATTTTGATAAGAGTTACGGAATTTTATTCTTGAACAAAATTTATTAGGGGCGGGGCTTAGGTGCTTTAACAGAATTTCAACTATTTCGTCGTATTTTAATGCTTCAGGATTTTTCGGAAATGTTAAATCTGACAGCAAATTATACAATTTTGGCCCCATACAGGAAATAATTGCGGGTACCTTTTTTTTTTCTTCAACATCATGTAATAGAAAACTCTGTTCCAATCTCTTTACGTATGATTGGAACGTTTCAATGGAATCATTGTATTCCTTGAAATTTGCAAACATTATGAACTTTTATTTATTTCAGAGAAGAAAAAAAAATGTCAGCACTTACCACCCTCGAAATGATGTACGCCTTCAAAATATTACTGCAGCATATACAATTGTAGATGTAAAAAACGAAACTTCGCCATTTTGCGAATCAGGTGGAATTTCTTCTTATATTAATTCCGGTAAAAACCTTGACCTGCGTCGCCATAATATAATATATTAAGTACTTAAATTAAAGTAATTGCAGCAACTTCATAATGGATAACTCGAGGTGGACGTTTGAACACATTTAATTTACAATTTAAATAACAATACGTACATCTACACAAACACGTACATCTAACAACACGGAACAGAACATTCTACACATGACAGTAAACAAAACTTAATATCCTTAGTTGCCGTAGATTGCTGTGGTGCTGCCATCTATTACTTACATTTTGAACTAGACACCACAATTAATATATTTTTAAGTTTTGATTTGACTCTCATAAAATTTTAATGACTCGACAAAATTCTGTAACTATTTTACGTATTAAATTTCAGACCATTTGGTTGGGTTGTTTTTATGCTGTTATATGCGGACAGACGGATAGACGAACAGATGGACTGATCAGACGACGGCTATAGGTGCTACGTATTTATGTAATTACCAACGCAGCTAACAATCGTTAGTAATTAAAAAATCTGCTATTAATCCTAATAATATTATAAATCCGATTGTGTGCAAATATTAGGTTGAATCCAGCGTCACAATGGAGCATTTAATGATCCTGTATCTTTGCATATAGGTTGATTATAACCCTCAGATGAACATAGGCTGGTTTTTGTTTATTTTATTCAAATATTTTTCTTAATAATTCAAAATTTCATTGTTTTCATAGAGAATAAATGGACATTTTTTCGTATATTTTAAAATGGTTAAATTTACTTTACCGTTGCTAATACTTTATCGTTGCCAAAACTAAATCAAAATCCGGAATAATAATTTTTACTCAACAATTTAGTTTCAATTGAAAAATTTTCACGTGAAAAATGAAAATGAAATAAAAAAAGTAATTAAAAAGAAGATTAAATAATATTAGAAATAAAACGTATTTTTTTAGTTTTTGATAATAATAAAAGGTTTCAATATGCGTAATCATAGCAAACAGGCGAATATGACATCATACATCGAAAATAAAGCGTATATGCTTTTATGGTGAAATAAAATGATCTTGGGTTTTTCTTTACTTTTTTTCTTTTTTTTTCTTTCGTATGGTAACAATACTTGACGTTTTGCCGTCTGCGCATGGCTAATATAACTATACCGTATTTTTCATTTAAATTTTTAAAAAGTAAAAATAAGTTTGAAAAGAAAATGGTTAGCAAATGTCAATAATATGCTCCGCAAAATTATCCATGTCGAAAATGATGTCATGGCTAGCGAGAAATTGTTATTTTCATTCTTAAAACTAAAAGAAATAACTCGATTACCTAAAAAAAATGAGGAATGTTAATAGTTCCGTTTTTGTTGATAAAACCTAAAGATTTAATATTATTTCGTTAAAGTAACATAATTTACCCTATGCCAGTATTGAAATTATTTGCTTGGAAAAGAAAATTAACACGAATTATATCATTAAAAAGGGATTTCTCTGCGGAAAAAAAGACGTCATATTTGAAATAAAACGGGAATTTTCCAATATGTTTTAAAATGAGTATGAATCAATTCCTTAAATTAATAATACAAGGATCAGTATGTATAGAAAATAGATGAGTTTCACGTCATATTTATAACGAAAAATTTAAATGTTTTTTTTTATCTATACTGATTATTAAGCATGAGTATCCGTTATATACAGATGAGAGTTTTCTGCTAAAAATCACATCATAATTTTAAGAAAAGGAAAATGAACACGAATCTATTATATTAAAATCTCACCGTGTGTTTGTATTTCGCAACTACTCCTAGACTATCGAACACAACGCGATTTACTTAATTCCGGTTATCATTGATCCGAGGATGTCACACAAACTCTCATAATTTAAAAAATTAAATTAGATGCCAAGATTTTTTTTTTTTTTGGTAAATTTTAACGAAGTTTCTCTAAAAACGGAAAGTAAATTACTCCATATTTGTGTATAAAAAAGGAGAAATAAAACAGATCAGTATATTTTTTACACCATTTTCTCATTAAAACTGAAAAACAGAATTTATTTTCTCTTTGAATAGATGGTGAGAACAAAATCTTGATTTCAGTAAATTAACCGAAAAATAAAAACATATTCAAACTTCATTCAAGCTTCATGAATCAATTTTTTCTGGAGAACAAGAATTGCCTGTCAACATACTGTCATTTAGAAAACAAGATTTGTTTCAGCTATACATTAAACCAAGGAGGCAAAATTGAATTTAAAGAAAAAGCATATATTATTTTTAATTAATCTTTTTTTTGAAGGATGGCTGTTAAAACGTTTCACAAAGGCGTTAAAAGTAAAATTGTCTATCAGGTAAAATTGACATTTGTTTTTACCCAATTGGTCTATTTCCACGATTTTATTTGGCCCTCCTTTTTGCATTGGTTGCAATTTCATTTTCGCGATTATTTGGCATAAAATGAGACTGAGTTATGTCAAGGTAACTATAACAAAAAATACCGTATTGTCTCCTATGAAATGTGATAAATAGTTAATTAATTATTAACGTTTTTAACTATCAGGAGTAAAATATTTTGCTTAATTAATGTATTTATTCTTCTTTTAATGTTGCGTAAACGAAGTCACGGGTAACAGCTAGTAATGCATATAACTCCAAAAGTCTCAAGCTTTACATGCTGGTTTAGAAGTAAATTATTAAAACTAAGTTCTTTCATTATCCAGTTTTCTTTTAAAAAATAGCAAAGGTAAACTTCCGTGTTTACCTTGTGAAACATACTAATGTTCAGATGTCAACCAAAGAAGTTCACAATGACGAATGAACGACATCGAAGCCATTGTTAACTACCTTTCTTTCTGCTACATTCCAAAAGAAAACATCAGGAAGCAAATCAAATCAATTTAGGTCTTTTCAAAGAAATATATCAAAGGAGTATTTAATGGAACTTTCAAGAGCAGGAAGCAAAGATTTAATGAAATCATTTATCGAAGTTCGCATGATACAAACAAATAGTTTTATTAGTTATTTGAGATATTTAATGTACTGGTAAGACAATTTACATTGTATTTGTAGTAAATAAACTTTTATTATATTCTCTAAGGAATTTTATTTAAAAAATTGGAACCGTTTCGAGTTGATGCTTTAACTTTTTAAGAAGTAGGAATTTTTTTAAATATGTAAGTAATAAATCGCGTACTATCCTACGATTAAACAAGAAGATTTTTTTTAAATATTAGTAGTAAGATGTTTATGACGATCCCCTGACGATCCGCTATTGGATAAACTCAAATCTGTTGTCAAAATAGTGTGCTACCATTTGAAAAAAATGTGTAGTGATCTATTTCATAAACAAAATTCATATTTGGAAAGAACAATCCCAGTCAAATGGTATTTCTCGCATCTCTTTGCGATAATTTGATGATAAAATTGCGTAAGAGTTCCGGTTTTCTTTTGTCCAACATTACCAATGTAGCAGTGTTTTAATGTATTGTTATTAAAGAACATTGTATGTAGATACATACTACTTTCATTACCATTTCATCATTCAAGATTTCCTCAATAACACGAACTAAACGGCTATTAGGAAAAGATTAATTTGTTTATCATTAAGTTTAATCTAAAATGCAATGAAAATAGGTATTTTTTACAAAATAATTTTCAGTTTTTTTTAGTTTTCATTCATATATTTCATTTTGTGATAGCTAAGGTTTTTTTTAATAATGGAACTGGGATTTTATTATTTTTTAGAAAATTACGGCTTCGTTTATAAAAATGCAAATAGCGATTTCTTGTGGAGAGGGAATGTTTTTCTAAATACAGTCTATAGACTATCTGAATTGTAGAAAAGAAACAAACATGAATGGAGGAATATTGAAATTTTATGCATTCACATTTTTGCCTAAAGATAAGAATTCAAAACCGATATCTGGATTTTTGAAAACAAATTTTATAGCAAATTGTTGTAAGATTATATTCAATATAAGTCTTAAACTATAATACATTTTTTAAGATTTTTTCAAAACTAAATTTATAGAAAAGTACAACAAGCTCATCACATAGTTTAACAATGGCAATTATGTGTATATCTGAATATACCATAATTGGAAATGCAGTCGGATTTTGTCAAAATACCTTTTCTTTTCATAGCCAGGAGATAAGTTTTTTTTTTTTTTTTGTCTAGTTATTTCCAAAATAAATAAATGACGCCCTTAAAATATTTTCTATAAATGAAAAGGAATGAACTTAAATTGTTAAATATTTTAAAGTAAATGTCGTAAGCATCGTATAATAAATAAAGTAAATCATAAAAGATAATATTATAAAAATGTTTACCAAAAACGACGATGATGCCAAAATGATTAAGATTATTCCGCGGAACTAATGTCCATTGCATTGAAGTATTTTTAACAGAAATGAAAATATTGTTGGCTAATACATGGTTAGTGAAAATAGTTTTCAAATTCGACTTGTTTCTTTCAAAAAGTAATAAGTGTTACATATATATTTTTTTTTACTATGTGTTACAAATGTCATAATTAAAAGAATGTTGCTTGCCAAATTTGTAGTACAACAGACAACTACTTTTACATATTTTAAAGAATTCGCTTGTGGAAAGATGTTATTTTCAATTTTTGTTGAGTTTCGTGAGTCATGGTCAACACTATGAAAACTCTAATAAACATAACGCCAAAGATACGTACATTATTGACCTATTCTAAATTATTTAATGAAAATTATGTACATAACTTGAAATATTTCATTAAAATAGAAATATTATATAAAGGACATTTCATTTAATTTGCAAAATCAATATAAATTATTTGTTTTGTTTGTAACTAGCATATTCATTGAATAAAAAAAATACAACAATTATTATTAATTTTTTTAATATCAGGACAAATTTGAATACGTTGTTTGTAATTAAATATTAAGCCATCTATTCTTTAACTTCCAAAAATAAACACAATTATACTTCAGTACATAGGCACTTGACATTAATAAAAAAAATTGCACATATATGCGTCATTAGTTTTTGAAAACGTTATTCTTATCTGATCATTTATGATACTCCAAGAATTTGCTTTAAATATTAATATTTTAAGCTGTTGCATTTTAATTTAGTTAAGCGAGTATTGTCAATCTTTGTAGTGTGGATTGCCATACTTTGATATAAAGTTTGAATCTGCACGTGCGCCGTATTCATACGGATCCATTTACTTATAAATGTACTCTCGATCGGCCAACCTGGAACCGGAATCCAAAGCTTGCAGTTAGAAACTATTGATCAGTTCTTTAGACAGTATAGTAAACAGTAAATGGTAGGGTAGTGGCAGATATAATAACAGCCTAAAATAAAACAGAATAATAAATAATACACAATAGTTTCAATTTAATGAGATGACATTTAAATCATATATATTATTTATCCTGTCAACATCCCTTTTTCTCAGAAAATACGAAACGCAGAACGACAAAGGAGATAGCATATGAAAGGATTTTGAACAGGCTTCTGACATAGTACACTTAACAATTCGTTAAAACATGTTTTTGAATAAAAATTGTAGTTAATTAAAATTTAAATCGGCATTGTTTTTATAAATGAAATGAAAGGTTTTCTCAAATCAGTGTTGTCAACAAAATAAATTACTGCATTATCAGATGACGTCATCCTATAATGCAATTGAAATATGATTTTGTGGATGAAATATGATTGTTAATTTATTTCTTGCGCGTACTGTTTGAAAAATATCGAGCTTTTAATTGGGATTTTATTTAATTTTTACGCGTGCGTCAGCTATTTTTATTTGTTTTCCTTTTTTAATCTTGGCTGTGGATATGCGAACTGTATCGGAGCAACAGTAGATTTCAGGATTTTCTTCTTTTTAGACGTACTGCTCATTAGGATTCAGAAAAATTGTAAGTATTTATTTTTTAATATTTCATTAAGCTGTTAATACGCCAGCGAAGTCTCACATCACTTAAATGGCTGATGAACCACAAAGTTTGAACATCCCATGTTTATGTTCCCATAGAGTTACAAAAAATTGGTGTACCAATTATTGATTTTTGTATTAAAGACATTTCTGGAACAGTTTTGAAAAATGTGAGGAAATGCTTTCATATGAATTCCCTAAACGTCCGATTCAGTGTTTCAATTTTTTTAATTAATTCAATCTTTTTTTTTAGTATAGGAGTCTTGGCAACCTAGAGAAATAATTTTGGCGAGAGAAAAAAAAATGGCAAAAAGTTTTCTGGCAATCTATTCCCATTTTCTTATACACAAACAATCATCATATATATTATTTCTGTTTGCAACATCTTTTTTTTCTATGCACATACAAAACATACAACGATGAATGAGGTATCATTCGAAAAGTTTTTGAACAAGTTTCTGAGATAGTACACCCACAAATTGTTAAAATACGTTGTCTTATTTTTAAAAAATCAGTTAATAAAAATTTGTGCTAAAACGGACCAGGAAATAATCTCAAAGATTGCAGTGCGAAAGCTTCGCACGGGTCCTTCTGGTTTACCTTATTTAGCAGAAAAACGTATCAGACGATAACGTTAAATTAGTCACAGAGTAACGCACGCAGCAATCTAATGCTGAGAATAATATATATGGAACGATAATAATGGAAGTCAGCATAATTAGATCAAATATTATCATAAGATTATAATAGAATGTAACTTTAAGAAAAAGACAAAAATTCTGTGAAATGGTTTTTAGAATAACGTACTTAATTATCGAAAAATATAATTAAATAATAGTTTAGTGTTGGATTAATTTCCTTATCCAAATCTTTTCACACTTTCGTAAGTTCAAATAATTAATCATAATAACGCAGCAAATATATTTACATTTAAAATAATTTGATTTAACCAACAACTTATTCGTAAAACATAATACAAATGCTATAAGATTTGATCTGTACTCAAACGTACATGACTCTGTAAATAAATGAGGATATTAATTGAGAAGTTTCCAGTTCCCCTGAGAGAGATTTATGCCTGATATTTGAAGTGTTTGTTTAGCTTTCGAATTTCGTGACTAGAAGGTAATAGTAATTTAATTTTAAAGCACATACATTAATAGTTCGTAAAATACACATAATCTGCTTATTTAAGACACAATTTTTTTTCGAGGAAAATTAAATTCACTTATAATTTGATATAGATATTGTAGATCAATTTATCAATGAGAATAAAAAAATACTAAATTATAGTTTAAAGATATCAATGACTCATACAAATCATACATTATGTTCAGGGTATCCCCAATTAGAGATACTAGCCACATCTATTCCAATTACTGGATTAAAAAGTGGATAATAGTGATATTTAGATTAAATAATAAACAAAGTAGTAAGATTTTACGAAAGAACTATTTTTAAATGCAACCACCATTTTTTTAAGTCCTTTAGGTTGGGAAATTGCACAATTAAATTACCATGTTTGTTAAGAAAAAATATAGAAAATGAATTCATACATGTATTTTAAGTATATTGCAAAGCAACCCAAATACAATTTTTTTTTGTTATCATAGCAAGCAAAACATGCATTTTCTGGCAAATATGTCTAATTGCAAACATCCTACTTTAAAGAATTATATCAAGGGCATTTCTTAATTATTTTGTTCTAATTATAATGGGAAAAGTACGTCTACATACTTGTATGAACAGTTATCATAATAAAATTTTACAGGAAATTTTAAATCACGCCTTATGAACAATTTAAAAATTTAAAACATACAATTTGTAAGATTTTCTGTACATACCCCTTTTTACGGATGAAACCTGCATTTCATCTCGGAAAATCCAGATATAAAAAGATTTTTTTTTTCAAATCAATATAATTAAATTTATTTTTTTATGATATTTAAATTCCATGTTTCCTCTTAAGAACATTCAATTGTAAAAAATTAATGTGCAACAGCAAAAGTAAAAAGTGTTTTGGAGACACAATTACCGTATGAGACGTAAATTTTCAGGTGGACGAAAAATGTTCAGGCCAGGATTCAAACTTAGGATCTCTTGGCTGAAGCTGCCATACTCTACCAACTGAGCTACCCCGGTCGAATCTACAGGATCTAATTCATCCAGTTAACCTTATTGATCATAGCATTTAGTCTGATATCTGAATCAGCTCAGCAGTATAAATCGTAGGTAATTTGGAAGTCCAGTAAACGCTGGATTCGTGCGCTGGTAAATCGTGATTACACTAGATTAATTTTAACACAATTATTCAAATTGGTATTGAAATAATCAATTATCATATTTGGGTCTCCGAATTTGTGATATTTTCAAGCAACACTGCCAAAAAAAAACTTTTACTTATTGTAAGGTTCTAGAAATATATTCCTATTATAAATTCTTTTATATCCATAGAGGAACTAGGTAAATATTATCATTGTTTTTGTTCCTTTAAATTGTAATTATTTTTATAACAAATCTACAAGTTGTTAGAAAATTCTTATCCTTATTACAAAATTTATTCATATAGACTATTAGCTTAAAATAAGTCATCTAATTCCTTATAATGAAGTTCCCCGAAATTTTCTGCATACGTGCCTGGTTCTTACCATCTACAGTTTTACACGTTTGAGTGGTCCAGCTAAAGCTCTGTTGAAAAGCGCTGTCACGCAGATAACCAGCGCCCTCACCGTCTTTGAATGTCAATTTTCCATCACGATGATTCAGACCCTGACAACCCCCCTATCGCGTTAGGATTGCATTTCCAACACTACATTGCTATGTTCATCATTAGAAAATTCTTCCCCTGATTACAAAATTTATTCATATAGACTATTAGCTTAAAATAAGCCATATCTTTCCTTATAATGAAGTTTCCCGAAATTTTCTGCATACGTGCCTGGTTCTTACCATCTACAGTTTTGCACGTTTGAGTGGTCCAACTGAAGCTCTGTTGAAAAGCACTCTCACGCAGATAACGAGCGCCCTCACCGTGTTCGAATGTCAATTTTCTATCACGGTGATTCAGCCCTGACAACCCCCCTATCGCGTTAGGATTGCATTTCCAACACTACATTGCTAAGTGATTCCAAGTCGTCTAGGTGTAACCCACCCCTCCTAGAAGTTTGTTCCTCCAGTTTTGAATCATCCTGTATATAAGATAGACATGTGAATGAAAGCCAAAATATTGGAAAACTAACCAAATTTTTTGTGTTGCAAGCTTCTGTAACGTAGCAGCATGTAACACAGGCTTGGTAGAAAGTAGCACATCCACTCGAGAGTGAATTTCTGGCCATACTCCTACATTACTCAACATCGCAGTAGGGATCGATGTAATGTCTGTGTCCCTTGTCTCAGAGTTGCAATATATGATGCACTGATTCCTCTGCGGTGCTTTTAGTGACCGGGTCTCATGATACCAGGGGACACACTTTTACCTGATTTGGGAACATTTACGGTTTCCTGAATACTCACATTGTCACACTATTGCCACGTTACGGTAACCTGAAACAAAATAAAACTTGGTTAGTTTTCCAACATTTTGACACCAGTTTCACATGTTTCTTTTATATATATAGCGGATATGAATACATTTTGCAATCAGGGAAAGACTTTTCGGTTACTCTGTATATCTATTTAATATTTTCTGTCCTGATTAAAGTTAAACAGTTTGATATTTTGAGATTTTTAACCTGGTTAGTAGATAAGAATTTTCTTAGTCACCGGTTGCTGGCCAGTAATTATTACCTTATTTTAGTAGCCATCTACTGCTTAGTATGAATACTGCTAATGATAGAACGGCAGTTGAAAGCTGAAAAAAAAGAATATATAGAAATTACTTACATGTGTTATATTTAAATCTAACAATAGAGAAAAAAAAAGTGAGATTATTTGGTTGATAAGACAAAATATTTATCGCCATATTTCAAAGTTGAATCACCTATTGGTGACTGATGAGGTTTTTTTAAGCTTTAGGTAATAAGACATGTGCTGCATGAAACAGTATCTCATTTCTAATATTCTTAATCTTTTTTCCCATTGCGTACCAAAGTAATAGAGGATATGTTATTTAAGCTATAGAATTAATATCTATACCAACTCAATTCAACTCAACCAAATCTCACTTTCAAAATTGCATGTTAGTCAGCGTGGAACATTAAAAATAAATAAATAAATAAATAAACATTTTCAGACTATTAACTTATTTAAAGCTTCAAGTTTCTTATCATTGTTAAGGTAGGTTATTGAAAATTAAATTGATATTTTCGGGAGTTAGTATTTATAATTCAACATATGTAACCTAAAATTACTACCCTCCTTAAAATGTGAATTTCAGAATATTTTCTATTTGTGATCTAGTTGTATCAATTCTGTGTAAAAATAAGGAATTATTATTTACAGAATTATTTTAACTTCGAAATTGATAAGATAAATATATATATATACAGGGTGATTCATAAAAGATGGGCAGAACTTTAAGGGGTTATAGTACACTTAAAGACAAATAATATTAAATAGGAGACTAAGGGTCCCAGACGTATTCCCAAGGAGATAGGGGGCATTAAAGTTTAGGGTCCGAAATTTCAAATGATTATAAAACATGGAAAAATTGGTCGATTCGTTTGCGGTTTTTGCAAAAAATTTTCTTTATGCCAGTATTTTCTTGAAATAAAATTTTAAAGTTCAATTTCAAAAAATGCCGATAGGGGGCGCTTTAGACTTTGGAGTAACAAACAACTATTTTTTAACGTTATTTTTTGTATTTCTTTAAATGATTTCGAAAGCTTAGACTTAAACTTAAATTTTGATCTAAAAATCTGAGTCCTAACGAGTAGTTAAGTAGCGTAAACTGAAATTTGAAATTTGAAATCCTTCTCCCCCCAGAACAAAAATCAGTTATTCCCGATCTTTGTGTCGTAGATTAGGCTCTAACTACTGCCGCGTTTTGCTAAAATTATTCTTTATGTCAGTATTTTCTTGAAAATAAATTTTAAAGAAAATTTTCAAAAAATTCCGATAGAGGGCGCTTTAGACTTTGGAGTAACGAACAACTATTTTATACCGTTATTTTTTGTGTCTCATTAAATGCTTTCTAAAGCTTAGACTTAAATTTTCAGCCCAAAATCTGAATCGTTAGACGTGGTTAAGTTTCTGGGGAGAGGGGTTTGAAATTTCTACTCCTGAGCACAGTTCAGTTTACCATGTCCACACATTGTGTGCTGTGATACGAGGTAAAAAGACACAAATTAGGATTATGTTACCAAAGCATATTTATTAACATGTAATCACAATAAATGTTCAAAATTGTGACCACCAGAGGTTATGCACGCAGAACAACGGCGACGAATGGAACGGCGAACATTCGCGAAAACATCAGGCTTTTCGAGCACTTCCCCTACAGCGGCGGAAAGTCTGGCGACCAGTTCCTCGGGGGATTCAATGGGTGTCTCATACATAAGAGCCTTCAATCGTCCCCAAAAAAAGAAATCGAGGGGTGAAAGATCTGGCGAGCGAGCAGGCCAAGCAACAGGACCACCTCGACCAATCCATCTGTTCGGAAATGTGATGTCCAGATAGTTGCGGACGTCTCGTACGTAATGGGCTGGCGCTCCATCGTGCTGGAACCACATGACCCGCCGGATGCGTGGAGGAACAACGTTTAACAGGTCTGGCAGCACATGTTGCAGAAATGTGAGGTATGTTTTACCGTTGAGGCGTTCAGGAAGAAGGTACGGTCCGATTAGGTGGTCTCCGAGGATTCCTGCCCAAACATTGATGGAAAAGCGTCTCTGATGAGCATGTGGATACGTAGCATGTGGATTGACATCCGCCCATACATGTGCATTGTGTGTGTTAAATGTACCTTCACGTGTGAAGGTACATTCATCGGTGAAAAGCACAGTTCGTCCAAAATGTGGATTTAGCGCGTTCTGCTGCAGAAACCAGCGGGCGAATTCAATACGATTTGGATAATCCCCTGGAGACAGTTTCTGGACTCGTTGCACATGAAACGGGAGCAAATGTTCATCCTTCAGTACCCTCCAAGTCGTGGACTGTGAGGTATCCACCTGGCTAGCCACTGTTCGTGTACTTGTACTTGGCTGCGCCGCTACTACATCCAGAATGGCTTCTGCAACAACTACTGATTCGTCCTTTTTTGCACGACCTGCATTCGACCGGGAAGCGAGAAATGATCCCGTCTCACACAACTGTCTGTGCAAGCGCTCGAAAGTTTTGCGGTTAGGCAACCGCCTGTTAGGAAATCGCTCTCCGTACATTCGTTGTGCCTCTGCACCATTTCCATCTGCCGCTCCGTAAATTAAATGCATCTCAGCCTTTTCCTTATTCGTGAAGGGCACCATCTTCCGATTCATTACTACAGCGACTTACACTTACTCACCGTTCAGTGGTTTTTATGCCTGAATCGTGTCGAAATTTTGCATACGTGTTCTTCTTCTTCCCCATTTGACATTTGCATACTTTCTGTTTCCTTCTTCACCCGGTGACTAGCGTCAGGAATGGAGCTTTAACGTTTGCATGAGCGACGTTTCCAACTGTGCCAGTGCCTTTATGAGTGAATTCCGACTATGCAGTCCTTGACGAAAGTTGTATTTTTGCCTCGTATCACAGCACAGAATCGTTGGGCATGGTTAAGTAGTGCAAACTGAACTATGTTCAGAAGTTGAAATTTGAACCCCCTCCCCTCGCTACTGAACCACGCTCAGCGATTCAGATTTTGAGCTGAAAATTTAAGTTTAAGTCTAAGCTTTAGAAAGCATTTAATGAGACACAAAAAATAACGGTATAAAATAGTTGTTCGTTACTCCAAAGTCTAAAGCGCCCTCTATCGGAATTTTTTGAAAATTTTCTTTAAAATATATTTTCAAGAAAATACTGACATAAAGAATAATTTTAGCAAAACGCGGCAGTAGTTAGAGCCTAATCTACGACACAAAGATCGGGAATAACTGATTTTTGTTCTGGGGGGAGAAGGGTTTCAAATTTCAAATTTCAGTTTACGCTACTTAACTACTCGTTAGGACTCAGATTTTTAGATCAAAATTTAAGTTTAAGTCTAAGCTTTCGAAATCATTTAAAGAAATACAAAAAATAACGTTAAAAAATAGTTGTTTGTTACTCCAAAGTCTAAAGCGCCCCCTATCGGCATTTTTTGAAATTGAACCTTAAAATTTTATTTCAAGAAAATACTGGCATAAAGAAAATTTTTTGCAAGAACCGCAAACGAATCGACCAATTTTTCCATGTTTTATAATCATTTGAAATTTCGGACCCTAAACTTTAATGCCCCCTATCTCCTTGGGAATACGTCTGGGACCCTTAGTCTCCTATTTAATATTATTTGTCTTTAAGTGTACTATAACCCCTTAAAGTTCTGCCCATCTTTTATGAATCACCCTGTATATATATATATATATGCGAATAATTTATATACTTTACTCAGAATAAAGTAATATAAACTTTATGAAAATATGATATACATTATGTACAATTTTCCATCAAATTTTATTGCTCAGATAATAATCTATCTATCTAAATTTCCATTACCGTGTTTTAATACCGAATATGATAAGACTGGTATTAAATTTTAATACCAGAAATTTTATGAGGTATAAAATTTTATAATGTCAACAGCATAAAGATTTTGTATTATTATTCCCTTGATGTTATATTTAAATATCCCTTAAATTTCCAATTTTAAGAATTTTTAACATTACCATATATGTAATATTTACATATCAATTATAATTAATTTATATAACGAATAATTAATTATTTTGATCTATTGTTTTGCATATGCAATTTATGAAACAATATTACTGTTTTTACAAAAATTAATGTTTACATTGAGAATTATAATTTTTTAATGATTATGCTACCTACATGATTTCTGATAAAAATTATGTTTCTAATTTCGAAACACACTTTTTCCATGCTATATATTTACACAAGAATGAATTAATCATTCTGTGGCTTTTGCTATGCAACAGCAACTAATGAAACATTCATAATTAATGCAATTAACAGAAAATAAATGTTTATCTATTTATAGAAATAATTTTATTCACTATTATTCTAATTTATTATTCTTTTAATTCAGGATAAATGCAGATTTTTCCTGTTTCACATACACTTACTGCAGTCAATAACTGGCTGTAATGTTTGGTTTACAAGAAAAATATATCCTTAAGGAATTGCTAGGGGTAAATATATTCTGAAGGGATGAATTGATTAAACTTAAAAAACATTTCATCTGGTGTTTAATTATAGGTATATAGAATATATGATTTGGTTACATATTTTTTAAAGGAGTTTAAGAGTGGGTTCTTATAAAGAATTGTCAGTACACTGTTAAAAAATTGCAACAAACTGTCAAGTCATTCGACCGCTGTTATAGAAATTTAAACATTTAATTATTACATAACTGTAATTTAATTCTACTCTCACCATACCTTGGGCAATAATGTGGTCAGAATAGAGTTAAATTACGGTTATGTAACCGTTTTCTATAAAAACGGTCGAATGACTGGATAGCTTACTGGAAAATTTTAACAGTGTAGTATATTTTTTAGCAGTATTCCCATAAAAGTATTGTCAGTATTGTCTGAAAAACAATTTTCATTGTTTAATTATAGCTACCAGCTAAGGATTCCGAGCTATGTGTTAAAATTAGGTTTGTGTTTAGCTCTATATAACAATAAGTTCTACGTAACCTGATTGGTTGAATTCTATTTTCGCAAACGTTTTAGGGACTCTGATTGTTTGAATCATGTATCTCTGCTCTCATTGGGAATTTCTGGAAAATTCTTTCAGATTCTAAAAACCAATTTTTTCGCCAAAGGTCGCCAAAATTGGTGAAAACACGTTCACTTGGCAAAATTCTTATATTTGGCGCCAAGTATGTGTTTTGGTATTGGTAAGATTGAGTAATTTTCCAGCCAAATCTTGCCAATGTCGCCAACATTTGGCTAAAAATCGTCAAATTTGGAGAAGTGTTGCCAATTTTGCCACTTTGGTTACTACTAACTGTCCAACAACTTAAAAATTGTTTTCAACCTTCATTCCTATTCAAATGCATTTACTAATAGTGACGTCAAAATGACACACTAAATCGAATTTTCTCGAACATGTGACCTAGCCCAATGGTCTTCTTGTTGCCGAAAATTGTAGGATAAAAAATTTATCAAAATCAGTAGAACTGTTCATAGATAAAATTAGCTTGACCCGTAATGACCCCATAATGATCCAATAATGGAATTTTCTCAAACATGTGACCTAGCCCAAAGGTCTTCTCGTACCCTATAACGGTAGGATATACTACATTTAGCCAAAATCATTAGAGTGTTTTTTACATAAAATTAGCTTGACCCGTAGTGACCTCAAAATGATCCAATAATCGAATTTTCTTGAACATGTGATCTAGCTGAGTGGTCTTCTCGGAACCCAAAATGGTATGATCAGAAATTTAGTCAAATCGTTAGAGCCGTTTTTAGACAATATGAGCTTGACCCTTACACGTAGTGACCCCAAAATGACTAACAAATCGAATTTTCTAGAACATGTGACCTAGTCCAGTGCACTTCTCGTACCCTAAACGGTAGGATACAAAATTTAGTCGAAATCGTTAGAGTCATTTTTTAAAAGAAATTTGCAAATGCACACACACACTCACACACAAGATTTGCTTGAATTATAACATATGATAGTGAATAAATAGTTTGATTACATTTTTCAAAGCAGTAAAATTAGATAAAATTGAGCTCGGCAATTTTTAACGGTATTGTCTTAAAAATTGTTATCTGTAGTATACTTTTAGTAATATTGTCTTAAAAAGTAATGTATGAAGTATACATTTTATCAGTATTGTCATAAAAAGTATTGTCTGTTGCTATACAGTATTGTCTTACAAACAAGTTTTCTATGTTTAATTATGCGTATAGAAAATAAATGCTTTGATTACATATTTTAAAGGAGTAGAACTAAATGATATTGCCGTTGACAATTTTTAGCAGTGTTATCGCCATTGTATAATGCTTCATCTGGCATTAGTGTTCGAGACATTTATGTTTATTCTAATACAGGGATCTTTCATTTGAGAAATTACTATAGGGTATAGAAAATACAGAGAACAGATAATACAAGATTGTTTAAATTTCAGCTTTTCTCACAGTCTGTAATTAAAATGAACATTTTTTTTTCTATGAGAAGTACATAGTACACACAAGTATATACATAAGTATACAAATTACTTCTTTAGAATTCTTTACCTTCTAAAATTCATTACCTTCTAAGATTCTAAAATAATGAGACAATACTTTAAAGGGTGATACAGCACATTACAAATTTTTAAAGGATAGCTGGGTTATATTTAAGGATATTTATTATATGCCCTCACGCATTAGAACAAATTATATTTAGAGGCATCATATTACATGACCCAAGCATGCATGTACTGCACACCTTTTCAATCATAATTACAAGGTATCTTATTCCGCATTGAATCTAAATTTTCGTTCATAACTTTAACGGCAATGAAGATGTTTTACTGGTATTTACAAAAGGCTAACTTTACTTCGTGAGAAATGTGATTATCACGCGAAGGGCACTGTAATTAGGTCAGTCATCCATATGTACCGTGAGCTACATTCCAAATTATGAAATGACAAGTTCAGTGTTGTTTGAACAGAGATTGTGCCGTTTTTCTACAATACTTGAAACGTTATCGCACTTTATAATAAGAAAAGTATATTTGTTGAGATTTCAACAAAATATTTTCTCTACACTTAATGTTATGCATGAAAATCCTCATAGGATTTATAGAGTGAGATACTCTGAAATCGTGACTGGATAAGACTGTTGAGTTCTAGCTTTCCTATATAAAAATTATAATTAGCTATACCAAGGTTGCGAGTTTGGCATCCCTTTTTATTCAGAAATTACGAATTAAAACCAGAAATAAAAAATTGTAATTTTTTCTCTATTTAATGACAGTAAATTCGGGATTTCTTAAAGTAACAATTATTTTTTAGGAATATCTGGTATAAATTTGGAATTACTGATTAAAAACCGGCAGCTAAACTGGCAATCCTGGTGGTACTTCAACTGCAACACTCCTCAAAATTACCCTGTATAAGCACAGATCTGGAAAACAAAATAGTAGCATTACACACGATACCACCATGCTCAATTATGGACCATTTGATTTACATGACATAATCATGTAACAAAACATTGCACGTATCGGTTAATCCAAAAGTCAGAACATAAATAAAAATTCTCCAATTCCAAAAATATAAACTTAGCGAAGCATGTGCCAATAGGGACTTTGTGGCATTAAACTCCATACAACCAACCAAACAACCAAAAATATAAACAGTAGTACGACACTGTTTTCAAGGAAAAGTATAGAAACTCATGAGATTCTTTATTAAATAACGAAGAATTTATTGACAGATTAGTTACATTTGCTATCATCAAATGGTATTTCCGTTATGCACGCAGTATGTAAATCGGTACAGGACTGTTCTCAACTTTTAATTAATTTAATTAAATGATGCAACTAGGATTATAAATGTTCAATTGTACGGACACCAATAGTGAGAAAACTACCAGATGTGGCAAGATACAGTGCGTGTCAAAAGTTTAAGCCTAGCAATAAATTTTATGCAAAAAGTTTAAATATTTACTTTATTTTAATATAATATTTATACGTGTTAATAATTGCAATCTTAACACCATGTTCTATAAAATTATGTTTTAAATTTTATTCCAAACGATAGAGTTTAAGAATGGAACAAAAATAACCGTGTCAAAAGTTTGAGCACAAAATTGTTTGTATGAAAATTTTACTAAATGACGTTAGCGCACTGTTAGAAATGGAGACTCAAATTCCACGAAATTTTCTTCGTTTTTAACGAAACTGTTTCTTGGGAAATGCTCCGAGCGAATATTTCGTCAAATCGAGTAAATTTGTATCCTCAAAAATGTGAGGAAATTAATTTCGTCAAATTGTTTGTCCGAAAGTGTTAAAAAGAGGCTGGTGGCGCTATCTCTTGACAATTTTAGAAGTATCTGAATTTAACAGGGAGGAAAAATAAGGTCGCGTTTCTCAAGTCTTCAACGGGATACGAACACACGACCTTCGGTGTGGTAGACTACTACTCGAGACCACTGCGCCAGCGGGACTTGAGTAAAATTGATTTTAAATGTATCTAATGGCTGTTGCTGTGTGTTTATATTTGTAGAAGATAGATTGTATTTTTAGTATTTTTATCGGTGCTGTTATAATTTATGCATTTTTAATATAAAGGCTAGATTATTATTATGGTTTTTCAATTGTTAATAGATAATTAGAATATGGCTTGATTAATATGATTTATTAGAGAAATTTTCTTTGTTCAATGAATGATTAGAATACGGTCTAGTTAATTTGTTTGTCAGAAATAATAAATTTTGAAGTGCATATTGGTGGAGAGTTCATCAATTTTAAATGATAAGATTTTAACACGTTACTGTTTATAGAGGAGAACTGGTTCAGTTATGCATATTTTAAATTTAATGTTCGCATTTTACTTTTTAACCGTTTTTACGAAATTCTGTAACTTTAGAAAAATTTATCTTTGAATAGGCAATAGAAATGCATAAAATCTTTACAAAAAAGATAGACGCAAATTATCAGATATGAAAAATAAAGTAGAAATTTGGTACTTTCGTGTTATAGCGGTCCCCAATGATGAAATATTTTTGTTTCTGTTTTCTATAATGTATTGTAAATTTGGTACTTTCGTGTTATTATATTATTATTATTATCATTATTATTATTATTATTATTATTATTATTATTATTTTGAACGATTTTGTAACAACAAAAATAATTTGGCCGTGAATGAGGAAACATATTTGAGATTTCTCATTTCATTAAAAATCACTTAATTTTGAGACGAAATGATTGTTATAAATGATGAAATATATCCCAAGAATTGCTGAATCGTCAAAAGTGAGAGTTTTGTTTTTGACAGTGAGGAAAAAGTTTCGTCAGATATTTGAGGATTTGCGTTTCGTCAAAAACCACGTTACTCTATGACGAAATGATTGTCAAAAACTAGTCGTTGGGGGCCACCGTAAAACTTACCCATCATGGATATGCATAATGTAAAATATTAAAATAAAAATGTGTAAACTACTTATAAAGTGCATTGCAATTCAAATAAAATCGTGGCTTGATGACGTCATAAACTTTAAAGTCTCGATTACTGAATTGCTAGAAAGACGTTTTTCCTTATAACACCAAAAATAATAATCCTATAAACTAGCGGTTTATTGCATCTGATTAAGCGTCAAATTTCCAATTAAAATATATCTTTAAAGTGAAATTTGGATGAAATACAGGGTCATGAAAAATCGAAGAGTGTGGAAAATAAGATTCCAAATATCTCGGCAACTCATTATCCGATCGACTTCATGTTTTATGCAAAATTTATGTTTTTTTATTGTATTTTATATTTATTTCTTAAAATAAACAATTTCGAAAATTTTTATATACCTTTCATCAGAACGAATATTTCGAGAGTCCGAAAAAAATTGTTCCGGTTAATCGAGGTTATTGAAATGAAATAGGCTTCTTCCCATTATTACATACCAAGTACATACCAAATTGCAAGTCTCTATCTCAATTTTTTTGGGAGATAGAGCGTTTACAGACACACACACACACACAGACACACAGACACACAGACGGACGGCAAAATTTTTTTTCTAAAAATATGTTTTTCGGAATCTGCAGTGTCTGAAACGTGTAAATCCGTCAAAAAAATTTTTTCGATTTTCAAAACGATTACAAGACTTACCCTATACTACGTATGATGGGTAAGTAATAACGAAATAAGGCATAAGGATTGCTGAATCGTCAAAATTGAGTGTTTTATTTCTGAGAGTGGCGGTTGTGCACGAAACGATCTGGATATGAACGAAGCACCAGGCTGTTATTTTGGTGTTATTATAAAAATGCAAAGTCTAAAGAATTTTCAAATGAGGAGGTATTAAAAATTTCGATTATAAAAGCAAAACACAAGTCCGTTTTATAAATTGCAATTGCATTTAAAAGATCAAATTGAGAAATTTATCATTTTTGGTTATTATATAAAAGGTTTTTGAAAAGGCGTTTTACATAGTACACTCGCATTTCATTAAAACACCTTATTTGATTAAAACGCACAGTTATGAAAACTAAAATTAAAAAAGTCTCAGGAAATAATCTAAAAAATTACAGTGCGAAAGTCTCGTACGTGCCTACTGGTCTCTTTTAATCACTACGTGCATAAAAATAATATTTTTTATAAAATATTTCGTATCTTTTATGAATCTGAAAAATTATACATACAAACAATATCCGGTTATATTTATTAAAACAATGTATAAAAAATTTTCTTGGAATATTGTTTTCCCTCAAGTGTTTTTTTTATACACGTAAATAAAGAATTCATAAAAATATAAATGGAATTTTTCATATTCCTCCCAACGAGTTAATTTTTCTTACTACTATGTCCATAACATTTTATTCTTACAACACTTTATACATATTATATCTAAGTGCACTGATATTTTCTATATTTAGATAATTCACCGAACATATATTTTAAATAATACTTGTTGTTAAAAAATGACAATTTTTTTTATTAAACAAGTAAAATTTTGCATAATCTTATTAATCCTTTTTAATTACAAAGTACATTAAAGTGATTTTTTAATCAAATATTTCATCTCCTTTAATAATCTGAAAAACAAAAACAAAAAAAAAATTAATCCTCTTTTACTTAATATAAAATGCATAGGAGATTATCTTGAAAAATTGATCTCGCCAAGTCTTTTTTAGTACATAAATAATGCGTTATAATATATATATATATATATAAGGAATTGATTTTCCCACTCAATGGGTTAGATTTTTTTTTTTTACTATAAATTTTAATTACTATGAAAATGTTCTTGAAATTTAATCATTTTATGACACGCAAGGCTTTCTAAATCTATTATATAAGATGACTGAATCATGGTTTGACATTTATTTTTAAGCAATAAATGATCTATATTTTGTTAAGTTTATATATTTTCTAAAACTAGTATATTGTGGCCATCATAAAATTTTCTTTTATATAAATCTAATCAATTAAATGTTTTAAAAAGTACAAGAAATTACATTCATTTAACAAATAGGTATTTTTTCAGACACTCCCTCTTAGATGTCTGCAACCAAAATATAATGACCATGCATTCCCTCATTTAAAATTCTAAACGTAAAGTTTTATTGAATTTTTGATATAAACATCACATATTTCGAAAAAAATCATTAAATATCGACACCCCAGCTTAGATGACTGCAAACAAAATTGATTGACAATCTATTCCTATGATGCGGATTCTAAATTTCATGTTTGGTTGAGTTCTATGCACATAAACTGGAAAGGGGCTGTACCAGGGGTGCAAAAATCTAGGCGCAAATGGGCCGATTCCCACCACTAAATTATTAGTATTCTTCGCCTAACAAGAATACTGATAAAATTTACGAAAAGTATACTAGTAAAATTTGACGAAGGATACTGATAAAATTTAGTGGTGGGAATCAGCACATTGGCCCCTAGATTTTTGCACCCTTGGGCTGTACATATATAACGTTATCACTTTCGTAGAGGGGACCTCACACTTGATGTAGTAATATATTCCTAGGGGAGGCGAGGTTTGTCTTTTGATATCGCATCATTTTTGATCCAACCAAAATCTTTGTTGTAAATTTTTCTTTACATCAAAATAGTCTGTTATCTATTTTTGAAGTCTTTTGTCTATTTTTATGAAAATACAAAGTTATTATTGAAGCTATTAAATGATTATAAAATCATTTAATACCAAAATATGGAATACCGTCCCAGCGTTGCATTCCAATTCTTCTACTATATGGGCACATAACCCATTGTTGGAGAAAAGAGGTGCAAAGTATGTTTGTAACTTATCTGTTGTGTCTACTAGTAAAGAGAAAAGAAACAAGTTGGAAATTGTAGTCAAAAGTGACTTATGGGGTGAATTCGTAAGTATAACTAGTTTTATAAATATTCAGATCTTGATGCAATAGCTGTTGCAATCTACAATAGCTGTTGCAAAAATGCATGAAAATTTATTTTATGTGCAGATTTTCATATTATAGATATTAATTTTATTTTATGAAATTAAGTTTCAATACACTTTTACAAAAAATTAATTACAATTATGTTACATTAAAATTATACTATGAGGAAATATCCAATACAAAACAATGTAAAAAAATCATCGTTATTATTTCCATGAAAAAATTAATCATATCATCTGTTATTGTGATATGATTAATTTCCATAATAATACATTACATATACATTAGTACATAATACATTACGTCTACATTAATATGTACATTTTAAGTTGCCAACTTTTTATATTTTGTTGACATTCACTGAAAATTTCAATGGAAAAGTTAAGCCTAGCTTTGAAAATTTTGGAACTTGAAATCCATGGTCAAAATCTTTTTTCCATTTAACCCCTTCAGGGGTAAAGTAATCTTGTAGCTAAAATATTGAAATGATTGATTGACACCAGGATTCACGAACGAATTTATTTTAAAATAAGTAAAAGGTTTTCCTCATGTGCCTTATAAATTAAAAATTTCGTTATAAAATTCTGGTGTCAATGTGGCATTTTGGGATTAAAATTAAGTGGTATATATTATATACCGGTGTCCTTCAAGGGGTTAATATCTTTTTCTCTGGAAATACCTATCCAAAAAACCGTCGGTAGATAATATGATTCCTATAACTAAACAATTTTAGCATACAAATTCGGTTTTTATATTCAGTGATACATAAATAATATGACTCCATCTGACATAGGACGTAATCACCATGGCAACGTAGAAAAATTACCTGTCATGGGATATCATTGAATTAACTACGTATGATAGGATTTAAAAGAATGAAGAAAACTTTTATAATTATCTTTTTAAGTTTTGATTCGATTTTCATAAAATTTAAAATGACTCGACAAAATTCTGCATCAATTACATACATTAAATTTCCAACCATTCGGTTCGGTAGTTTTTGTGCTGTTATATGCGGACAGACGGGCGGACCAGACGACGACTATAGTTGCTACGTATTTATATAATTACGAACGCACCTAAAAATATTGTCCACCTGTTTTGCTGATAAGAAGTACTGATTTCCTCCTCCCCGTTCAAGGTACAGCAAAGTGCAAGAACAAAATATTACTATTGAATGTATTATTTAACAGAAAACTTTTATTAAATACTTTAAAATAGTAACTATCTTTTTTAGATTATTTTTTATATAAAGTTATTTCATGTATAATAGTGATTTCATCTTTTTATTTTAACCAGTTTAATATGCGAATAACAGATGTATAACTACATCTATATATCACTGCAAACGTATAAAAAGGCAAAAAATTATAAAATAGTGAAAATGACAAAGAATGTTTTGACATTAATAACGATATCTTTAGAAAGAGGGGTTAGTTTCGTGGAATGATAACGCATGATATCGTAAAAGAGGGGCGGGGATCTGAATTTATCAAAAAGTTGATAACGTTACATATATCTATCTCCTAATATAAGCATCACATAATTCAAACAAATCATCGATTTGTGGTGCCCCCTCTCGAGGTATTTTGTCCAAAAACTAATTAGCACCAGGTCACATAAGGTAACTTCATGTGAAATTTCATTCTATTCTACGCATTAGTTTGTGAGTGAGAGCCCCGCAAAATTTGTGTCACATACCGACAGACAAAGACAAAGACTCACGGGCATATATTTTCTAAAAAAAAATTAAATCTTGATTAGGAACTTTTAAAATGTACAATTTCCTTGAAAACCGGAAGTCGAAATCTATCCAGAATCCAAAACTTTCATCTTGTATAGAAGAAAGGAAAAAAAATAAAATAACAAATGTCTTTAATCATTAACTGAAATACAGCATAATTTTCTCAATTTCTTTTAATTAGAAAGTACATAATATTACAATTTTATGTGAGATTTTTTATTCATTTAATAAATCTGCACGATTAGACCCAAGATAATTTTTGCATTCTTCTGTTTTATGAAATATATAAGATTATAGAAGACATTTAGAATTAATGGAAGGATATTTGGATTGAATACTTTGGAAATTATAAATTAATGTAGTGAAATCTATTTCGCAGCTTTGCGTAAATCATGCATATAAACAGAAAATGTTAACGGATTATCCCACCTATGTTTTTCTTCGATTACTAATAATTAAAAGAGAATGTTCATGACAGGTTAATAAACAAAAATTTATAAAGAGAACAAAATTTATAATTTATGATATTTTAAAGGACTGGAAAATGCTATTTTTAAACAGTACAAAAGATACCTTTTCAAAATCATAGCTTTATTTCACAAAATATAACAAACATTTATAATAAAGCAACTACAATGTTGCATAGTTTTAGTCATTCCTGTTAATTACAAATTCACTAAAGTGTTATTTTATAAAAAAAAAAAAGATGTTTCGTGTGTTTTATGAATCTAGAAAATTAGATCAACAAAAAATAACATTTTTATTCCTCTCATAAAAAAATGTATAGGCGATTATGTTGAGAAAATGAATCGACAATTCTCTTTTTATACTAAAACATAACAGGTGCATAAAAAAAATAAAAGAATAATTTATTTTTCTTCCCAAATGATTAATTTTTTTATATTTACTTCTATTTTGCATAAAAATGCTCGTAACATTTTCATGATATTTTCATTTGTGTAATATTTTATAGAGAATACTCTATTATAGATAATGGGACTCAAACGTGAGTCTGATGTGTAATCTACTGGGCGATTCAATGTGCAGGAGAATCCTTTTTTGGAACGCTCCTGGGAGACAATCCATAGACATTATAACGCTTCCATACTTGAGGGATATACATTATAGACCATGGGAAAATGACTACGCAATAAAAATAAATAGTTACAAAATTGACAGATAGAGGGCGCTTCTATCTGTACCTTATATTTGCTTTCAATTAACCTAAAAATGATCGTAACATTTTCATGACATTTTCATTTGTGTAATATTTTATAGAGAATACTCTATTATACTTAATAGGACTCACTTAGACATGAGTCTGGAGATTCCAGGAGAATAATTTTTGGAACGCTCTCCAGAGACAAACCACGGACATTGTAACGCCTTCATACTCAGAGGATATACATTATAGACCATGGGAAAATGACTACGCAATAAAAATAAATAGTTACAAAATTGACAGATAGAGGGCGCTTCTATCTGTACCTTATATTTGCTTTTAATTTACCTAAAAAGGATCGTAACATTTTCATGACATTTTCATTTGTGTAATATTTTATAGAGAATACTCTATTATACTTAATAGGACTCACTTAGACATGAGTCTGGAGATTCCAGGAGAATAATTTTTGGAACGCTCTCGAGAGACAACCCACGGACATTGTAACGCCTTCATACTTAGAGGATATACATTATAGACCATGGGAAAATGACTACGCAATAAAAATAAATAGTTACAAAATTGACAGATAGAGGGCGCTTCTATCTGTACCTTATATTTGCTTTTAATTAACCTAAAAATGATCGTAACATTTTCATGACATTTTCATTTGTGTAATATTTTATAGAGAATACTCTATTATACTTAATAGGACTCACTTAGACATGAGTCTGGAGATTCCAGGAGAATAATTTTTTGGAACGCTCTCGAGAGACAACCCACGGGCATTGTAACGCCTTCATACTTAGAGGATATACATTATAGACCATGGGAAAATCTCAACGCAATAAAAAATAGTTACAAAATTGACAGATAGAGGGCTCTTTTATCAGTACCAAAGGTCATAATTTGCATAACATGTAGATGAAAAAACTTCGTATAAGAGAAAACAGTGTGCGAGACTTTACGGAGCATTACTTGATCAACATGTTGGTTCAGCCGTTTAAAATACGTGCGTTCCTATTAAAGTTGAATTAACAAAGCAGCGAAAACGCTTGCAAAGCTGCTTTCGAGAACGATAGATAGACATGGCTAACATGTCCACTCATAGTTCGTTGGTTATAGTGAATAGTTCCTTGGTTCTCAAGACAGGAAGGACTTTTCATTCAAGCAGTAGGAGAACGAGAACAAAAATACCGCAAGTGGCTCTGAAAATGTTGTAACTGCTGTTGTTGAGTGGTCCATTGAGAATCTAGCGAAATATGTAAGGCTAGCCCTATTGCGGGAAATCTAATTCCTGCTCACAAGAGTTAAAAGTTTTTCAAAAAAAAGTACATCTAACACCTCTACTGATCAATTACATGCAGCTCAAGATCATGTTTAAACAGAGTATTACCAGAGTATTAGTTGTTGTCCCTGCAGCATGGTGGTCATATTGATTATACTGAAATCATTTTGAGGCAGCTATTAGAAGACTTTATTACTGTTATGTCAGGTAAATGTTGTTTATGGTGATGTTTATATCGTGATTGACAATTTCTGCGTGTATGGTGTGAATTAAACACATTACATGATGACAATTTGTATGATGGTATTTATAGCTCTTACCATTTTATATACAGCACATGACAATCCTCACAGCGCCATGTTTTCTACGATTGGCCATGCTTGAATTATCTCTTTATTAGGTATAAAGGTACACTTTGTGTGGTTATCAATACAAAAAAGCTAAAAACAACGTTGAAGCACACAAATTAAAAAACTTTAAAACACATACGGCCGTTTCAAAGATGCATAGATCCCCTTCATCAGTGTAAGGTGTGGAAAAAAAATGTTAAAAGGGTTCAAAAGACCCACGCTCGGCTATAGCCCCGAGTACTGGCTGTAATCTGACCAAAATGGCAAAGCAAGTGTAACCAGAGCAGAAGTGACGCAGAGTGAGTTTTTTTTCCACACCTTACACTGATGAAGGGGATCTATGCATCTTTGAAACGGCCGTATGTGTTTTAAAGTTTTTTAATTTGTGTGTTTCAAAGTTGTTTTAGCTTTTTTGTATCTCTTTATTGCTTCAATTATTTTCCATTGTTCTGAAATGTATGTCCTCCAAATATGGACGTTCCAAACAGGAATACTTTAATTGGAATTATCCGGTACTTTTATGGTATACTCAAGATATATGTGATTTAAATCCTACTTGTATTTAAATAAAAAATAAAAAAAAATATTTTAAATCATCAACTACAATGTAGCAGAATGTTATTGATCTCATTTGATTTGCAAAGTACTTATCTTCATGTGTTATTTTAATGCTAGATGTCTTTTCATAAATGTGCGTGAAAAGACATACTTCTTTCATTTTTAAAGAGTACATAAACTTTAAAAAGCTATTTAATGATGACGTTGAAAAAGTTTTATTAAGCAAAATTTTTGAACTGCAAAAAAAAAAAAGGCACATAAAAAATACAGAAAGATCTGTCTTTCTACCTACTGAAGTTAACTAATATTTGTTTAGTTTGTCATAATTAAAGTTAAATTTTTGCGTGGAATTGTTTTTTAGAAAATAATTTATACGAAATATTTTATTACTATGTTTAATTAGACGCAGAAAATCTACAGAAATTTAGATTAAATTAATATTTTTAGCTAAATCTTTCTATTTAAAGGCATACAATAAGAACTACGTCATTTCATCACAAACGCACATAAATGTCCTTATCTTCACAACATGATTAACAATATTGTGTGTAATATAACAGTAACACGCACTTTTTTTTATAATAACATGGAAGTTATAACATAACTTAGTTTGGATAAAATTTATTTATGAATTTATAGAATATTTAGTGAATTCTAACTCTTTCTTTCTCGCTCTATATATATACATTATATATATATATATATATATATATATATATACAGGAAGAGAGAATACACACCACAAGCTTAATTACTTCTGCATTAAAATATATCTTATTAATCATTTTACTTTAAAAATACGCATTATAGAGCGCGCACAGTCAGGATAAAATGAAATATTTCTTTAACAATTTACGACTTAAAAACATGGTTTATAAGATTTTCGTCCTTTTTCCGAGGATACAAATTAAATAAATAATAAACCTATTTAGTTCTGGTTATGACACCATTAATAAGGAGCCAAATTAATTCAAGGCAGTGCCTAATTGAGTTACTTAAAGAACTGAAAAAACTAACATTAATTTAGTGCATGCATCCCTTTAAAATTTATTCCTCAGCGCTGATTATATTACTGATGTTAAAAAAGATTTAACAAACCTGCATTTTTCTTTATGTTCTGCAAGAAGCTAATTAGCCACTGCATTAATAAAAGATCTTTGTATAAAATTTGAAATATTTTTTTTTTGTAATTTATTTTTTTTATTTTAACCTTTACTGTATTTTTTTAAGAGTCACATTTTGAAAAGATATTATTTTACCAATTAAAAATAGAATAAGATTATATATCGATTAGTCCGAGATATTTTTGTCCCGCTGTTTTCAGGTTTGCAATGAAAAATCTACTTAGGACCACATATAAAGTTAACAAGTTGGAAATTGTACGGTAAACGTGAAAAATGGGGTGCGTTCATGCTATAATTAGTTTTACAATGTAAAAAAATCATCGTTTTTATTTCAGTGAAATGCGTTATATCGCCTGTTATGAGCATGCCTTTTCTCTTAAATATGTATGCCACGTTTACAGATGCAATTTTTTTTCCACTTCAGACAGTGCTGAAAAATTTTCCATGGAGATCTAGCTTTGTGAATGATTGCCTCCATTGTTTAATATTTTTAGGACTCATTATGAACGAATCTCTTGTGTTTATTTACTTTATTGCATTGAGATATTGGCTGTCAACCTAATTTCCAATGAAGTTATCTCAAAATTTATACATATTTGAATGTAAATCATCTCTCAAACAAACAATTTCTTTGAACGATCTTTCTAAAAATGTAACTTTTAAGCAATTTTATTAGAAAAAAAAAATATTTTGAATAAAAGTGACCTCCTGGCACATGAAAAAGGAAATGGACAGCCCGTATTTGTTTTCCTCAGTCACATGATTTGCATTTTTATTATACAGATTACGTATGATAGGATTTAATAGAATGAAGAAAACTTTCATTAATTTCTTTTTAAGATTTGATTCGATTTTCATAAAATTTGAAATGACTCGACAAAATTCTGCAACTATTATACATATTAAATTTCAAACCATTCGGTTGGGTAGTTTTTGCGCTGTTATAAGCGGATGGACGGACGGACCAGACGACTACTATAGTTGCTACGTATTTATATACTTACGAAAGCACCTTAAAAGAGATTTTTAAATCCTACGAATATATATGCTTGAACACGAATTAAAACCAGGCCTCTCCCGATTGGTAATAGCTCGCGTTCAAACATTTAAACTCGACGAATTTGCATGTAAAGAATAAAAATGTGGTTAAGTGAACATCCAGGACATGCAAGCTTTTGGCATGATGTCAATATATTTCACATAAAGCACAGTAATTCTGTTGTAAGACTCACTAAAATAACTTTATTTTTTTTTAATTATGAAAGAAAGTCCAGGCTTGGTTTAACCCTCTAAGCGTGTGGAACGTAATATTCCGTTCACTAAGCTCCAGGTTTCACTGCAATATATGCAATGTTTAAGATAATATATGTCTATAAATTTAATGAATTTTCAAAACATTGAAGAATGATTAATACTCTCAAGGGCTACATTCATATTTGTAATTAAGTTTTATTTATAATGCTGAAAGAATCATATTTTTTAGCATTTAAAACAAAATGCAGAGAAAACAACATTACAATTTTACCCTTTTTCAAAACGCTCAGAGGGTTAAAGTGAGACACTCTACAGGTTAACCCAAAAATATTGGCCTTGGCTTTTATTCCTTAAATATTGATCGTGAACATATGTTATAAATTACAAAGTTACGTTAAAAAAGGTAAAAAATTTTATAAAATCGATTAAAATTTTCTGGAGATTCAATTTGAAGAAATACAAAATTTAAATTTTTATACTGTCCCCGTACAAAAATTTTTCCCAATGTAAAAAAATTAATTTTGTATTTCTTCAAATTTAATCTCCTGAAAATTTTAATCGATTTCATGAAATTCTGTACCTTTTTTACGCAACTTTGTTATTTAAAATAAATGTCTATGATCAATATTTAAGGATTAAACGCGGAGGTCAATATTTTTTTGACACCCTGTATATATACAAATATAAATATACGCCGGGTGTCCCAAAAATGACTGATGGATTTAAAAATTCAATAACTTGCAAACGGTGACAGATATTATAAAAATTCTTGCAGGAGGGTTATGTATCATGTCAGGAGTTTTCTTACTGTGATTCAAACAATAGAGGGCGCTGAGAACGATTGCCGCTCAGTCGAATCCGAAACTGACGCCACTCAGCATTGATGCACCGCCTCCTGAATACTAGGCCTGCGTGCTGACAAAAATTGCGGCTGTCGCAGCTGAGGATTTTTTTTTCAGCGTTTGTACAATCCCCCGAACTTCAACACCAATAATATTTAAAACTTGGACTTTCTTTGACTTATTTGATGTCAGAAAAACTAGCAGAAGAATACTTTTTGAAATTATTGGTGTTGAAGTTTGAGGGACCGTTCAAACGCAGAAAAAAATCTGCCTGCGACAGTCACCATTTTTATCAACGTGCAGGCCTAGTATTCAGGGGGCGGAGCATCAATGCTGAGTGACGTCAGTTTCGGCCTCGACTTAGCGACAATCGCTGTCAGCGCTATCTATTGTTTGAAACTCGAACTAAAATCAAGAATCACAGTAAAAAAACTCCTGACATCATACATAACCCATCTGCAAGAATTTTTTAATTATATGTCACCGTTTGCAAGTTATTGAATTTTAAAATCCATCAGTTATTTTTAGGACACCCGGTATATATATGGCAAACATTTCTAAAATAGGAGCTCTGATTCAGAATGTAGCAGAGAATAATTAAGGTGGCACTCATCGAATTAAAGTGCACTTCCAGATATTCCAGAACTTCCCATGCTGTCAACACATTTAACGCAAGGTAAATTTACCTTGTTAAAATATATACGTTATTGTTAAAAATGTAAACAACGCACTCTGTTTTTGACTAAATATAAACGTGTTACGACCCCGATTTTCTGTTTAAATAAGTATATTTATAGTAGTAATTTTGCGTATGTTGTTAAGTAACAGTGTATGTAGAAAATATTGTTTCACGTTAATATTAATAAAACAATCCTTATAAATTTTCCACTTTTGAGAACGCGGCACATACGTTATTTTTCTTGCTTTTAGATTTTTTGAAGCGTTCTATAAACATAGAAATCGTGAAAATACATTTCGTCTTTGAATGAATTACTGTATAAATATGTTGGACCAATTTGAATTTAAATGCATCCCAAAATTTGAAACCATAGCGAAGAAGAAAGAAGGCAGTTTATAACATACTGAAAAGTGAAGCGTAGAAAAAAGAAAAATATATAAATTGTGATATGGGACATGGAAATAGCTTTTCATCCAAACATTATACATAGCAAGGCATATTTCCGACAGTATGTCGCAAAATTTGTGGTTATTTTGCAATATACATACAACATTTTTTATCCAGAGTTATATTTATTCAGAGAATATTTAATGTATAGAAAGTTTTTCGAATAACGAGTAGAAAATGCCTAATACAGGGTGGTTTAACGTGTTTAAGAAGGAAATGTTACTTTTTATTTAAATAACATAAATACAGTCAATAAAAACAATTTAATAATATATGTTGTCACATAATAACAATTTAAAATACAGGCTTTCTTAAAATTACTGTTACAAGTTTTAGGGATGATAATTCATTAAAAAACAAACAGATTTCATATAGGACATCAGGTTTCAATCCAATTATTCATACATAAATACAGGACGCCTCATTTCAGACTTGACTGCTGCACTTGTCAGGTTGTAAACGATCCGAATCTAACCACGAAAATATTTCGTCAACCCGAAACCCGACGCGAACCCGAAGTAATAGAAATTTAATCCATATTTTAGCACAATTGGGGAAAAATAGTCTACAATTGTATTTCTAATATCAATTTCATACTACCGTAATTTTGCGCGTATGCGCCGCGGCTTAGTTAAGTCTTTTTCAAACCGGAAATTTTATTGAAAATTAGAAGTAAAATAAGTGCTAAGCAGAAGTAAGTCACATTTCATTTAAAATAAATTCTGGTAGGAATCGAATTGTTTGAGGTGCGGCGTATACGCGCGAAATTATGGTATTTTTTTATGATACATGATGATATATGATGGTTATGATATGTGATGTTGCATAAAAATGAACATCTTTAATATTCAAATATATAGTGTTTTTCCATTGAAAAATATTCAGAACGCTATTTTAAAAAATCTAGTCAACCCGAACCAGAAACATTTAAAATCAACCCGACCCGCAATGGAAAAAATAGCGTCAAACCAAAACGATTGTAACAGCGGATCAGGAAGGGTTCGCGTAAAATCTAGTTTCCAGACCTGATGCAAGACTCTACTTCATGTCAAACCGATTTTTTGTTTGTAAGTTTAAGAATAATGAAGATATTTAAGCATTATTTTTAAAGACTAAATTTGCTTTGTGTGAAATGTGCGCTGAAAAATCGGTCAATAAAATCGAATGTATTGTCAACTAAATTCTTAACTAAGGAGCGTCTAAATTAAAGTCCAATAATTCTTAAAGTGATAAAAACAAAACACGGAATAGTTAAAATACCTTTTTAATATAGATAACATATGTTTCGTTCACAACTATCGGTGACATCTTCGGATCTTAATGATAAATACAATATATATATATGTATTTATGTATGTAGGATATTGTATTTATCATTAAGATTCGAAGACGTCACCGATAGTTGTGAACGAAATATATGTTATCTACATTAAAAAGGTATTTTAAATATTCCGTGTTATGTTTTTATCACTTTAAGCATTATTGAACTTTAATTTAAAGTTAACAAGTGATTGTATTATACTATTTATAAGGAGCGTCTATCGTAGTGTTGTTTGGAGATTTACCATTTTCAATTTTTTTCATAATTTCTTCATATTTTACAGAAAGCAAAATATGTGGGTTGAAAGTATCATTACAGTGTATAGTTTATAAAGTCAATATTATCATTATTGTTAAAGTTGTGAACGAAAATCCGCGGTCGACTTGGAGTTTGATAGTGTGCATTTTTCGCTTATTAGAAACATTGCTATCCTGATTTCCATCCCAAAATTTTTTGACAGAGGAGTATTATCATTCGTTAATTTTCTGATATACCTTCTGATATACCTTATTTCCTGTAATACCTTATATATTTTCATGAACTATTACTTAGCATTAACATCACAATATTTATATATATATGTATTTTTTTTTTAACTACGCAGCACATGAAGCCAGGCTCTTTTCTCGTTTTCCCGATTATTGAAACACTTTTTTAAATATTCAAAATATGCAAACATATTTTTATTTTCGCTGTTGTGATATTTAAATGTTTTGATACAATGCATATTTATAATACTTCCGAGAACATACCGGGTTCGCCGTAAGTTCGTTAAAACTTTAAATATTCATTAAACAAAAACAAATGATGCTAGAAAATTCCGGTTAGCAGGAATGAGAGTAGAGGGAAATCTGATTTTTTTTAATAACAGAAAAAGTTGTTGTTAAAAACATTACCCATAGATGGCACTGGTATATATAATATCAAGCAGAAGGTATGCAAATTAGGCTTATAGTAAAACACCTATTTCTGCCGATCCCCACCAGTGACTGATAGGAGACACTGTGTAACATGTATAGAGAAAAAGAAGTATGGATGAAAGAAAGAAATATGTTTTAATATACTTGCAAATCTATTTTCGTCGTTAAATTTGTGATATTCTTTCCTGTAATATTTTATATATTTGCACCAACTATTACTTAGCATGAACATCAAAATATTTATATTTTTTATGGTATGCTTTTAGGAAGCTTTCAATACAAAAAGCCACCTATTGTAGCTGTTCAGAGGAACAAAATATTTTGGTATATTTTCACCGATCATGACCCCCAGACCCCCAAACCACCCTCCGTTCAAATGTCTATTTATATATATCCATATATATATATATATATATATATATCTGATGTATGTCATGCTGTAACTCTCTTATTATCAATGTAAGTTATGAATCGATTGGATGTATCTGAGCATGTGTATACGACATACTAAGGTCTCGACCAAGTTCGTTGGCCAGCTTCATCCGCCATCTTGCTTCAAAATGACGGCGAGTGAAAAAATTTTATATTTTTTAAAATTCAAAAACATGTACAAAAAATTTATAAATTGAAAAAAATTGTTTTTGTGAAGTGTTAGAACGTGATACAAAGATTCTGGAACATTTTTTGTTTTTGCTACATCTTAAAAAATGGCTGATATACGGCAGTTTGCAATTCTTAGGTGGCTGAGATTTTGAAACAATCTGATATTTGTTATGCTGTAACTCTCGTATTTATGAACCGATATGAATTTGACTGATCATGTATCCAGAATATACCACGGTCGACCGAGTTTGTTTCAAAATGTCAACCAGTGATTTTTTTGTAAATTCAAAAACATGTACAAAAAATTATAAATTGAAAACATTGTTTCTGTTAGATGTTTGAACGTGATGCAAAGATTCTAAAACAATTTTTGTTTTTCTATATCTTAAAAAATGGCTGATATAGAACAGTTTGAAATTCTTAGGTGGCTGAGATTTTGAAGCAATCTGATATTTGTTATGCTGTAACTCTCATGCAGAAATGCGCATTCAAATTAAGTATTAACGAAAACAGGGATTGAATCTTCTATAATCGGTTTCCAAGCAATTTAGCTTAGGGTGTTTGATAAAATGAATTGAATTTTTAAAAACTTGGACTATGGACTATGAAAGCTACCTTTTCCTCTCTGTATAGGCCGGAAGGACTTTTTTATTATGCAACGCATATATGAAGCTATTTATGTATTTTTCCGATATTTCAAATATATATATATTTTAATAATAAAAGCATGCAAACATATTTCGTTTTCTGCTGTAGATGTATTTAAATTTTTAGTAAAATATAAATGTATAATACATCCAAGAACATATATTTGAAGTTGAAGCGATAAGAAAAAGAGACATTGCGCGACATGTATAGTAAAAGAGAAGCATGGGTAAAAGAAAAAAATATGTTGTAATATACATGCAAATATCTTTCCTTCCAAAGATTATATACAGTGTGACATATTTCTGACTTTTTTTGTAAAAATTTCAAACAATTTTGAATATATAAACAATATTTTTTTTCTTGAATTATATTTAAGAATATTTAAAACTTTCGGCAAATTCTGTCAAATAAAGAATGGAAATTTATTAACACATAATCGTGTGACATAATACAAAATCAAAAGACAGACATATTATATAATTAATATAAATACAAAATATTTCTTTTACATGGAAAACGTTAACCAGAGCTTTTAATAATATTAGTTTACCTGTGAACCCATGCGTAACTATCGCACTGAAATTTTAATATTAATTTGTGATACCTTTTTTCATTAATTTTTAGTTAACTGAATATTTTAATATGAATAACGTGTTTTAACGAAATATGAAAACCCTGTTCTAAGACCATTCATATGATACCTCATTTATCGTGTTTCTGTTTTGTATGTGCATGTGCATAGAAAAAGGTATGTTGAAATCAGAAATGATATGTGTAATATTGTGGTTAAATTTATACATTAATAGCATATGAATAAATAATTATTAAATTTTTAACCAAGGGTTCGAATGAATATCTAATTTGTCTACATATTTGTTTAGAGAAATTGAACTAGATTTAAAATAAATTCTGGATATTTTCAAACTAATTTTCATTTTCATTTAATGTCTAGTTAACTAAATATTTTAATCAAACAACGTGTTTTAAACGAAATGTCAAAACCATGTTCTAAAGCATTTCGTATGATACCTTGTTTCTGTTTTGCATGTGCATAGAAAAAGGTATGTTAAAATAAGAAGAGATTATGGTGTTTTGTTATTTTTATAAATTATTGGCATATAAATAAATAATTATTAAATTTTTAACCAAGGGTTCGAATGAATATCTAATTTGTCTACATATTTGTTTAGAGAAATTGAACTAGATTTAAAATAAATTCTGGATATTTTCAAACTAATTTTCATTTTCATTTAATGTTTAGTTAACTAAATATTTTAATCAAACAACGTGTTTTAAACGAAATGTCAAAACCATGTTCTAAAACATTTCGTATGATACCTTGTTTCTGTTTTGCATGTGTATAGAAAAAGGTATGTTGAAATCAGAAGAGATTATAGTGTTTTGTTATTTTTATAAATTATTGGCATATAAATAAATAATTATTAAATTTTTAACCATGGGTTCGAATGAGTATCTAAAATAGAAAATGCCCTGTCACATGTGGCTGCATATTTGTTTAAAGAAAGTGAATTAAAATTAAACTGAATTCTGCATATTTTAAAAATAATTTTAATGATTTAAATTATTTTTTAGTTAATTGAATGTGAATTGAATGTTTGAAACAACGTGTTTTAAAAAAAATGTGAAAAGCCTGTTCTAAGACCTTTCGTATACCTCATTTATCGTGTTTCTCTTTTGTATGTACAGAGAAAAACGCATGTTGAAATCAGAAATAATATATATGATATTTTATTTACATTTATAAATTAATAGCATATGAATAAATAATTATTAAATTTTTGACCATGGGTTTGATTGAATATCTAAAATAGAAAATGCCCTGTCACATGTGGCTACATATTTGTTCAAACTGAACTAAAATTTAAATAAATTCTGCATATTTTCAAAATAATTTTAATAATCATGGAAAAGTGTATGTTTAAAACTTCATATTACATTTTTTGATCAATTATTGACATATTTGTACCAAACTAAAAAACATTAACGTATTAATGTTACAAAACGTCTATAAACTAAGAATATGCATACATTTTTCAAAAGCCATAAAACCTATAGTACCAATTTTCTTAATATATTCCTAAAGATACATACTTATTTAGAAATGCATAAAATCTCTAAAAACAATTTCTCATTTCTCATTTGTTTCTCTATGTATTAATCGTGTTGAATTTTAATGAACAATTCCACAAATATTAATTCCTTTTTTTAATTATTTTTTTGTTTGAGAATTTAAAAAAAAAGTTTTATTCAAAGAGAAAAACTGACAGCGGATATTGAACTGTCACAAAAGTTTGTAACTGTCACTTTTTCTAAAAAATTTTAAAACACAACCTTTTTACTTTGCTATTTATTTATATCTGTATATCTTAATTATCATTACGTTACTGTTCCGAGTATTTTCTTTTTCTTCATAAATTCAATTCTTTATCTTATTTGAATAGAATTATTTTCCCAAAAAATATCGTGTTACATGCAGTTTAATGATATAAGTCAGATTTTTTTAATGCTTCTCTTATTTAAAGAATGTCAGAAAACTATAATTATAAAATTGAAAACATTCATATATTCTCGATTCATTTTGACACAATTATTCAAATTAGTAAAGAAATCATATGAGATGTCATCTTCCCAACTGAGTGAAAAAGTCCGTGCCGGGATTCAACCCGGCTGAAGCTATCAATGTTTTACCAACTGAGCAATTGCGGACGAATATGGCTTGATTATTTTAGCCAGTTAACCTTAATGATCATCGAATCTGGTCTGATATCTGAATCAGCACAACAGAATAAATCACAAGTAATGGGACATCCAGACATTTCCAGCGTTGACTGGAATCTATCGGCCATCTATCGGCGCTATTTTTAACTTTCGACTTTAAAAACTTTTTAACTTTATTTTAAATTTTGAGGTTTCTGCATCAGATTCTTACGGTTGTTTTAATAAACATACCACTGGTCTCATTCTTCTGTCTATCACCGTTTCCGAGTTATTTATTTTCAAAGTTAGGGGTCCTTCGTGAAACACTCTGTAAATCCTTTACGATATTTTACAATGTTAAAAAATATCATCAATGGTCGTTTCAGCAGCTATTTTATTACTAAGATAAAAATTATTATAAAAAATGAGTATAAATACTTTTTAAACATTTTTAATCATATTGCTTTGTTATATGCTAAAATAATGAAATTATACTTTGAAAAAATAACGTTTCTAAGAACTTGAGTACAAAAATAATTTAATATTGTTGTATTGTATCTTACATAAATTTCCTAAATAGCCCTATACTTTTTACTCAAAAGCGTAATTTATCTCACTCTATTTTCCAAATCATATAAGACTTAGTCGATCACAACTGTCATAAGTATGTAATAGTAAATAATCTAATGGACATTGCTTAATACGTGAAATAACGTAATTTGTTTCTATCTCAATTAGAATTAATCTGAGATCAGAAAATTTTCTTTTTTAGTAGGAAACTGAAGTCTAATCAGAATGTTACTGATAATATATCATACGAGAGATAGAAATGCTGAAATCTGGATACATGGAAACATTTTGGGAATTATCTATTCTGTAATAATAAGCTTTAATGCAAAATTTCGATAATGCAGCATCGGAATTACTGCAAAATTCCGATCAAATCATCTATGCAGTAAAATATCAATCATTCTCACCTGTTAAAACTGTCAGACTCTCCCCATTCCAAGTGTCAGGATGGATATAACATAAATAATTTTATTATAGATAGTTGTGCAATGACAACAATAAAGGCGTAGAAATATTTTGATAGATTGGTAAGTTGTTCTTTATTGGCAAATGATAAATGATCCTGATAGATGAGCCATTTCTTGAATACTGTTATAATTTTGATTAATATTTACTTAAATTTATGGGACTAACTCTATATTAAATAAATAATAGCAAAATTATTATTATTCGTATACGATATTGAATATAATAATGTAATAATAATATTATTATCATAATAAATATATTACTATTATATGTTTAAGAAATCGTGAAAATAATATTATGGAAAAGACAATATGTATTTTCAGTTTTGTTATACAATGAATGTGTTTCAGAATTATTGTTATGGATATTTAGATGTTATTGTAAATCAGAGAAATAATATAACTAGATAAACACTTATCGTTTATACATGGTCATAATTCCAACAGTGAATCAGTAAAGTGCCATTTCTAATTTTGGTAGAACATATTTTTAATCAGCAATATGTAGTACATGATTGCTGTTTTTACTTTTGAATAATATTTTGGACAGTTAAGTATTAATATATACATGAATTTAAAAAAAAAGTCATTATGGTGTCGTTACTTCCGAAAAAATTACCTTCAAACAGAGTAAGGGTTAATAACATTATCCAAAATCCATTTATGTAATTTTACCGTAAAATAAATTGCCTTGTAGTTACGTCAAACCTTGAGTAATGACTATTCGAAAAACAAATGTGTAAGTGTGATCGAAGATCGCACAGAGAGTTTCGTTTAATATTCCTTTCAAAACACTTTATCCCTTAATTAATAAATCCTTATCATTTATCAATAAACGATATCAATAAGAATATAGATGACAGCACCATTAAATTTAATAATAAATGGATAACAAGATGAAGCTATGTTATTAATCAAATTAAAAGTATTCAAGTCCTGCTTTTCAGATAGTTAAACAGCATATACTTGTACATCTGAAGAACATATTTAATTGCATGATTTAATTGTAGCGAAAGAAGAAATACACAACCCTTAAAATGAAAAAAAAGAAAACAAAAGACGACAGTTCTTTTAATTAAATCTATCGGACAATGAAATGTAGTCCGAGGGAAAAAATGAAATTTTCAACTTCTGTCGTCTAGAATAAAAGCCGCAACTTTTGGATTAGAGCGGAAACCACTGAACCACCTAGCCTACGCGAGAAAGACTAAAATTAAGAAGTGTTAAAACCTAAATCGCAGAAATGGTCGGATGTCATTAAATGAATTCATTTAACTAAAATAATGTAAGACTTTTTGAAGGTTTTACTATTTGTTGTCTGACAAGAGGCATTCAGCTATAAGTACGCAAAATTTCAAGTCTCTAACTTATATATTTGCCGATCTCGTTGATCACCGATAGACAGAGGAGCGAGACGAATAGGGTTTCGTACGATGAGCTAAAGTATACGGATGATTATGGATGAGTAAGGATGATTTAAAGTGCTAAACTTTAAAAAGTGATACAAATTCAAAAATATGCGTAAAATTCTTCAAAGAAAAACTTGTACATATTCCTACTAATGATTGTTGAATGAATTTAAAAAAAAAGATTTTTATTATTATTTGCGTTTACATGTGTTATATCTTCAGTTTAATTGTTTGTCTTTACTAACATAAAAAAAAATATATATAAATACTAACAATCATTTGCTAGGGTTTATGACGTAGATTCCACAATTAAAAATTGCCCTCTACCATTTCCAAACTTGGATACTACCATGTAGAACGTTTATTACTTGTTGATGGTATACTATCCTCCCTAAACTATTGTACTAAAATTATGTATATTCTCATGTCCGTTATTTTTCATTTGAATAAGAAATTATATTTACTGTGATGGTAAAAAACACGAACTAAAAAATACTCATTCACTGCATTTATAAAATTAGTTTGTATGCGATTATGTTTTATTTATTTTATAGTTTTTTTTTTCTAATTTATTTAAATGATTATTATATAAAAAAACTAATAACAGAAATAAATTAAAACAATATTTTCAAATTCATATGTCCATTAAAAACCTCATTTAAGATATTTTAACGTATTGAGATTAAATTACAATTTAAAATGAAAAAAAATATATGCCTTTTTTGCAGATTTTACTTACTAGATTTTACCCAAATAAATGAAAACATTAGATTTTTTTAAAATTACCTTTATTTTAAATATTGTTAAAAACCATTCTTTGGGGATACATGCAGTACATAAACGGTGCGGTTTCTCTAAATTATAAGATTTTATGACGCGTGGATTTGGCCCTCTTTACCAGCTGTTGATATGTCATAAATAATATTTTTACAAAAACATGCCTTACAAATGTAGTCATGACTATTTAACCAAATACCATATAAAGCTTTTCAAGGCGTACTAAGACCCACCTTACAAAATTACCTAAATTACAATTCAAATATTTTTGAAAGCCGCTTAATACACTTGAAATTATAAGCTATGTCCGTTTTTCATGATCGAGGATTAATACATACAATAGATATAACAACCCTTTTTCTCAATAAATAAAACTAATAATCATATTTAGTAATTCTAATTCACACATAATAATCCTTACGACAATGATTCATTTTTATGTTCAATGGCCTTTACCCTAATTGACACAATTTGTTTTTTTGTGGATGTTGAAAGCAATAAGATACTATTTTGCTTAATAATTATTTATTATACCAAGTATTGTGCATGGAATTCGATGGGCGTTCAAGTACGTCACGTTGTGACTAAAATGCGACCTTCTTCGAAGACTTCAAAACATGTTATTCATTGTAAAATATATTTGTCTAGCCAACTTAAAAAAATTTTTAGACGTTACTACAAGTTACGTACTTCACGTTACAACTGTAACGAAAGAACCACCATATTGTAAATCCACCGTGTGACCATATTATTTAAAAAATAATTTATTATTATTTTAAATGTATGCCTTCTTATATTTTTTTAGAGACAGTTTTCTTTGTTATATATTAATGATTTTCTTTGAAATATTGTTTTTTTTTAATTTAAGTATTTCACAAAATACATTTTTGACATATTATTAAAAGGTTTTATAAATAAAACGATTTAATTAATGTAAAAAAGCAATTCTGACAGTCAAATTTGAAAATTTGAATTAAAATATTTATGAATTTACATAACATTTTTATTTTTAAAAGAATGATCTTTTCATATTGCACTATTTCAGATATATTTACTTTATTTTGAAAATATTGGCATTGGAATGGCAAAATGTTTCTTTTCAATACGGATCAAACATTGACAAAGAGTACACATCTCAATGTTGGGACAATACTCCATGCCAATTTTGCGAATAATAGACAAGATATTCCGCCAAGGTATTGTCAATATCAGCAATAGTGCCCTAATATTGTCTTCCTATTTTAGAAATATATACTTTACTTTGCAAATATTGGCAATGGTATGGCAAAAGGTTTCTTGCCAATACGGATCAAACATTGACAAAGAGTAAACATCTCAATGTTGGGACAATATTCCATGCCAATTTTGCGAATAATCGACAAGATAATGTCGCCAAGATTTTATCAATATCAGCAATATTGCCCTAATATTGTCTTGCTGTTTATATATATTTTCCTAGACAATAATTCTAGTGAAACTTAGTTTTGATATAGGATGTATAAAAAATGTACTCACAATTTATTTGCTAATAAGTGGCATGTTCTTTTCCTTTCAAGTTTATCTAACTTGAATTAATAGCTGAAATTAGACCGATCGATCAGTAAAAGAAATTTGTCCTAAAGTATACCGAAAACTCGAAAACGTAATTGAGGTGTGACAGTTTAGGTGAGCTATTCAAACACATAACCTACAAGATAAGTTCTGAGGTAGACAAAAGTTATACAGCAACGTTCAGGTAGACTTCGGCCATGAACAAACCATGCAGAAACTCTGATTCAAGTCAAGGTAGCATGAAATAATTCTCCTATTCAAACTGGGTATGTTCTTTCCCACAGGTAATTTGTCCTAATTTTGCATAATAAGTTTTCTAGAAAGTTTTTACGATTAATTAAGGTGTTGGAGACCGTATGGGAAACTTGTGGGAAAGAACAAGTCCAGATAGGGTAGAATTAACCGCAACTGCCTGGCAAAATACTAGAGCGAAAATACAAGAAAATTTGGGTACGTTTATTTTAGCCGGGCGCTTGTGATAAATCTTCAAATATTGTTTCCTTTGCATCATCCGTACTGCAGTAACCTCATTCAAACAGCAACGTTCAGGTAGACCGCAGCCATCAACAAATCACCCAGAAACTCTGATACAGATCATGGTAGCAAGAGAGAATATTCCTATTCAAACTGGGTATGCTCTTTCCTACTTGTAATTAGTAGTAATTTTGCTTAATAAATTTTCTAGAAAGTTTTGGCGATTAATTGGTGATGAAAACTATAGGGAAAACTGGTGGGAAAGAACATGTTCAGATTGGATAGAAGTATCCGCAACTGCCCGCCAAAATACTAGAGCGAAAATGCAAAGAAATTTGGGTGCTTTTATATTAACCGGACGCTTGTGATAATTCGTCAAATATTGTTTCTTTGCATCATCCGTACTGCAGTAACTTCATTGAAAGAAGTAGATAGAACTGTACAAAAGTTAAACAGCAACGTTCAAATAGACCGCGGCCATCAACAAATCACGCAGAAACTCTGATACAGATCATGGTAGCAGGAGAGAATATTCCTATTCAAACTGGGTATGCTCTTTCCCACTAGTAATTTGTAGTAATTTGCCTAATAAGTTATCTAGAAAATTTTAACGATTAACTAAGGTCATGAAAACTATAGGAGAAAACTGGTGGGAAGAACATGTTGTTATTGGATAGAAGTATCTGCAACTGCCTGGCAAAATACTAGAACGAAAATGCAAGGCCATTTGGGTTTATGTTAGCCGGAAGCTTGTGATAATTCGTTAAATATTGTTTCCATTGCATCATCCGTAGTGCAGTAACTTCATTCAAAGAGGTAGATAGAACTGTACAAAAGTTAAACAGCAATGTTCAGTTAGACTGCGGTCACCAACAACTGATACAGATCATGGTAGCAGGAAATTCTCCTATTCAAACTGGGCATGCTCTTTCTCATTAGAAATTTGTAGTATTTTTGCTTAATAAGTTATCTAGAAATTTTTACCGATTAATTAAGGTGATGGAGACTATAAGGAAAACTGGTGGGAAAGAACATGTTCAGATTGGGTAGAATTTTCCGCAACGGCCTGGCAAAATACTAGAGTGAAAATGCAAAGAAATTTGGGTACTTTTATGTTATCCGGACGATTGTGATAATTCATCTTCGTCAAATATTATTCTATTGCATCATCCGTACTTCAGTAACTTCATTCAAAATAAGATGAATAAGATGGAGGTTCGATGCCAGTGTGGTGTGACAGGATTCTACGAATTCAGGGGTTTCTTATACGATTCAAGGAAATTTGGGCACTTTTATGTTAGCCGGGCGCTTGTGATAAATCTTCAAATACTGCTTCCATTGAATTATTCGTACTGCAGTCATTTCATTTTAAATAGAATCATTTCACTCATTTTCTATAAAATACATAATGATAATAATAATAATAATAATAATAATAATAATAATAATACAAACCAAAACAGTTTATTCCAACATCAAAACATTGTTTCTAATATACACGTGTGAAAAATTAAAACTGCTATTGGCGATATTTGCTCCTGGCTAACATAAAATGACCGAAAATTGTACAGCAAGCGGCTCTCGAGGTGGCACTCAAAAAATCAAGCGTTCATCGTACGTTAAAGCACCTACATTGAAAAAGTTACATTAAAATATTAGTTTACCCTCTCATCAGACGATGATCTGGATTGGAGAGTACAGTTGTGTATATATATATATATATATATATATATATATATATATATATAATATTTTCTGTAATGTCATGCGTATAACAATTAATTAAAAATTGTTTTCAGATACAATTTCTTATTAAAAAAAGTAAATTTGCGATTATTTTATCAGAACGTTTTTTTTTTTTAATTTCATTAAAGAGTTTTATGCATTTTATTTCAAGTTTGAAGTACATTTTGAGAATCGCTAAACACTTTGTTGTACGTTCGGATGAGCGTAACTAAATGTAATTTGAATTAAATATTCTTTTTTCGAAGAATACCGACTTCTTCAAAAACACTTCTAATCAAAATGTGATTTAATATAATTGTTAATGGGTGCAAACAATTGGTTTCAGAATTTTTTCATTACAAATTGCTTAATTATAAAGGATATTTTAGGAAATGGATTTTTTTTTAACATTTTGTCTTTCTTAAAAAATTTGAGCTTCTTTTGTTTCAAGTAAAAGTTTTTAAATGTGTTTTAAGTTGTCACAATAGGCTTTTAAGATAAGTACTTTAAATCGAGTAAGAATCATTTTTTTCTCTAAAATGTCTTGACTTATTATTTGCAGTGTTGCATTATTATTATTTATTTCATTTCTGTCAACAAATGATAAAATACATTCAACAGATTATATACTCTTTTATGTATTACTAATATATTGAGCATATTTTAAATAAAAAAACCGAAGTAATGTTATTTGATAATTTATTAATTGTATTCTAAAATTTCAACAATATTTCCTCGATATTTTACTTGTCAGAATTCTATTTTTTTTCAATATTTTAATAAAAATAACCCTTTATTTAAAATCATTTCCTGAACTACATATTAAATATTTTATTAATTTTATTTTAATAATTCGTCTGAAACCTATTTCCCTTATTCACAATGTTTAACTGTTTTAAGCGTTAAGAAAATTTTATAACTTTATAAAACTTTATCTACTCAGAAAAAAATATATTTTTTTCTTTTCGGAAAATATGTCGATTTTTTACTTTTTCTGTTGAAATGTGATTTGTTGCATTTGTAATTCGTAATATACAATAATAAAAAGGTTTTTTTAGCTTTTATCCCATAAACAAACAAAATGCCCACTATGCCGATTGCTTAACGTACTAGCCACTCAAAGACACGAATTAGCATGAATCACAGGTTATTCACTTAATACGTCCTCTCAAATGGACAAATACGACAATATGGTTGTCGGTTCCTTATTACGAGGGTCGATCCAGAAATAAGGTTCCCATCCAATTTACAAATAGACAACATTGTTTATTCTCATAGAAATTTACATCGTTGAAAAGAAGAAAGTTGTGATAATCCCAAGATAAAGGAACATTTGGGTGTCCAACGCTTCCGGAGCAACGATGACGTCAAAGAAGAGGTGAAACGCTTCCTCAACGGCTTGGTGGCGGAGTTCTACGACATTGGATACAGAAATTGGAGCACCGTCTACAAAAATGCGTAGAAAAAGATGGCGTTTATGTAGAGAAATAGAGAAAACATTCTTCTTTCCAACGATATAAATTTCTATGAGAATAAACAATGTTGTCTATTTGCAAATTTGATGGGAACCTTATTTCTGGATCGACCCTCGTATATGATGATACTTATTATACGATTTGAGTTAATGTAGACTTACACTGTAAACCTGGAGGTTCGATGCCAGTGTAGTGTGACAGGATTCTATGAATTCAGGGGGTTTCTTATACGAAAATGAAACTTCTATTAACTTTTAATTGGTAGCTCATTCCCTCAAAAATAGTGGCAATCAACAAAAGACAGTATAGCATACATTACTCGAAAGGTTATATGCCAATAATACGTCTCTGTGTCTATGATTTATAATAACAAAAATATTTTATTTATTAACCGATATTTAAAAGAATACTGCCTGGTAAGAACATAGACTTAAATTGTTTAATACATATTTTAACACATTAGTTAGATTAAACTGTAATGAATTTTTGCATTTTTATGGTTTGTTTACGAATACATAACGCAAATTTGTGCAATAATTCCACATTTTTTAAAACCATTTTTATGCTTAAATTACATGAATTCTGCTATAAAAAATAACGTTTACTCTATAAACACTTTTTATTCTACATTAGATTTTTCCCCCTTAAAATATCATACACATCACTTTTATAAAAAGTTTCCCACTTCCATTACTTTTTAGAACTACATTTCTTCTACACAAATATATAAAAGTAGAAGAAATGTATGACACTTAAATGTATAAACCTGGAATTTCAAGAATTTCTACTTTTTTTCTTTCTTGTTAAAAATGCTTTGAAATTAATGTTGTTTCTAGATGTATTTTTAAAACATAAAATAGTTTGCTCTTCTCTTTCTTTTCTAACGTTTCGGCCCGTATACAGTTCGATATATAATACCCATGCCTCTTTTGCATAAAAGTACGATAAAATTGTGCATTTACTTGGTCCGTTTACAGTTACATTAAACAAATTTATATTACAACTGTGCATTTTTTATAGTCTCTTTTATGTTTGGAGAACCCAAACACCCATTTATTTCGAGTGTTTTATCGATTTTATTCTTTACACATATTCTTTATTTTCTGTTAACTTTTTTTTAAAATTTCATTCACGTTACTTCTGCTAAACTTTTTCCCATTAACTTCCACTGCTTTCTTCTACTGGTTTCTGACGCTGATATTTAACTGTGAAATTTCAGTATTTTTTTCTCTTTTCTCCACTCTTTAGCAAATAACTTGAAATTGATGTATTTTTGAAATGTCTTTGCAAGATATAAAAAGGTTTTCTTTGGTTCTTCCTCTTTTTTTTTTGTCTGATGCTTCGTCTGATGCTTCGAGCGACTTTATGCATCAGTTATACTTAACTACAATGAACATTTTTTTTTCTTGTTTTGTAAAATGTATTGTATAAGAGTGATATAATAATTCTGTAATTTTCACAATTATAACTTAATATTAGAAGCGATTTCAGAAAGATTGAAACGAGCTGTAACTTTCTATTTCTTCGTAATTAGTAGGAAATGCGAATTGTGAAAGTGTTAAAAAAAAGTAAGAAAAAGGATTCTTTAATGAAATAGTACTACCACTAATTTTCATAAAATTACACTTTTTAATTTTGTAGAGCCCCTCAAAACAATATTGGTCAGTTAGTAAATTTCTACTTTTACTGCAACAAAATCATTACAATAAAACACCATCTTTAAAATAAAATATGTTATATCATTTTTAAAATTCACCTATTTAAAATTTAACCATAAAGAAAATGTAAATTTATGATATATTAAAAAAAAAACCCATACACAGACATACACACACACACAAAAAAAAAACATAATACATATCCATTTTACCTTAAAAAAAGATAAGCTTTCAATAATTTTAGATTTGAATCATTCCAAACTGCATATTCAATCATTATTAGAAAAGCTCAGTGATGTACTGAAGATGACAGAAAACATTTTGAAAAGAAGTTGAGAGGGGTTTTTTTTGTTTTGTTTTTTTATTCTGTTTCTAGCATTTAAGCACATATTTGTGTCTTTACACGATATCTACCTTTGTAATGCATTGACTGGTGTAAATTTGAAAGCAATTGTTTCATATTTGTTAACATATTTTGAATCTAAATAACATCAACGTCGATTTGTGGATGGTCGTTATTTTCACTGATGAAGTGATATGCATCAGTGGTATGATATTCTTTATTATAATTTAGACAATTTTACAGATTACAGGTATGCAGTTTTTTGTAATCAATTTGTTGAAGCAAAAGGAACACTTTTCTAATCGACAAAGAAGGTCGAATGAAAACTAAAAAGTGTACCTTTTTGAAAATGAATGGAAGGATTATTTCTTTAACATAAACGTGTTTCCTAATTGATTTTGAACACTAGCAATTTACATCGCCTACGTATCTCCAACAAGTGAAAGTTTAAGCGCGTTTCACACTTTTTGGGAAACCTGTATTCTTATGTTGCTTAATTCTCACTTTTATGTATAAAGAATCATAGCAGTTTAAACCACTTTTTAATGTTTTTTTATCCTAAGTTTATTCTTTATCTTTTCTGTTTATTATGTTATATACATTCTTTGCTTCTTTTTATATTTTCTTCTAAACAGTGGCGACTCGTGACTGCCTAATTTTAGGGCACTAAATAAGTGGCTGAAAAAATTATCATTTTCGTACCATTATTTTTTTAAAGAAATTTTTTCTCCATTTAATGCCAGAACTTTTTGCAAATAAATAAGGTAAAAAAATCTTTTAACACGTTGACGGACACTTGCGGCTATAGCCGTCAAAGCGAAGTTCACTGTGTGTCATGACGGCAATAGCCGTCCAAAACGAAACGGTCGTTTTAGACACTACGGCTATAGCATCACAAATGTGCATTTACCGGCGTACAAGTAGAAGCCCAGTGTTATGTTTTGGAGAAACATTTTTAGGTTGAAGTTCGTTTTCCACCTGTTATACGAGTTGCAGCTTCAGTATGCACGTGCAGGGTGGCTAGTGGTCAGGGAAAAATACAGTAAAAAAAATGATAATTACCAGTATATTCTTATAGAAAAATTCAAATTGAAAACAGGAAACAGGATATTGCTTCAATGGGATACCTAGTTAAAAATAACTACAACTCCGAGTACATGAGTAATTGTAGAATAATCAAGATAAATTTTTCTATAAGAATATACTGGTGTTTATCATTTTTTGACTGTATTTTTCCCTGGCCACTAGCCACCCTGACATGGTCGTGAAGGGAGTAGTGCAACCTAATTAAAGGTGCTGAATTAATCAAAATTAAATTTATTCAATCAGAAAGAGTAAAACTATACTTCTAATATTCTAAAAATTACAAAAACATACAGTGTCAATTTTCGAACTTCACTTGTTCCTATTGTCCGTCAATGTGTTAAAAACTAGTGGTAAGAAAAGTATAAATTTGACAGCCATGCATTTAGTACCCCAAATAACATAAATAACGAGCCGCCACTGCTTCTAAATCAAGATACATTACAGTGAACTCTCTCTTATACGCGATGTTCAGTAATTGCTTTTTCGTACCACTATTTTAAAACAGTAAAATTCGATTTATAAATTCTGCGATTAAAAAAGGAGAAACTTATTTTAAAAAGAAACTGGTACTGAAAAATAATTACCGTGTATGGAGTATAAGTGAGAGGTCACTGTACTTCTCTAAAACCTTTCCTTCTTTAGCTATTTTTTAGTTTATAAGTTGTTATTTGTTCGCATTACTAATTAATGTCTTAAGTATGCAATAATAAGTATACCAATGGACGTTGTTTAAGATGTGAAATAACGTAATTTGTTTCTATTTTAATTATTTTAATTATTCTGAGAAGAGAAAATTGTCTGTTTTAGTAAGAATCAGAAGAAAAATCATAGTATGACCGATAATGTATTGTATCTGATAATATATCGAAATAGAAATGCTGAATTTTGCATACATTCTAATATTTTGAGCATTATTCAAACCATCATGGACATTTTACTGCGGAATTCCTATCAAACCATCTATGCAGTAAAATATCAATCATTCTCACCTATTAAAATTGTCAGACTCACCTTATTCTAAGTGTCAAGTTGGATATAACCTAAATCGTTTACTTACGATACTTGTGCAATAACGTGAATAATGACTAGAAATATTTTAAAAGATTGATGATATGTTCTTATAAATGGCAAACGTAATGAGCCTGTTAAGAAATAGTCTTTTCTTGAAGACAGTTATGCTCTTGATTAATAATGACTAGTTAACTAAAGTAATAAACTTAGTATTAGTATACTTTTGAGAAATTGAGAAATAAAAGTATTGGAATGGCAATCTATATTTAAATTTTTGTTATGCAATGCGTCGCAGAATTGTTAGTACAGACATGTATAAGAGATAAAACACAGCTAGATAGGCACAAATCGTTATACAGTATCGTAATTATAGAGGTGAATTACTAAAGTATCCATTCTAAATTTGGTAGGATAACTTTCTGCTACACAATATATAGTAAATGGTTTAAGATTTATATTTTTGCGGATATATAGGGTGATTATAAAAAACTATTCCGATATATGAGCCCCTAACTGTCATACCGTTCACAGAAACTGAATGAAATTTTGGTTTAAAGTATTTTGAGGTATGCGCTCAAGAATCATGTGAAAAACAACAGTTAAATTCTAACAATTACGGTTACAGTGACAAAATTGTGAAAATTTCAAATGGCAACACCTACTTTTTTTATTGGAATGTGATCTTCATAGTGAAAAACCATAAAAATCGTTGGAACGGTACCTGTAGCACGAAAATCGCCGGCGCTAGACAGACTAAGAAGAATAATGAAAACAACCAATAAGGACAGAGAAGCAACAGAAAACAAAACATTTTAATGTGTTTCATACATTTTCCATTTCACATACGACGACACTTTACATGCGGCAGATGGCGGATAGCACTGAACAATAAAATGTTTTATTTTGTGTTGTTTCTTTGTCTTTTATTGGTTGTTTTCACTTTTCTTCTTAGTCTATCTAGCGCCGGCGATTTTCGAGCCACAGGTACCGTTCCAACGCTTTGTATGGTTTTTCACTATGAAGACCACATTCCAATAAAAAAAGTAGGTGTTGCCATTTGAAATTTTCAAAATTTTGTCACTGTAACCGTAACTGTTAAAATTTAATTGTTGTTTTTCACATGATTCTTGAGCGCATACCTCAAAATACTTTAAACCAAAATTTCATTCAGTTTCTGTGAACGGTATGATAGAGGCTCATATATCGGGATAGTTTTTTTATAATCACCCTGTATTTTTTATGATTTATATTTTTGCCAAATATTGTTTATGATTTATACTTTTGCCAAATATCGTTTATGATTTATATTTTTGCCAATTAGAATACTAATACATACAAAAGTTTCGAAAAAATATCAAAAACTTTCAAAGTAAGGGACTTCTTGGACAATTAAATCAGATAAGGGGGAGCGGTTATTAATATTTGTCACCTTCCACTTAATTAACTGATTATAATTCACAGGTCTATTTTGAAAAATGTAACTATTTAATGTTAAAATTAACTTATATTTGCTAATCTAACGATTCCTGAACAAAATTATACGATATTAGCATATGAGTATAATAAATATATTATTGCAAAATTACTAACGAAGCAAGAAAGATAAAGTGCGCCAAAACGTAAAATTTCCAGGTATCAATTTTCGACGAATAAGAGTTCAGAATCCCACGAGTAGATATTAGTCCATGATACTAATTCTTCAAAACATTCTACATTAACCGAAAACATTCTACTAATATCTACTGTGTAGCATCTGATTATATGCCGCTTAAAAGTTAACTTCAGCCTCATATTACACAGAAAATAGAAAGTTGATTTATAAGTCAAAAATGCCATCATAATCAAACATAATTTTTAGATAAGGTAACAGGTTTTTGTAATTAAAATACAATAAGTTAATTTTATAAAATCTAAAAAACAAAAGAAAAATGTTTCACATAGTTTACTAAAGTTTCATTCTTAACAAATGAAGCTGTTTTAGGGAAAGCGATCATAATGGTTTTATTTCTAGAATTTTTTCAAAGAACTTTAATACTGAATATCTCGGCAGATGCATTTCCGTTTTACACTCGCTCATTTATTCAATTGAATTTGTCGCAAGATTATTTACAAAAGACTTTTTGACAGAAGGACTTGTTTTATTCTTTTCAATTCCTACTATTAGCTCACACTCTCTGTATATTTATATAGCTTGTTCAAATTTTCAATCGTTAATAAAATATTTTCTATTATAAAATACATCCTATCAAGTTCAAATAAATTTTTTTTAACTTGTACTGGATGGCAATTGATGTTAATAGGTTTTTTTCAAATATTAATTCATTAATTAAATTTAATTAATTAATTTAAATTTTATATTTCATTTCTGTTCAAAAGTATACGCTCGCTCCATATTTATAGTCTCACCTTCACACGTAAAAAGATAATGGGGCTGTTCACGGACGAAGATCAGGCGGCTCGCGGGCGAAGGAGACTGTAAATGTGGAGTGAGTCTATACTTTTGAACAGAAATGAAGTATAAAACTAAAATTTAATAATAAAATTTAATTAATTAATTGATATTTGAAAAAAAACTGTATTATCGTTAACTGTAACATCGCTATGGCACTTTATTGTGAAGTTTGGTAATTTTTGAAATTCAATATTTGAAAAACGGCATAGTCATTAGACTTTAAATTTATGTCAAGAAAAATACAATTTTTTTTTAACTTTCTAACGCAGTTTGTCTAACAATTTTGTGAGAAATACTTTTCGAGATATTAATTTTTGGTATTTTAGCTATTTATTTTTTATTTAATTTTTAATACATTTCAAAACTTTCTCTTATGTAAGATATTAAGCAGGATATAAATTTAGGAATAAATACCGTCAGTGGCGAAGCGTGTAGATCGCTTGAAAAAAATTTCTATTTGACCTCAATAGGAATTGACTTAAGGGTGTATTTAAATCCAAACTGCTTATTTTGAGACACATTTGTAAATTCATTTTTGCTCTAAAATGCATCCAATTGGCAGGTTCTCTTATTCAGAAACTTTATAATGTTAGTATTGTCTCGATTTTTTGATAAAGGCAGAATATATTTCAAAAATTGCTGTCAAAGTGGACATTTTGAACCGAATTTCTCAAAGCGATAGCGCTTGAAACAAAAAAAAATGATCGTACTTTTTAAAATAATTGTCTGTAAATCAATTTCTAATTAATTGAACGAAAAATAAAAACATGAGGCCCTTATAAATGTCTTTATAAATCACGCCGCCAAGTTTCCTGTTGTTACTTTTAAAAATGAGTCTGAGAATGTGTCTCAAAATTTTGAGTTGTTGAGCGTGGAAAAATATTTTTTTTAATACCGCCTTAAAAAAAAAAAGTTTTTATATTACTTGTTATTTTGAGATACTGAATATTCTATCGTATAAAGCGCACCTTACGATTTGAGACTGTATTTTTCTATTTATTGGTATATTCGCCGGATTACGCACACTCTTATACTTCTGACTGTCCAGCAAGAGGGCTAAGTTGTAATGTTGTTTTCTCTGTATTTCATTTTAAATACTAAAAAAAATGTGATTATTCCCAAATTATATAAAAAACTCAATTATATCTATGCGTATAAACCTTGAGGGTATCGATCATTACCCAATGTATTAAAACTGCATTATATACGTGAAATTATATTAATCTAAAAAATTTTTGTATTGTTGTGAAACCTGGAGCGTAGTGAACGAATTAATACGGGCTTGTCAATGAGAGGGTTAAAGTTGTAGCAAAAAAATCTTCATGATATAGGAAGTATGAAAAAAAACATTAAATAGCATTAAAAATATTATAAGATGTAAAAAGATAAATAAAATAAGCAAATGCGAAGTGAGAGCTTATGCTACTGCCAAGTGTATCTGCTTGAATATCCACAAAGTGTTTGAAATCTTATTCTCGTTCATTCAAGAAAAAAACATATCTTCTTTTCTTGAATATTAACATAGAAATCACAATTCTTATACTTGGTTTTTCAGCATTCATTTATATGTCCGTCGTATAACTCGTATCGGTAAACGTTTTATCATTTTTCTTATTTTAAAAGTGCACGTTATACATCGGAATATACAGTAATTTATTTTCGAAGAAAGCAATACAAGCGAACTTTATATTGTTAATAATATTTTCACAAAATTTTTTTATACATATACCAGCTACGCTGGTCAGTTTCTTCAATCGAACATTGAATTGAATTAAACATATCGACGAAATCGACCTTGTGTTTAAAAAAAATACCGCGCTTTACCAGGAATACCCATTCGCATTGCTGAAAAGGTACGAACGCCATTGAGCTATTATATTTTGTAATATGTCAAACAAATTTTGTGCTGTTAAGAACCAACTCTTTCATATGATTATTTACAGTAAGATTTGGTAAAGAAAGATATATCGATATGCAATATACTAAATCATTCCCTGAAAAATTATATGACGAACGATGCAAGTTTAGTCGAAATCGATTCAACAGATTCTTTTAAAAAGGCGAAACTTTCCTAATCGGGTTCATCTGATAATAGAACTTTCCCCAGCATGCTATAACTAAGCAACATAGAACGATATGTTATATACTAAAACCTTCCCTGAAAAATCTTCTAACTAATAGTGTAAGTCTCATCAACATCCATTCAGAAGAATTCAGATTAAAACCAGCCTGAACGAAATTCCCATTTGCATTATATATATATATATATATATATATATATATAGAAAATCTATATATAATAAGGATTCTATATATAATAGGAAATCTATATATAGAAAATCTATATTTTATTTTTTGCTTTTTTCATATTTATTTCAATGTGTACTATTTTAATTAAAATATAGATAAAATGCTTAAGTGATACATAGGGGAACACAAAAGGTTTATAAAAAACTTTTAATGATCGACATAAGTTTCAGCGCTAATATACGGCGCCATTTTCAAGATATATAACGATAAAAAAATATTCTCGCAAACTTTTGAAAATAAACTTGAAAACATAAATCACGAAATCATACATGTAAACAAGCAGGTGCTTGAAACAGTCAACTTTAAACGTGAAAATTAATTTTTTTCCCTTATTGCTTTTTTTAAACTGAAAAGTACCTCGTGCCAAATTTTAGGTAATTCACATGCGGCGGATTCATTGCAAATGTTCATGTTACGCATATAGATTTCTATTGATTCACGGATAATAAATAGATGGGAAATAAAGCCTTGATGAATAAATTATTTTACTATTTTTAAAATCAATTTTTAATTATCCGTGAATAAATAGAAATCTATATGCGTAAAAGTTAGATTCTATTATCTCCCAATGACGATGTTCGAGAGCGGAGAGTGCAGTTGTGTATACATTTTTCTAAATACACTCTATAAATGTTCATGTGTATAAAAATTGAATAAAAAATGGTGTTCAGGTACTATTTTTTATTTTAAAAAAATTAAAAAATGTTTTAATCTTTTTTTTTTTTTTAATATATATATTTGTATGAATTTTATTTCAAGTAGAAGTGTGAAAAACAGTTTCAACTGTCGCAAAAGCTTTATGTTCAGATGAGCGTAACTAATTGTAATTTGAAATAAATGTACTTTTTTTTTAGGGGAACTTCTATTTTTTCACAAGCACTTATAATCAAAATGTAATTTAATATAATTGTTCATGGGTGCAAACAATTGGTTTGAGAATTTTATTCATTACAAATTGTTTAATCATAAAGGACAATTTAGGAAATGGGATCGTTTTTTATCAGAATAATTTCTCTTTCTTTAAATATTTGAGCTTATTTTCTTTTAAGTAAAAGTTTTCAAATCGGTTTTAAGTTGTCACAAAAGGCTTTTAAGATAACTTCTTTAAATCCGGTAAGAATTAGTTTTTTCTCTTTAAAATATCCTTACTTATTATTTGCAGTGTGTACATTTCTGTCAACAAAGATAAAATACATTCAACAGATATTTCATTCTACTTATTTTTAATATATTAAACATAATAACAAAAGAAAAACCAAAATAATGTTATTTGATATTTTAATAATTGTATTTTAAAATTTTCGCCATATATACTAGGACATTTTACGTGCCAAAATGTAACTTTTTTTTTCAATTTTTTAATAAAAATAATCCACCATTTAAAAGTATTTCCTTAACAACATACTAATTAAATATCAAATGCATTTTCATATTTGTCCAAAATAACAACGTGTTTCCATCGTTGACAATTTCTAACGTTTTAAGCTTTAAGAACATTCAATAACTATTTAGAAATTTAACATCTCAGAAATATTATTATTATAATTCTTGTTTTTAATTCAGGGGGAAAAGTCATTTTTTAAAATTCTCTGCTAAAAATGGATTTTCTACATTAGTAATTCGGCAAGAAACATACATTAATGAAAAGTTTTATTTTGCTTTTATTTTATAAATAAACAAAAATATCCACTTTGCCAGTTACTTAGCGTATTTGCACTGACAGAATAATACTCCATTAGCATGAATCGTAAATTATTTACTTAATACGTCATTTGAGATGGACTAATAAGACAATAATATTATGTGTTTAACCGTGGGTTAATCATTTAATATGTGGTTAAAATTAATGGAGACTTACATCGCAAATCTTAAGGTTGGGTGCCAGTATGATTTGACAGAGCTGTGGGAAATTTTACGAATTTTCTTATACGAGAACGAAACTTCAATATACTTTTCATTTGCAAATTCTGCCAAACAAATAGCAACAATCAGCAAAAGGCAATATAGCGTATTAAATGAAAAGCTATTTATTAATAAATACGTCTTACATTGATCAATTCGTAAGATAATGTTGCTTGGAAAGCAACACTTATTTGTAATCACTTAATATATGGTTAAAGTTAATGGAGACTTAGCTCCAAATCTTAAGTTTCAATATCAGTATGATTTGATACAGCTATATGGAATTTAAAGAATTTTAGTATACGAGAACGGAACTTCGATTTACTTTTCATTTACAAGTTCAGCCAAACAAATAGTAACATTCCGCAAAAGGCAACATAGCGTATTAAATAAAAAGTTATTTATCAATAAATACATCTTACATTCAACAATACGTAAGAGAATGTTGCTTGGAAAGCAACACTTATTTGTAATCACTTAATATATGGTTAAAGTTATGGAGACTTACCTCGCAAATCTTAAGGTTCGATATCAGTATGATTTGACAGAACTGTATGGAATTTTAAGAATTTTATTATACGAGAATGGAATTTCTACATACTTTTCATTTACAAGTTCTGCCTAATAAATAGTAACAATCCGCAAAACGCAATATAGCGTATTAAATAAAAAGTTATTTATCAATAAATACATCTTACATTGACCAATACGTAAGAGAATGTTGCTTGGAAAGCAACACTTATTTGTAATCACTTAATATATGGTTAAATTAATGGAGACTTACCTCGCAAATCTTAAGGTTCGATACCAGTGTGATTTGACAGAGCTGTATGGAATTTTAAGAATTTTATTATACGAGAACGGAACTTCGATATGCTTTTCATTTACAAGTTCTGCCAAACAAATAGTAACAATCAGCAAAAGGTAATACAGCGTTTTAAATAAAAAGTTATTTATCAATAAATACTTCTTACATTGTCCAATACGTAAGAGGATGTTGCTTGGAAAGCAACACTTATTTAAATTGTTTAACATATATTTTCAAATATTTGAAATAAATTGGAATAACTTAGAATTAGAATTTCCATGGATTGTTTACAAATACATAACACATATTTATGTAATAATTCTACAATTTTTAAAATCGCTTTTATGCTTAATCGAAATTAATACTGCAATAAGAAAGAATGTTTAATCTGTTATTTATCTATAAATACTTTTTATTCTATATTACACGTTTTTCTTAAAATATCATACGAATTCTGAAAAAAAGTTTCATCTTTCGCTTTTCTTAGCATTAAATTTCTTCTACTAGCTAATGACACTCATATGTATAACCCTGGAATTTCAAGAATTTTTTTTTCCTTTTTTTTCTTTCTTCTTAAAAATGGTTCGAAATTAATGTTGTTTTTAGATGCTCTAAGTTCTCCCTTATTTCTTTCTCTTTTTTACTAGTATTTCATTCACATACAGTTCGATATATAATTTTCATGCACCATTTGCATAAAAATGCAATGCTGTTTACGTGCATTTACTTGGTTTGTTTCCAGATACATGAAACAAATTTATATTAAAATTGCGCAATTTTTATAATCTTTTTTATGTTTAAAGTATCTAAACACACATTTATTTCAAGTGTTCTATCGATTTTGTTTCTTTATATTTTTTTTAGCATTGTTTATTTTTTCTTAACTTTTTTTTAAATATCGTGCACGTTACTTCTGCTAAACTTTTCCCCATTAACCCTTTCCGGCACAGACAAATTCTGTTCATAAAATGCGAAATTACTGACTGACACCGGAATTTACAAACGACTTTTTTAGAAAATAATAACTCCTTATTTTAAGCTTTCATTGTAGAAGCAAAATTTTATTAAAATATTCTTGGTACCGCATGCAAGCTTGGAATTAAAATTAGGTGTGCCCGGAGTGGGACCACTGTGTCGAAAGGGTTAACTTCTACCGCTTTCTTCTACTGGTTACTGACATTGATATTTAACTGTGGAATTTAGTATGTTTTCTCTTTTTCTCCACTCTTTTGCAAATGACTTGAAATTGATGTCTTTTGGAAATGTTTTTGTAAGACATAAAACGATTTTCTTTTGTTGTTCCTTTTCTTTTTTTGTCTGAAACTTCGTTCAGCATGCGGTTAGATGAGCAATTTTTACGCATCATTTACATTAATCTGCAATAAACTTTTTCTTTCCTGGTTTTGTCAAATGTATTGCATAAGATTGATAAGATAATTCTATGATTTTAACAATTATAACTTAATACAGAAGGGTTGTTTTAAAAGATTGAAACGGGCTTTAATTGTTTTCCTTATTGGTAATTAGTAAGCAATGTAACTTGCAAAAGTGTTATAAAAATACATAAGAAAAAATCTTTTTTAAAGAAATAGCCCTACCATTATTTTCACAATGTTGCATTTTTTTAAATTTTATACAACCCATCAAGACAAAACTTGTACTTTCATTGTAAAAACGACATTTTCAAAACTGAGCAAAAAATACTCAAACCTGAGTATGTCGCATAGTCAAAATGGCTCCGAATCAAAATTACTGAAGTTTGAAACATGTATATATTCATTTCTGAAGACATGCAGGCACTCAAGATTAAAACATCATGTGCTCATATTTGAGTATGTCCAAGTTAATGGAGACTTACATCGCAAATCTTAAGATTCGATGCCAGTTTGATTCGATACAGTTGTATGAAATTTTAAGATTTTTCTTATACGAAAACGAAACTTCGATGTACTGCTCATTTACAAATTCTGCCAAACAAATAGTAACAAATCGCAAAAGGTAACATAGCGTATTAACCCCTTGAAGGGCACCGGTATATTATATATACCACTTAATTTTAATCCCAAAATGCCACATTGACACCAGAATTTTATAATCAAATTTGGAATTTATAAGGTACATGAGAAGAAGCTTTTACTTATTTTACAATAAATTCGTTCGTGAATCCTGGTGTCAATCAATCATTTCAATATTTTAGCTACAAGTGTACTTTGCCCCTGCAGGGGTTAAATAAAAAGTTATTTATGAATAAATACATCTTGCATTGACCAATACGTAAGAGGATGTTACTTGGAAAGCAATACTTATTTAAATTGCTTAACATATATTTAAAAACATTTGAAATGAATTGGAATAGATTAGAATTAGAATTTCCATGGATTGCTTACAAATATATAACACATATTTCATAGCTGCCAGCTTTTACGCTTTTTTCCTAAAACTAAAATTTTATAGTAAATTTTGTATTTTTAAATCTTTGAAATCACGTGATTTAATAAGCCAAAAATTTCTATTAATTTTTAGTGGTATCAAAAAAGCGTAAAAGCTGGCAGCTATGATATTTATGTAATAATTCTACAATTTTCAAAATCGCTTTTATGCTTAAGCGAAATTAATACTCTAATAAGAAAGAATGTTTAATCTGTTATTTCTCTATAAATACTTTTATTCTATATTACACTTTTTTCTTAAAACATCACACAAATTCTGTAAAAAGATTTCCTCTTTCGCTTTTCTTAGCATTAAATTTCTTATACTAGTTAATGACACTCAGATGTATAACCCTGGAATTTCAAGTATTTTTTCCTTTTTTCTTTCTTCTTAAAAATGGTTTGAAATTAATGCTGTTTTTAGATGCTCTAAGTTCTCTCTTCTTTCTTTTTCTTTTTTACTAGTATTTCGTCCGCATACAGTTCGATATATAATTTTCATGCACCATGTGCATAAAAATGCAATGAAAACGTGCATTTTACTTGGTTTGTTTCCAGATACATGAAACAAATTTATATTAAAATTGCGCAATTTTTATAATCTTTTTTATGCTTAGACTATCTAAACACACATTTATTTCAAGTGTTTTATCGATTTTTTTTCTTTATATATTTTTAGCATTCTTTATTTTCTCTTAACTTTTTTTTAAAATATCATTCACGTTACTTCTGTTAAACTTTTCCCCATTAACTTCTACTGCTTTCTTCTACTGGTTACTGACATTGATATTTAACTGTGGGAATTACTATGTTTTCTCTTTTTCTCCACTCTTTTGCAAATGACTTGAAATTGATGTCTTTTCGAAATGTCTTTGTAAGATATAAAAAGATTTTCTTTTGTTCTTCCTTTTTTTTTTGTCTGAAGTTTCGTTCAGCGTACGGTTAGATGAGCAATTTTTATGCATCATTTACATTAAACTGCAATAAACTTTTTCTTTTCTGGTTTTGTCAAATGTATTGCATAAGATTGATATGATAATTATGTGTTTTTAACAATTATAACTCAATATAGGCAGGTTATCTTAAAAGATTGAAACGCGATTTAATCTTTTACTTATTGGTAATTAGTAGGCAATGTAACTTGCAAAAGTGTTAAAAAAATATATAAGAAATAAATTTTTTAAATGAAATAATCATACCATTAATTTTCATAAAGTTACACTTTTTGAATTTTGTACAACCCATCAAGACAAAATTTGTACTTTCACTTTAAAAACGACATTTTCAAAACTGAGTTACAAAAAGTACTCAAATCTGAGTATGTCGCATAGTCAAAATGGCTCCGAATTAAAATTACGCAAGTTTGAAACATGTATATACTCATTTCTGAGAACATGCGCACACTCAAGAATAAAACATCAAGTGCGCATATTTGAGTATGTCCATGTTTCAAAAATGAATATGAACTGACTTAGCTCATTTTTATGTACTGCTCATTTTTAAGTATGCCATATCTGACTCTAATCATTTTTTAGTATATCCATGTTTCAAAAATGAGTATAAACTGACCTCTATGTGCTCCGTTTTAAGTATGTCCATTTTTCCATATTCTGAGTATTTCTGGTATTTCAGAATTGAAAGCATTTGGTTGTCATATTTGAAACAGAAAGTTTCATAACAAAATAAATACATTGATTTACTCAGGTTGGAAAGTGTCATTTTTCTCAGTGTTCGCTGTAACAAAAACATTACAAGGAAAGTGCATCTTTAAAATCAAATCTGTTATGCTTAATTAAAGATTAACTATTTTCAAGAGAAACTATATATTAAATCAGAAATGTAAATCTTTGAAATATTGCAAAAATAAATAAATTAATTAACACTAAAACGACCATAAGCAACGCCCTCTAGATAAGAAAGCCGTGACACGCGTCACGAAAACGTCATACCAAGCAGGCAAAACAGGGGGCGTTGCCATGAGCCGTCATTTTGATGGTTTCCAAATGAATATTTTCCAAGTCGAATCAGAAATATTTTTTTTAATAAATTATATATAAACTCACGGAAATATGTTAAATGAATAAGTTAATTAGTTTTTGTTGTGAAAAACCTTCATGTGGAAGCTTAACTTCCCCATATTTGTTGTTTTTCTTTTAGGTCTCGCGCCACTGAGATATTCTAGTTTAAGTGCTTCTATCGCGATCGTACTTTCGTCGATATGCGATCTCTTTGTGTAAACAAATGCACATGTTTTTCTTGCTCCTACGTATGCATAACGTCATTGCGAGGTGTCGTTTCCTAATTGGATGCCATGACTGAGCATGTGTTGAACAACTAGCTTAAATTACACTGCATGACTTGTCTGCCCTCTTCTCTTTTTGCTTATGTGGCTGCTACATATCGTACGATGTTTTAGTTTAGTTATTTTTAAATGTCTGTGCAAGTTTGCCAGACTGTTTGTTTATAATTCTTATAATGTTAAAGTATGTTTAATAAATGTTATTAATTAATTTAATCCATCCTCTTATTAAGAGTCAGTTTACTTTTACTTTACCATTTGAGCCTGGTGGATACCACCCAAATTCTTCAAGACCTTTAAATAAAAATTCTGGTGCAAAATAGTTTTATAAACCTTGAGTAAAATTTCCGGTAGGTCTAGTGTTAATAAAGTATGAACCATAATATATATTTCTATTTACTTTATACAAAAGATAAGTGACACTTGGAACATTTTTTTTTGAAACACTATTAGAAAAGCTCAGTTATGTACTGTAGATGGGAGAAAACACTTTGATAAGACATATCCCCCATTGTGAATTGCTTTATTTTTTTTTAATTTAGTTTATACGATTTAAATACATATTTGTGATTTTACATGATCTCTGCCTTTGTAATGCTTTAATTAGGTGTAATTTTGAATCAAATGTTTCACACTTATTAACACGTTTTGGATCTAAACAACACTACCGTCAATTTGAGAACAGTCCCTATTTTAATAATGAAGTAGTATAAATAAGCTATTTTTCTTTATTACAATTCCGATCATTCTACAGATACAATATTTTGTAACAATCTTCTTTGAGCAAATGGATTAATTTTCTAATTCCCCAGTTTTGTCCATGACTTCGTATAGAGCTTTACAATGTAAATACTAAAATTAATGGGATGATTATTTCTTTAACATAAACGTGTTCCCTACTTTGTTTGAAACAATTTAGTAATTTGCATTGCCTACTTTTCTCAAACAGATAAAAACAGGTAAAAACCAGTAGAAGAAAGTAGTAGAAGTCAATGGGAAAAAATTTAGCAGAAAAAATGCGTATGATATTCTTATTAAAGTTAAAAGAAAATAAAGAATGCATGTAAAGAAAAAAAAAAAACGACAAAACACTTGAAATAAATGTGTGTTTAGATTCTCTAAGCATAAAAGGGACTATAAGAATTGCGCAATTTTAATATAAATTTGTTTCATGTATCTGAAAACACACCAAGTAACTGCACATTTTCATTGCATTTTTATGCAAATGGTGCATGTAAATTATATATCAAACTGTATGCGAACGAATTACTAGTAAAAACAAAAAGAAGGGAGAACTTCCAGCATCTAGAAACAAAACCTCCTTATCATAGTATCAGACCTCTCAATCAGCAAGTTGCCTTTGACCGCTATACTTGTCCTGCTACTAGCGCCATCAATCGTCAGTAATAGTATTTACGACACGAAATCACACGAAATTTTTTCACAGCTCCATTTGTTCTATGCTTTTGCTTATGAACTAGTAGTTTTCCTACCACTAAAATTTTATAGTAAATTTTATCTTATTAAACTGACAAGATCGTGTGATTACATGAGGAAAAAAATTCTATTAAATTTTAGTGGTAAGAAAAAAGCGTAAGAGTTGGCAGCTATGCGGTAGCAGACCAGCTAGATTTTTCTATAGATTTTTCTATTATATTTTTGGATACCAATTTTTTAGTAGAGACAATTTTGTTTTGTTTGATCGGAGAATTCTGGGATTTAAAAGAACAACATTTTCTCTAAAAATATACTGGTGTACAAAAATCCGAAACATGGCAACTGTGCGGTAGTATCCACCAGGCGGCGATACTTTCCGGAGAAAGTCAATTAATACGTTGGCAATTACCGCAGACATTTTCTCCCATAGACTTTCCCCGGATTGTCAAGTCTGATCTATGATAAGGGAGTCTTGTCTAGAAACAACATTAATTTCAAACCATTTTTAAGAAGAAAGAAAAAAGGAAAAAAATACTTGAAATTCCAGGGTTATACATCTAAGAAAAGCGAAAGAGGAAAGAGAATTTGTATGATATTTTAAGAAAAAAGTATAATATAGAATAAAAAGCATTTATAGAGAAATAATAGATTAAACATTCTTTTTTATTAAAGTATTAGTTTCGTTTAAGCATAAAAGTAATTTTAAAAATTGTAGAATTATCACATAAATTTGAGTTAAGTATTTGTAAACAAGCAATGAAAATTCTAATTCTAAGTTTATACCAATTTATTTTAACAGGATTTACGTTTTTACAGGCTAGCTGGATTACTTATTACATTATTTAATACTCAATATTATGTTTAAATAATATCATACTACATAAAAGTTTAACCAAATTTTTAATGTTTTTTATCCTATGTTCATTCTTTTTCTTTCTTGTTTATTCTGTTGTATGCTTGCTGTTCTCCTTGCTGATTTTTATCCTTTTCTTCTAAATTATGATGTACAGTCGTGGAAAAAAAAAACTGAACACCCCCCACTAACTCTGCAGCAAATTATAGTAGAAGGAAGTGACTGGTACCAAACGATTGGAAATAAAGTCTACTTTTAAATGATGTATATAAAATTTGCTTAGGGGGCCATCTACATATAAAAACACACCCAAACTTTGTTTTTTTCAATAGCAAGACTCAAATTTGACAACATATTTGAAATCTGCAATTCAAACTATGCCTAGATACCAAATTTCATTAAATTCCTACGATTAGTTTCTGAGAAATTAATTACTTTATAATGAGCATATTTAAGGGGCTGTATCCAAATTGAAGTTCGGTTCTCGATTGTTGAAATGCTGCAGAATGTCACTTCTTTTAATGTACCGGGTGATTATAATTAAAGTTACGATTTCAAAAATCGATAATTTTAAAACTACTGGTCAGAATGACTTGATATTTTAGCAGAACAATCGTGAGGCAATGGAATTTTGTTTGGCGAAAGAAAAAAAATAGTTCCGAATTGTGCCGATAGATGGCGTTGTCAAGGTAATGTCAGGGGAAAGACCAAAAATGTATTCTTGAACCCTTTCCGGCGCGGAGTAAATTTGTTTGCAAAATGATGAAATAATAGACTGACACCGGAATTTACAAACGAATCCATTAGTAAACAGAAACTTGCTTATTTTTCTGGTTCTTAATGAAAGGAAAATTTTAATTAAATACCGGGTGATTATAATTAAAGTTACGATTTCAAAAATAAATAATTTTAATTAAAACTACTGGTCAGATTGACTTGATATTTTAGCAGAACAATCGTGAGGCAATGGAATTTTGTTTGGCGAAGGAAAAAAAAAAGTTTCAAAATGTGCCCATAGATGGCGCTGTCTGGGTTCACATTGTCTGAAGATATGCAAATTACTAATACGTGACATGCGCACCGCAGACATAGCAACCATAAAAATGCAGAGCAGCAGCTCTTTGCCTGAATTCTTCATCATGACTCTGACTATGAAGCATCGCGCTCTGCTCTTGAAACTTTTTTATAAGAACGATGACTGTGCACTTACAGCTATTAGGAAGTTTCGGACATTAAAATCCATAAAAAAAGGTCCAATAACAACAAATGGTCTGCAAAAAATGATTGCTAAATTCGAAGAGACCGGTTCATTTGACGTTAAACGGGGTAGAGGAAGGAAACCAGTTTCAGCTGCGGCAGTGGAAGATGTGGCTACAGCATTACAGGAACATACTGACAGTGATGCTGGAATCAGCAGTGCAAGGGGGATTGGCCGAATGCTGGATATGCCGAACAGCACGGTGCGTAAAGTCCTACGGAACGTCTTACGCTGTTATCCGTACAAGATAACTCATGTGCAGGAGTTGCTACCTGCTGACCTGGAAGCACGTCAATCTTTTGCACTACAATTTCTTGCCGGATGGAAGTGGACAACGGATGGCCATGGAACATTCTGTGGTCTGACGAAGCCCACTTTCATTTGCAAGGTTCTGTAAATACGCAAAATTGCAGGATATGGGCGACCGAGAATCCGTCCCAGCTACAGCCATTACCTCTTCAGTCTGAAAAGGTCACTGTGTGGTGCGGAATAACGGCAGCGTTTATCGTCGGTCCATTTTTCTTCGAGGAGATCACACCTGCGGGTCCCGTTACCTGCACAGTTACTGGCAAGCGGTATGAAGCACTTTTGTGTAACCATGTTCTTCCGGCACTTCAACAGCGTCAGTGTGTGGATCGCATAATATTCATGCAAGATGGCGCTCCTCCGCACATTGCTACTACTGTGAAGCAGCTACTGAGTGATAATTTCGGAGATGATAGGAAATTAAGCCGCCATTTTCCAACAACGTGGCCGCCACGTTCCCCCGACTTAAACCCGTGTGATTTCTGGCTTTGGGGGTACCTGAAGAATGTTAATATAGCGGGCGGATTCAGAATCTAGCCGACTTGAAGGCAAGCATCACACAACACACCCATTGCATTAGTACAGATACCCTCCGATCTGTTGTGGAGCATGCCGTTTTGCGCTTCCAATTAGTAGCGGAACAAGGCGGAGGGCATATTGAGCAACTTATGCCTTAATAATCATTAAGGTGTTTGTTCCATGAAGCTCTTTTTTTTTTTCATTTTTTGTCATTATCGCTGTCGTCGCTGTAAACACGTAGTCTTGTCTTTTCGCTAATAAATTTTTAGTAAATCTCTGAACTCTATTTTTTTTCTTTTGGCAACATCATTCCTATGTTTAACCCTTTAACGGGCGGTGGTCACAAAAAAGGACACCCGAATTTAATTATAAAACTGACAAACGGCACCAAGAATATTTAATTAAAATTTTCCTTTCATTAAGAACCAGGAAATAAGCAAGTTTCTTTTTACTAATGGATTCGTTTGTAAATTCCGGTGTCAGTCTATTATTTCATCATTTTGCAAACAAATTTACTCCGCGCCGGAAAGGGTTCAAGAATACATTTTTGGTCTTTCCCCTGACATTACCCTGACAACGCCATCTATCGGCACAATTTGGAACTATTTTTTTTTTTCGCTAAACAAAATTCCATTGCCTCACGATTGTTCTGCTAAATTATCAAGTCATTCTGACCAGTAGTTTTAAAATTATCGATTTTTGAAATCGTAACTTTAATTATAATCACCCGGTATTCTGTTTTACCGATATGACCATTTTACTCACTTAATAAGTTTCGGTTATTGTTATATGCGGTAAAATAATGTTTACAACTGTTGAATTATCCGATTTTAACCCCTTGGGGACAAGTGACACGTATACGTGACGCATAAGATGCTCAGAATCCTCGATTTTCCCACCAGTTATTTTTTATTGTAAGCTTTGCCTTACTATGTCTTAGCATTTCCACGATTCAATCAGACGAAAATTACTGTTTTAAAGAACCGGTGGTAAATTATTAAAAATTCTGTAATAGACGCACTTCACGAAGGGGTTAAAAAACCATAAGATTATTTGTAATTAAAATAGTTTTAGAATATGTAAATGTTATTGGAATTTTACAGGTGCTTTTATAATGCTGTTTCTCAGATTTTGCATCTATTTAACTCGCCTTTTTTTTAGTTTATTGTCAGAAACGTGAATAATAGTAAGAAATACAAAATATAGAATTTAAAAAATAGTATAAAGCAGCGTAAGGAATCAATAAAAAAAAAAAATAAAAAAAAAAAAAACAGATAAATTGTTTTTTAGTCTGAAAATGAATCCAGACATTGCTTTTTTTTTTAGTAGCGAGGGGGGGGGGTGTCGCAGGATTTATATTCCGATTTATTTGAAGACCTAAAACTAAATCTATGTTTTAAAGACATTTGAATAACTTTACATTCGTTATTCTCCTTCGGAATAGGGTTAATAATTCTATGATTAAACCTATTCTGGTAGTTCATTTGAAATTTTACAATTAACTCATTAATGCCTCTTGGCAAGAAAACTTACCGTTTGCCATTTATTATTATTATTATTATTATTATTAGATTTTTTTGCACACTGCTAGCGATTGGGAAATAATCTTGCCTATCAGAAAACCATAAAAATAACTTGTATTTTTTTTTTTTTTTTTCAATTAGCCTGTTTAATCGAATAGATCTAAATACGAAAGTTATAGAAGAAAAAGTTTAATTATTTTAAGTTCGTTATTAATGGAATAAAAACTGAACATCCATACATATTTGTAAAGATTACAATTTTTGATTGATATACAAAAGTTAATAAAAGTTTAAATTAGCATTTTTAAGTAACAAATACTTTCGCGTTAATACTTTATCTAACAACCATTTAGTGTAATATTGCAAACAATTTAACAAGATTTGAGAAAATCTTGTTTTAATCCCAGCCTATGAGTATAGCATTTTCTCAAACAGGGATGAGCGCGCTCCGACCCGAATATCGATTCTTACCACTAAATTTTAATAGTATTCTCCAACGTAAAGAATTTCAGAAGTTTTGTTCTTGAATAAGGTAACAAATACTATTAAAATTTAGTGGTGTCAATCGGGATTTCGAGTCGGAGCGCTCCCATCCCAAACTATGCTTTAATGCACATCATAGACGACCCCTTAAAGCAGCATCTTGCCGTTTTTTAAGCGTAATTTGAAAACTACTTGGTAGAAAAATTTAAAATTTTGAATACACATAAAGCAGGATATAATAAATATAAATCCATCAAAAAATTGTAGGTTGCAATTCATAATTTTTTCGAATATTAATTTCATAATTCATAATTCATATTATAAAATTATAAAAATTACAAATTTGACATATTTATGTTTGGGCTTTTTAGTATTATAACCAAAAAAAAAAAATTAACACATTAGAATTATAATCTCAGGAGATATTAATAAAAATATGAAAATGTAATTTAACATTAGAGGCTCTAAAATTTGAATGTTTGTAACTCGAAAACTTATCATCCAAATGACTTAAAATTTTGTATCTAGGCATAGTTTGAACCGAAGATTTAAAATATCATGTCAAAAGTAGGTGTTGCCATTGAAAAAAATAAATTTTAGGCTTGTTTTAATATGTAGATGGCCCCTTAGGCAAATTTTAGATATATAATTTAAAAGTAGACTTTATTTCCAATCGTTTGGTACCAGTCACTTCCTTCTACTACAATTTGTTGCAGAGTTAGTGGGGGGGGGGGGGGTGCAGTTTTTTTTTTCCACGACTGTACATTACTTATATAAAAGTTTTCCTGCTTTACATAATTTTTATTTTATACGCTAATATTCGTTTTGAACTCTGGAATTTCAATTTTTTTTTCCTTTGGACCTGATTACGAAAATACTTCTCAGGAAAACAACTTCAGAAGTAGTTTTCCAAATTTGTGTAGAGTGAAGCTCTATCAACCAGGTACTATTACACTAATGTATGCGGTTCACATATCGTTTTATTTTTAATCGTACAGAATGGAAAATAAACATAATGTAAATAAGTATAACGGCCTTTAAAAAAATTATGCTTTCTTTTTTTTTTGTCTTATGGCACTTTATAGAAAATAGTAGGCTATGCCATTGAAAGAATATTATGTAAGATTAATGGATTTAAATGGGAATTTCGAAAATTAGCCAGCTATCGCCAAGTTGGCTTGCTATTTGGTGACATTTTTCTCGCCAAATTTGATGATATTTCGTCAAGTTGGCTAAAAGTTGGCCCTTTTCTAGTATACCTGTCATTAGTACTTTTCAACAAATACTCATTGTATTCATATGTATTAATCAATACATACTCATTCATGTATTATATTTCATACTAGACGGCTAACGCCCGCTAGTGGACCCGTAATGACATCGGGGCCTCGAATTCATACGTACCTCGTAAACACTGTCCTAATAAAAAAAAATCTCCCCTGGTCCTTCATTTCGCGCAATCAAGAAGGCGTAATCGTTTGAAGTCTTGCAAGGCACTCTTCCCTGCCAATTTCATTTACTTTTTTTTACACCAGGCAACATCGTGAACAATTACCTCCATGGTTTGATAATTTAAATGTCCATGATGAATGAATCTTTTGTGTTTAAAAAAATTTCAGAAGTGTTAACATTGTTTATAATGATGATGTTACAATATTTGACTGTAAGGTGCAAAATTAACAATCACAATGGAACTCAACAATGGTACAAAAAAGTACAAATGAATGGCATATGAAAAAGTGAAGCGGGCATCCCGGAATTGTTGATGACATTCAAATGCTTAGCTATTTTATTATATAGATAAATATAAATGCTGACGTCGTAATGATGCGGACAACAATGTGATTAAAATGGATGAATGTTGCAACAATGGAGCTATTTTTTTCAATTAATATTAAACAATCGCAACGCTATTTCTATGATAAAATACAAGGTGTTTTGTCCGACGTTACCTCCCCCCTTTAGGAAAAAATCAATTTCCAATTCATGTATTGCCCTTAGAAATATATATATGTTTCAAATTTCAAAGCTCTATGTCAACAGGAAGTGGGTGAAAAATGAGTAACAAGATTTGACTGCCACATACATACATAATTGTAAAGTAAAAGAAAGCTTGTAAAAAGCAAAAGCTAACACATTAAATTTGAATCGGTTTGCCGTCTATTTTGAACTTCAAAACACAATAAAACATTCTAAGACGGTATTGCACTAGGCGAGAATTTTTTCCGTTTTAGGCAGGTTTTCACATCAGCTGGTAAGATGTCCTAGAAAATGTTTCGTAATCCAGTCCACAACTAATTTTAGCTAATGTGATCTGTCCCAAAATCAATTTAATTGCTGTGTACACGGTTTTTTCTTTCCTCTCCACCCTTAAAAAAAAAAAAAAAAAAAAAAAAAAAAAAAAAAAAAAAAAAAGTAGCTAACGCTGTTGTCGCTGTTGTAAATGATTTTTTTGTAACCGGATATCTTTCTCGGGACTATTAAGAAAACTATTGCATATAAAAACATGCAAATTCATAGTTTTATGGAGAAATGTGCTATAAAAGCATTTAAGTCAGTTAAAATAGTTCCGTTAAAAAGTTTTATGGAATCAAAAACTACGCGTAGCAATTTAAACATATTTCACAGACACATACTTGATGAGCTTGCGGTGTACAGAGTGCAATCATGTTTTAAATTTGATTACTTGTGTAGAGATTTTTTTTTTCAAATTTTTTTTCGAAGTTCTACAGAGATTTATTTCATATTTCGAAAAGGTCATTTTTTTATACTGATCCCAATTTTATTTTAAAGCGCAAATAATAATACATCCCTTCAATTAAAATATATATTTACACGTGAATATTAAAAAGAGAAAGAAAATTTGATAATAATAATTAAACAATTACGTTTTAAAAGCAGTAGATGAGGAAAATTATGTCATATTTAAATTCCCGAAACAATAATATTATCAAACACTTTCAATTTAAAAATATATTTACACGAGAGATTTATGTATATTTTCTTACCTATTGTTGTCACATTTTAAAATAGCGAAAATACTAATATTTCTATCCAGTTAAAAAATGTATTTGCACGTGAATATTAAAAAGATGTTTTAAACAATTTCCTTTTAGCGTATATAAAATTCTGGGAGGCAGCGATATTGTTTACTTAGCTATTTTATACATGCTGATTTTTAAATGTTAAATTGATGTTATTTAATCAAGTTATGACATGGTATGATCGAATCGGGAACCCAGCTTTTGCTTTAGAGTATAAGTGCAATCACAAGTTTTATTTAATCTTTCACGAAAACAGCTCTTAGCTGTCACGACAGCAGTTGATTCGGCCTTAAAAATCGAAAAATCCCCCCCCCCCCCCCAATCAAAGGGAAGTGAATGACAAACCGATTGCAGAATATCCCCGATTGTCGTTTAATTATAGTTAAATCTTCCGTAATCTTTTTAAAACAGTGCAAATTAGCGTGTTTTTAGATCCTGCAGTGTCTGAACGGAGGTTGGCGAGCTTAGCTCTAGTATACAACAAAGAAATTGATTCTGCGACAAATCACGTTCGCTATATGATACCAATACGTTGGTGGACCGGATTACGGAACGTTTTATGGAGATTCTTATCAGCTCAAGCGAAAACCTGTCTAAAGCGAAATAATTTGTGGTCTAGTGCAATATCGTCTTAGTATGTTTTATTGTGTTTTAAAATTCAAAATCCACAAAAATCCAATTAAAATTTAATGTGATACCCTTGTAGAGAGAGAGAGAGCTTTGGCTGGTTTTCATTTAGTTTACGTTTCATTCTCCTCAGTACAGTTTTTTCTATTTTTTTGTAAATAGAATTAAAGTTTTTAATGGTTTATAGAAAGGCGAATATAATTATATCAACCTTATACACTATGCACTATATCATTAACTTTATGGAATGAATTGTCAATTACAAAATTAGATTAATCAAACAAATTAGAATATCACTTATAAAAACAAAAAAAATGATTCAGTAAATATTAATATGATATTTACTAAAAATATACATATTAAAGTTTAAACGTACATAAACGTAATGTATAGAATGTAAAATGGTGTAAGAATTTTTTATCCACAACTAAGAATAACATACTTTCAGCAAAATCCATGATATATAATATTTTTCTGTCGTTTTATTTCATTTCTTACAAGATAAACGGAATTTTCTATGAATTAGTGTCTATGCTTCAGTGAATTATTATAATGATATCCCTTTATCAGTACTTAAGTAATTTGAGAAAAGCGGAAATTGATTTTTTGCTTAATTTCAGGTGCACTTCACAATATGTTTTCTTCCTTATCAATTGCAGTGAAGAATAATTATTGGAAAATTCAAGGAAAGGTAGAAATAAATCGGAATAAAAAGTACATATGAATTTTCCGGTGTCTGTTTTTTTAGAAAAGCAGTGATGTGTTAAATAGATATATTCTGATGCAATAAATTCAGCAAAGCCTGTAAAAATTTTTTTTAAACACAATGTTCATAATATAAGATGTTTAATATACTTATGTTGCATAACTGCAAAGTTTCCCATCAATCTATGTTTTTAATTTTAATTCCTTCATCTCAGGTCAGAATGACATAAAAAGTAAAGAACTTTATTAAATATCATATAAAATTCGTTTAATCTTTTAGAAAAGCTTTTTTGGTTTAGGAGAAAAGTAAGAGAGGAATTTTAAAGATTCTAATGGAGTTTAAATGGGAAATACATAGCGCTCAGGTAGCTGCGTAGATGAAACTGTAATGAGGAAAAAAAGAATTACAGAAATCTAGAAACTCTTTAGCCATTTCAACTCATATTGGCTTCTTTCCAAGAAAAAAGAAAAATTATGTTAGAAAGTTTTTTTAACGTTAAGGTGAAGAAGTCTCCGAATCATTATACCTTGTAAAAAAGAAAGATTATTAGAGTAATTTGAAATATGTACAATATTACATATAGAAGCTCCCACGAAACTCATTTTAAAAAAAAATGTTATTAAAGTATTGAATAAACTATAAAAGCATAAAAATTAAAAGAAATGTAAAGGAAAGGTAGAAATAATCGGAATAAAAAATTCATATTAATTTTCCGGTGTCAGTTTTTTTTAAAAAGCAGTGATATGTTATATACATATATTCTGATGCAATAAATTCAGCAAAGCCTGTAATAATAATTTTGAGACACCATATAAAGTACATAATGTAATATGTTTAATGCACTTATGTTGCACAGTTGCAAAGTTTCCCATCAATCTATATTTTTTATTTTAATTTCTTTATCTGAGGTCAGAATGGCATATAAAGTAAATAACATTATTATATATCATATAAAATTCGTTTAATCTTTTAGAAAAGTTTTCGTTTAGGAGAAAAATAAGAGAGGAATTTTAAAGATTCTAATGGAGTTTAAATGGGAATGATATAGTGCTCGAGTAGCTACGTAGATGAAACTATAATGAGGAAAAAAAGAATTACAGAAATCTAGAAACTCTGCGACCATTTCAGCTCATATTGGTTTCTTTCCAAGAAAAATGAAAAATTATTTTAGAACGTTTTTTAACGTTAAGGTGAAGAAGTCTTAGAATCATTATACCTTGTAAAAAAGAAAGATTCTTAGAGTAAATTGAAATACGTACAATATTACATATAGAAGCTCCCACAAGATTTATTTAATAAAAATTGTTATTAAAGTATTGAATAAACTAGTGTGATACTATAAAAGCATAAAAATTAAAGAAAAACTAAAGTAAAGGTAGAAATAATTGGAATAAAAAATTCATATGAATTTTCCAGTGTCAGTTTTGTTTTAAAGCAGTGATGTGTTATATATGGATATATTCTAATGCAATAAATTCATTAAAGCCTGTAATAATAATTTTGAGACACCGTATAAAGTATATAATATAAGATGTTTAATGTACTTATGTTGTATAAATGCAAAAGTTTCTCATCAATCTATATTTTAATTTTAATATCTTTATCTGATGTCAGAATGGCATATAAAGTAAAGAACATTATTATATATCATATAAAATTCGTTTAATCTTTTAGAAAAGCATTTTTCGTTTAAGAGAAAAGTAAGAGATGAATTTTAAAGATTCTAATGGAGTTTAAATGGGAAAGATATAGCGCTAGAGTAGCTACGTAGACGAAATTATAATGAGGGAAAAAAATACAGAAATCTAGAAATTCTGAGGCCATTTCAGCTAATATTGGCTTCTTTCCAAGAAAAAAGAAAAATTATGTTAGAAAGTTTTTTATGTTAAGGTGTAGAAGTCTTAGAATCATTATGCCTTGTAAAAAAGAAAGATTAATTTGAAGTATGTAAAATATTACATATATAAGCTCCCACAAGATTCATTTAATAAAAATTGATATTAAAGTATTGAATAAACTGGTGGGATACTATAAAAGCATTAAAAAAACTTAATAACTCCATGAAAATAAGGAATGCACTAGACCTTTCGAAAACTTTGTTTTTCTTCTTCAGGCGCAATGAAGACGTGCAACCACTTTGAAGGCAGAAGCAAGACTGAAAGGAAATAAGAGTGAAAGAGGGACAAGTTAAGAGAACAGCCAATAGGAAAGCAGAAGGCCTCAGCCAATCACAGAAAATAATTAATTAGAATACAACTTTTGAATTAGAAAATTTTAATACACTCTCCTTTCTTGATGTTTTTGTTACCAGATGTGATTCTTTTTTTAAAACATGTGTTTATAGAAAACTTTTTTCTATCTCTAATCCCCCATCCCCCTAATGTTCTCTCAAATCATCCAGCCAACCAGAAAATCGGTGTCTTTTACATTTATATAAACCGTGCCCTCAAAATTTATTCGGATTCTGTTTCCCTTAATGATGAAATTAATTTTTTAAAATGTGTTGCTGTCAAAAGAGGTTTCAGCCCTTGTGTTATCGATAATGCTGTTAATAAATTCAATAAACCCTTTAGTAAATCTAACCTTTCTAAATCTGTTAAAACCAAACTTGATAATTTAACTGTTCTGCCTTTTTATTCTCCTTTATGTTTCAAATTAGCTAAAGTTTTAAAACGCTTCAACTTTAGTGTTGTCTTTAAACCTGTCAATAAATTTAAATTTCCCTCCACTAAGTCTCCCGTTTCTCATCTTCGAAAATGGAGAATCTATAATGTTCCTTGCAAGGATCGTCATCTTTATTATATAGGTCAAACTAAAATAAATCGTGAAACCCGTTTAATAGAAACACTCCCATTATGTCACTAAACAGGAAATTTCTAAATCTTCTATTGCCAAGTATTCTTGAGATTCCGGCCGTAGTTTTGATTTTCAAAATGCTAAAATTTTCTTTAATGAAAATAACCCTTCTGATTTAGATTTTCTTGAAAATTTAGCTATTTATCTTAATCGCGAGATTATAGTTAATAAAAAAATCTGATTCCACTTTGCTCTCTGCAGTTTGAAAAAAACTTGTTCAGATCAACCATATATTGATAATAACATATTTTTTTCATTTTGGTATTAATTTTTATGTTTGTTTACTTTGTATATTTAATACCCATTTTACTTTCCTTTTTTATGCATTTTAATTTTTTTTCAACTGTTATCCATTTTCTTGATATTTTCCCTTATGTTCTGCATTCTAGGTAATTCTCTTCTGTGATTGGTTGATGCTTTCTGCTTTCCTATTGGCTGTTTTCTTAACTTGTCCGTCCTTCCCTCCCATTTCCTTTCAGTCTTGCTCCTGCCTTCAAAGTAGTTGCACGTAATCTTTGCTCCTGACGAAGAAAGACAGTTATTTCGAAAGACCTAGCGTATTCCTTATTTTTTGGGGTTATTAAGAAGTTTTTTATGATTTTAAAGAATGTTATCTATGTTTAACTAAATGTCTGAATAAAATACATAAACTGTAAAAAAAAATGCAGGAAAGCCCTTAGACACTCAGAGGGTTAAAAATAATAAATTTAAACATTGAAGTATTAATTTCGCTTATTGGAGTAAATTTTTATTAATCGGGCTATAACTCGTCTCATATTGCGAATTGCTAAATACGGATTATTGCATCGTGTTCAGAAAGGATTGAAGAATGAGAAAAAAAACTTACTGTAAATCGATTTGTTTTTGGAAGTTTTAAATATAGGGCTCCTTAAGTGGCCGCGGATATGTACTAAATACAAAAGAAATTATGCCATAATTTTATATAAGATTCGAATCATTACCGAAAGTTCGAAAAAAAAATGTTAAATGCTTATGCACATTTCATTTTTACCTTTTCACTGAAAACATGATTTCTGACACATTTTTATTTCATTTTTAAATTACGTATGTGACAATGTATACACTACGCAGACACTTCTTACTTTTAAGAAGCTCGATAACATTAAATCTCATAGATTATTATTGATTACGAAAATAATCTTCATTAATATTAGCTAATCGCATAGCTATATTTTCCATTCCGGAAATCTTCTTGCCAAAATTGTTAGAATAAAAATTTAAAAAAAAACTTTTTTGTTGTTGTTTTTTCTCAAGATATATTATTCACTAGTATATTGAAAAATAATTTAAAGAAACTTTTTTAGCATAAAACAGTCATTTAAAAATCATCAGCAAGAGGTCTGGAATCTTGACAAAAGCTATTTCGAGTCAATTCAGTTTCCTTCACTTTTAAAATGGTTGTTTAATTATATCCTTTATGTAACATATGACGTTCAACCCAAAAATAAAGAAACTGTGTCTTAATATATATATATATATTTAAATATAGAGCAGCTCAATTTCATATAATTAATAACAACATTTTTATAATATTTTTATCAAGAAATATATTCGTTAAAGTTTGCAGGAAAAAAATAAGGGTAATTCCCAATCAAAATATTCTCGTTTTGTTTCGTTTTAATTTTTCAAATACAGTGGTCTTTCGTTAATGCGTCTCCGCTTAAGACAATTAAGTTTTTCACATCATTTTCCATTTGCAATTAACGTTAAAGATATCCCTTACAGCGTACTCTAACATTATTTCTGACAATTTTTTTCACAAACTGGCCGAGCAGAATCGGAGATGCTTTCGTACAACATTTCTTCAAAAGCAACTTGGTGAAAATTTGGTTTTGCAGAGATAAAAAAAATTGTTAATGGCACCGATAAAGAAAAAACATTTTTTTTTTTTTTAACCAAAAGCGTTAGAGGTTCAAAAAATTTTAAAGGCCGATATTACCATTCAAAATGTGATATAACAGCAAATTTTCGAGTGTTTCACAAAACTGGAATATTATACGGTAAAAAGATCATTTGTTCATATATAGATAAGAGAAAAATGAGATATTACTTTAAATAAAGTTATATTAGTTAAGTACGTTAATTTTCGAGTGTTTCACAAAACGGGAATATTATATGGTAAAAAGATCATTTGTTCATGTATAGCAAAGAATAATGAGATATTACTTTAATTAAATTTAAATTAATTAAGTACGGAAACTTCTTTGCATATTTTCTTTGTGCTCATTAATTTATTCTTTTAGTTTAACAAATTGCCACTAACTTGATTTTCAACAAAACTACCAATTAAAAAATAATATAACATGCCAAATTTTCGAGTGAGTCACGAAATCTGAAAAGGATTCCGAAAAAAAAAAGCATTTGTCCATGTAAAGCAAAGAAAACGCAGAGATTACTTTAATTAAGGCAAACTTATGCGAGTACGGTAATTTCTTCGAATATTTTGTTTGTCCCCATTAATTTATTCTTCTGGTTTAACAAATCGCCACTAACTTAATTTTAAGCTGAAATAACAATCAAAATCATACCAAATTTTCGAATGAGACGCAAAAAAGTAAAATGATGCCGTAAAAAAATCCTTTGTCAATGTAAAGCAATGAAAAGAAAGAGATTACTTTAATTAAGGTAAAATTATGTAAGTACGGCAATTTCTCTGCATATTTTGATCGTCCTCATTAGTTTATTTTTTTTGGTTTAACAAATTGACACTAACATAATTTTCAGCTAAAATAACAATCAAAAAAGGATATAACATACCAAATTGAATGAGTGAGTCGTAAAATCGGAAAATGACGCCGTAAAGAAATCATTTGTCCATGTAAAGCAAAGAAAAGGGAGAGATTACTTTAAGAAAGGTAAAATAATGTAAGTACGGCAATTTCTCTGCATATTTTGTTTATCCTCATTAATTTATTCATTTGGTTTAACAAATCGCCACTAACCTAATTTTCAGTTGAAATAACAATCAAAATCATACCAAATTTTCGAATGAGATGCAAAATCGTAAAATGATGCCGTAAAAAAATCCCTTGTCAATGTAAAGCAATGATAAGGGAGAGATTACTTTAATTAAGGAAAAATTATGTAAGTACGGCAATTTCTCTACATATTTTGATCGTCCTCATTAGTTTATTCTTTTGGTTTAACAAATTGACACTAACACAATTTTCAGCTGAAATAACAATCAAAAAAGGATATAACATACCAAATTGCACGAGTGAGTCGCAAAATCGGAAAACGATGCCGTAAAGAAATCAATTTGTCCATGTAAAGCAAAGAAAAGGGAGATATTACTATAATTAAAGTAAACTTATGTAAGTACGGCTATTTCTTCGATATTTTGTTTGTCCTCATTAATTTATTCTTTTGGTTTAACAAATCCCCCCTAACTTCATTTTCAGCTGAAATAACAATCAAAATCATACCAAATTTTCGAATGAGACGCAAAAACGGAAAATGATGCTGTAAAAAATCCCTTGTCCATGCAAAGCAAAGAAAAGGGAGAAATTACTTTAATTAAGGTAAATTTATGTAAGTACGGCAATTTCTCTACATATTTTGTTTGTGCTCATTAGTTTATTCTTTTGGTTTAACAAATTGACACTATCATAATTTTCAGCTCAAATAACAATCAAAATGCGATATAACATAGCAAATTGAATGAGTGAGTCGTAAAATCGGAAAATGACGCCGTAAAGAAATCATTTGTCCATGTAAATCAAAGAAAAGGGAGAGATTACTTTAAGAAAGGTAAAATAATGTAAGTACGGCAATTTCTCTGCATATTTTGTTTGTCCTCATTAATTTATTCATTTGGTTTAACAAATCGCCACTAACCTAATTTTCAGTTGAAATAACAATCAAAATCATGCCAAATTTTCGAATGAGACGTAAAAATGGAAAATGATGCCGTAAAAAAAATCATTTGTCCATGTAAAATAAAGAAAAGGAGAGATTAATTAAAGTTAAATTATGTACGTACGGAAATTTCTTTGCATATTTTGTTAGTCCCTAGTATTTTTCTTTCTTTTGTATTAGCAAATTGCCAGAAATTTGCTTTTTAACTAAAATAACTAAATTAAAGTTTGTTTTTTTTAAAGCATTAAGTTGATAACTAATTTAATTTCTGCCACAAACTGAATTCAATTTAGTCAACTAAAAGGTTTTTTTTTACACCATTCAAATGTTTTGCATCGATTAATGACTTCAGTTATTACGGACAAAAGTGGCTTGTGGAATTTCGCAATAACGGGAGTTCCCTGCATCATTAAATTCAAAGTCATGAGACTGAAAACGCAGTCAGGAACATCTTTCGTCATTTCAATAAATTTAAAATTTTAGTCTGATGAAGTAAAACTGCTCTGGTGTTTATTATTTTCTTTTGATCTTTTTCATATATGCATGACCTATGTAAGTGATGGAATAATTTTCCAACTAATGTAAATATTTGCATAGTTATTACAAAATGATTAGCTAACGTATCGGCATCTATATATTTAAAACGTTAAGCTTTTTCTTTCGACAATACGTGAGAACAAACTACTGCATCAAATTACACAATTTATTTTTTAATGACAGATATTTGGACACAGATTTGTTATCGTGCATTCGTTTGTTCGAAAATTTAATTAATTAGCCGTAATTTTCAATTAAAATTTTACTGCTGCTTATGAAGTCATAAAGTTGGCAACTCCCACTGTTGCAAGGCATAGAGTTTATTCTGTAAACTCTGTGGTTCGCCAATCTTTTGACATTAGCTAATATAAACTAGGTAATATTTTAACATCTATATATTTAAAACGCTAAATGTTTTCTTTCGATAGTCCGTGAGAACAAACTGCTGCATCAAATTACATCGTTCTTTTTTTTTTTAATGAAAGATATTTGGATACAAATTTGTTATCGTATAATCGTTTGTTCGAAAATTTTATTAATTAGCCGTAATTTTAAATTCAAATTTTACTTCTGCTATGACGTCATAAAGTTAATCGCCAGAGGATGCTGCAACTTTTCATAAAATTGAAGTTGGACTCTGACCGTAACTTCAAGCTATCTGGGCACGGTAGAATTGTAAACAAAAGTCGAATGCGTTATAAAAATATCAATGTCACCAATTTATTTACTTTTAACATTTGCTAAAACATTAAAACTAATACAAAAAGATTAAAATATATTAAATTACTCATAAATTTGTATTTAAACGTTAATAAATTTTATTTATTAAATAAAAAATACCCTTACATGGAACAGAAGCAGCAGACGCACAGGAATTGACGCGATTTATTTTTTGCGCTATTTTCGCAAATTATTTTTATTAAACACACGCAATTATTAATTAGTATTAATTAGTTAATTTTAAATTATTTTAAATTATTTATTTACACACGTATTCAATTTTATTAACACCAAGTTGCTATACAAAGCAAAAATCGCCATTTTGGCGCCAAAAAGAAACCAATGCGTCTGCGACATCTGTGCCGATTTAATCAAAATTGTTAGGGTGTACCGCATCTTGCAAAATTAATTAAATCCATGATCATTGTTTCTTTAGGAGATTAAAAATAAGAAAATTTAATTCTTAACGAAATACAATTATTTGGTAGGAAATTTTTTCTTAGTTCGGGCTTAGTTAATATTCTGGTACTTCTCCATTATCCCATCGACCACTATCCATATAAAAAAACTCACCAAATTATTCGCTAAACTGTAGCGTCCAATAAACAAATGGAAGAAGGTTGCCATTAGAATCTCAGAAAAAAAAGAAAAAAGAAATACATTTGGAAAAGTCCAATTTACTAAAGTATTATTTATCAGTAACCTTAAACAATAAAATTTACAATATATTAATGAAAACAGAAACAAAAATAACCTTGGAAATTTATTTAATTAAATTATTTTTCTTAATTATCTCTCTCGACTGCTGGATAAATGTTTGTGGCGTCAGTTAAAATTGATCTATTGTACGTAAATGCGCATCGCAACATTTTTTCAATGCTTTTTCGCTTTTAATATCATGTTGTCGAAGATGTAATTTCTATTTTAATTAATGAATTAACTAATAAGTCAGTAAAACATAATTAGAAATACATTAAACCTTGAATTAAACATCACTTGATGATATAACAAGCACGTGTAACGCATTTGACGTAAAGTGAGTTTGACGCCATGATAATACATTTTTGGCGTTAAAATCCTATAGTTTGGCAATAGTTATTTTCTTAATGGAAAGTGGTCGACCGGATAACGGAGAAGTATCAAAATTCTTATAAATCGTATGAAATTGAAGGGCATATGTATTTAATGTGTTTAAAAATACTATTAATGTTTCACAAACTTTGAATCTGAAAAACAAGCGAGTACGAGGTATTATTACGTATTACGTAGGTCGCGGTACGAGCACCATCTGGACAGGGTATATACGGCAGATGCCATTTTTTCAGTACAATTAGATCCAAAATATATTTTTATTTGTATACATGGTGGTTAAGCATAAAAGCAACGTATATAAAGTACGTGTGAAAAGTTTGCGCCCGTGAAAATGACGCTATGCTTATCTTGAAATGCATTTTTACACTGATAAATCTAAAAAGAAAAATTTATAGGATTGTGTCAACATGACGTAATTTTAACCGATTTTAAATTCTTCATTATAAAGAGTAGAATGTATAACGAACGGCACTATCGCTTTTGTTTTTATCGCGCTTACATCACTTCTGAATATCGTACAATTTCAATTTATACATCATCAATTATAAAAATAGCTTTCGAATGAAATTTATTTGAAAACTGCCGCTTAATTTAACAACATTTTAAATAATTTTCAAGCATGATTTTTTTTTTAAATCTATCTCAACAATGGCCGCCAGTTTGCTTCAGTAATATAAACTAGCACCTGGGAAAGTTGCCACAATTGGAAATTGATTTCCCTAACCAACATAAAAAGTGAAGAAAATAATAATAATAAAAAAAAACCCTCTGAATAAATCATAAAATTAGATTAATCATAAGCATTTTGGCGCTAAACTGAAATCTTTCAAACAAAAAAACCGATTTTCAATTTATGTTCAACATAAAAATTGATATCATGTTGAATTCGTGTTGATGTATGTGGTGCATCAGAATATGCTTGGAATTATATTTTATTATTATTTTAAAGATCCATGGTGTATTTTACTGTATAAGAGGAAAAATATCACGAATGTAAAAAATGGATAATCATGATTATGGAAAGGGAACCGAAAAAACTATACAAATAAATTATACTTGAAAACATAAAAAATCTGCATCATCTGCAGATTCTATATTATTATTGTAAAAAAAAAAAAAAAAAATCCATCTTTACATAAAAATTGATTAGCTTAAAATAATGGATGCATTTTAGAAAATATGGATTTGAAACGAACAATGATTAAAGAGAACTTTTTAAATTTTTTTAGTATTTAAGCATTTTAAAACTTTTTTAATGTCGAATTTCGACGGTACCTTTGAACAGATGCAATGCATATGCACATAGAAGTTCACTGGGTTGCATTATTACAGGGAGAGAGATGTGTGCTTTAGTTACTGAATATGATATGGACCTAGGAATATACTATTTGTATGATACTTCATAGGTCCACGGAATTTTCTTTTTGCAGTGGTGAATATGGCGGTAATGTCGAACTTATTTTCATTAAACAGTTGTTTATGGATTGTTTGTTTGGAGTTTGCATCGGAAATGGTACTGTATTTCACTGGGGGAAAAAACTTTTAAAATAAAATATTTAAAAGACTTGAACATACGCACCCCTTCTTAAATAATAAAGAAGCTTATTTTACTGATATTGGTATAGTATTTTTTTCCGTCAAGTTTTGACGGGATCCATCTAGTATATTATAAAAAATCTTCTTTGTAGATTTGGATATATATTTTTACTTTCTTCTATCTTTACAAGAAAAAAGTTCTGGACTCATGAAAATTTTCGACTTCTGGTTTTCGATGGATTTATACGTTTTCGAAGGTTCTGAACACGATTTGACTGTTTTTAGAAAATGTCTGTCTGTGAGTCTGTGCCTCTGTCTGTATGTGACAAAAATTTTGTGGGCGCTCTATCTCAAGAACTAATGTACGAAATCTAATAAAACTTCATATTCAGGTAGTCCCTGATATAAATTGCTGCTGATTAGTTTTTGGTGAAAATCGCCCAATAGGTGGCGCGGCTATGCTGCATTTTCGTGATTTCCGCAATAACTCTATCTCAAGAACTAATGCACTTATTTTCATCAGATTTAGTTAGACCTTGGCATAAATAGACGCTGATTATGTTTTGGTGTAGATATCCCAACAGGTGGCGCTGCTATGCTACTTTTTTCATTATTTTCACGATAACTATATCTCACGAACTAATGCACGCATTTTCCTCAGGCTTCAGATTCAGTTAGACGTTCACATAAGTTTTTGTTGATTAGGTTTTGGTATAAATCGCTCAACAGGTTGCGCTGCTGTGCTACATTTTTCAGGATTTACACGATTTTAGCAATAGTCATATCTCAAGAACTAATGCACGGGATTTAATAACACTTTAGATTTAGACCTTGATATATATTGGTGCTGATTCTTTTTAGTATATGCGAAACCTGTGTGAGATAGAAGAAAGTTTTGGGATTGGCACATTCGACTAGTTTTTCCGCGGGAGGAGGGTGATATTATAAGTTTCTTTATTATTATTATTATTAAATATGACATTCCTTTTCTATGATTATATTTTAGATAATTTAAAATATTACTATAGTAATACAGTAAAATCCCGTTACAACGAATTCCATTACAACGAAAAATCCCGTTATAACGAAATGCAAGCGAGTCCCGTTTTGAAATGTATTCAAATAATGTTAACATAATCTCAGTATAACGAAATATTCAATTTTTTATAATCTCGTTAGAACGAAATAATATGACACGGCAAATACTTTCAGTTGTACATTTTTATCGCTTGACAATTTTTGTTTTCGATGCCTAGTCTTAGGGACAATCAAGCTTATCTCTAAAGCAATCGCTTTTCTCCGAGCTTTGTTGTAAAATCGGTGTGCATAGGCATTTCACTGCAGAAGGAATGTTTCCTTTGTTCGCTCTCCCCTTTTCTCCACCCCTTTTTCTTGGAAGTCCAAGTAAGCTGTAACCAATGTAGGCAAACTTAACAAAACGTGAAATGAGTATTGCACATTCCCCCTTCCCTCTCCTCCCTACCTGAATAACTTTCGCAAAGGAATTTCCAAAGCTCGAAATCAGTTTGAAAATTTTCATCTTACCAGTAGGTCATAAAATGGCGGCTGTTAAGCGAAAACAGTTTAGTTTGGAAGAAAAAAAAGCCATAATTTCTGAAGTTGAGAAAGGAATGAAAAAATCTGATGTTGCTAGCAAATATGGAATTTCGCCGTCTACTTTATCCACTTTTCTAAAAGATAAAGAAAGCATTTTGAAAAAAATTCAAGTTAAAGTCTTTGATCCAAGCAGAAAACGAATTCGAAATGCCCAGTTTCAAGATGTGGATAGTGCTGTTTACAAATGGTTTATGGATGTTCGTTCTAGAAACATCCCTCTAAGTGGCCCTTTAATTAGAGAAAAAGGTTTGGAATTTGCAAGAATGCTAAACATTGAAAATTTTCAAGCCAGTGTCGGATGGTTGAATCGATTCCGAGAAAGATACGGTATAGTGGCAAAATGCATTTCAGGAGAAGCAAAAGACGTCCCAGTTGAATTTGTAAACGAATGGCGTAAAGGTGAAATACAAAAAATAATCAAGACGTATAGTCCTAACGATGTTTTTAATGCCGATGAAGCCGGAATATTTTTTCAGTTAGAACCAAGGAAGACTTTAGCGTTAAAAGGAGACAAGTGTATTGGAGGAAAGCTTTCCAAACAAAGGATTACAGCCCTATTTTGCTGCAACAAATCAGGAACAGAAAAACGAAAAGTACTCATAATCGGCAAATCTGAAAAACCCCGTTGTTTCAAACATTTTAAGTCCTTACCATGCATCTACAAAGCCAACAAAAAATCATGGATGACGCAAGGATTCTTTAATGAATGGCTGATAAATTTTGATAAAGATATGCAAAAACAAAAACGTAAAATTCTTCTACTCATAGACAACTGCACAGCACACAATGATCCTCCTATATTGAATCACATTCGTGTAGAGTATTTCCCGCCTAACTGTACTGCAATACTTCAGCCTCTTGACCAAGGCATTATCAGAGCCGTAAAATCACGATACAAAACTATGTTATTAAAACGCATTCCCTGTGATCTGCAAAATAACGTAAACAGAAAGTGCAACATGAAAGAGGCAATTGATATGATCTGTGGATCGTGGGATGATATAAGCCAGAAAACAATAGCCCACTGTTGGAAACACGCGCAGATTGACCAGGATTTAAATAAAGAATCGACGGCTCAAGGATCTAGCGATGTAGTACATGATGAGGAGCAGACAGTCGAATATGAGATCGAATCCACTTGGAACTTAGTAAAAGAAAAATCTGGTGTGTCTCAAAGCATAAGCTTTAAAGATTTTTTAACTGCAGATGACAATGCTGCAACTTGTTATTCATTAACAGAGACAGATATTGTGCAGTCTATTGTTGATGATCGCATTTTAGAAAATGATGAAGAAAGTTCTGAAGATGAAGAAAATGAGGTTTCAAAAGTTACATCTGCTGAAGCCTTAGAAAGCTTAGAAAGAGTGCGCAATTTTATTTCTTTACAGAGCAGTGTACCAGATAACATTTTTTCTAATATTAATCATGTACATAATTTTGTATTGTCCGCAGCTTCAAACTCCCTTGTACAAAAAAAAATCACTGATTTTCTGCATTAAATTTTTTCTTGTACAATTTGAAGATCATTGAAATGGTGGTAAGTCAATTTTTCAGTTCTATAAAAAATATTATACATTGTATTATACTAACTTTACGTTATTAGAAGGTACTACTAATTTTTATTACTATTTTTAATAATTAATTATCTACTAATTTGTATTATACTACTATATTTTTATAATTAACTATGATATGAGGATCTGAATTGAAATGTTTAATTTTCTATTGAATTCCGTTACAACGAAATTCCCGTTACAACGAATAAAATTTGCGGTCCCGTGAAGTTCGTTGTAACGGGATTTTACTGTAATAATAATTATTTAAAATGTTAAATCATTTATAAATAAACTATTTCAAAATTTCGAAGGAACTCACTCAGAGTATACAGCTATCAGTAATTAATAAAATTAAATTTTGTCAAGAGAATTAAACTTTTTATGCAACCAAAGTATTTTTCTAAAATTTGGTTCCTCTTTTGTTTCATTTAACATGGTACATATGTAAAGATGAAATTTTGTAATCAACAATTGTTATGCAATAAACCTTGATATGCTAGAATTATAAAATTTATATACACAGGTATGTTTCCGATGACAATACAACATTTTAATGTATAAAAAGCTTAATTATAAATTAATAAATTAGTTTTAAGGCAGTTTTTCGTTTCCCGGCCGCAGGTGATAAATCGCCAAATATACTTTATAGTTTCAAATTTATAGGAGTTACAAAAACAACGAAGTTAACTTTGCACCAAACCATGATCGCCAAAATATGCAAAATGGTAGTGTAAGTGCAACAATGAAATATTTTAAACACTATAAGTAGTAAATATAAATAAAATATAAAGAGTGTAATATATTTTATTAAAATACGCTTTAATCAATTAATGTTTTAATATTAATTAAATTATGATAATACATTGAGAAGACAATTCAAAAATCCTGAATAGATAATTTAAAAAAATGTCTTTTTCTTTTCCCGTCGTCATATCTAAAAAAGAAATAAAGCAAAAATTATATATATTTTTTAAATAAACTCACTAGAAAGCATTTTTTTCCAAACGTAAATCAAAGCAGTAAATTTTTCATAACCAGAGTCCCACGCCAAATTAACGTATTGTAACAGAATGTTTTTGGAACAACGTGCGTTGCAGTTATGAAATTAGGCATGATTTTTAAGATAAACAGTGAATGATTATAAAAGAGGCGGGGGGGGGTGTAAAACAATTTTTACTTTTATACTATTAATATATTAGGCTCATAATAGTCCAAAGAAGCACGAATAATAGCTAATATAATAAATTTAAAAAAAAAATTCCATTCTCAATTTTTCAATGAGAATTTTTCTTATATTTTTATTAGATGCAAATATGTATTTCGTTGACAGGTCATAAAGTACGCTTTATAATTTATTTGAATCTCAAAAACATACTAATAAATTGCTTTTTAAACTGCCTAGAAAAAACCACATTACAAAATTGAAAATGAAAGCTGCTTTCAATAAATAAATTGGTAAACACCGAAATGTAGCAAAGATTTATAAGTATGGCTGAATATTTATTGTAAAACGAGTAGAGTGGGATTTCTTATGCATACTCAGCTAAACATTTATAAAACTAATCCATTTGCCTTTAGAAACTGGAATTGAGCCAAACAGATTAACGTACTGAGAAAAAGCTGAAGTTTAAGTGAAAGATTTAAAAATGTTAATTTTTCATTATAAAATAGAGTTTTTTTGTTTGTTTTTCCGTTCTTTAAAAAATATATTGTGAATTAATTAATTTAATAGCTTTCTATAACCATATATACATTTTTTAAGGGGGGGGGGGAATTTAATTATGAATCTATTATATACTAATTGATGCAATTCATTACTTAGATTACTAGCTGCATACCAACCCGATGTGTTCCATTTGCATTGATTGACATCTTTAGATTTTTGGGAGGTAAAATAAAACTAATTTTTTTTCTACATTAAAAAGCCAATCATAAAAGTAGTTATTAAAATTTCCTATTTTTCTTATAAAAGAAAAGAATTAAATCTTTGTGTGTGTGCGATGACTTGGAAAATATATATATATATATATATATATATATATATATATATATAGTAGATATTCCAATCCTCCATAGAAAATCTATATTTTATTTTTTGCTTTTTTCATATATATTTCAATGTGTACTATTTTAATTAAAATATAGATAAAATGCTTAAGTGATATAAAGAGGAACACAAAAGGTTTATAAAAAACTTTTAATGATCGACATATGTTTCAGTGCTAAAAAACGGCTCCATTTTCAAGATATATAACGATAAAAAAATATTCTCGCAAACTTTTGAAAATAAACTTGAAAACATAAATCACGAAATCATACATGTAAACAAGCAGGTGCTTGAAACAGTCAACTTTAAACGTGAAAATTAATTTTTTCCCTTATTGCTTTTTTTAAACTGAAAAGTACCTCGTGCCAAATTTTAGGTAATTCACATGCGGCGGATTCATTGCAAATGTTCATGTTACGCATATAGATTTCTATTGATTCACGGATAATAAATAGATGGGAAATAAAGCCTTGATGAATAAATTATTGGGCGCCGGAGACAGCTGTTGTTGAGATATGGAGCCATGGGTGGGAGCCACATGGTTACGGTTCTGTAAAGCTGGTGTTCGTGTCTAGTGAAGGTGAGCTAGCGGACGCGGGCGGTTACGCAGGTCTGGCCGGACCACCGGGACGAAACTATCGCACTACCTGTTTCGATCCCTTCACTTTTAGCTTTCAAACTAACGTTCTCCCGGCCCTACGGCTCTGGCGGCAAGGTCACCCGACAGCGTGACGGGGGGCGGACCCTCTTCCTATTTTTTTAATCTATCTGTGTTTTACTAACCTAGTTTTTAGTGTGTGTTATCCATTCCCGACTAGAGAGACATGAGATCACTCGTGTGAGTTGTTCTCGATCTCGAATTGGGATATAGCAAATCATGAGAGGGAGCCCTTGACTAGTCGCTGGGCCCTGGTTGCTTTTGTGAGCTTTCCAGACAAGTTCGGCGTCGAGGATGTCACGGACTGTCGCTCATGAACCGAGCCTGTCCGGCCACTGTCGTACTCATGAAAGGGGTTACAATCGCGCCGATTCAGGCATCCAGAAAGTATGAAGGGGGCAATGTCCAGTATTGGATGGGTGCCGCGTTTTTTTTAACACCCGCATTCGTCTTACTATTTTTAAAATCAATTTTTAATTATCCGTGAATCAATAGAAATCTATATGTGTAAAAGTTAGATTCTATTATCTCCCAATGACGATGTTCGAGAGCGGAGAGTGCAGTTGTGTATACATTTTTCTAAATACACTCTATAAATGTTCATGTGTATAAAAATTGAATAAAAAATGGTGTTCAGGTACTATTTTTTATTTTAAAAAAATTAAAAAATGTTTTAATCTTTTTTTTTAAATATATATATTTGTATGAATTTTATTTCAAGTAGAAGTGTGAAAAACAGTTTCAACTGTCGCAAAAGCTTTATGTTCAGATGAACGTAACTAATTGTAATTTGAAATAAATGTACTTTTTTTAGGGGAACTTCTATTTTTTCAAAAGCACTTATAATCAAAATGTAATTTAATATAATTGTTCATGGGTGCAAACAATTGGTTTGAGAATTTTATTCATTACAAATTGTTTAATCATAAAGGACAATTTAGGAAATGGGTTCGTTTTTTATCAGAATAATTTCTCTTTCTTTAAATATTTTAGCTTATTTTCCTTTAAGCAAAAGTTTTCAAATGGGTTTTAAGTTGTCACAAAAGGCTTTTAAGATAACTTCTTTAAATCCAGTAAGAATTAGTTTTTTCTCTTTAAAATATCCTTACTTATTATTTGCAGTGTGTACATTTCTGTCAACAAAGATAAAATACATTCAACAGATATTTCATTCTACTTATTTTTAATATATTAAACATATTAACAAAAGAAAAACCGAAATAATGTTATTTGATATTTTAATAATTGTATTTTAAAATTTTCGACATATATACTAGGACATTTTACGTGCCAAAATGTACCTTTTTTTTTCAATTTTTTAATAAAAATAATCCACCATTTAAAAGTATTTCCATAACAACATACTAATTAAATATCAAATGCATTTTAATATTTGTCCAAAATAACAACGTGTTTCCATCGTTGACAATTTCTAACGTTTTGAGCTTTAAGAACATTCAATAACTATTTAGAAATTTAACATCTCAGAAATATTATTATTATAATTCTTGTTTTTAATTCAGGGGGAAAAGTCATTTTTTAAAATTCTCTGCTAAAAATGGATTTTCTACATTAGTAATTCGGCAAGTAACATACATTAATGAAAAGTTTTATTTTGCTTTTATTTTATAAATAAACAAAAATATGCACTTTGCCAGTTACTTAGCGTATTTGCACTGACAGAATAATACTCCATTAGCATGAATCGTAAATTATTTACTTAATACGTCATTTGAGATGGACTAATAAGACAATAATATTATGTGTTTAACCGTGGGTTAATCATTTAATATGTGGTTAAAATTAATGGAGACTTACATCGCAAATCTTAAGGTTGGGTGCCAGTATGATTTGACAGAGCTGTGGGAAATTTTACGAATTTTCTTATACGAGAACGAAACTTCAATATATTTTTCATTTGCAAATTCTGCCAAACAAATAGCAACAATCAGCAAAAGGCAATATAGCGTATTAAATGAAAAGCTATTTATTAATAAATACGTCTTACATTGATCAATTCGTAAGATAATGTTGCTTGGAAAGCAACACTTATTTGTAATCACTTAATATATGGTTAAAGTTAATGGAGACTTAGCTCCAAATCTTAAGTTTCAATATCAGTATGATTTGATACAGCTATATGGAATTTAAAGAATTTTAGTATACGAGAACGGAACTTCGATTTACTTTTCATTTACAAGTTCAGCCAAACAAATAGTAACATTCCGCAAAAGGCAACATAGCGTATTAAATAAAAAGTTATTTATCAATAAATACATCTTACATTCAACAATACGTAAGAGAATGTTGCTTGGAAAGCAACACTTATTTGTAATCACTTAATATATGGTTAAAGTTATGGAGACTTACCTCGCAAATCTTAAGGTTCGATATCAGTATGATTTGACAGAACTGTATGGAATTTTAAGAATTTTATTATACGAGAATGGAATTTCTATATACTTTTCATTATCAAGTTCTGCCTAATAAATAGTAACAATCCGCAAAACGCAATATAGCGTATTAAATAAAAAGTTATTTATCAATAAATACATCTTACATTGACCAATACGTAAGAGAATGTTGCTTGGAAAGCAACACTTATTTGTAATCACTTAATATATGGTTAAATTAATGGAGACTTACCTCGCAAATCTTAAGGTTCGATACCAGTGTGATTTGACAGAGCTGTATGGAATTTTAAGAATTTTATTATACGAGAACGGAACTTCGATATGCTTTTCATTTACAAGTTCTGCCAAACAAATAGTAACAATCAGCAAAAGGTAATACAGCGTTTTAAATAAAAAGTTATTTATCAATAAATACTTCTTACATTGTCCAATACGTAAGAGGATGTTGCTTGGAAAGCAACACTTATTTAAATTGTTTAACATATATTTTCAAATATTTGAAATAAATTGGAATAACTTAGAATTAGAATTTCCATGGATTGTTTACAAATACATAACACATATTTATGTAATAATTCTACAATTTTTAAAATCGCTTTTATGCTTAATCGAAATTAATACTGCAATAAGAAAGAATGTTTAATCTGTTATTTATCTATAAATACTTTTTATTCTATATTACACGTTTTTCTTAAAATATCATACGAATTCTGAAAAAAAGTTTCATCTTTCGCTTTTCTTAGCATTAAATTTCTTCTACTAGCTAATGACACTCATATGTATAACCCTGGAATTTCAAGAATTTTTTTTCCTTTTTTTTCTTTCTTCTTAAAAATGGTTCGAAATTAATGTTGTTTTTAGATGCTCTAAGTTCTCCCTTATTTCTTTCTCTTTTTTACTAGTATTTCATTCACATACAGTTCGATATATAATTTTCATGCACCATTTGCATAAAAATGCAATGCTGTTTACGTGCATTTACTTGGTTTGTTTCCAGATACATGAAACAAATTTATATTAAAATTTCGCAATTTTTATAATCTTTTTTATGTTTAAAGTATCTAAACACACATTTATTTCAAGTGTTCTATCGATTTTTTTTCTTTATATTTTTTTTAGCATTGTTTATTTTTTCTTAACTTTTTTTTAAATATCATGCACGTTACTTCTGCTAAACTTTTCCCCATTAACCCTTTCCGGCACAGACAAATTCTGTTCGTAAAATGCGAAATTACTGACTGACACCGGAATTTACAAACGACTTTTTAAGAAAATAAGAACTCCTTATTTTAAGCTTTTATTGTAGAAGCAAAATTTTATTAAAATATTCTTGGTACCGCATGCAAGCTTGGAATTAAAATTAGGTGTGCCCGGAGTGGGACCACTGTGTCGAAAGGGTTAACTTCTACCGCTTTCTTCTACTGGTTACTGACATTGATATTTAACTGTGGAATTTAGTATGTTTTCTCTTTTTCTCCACTCTTTTGCAAATGACTTGAAATTGATGTCTTTTGGAAATGTTTTTGTAAGACATAAAAAGATTTCCGTTTGTTGTTCCTATTCTTTTTTTGTCTGAAACTTCGTTCAGCATATGGTTAGATGAGCAATTTTTACGCATCATTTACATTAATCTGCAATAAACTTTTTATTTTCTGGTTTTGTCAAATGTATTGGATAAGATTGATAAGATAATTCTGTGATTTTAACAATTATAACTCAATACAGAAGGGTTGTTTTAAAAGATTGAAACGGGCTTTAATTGTTTTCCTTATTGGTAATTAGTAAGCAATGTAACTTGCAAAAGTGTTATAAAAATACATAAGAAAAAAGCTTTTTTAAAGAAATAGCCCTACCATTAATTTTCACAATGTTGCATTTCTTAAATTTTATACAACCCATCAAGACTTGTACTTTCATTGTAAAAACGACATTTTCAAAACTGAGCAAAAAATACTCAAATCTGAGTATGTCGCATAGTCAAATTGGCTCCGAATCAAAATTACTCAAGTTTGAAACATGTATATATTCATTTATGAAGACATGCAGACAAATAGTAACAAATCGCAAAAGGCAACATAGTGTATTAACCCCTTGAAGGGCACCGGTATATTATATATACCACTTAATTTTAATCCTAAAATGCCACATTGACACCAGAATTTTATAATCAAATTTAGAATTTATAAGGTACATGAGAAGAAGCTTTTACTTATTTTACAATAAATTCGTTCGTGAATCCTGGTGTCAATCAATCATTTCAATATTTTAGCTGCAAGAGTACTTTGCTCCTGAAGGGGTTAAATAAAAAGTTATTTATGAATAAATACATCTTGCATTGACCAATACGTAAGAGGATGTTACTTGGAAAGCAATACTTTTTTTAATTGCTTAACATATATTTTAAAACATTTGAAATGAATTGGAATAGACTTAGAATTTCCATGGATTGCTTACAAATATATAACACATATTTCATAGCTGCCAGCTTTTACGCTTTTTTCCTACCACTAAAATTTTATAGTAAATTTTGTATTTTTAAATCTTTCAGTGAAATAACGTTATTTAATAAGCCAAAAATTTCTATTAATTTTTAGTGGTATCAAAAAAGCGTAAAAGTTGGCAGCTATGATATTTATGTAATAATTCTACAATTTTCAAAATCGATTTTATGCTTAAGCGAAATTAATACTCTAATAAGAAAGAATGTTTAATCTGTTATTTCTCTATAAATACTTTTATTCTATATTACACTTTTTTCTTAAAATATCACACAAATTCTGTAAAAAGATTTCCTCTTTCGCTTTTCTTAGCATTAAATTTCTTATACTAGCTAATGACACTCAGATGCATAACACTGGAATTTCAAGTATTTTTTCATTTTTTCTTTCTTCTTAAAAATGGTTCGAAATTAATGCTGTTTTTAGATGCTCTAAGTTCTCTCTTCTTTCTTTTTCTTTTTTACTAGTATTTCGTCCGCGTACAGTTCGATATATAATTTTCATGCACCATGTGCATAAAAATGCAATGAAAACGTGCATTTTACTTGGTTTGTTTCCAGATACATGAAACAAATTTATATTAAAATTGCGCAATTTTTATAATCTTTTTTATGCTTAGACTATCTAAACACACATTTATTTCAAGTGTTTTATCGATTTTTTTTCTTTATATATTTTTAGCATTCTTTATTTTCTCTTAACTTTTTTTTAAAATATCATTCACGTTACTTCTGTTAAACTTTTCCCCATTAACTTCTACTGCTTTCTTCTACTGGTTACTGACATTGATATTTAACTGTGGAATTTACTATGTTTTCTCTTTTTCTCCACTCTTTTGCAAATGACTTGAAATTGATGTCTTTTCGAAATGTCTTTCTAAGATATAAAAAGATTTTCTTTTGTTCTTCCTTTTTTTTGTCTGAAGTTTCGTTCAGCGTACGGTTAGATGAGCAATTTTTATGCATCATTTACATTAAACTGCAATAAACTTTTTCTTTTCTGGTTTTGTCAAATGTATTGCATAAGATTGATATGATAATTATGTGTTTTTAACAATTATGACTCAATACAGACAGGTTATCTTAAAAGATTGAAACGCGATTTAATCTTTTACTTATTGGTAATTAGTAGGCAATGTAACTTGCAAAAGTGTTAAAAAATATATATAAGAAATAAACTTTTTAAATGAAATAATCATACCATTAATTTTCATAAAGTTACACTTTTTGAATTTTATACAACCCATCAAGACAAAATTTGTACTTTCACTTTAAAAACGACATTTTCAAAACTGAGTTACAAAAAGTACCGTAATTTCCGGCGTATAATCCGCAGCTCAAAGAGTCGTTTTTCGACCCAGAAATTTTATTCAATAATTGTAGTTAAATATTTACAGCGATTATTTAAGTTACATTTTATAAAATAATATTTCTGGGTCGAAAAACGACTCTTTGAGCTGCGGATTATACGCCGGAAATTACGGTACTCAAATCTGAGTATGTTGCATAGTCAAAATGGCTCCGAATTAAAATTACGCAAGTTTGAAACATGTATATACTCATTTCTGAAACCATGCGCACACTCAAGAATAAAACATCAAGTGCGCAAATTTGAGTATGTCCATGTTTCATAAATGAGTATGAACTGACTTAGCTCATTTTTATGTACTGCTCATTTTTAAGTATGTCCATATCTGACTCTAATCTTTTTTTTAGTATGTCCATGTTTCAAAAATGAGTATGAACTTACCTCTATGTGCTACGTTTTAAGTATGTCCATTGTTCCATATTCTGAGTATTTCTGGTATTTCAGAATTGAAAGCATTTGGTTGTCATATTTGAAACAAAAAGTTTCATAACAAAATGAATACATTGATTTACTCAGGTTGGAAAGTGTCATTTTTCTCAGTGTTCGCTGTAACAAAAACATTACAAGGAAAGTGCATCTTTAAAATCAAATCTGTTATGCTTAATTAAAGATTAACTATTTTCAAGAGAAACTATATATTAAATCAGAAATGTAAATCTTTGAAATATTGCAAAAATAAATAAATAAATTAACACTAAAACGACCATAAGCAACGCCCTCTAGATAAGAAAGCCGTGACACGCTTCACGAAAACGTCATACAAAGCAGGCAAATCAGGGGGCGTTGCCATGAGCCGTCATTTTGATGGTTTCCAAATGAATATTTTCCAAGTCGAACCAGAAATATTTTTTTAAAATAAATTATATATAAACTCACGGAAATATCTTAAATGAATAAGTTAATTAGTTTTTGTTGTGAAAAACCTTCATGTGGAAGCTTAACTTCCCCATATTTGTTGTTTTTCTTTTAGGTCTCGCGCCACTGAGATATTCTAGTTTAAGTGCTTCTATCGCGATCGTACTTTCGTCGATATGCGATCTCTTTGTGTAAACAAATGCACATGTTTTTCTTGCTCCTACGTATGCATAACGTCATTGCGAGGTGTCGTTTCCTAATTGGATGCCATGACTGAGCATGTGTTGAACAACTAGCTTAAATACCACTGCATGACTTGTCTGCCCTCTTCTCTTTTTGCTTATGTGGCTGCTACATATCGTACGATGTTTTAGTTTAGTTATTTTTAAATGTCTGTGCAAGTTTGCCAGACTGTTTGTTTATAATTCTTATAATGTTAAAGTATGTTTAATAAATGTTATTAATTAATTTAATCCATCCTCTTATTAAGAGTCAGTTTACTTTTACTTTACCATTTGAGCCTGGTGGATTAACCACCCAAATTCTTTAAGACCTTTAAATAAAAATTCTGGTGCAAAATAGTTTTATAAACCTTGAGTAAAATTTCCGGTAGGTCTAGTGTTAATAAAGTATGAACCACAATACATATTCCTATTTACTTTATACAAAAGATAAGTGACACTTGGAACATTTTTTTTTTGAAACACTATTAGAAAAGCTCAGTTATGTACTGTAGATGGGAGAAAACACTTTGATAAGACATATCCCCCATTGTGAATTGCTTTATTTTTTTTTAATTTAGTTTATACGATTTAAATACATATTTTTGATTTTACATTATCTCTGCCTTTGTAATGCTTTAATTAGGTGTAATTTTGAATCAAATGTTTCACACTTATTAACACGTTTTGGATCTAAACAACACTACCGTCAATTTGAGAACAGTCCCTATTTTAATAATGAAGTAGTATAAATAAGCTATTTTTCTTTATTACAATTCCGATCATTCTACAGATACAATATTTTGTAACAATCTTCTTTGAGCAAATGGATTAATTTTCTAATTCCCCAGTTTTGTCCATGACTTCGTATAGAGCTTTACAATGTAAATACTAAAATTAATGGGATGATTATTTCTTTAACATAAACGTGTTCCCTACTTTGTTTGAAACAATTTAGTAATTTGCATTGCCTACTTTTCTCAAACAGATAAAAACAGGTAAAAACCAGTAGAAGAAAGTAGTAGAAGTCAATGGGAAAAAATTTAGCAGAAAAAATGCGTATGATATTCTTATAAAAGTTAAAAGAAAATAAAGAATGCATGTAAAGAAAAAAAAAAAACGACAAAACACTTGAAATAAATGTGTGTTTAGATTCTCTAAGCATAAAAGGGACTATAAGAATTGCGCAATTTTAATATAAATTTGTTTCATGTATCTGAAAACACACCAAGTAACTGCACATTTTCATTGCATTTTTATGCAAATGGTGCATGTAAATTATATATCAAACTGTATGCGAACGAATTACTAGTAAAAAAAAAAAGAAGGGAGAACTTCCAGCATCTAGAAACAACATTAATTTCAAACCATTTTTAAGAAGAAAGAAAAAAGGATAATATAGAATAAAAAGCATTTATAGAGAAATAATAGATTAAACATTCTTTTTTATTAAAGTATTAGTTTCGTTTAAGCATAAAAGTGATTTTAAAAATTGTAGAATTATTACATAAATTTGAGTTAAGTATTTGTAAACAAGCAATGAATATTCTAATTCTAAGTTTATACCAATTTATTTCAACAGGATTTACGTTTTTACAGGCTAGCTGGATTACTTATTACATTATTTAATACTCAATATTATGTTTAAATAATATCATACTACATGAGAGTTTAATCCAATTTTTAATGTTTTTATCCTATGTTCATTCTTTTTCTTTCTTGTTTATTCTGTTGTATGCTTGCTGTTCTCCTTGCTGATTTTTATCCTTTTCTTCTAAATTATGATGTACATTACTTATATAAAAGTTTTCCTGCTTTACATAATTTTTACTTTACACGCTAATATTCGTTTTGAACTCTGGAATTTCAATTTTTTTCCTTTGGACCTGATTACGAAAATACTTCTCAGGAAAACAACTTCAGAAGGAGTTTTCCAAATTTGTGTCGAGTGAAGCTCTATCAACCAGGTACTATTACACTAATGTATGCGGCTCACATATCGTTTTTTTTAATCGTACAGAATGGAAAATAAACATAATGTAAATAAGTGTAACGGCCTTAAAAAAATTATGCTTTCTTTTTTTTTGTCTTATGGCACTTTATAGAAAATAGTAGGCTATGCCATTGAACGAATATTATGTAAGATTAATGGATTTAAATGGGAATTTCGAAAATTAGCCAGTTATCGCCAAGTTGGCTTGCTATTTGGTGACATTTTTCTCGCCAAATTTGATGATATTTCGTCAAGTTGGCTAAAAGTTGGCCCTTTTCTGGTATACCTGTCATTAGTACTTTTCAACAAATACTCATTGTATTCATATGTATTAATCAATACATACTCATTCATGTATTATATTTCATACTAGATGGCTAACGCCCGCTAGTGGACCCGTAATGACATCGGGGCCTCGAATTCATACGTACTTCGTAAACACTGTCCTAATAAAAAAAAATCTCCCCTGGTCCTTCATTTCGCGCAATCAAGAAGGCGTAATCGTTTGAAGTCTTGCACGGCACTCTTCCCTGCCAATTTAATTTACTTTTTTTTACACCAGGCAACATCGTGAACAATTACCTCCATGGTTTAATAATTTAAATGTCCATGATGAATGAATCTTTTGTGTTTAAAAAAATTTCAGAAGTGTTAACATTGTTTATAATGATGATGTTACAATATTTGACTGTAAGGTGCAAAATTAACAATCACAATGGAACTCAACAATGGTACAAAAAAGTACAAATGAATGGCATATGAAAAAGTGAAGCGGGCATCCCGGAATTGTTGATGACATTCAAATGCTTAGCTCTTTTATTATATAGATAAATATAAATGCTGACGTCGTAATGATGCGGGCAACAATGTAATTAAAATGGATGAATGTTGCAACAATGGAGCTATTTTTTTCAATTAATATTAAACAATCGCAACGCTATTTCTATGATAAAATACAAGGTGTTTTGTCCGACGTTACCTCCCCCCTTTAGGAAAAAATCAATGTCCAATTCATGTATTGCCCTTAGAAATATATATATGTTTCAAATTTCAAAGCTCTATGTCAACAGGAAGTGGGTGAAAAATGAGTAACAAGATTTGACTGCCACATACATACATAATTGTAAAGTAAAAGAAAGCTTGTAAAAAGCAAAAGCTAACACATTAAATTTGAATCGGTTTGCCGTCTATTTTGAACTTCAAAATACAATAAAACATTCTAAGACGGTATTGCACTAGGCGAGAATTTTTTCCGTTTTAGGCAGGTTTTCAAATCAGCTGGTAAGATGTCCTAGAAAATGTTTCGTAATCCAGCCCACAACTAATTTTAGCTAATGTGATCTGTCCCAAAATCAATTTAATTGCTGTGTACACGGTTTTTTCTTTCCTCTCCACCCTTAAAAAAAAAAAGAAAAAAAAAGAAAAAAAAAAAAAAAAAAAAAAAAGTAGCTAACGCTGTTGTCGCTGTTGTAAATGATTTTTTTGTAACCGGATATCTTTCTCGGGACTATTAAGAAAACTATTGCGTATAAAAACATGCAAATTCATAGTTTTATGGAGAAATGTGCTATAAAAGCATTTAAGTCAGTTAAAATAGTTCCGTTAAAAAAGTTTTATGGAATCAAAAACTACGCGTAGCAATTTAAACATATTTCACAGACACATACTTGATGAGCTTGCGGTGTACAGAGTGCAATCATGTTTTAAATTTTGTTGTGGGTTTTGGGTTCTTTCTAAAATAACTTACTTAAACTTAAAAGGCTTATTTATTACTCAATCTTCACTTGACAAATAAATATTAAAAAAAATAAGTATACCCTGATTAGCTCCACTGAAATCTGTTGCCATGGAAAAGGGAGCAAATTATATTAAACTAATCAAAATAACCAAATTTAAAACAAACCCGAATAAATTAAGACAACATGATACTTTTGAATTCATAATTTTAAAATAATTCTAAATGTAGAAAGGGCAACAGATTTCTAAATCAAGTAGTATACTGAAATACGAAAGAACACCCAATTCCACTCCAACCCGATCAAGCTCAAAACTCCACACACATTAGATTAATAAAGATGTAATCATCATTCGATTTAGAAAAATGAAGACAACCTGAAATTCCTCCAATGTGAGGACCAAAAGGAGAAAGAGTTAAATCCGTTAATAGAATAGGGATATGATGATATACAAAAATTTTAGAACAAAATATGGAGATTCTGAACAGATCAGATTGGTTAACCAAAATCGTATAGTGGCTTATACACAAGGAATGCAATCCTTTCCTTTTTTTTTTTTTTTTTTTTTTTTTTAACTTTTTAAAATAAAGCATTTTAGGTGTTTATTTTAGAAAACAATATTTCTGAGAGAGAAGGATTAAAGCTTAAATTAAACAATTATGAAATTAGATTTAATATTACTGTTTCACTTATTAATCTATCCATCCTTAAATCAAGATCAAAAATACGATTGTATAACATTGAGTGAACTTCAATTAATGTTCATTAAAACAGTCAGTTATGAATTTAAACTTAAGAAATTTTAAAGTCCTAATTTAATAAAGTTGGATTTTATCTCTTTTTTTTTTTTTTTTATCACTCATAGAAAGGTTAAGCCTTTCTTATAGGTCTACTGTGAATATAAAAAAATTAATTATTTAGAGATTTATACAAAGAAAAACATACCATCTTTAAGAACAAACAAATCTTTTATTCAAACACCTAAAGTTATAACAACTTCAAATTATTTCACTTCAAATTTATACTTCAAATTATTATAAAAACACAATCTAATCGTTGATCTGTAATATGGGGATTAATTACTTAAATATATTTTAAACCAAACAACACATTTCTAAAATTATCACACTATCATGCTTTTAAGGTTGATCACCTTTTCTGAATTCACTTATTATTTTAATTGCAACTAGGCACAGAGAATCTTAAAAATATAACATTACATTAAAGCTTAACAGTCAAAAGTTTAACAGTCCATCAATTGTAAACTAGTCGTTGGGGGCCACCGTAATACTTACCCATCATGGATATGCATAATGTAAAATATTAAAATAAAAATGTGTAAACTACTTATAAAATGCATTGCAATTCAAATAAAATCGTGGCTTGATGACGTCACAAACTTTAAAGGCTCGATTACTGAATTGCTTGAAAGAGGTTTTTCCTTATAACTCCAAAAATAATAATCCTATTAACTAGCGGTTTATTGCATCTGATTAGGCGTCAAATTTCTAATTAAAATATATCTTTGAAGTGAAATTTGGATGAAATACAGGGTCATGAAAAATCGAAGAGTGTGGAAAACAGGATTCCAAATATCTCGGCAACTAATTATCCGATCGACTTCATGCTTTATTCAAAATTTATGTTTTTTTATTGTCTTTTATATTCATTTCTTAAAATATACAATTTCGAAAATTTTTATATACCTTTCATCAGAACGAATATTTCGAGAGTCCGAAAAAAATTGTTCCGGTTAATCGAGGTTATTGAAATGAAATAGGCTTCTTCCCATTATTACATACTAAGTACATACCAAATTGCAAGTCTCTATCTCAATTTTTTCGGGAGATAGAACGTTTACAGACACACACACACACAGACACACAGACACACAGACACACAGACGGACGGCAAAATTTTTTTTCTAAAAATATGTTTTTCGGAATCTCCAGTGTCTGAAACGTGTAAATCCGTCAAAAAAAATTTTTGGATTTTCAAAACGATTACAAGACTTACCCTATACTACGTATGATGGGTAAGTAAAACATTATATAATAGTGTTTTAAAATACACACTTATCATTCTTAATCTCTCCAAATAGCCATAGATAATTTCAAGTGGGAGAACATACATTAATGAGGAAATAAAAACTACTTACAAAGTTAGAAGGTTTAATCGAATCATCAGTGGGCAGACTCTATTTCCCTTCCCTCTTGAGAAGAAGCAAAACTGTGGACGAGCACCATCTGACGTAATTACACCTCAGGGGGATGGTTTCCTAAATCACCAGAGCATCAGTCAAACTTCACTCCTTGTCAGCATTTCTTGTAACATCCGCGAGCATTTGAGTTGAGTCTTTTGCTTGCCAACTTTGCGATTCAACCGAACACTTCATATATCTCCCGACGACGGAGGTTTCTCGGACTACCCATATCTTCACAAATCCAGCTCCAACACACACAGCGATCAGTCTTCCTTATTATAAACAAGACAATATTAACGTCTCATAAATAGTTGAGACCTCTCTGGACTGCACAAGGAAAAAAAAACTTAATCTCTACGCATCTGGAATCGTTGACGCTCTTTCACTGACCATCATTTTCATTTCTTTGACCAGTAGCTTTTCGCTCATTATCACAAGTGCCGCTACGCAACGTCCACTAATTTTTCGAACCAAACGACAGGTATTTCAGCCAAGCAGCAAGTGTCGTAAACATTCATTCTCCCGCGCTGCTTGAAAAACGGGACCGATCCACTCTGCCAGGGGTACGGGAATGGAAACAAAAGGAAAAATGGACTCTTCCTGAAGACTACAGCTTGCCGCTCCACTCTGCCGGCCGCTTCATGGGGGAAGGAAGCCATGCTTCACCCCCATGGCGTGTGCTGAAGGGGGGTTCTGTGAGCCTCTGTTTACATGGGCGCCAGCTATCCGCCTGATAGCAGAGCCAATTGAAGTCTGTCGTAAACTTACAAAGCCTAATTGCGTATATAGTACACTCATAAGATAACGTAATTCTTATACAGGGCGGACGGTCTTTCTTTTAACCAAAACCAGACTAGGTGACTACAAACACATGATTCAAGGGTATGGGAGAAAACGTACACGACTGCCCAATACAATATGTGTGGTCTTTTACTGAGAAACCTCCCTCCCTGCTATATATTTTTCGTATTTGAAAACAGGAAGCAAAGCTAGACTATAAACGTTGAATTTACTTTGCAAAAAGAAAAGGAAAGAAGAAAAAATAAAAACTGATTTTATTATTATTATTACAATTACTTTTATTTATTTAAATTTTTATTAGAAACAGAAAAAAAGAGTGCTTTTAAATAAATGTTGAGAAAGTGATTTAAATAATTAATGTAGATTAAAAAAAAATTGGTTGAAACCAACCGTAACAAGATTGCTCCCCCCGGCTAATTAAAAAAATTTTTTTGAGAAAACAAATTATTTTTTTGAAAGGTAACTGGGTACCACATGGCATGCTGGGACCTCAACACTGAAAAAACTGACCCACAAACACAAATCATACAACGATCCGGGACGGGATCCAGAGAGTTCACCGCTGAAATACCACCCTGACAATATATTCCGGATATATACAACCAGAGCTCGCACATCCGTAGAAACCATTACCTAAAATATTACCTGAAACATGACCATAAAAGAGTACTACCAGAGGAGGGACCACAAGGCTGATTTTACCACTAAAATGACCAAGATATTTTCTGCACCTGTAAAAGAACACATGTTCCACCTGACTGTGAAACCTCACTTCCCTACTACTGTCATTCCTACGCATAACTGCATCCTACCTGAAATTTCTGGTAACAGAACTGTAAATAATACATAAATTGAATTTTGAAAAAAAAAATAGCCGAAAAAGAACAGAAGTGCCCACTGATTAATTGTCATTACACTGCTTATATACATAACTTCAATAATTGGCATCACAGTATATTACAACACTATCTATTAATGTAAATAAGTACTAGTAATATCATAGTTACAACACTGTAAATGTCAATGAAATTTGTAAAACACATATTAATTCTATTATACAAAAATACACAAGAGCAACTGGCGACATAAAAATAAAAATATATACATACTGTAATAGAAGGTTATACATATAGAAAATTAAGAGCAAGACACACAATTTGGTAATTATAGACCATGTTATAGAATCACGTATACATTTGTTCGTGAAGTTATGTTTGTATTTGAAGAAAGTTCTTAGAACCGTGTAACTGTGTAGATTTTACAAATGCACTTACAAGTAATGTGCATGGGAAAGAGTATCTCTGCCTCTGTGCTACTTATAGCAAAAGCAGTTTCGGGCTTTTGGGTACTACAGGAAAACATTCCACAAAATAAAATAAAAAACAGGGGTGGTGACATATATCATCAGGAAGGAAAACACACATTCCACAAAAATAGGAAGTAGAAAAAAGAAAATAGTTAATTTTAGCACTTTTAGCCACACACAACAACATACAGGCATGTACATGAGACAGTATGTACTAGAAAAAGAAAAGGGGCCCAACACTCCTTAAAGTTTAAGCTCAAATAAAACCACAAACTGTATAGTAAATAATAAATCTATCTAGTTAAAATGTAGAAATTAAAGTAAACACATACTTAAAAAGTTATATACAAAACACTGATGCATTAAAAAAAACTGAACTAAACAGATCTACCTCGGCAAAAGGGCATACAAAACACAACATCCAAAAAAAAAATTTTAAAGTAACAAAAATTACATTCGTTTTTTTTTTTTTTGCAAAAATACACCCAAAATCTACGAAAATGGGGTGCGGACGGGTATATACCACATAATCTACCATAAAACAGACGAAAACCTTAAGTATAAGCATAAAAAGGGTTAAAAATGCCTACATGAAGGTATCAAAACACAACCAAAACAAATCTTTAATACGCTAGAAAAACTAAGTTCCGTTTTAAAAATGTCAAAAAAAAATAATTAAATATACATACACATTAACTAAACTATAAATAAATACAAATAAACAAGGTACAATTGAATAAAAATGCCTGAATAACGAAAAAAAAGGTAGTTAGTATTTATAACTCGGACGGTCTCTTCTATCCCGTAGCGAATAGTCGGTTCTAGAAATCGATATTGAACGACTACTTCTATTCGATTTAGCAGCTGGACGAATCGATGAACGAGACCTGCGCGAATCGCTGTGCTCAGCAGTTGAACTGCTTTCTGCCGTGGCTGAATTTTTACCTACGCGCATTTCGCTGCCTTCTGCCGTTGCTAAATTTTTATTTACGCACATCTCGTTATGCTCTCTGCCGCTGCAATCTCCGGAGAAATGGGAGGTGGGGGAGAGGGATTTATGATTTCAGTCGCGTCGCTGTCTGTTTCCTCCACTTCCGGCGCTACCGGAGTTTCGTTATTGTTGACGTTCACTACTGCTGGTGCGCGGTTACTATCATATGGTGCCCAGGGAATGAATCGGTTGCGTTTACACCTGCGTACAGGAGGAGAATCGCGCGGTTGGTGTGGTGAATCGTTGGTCACGTTTTCAGTCGATCCCAGGCCAATTGCTTGTTTTGGTTCACTGGACCAGATGGGGAGTCTGTCTTTGAAAGAAGACAACCTGTCAACATGGACAACCTGACAATTTTTGGGATTAGCAACTAGCGCTATTTTAAAATTAACCTCATTTAGCTTCTCAATTATAGTAAAAGGACCATTATTTTGCTTGCTTAATTTTTTTGTATTACCAGGGGCGACTGTGGGTGTAAATAACCACACAAGATCTCCTATTTTAAAATTTTTATCAACAGCTGTCCTTTCACGGTATTTTTCCTGCTGCTCAGAAACTTTAATTAAATTACTATGTACTTTAGTGTACACTTTTTGGAGAGCTGGGATTAAGAGTTCGCAAAAAGAGGGTGCATCATTATAATTAAAAGCAGGTGGCTGGGAAAAGAGATTATATGGTAGATTCATATTTCTGCCATACATAACTGCAGCTGGGCTAAGTTTAGTTGAAGAGTGGACAGCTGAACGCATAGCTAGTAGTGCAAATTTGAGTTTAGTGTCCCAGTCAGATTGATTTTGGTTGACTATGTGACAAAGTTCATTTTTAAGAGTACGATTCTGTCTCTCCACTTGCGAGTTGCCAGCCGGGTGATAAGATGAGGTCTTAATATGTTTAATACCAAACATTTTATATACGTGCTCTATCGCATCTGAAATTAGATTCTTCGCGTTGTCCGTCGTAATAAAACAGGGCGCTCCGTAGCGTGAGATGAAATCAGCTAAAGTGTCCGCAATGACATCTGAAGTGGTTGAACTAACCGCATATGCTTCTGGCCACTTAGTAAATGAATCTATATATGCGACAATATACTTATTTCCCGAAAAAGTTTGCGGTAAGGGTCCAATGAGATCCAAATGAACCTTGTTCATGGGAAACTGGGGGGTCGGCATACGTTGCAGAGGGGCGAGCTGGTTCGCTCTATAAGCTCTCTTCTGCTGGCAACTAATACATGACTCCACTAGATGCTTGACATCTGACGACATTCCTGGCCAATAGAAGTGCTCACGAATGCGATCAATGGTCTTTTGAAAGGCTTGATGACAAGCCGCTAGGGACTCATGTGTTAGTGCAAAAACTTGAGTAACCAATTCTTTTGGCACGACTAACTTTACAGATTTATTCAAAATAGCTGACTCCCTCGTATCCTCACAAACTAAAATGTCATCTCTAAAAAAAAATTTCATGTATTTAGGAGCAATTTCTACACCTTGGTCTAATTTTCTTGCAATCTCGCAGCATTTCTTGTCTGATTTTTGTAATTCACCAATTTTTTCAAGTAGATTGGAATGAGGCATAAAAGTAACTTCCTTTTCGACTTGTATACAAAAATTACAATTAACAGTATCATTGGAGTTATCATTGTTGACATACCTCGAAAGGAAATCTGCGACACTGTTACACTTACCTTTAACAAACTTGATTGTAAAATTAAAGTCTGAGAGAGTGCAGATCCATTTAGCCATGCGAGATGTAGGGTCGTGAATTTTTAACATAAATGTTAGAGGCACATGGTCTGTATAGATGAAAAAATGGGTATTAGCAATGTAACATTTGAAGTGGGCAGTAGCCCAAACTAAAGCTAGCGGGTCTCAGCATCTTTCAATTTTCTGCTGGCAAAGGCAACAGGATGGAGCATGTTATTTTCATCTAATTGTGATAACACTGCCCCTAATGCTTCGCCACTGGCATCACTATATAAGTGGAATTCTTTCTCAAAATCAGGGAGTGCAAGACATGGTTTTGAAATAAGAGCCATTTTAAGGTCTTCAAATTCTTTCTGTGCATCTTCATTCCACGAAAATTTTCCTGTCTCTTTCGTTAAGTTGATTAGATTTTTAGCTCTCTTAGTAAAATCTAGTATAAATCTCCTATAAAAGGATAGAGTTCCAATGAATGACCTAACAGCCTTTCGGGTAGTTGGAGGTTTAAAATTTTCTATTACGGCAATATTTTTATTGATAGGTGACACTTGGCCACTACAAATCTCAAAACCTAGATATTGTATTTTATTCGAAAGGAAAGTGCATTTACTGGGCTTAAGTTTCAATTTATGCAGTCTTAACCTTTCAAAGACCATGCTAAGCTTCTCAAAATGAGAATTAACATCACTGGAGGCAATTACAATGTCGTCGATATAAACAAGAATTCCAAGATTGCCTAAATCACCGAAAATAGCATTCATAAGTCTCTGGAAACTGTTACCTGAATTTGAGAGCCCAAAACAGTTACGGGTCCACTCAAAAAGTCCCTTGTGGGTGATTATAGCAGTTTTATGCCTATCCTCTGGGCGAATAACCTGTTGAAAAAAACCACTAGTTAAATCTAGCGTTGAAAAAAATTTAGCTCCACTTAAAGCATCAACAGAGTCGGTAATGTTAGGTATTGGATAAGCATCTTTAACAAGATTTTTATTTAGTCTTCTGTAGTCAACAGCAAGTCGATAGGAACCGTCTGATTTCCGAACCAGAATAACCGGAGAAGCAAATTCAGACATGGAAGGGGAAATTATGTCCGCCTGTAATAAAGTATTAAGTTGGTCTTCCATTTCTTGACGTAATTTGTAGGGGACTCTATAAGCTTTGCCTTTAACTGGTTTATTTGAAGTTAAGTTTATTTCATGCGGGATTGTATCACAGCCGGGTAAATCTAAGACCGATGCTGCAAATACATCTTTGTTTTTGTCTAGAAAATTTTGCATCTTAAGTTTTAATGGGGGCTCTAAATGATCTAAATTAATTTCAGAGCTCCAAGTGAGATCAGCGTGATCAAAGTCACCAATTGGAGGGGCCAAATTTACATTACAAGTAAGGTTATTTTTAGTTACGGGTACATTTGACTTGTCTACACATTTTTGAATTTTGGCAACGAAGGTTCCTTTATTTAAATGAATACTATTGTCTGAAAAATTTGCAAATGAGATATATAGGCCATGTTCTTTAGTGCAAATGGCTCTGGAGGTAAGGAGACCTTGATTTAAATTTTTCGCCAAAGGTTCTAACATAACAATATCCTTCTCCTTAATAAAATTTTCCTTATAGCTTTTAACCTGGGCTAACATTTTTGACTGCGGGGGAATTGAAATTTTGCTACATAACACAGCGAAACTTATATTTTTATTTTTATTGGTTCTATCACTACTGCTATCTTCATTGCTCTCCTCCTCGACTTCAGGTACCTTATCCTCTATACTTACCAAATCTTCACTTTCATCAATATTACAAATTTCAGTAGTATCTTCAGCTAAATTACCCTGAGTTACCTGACTCGCTGCTGAAAGAATGTTGTCGACACTTTGAATACTTGAAGAATTTTCAGTATTATTACCTTCAGAGCTACCACCTGATATTGTTTGCATGCAAAAGTTCTGCGCAACATTTTCAACTTCCTTATCTGACTCAGTTTGAATGATTATCTCAACATCCTTTCCCATATTAGTCAACTGCGGGTCCTGAACTACCATATTTTCACTACTATTATTCCCATTTTCAATATTAACTGAGTCATGAACTTTCTCACATGCACAATTTTCAGGAGGGCTATTGGCATTACTACTTTTTGAATTCTCCCCTACTTTGTGGACACATTTTATATCTACAGAACTATTTTCAACACAATCATTATTTATACAATTATTATTAGAATTTACATTATATACAGAATTAGAAATATTTACAGAATTAGTAGCAAGACAAGTATTAGACCCTGAAGTATTACTCGGGGTTTCTACGCTTTGTTTACTTTGGCCTGCAACTGGCACTTTAAGAGCGACAGCATTTGTATCACAATTTATACTTGCCCGGTACTCTTTCAAAAATGGCATTCCCAAAATCATATTAAATTCCTCTGCTAATTTACCTTCCACTACATAGAATTCAGCTTGACATTGAACATTATCAAAAATAAAATTTAAAAATATCTTCCTATTTAGGTGCACTTTCTCACCGGTGACAGTCATAATGGGGATATTGCAATTCTCCATTTCAAAATTCTCTAAATAGTTACAATCAGTACCACTCAGGAGATTAATTGCCGAACCAGTGTCACATAATGCATTCAGGCAAACTTTATTTATGTAAAACAAACCCGAATAAATTAAGACAACATGATACTTTTGAATTCATAATTTTAAAATAATTCTAAATGTAGAAAGGACAACAGATTTCTAAATCAAGTAGTATACTGAAATACGAAAGAACACCCAATTCCACTCCAACCCGATCAAGCTCAAAACTCCACACACATTAGATTAATAAAGATGTAATCATCATTCGATTTAGAAAAATGAAGACAACCTGAAATTCCTCCAATGTGAGGACCAAAAGGAGAAAGAGTTAAATCCGTTAATAGAATAGGGATATGATGATATACAAAAATTTTAGAACAAAATATGGAGATTCTGAACAGATCAGATTGGTTAACCAAAATCGTATAGTGGCTTATACACAAGGAATGCAATCCTTTCCTTTTTCTTTTTTTTTTTTTTTTTTTTTACTTTTTAAAATAAAGCATTTTAGGTGTTTATTTTAGAAAACAATATTTCTGAGAGAGAAGGATTAAAGCTTAATTTAAACAATTATGAAATTAGATTTAATATTACTGTTTCACTTATTAATCTATCCATCCTTAAATCAAGATCAAAAATACGATTGTATAACATTGAGTGAACTTCAATTAATGTTCATTAAAACAGTCAGTTATGAATTTAAACTTAAGAAATTTTAAAGTCCTAATTTAATAAAGTTGGATTTTATCTTTTTTTTTTTTTATCACTCATAGAAAGGTTAAGCCTTTCTTATAGGTCTACTGTGAATATAAAAAAATTAATTATTTAGAGATTTATACAAAGAAAAACATACCATCTTTAAGAACAAACAAATCTTTTATTCAAACACCTAAAGTTATAACAACTTCAAATTATTTCACTTCAAATTTATACTTCAAATTATTATAAAAACACAATCTAAACGTTGGTCTGTAATATGGGGATTAATTACTTAAATATATTTTAAACCAAACAACACATTTCTAAAATTATCACACTATCATGCTTTTAAGGTTGATCACCTTTTCTGAATTCACTTATTATTTTAATTGCAACTAGGCACAGAGAATCTTAAAAATATAACATTACATTAAAACTTAACAGTCTAAAGTTTAACAGTCCATCAATTGTAAAAACATTATATAATAGTGTTTTAAAATACACACTTATCATTCTTAATCTCTCCAAATAGCCATAGATAATTTCAAGTGGGAGAACATACATTAATGAGGAAATAAAAACTACTTACAAAGTTAGAAGGTTTAATCGAATCATCAGTGGGCAGACTCTATTTCCCTTCCCTCTTGAGAAGAAACAAAACTGTGGACGAGCACCATCTGACGTAATTACACCTCAGGGGGATGGTTTCCTAAATCACCAGAGCATCAGTCAAACTTCACTCCTTGTCAGCATTTCTTGTAACATCCGCGAGCATTTGAGTTGAGTCTTTTGCTTGCCAACTTTGCGATTCAACCGAACACTTCATATATCTCCCGACGACGGAGGTTTCTCGGACTACCCATATCTTCACAAATCCAGCTCCAACACACACAGCGATCAGTCTTCCTTATTATAAACAAGACAATATTAACGTCTCATAAATAGTTGAGACCTCTCTGGACTGCACAAGGAAAAAAAAACTTAATCTCTACGCATCTGGAATCGTTGACGCTCTTTCACTGACCATCATTTTCATTTCTTTGACCAGTAGCTTTTCGCTCATTATCACAAGTGCCGCTACGCAACGTCCACTAATTTTTCGAACCAAACGACAGGTATTTCAGCCAAGCAGCAAGTGTCGTAAACATTCATTCTCCCGCGCTGCTTGAAAAACGGGACCGATCCACTCTGCCAGGGGTACGGGAATGGAAACAAAAGGAAAAATGGCCTCTTCCTGAAGACTACAGCTTGCCGCTCCAATCTGCCGGCCGCTTCATGGGGGAAGGAAGCCATGCTTCACCCCCATGGCGTGTGCTGAAGGGGGGTCCTGTGAGCCTCTGTTTACATGGGCGCCAGCTATCCGCCTGATAGCAGAGCCAATTGAAGTCTGTCGTAAACTTACAAAGCCTAATTGCGTATATAGTACACTCATAAGATAACGTAATTCTTATACAGGGCGGACGGTCTTTCTTTTAACCAAAACCAGACTAGGTGACTACAAACACATGATTCAAGGGTATGGGAGAAAACGTACACGACTGCCCAATACAATATGTGTGGTCTTTTACTGAGAAACCTCTCTCCCTGCTATATATTTTTCGTATTTGAAAACAGGAAGCAAAGCTAGACTATAAACGTTGAATTTACTTTGCAAAAAGAAAAGGAAAGAAGAAAAAATAAAAACTGATTTTATTATTATTATTACAATTACTTTTATTTATTTAAATTTTTATTAGAAACAGAAAAAAAAGAGTGCTTTTAAATAAATGTTGAGAAAGTGATTTAAATAATTAATGTAGATTAAAAAAAATTGGTTGAAACCAACCGTAACAATTTGATTACTTGTGTAGAGATTTTTTTTTTTTCAAATTTTTTTTCGAAGTTTCATCATTTCTACAGAGATTTATTTCATATTTCGAAAAGGTCATTTTTTTATACTGATCCCAATTTTATTTTAAAGCGCAAATAATAATACATCCCTTCAATTAAAATATATATTTACACGTGAATATTAAAAAGAGAAAGAAAATTTGATAATAATAATTAAACAATTACGTTTTAAAAGCAGTAGATGAGGAAAATTATGTCATATTTAAATTCCCGAAACAATAATATTATCAAACACTTTTAATTTAAAAATATATTTACACGAGAGATTTATGTATATTTTCTTACCTATTGTTGTCACATTTTAAAATAGCGAAAATACTAATATTTCTATCCAGTTAAAAAATGTATTTGCACGTGAATATTAAAAAGATGTTTTAAACAATTTCCTTTTAGCGTATATAAAATTCTGGGAGGCAGCGATATTGTTTACTTAGCTATTTTATACATGCTGATTTTTAAATGTTAAATTGATGTTATTTAATCAAGTTATGGCATGGTATGATCGAATCGGGAACCCAGCTTTTGCTTTAGAGTATAAGTGCAATCACAAGTTTTATTTAATCATTCACGAAAACAGCTCTTAGCTGTCACGACAGCAGTTGATTCGGCCTTAAAAATCGAAAAATCCCCCCCGCCCCCAATCAAAGGGAAGTGAATGACAAACCGATTGCAGAATATCCCCGATGGTCGTTTAATTACAGTTAAATCGTCCGTAATCTTTTTAAAACAGTGCAAATTAGCGTGTTTTTAGATCCTGCAGTGTCTGAACGGAGGTTGGCGAGCTTAGCTCTAGTATACAACAAAGAAATTGATTCTGCGACAAATCACGTTCGCTATATGGTACCAATACGTTGTGGAGTATGTTTTATTGTGTTTTAAAATTCAAAATCTACAAAAATCCAATTAAAATTTAATGTGATAGCCTTGTAGAGAGAGAGAGAGCCTTGACTGGTTTTCATTTAGTTTACGTTTAGTTTACGTTTCATTCTCCTCAGTACAGTTTTTTCTCTTTTTTTGTAAATAGAATTAAAGTTTTTAATGGTTTATAGAAAGGCGAATATAATTATATCAACCTTATACTCTATGCACTATATCATTAACTTTATGGAATGAATTGTCAATTACAAAATTAGATTAATCAAACAAATTAGAATATCACTTATAAAAACAAAAAAAAAATGATTCAGTAAATGTTAATATGATATTTACTAAAAATATACATATTAAAGTTTAAACGTACATAAACGTAATGTATAGAATGCAGGGCCTGATTACCGACGGGGCACACTTCCACCAGTAAAATTTAATATAAATTTTTGGCTTAATAAACCATCCTATTCATGCAAAATTACTGCCATGAATAAGGAAAAGAATTCTATTCTTTTTTACTGGTGGAAGTGTGCCCCGTTGGTAATCAGGCCCTGATAGAATGTAAAATGGTGTAAGAATTTTTTATCCACAACTAAGAATAACATACTTTCAGCAAAATCCATGATATATAATATTTTTCTGTTGTTTTATTTCATTTCTTACAAGATAAACGGAATTTTCTATGAATTAGTGTCTATGTTTCAGTGAATTATTATAATGATATCCCTTTATCAGTACTTAAGTAATTTGAGAAAAGCGGAAATTGATTTTTTGCTTAATTTCAGGTGCACTTCACAATATGTTTTCTTCCTTATCAATTGCAGTGAAGAATAATTATTGGAAAATTCAAGGAAAGGTAGAAATAAATCGGAATAAAAAGTACATATGAATTTTCCGGTGTCTGTTTTTTTAGAAAAGCAGTGATGTGTTAAATAGATATATTCTGATGCAATAAATTCAGCAAAGCCTGTAAAAAAATTTTTGAAACACAATGTTCATAATACAAGATGTTTAATATACTTATGTTGCATAACGGCAAAGTTTCCCATCAATCTATGTTTTTAATTTTAATTCCTTCATCTCAGATCAGAATGGCATAAAAAGTAAAGAACTTTATTAAATATCATATAAAATTCGTTTAATCTTTTAGAAAAGCTTTTTTGGTTTAGGAGAAAAGTAAGAGAGGAATTTTAAAGATTCTAATGGAGTTTAAATTGGAAATACATAGCGCTCAGGTAGCTGCGTAGATGAAACTGTAATGAGGAAAAAAAGAATTACAGAAATCTAGAAACTCTTTAGCCATTTCAACTCATATTGGCTTCTTTCCAAGAAAAAAGAAAAATTATGTTAGAAAGTTTTTTTAACGTTAAGGTGAAGAAGTCTCAGAATCATTATACCTTGTAAAAAAGAAAGATTATTAGAGTAATTTGAAATATGTACAATATTACATATAGAAGCTCCCACGAGGCTCATTTAAAAAAAATGTTATTAAAGTATTGAATAAACTATAAAAGCATAAAAATTAAAAGAAATGTAAAGGAAAGGTAGAAATAATCGGAATAAAAAATTCATATTAATTTTCCGGTGTCAGTTTTTTTTAAAAAGCATTGATATGTTATATAGATATATTCTGATGCAATAAATTCAGCAAAGCCTGTAATAATAATTTTGAGACACCATATAAAGTACATAATGTAATATGTTTAATGCACTTATGTTGCACAGTTGCAAAGTTATGTTGCACAGTTGCAAAGTTTCCCATCAATCTATATTTTTTATTTTAATTTCTTTATCTGAGGTCAGAATGGCATAAAAAGTAAAGAACTTTATTAAATATCATATAAAATTCGTTTAATCTTTTAGAAAAGCATTTTTCGTTTAGGAGAAAAGTAAGAGAGGAATTTTAAAGATTCTAATGGAGTTTAAATGGGAATGATATAGTGCTCGAGTAGCTACGTAGATGAAACTATAATGAGGAAAAAAAGAATTACAGAAATCTAGAAACTCTGCGACCATTTCAGCTCATATTGGTTTCTTTCCAAGAAAAATGAAAAATTATGTTAGAACGTTTTTTTAACGTTAAGGTGAAGAAGTCTTAGAATCAGTATACCTTGTAAAAAAGAAAGACTCTTAGAGTAAATTGAAATACGTACAATATTACATATAGAAGCTCCCACAAGATTTATTTAATTAAAATTGTTATTAAAGTATTGAATAAACTAGTGTGATACTATAAAAGCATAAAAATTAAAGAAAAACTAAAGTAAAGGTAGAAATAATTGGAATAAAAAATTCATATGAATTTTCCAGTGTCAGTTTTGTTTTAAAGCAGTGATGTGTTATATGCATAGCTGCCATCTTTTACGCTTTTATTCTACCACTAAAATTTTATAGTAAATTTTACCTTATTAAACCGCCGAAATCATGTGATTCAATAAGGAAAAAAAATTCTATTAATTTTTAGTGGTAGCAAAAAAGCGTAAAGGTTGGCAGCTATGGTTATATGGATATATTCTGATGCAATAAATTCATTAAAGCCTGTAATAATAATTTTGAGACACCGTATAAAGTATATAATATAAGATTTTTAATGTACTTATGTTGTATAATTGCGAAGTTTCTCATCAATCTATATTTTAATTTTAATATCTTTATCTGATGTCAGAATGGCATATAAAGTAAAGACCATTATTATATATCATATAAAATTCGTTTAATCTTTTAGAAAAGCATTTTTCGTTTAAGAGAAAAGTAAGAGATGAATTTTAAAGATTCTAATGGAGTTTAAATGGGAAAGATATAGCACTAGAGTAGCTCCGTAGACGAAATTATAACGAGGAAAAAAAATACAGAAATCTAGAAACTCTGAGGCCATTTCAGCCAATATTGGCTTCTTTCCAAGAAAAAAGAAAAATTATGTTAGAAAGTTTTTTATGTTAAGGTGTAGAAGTCTTAGAATCATTATACCTTGTAAAAAAGAAAGATTAATTTGAAGTATGTAAAATATTACATATATAAGCTCCCTCAAGATTCATTTAATAAAAATTGATATTAAAGTATTGAATAAACTGGTGGGATACTATAAAAGCATTAAAAAAACTTAATAACTCCATGAAAATAAGGAATTCGCTAGACCTTTCGAAAACTTTGTTTTTCTTCTTCAGGCGCAATGAAGACGTGCAACCACTTTGAAGGCAGGAGCAAGACTGAAAGGAAATAAGAGGGAAAGAGGGACAAGTTAAGAGAACAGCCGACAGGAAAGCAGAAGGCCTCAGCCAATCACAGAAGATAATTAATTAGAATACAACTTTTGAATTAGAAAATTTTAATACACTCTCCTTTCTTGATGTTTTTGTTACCAGATGTGATTCTTTTTTTAAAACATGTGTTTATAGAAAACTTTTTTCTATCTCTAATCCCCCATCCCCCTAATGTTCTCTCAAATCAAACAGTCAACCAGAAAATCGGTGTCTTTTACATTTATATAAACCGTGCCCTCAAAATTTATTCGGATTCTGTTTCCCTTAATGATGAAATTAATTTTTTAAAATGTGTTGCTGTCAAAAGAGGTTTCAACCCTTGTGTTATCGATAATGCTGTTAATAAATTCAATAAACCCTTTAGTAAATCTAACCTTTCTGAATCTGTTAAAACCAAACTTGATAATTTAACTGTTCTGCCTATTTATTCTCCTTTATGTTTCAAATTAGCTAAAGTTTTAAAACGCTTCAACTTTAGTGTTGTCTTTAAACCTGTCAATAAATTTAAATTTCCCTCCACTAAGTCTCCCGTTTCTCATCTTCGAAAATGGAGAATCTATAATGTTCCTTGCAAGGATTATCATTTTTCTTATATATATCAAACTAAAAGAAATCGTGAAACCCGTTTAATAGAAACACTCCCATTATGTCACTAAACAGGAAATTTCTAAATCTTCTATTGCCAAGTATTCTTGAGATTCCGGCCATAGTTTTGATTTTCAAAATGCTAAAATTTTCTTTAATGAAAATAACCCTTCTGATTTAGATTTTCTTGAAAATTAGCTATTTATCTTAATCGCGAGATTATAGTTAATAAAAAATCTGATTCCACTTTGCTCTCTGGAGCTTGAAAAAAACTTGTTCAGATCAACCATATATTGATAATAAGATATTTTTTTCATTTTGGTATTAATTTTTATGTTTGTTTACTTTGTATATTTAATACCCATTTTACTTTCCTTTTTTATGCATTTTAATTTTTTTTCAACTGTTATCCATTTTCTTGATATTTTTCCTTATGTTCTGCATTCTAGGTAATTCTCTTCTGTGATTGGTTGATGCTTTCTGCTTTCCTATTGGCTGTTTTCTTAACTTGTCCGTCCTTCCCTCCCATTTCCTTTCAGTCTTGCTCCTGCCTTCAAAGTAGTTGCACGTAATCTTTGAGCCTGACGAAGAAAGACAGTTATTTCGAAAGACCTAGCGTATTCCTTATTTTTATGGGGTTATTAAGAAGTTTTTTATGATTTTAAAGAATGTTATGCATAGCTGCCAACTTTTACGCTTTTTTACTACCACTAAAAATTAATAGACATTTTTGTATTATTGAATCACATGATTTCGTCAATTTAATACCTAAAAATTTACTGTAAAATTTTAGTGGTAGGAAAAAAGTGTAAAAGTTGGCAGCTATGATTATGTTTAACTAAATGTCTGAATAAAAGACATAAACTGTAAAAAAAAAAAAAAAAAAAAAAAAATGCAGGAAAGCCCTTAGACACTCAGAGGGTTAAAAATAATGAATTTAAACATTGAAGTATTAATTTCGCTTATTGGAGTAAATTTTTATTAATCGGGCTATAACTCGTCTCATATTGCGAATTGCTAAATGCGGATTATTGCATCGTGTTCAGAAAGGATTGAAGAATGAGAAAAAAAACTTACTGTAAATCGATTTGTTTTTGGAAGTTTTAAATATAGGGCTCCTTAAGTGTCCGCGGATATGTACTAAATACAAAAGAAATTGTGCCAGAATTTTATATAAGATTCGAATCATTACCGAAATTTCAAAAAAAATGTTAAATGCTTATGCACATTTCATTTTTACCTTTTCACTGAAAACATAATTTCTGACTCATTTTTATTTCATTTTTAAATTACGTATGTGACAATTTATACACTACGCAGACACTTCTTACTTTTAAGAAGCTCGATAACATTAAATCTCATAGATTATTATTGATTACGAAAATAATCTTCATTAATATTAGCTAATCGCATAGCTATATTTTCTATTCCGGAAATCTTCTTGCCAAAATTGTTAGAATAAAAATAAAAAAAAAATTTTTTGTTGTTGTTTTTTCTCAAGATATATTATTCACTAGTATATTGAAAAATAATTTAAAGAAACTTTTTTAGCATAAAACAGTCATTTAAAAATCATCAGCAAGAGGTCTGGAATCTTGACAAAAGCTATTTCGAGTCAGTTCAGTTTCCTTCACTTTTAAAATGGTTGTTTAATTATATCCTTTATGTAACATATGGCGTTCAACCCAAAAATAAAGAAACTGTGTCTTAATATATATATATATTTAAATATAGAGCAGCTCATTTTCATATAATTAATAAAAAAAATTTATAATATTTTTATCAAGAAATATATTCGTTAAAGTTTGCAGGAAAAAAATAAGGGGAATTCCCAATGAAAATATTCTCGTTTTGTTTCGTTTTAATTTTTCAAATACAAGTGGTCTTTCGTTAATGCGTCTCCGCTTAAGACAATTAAGTTTTTCACATCATTTTCCATTTGCAATTAACGTTAAAGATATCCCTTACAGCGTACTCTAACATTAACCCTTTAACGGATAAAGCACTTCAATTACTGAAATGTTGAAATAAATGATTGACACCGTAAATTATGAACAAATTTATTTGTATATAATAAAAAAGCGATATTTCACATACATAATAAATGGAAAACATTTCTCTTAAAATTTTGCTGTCATTGTTGAATTTCGTAATTAAAGTTTTGTGGTTTCTTAGGGAAACCAATGAACGTTAAAGGGTTATTGGATATTGCTGACAATTTTTTTCACAAACTGGCCGAGCAGAATCGGAGATGCTTTCGTACAACATTTCTTCAAAAGCAACTTGGTGAAAAATTGGTTTTCAGAGATAAAAAAAATTGTTAGTGGCACCGATAAAGAAAAAATATATTTTTTTTTAAACCAAAAGCGTTAGAGGTTCAAAAAATTTTAAAGGCCGATATAACCATTCAAAATGTGATATAACAGCAAATTTTCGAGTGTTTCACAAAACTGGAATATTATACGGTAAAAAGATCATTTGTTCATATATAGATAAGAGAAAAATGAGATATTACTTTAAATAAAGTTATATTAGTTAAGTACGTTAATTTTCGAGTGTTTCACAAAACGGGAATATTATATGGTAAAAAGATCATTTGTTCATGTATAGCAAAGAATAATGAGATATTACTTTAATTAAATTTAAATTAATTAAGTACGGAAACTTCTTTGCATATTTTCTTTGTGCTCATTAATTTATTCTTTTAGTTTAACAAATTGCCACTAACTTGATTTTCAACAAAACTACCAATTAAAAAATAATATAACATGCCAAATTTTCGAGTGAGTCACGAAATCTGAAAAGGATTCCGAAAAACAAAAGCATTTGTCCATGTAAAGCAAAGAAAACGCAGAGATTACTTTAATTAAGGCAAACTTATGCGAGTACGGTAATTTCTTCGAATATTTTGTTTGTCCCCATTAATTTATTCTTCAGGTTTAACAAATCGCCACTAACTTAATTTTAAGCTGAAATAACAATCAAAATCATACCAAATTTTCGAATGAGACGCAAAAAAGTAAAATGATGCCGTAAAAAAATCCTTTGTCAATTTAAAGCAATGAAAAGGGAGAGATTACTTTAATTAAGGTAAAATTATGTAAGTACGGCAATTTCTCTGCATATTTTGATCGTCCTCATTAGTTTATTTTTTTGGTTTAACAAATTGACACTAACATAATTTTCAGCTGAAATAACAATCAAAAAAGGATATAACATACCAAATTGAATGAGTGAGTCGTAAAATCGGAAAATGACGCCGTAAAGAAATCATTTGTCCATGTAAAGCAAAGAAAAGGGAGAGATTACTTTAAGAAAGGTAAAATAATGTAAGTACGGCAATTTCTCTGCATATTTTGTTTATCCTCATTAATTTATTCATTTGGTTTAACAAATCGCCACTAACCTAATTTTCAGTTGAAATAACAATCAAAATCATACCAAATTTTCGAATGAGATGCAAAATCGTAAAATGATGCCGTAAAAAAATCCCTTGTCAATGTAAAGCAATGATAAGGGAGAGATTACTTTAATTAAGGAAAAATTATGTAAGTACGGCAATTTCTCTACATATTTTGATCGTCCTCATTAGTTTATTCTTTTGGTTTAACAAATTGACACTAACATAATTTTCAGCTGAAATAACAATCAAAAAAGGATATAACATACCAAATTGCACGAGTGAGTCGCAAAATCGGAAAACGATGCCGTAAAGAAATCAATTTGTCCATGTAAAGCAAAGAAAAGGGAGATATTACTATAATTAAAGTAAACTTATGTAAGTACGGCTATTTCTTCGATATTTTGTTTGTCCTCATTAATTTATTCTTTTGGTTTAACAAATCCCCCCTAACTTCATTTTCAGCTGAAATAACAATCAAAATCATACCAAATTTTCGAATGAGACGCAAAAACGGAAAATGATGCTGTAAAAAATCCCTTGTCCATGCAAAGCAAAGAAATAGGAGAAATTACTTTAATTAAGGTAAATTTATGTAAGTACGGCAATTTCTCTACATATTTTGTTTGTGCTCATTAGTTTATTCTTTTGGTTTAACAAATTGACACTATCATAATTTTCAGCTCAAATAACAATCAAAATGCGATATAACATAGCAAATTGAATGAGTGAGTCGTAAAATCGGAAAATGACGCCGTAAAGAAATCATTTGTCCATGTAAATCAAAGAAAAGGGAGAGATTACTTTAAGAAAGGTAAAATAATGTAAGTACGGCAATTTCTCTGCATATTTTGTTTGTCCTCATTAATTTATTCATTTGGTTTAACAAATCGCCACTAACCTAATTTTCAGTTGAAATAACAATCAAAATCATGCCAAATTTTCGAATGAGACGTAAAAATGGAAAATGATGCCGTAAAAAAAATCATTTGTCCATGTAAAATAAAGAAAAGGAGAGATTAATTAAAGTTAAATTATGTACGTACGGAAATTTCTTTGCATATTTTGTTAGTCCCTAGTATTTTTCTTTCTTTTGTATTAGCAAATTGCCAGAAATTTGCTTTTTAACTAAAATAACTAAATTAAAGTTTGTTTTTTTTAAAGCATTAAGTTGATAACTAATTTAATTTCTGCCACAAACTGAATTCAATTTAGTCAACTAAAAGGTTTTTTTTTACACCATTCAAATGTTTTGCATCGATTAATGACTTCAGTTATTACGGACAAAAGTGGCTTGTGGAATTTCGCAATAACGGGAGTTCCCTGCATCATTAAATTCAAAGTCATGAGACTGAAAACGCAGTCAGGAACATCTTTCGTCATTTCAATAAATTTAAAATTTTAGTCTGATGAAGTAAAACTGCTCTGGTGTTTATTATTTTCTTTTGATCTTTTTCATATATGCATGACCTATGTAAGTGATGGAATAATTTTCCAACGATTGTAAATATTTGCATAGTTATTACAAAATGATTAGCTAACGTATCGGCATCTATATATTTAAAACGTTAAGCTTTTTCTTTCGACAATACGTGAGAACAAACTACTGCATCAAATTACACAATTTATTTTTTAATGACAGATATTTGGACACAGATTTGTTATCGTGCATTCGTTTGTTCGAAAATTTAATTAATTAGCCGTAATTTTCAATTAAAATTTTACTGCTGCTTATGAAGTCATAAAGTTGGCAACTCCCACTGTTGCAAGGCATAGAGTTTATTCTGTAAACTCTGTGGTTCGCCAATCTTTTGACATTAGCTAATATCAACTAGGTAATATTTTAACATCTATATATTTAAAACGCTAAATGTTTTCTTTCGATAGTCCGTGAGAACAAACTGCTGCATCAAATTACATCGTTCTTTTTTTTTTTAATGAAAGATATTTGGATACAAATTTGTTATCGTATAATCGTTTGTTCGAAAATTTTATTAATTAGCCGTAATTTTAAATTCAAATTTTACTTCTGCTATGACGTCATAAAGTTAATCGCCAGAGGATGCTGCAACTTTTCATAAAATTGAAGTTGGACTCTGACCGTAACTTCAAGCTATCTGGGCACGATAGAATTGTAAACAAAAGTCGAATGCGTTATAAAAATATCAATGTCACCAATTTATTTACTTTTAACATTTGCTAAAACATTAAAACTAATACAAAAAGATTAAAATATATTAAATTACTCATAAATTTGTATTTAAACGTTAATAAATTTTATTTATTAAATAAAAAATACCCTTACATGGAACAGAAGCAGCAGACGCACAGGAATTGACGCGATTTATTTTTTGCGCTATTTTCGCAAATTATTTTTATTAAACACACGCAATTATTAATTAGTATTAATTAGTTAATTTTAAATTATTTTAAATTATTTATTTACACACGTATTCAATTTTATTAACACCAAGTTGCTATACAAAGCAAAAATCGCCATTTTGGCGCCAAAAAGAAACCAATGCGTCTGCGACATCTGTGCCGATTTAATCAAAATTGTTAGGGTGTACCGCATCTTGCAAAATTAATTAAATCCATGATCATTGTTTCTTTAGGAGATTAAAAATAAGAAAATTTAATTCTTAACGAAATACAATTATTTGGTAGGAAATTTTTTCTTAGTTCGGGCTTAGTTAATATTCTGGTACTTCTCCATTATCCCATCGACCACTATCCATATAAAAAAACTCACCAAATTATTCGCTAAACTGTAGCGTCCAATAAACAAATGGAAGAAGGTTGCCATTAGAATCTCAGAAAAAAAAGAAAAAAGAAATACATTTGGAAAAGTCCAATTTACTAAAGTATTATTTATCAGTAACCTTAAACAATAAAATTTACAATATATTAATGAAAACAGAAACAAAAATAACCTTGGAAATTTATTTAATTAAATTATTTTTCTTAATTATCTCTCTCGACTGCTGGATAAATGTTTGTGGCGTCAGTTAAAATTGATCTATTGTACGTAAATGCGCATCGCAACATTTTTTCAATGCTTTTTCGCTTTTAATATCATGTTGTCGAAGATGTAATTTCTATTTTAATTAATGAATTAACTAATAAGTCAGTAAAACATAATTAGAAATACATTAAACCTTGAATTAAACATCACTTGATGATATAACAAGCACGTGTAACGCATTTGACGTAAAGTGAGTTTGACGCCATGATAATACATTTTTGGCGTTAAAATCCTATAGTTTGGCAATAGTTATTTTCTTAATGGAAAGTGGTCGACCGGATAACGGAGAAGTATCAAAATTCTTATAAATCGTATGAAATTGAAGGGCATATGTATTTAATGTGTTTAAAAATACTATTAATGTTTCACAAACTTTGAATCTGAAAAACAAGCGAGTACGAGGTATTATTACGTATTACGTAGGTCGCGGTACGAGCACCATCTGGACAGGGTATATACGGCAGATGCCATTTTTTCAGTACAATTAGATCCAAAATATATTTTTATTTGTATACATGGTGGTTAAGCATAAAAGCAACGTATATAAAGTACGTGTGAAAAGTTTGCGCCCGTGAAAATGACGCTATGCTTATCTTGAAATGCATTTTTACACTGATAAATCTAAAAAGAAAAATTTATAGGATTGTGTCAACATGACGTAATTTTAACCGATTTTAAATTCTTCATTATAAAGAGTAGAATGTATAACGAACGGCACTATCGCTTTTGTTTTTATCGCGCTTACATCACTTCTGAATATCGTACAATTTCAATTTATACATCATCAATTATAAAAATAGCTTTCGAATGAAATTTATTTGAAAACTGCCGCTTAATTTAACAACATTTTAAATAATTTTCAAGCATGATTTTTTTTTTTAAATCTATCTCAACAATGGCCGCCAGTTTGCTTCAGTAATATAAACTAGCACATGGGAAAGTTGCCACAATTGGAAATTGATTTCCCTAACCAACATAAAAAGTGAAGAAAATAATAATAAAAAAAAAAACCCTCTGAATAAATCATAAAATTAGATTAATCATAAGCATTTTGGCGCTAAACTGAAATCTTTCAAACAAAAAAACCGATTTTCAATTTATGTTCAACATAAAAATTGATATCATGTTGAATTCGTGTTGATGTATGTGGTGCATCAGAATATGCTTGGAATTATATTTTATTATTATTTTAAAGATCCATGGTGTATTTTACTGTATAAGAGGAAAAATATCACGAATGTAAAAAATGGATAATCATGATTATGGAAAGGGAACCGAAAAAACTATACAAATAAATTATACTTGAAAACATAAAAAATCTGCATCATCTGCAGATTCTATATTATTATTGTAAAAAAAAAAAAAAAAAAAAAAAAAAAAAAAATCCATCTTTACATAAAAATTGATTAGCTTAAAATAATGGATGCATTTTAGAAAATATGGATTTGAAACGAACAATGATTAAAGAGAACTTTTTAAATTTTTTTAGTATTTAAGCATTTTAAAACTTTTTTAACGTCGAATTTCGACGGTACCTTTGAACAGATGCAATGCATATGCACATAGAAGTTCACTCGGTTGCATTATTACAGGGAGAGAGATGTGTGCTTTAGTTACTGAATATGATATGGACGTAGGAATATACTATTTGTATGATACTTCATAGGTCCACGGAATTTTCTTTTTGCAGTGGTGAATATGGCGGTAATGTCGAACTTATTTTCATTAAACAGTTGTTTATGGATTGTTTGTTTGGAGTTTGCATCGGAAATGGTACTGTATTTCACTGGGGGAAAAAACTTTTAAAATAAAATATTTAAAAGACTTGAACATACGCACCCCTTCTTAAATAATAAAGAAGCTTATTTTACTGATATTGGTATAGTATTTTTTTCCGTCAAGTTTTGACGGGATCCATCTAGTATATTATAAAAAATCTTCTTTGTAGATTTGGATATATATTTTTACTTTCTTCTATCTTTACAAGAAAAAAGTTCTGGACTCATGAAAATTTTCGACTTCTGGTTTTCGATGGATTTATACGTTTTCGAAGGTTCTGAACACGATTTGACTGTTTTTAGAAAATGTCTGTCTGTGAGTCTGTGCCTCTGTCTGTATGTGACAAAAATTTTGTGGGCGCTCTATCTCAAGAACTAATGTACGAAATCTAATAAAACTTCATATTCAGGTAGTCCCTGATATAAATTGCTGCTGATTAGTTTTTGGTGAAAATCGCCCAATAGGTGGCGCGGCTATGCTGCATTTTCGTGATTTCCGCAATAACTCTATCTCAAGAACTAATGCACTTATTTTCATCAGATTTAGTTAGACCTTGGCATAAATAGACGCTGATTATGTTTTGGTGTAGATATCCCAACAGGTGGCGCTGCTATGCTACTTTTTTCATTATTTTCACGATAACTATATCTCACGAACTAATGCACGCATTTTCCTCAGGCTTCAGATTCAGTTAGACGTTCACATAAGTTTTTGTTGATTAGGTTTTGGTATAAATCGCTCAACAGGTTGCGCTGCTGTGCTACATTTTTCAGGATTTACACGATTTTAGCAATAGTCATATCTCAAGAACTAATGCACGGGATTTAATAACACTTTAGATTTAGATCTTGATATATATTGGTGCTGATTCTTTTTAGTATATGCGAAACCTGTGTGAGATAGAAGAAAGTTTTGGGATTGGCACATTCGACTAGTTTTTCCGCGGGAGGAGGGTGATATTATAAGTTTCTTTATTATTATTATTATTAAATATGACATTCCTTTTCTATGATTATATTTTAGATAATTTAAAATATTACTATAGTAATAATAATAATTATTTAAAATGTTAAATCATTTATAAATAAACTATTTCAAAATTTCGAAGGAACTCACTCAGAGTATACAGCTATCAGTAATTAATAAAATTAAATTTTGTCAAGAGAATTAAACTTTTTATGCAACCAAAGTATTTTTCTAAAATTTGGTTCCTCTTTTGTTTCATTTAACATGGTACATATGTAAAGATGAAATTTTGTAATCAACAATTGTTATGCAATAAACCTTGATATGCTAGAATTATAAAATTTATATACACAGGTATGTTTCCGATGACAATACAACATTTTAATGTATAAAAAGCTTAATTATAAATTAATAAATTAGTTTTAAGGCAGTTTTTCGTTTCCCGGCCGCAGGTGATAAATCGCCAAATATACTTTATAGTTTCAAATTTATAGGAGTTACAAAAACAACGAAGTTAACTTTGCACCAAACCATGATCGCCAAAATATGCAAAATGGTAGTGTAAGTGCAACAATGAAATATTTTAAACACTATAAGTAGTAAATATAAATAAAATATAAAGAGTGTAATATATTTTATTAAAATACGCTTTAATCAATTAATGTTTTAATATTAATTAAATTATGATAATACATTGAGAAGACAATTCAAAAATCCTGAATAGATAATTTAAAAAAATGTCTTTTTCTTTTCCCGTCGTCATATCTAAAAAAGAAATAAAGCAAAAATTATATATATTTTTTAAACAAACTCACTAGAAAGCATTTTTTTCCAAACGTAAATCAAAGCAGTAAATTTTCCATAACCAGAGTCCCACGCCAAATTAACGTATTGTAACAGAATGTTTTTGGAACAACGTGCGTTGCAGTTATGAAATTAGGCATTATTTTTAAGATAAACAGTGAATGATTATAAAAGAGGCGGAGGGGGGGGGGTGTAAAACAATTTTTACTTTTATACTATTAATATATTAGGCTCATAATAGTCCAAAGAAGCACGAATAATAGCTAATATAATAAATTTAAAAAAAAATTCCATTCTCAATTTTTCAATGAGAATTTTTCTTATATTTTTATTAGATGCAAATATGTATTTCGTTGACAGGTCATAAAGTACGCTTTATAATTTATTTGAATCTCAAAAACATACTAATAAATTGCTTTTTAAACTGCCTAGAAAAAACCACATTACAAAATTGAAAATGAAAGCTGCTTTCAATAAATAAATTGGTAAACACCGAAATGTAGCAAAGATTTATAAGTATGGCTGAATATTTATTGTAAAACGAGTAGAGTGGGATTTCTTATGCATACTCAGCTAAACATTTATAAAACTAATCCATTTGCCTTTAGAAACTGGAATTGAGCCAAACAGATTAACGTACTGAGAAAAAGCTGAAGTTTAAGTGAAAGATTTAAAAATATTAATTTTTCATTATAAAATAGGGTTTTTTTGTTTGTTTTTCCGTTCTTTAAAAAATATATTGTGAATTAATTAATTTAATAGCTTTCTATAACCATATATACATTTTTTAAGGGGGGGGGGGGAATTTAATTATGAATCTATTATATACTAATTGATGCAATTCATTACTTAGATTACTAGCTGCATACCAACCCGATGTGTTCCATTTGCATTGATTGACATCTTTAGATTTTTGGGAGGTAAAATAAAACTAATTTTTTTTCTACATTAAAAAGCCAATCATAAAAGTAGTTATTAAAATTTCCTATTTTTCTTATAAAAGAAAAGAATTAAATCTTTGTGTGTGTGCGATGACTTGGAAAATATACCATACGTAGAGGTCTGACAAAGGCATGTGCAAATGCACCTGAGGCTCAGATTTTTAATTTTTGATAATTAGCCGAGATATTAATTACAAACAACAACGAACAATCATCAATTATAAATATTATAATTACATATGATTTTTTTTTCTTATAATTGTGCGGGATACTCGTTCCGACAGATCACAAGTATAGAAGATCCGGAAGGTCAGAAACAGTTCTTTTTCTTACGCATCTTTCCCGTCTCCCGTTGGCTAAACTTTTAATAATACGGAAAATAAATTAAACAATCTATTATAAGGTAATTTAATCACTCTAACTTATGTATGTAATTAAATGAAGGAAAATGTGTAAATTATCTCGTGAAATTTACAAGCTTCTTCCGTCACAAAAAAGTTATTCTGTACAATGTTTTGTTCATATGATTAATTTTTTTTTAATTAAAAAAGAAAGACAACAAGAAAGCGAAAGCATGTGTCAAGCATAGATTACAAAATAGTTTCCAACACATTCAAAATACTGTAAAAACCATTTAATAAGGTGAAAAAAGATGTCTAATAAAGAGAGTCTCCTTAAAGCGTATACTCAGAATAATTTGAAAAAAATGCCAATGGAACTACTCATTTACCTTATAAAGGATCAATCAAATTTAACTGTGGAATCCCAGTAGAAAATCTGAATAAAACTAACTATTACTTTCGAGTATTTGGCTCAAAAATATGCAATTTGGCGCAGAACACTTTTTTCTCGCCAAATGCAAGCGATTTTAATTCATTTGAAAATGTCTGGGTAAAAGAGTGTTTAAATAGGTAGTACTTTATTAATTTAAACAATTAAATAGTTTGTTATTTTTTCTATAAACTTATATAATATATATATGCAAGTTGTGTATTGGTGAGCTTATTTAATTTTTCGCAGTTTCGCCAGCTGAATACGTTTGAGGTGTATTTTAACTGCCCATTTAAAACTGCTCTCGTACATTTCGATATTGAATGTCATTGTTTCCATGGCAACAATACTTTTCTTTTGTTGTCTCCGACACTAACAATATCGAAGTCAAATTGACAATGCTCAGAATCGGGCATTAAATTTTAGTTTGAAGCATTTTTAATTAATTTAAAGTTTGTTCGAAACCGTAGAAATTGATCATTAGTTTTCTTTATATATACATATAAATATATATAGAAAAACTGTAGTTATAAAAGTGTATTTATTTGGGTTAAACGCACCAAAACTAATTCAATATGAAGAGTAGAAAAAGTTTTTCCTAAAAGAGTATTTATCATAAAAGCGTATGTATATTTTTAATTTCATTGTGTCGCGAGCCAGCGATATATCGCCAAAAACACGAAAACTGCATAATTTTTTTACGGACGTTATATTGAGGTTCCGCAGCAATACTTTTATAAACATATATAACCTCCTGAGAAGAATTTTCTGTAATTCTTTCAAAATTTTCTGAGTATGCGCTTATGGCAACCTTCCTGGTTTGAAAACAATTTGGAAATCGCATAACACATTTGAAGACTTAATTTCAGCAATTACCAACTATCGTTGGAAAAATATGCCAATTATTTTGTGCTGTCCTGTAAATGATCTACAGATATGTATATATACAACATAGTATGCAAAAATTACTTCAGTTAGGAAACAAATAACACAATTGAAAATTCCCCTACCCCAATTTCCATCATTTAGCGGAAATGTACTCGAATTCTTTTGTCCAGCCTTGTATAGGATATGTAAAATTTTTACACATCAAGCAACATTCAAAAGATTATTTAAATTTAAAAATGCATACCACTATTTGATACCGCACTTCCAACAATTACTGATAATAGAGAATACCAGAGCTGCCAAGTCTTCGGCTTTTTGGATACCAGTATTTTTTTACAGAAAATGTAGTTTTATGTAATCGGGGCATTCTGCGATTAAAACAACATTTTCTCTAAAATAATACTGGTATGCAAAAATCCGGAGACTTGGCAAGTCTGGAATACTGTAACCGAATATTTTGCATGGCATTGTAAATGAACGATAATTACTATCCATATATATACAAGACGTGCCAAGCTCTCACTAATCGTCCATAATATGTGGATTAATTTGACCCAGTTTAACAACGATTCGTACCAGAAAAATTATTTGACCAATCTTTACTTAGTTAATTTTAGATATCGACATGGAATGCATTTAATTTCATTTCTTAAAAAAAATTCTGGTGCGACACTAATTAAACCTGGGTTAAATTAATCCACGTTTGAGCTTGGCACCTCTGATATACTATAGTAAGGAACTTGCAGTGAACCTAAGTAATGTATATCAATTTCAATGTGATTTAAAGAGTGTAATTTCATTAAAACACAGTGCAAACGATTTTTCCTTATAGACCATAATATAACGGAAATCTTTTGAGAACGTTAAGGAACTGCAAACTCCACACACTTAATTTTCTATACCAAACATAGCATGGTAAGCTTTAATAAATATATCCATTACAAGTTAGTCCGAATATTATAAATTAAACGAGTTTGAGCGCGGATAGACGACAGACAGACAAACATACAGACAACCCGAATTCATAAACACTTTTCAACTGTGTTGAAAAATGGTAAAAAGGAACAGGAGTGTGTGCTATGGTAATGTAAAATACATTTCAGAATACACGTTAAATACATTTTACGATTAATTTTACCTCAGTTTTGTAATTAATAATGGTATATTTACTAAAGGTGCAATACAATAACATATAACAAAACATTATTGTCTTATTTTCAAAGGGATTTATTAAAGAAGAAAAAAGAACATTTAGAATGTTATTACCAGAAACAGTTTGAGAATAGAAAATATAGATTCGTCGATTTGTGGTTTGTCATGTCCGAATGCTGTTGTTTAATTGTTATTATATCATTTATCTTTGTAGTCTAATAAAGATTTTAAAAAATTAATTAAATAAATAAAAACTTATATGGTGCATGATTGAGAGTTACATCTATCATTACAATATTACTTCCTTTTTTTTAATTAAAAGATATGATTAAACTTTTAAAGATTTAAATAGTTTAATACATATTGGATGGCGAAAACTTATGTAATTTTAGCATTACTAATTTATTTATAATATTCTAGAGTTAGTATAAATAATTATGTCTGCGTTTTTATTTAAACTTTATTTTCAGTTTCTTCAGCAATTAATGCAAATGGTATAATGACTTTTGGTACTTTCTGAGATCGCGTAGACACATTTTTAAAAATAAGTAAAAACGAAGTGACCGGTCACAGCTGGTTTTTAACAGCTAGTGTTTCATATTTATTTAAATGTAAAAGGTTAGCATGTTTACTATATTCAATAAGTTTTCAATGCTATATTATATAGTAAAATAATAGGTATTTATAAAATACGGCAATACATACGGATATTTTTTAGTTTATGAAAGCTTTTATAAATATGAAAGTTTATTAATAACAGAACAATAGTTTTTTAGACTATGAAATTTATTATCTTTATTATTTTTTTTCGTTTCTTATAATGCTTGCTGAAATTGTTCTTCTCTCTAAAAAAATATATATTTGCTTCTTTAAAGCATTATTTTCCAAAACAACAAGATTATAACCATATTTTTACAGCCACATATAATAATGCTTCTATATATTTATGATCTACGTTTCCCACTGCATAGTATTATCTGGAATCTCACATATACGAAAAATAAATAAATAGGACAATATTGACGATAAAAATTTCTTTTATTTTTCGGGTCGTGAATTTATTTTCATTGTTCTGGAGCACAGATAAAAAGTGTTTGCGTCTTCAGTTTTTATTTATTTATTTATTTTTTACTGTCTATTCTCTTTCCATCTTTTGTTACTCAATTTCTAGTGGCACAAACTTTATGTACTTTATTTATGATCAATAGTGCAACATCTCTATTGAAGATTTATCGTTCATTTATAGAGACATATAAATGAATTCGGATTTAATACGGTTTGTTGGCAGCAGCTGATTAAAGTACACTTTAATGACGTAAGAGCATATAACAGATATCAAGTATGACAGAAGTACTACAGCACTGGCAAGACTTCATAGAACCGTGACTTTAAAAAATTTATTTTAAAAATAGTAATATAATTTATCCTTCAAGACTTTATTTAACATTATTATCCGTGAATCAATAGAAATCTATAAATGTAACGAGAACATTTGCAATGAATCAGCCTCATTTGAATTATCTAAAATATGGCACGAGTTATTTTTCAGTTTTAAAAAAGCAATAAGCAAATATTAATTTTCACGTTTACACTTCACTATTTTAAGCACCTGCTGTTTTACATATATGATCTCGGGATTTATGTTTCTCAAATTTAATTTTTAAAATTTGCGAGAATAGTTTGTGCATAGTTGTAGATCTCGATAATGGCGCCGTTTGAGAGTTGAACCATATGTGTCAATCTTTATATTAAAAGGTTTTTATAAGCCTTTTGTGTTCTGCTTGTATCACTTAGGAATTTTTATCTATTTTTTTTATTGACGTAATGTCATTTAAAACTTATTGAAAATAATGGGCGGAATTCATATGTGTTATATCATGTACCTATAAATTATAGCTCACGTCCCATGTATTTTCTTTCCAGAGCTACCCAAATTAATTTTGATACATCGTGGTCCATTGATGCTAGTTGTCTTAAATATGTTTTAATGATGTTTTACTCTTTCAAACTGAACAGAATTGATATATGTTATTGAAGATCATTATATATGGTTTTGCAAAAAGTGTTCAAATGGGCTTTATTTATATCTGTTAACCCTTTCCGGCACAGACAAAGTATGTTCGTGAAATGAGAAATTACTGATTGACACCGGAATTTCCAAACGACTTTTTAAGCTTTCATTCTAGAAACAAAATTTTATTAAATATTCTTGGTGTCGAATGCAAGTTTGGAAATAAAGTTAGGTGTGCCCGGAGTGGGACCACTGTGTCGGAAAGGGCTAAATAAGCAATGTACATTGCAAAATTGCTCAAAATGAAGTAAGATGATGTTAATGAAATAGTCCTCATATTAATATTTATAAATTTACTCTTTTAAAAACTATATTACGTCAAGATTTGTCAATTATAAAATTTTTCGTTTGCTCTGACAATATTATTACACAACACTGCATACTTTAATTAACTGTAAATTTAACTGCATTATTATAAATGAAAAAAGCTGACTTATACGAATTTTCCTAACATGGTTTATTTTGGTTTGTTTAAGTTACTAAGGTAATCTTTTGCGAGGTCTATACAGACCAAGATCCAGCAACGCATCCCACTTCCCTGATTCGGGATTCGTTCCTGAACCCTTTTCAAGTAGCCAGCACCCTGTCCAATAGATATGCCGGTGGGCTTTTTGTACCATGTAAAAAGCTGTTTCATCTGTATAAATAGGGTCTATCAACAAATTCGTGATTTTTTATAAAATTTATAAAAAATGTGACAAAGATGTAACAAAAAAGATCAAACAAATTTATCTAAATAAAGCATTATGCAGGCCGAGATCACGTAAAGAGACAAGTGTCATTTAAAATCGTAGAAATAAAATAATAACAATAAAATCATGAAGCATTTTCAAAGTGCTTTATTTATCTATAATACATATCTAAACTCTTCTAATGATACTTCTGCAGAGCTGCCAACGACTACGCCTTTTTAAAACAAATATTCATCTATAGAACCAGAAAAATATTTAATAAATTGCATACTGAATTTATTTAATGTTATGCATTACTTTATACTTTATTGCATTTGTTAAGTAAAATTTACGATTCTAAATGAGTTATTTTACTCAAAATAAACGTAGAAGTTGGCAGCCCTGCTTCTGTTTTTGAAGTTTCTCACCTCTTATTCTGTTTCAAGTTTCAAGAAAATATTATCTCTTCTCACCGCCCCTGAATAGTTGGCCTGCGCGCTAACAGAAAAATGACGGTTTCCGTAGGTGAATTTTTTTAAAGCGTTTGTACAGTCCCCTGAATTTACACACCAGTAATTTTTAACTTATTGATAGCCAACTTGTTTTCCTTGACATATCTGATTTGATCTCAGAAAAATAAGTCAAAGAAAACTTTTAGAAATTATTGGTTTTCAAATTCGAGGGACCGTACAAATGCTGAGGAAAATCCGTCTACGACAACTGCCATTTTTGTGTCAGCGCACAGGCTTAGTATTCAGAAGGCAGTACTCTTGTTTAAGTCGAAGACACCGCTCATTGGCCGGAAAAGTACTGAATTTCGTTTTTTTCCCCATAGAAATAATAGCATAATGAAAAAATTCAATTTAGCCACATATTATTCATAGTTTTTACTATGAAAAATTATTTTTATTATACAATAATTATTAAAATAGATGGAGACATTGTCAGTTGCATATGTGTATATTGTGCGCGCATCGCCCTGCACCGTGCTGTGCATAGCTTGATGTCAAAGTAATCAGAAGCAAGCAAAATCTAATTTTTCACAAAACATATTGAATTTGGGTTGGAGTGGCGGAGGTATGTGACCTAGTTCAATATAAAGTTAAAATTTCAGTGCAAATTCACTTTGTTTACTAACTAAAATTCATAGAGATACAACTAAATGTAAATATATTGCTTGAAGGTGCGTAAAAACATACATAAAACATTTAAAAGCACATTAAAGTCCTTTTAAAAATACAAAACTTTACAATCGAACTACTCGGTCATCATCAGTAAAAACCTAATTGTTGAGTTGAGTTGTTGTCTCTTTGCGTTGCCTTGCTTGCCCGGAATAAACTATTTTACTTCAAGGGTTTGGAATATAATGTGGAATGGGAGAGGTAATCAATGATGTATTAATTCATTCCAGACTGCGTGGATATCATATGATAATACATACGTAAATAATAGTATGTATGTATATAAAAATAGTATGTAACGATGTATTACCATATGATATCCACGCAGTCTGGACTGAATTAATACATCATTGATTACCTTTCCCATCCCACCTTATATTCCAAACCATTCAAGTAAAATAGTTTATTTCGGGCAAGCAAGAAAACGCGAAGAGACAACAACTCAACTCAACAATTAGTTTTTCATTGATGATGACCGAGTAGTTCGGTTGAAAACGTTTTGAATTTTTTAAAAGGACTTTAATGTGCTTTTAAATGTTTTATGTATATTTTTACGCACCTTCAAGCAATATATTTACATTTAGTTGTATCTCTATGAATTTTAGGTATGAACCTAGTTCGAAATTGAATGAAATTTGGTAGAATAGTAGTCGTTTGTAAAAAAGTGACATTTTTTCGCCCTTTTTTCTCTAATTTCAACGTGGCTTAAAATTATTATTATTTTTATTTTTGTTTTTATTACATATAAAAGGTTCATTGCCGAGAAAGTAAATAATCTTTAATTTACAAAAGAGAAAAGTTGATTGGTTGACACATTTAAACGTTACTTTACACGGCGTGTTGAAAAATGTCGTTTCATGAAAAAACGTGTTTATTGTGTTACTAAAGAAAAATGGTATACAAAATGTTAGTTAATCGTTATATTTTGAACTTATAGTTAGTCCTAGATTTGTCAATGTGACTCCTACGGTGCAAAAAAATTGAGCTGCGTCCCGCCAGATCCCATTTACCTGCCTTTTTAGCCGGCCCGCGTTCGCTTTGAATTAGCTGCAATGTTTAACTCTGTCAAATTTCACCTAACCGGACTAAAGACTTATTATACATGCTATAGAAATTCATAAAATTAAACACACACACACATATATATATATTCTTCCTGAATGATAATTTCCCTTGATGGTCAACTGCAACTATATTATCGTTCATGTTTCTCTTTTTCTTGCACTTACTCCCAGATATACATTTCTAATTTGACATATGTTTCCCATTCGCATTATTCAATTGTTAATTAAGTACAAATAATTCAATTTTAAAGATGAGAGTATGTAGATTTTGCAATGATCTTTTTGAAAAAAAAAAGTGAAAATATTTTTGACCAAATTTATATATGGGTTGCATAAAAATTTAAAAATTGAAACTTTTAGGAAATTTAGTTGCAGGACACTTTCATTATCATAATCTTATTTCCAACCTTATTTTGAACATTTTTGCAGTTTGCAGTTTGCGTATTTATTACCAACTCTTAAACATTAAAGCACGTTTCAAATATTTTGTGATTGCCTGTATAATATTGAGGATCATTAGAGCATATGTGTGACACCGTTTAAGTAGGTATGTACAGATGTTTACTTTGGAATACCAGAATTTTCAAAAATAATTCTTGCTTTTCGTTATTTCAAGAATCTGCATTTAAATATAGTGAGATTTACTTTATGGAAATAGAGGTATTCAAAAGTTAAATACTCTTACAAATCCTGTCATGTATGGGATTTTTTACTGGGTCACATACAGAAATTAAAGTACTCCACCGTCTATGGATGGAAATTGTTTTCGATAGTGTTATAACCAATGGTATTTCTTGTAATTGTAATGAACTAAGTGATATCGTATTGTATGAAGATATTAAGCATTCTTTAAATGTTTCATAATCTCGTCGTGGCGCATTTTTTTTTTCTTGTTTAATAACGGAAACAGAAACTTGAATAGTATATGAAGCTTATTATTTGATGATAATTGAGCAGAGTATTAAACGGAGTGTCTAAGCGCGACCAACGAAATACACGGTCGGTTCATGATTTTTAAAACGTCACATGGATTGGATCATATTTACACGGTGATTGGCTCATCTGCATTTAAATATAGCGAGATTTACTTTATGGAAATAGAGGTATTCAAAAGTAGACTCTTCCAAATTCTTTCATGTATGGGAATGTTTTACTTGGTCACATAGAGTAATCAGAGTACTTCACCATCTATGGATGGAAATTGTTTTCGATAGTGTTATAACCAATGGTATTTCTTGTAATTGTAATGAAATAAGTGATATCGTATTGTATGAAGATATTAAGCATTCTTTAAGTGTTTCATAATCTCGTCGTGGCGCATTATTTTTTTTCTTGTTTAATAATGAAAACAGATACTTGAATAGTGTATGAAGCTTATTATTTGATGATAATTGAGCAGAGTATTAAACGGAGTGTCTAAGCGCGACCCACGAAATACACGGTCGGTTCATGATTTTTAAAACGTCACATGGATTGGATCATATTTACACGGTGATTGGATCATCTGCATTTAAATATAGAGAGATTTACTTTATGGAAATAGAGGTATTCAAAAGTAAAGACTCTTCCAAATTCTTTCATGTATGGGAATGTTTTACTTGGTCACATAGAGTAATTAGAGTACTTCACCGTCTATGGATGGAAATTGTTTTCGATTGTGTTATAACCAATGGTATTTCTTGTAATTGTAATGAACTAAGTGATATCGTATTGTATGAAGATATTAAGCATTTTTTAAGTGTTTCATAATCTCGTCGTGGCGCATTATTTTTTTTCTTGTTTAATAATGAAAACAGAAACTTGAATAGTGTAAGAAGCTTAATATTTTATAGTAATTGAGCAGAATATTAAACTATTAAAATAAGTGATCAACGTAAAAATAGCACAAATAAAAATATATAAAATAGCAAAGAGCTGTTTCGGAGCCTCTAAAGCTCCATCATCAATGCCAAATTTGTGCATCATGAATGCACTTATGATGGAGCTTTAAAGGCTCCGAAACAGCTGTTTGCTATTTTATATATTTTTATTTGTGCTATATTTACGTTGATCATTTATTTTAATATAACGGCACAAAGTTCAATCCACGTATTTTAAACAGAGTATTAAGCGCGGTGTCTAAGCGCTACCATCGAAAATCGCGGCCGGTTCATGATTTTTAAAACGTCACACGGATTGGATCATATTTACAGGGTAATTGGCATAAAATGATGGGTGCGCCGCTTTGTACCGATCACCGTGTAAAGATGATCCACTCCGTGTGACGTTTTAAACGTCATGAATCGGCTGTGTATTTTGTTGGTCGCAGTCTAAGGCCTTTGGTGTAATACCATTTGGTGTAAATATTGGCCTATGACTTCACATATGAGTAAAACATATGACAAAACAGTTCAATTTGATCCAATTTATTCATTCAGTTGAATGTTAAACTTAAAAACTAGTCGCATGTGACAATCCCAAAACTATCTTCTATCTCATACAGGCTTCACATACATCAAAAACGAATCAGCACTAATTTATTTCAAAGTCTAACTGAATCTAAAGTTTTATTAAATTCCATACAATAGTTCTTGAGATATATGACAATCGCTAAAACCATGTAAATCCTGAATAATGCAGCATAGCAATGCCACCTGTTGGGAGATTTGCACCAAAACCTAATCAACAGCTACTTATTTCAACGTCTAACGGAATCTGAAGTTTGAGATATAGTTCTCGTGAAAACCATGTAAAATGTAGCATAGCAGTGCCATTTGCTGGGTGATTTACACCAAAAAATAATCATAACCAATCTCTATCAAGGTCTGACTGAATATAAAGTTTTATTAAATCCCGTGCATTAGTTCTTGAGATAGAGCGCCAACAAAATTTTTGTCAAATACGGATAGACACACAGACAGACTCACAGACAGACATTTTCTAAAAATAGTCAAATCGTGTTCAGGACCATCTAAAACGCATAAATCCGCCGAAAACCTGAAGTCGAAATATTTCATGAATCAAATATTTTCTTCTTGTAAAGATAGATGAAAGTAATAAAAAGGGCATTTACATGTACATCTAGCCATTGCTGGCAACTTTCTTATCATCCCACACTCTAAAAATATTTAAATTACAACTGCTACGAAGATTAATCTTTTCTCCGCCAGTTTCCCCTCTCACATTCTAAGAGTTTCGTTCATCGAGACATACTCCATACATAAAACTTGGAGAAAAAAATATGCATACAGTTACAGTTAAAACAAGAGAGTGCCTTTATAACCGAAACGGAGACGAAAACTTGTTCGGACCAATATTACTTCTGAACGCACCACACAACAAAAATTTGGAAACAAAATTTATCTAGATTTCCAACAATACTATTATTTTACTTAATAGTACGTAGCAATAAGATTATATGAATATTTTTAACGCTATATAGTGCATTAATATTTATGAGCAATTTTTTCCTCACTGTATGCGATGCCTGAAACCTATCATATGCGAAAGCAAAAATAAAATAAACTAAAAAGGAGTTGTTTGACAAATGAAGCATGATTCATCTTACAGGTGATGCATTTATATTGCTTTTAGTAGAGATAAATTCCATAAAAGAAAAAAAAAATAACGTATTTTTAGGAGTAAAAAACTCATATTTTAAATTTTAAAATGGGATATGTTTTATTCAAAAAAGGTATTATTTTTGCCCAATCTGTTAGGTATTTCTGTTGATTGTATCACGTATACATAAAGCAGTGGCGTAACGTAAGGGGGTGGGGGCTCGATCACTTTACTACCAGTATAATTATACAATACAGTTGGCAATTTCTAATCTTTGAACGTTATGAATTAAAACAAGATCAAATGTAATATATAAAAATACTGGTTTTAAAGTGATCAAGCACACCCTCTTTCGCTACGCCACTGACAGAAAGTGTATACGTGAACAAAGTGTATACGTATACTTTATTAAAAATTTCCAAGAAATGCGGAACCGGTATTTCAGATTAGAATTCTTTGCCTAATATTTTTTTATTCAGATTAACTGCTTCTCTATAATTAATCGCAAAAATTTTATTATTTTTCTCGATAAAGTAAATTGAAAAATTGTAATCGCACCCTGTTCATATTACGCTTTTGTTAGTACAGTCGTCCAAAAAAAGAGCACTCTATATATTTTAATCACAGATTCCTCCCAAAAAAATACGGAAAAATCCATAGAACTGGAAATTATGTCTTCTTTCAATTTATGTGAAACAAATAGGTTTAGGGGGTCGTCATACAGAACTTGTACCAAACGCTGACATTTTCAATTCGAACACTGAATTCTTACATCACATTTGTAATTTTTTCTGTAAACTTTACTTAACTAGGAAACCATGCCATAGTGTAATAATGAAAAAAAAAAGCTAAGTAAGCAGCAATCGAAAGAGCATTGTGAAATGTGTTTTTTAACACATAAATCATTTATTCCTAGCTTCCTCGTTTAAAGTTATAAAGTTTGCTAATTTATTTGTTTAATTTAGGGGAAAAAAGCGTGGTTATGATTCAGAAATTTTAATAATCAGATTAATATAAAATACTAAAGATATTTAGATATAGTAATATAAAAATGAAAGAAGACCGCAAAAAAATGCTACTGACAAATATGGTACTGAACGAAAAAATGATTGAAGCGCAGAAAATAGTGGCACCAAGAATATTTCCTGAACTTAATTCCAGTAAAATTATTACATTGGTCCTGCAAAAAAAACAAATTGCAAGGGCGTTTCAAATGGAAATGGCCCAGTTTGCACTAACCCGGACTTGTACCAAGCATACCAAATCATGTCGAAGTATTGCGGAGCACTAAAATGGAAATGTTCAAGTGACTGGATATTGATGATGTTGTTACGTTGAAAACGTAATGACTCCTCCTTCCATACTAACGGCTTCACTTTCCATCATATTAAATCAATAAATTAGCAAATTTTAAGACTTTATATCTCGATAACGGAGTGACGAAGGCAATTGATTTATGCACAAAAAACACGTTTCACTCTGCTATTTCGATTACTGCTTATTTAGATTTTTTTTCATTAATACCCTAACGGCATGGTTTCCTGGTAAGGATACCAAACTGGAAGTCATTCAGTCAAAATAGTTTAGGAATTGTGAAGGTTTAAAGTTTTGAACTCCTAATATTAAATTCCCTTTTAATCGTTTCAAATCAAGATTCAGTGCGGATAGTTTGTAAAGCATAATTCAAAAACTAATTCATCGAATGAGATGCAGTTTTGGATTCGCATATTTAAAGATTCTGAAAATCAATTTCAGTTAAAAGTTTCATAGGTTACGATACATTTTTTTTTTTTGAAAATCAAATTCAAAATATGTATATTTAAAAAAAAAAAAGGAATTGTGACCTATGATTTATTGTTAAAGGAAATCGATTTCTAGAAGCTTCAAATATGCGAATCCGAAATTACAGCTCATTCCGCACTATAGTTTTTAAATTTGCTTTAAAAATCGGTTTTATTACAATCTGTTTTTGTTGTATGTATGTAGTATAGATTATGTTTAAATTATTGCAAAATTTTTCTTATTAAGAATATTGAACATTAAATTATTCTTAATAATATTCATATTATTAAATAGTTACTGTTATGAAAAATTCCACGAATTTTCTAGAAATGAAATAAATTTTATTATAATAGCGTATATAACAAGCTCCAAGAATCTCTGAAATCTTTTGTAAAACACTTATTATATAATATATTATTATATATTTATAGATTATATATTATATCAGTGAATTTTTATTATTATGAATTTTTAATGGTTTCATGCTCTTTAAAGGCATTTCTGAATCGAATGATTACAAAATATAATGTCATTTTAAAACGCCTACATAATGTTCGGAAAAATAAGCAGAAAACGTATCAACACCAATTATAAATACTATCTGATTTAATATACATATTTCACAACTAAAACATGTAAACATCAAGCTTCCTAAGTATTTATAGTGCGTAATATGAAACATTTTTAGATAGAAATGTAAAAATTTTGCTTTATTTTTCAACTATAAATTTGACATAAAAATCGTTCTCTTTAGATATTCAAGAATAACTTCTGTTTATACATTGAATATAAAGGAAGTTTCCTTGAAATATTTACGAGCAATATTTTTCTCGAAATGCATTTGTAAAATCATAAAGATATTTTATTCAAACACACGCAACTCAGATTTATAGTATATAGGTATGCTTATTATAGTACTATAGGTATGCAAATTAGGTATGCACTATGTATTTAGGACCATCTTTAGAAAATGTTTCATAAAGGAATAATAAGAATGTTATTTTTATTTTACCTATCATTTTATAACTTTTTATAGTTTCTTTTTTTGTTTCAATATTTTATGTTATCGATAATAATTCGGTCCCCAAGAATAGAATTTCGTTTAATTGCAATGCTCGAAAAGTTGAAAAAAAATCAAGAATCAAGATAAAAATGAATTTAAAAACAATTTCGTAGGTTTATTGCAAATATGATACGACAAAAATGTACATAGCATACAATGATTAATTAGAAAAAAATTAAACCATTCAATATGATTTACCTAGTTGAAAAAACTTTCCTCTGTTCATTATGACCTAATTACATGGTATACAAGAGTTTCCGTGTTGTATCACATTCATCATGCAAATGCTATAGCTATAGCTCGGGCGAATGAAATTAGCGCTGCAGTCCGCAGCCATGTCCAACAAATAAGAGGGAATTCTGCCTTCTAGGGTATCGTTGGGATAGCTCGGTGGAAAGAGCGTTGGCATGGCAAGCAGGTTCGAGCCCTGGTTCTGGCGTTTTTCGCTCTGTTGGAGTAAATCTCAACTATGATACTCCAACTATTGTATAGGATTTACCTAGTTGAAAAAAACTTTCCTCTGTTCATTATGACCTAATTACATGGATACAAGAGTTTCCGTGTTGTATCATATTCATCATGCAATTGCTATAGTTATAGCTCGGATGAACGACATTAGCGCTGCAGTTCTCAGCCCTGTTCAACAAATAAGAGTGAATTATGCCAGCTAGGATATCGTTTGGATAGCTCAGTAGGAAGAGCGATAGCACAACAAGCTAAAGTACCCAAATACGAATCCTGGTCCTGGCATTTTTCGCTCTGTCAGAATAAATCTCAACTATGATACTCCAAACATTGAATATGATTTACCTAGTTCAGAAAAACTTTCCTCTGTTCATTATGACCTAATTACATGGTATACAAAAGTTTCCGGTATTGAATTACATTCATCATGCTATATTTATAGCTCGGGTGAATGAAATTAGTGATGGAGTTCGCAGCCATGCCAACAAATAAGTGAGAATTATTCCAGCTAGGATACCGTTGGGATAGCTCAGTAGGGAGAGCGTTGGCACGGAAAGCCAAAGTACGCAGGTTCGAGTCCTGGTCCTGGCATTTATCTGTCTGTTGGAATAAATCTCAACTATGGTACTCTTACCATTTAATAAAAAAATTAAACCATTTTATAGAAATTTGATAAATCTTTTAAAAACATACTAGATGGTACCCGTCAAAATTTGACGGCAAACAACTTGATGCTACCATAAAAATAAAATTTATAGTTGCTTTAACTTGATAAATTTCATAGTAGGGAGCATAATATAATTAAGCGGTCACAGACCTTTCCATCAATATATCACATGAAGGGTGTGTGCAAAATTTAGAAAGCACCCCTTGGGGGGGCAAAGTGGGGAGATGGACACCGGAGATGCATAATATGATTAAGTGGTCACAGACCTTTCCAATGATATATAACATGAGGGTTGTGTGCAAAATTTAGAAAGTAAGGGGGTAGGGGGGGGGGCGGGGGCAAAGTGGGGAGATGGACATCGGAGATGCATAATATGATTAAGCAGTCACGGATCTTTCCAACAATATATGAGATGAGGGGTGTCAACAAAATTTAGAAAGTATCCCTTGGGGGGGGGCAAAGTGGGGAGATGGACATCGGAGATGCATAATATGATTAAGTGGACACAGACCTTTCCAATGATATATAACATGAGGGTTGCGTACAAAATTTAAAAAGTACCCCTTGGGGGGGAGGGGGGAGCAAAGTGGGGAGATGGACATCAGAGATGCATAATATGATTAAGCAGTCACGGACCTTTCCAACAATATATGACATGAGGGGTGTCAACAAAATTTAGAAAGTATCTCTTGGAGGGGGGGGGGCAAAGTGGGGAGGTGGACATCGGAGATGCATAATATGATTAAGTGGTCACAGACCTTTCCAATGATATATAACATCAGGGTTGTGTGCAAAATTTAGAAAGTACCCTTTGGGGAGGAGGGGGGGGGGCAAAGTGGGGAGATGGACATCTGAGATGCATATGATTAAGCAGTCACAGACCTTTCCAACAATATATGACATGAGGGGTGTCAACAAAATTTAGGGGGGGGGGTTAGTGGCGGGATGGACCCCGGAGATACATAACATGAATAAGTGGTCAAAGACTTTTCCAGCGATATATCACATGAGGGGTGCGTGCAAAATTTAGAAAAGTGTCTCACATGGGAGGGGGGGTGAGAGTGGGGGGATGGACCCCAGAGATGCATAACATGAAAAAGAGGTCACAGGCGTTTCAACTTGCAACTTTTTTCTTGAAGGCATTTAACAATATTAATTTTTTTTTTACCTAAGACAATTTAACGATATTCCTAATATTTTTGCACAATTCGTCAAATGTTCATGGAAAAAATCATGAATTTCGCTAATCAATAGTTGATAAATTATAAAATTCAACAATCGATAACGGAAAAATCACGAAATTCATCAAATGGTCTGCACACTGATGTGATGATCAAAAGGGTTTTGAAGTATAGGACAAAATTAGCTTTTGCCAAACAGCGAGTAATACTGAAAATTTGGCAATGGACTTTATTGCCACCACTGGTCAAACATAATAGTCACACTCACCAATTACGATGATTGAATGGAAAAAGATTCTTTTTCTCTGCTGTCGCTCGACAAATTTCGAAACCATTTCATTTGGCGAATTTCACGATTTTTTCCCCAAAATTGACGGATTGTGATTTTTTTTCTCGAAGCCATTCGACGATATTTGAAAACGTTTCCCCCCGAAACCAGTTGATGAATTTTGTGATTTTTCCACTGTCGATTAATGAATTTTGCAATTTTTCCGCTATCAATTGACAAATTTAGCAATTTATCGACTATCGATTAACGAATTTCACGATTTTTTCCATGAACGAACAAATTGCGCACTTTCTTCCCGCTAATGTTTGACACATTTCGCCCTTTACAATTCAGCCAATGAGTTGAACGTTGTTTCTTTCCAGAAATGTCAGGAATGAAACAATTATTCTTTAGGATGAATTCCCTTCGTTCGATGCCCCATGTGTGCGATGCAGCAACGGACGTCACAGACTTTTTAGGGCACCTGCAGACTAAAAACATCTAACCAATCTTCGCGGGTGAAAAAATCCCAGATTTCGTCAAATGATTGAGGGAAAAACACTAAATTCATCAAAGGATCATGGGAAAACATGCCTTTCGTTAAAAGACCACAGAAAAAAAGTGAATTATGCAAAAGGATCGCGAAAGATAAGCAAATTTGTTCAAAGAATCGCTAAAAAGGAAATTTTACCAAAAAATCACGCTTTTTTACTAAATTTAGTCTAAAAATTGCAGAATAAAATGAATTTTATCAAAGAATCGCTGGAAAATGCGAATTTCGTTAAGGATTGCGAGAAAAATGCGAAATTCTTCAAAGGATCACTGAAAAAACATGAATTTCGTCAAAGAATTTCTGAAAAAACATGAATCTCGCCCAATAACAGAAAAATCATGGTTCATAATCATTATATCATACATTATCAAAAAAAGGAAATTTCACCGAAAAATCACGCTTTTTTACTAAATTTCGTCTAAAAATTGCGGAATAAAATGTATTTTATAAAAGAATCGCTGGGAAACGCGAATTTCGTTAAGGATTGCGAGAAAAATGCGAAATTCTTCAAAGGATCACTGAAAAAACATGAATTTCGTCAAAGAATTTCTGAAAAAACATGAATCTCGCCCAATAACAGAAAAATCATGTTTCATAATCATTATATCATACATTATCAAAAAAAGGAAATTTCACCGAAAAATCACGCTTTTTTACTAAATTTTGTTTAAAAATTGCGGAATAAAATGTATTTTATAAAAGAATCGCTGGGAAACGCGAATTTCATAATCGATCATTAGAAAAATGCGAATTTCTTGATCGCATTTTTCTATCTATTTATCTTGATTCTTTGACGAAATTGCTGAAAAAACGGCAATTTCGTCAAAGGATTGCTGAAAAAACATGAATCTCCTCAAAAGGAAGCAGAGAAAGTGCAAATATCGTCAAAGGATCACAGAAAAACGCAAATTTCGTCAAAGGATAGCAGAAAAAACGTGTATTTCGTCAAAGGATTGCAGTTAAAACATGAATTTTGTCAAATGATTGCTGAAAAAACACAAATTACGTCATAGGATCGCTGAAAAAATCATTAATTTCATCCATCGGCACATAAATATCATGAATTTTGTCTATCGGGGGCATAAAAATCCTTAATTTCGTCGGTCGGGTAAAGAATTTTTTTTTTCATCAATCGGGCGTGTAAAAATCATGAGTTTCATTTATCGGTCACCTAAAATACACAAAATTCTTGATACGGGCACATAAGAATCAAGAAATCAGTTGATCAGGCACGTACAAATCATTAATTTCCTTTATCGGCACATAAAAATCACGAATTTTGTCTATCGGGTGCATAAAAATACTTAATTTCATAATCTTTTACCAAATTTCGTCTAAAAATTGCAGAATAAAATGTATTTTATAAAAGAATCACTGGGAAACGCGAATTTCATAAACGATCATGAGAAAAATGCGAATTTCTTCAAAGGATCGCTGAAAAAACACGAATTTCTTCAAAGTATCGCTGAAAAAACATGAATCTCGTCAATAGGCAGCAGGGAAAGTGCGAAGATCGTCAAAGGATCACGAAAAAAGCAAATTTCATCAAAGGACCACAGAAAAACACAAATTTCGTCAAAAGATAGCAGAAAAAACGCGAATTTCGTCAAATGATTGCTGAAAAAATCATTAATTTCATCCATCGGCACATAAATATCATGAATTTTGTCTAACGGATGCAGAATTTTTTTTTTCATCAATCGGGCGTGTAAAAATCATGAGTTTCATTTATCGGTCACCTAAAATTCACAAAATTCTTCAAACGGGCGCATAAAAAGTAAGAAATTAGTTGATCAGGCACGTAAAAATTATTAATTTCCTCTATCAGCACATAAAAATCATGAATTTGGCAATCGGGTGCATAAAAATACTTAATTTCGTCAGTCGAGTGCAGAAAAAAAAATCGTCAATCAAGTGTGTAAAAATCATGAGTTTCATTTATCAGGCATGTAAAAATCATGAAATTCTTAAATCGGGTGCATAAAGATCATGAATTTTGTAGGACGGGCACTAAAAATCACAAATTCATCAAGTGGGTGAGTGAAATCACGAATTAGTCAAGTGGGCACATAAAAATCACAAATTTCTTCAATTGAGTGCATAAAAATCGTAAATTTTGTCCCTCAGATGCAGAAAAATCATTAATTTCATCGATCGGGTGAGGAAAAATCCTGAATTTTGTCAAACAGATGCAGAAAAAACACAAAAGGAAAAAAGAAAATCAGAAAATCCTGTATTTGTCCAGTTTTTTTCATATTTTTAATTGCCAGTTTTCTAAGTTTTATCGCCGAGTGCGTATTTTCACCTTTAGGTGGCAATAAAGTCAATCGCCAATTTTCAGTATTGCTCGCTGATAGGCAAGTGCTATTTTTATCCTGACAAAATGGTTATCGTATCAATGGATGGAAAAGGAAAAGTGTGTAGTGTATATAAATGAATTCTGCATTGACTGTCACCTTGTATAATGACAATTGTGTACAATTTATCGCGTTTGATGGAGTTTTTAAGTTTCAAGTTTAGATTATTATATTATTAGGTAGTTTTTCATTTTATCTTTATTTTATTTTATTGAATCATTGAAGGTAAAACAGATATCTATTTCTGTGTTCATGATTGAGTTCTTTAGATATGTTTTGATTCTTCGTATATTGTTAGCAAAATTATTTAGTGCACATAATATAATTGTAAAGCATGCTTTATATACATTCTGGAGCATTTTATTAGTTGAAATTTGTTACATTTTTCGAAATGATTGTTGAATTTTGTCATCTTTTTTCCCGCAACCAATCAATAAATTTCATGATGTTTTATTGGTGATTGGTTGCGGGAAAGTATTGTGAAATTCAACAATCATTCAAGAAAATGTAACAAAATTCTACTAACAACAGGAGCCTCTAAACAAACCAGTTCAAAATATGCATTCATATACATTAGATGCTGTACCATCTGTCCATTTACATATTAAAATGTGTACTAAATGATATAAAACATTTTAAAAACTGAAATTTTACACTTACATCTTAATTGTAAGTTTCATTGTTTACATGAGTGGATTTTAAGGAGTCTACTGCATATATATATACACATATACTAAAATTATCTATCTAAATCCATTTGAATCATTGAAAGTTTTGTTAAGATTTGATCGTATTTCAATCTTTAGAATGCTTTTCTATTACCCGACATAATACCAATAAATTGTCATACTAAAGTTCCAAAACCTTTAAAAAAAATTGTCAACAAACCAAAAAATTCCATGCAAAACACATCCATACACACTATCATAACAAAATCATCAAAATGCACAGGTGGTAAAGCTGTTTAGAAGCTCCTGTTGTTAGTAGAATTTTGTTACATTTTCCCGAATGATTGTTGAATTTTGTGATCTTTTTCTCGCAACCAATAAATAAATTTCACGATGTTTTATTGTGATTAAACTATGAATTTTGTTATTTTTTTACATATAAACACAATTGTCGACTCAGCAAGTTTCTGGATTTGTCCATGTTAGTGAAACTTTTTTTTTTTTTCATGCAACTGCTGGTCAAATTTTTAATCAATTTTTACAGCCGAATGCAACTATTAAAACATCTGTAGTATTATATTCGAAAAGGTAAATTTCAGCTTTATAAATCCTAATAAAAACTCGACCATTACTTTTTGGTTTAAGAAATTTAAAGTAGCAAAATATACATACGACATATCCAAAGAATTCAATCATGAACACAGAAATACATATATGTTTCTATGTTCATGAGCTCAATATAACAAAATAAATAAAGATAAAATGAAAAAATACCTAATATTTATAGTAATCCAAACTTTGAAACATGCTGCTTACGATGACTCCCGACTAAAGATCTCTAGAGACAGGAAATGCCCTCACCTCATTGGCTGAAACAAATCTGTCTGTAGAGAGTAAAAGCCTCTAGCTGATTGGCGGAATGCTCGCGCATGCGTATAAAAGTCAAATTCGCATGAAAAACGAAATACCAGGTTAGCTTTAAATAGATGGATAAGGGATAAAAACACGGCCTAACATAAATGCGTTTAAATATTTCTTTCTGCACTGCAAACATTTATCACGTATTTTGCTAAATACTAACTGCTAGCTTTCAAAGAAAAACTATATTTCTGAAATTTTGCTGCAATATACTTTAGCTTAGATGGAATGTTTTGTAATAGCTTTGTGGGGGAGGGGAGAGAGTATGCTAAAATTGTCCACAATCTCTGAAGGCCTCAACGAAATTTCAAAGTGTCGCGCGAAGTGTAATAGTTCTCTTGAAGGAATTAAGTATTATTTCAGCAATTTTCAAAACTCTTGTGGAAGTCATGACTTTGAACCGTTGTCACATATTCAATTTTATTAAAATCAATTTCATAGTGTGTATACTACTGAAAACTCTATTTTAAGGCATCAGTGTATTTCGCAAATTGTCTTATTATAACCTTTACACTGGTTTTCCTTTGCCTTTAGTAAACACGTGCATTAGATTTATGTCTGTCTTCTCAGAGTTTGTCAAAACCTACCGCGTGGTTGAAATTACAGGCAATAATAAGCCTCTGGCCACAAATTTTAAAGTTTAAGGGTTTATCAAATACTTTATGCCATCTATATTCAAAAGTATATATCAATAATACGATGGGTCACCACGTACGTTCACGTTGGTGGTTACAATTTAATATAATAGATTGGATTCTTGTAAATATAGCTGTAAACAAACACTTTTTAATTATAGAGTCAGTTATAAGTTATTTTTGTATGCAGCTTAAATTTGTGCCTTAAAACATCGCACACACACACACATATATACATATATACATATGTATGTATAGTATTTATATTGAAGATAATCAGTGGAAAATATTCAGAAATCATTTTCTTTTTTTCTGCAAGTGCATTGAGCTATCAAAAGAATATAAATTTCAGCAAATCTGAAATTAGACAATAAGACAAGCAGAATTTATTTTCCTACTGGATCATCAACGCAACTTTCTCACGGTATTCAATACACATAAAAGCATTTTGATATGAAATAATTTTGCAATAATCCAAATTACAAAATATCTATTGCCTTAGATCAAACAGTACGACAATCATAATAATTTTCAACGACTTATAGAAGACAGTTCCAAATTTTTAAAACGGAAAAATAAATTTCTTTACTTTTGAAATACTTCGAAACATTCCAAAATTTTTGTTTCATAGTGCGCATTTTCAGCCACTGACTACTGTTTTAAAAAATCGAACTTATTCTAATAGAAACAGTAACTATAAAAGTGCACGCCTAAAACAAAAAATGCTGGACAAATAAAACTAGTATGTTGTGGACATCACAAAACTTTTTTCTTTATAATTCAAATCAATAAAATGATTTATACAGTAGAAAAAATTGCATCAATTTAAAAAATTGATTTTTTATCGTACAAATAAATAATACTTATAAAGGATATGTAATACGTACAGTAATGTAAATGATCACTTCTCCTTTTTCCTTAAAAACTCGGCAAACATTGCAATAGTCACTGCAGTTTTCAAGCTATTGATTTCACATAGCTTTTTCATTTTAACAGTGCAATTGGAGGCATAAAAAACTAGGTTAATATGGCCCAGAGTAAAGATTTAAAAGAAGAAAAATATGCTTTCTTGGATGCTTCTTTCTTTCCATGACTCAGTTGCAAATATTACAAAGAAGCGATATTTATTCGTAATTAGCGAAATTTAATTTATTAATCCAATGCATTATTTTCTATGTAATTACTGTCCAAAACCTGCGTGCATTTAAATTGGAGATATAAGCATTGCATATTTCGAACAAAGCATCGAATTTTTCTGTATAAAAATAAGAGGGGGGAAAGTAAGTTGTAAGGGAAAGTAGGGTACCTTTGTAAGGGAATGAAGGGTAAAACTGGGTACCTAACGGTTTTACTTTGTTGACAAAAGTCTAGAAGGGCGAATAAATAGGAACACCCCACAAAACTGTTTGGGGACAGCTGGACTATTCAAATGCAACACCTGCTGCCACAGGAAAATCCTTCTCTACTTGTGAAAAGCCGTTTTCAAGGACCATCTGAAATTACTATGAATTTTGGTGACAGTGTAAAACCGGATACTAATCAGAAGAAATTAAATTTTTACACTTCCAGTAACAAAAATCTTTATTGTAATACATTTTTAATCAAACTGTAAAACATATATAAATTTTTTTAAGGTCAGTAAATTTTTTCAGGTTTTCAAATAATTTTTAATGTTGTCGTGTAATGGGTTTCTCAGCTTTTACTTCTCGTATCTGCTGCATTTCTCGTGCATCCACACCTTGCAGAATGAACATTGTATGGATCCTTCACCACCTGTTAAGTGAAGAAACAATTTATTGCAAAATACAATGCAGAACCATGAGTATCCGGTTTTGTTCCAATAGACAACCAAAAATCAACATGACCTTTCTCCTGGATAGCTGGATATACACAGTTCTACTTGAAATCAAAATATCGTGTGAAAGCTATAGAAAACAGTCCTTTACTTACCAAAATCGATCCGTCAGAATGGATTTATTTGAAGAGCAGAAAAGACGGTGAAAAAATAAAACTTCACTGAGAAAAATGACATTTTCAAATCTGAGTAAATAGATGTTTTCATTTTGTTATGAAACTTTTTGTTTCAAGTATGACGACTCAATGCTTTCAATTCTGAAATACCAGAAATACTCAGAATATTGAAAAGTACACATACTCAAAACTGAGTACATAGAGGTCAGTTCATACTAATTTTTGAAATATGGACATACTCAAATATGATTAGAATGAGTTCAAACTCATATTATGAAACATGGACATACTTAAAATGAGCATACAGATGTCAGTTTATACTCATTTTTGAAACATGAACATCCTGTTTAATAAAAAGGTACGTGTTGCTGACGACTGGGATTTTCGCTGATCGTTGCCACAGATTAATCTCGGAAAATAAAACATTTGGAATTATTGAAAAAATTAATTGCTCGAAAAGTATTTGTGAGAAAATTGTTAGACAAACTGCGTTAGAAATGTAAAAAAAAAGGTATTTTTCTTGATATAAATTTCAAATCCACTGATTATGCACTTTTTCAAATATTGAATTTCAAAAATTACCAAATTTCACTATGGAGTACCATATAGCGAAAACTTCACGCGTAAAAAAATAACAACAGCAATGTGTCAGCACGAGTCACAAATTGTAGTAGCCATATTATTCTGTTAAAATATAAAAGTGAATTATTATGTCACGAGTGCATGATTTTTATTTAATTTTTCGACAAATACTAGATGCGCTATTTCTTTGTTGTTGTGAATAATATAGGTTAATTCACGTTAAAAAATGTAGCTATAAAACATATAAATCAATGGAAAACAGTAAGTAATAAATTGTAAACGTAATAATAAACCGTATTAAAAAAGCAACTTAGTGAAATAAGTATCCGTTTTTATGTTATTTTAGGATATTCCAGGTAAAGGTACATATTACTTTAAAATACAAGGTTAAATTCACTGATATATTTCGTTTGATTCAAGGTTCTTTTGGAGAAACCGACCAGCGCAGTGGGCATAGTCTGCAAGTACTGAAATATGAGCACAAGATGATTCTTGATTGTGTGTATGTTTTCAGACATGAGAATATACATGTTTTCAGATATGAGTATATACATCTTTCAAACTTGAGTAATTTTGATTTCGAGTGTGTGTATGTTTTCAGACATGAGTATATACATGTTTTCAGATATGAGTATATACATCTTTCAAACTTGAGTAATTTTGATTTCGAGTCATTTTGACTATGCGACATACACAGATTTGAGTACTTTTGCTCAGTTTTGAAAATGTCGTTTTTACAGCATTCTGAGGTGAAATTCTTTCCAATAGCACTGCACGGACACAGAGATTAACTTACTTCAAAAGCTACACTGCTAGGTGTCGCAAAGGGATGCAGTTAAGACAGGCGTTGTTTACAGGGAAGCACCCAACAGAATGCCCAGTTTTACCCTACTCTCCCTTACACGGTAACTGAATAAAATGATAGTTTTTAAATTACACATAATACCACTTTTCAATTTTTTAAAAAAAATATTTAGCATTTTTAGATAAATAAATTAATTTAAAATTCGTTTTCATAAATTATTTATTTTAATCTTCCTTTTCATAATTGTCTTTATTAAAATTTCTGATTTCTGAAGAATATACTATTTAAGTGTTTTATACGTCATATTTCACCAATAGAAACTTTAATGTTCATAAAATACACAACGTAAAAAATATTTAAATATAAACATCAACATCAGCACCACCACCATCATGATAATTAATAACATCATAAAATACAAAATTATTTTATGAATAGTAATTTCGATAATATATTTTATTTAGTTGAAATATGGAAAACAAATTTTTGAAATATAGATTTCACTATTTTATTTGAGAAAGAATCTGTTAAGAATAAGAATCATAAATATTTGCAAAAAAAAAAAATACTTAAATTTAAAAGTATGTTTATGTGCTCGTTTATTCATGAACGAAAATCTAAAACTGAAGAAAGATTTTTGAATCAGATATCTGGAAATAAATAAGAGATATATCCATACCGTTATAAAATTATTTATGGAGAGTACTTTATGTTTTTTTCGAAATATCGCAAAGAAGAAATATTAATACTTTCTTATTACTTTTTATGCCTGTAATATTTTCAAAGATAAATACTGCTTATATGTTTTACTGATTTGCTTTTAGGTTAATTATAGAGTTTTTGAGCTAGTTTAACTATGCGCATTTGTGTAATAGAACTTCATATAAGACGCTTACATATTTTATTGAAGGCTTCACAACTGACTGATAAATAAAAATTTTACGTTTCAAATTGAAAGAAAGTTGCTTTGCGACATTTATTTGCTATGACTGTTCTCTCGATTGATTAATTTTATTAACATATTATTAGAAGACATGCAATATTTGACGCAATTTTTCTTGCTTTATTTTTAGATATATTTTCTTAATTACTCTTACATACACAAGGTTTTGATACAGATGATCGATAGGACGACGCAAATACAACTGGGAGCTCCACATTATGTGCGTGCAATGGAGTCGCTGGGAATTGGACCCGGTACTGCAACCGTGGCAGATGAACTGTTATTTTTAAATCGTTTTCAATTATATCAGATGCTTTGTTTATCTTATTAGAAATATCAATATATAATACAGTAAATTATATTAGTCACCGTGAGGAAAAGGTAGCCATAGTCCATGTTTTTAAAAATTCAGCCCATTTTACTCAAACACCCTAAGCTAAAATGCTTGGAACTCGATTATAGAAAATTCAATCCCGGTTTTTGTTAATACTGAATTGGAATCCGAATTTAAGCGTGAGAATTACAGCATAACAAAAATCAGATTGTTTCAAAATGTCAGCCACCCTAGAATTTCAAACTGCCACATCTCTGCCATTTTTCAAGATAAAGTCAAAACAATAAATGTTCTGTTATTCTTTTATCAGTATCTAACACTTAACGTAAACTACTTTTTCAATTTATAAATTTTTATAAATTTTTTTGAATTAAAAAAAATTAAAATTTAACTTGTCTTCATATTGAAACAAGATGGCGCAAGAAGCTGACCAACGAACACGGTCGAGAACTTGGTATGTTCTGTACACATCATCAGTCACATTCATATGAGTTCATAAATACGAGAGTTACAGCATAACAAATATCAGATTGTTTTAAAATCTCAGCCACCTTAGAATTTCAAACTGCCATATATCAGCTACTTTTTTAAGATATAGCAAAAACAAAAAATGTTCCAGAATCTTTGTGTCACATTCTAACACTTAACAAAAACAATTTTTTCAATTTATATTTTTTTGTACATGTTTTTGAATCTTTAAGAATTTAAATTATTTTAACTGGCCGCCATTTTGAAACAAGTTGGCGGATGAAGCTGACCAACGAGCTCGATCGAGACCTTGGTATGTACTACACACATACTCAGTAAAATCCAAATCAACTTTTGATCAGAGGGTGGTTTAGGGGTCTGGTTGTCCTGATTGGTGAAAATATATCAAAATATTTTGGAATTTATTTCCTCCGAACGGCTGCAATACGTAGCTTTTTGTAATGAAAGCTACCTAAAAAACAAGAAAATGTCTTCTTACGAGTGCTTTTATCACTAAAGATATAAGATCATACAAACTTCAGGTTTGTTTAAATTTATTATCACGTGCCCGGGCAAAGCCATGTGGGTCAGCTAGTACGTGAGAATATTGGTTGTGCGGCAGTTAAATGTATAAGAGTGGAAGGAAAAAATACTACCAGATATGCAGTACATTTAGCTGTATAAAAATGTATACAACAAGTGCGAGCAGGACTCGCACACTGAGGGTTCCGTACCGTCATCTCATATTACCGTAAAGCTTAGTAAATACAGTCGTGGAAAAAAAGTGAACAACCCCTACTAACGCTGCAACGAATTATTGTAGAAGAAAGTTACTGATAGCCAACAATTGGAAATAAAGTCTACTTTTAAATAATGTATATAAAATTTACTTAATGCGGCCATCTACATATCAAAACAGACCGAAACTTTGTTTTTTTTTCAATGGCAAGACCGCATTTTGACAAAATGTTTTAATTCAAACTATGCCTAGATACGAAATATCGTGAAATACCTACGATTAGTTTCAGAGACATTAATTATTTTAAAATGAGCATATTTTAGAGGCTGTATCCAAATTGAAGTTCAGTTCTCGATTGATGAAATGCTACAGAATGACTGAGTCACTTCTATTAATGTATTATTTCTTGCCAATATGAACATTTTTTTCACTTAATATGTTTCGGCTATTGTTATATATAACTCAGAAAAAAAGATTTATTAATTTGTAGAAGAATCTTGGAATTCAATTAAAGGTAACAAAAATAATGAGTAAAATTTTGTTTCTAAGGTAGGACAGTTCATTTTTTTAAAATGAGCTGTGTTAATTTAAAGATAAAAGCGAAATTAAACGTAAAAATATCTCATGCAAATACGATTTATATAATTTTAATAAAAAATTTAAAAGCAAACACAGAAAAAGTAAAACAAAATCTTATTGTAATCAACAATAAAATGAGTAAAATTTTTTTTTTTTTCAAATTATGCTTTTTTGAACATCATGGACTCCCTTCACACAGCATCTTGCGATTTTTAGGGTTTCGTTCACCTCACGAAACCCTATTACTCCCGCTCCGTTGTCTGTCCGTCACAGAGCCATTCTCAGAAACTATATAACTTACAGAGTTGAAACTTTGTGTTTATATAGCTGAATACCAGCTATGAAGTTCAAAATATTAAAATTTGAAAAAATCGTATTACTTTAATAAATAAGATAAAAAACCAAAATTCTAACAGCCTTTTCCTATTAAATTTAAACATTTTTCGTTATAGCAGTTGCCAAAAATTAAAAATCCACAATAAAATTCTCTCTACAGTAATTAATTTTCTATTGAACGATTTCCACGTGAAAAATGAAAATGAAATAAAAAGTTTCATCAATTGAAAAAAAAGATTAATATGACAACATATTGGTAACAAAACGGAAATTTTCAAAGGTTTCTCAATAATACAAGGAGTATGAGTATGTGTATGTACACAAAGCAGATTAATATCACGTCATTAGACAATTAAAAAGAAAATCTGACGTCATATTGGAAGTTTAATGAATTTTTCAAATTTTTCAGAATAATACAAAGCGAGTATCAAAATGAGTAATAGAGAATAGTAAATATATGAGTTTGAGAAGCATATTGAATCATGATAAAAATCCGATTATGGAAATATTCGCATATTTTAACATTTTAAAGGTGTACAACATGTTTAATTTTGAAATTATTTTTTTTAAATATTGCATTTAGTCCGAATGGCAGATATTATTATGACAGAATATAATAGCGGGCTTCGTCCGCTATCGGGCTGGTTTAGATATTCGAAAAAAACTAAAAAATAGAGCGGGAAATTTTTACTTTATACAAAACATGACTTTTTTTGTTGTTTCTAAATGAAATTTATTTTGATTTATTAAAGAAAGGATAAAGTGTTTTGAAAGGAATATTAAACGAAACCCTTTGAGCGATCTTCGATCACACTTACCCACTTGTTTAAGCATACTTTGAAAACAACTTGGAAAAATTTTTTTAATTTTGAATTCGCATAAATCAGGACATAATAAATTTTTATTTTATTTGTTTATTTTATTATTTTTTAAGCGGAAATTTTTAGAAAGTATTTTATTTAATAGTTATCTTATAAATAACACAATTCAAAGTGATTTATGAAATTTCAATCAAAGCATATCGGTTCCGAGATTTTCGTACACTAAGCTGCAGCAGCATTCTACTAAAATTATCAATCGAGTAAACAGTCGCCACTCTCGTCTTACACTGTAAAAAATGACCAATGTTTCTTATTTTATGAAAATATGCTATAACCACGAACGAAAATATAATATAATCTTCTGAGTTAATCCAAAATTTTAAATAGCATGTTACATTGTCTTTTGAATCCCCAGAAACGAATACATTTTCAAAATTTAAAGAATAATTTATAAAAACAAATTATTTTTAGCTGCCCGAATTTTTCAAAAACGTTTCCGAAGGGTTTTTACAGTGTATTAATTAGTATCCTCAGACTAGAATACCTGTTTTTCGAATGTTATCCATTCTCAAGTACACGTTTTCAGCCGCATAAATTAATTTATACATGAAAGAGTAAATAAATAATCTTAATTTTAATGTTATTTTTAACGCTGTTAATTTTGCATGTTTGTCTGTTAAACATTTTTTTTTTAGCATGAAAATGTTTACTTCAGAATCGATAGCATTCGAAAAACAATTATTCCAGGCTGAGAACGCACTAATTAATACACGATAAAATCCCTTCGGAAACGTTTCTGAAAAATTCGGGCAGCTGGAAATAATTTGTTTTTATAAATTATTCTTTAAATTTTGAAAATGTTTTCGTTTCTGGGGATTCAAAAGACAATGTAACATGCTATTTGAAATTTCGGATAACTCAGAAGATTATATTATATTTTCGTTCGTGGTTATAGCATATTTTCAAAAAATAAGAAACATTGGTCATTTTTTACAGTGTACTTATGTAACTGAACCACCCTAGGGCGATGTTTTATTGTATGTTATTTATAGCTCTTTAAAGCTTACATTGAAACTCAAATAATTTAATGTAATTTAACAGACAAATATTTAATTGTTTGCTGTCAAACTCTCTTAGTCAACAAACAGAAATTTATTATGCTGTTTCTTAATGTAGCTTTTCTACTTATTATACTTACCGGAAAACCACGTCGGTAGAGTAATAATGAAAGAAATCTAAAAAAAGAGCAACTAAACACCATAGTAAAACGTGTTTTTGAGGCATAAATCATTTGCCCTCGTTTTCCCGTTATCGAGATATAAAGTCATAAAATTTTCTAATTTATTGATTTAATAGCATGGAAGTAATTGATTTATTGATTTATTGATTTAATAGCATTACCTTTTCAACTAACAACATCATCAAACTCCAGTCACTTATCCAGTTTAGTGCGCCGCAATACTCCGACATGATTCGGTATGCTTGGTACAAGTCTGGGTTAGTGCAAACTGAGCTACTTCCATTTGAAATGCCCTTGCAATTTTGTTTTTCGCACGAGGTGGATTGATCATTGTAGTCATTTCACCAGAGGTGCCAAGCTCTCACTAATCGTCCGTAATATGTGTGTTAATTTGACCCAGATTTATTAAGATTCACACCAAAAAAAATTTTAAGAAATGAAGTTAAATATATTCCATGTAGAAATCTGAAATTAAATAAATAAAGATTCATCAAATAGATTTTCTGGTTCGAATTGTTGTTAAACTGCGTCAAATTAATCCACATATTACGAAAGATAAGTGGTATCTTGGCACCTCTGTTGCACTACAATGAAGTTCATGAAATGTTCTTGATGCCACTATTTTCTATACTTCAATCATTTTTTGGTTCAATACCATATTTGTCAATAGCATTTTTTTTTCGGCTTCTTTCATTTTTATATTACTATATCTAAATATCTTTTGTATTTTATATTAATCTGATTATTAAAACGAGCAGGGAAGACCGAGCATAGTCAAATTTAGCTTTGAGTCCAAATATCCTGACGCATGACCAAAATGACCCACTAATCAAATTTTCTCAAACATGTGACCTAGCCCAACAGTCTTCTCGTACCCATAAACCATAGGAGGCAAAATTTAGTCTAAATAGTCTGAGACGTTTTTAAGATACAATAACTTGACCCATAATGCCCCATGACCAAAATGACCCACTAACTGAATTTTCTCGAAAATTAGACCTAGTCCAACAGTCTTTTCGTACTCAAAAACCATAGGAGGCTAAATAGTCTGAGCCGTTTTTAAGATAAAATAACTTGACCCATAATGACCCATGCCCAAAATGACTCACTAATTGAATTTTCTGCAACATGTGACCTACCCCAACAGTCTTCTCGTGCCCGAAAACCATAGGATGAAAAATTTAGTGTAAATAGTTTGAGCCATTTTTAAGATAAAATAGCTTGACCCACAATGACCCATGACCGAAATGACCCACTAATCGAATTTTCTCGAACATATGACCTAGCCCAACAGTCTTCTCGTGCCCGAAAATATAGGATGCAAAATTTAGAGTAATTAGTATGAGCCGTTTTTTAGATAAAATTAGCTTGATCCACAGTGACCCAAAAACGACCCACTAATTTCTCGTCTGAATCGTCTTAATCGTTTAATCGAATTTTCTCGGACATGTGACCTAGCCCAATGATTTTTCATGCCCGAAACTCGTAGGACACAAAATTTAATCAAAATCGTTAGAGCCGTTTTTTAGATAAAATTAACTTGACCCGGGTTGACCCAAAAATACCCACTAATCAAAAGTTCTCGAACATGTTACCCAGCCCAATAGTCTTCTTGCCCGAAAATGGTAAGATACAAAATTTAGTTAAAATCGTTTGAACCGTTTTTTAGATAGAATTAGCTTGACCCTGACCTTTTATGACCCAAAATGACCCACTAATCGAATTTTTGCGAACACGTGACCTAACCCAATAGTTTTCTGGTGCCCCAAAATGGTAGGACACAAAATTTCGTCAAAATCGTCAGAGCCGTCTTTAAGATAAAATTCGCAAATATATATATATTATATAACCTCATACAAGATTTGCTCGTATTAGAATATACGATTTTTGAATCAGAACTACGCCTTTTCTCCCTAAATTAAACAAATAATATAACTTTATATGTCGATAAGGAGGAGATGAGGGCAAAGGATTTTTTATGCTCTAAAAAACACATTTCACAATGCTCTTTCGATTGCTGCTTACTTAGATTTTTTTCACTATTACACTTTGGCGTGGTTTCCTGGTTAGAAGTTATGTTGTCAGAAAAAATTAAGAATACCTAATAAAAGTAAAATATCTTCGATAAGAAGAGGCGCAATAAATATGAAATACAATATCACAATGTTATTATCATTTGCCTATCTCTCTTCTACAAACAGTTAAGTCATATATTATTTATGTAAAAAGGTAATTGATGGTTCTTAAAAATTGCTTTGTGAAATGGTATTTTAATTTACAAAATAGAAAATATTTATATTAATCGATTACTACCGTTCGTAGTAAATATTCGTTTTTAATTAAAGGTTAAACGTTTATCGAAACATTTAGAATTTGATGAACAGAAACGAATTTTACAATCATGCATGTTTAAATTTTATTACTTTGCTCCGAAGCCAAATTTTAATGCAAATAGTTAAATAAGAAAACTTACGTCTCCTCAGCGCTTCATGGAAAAATAATTAAAGATTCTCAGAATTGAAAATATATCAATAGAACATTTCAAATTTGATGAACATCAGCGAATATGAGAATCATGCACGTTTAAATTTTATTATTTTGCTCCGAAGGCAAATTTCAATACATATATTTAAATAAGGAAAAATAAATCTCCTCAGCGCTTCCTAGAAAGATAATTCAGGATTCTCAGAATTGGAAATATATGAATGCAACATTTCAGATTCAGAAAGATTTTGCACATATAAAGGGTGCCTATCAAAGTCCTGCTTAACCCTGTTCAGTTTAAAACGTCAATAGCTATAGTCAGAAACAGGCTGTTTAAGTATAGCAAAGTATTAGGTATAAAAAAAGTCAATTACAAAGTTCTAAAGCGTGCTTGATTTATTATGAACTGATGTTTTACACGTTGAAATAACTTTATTAGTAGCCCTGAAATGTAAATTGTTTATATGTGCTACGCGAGGAGATAGCTTGCAACGCCACCTAGAGGTAAATCTCATCGCCAGATATTTACATCTTTGGCGACTAAAAATGACATTTGGCATTACAATGTAAGAAGAGACAAAGTATATTGGCGTCATAAAAGATTAATTTTGCCATTAGAAAAACCCTTATTTAACTAAGGAAATGAGCGTAATTTATTGGTTACGAACAGAGGTGCCAAGCTCTCACTAATTGTCCGTAATATGTGGATTTATTTGACCCAGTTTAACAACGTTTCGAACCAGAAAAATTATTTGACCAATCTTTATTTACTTAATTTCAGATTTTTACATGGATACTGTGATGATTTAATATTTTGCGTTATAAAATTTGAATGGTAGCGATAAACGCAAAACTTTAATCCTTAGAAATATTTTTATTTCTTTGTAAACAATAAAATCACTTTTGTTTTACAGAATGTAAATAGTTGGTTCGATGTCTATTTCCATTAAATAATTGTCAGTATTACTTCTAAGATGCGAGTTCTAGTTCCGAAGAAAAAGTTCGAGGTAACGAAGTCTCGGTTAACCCAGGTTTCTCTCGCTCAGTCAGCGATACGAAATAAGTTCGATTTTTGTGTGGTGACAGGGTGTCCCACCAGTTGCAATCACTCTGACGGTGAGATGCAACTATTCCAGAACAAAGACGTGATGTCTCTCTTATTTTCTCCCTCCGCTGGTGTTCAGCTAATTTCACTCTCGGGACGGGATGTCCGGACGATGATCCTCTTTCCTCTTCCGAGAGATGACTCTCTCCTCTTCGCAGGTCAGAAAATTCCCGACCTCCACAGTTGATCTCCAACTTTCAACTCCTTTCCCCACAGTCCTCTTTTTCGCTGGTCGCCGCAGGAGAGGGGGTGTGGGGGGGGGGGGGTTCGGGCGTTTGCCGCTTTCTCAAAGCCCAATAAAATCCGTTCACCTTCTTTGATTCGTAAATGAGAGTTCGTACCTGGTGCCTTGTTGCTAATTTTTGTCTTCTCATAAAACAGGGGAATCCCCTCGCTACATTGTCTCTAGAGAAGAACCAGATCGATCAACTTCCCTCCATAATGAATTCTGGATGTCACCTTTCTTTTGAGCACGCTAGACCCCGCGTCGTCGACTTGCTCGTGAGAAAAAACCTTTCCTAGGCGTGTGAAAATAAAGTCTTGGATGGAAAGTTTCATTCAATATTCCCACATAATTTAATGAAATCTTTACAATACATTTAATTTCATTTCTTGAAAAAAATTCTGGTGCAGAACGTATTAAACCTGAGTTAAATTAACCCACATATTACGGAAGATTAGTGAGAGCTTGGCACCCCTGGTTACGAATGATGTGAAACGCATTATAAAAGGAAATTCCCAGTTATTTATATAACGATCACATAAACTTTGAAGTTATTTGCACTCTTGTCTATAATAATGTTTAACGGTAAATTATCATATATATGTATTTCTATAATTAAATGGAAACAATGATTGCACCCGTTGTCTCTCCAATCGATCAAACACAAGTTTAAATGAAAAAAGATGAAAACTCATTACATTTGGCTTATTTATTATAAAGATAATTACTGAATAGGATTTGAAGCAATAAATAAAGTGTATTTATGTTTCTTAAAAGGTATATGTCCAGCATACTGTAAAATGTAATGAATTTTGATAGAATAGAATTGCTTTCGCCCTTTTTTTTTTGTTGCAGTACCACCTAACAGAAATTGAATAATAGTGAACTTTGATACTGAAAGGCAATTGTTTAATGAACGATAAATTAAGAGTTTTAACATTCAACAAATGAATTAATGTAAAAGGTTTTTTTTTTAACTATGGTTTTTTTTTTTTTTTATATAAAATTTTAAAGAGGGAAAAGTAAATGAGATTTTGAAAGATTGAAATTAGGGGAAGGAAAAATTGGATGAGTTTTTGAAGTCAAGAGGATGCATTTTAAATAAATAGAAATGTAAGAATGCAGATATATATATATAACAGATCGCTGTTATACATGTACATATATTTCGGAAATATATTTGCGTAAAATATTGTATGTGCATGTAGTGGCGACTCGTGACTGCCTTTATTTGGGGCACTAAATGCATGGTTGCAAAAATTATCACTTTTTTACCGATATTTGGTAAAAGAAATATTTGCCTTATTTGTTGGTAGACAATTAAAGGAAGGAAAGGCTTTCTTTAAAAAAATTATGGTAAAGAAGAATAAAATTTTCATCCCTGAATTTAGTGCCCCCCAAAAATCGCCACTAGTCACAAGCCGCCACTGTGTGCATATATCGTCACTACTATGTCAAACTATCGAATGTGAAAAAATGCATTTTTCATTACTTTTAATAATGAACCGATTGTCACCACTAAATTTTAATAGTATTCCCCAACAGGGTCGCCTGTTTGGCCTCCTTTTTTTTTTTTTTTAATTTCAAATACATACCAGAAAAATCAAATAAAAATGTTTATGTTATTTATTAACAGACATTTTCTGTTAACATAAAGTAAAATAAATTATCTTGAAATTTCCGGTATGAATTCGGCATCTCTGATTAAAAAATGAAGCCCAAACTGGCAGACCTCTTCTTCGCATAAATTTTATTGGTATTTTTACTAGTCGCAGAATTCTAATAAAATTTAGTGGTGACAATTGGCACAGTTTTAAAAGTAATAAAAAATGCATTTTTTCATATTCGATAGTTTGAGATGGTAGAGACGATATGTTTGTATACAGTATGTCTAAAAACGTTTACTACAATCGTTTAATGGTGATATTGATAAGAGGCGTCAAGACAAACCTTTTTTATGTGCAAAACAAATGTCGCAATCCACTTACTCAGAAAAAATACAGTGTTTCAATTTGAGTCAATCCGCATTTCATTTTCAATAGTTTCAAAATTAATTTATTAATAATTATTTTTATTACTGAAAACTGTAATCAGCGTAAAGTTAATTAAGTTTATTTAAGTGAATTTTTTCTTCACATTTTGTACGTAGATTATACATGCGGGTAATACTTAAAGAAAGAAAGAAAAAAGAAATAACTTTCATTATATTAGAAAATCTCAAGTTCAAAAACAATTTCGTCAAGCTATTGAATATGTCCTTTTGACGATATTGAATTTTAATTATAAACCTCTTGTGAATTATTTTGAACAATGATCAGTTAATTAAATTTTCTGGCATTTTAATAAAACCGGTCGATATTATTTATCAAGTTTTGAAGAATAATTTCCTTAAAAATGGCTTAGTTGGAAAATGAAAAGGCATTTAATCTTTAGAGGTGGAGTAGAATCGATTAAATCTGAATATATACAAAGGAAAATTAAAGCCGAGTCATTTTTCGAAAAATGCTTTTAATTTTTTTTTTTTTTTTTTTTTTTTTTTTTTTTAACCATGTGGAAAATGGTTGTTGTTTTCGGTCGAAAATAGACCTCTTGGCATCGTCACTTTAATTTTTTAAGCGTTTTAAACGGAATTCTGCAACTTTAGAAGAATTTTTCTTTGGATAGGCAATAGAAATGCATAAAATCGTTACAAAAATGTTAAAGTTACAAAAAGGATAGATGCAAACTATCAGATACGAAAAAAAAGCCGAATTCAAAAATTAACTTCGGATGAGAAATCGTCTTATGAAGCAAAAAACGTGGTCTTCAATTTAATTTCCTCAAAATACCTTTAGCTCAGACATCAATCTAAACAAGAGTTAAAGTTATTGTAGGAAGGACCCGACAAAATATTAAGGATAAGGTATAGTAATGGAAAATGCGTTTCAATAACTGCGGCGATGGTTCAAACGAATATTTTTGCGAGGACAGAGAATGCCAAAATCTCTTCAAGTGTAGTAATGGAAAATGCTTTATTTGTAGATTGTTCCGATGCATATTTTCGAATAATGAATATTTTTAATTAATTTGAAAAAAAAAGATTGTTGTAATTTGTTAAATTACAATTTTCTTTTACACTTTACATTTAAAATTGTAATTTGAATCAAAATAAGTATAAAAAAAGTGGGTAAGTGGGATCAAAGATCGCTCAAAGGGTTTCGTTTAATATTCCTTTCAAAACACTTTATCCTTTCTTTAATAAATTCAAACAAATTTCATTTAGCAACAACAAAAAAAAGTCATGTTTTTTATAAAGTAAAAATTTACCGGTCTATTTTTTCATTTTTTCGAATATCTAAACCAGCCAGATAGCGGGCCAAGCCCGCTATTTATATTCTGTCATAATAATATCCGTCATACGGACTAAATGCAATATTTAAAAAAATAATTTCAAAATTAAACAAATTGTATACCTTCAAAATGTTAAAATATGCGAATATTTCATTAATCGGATTTTTATCACGATTCAATATATGTTTCTCAAACTGATATATTTACCATTCTCTATTATTTATATTGATACTCGCTTTGTATTATTCTCAAACATCTGAAAAATTAGTTAAACTTCCAATATGACGTCAGATTTTCTTTTTAATTCTCTAATGACGTGATATTAATCTGCTTTGTTTACTTACTCATACTCATACTCATTTTATTATTGAGAAATCTTAGACATTTTCCGTTTTATTACGACTATGACGTCAATCAATTTTATTTCATATTTATCTTTTTTTCAATTGGTGAAACTTTTTATTTCATTTTCCTTTTTCACGTGGAAATCGTCTGATAGAAAATTAATTATTGTGGAAAGATTTTCATCGTGGATTTTTAATTTTTGGCATCTGCTATAATGAAAACTGTTTAAATTTAAAAGGAAAAGTCTGTTAGAATTTTGGTTTTTTATCTCTATTTATTAAAATAATACGAATTTTTCAAATTTTAATATTGTCAGCTCTTCACAGCAGGTATTCTGATTTATACACAAAGTTTCAACTCTGTAAGTTATATGGTTTTTGAGAATGGCTCTGTGACGGACAGACAACGGATCGGGAGTTATAGGGTTTCGTGAGATGAACAAAACCCTAAAAAAGATATTGGGGGATTACGGGGAATTTTTTTTTATTATTGAAAAGTACAATTATATAATTATAGAAGAATTACAATTGTACCAGTCCAGTGGACCGGTGCGAAGATTTCGCAGTGCAGTCTAATATGTTTTAGATGCAAGTTTAAACGTCTAAAAATATATATATGGACTACAAATATCTGCAAGCAACAGTAGTCAACTCCTAACATCATCTCGTTTATTCCATCAAAGTTACAGTAAAAACTGACCGAAGATAGCAAACGCAAAACAATAAAATATTCTAAATCGTATTTTAACTGCATTAGAGGGTGACATAATCTGTTTCAGAAAAAAAACATGGGCTAAAGAAAAATAAATTGAGCATCTGAATTTAAATTTTGCTTTTTAATCATAAATATAAAATAAACCCGTGCAGCATCTATGTCCCACTTTATCTTTATTAAACATTTTTTTTATATAATCATTGTTGCGGTATTTCCTTTTTGTGACAACACTAATTTGAGGAAAACGTTTTATTTCATTTATGAAAACAATGCCAATCTAATTTTTAATTAATTGCAATTTTTAATCAAAATACGTGTTTTAAAGAAATGTGAGTGTACTATTTCAGAAACCGCTTCAAATTCCTTTCACATGGTGTCTCATTTATCGTTCGGCGTTTTTTATTTTTATAAACAAAAGAAATGTTGACAACAGAAATAATATATACGATAATTATATCTCGCTTTTCTATGTAACTTTAAGCAACTAAATTTTTAATTGAAAAGTTACATATTATTTTTAATTGGCGCAATTTTACTAAAGTGTATATTTTTTAAGACGGCTGCGTGTTTTAATAACTTTTGGTCTAAAAATACTAATTATTTTTTCCCATTCTTCTAGCTTAAGTCTATGATGAGTTACAATTTCCAACGCTTGACTCTCATTTGTCGAAGCGCTTTCTCCCATCTGCTATTAATCCGCATTTTTAAATTCCTACTATTAGCTCACACTGTCTCTATATATATCTTGTTGGAATTTTCAATTGTTAATAAAATTTTTTCTATTCATCCAATCAAGTTCAAATAATTTTTTTAAAACTTCTACTAGATGACAAGTGATGTTAATACAGTTTTTTCAAATATTAATTCATTAATTAAATTAAATTAAATAATTTTAATTTTATATTTCGTTTCTGTTCAAAAGTATAGACTCACTCCATATTTATAGTCTCACCTTCACACGTAAAAATATAATGGGGCTGTTCACGGACGAAGATCAGGCGGTTCGCGGGCGAAGGAGACTATAAATGTGGAGTGAGTCTTTACTTTTGAACCGAAATGAAGTCTAAAACTAAAATAAAATAATAAAATTTAATTAATTAATTAATATTTGAAAAAACTGTATTATCGCTAACTGTAACATCACTATGGCACTTTATTGTGAAGTTTGGTAATTTTTGAAATTCAATATTTGAAAAACGACATAATCATTAGATTTTAAATTTATATCAAGAAAAATACAATTTTTTTACCTTTCTAACGCAGTCTGTCTAACAATTTTGTGAGAAATACTTTTCGAGCTATTAATTTTTGGTATTTTAACTATTTATTTTTTATTTAATTTTTAATACATTTCAAAAATTTCTCTTATGTAAGATATTTAGCAGGATATAAATTTAGGAATAAATACCGTCAGTGGCGAAGCGTGTAGATCGCTAGAAAAAAAATTCTATTTGACATAAGTATGAATTGACTTAAAAAAAAAAGTTTTTATATTATTTTTTTAATGTATCAACTAAAATAATACAATTTTCTACTTTATTATATCTATGATAATTTAGTACAAACAGAGTTTTACAAATACTTTGATATTTTAGTTCAAAAATAGTTTATTGTATCATTATTCATCATGAGAATGTCCCGTGTGCGTATAAAAGTAGTAGATCTGTTTGCTAAAAGGCTTTTATAAACCTTAAGATGTACTGTAATCATTTTTAGTGTATATAATTTTTATTTAATGATAATTAGTGGCTCTTCTTATCTAGTTATATAATTATACTTTGCACAAAAAAAAAAAAAAAAATCTTGAAAAAGCCTTAATTTTTTTGGTGTCAAAGTGGAGTTGCTACATATTTAAATTTTTACATTTAAAAAATAAGATTATCACTTATTACTTACCCATCATACGTAGTATAGGGTAAGTCTTGTAATCGTTTTGAAAATTGAAAAAAAAATTTGACGGATTTACACGTTTCAGACACTGGAGATTCCAAAAAACATATTTTTAGAAAAAAAAATTGCCGTCCGTATGTGTGTCTGTGTGTCTGTAAACGCTCCGAAAATTTTGAGATAGAGACTTGAATTTTGGTATGTACTTAGTATGTAATAATGGGAAGAAGCATATTGAATTTCAGTAACCTGGATTAACCGGAACTATTTTTTTCGGACTCTCCAAATATTCGTTCTGATAAAAGGTACATAAAAATTTTCGAAATTGTTTATTTTAAGCAGTGAATATAAAAGACAATAAAAATACATAAATTTTGCATGAAGCAAGAAATCGATCGGATAATGAGTTGCCGAGATATTTGTAATCCTATATTCCACACTCTTCGATTTTTCATGACCCTGTATTTCATCCAAATTTTAATTCAAAGGTATATTTTAATTGGAAATGAGACGCTTAATCAGATGCAATAAACCGCTAGGTAATAGGATTATTGTTTTTGAAGTTATAAGGACGTTTCTTTTAAGCAATTCAGTAAACTAGCCTTTAATGTTTATGATGTCATCAAGCCATGATTTTATTCGAATTGCTATGCATTTTATAAGTAGTTTACTCATTTTTTTTATTTTAATATTTTACATTATGCATATCCATGATGGGTAAGTATTACGGTGGCCCCCAACGACTTGTTTTGTTTAGCTTTAGGCATGAAAAGTAAACCAAGTAACGAAAAAATAGCTTTAAATTTCGTTTATAAAAAATAAGAAATATTATAATAATTATTATTTAAACGAACAGTTTTTAACATATCTATCTCGTGTCGCTTTTTTATTTCTTAAGGTGTTTCCGACACGTAAATCTGGAAAAATATTATTTTCGTATAAATTAAATCAATAAAATTATGCAGATAGCATGTATTTACATGCGATTTGCATGTAAATACGCTAATCAAATTTAAATGTTAAAATTTGTATGGAATATCTAAGGTGCTACTTTGTTGAAAGTTGAATACTAAAAACTTTTAAATCTATGTATCGCGGAACATATCTATTAAATATTCGCCTTATTTAAAGTGTGACATATCTAAATTTCCAAGAACGATAAAGCTAAAAAAAAAACTGTTTTTTAATTATCTATTTCTTTAATTGTCGTCAATAATTTTGTTTTGGGGAAAAAAATTTAAAAGTTGATTCTATCAAAAAAAAAAAAAAAAAAAAAAAAAGTTGAAAATACATATTTGTTGTAAAAGTTAAAAGTGTTTGAATACAATAATTAAATCTAAAGATTTATTTTTTTTGTATGGTAAAATGTCTAAGATAATATTTCTTTAAAAGTTGAATAAAAAATACTTTTAAATCTAATATCTCAGAATATTTATATATATAGCTGACTTATTGAAAGTTCAAAATATCTATGAACAAAAAGCTAACAAAGTAAATCTGTTTTTTAATTATGTATTATTTAAATACTATTAGATAATTTTGTTTTGAGAGAAATTTTTTTAATTTGAGACCGGAAAAAAAGAAAAATTAAAAATACATATTTCTTTTAAAAGTTGTTAAATACTTAAAAATAAATAATTTTTTTAATTGTGAAAAGAAAGAATTATTCTTTTTGTAATTGAAAGTGAAAAAGTATGCAAAAAGCGTCATGATTTTATTTTTTTACTTATTTATTCGAAAAGATGCTTGCAATTTCAAACATGGTTGAAACTTAAATTTTTCCAATTTTCAAATTAAATTATAATTATTCTTCAACACTTCAACCAGTAAAGGAATAATATTAAATAGTAAAGGAATACGTAAATAAATATGCATTTAAAAATTTGTAAAAAAATACTTATGAATCAAATTCATGTTTTTTTGTTCCAGACTCCTTTTATATAGGGGAGATAGGGGATGAATGGGACAAGGGATGGATGGGACGGTCTCAATATTTCAGGCAATAAACATTTCTTTTTAGTTGCTTCTCCCCATAGATTTCACTACCATAGTGTGCTTCAGAACCAAAATTTTTCTGCAATAAATTATTGTAATCAGATAAAGATTTTATGACCACCCTGTATTTTTGGAATACGAAAATAGTTTTATCAAAATTATTTCAAGATGTGTACTATTTGTATACATGTTTATTTTTTTTCTACTAGATGAATTACTAGCAAAGAATGTTTCACATGACGATCGACTTCCTAAGATAATAAAGTGATACATGTTTGTATTAAAATAAACATTGCAGGGATGCACTAACCTTTAATTACACCCTCAAGTACATCTATATCTATCTCTCTACATGTATATAAGAAAACATTTAATGGTAGTTTTGGAATAATGTTAAAAATGCAAAAAAGTCGGATATATTTCTGCATTTCATTTGCATTTTATTTTCATTTTCACTCTAAAGTAGGGGAGATGGGGGATGAATGGGACAAGGGATGGATGGGACGTTCTCAATATTTCATGCAATAAACTTTTATTTTTAGTTGCTTCCTATCCTCATAGATTTCACTACCATAGTGTGCTTCAGAACCAAAAGCAAGACCACATGGCTGTTTTCAGTTTCCTTCAAATTATCATTTCCTGAAAACTCTGCTTAAAAGTAAAATTTTTTACATTTGAAGTTACTTAAATATCTTATGCAATATAAACAATTAAGATATGTTGTAGTTTTTTATTTCAAGGCTCAATATTGGTAATTAAAATGAATGAATATTAACCATTGTGACAGAATAATTTTTGAGGCAAAATGGCTGACAATTGAATATATGCATCATGGGGATGATTGGGACATTTTAAATGGGGATGAATGGGACTATCTCATTCATCCCTAGATGATGCTGAAAAACATATATAATAACTAAATAATGTTATACAGGTTGATAAATTAATAATTTATGGTCATTATTCTTTTAACATTTCATCCTCATTGTAGCCATCGTCTTCAGCCATTGAATGCTTCCGTTTATGGGCCTTTTAAGACAAAGTTGAGATGAGTCCAAGATGATTGGCTGACAATTAATCTTGGAGATCATATTAAAATTTATAATCTCTCAGCTTTTGCCAAGGAGGCATTTTTGTCAGTTTTCAGTTTTTAACATTGAATACAGGGAGGGAAATATTGGTGTCCCATTCATCCCTGCTGGGGGATGATTGGGACAGAGAGGAACTTCTTTATTAATTTCATAATATATATCTGTATAACAATAATCTTGAATAGATATTGTGCATAAGATGTAGTCAAATACTTAATGTATGAAATGTGATATATAATATTGATAATAACTTAAAAAATATATTTAAAATAAATATTTTTGTTAAAATGTCCCATTCATCCCCCATTACTAAATGGGAATTACATGACATCTGACGGGAATTACTGTGTACATGACATTCCCCATAACTATATTATACATTGTAATTTTTAGATATTATCGGTTTTTAAATAATGGGTAAGATAAAACGAACATTTTGAGTTTAGGATTATTTTTTACCGCATATTTTGTCATTTTTTAAGCATAAAAGAATATGTGCTTACATGTTCAAAATGTTTATGAGTAAAGAAAAGAGGAACAAATAAAAAAAAACAGCTTGTGGAACTTCCAAAACAGCCCAGATAATAAATACACAAACACAATTTTAAAGACTTTTATTTATTTATTTAATTAGTTTAATTTTGTACAAATATTTTGTTCCAGACTCGTTTTATGTACTTTGTACATGACCATCTCGCATAACTATCTTACATATTTTCCCTTTTAGATATTAACGCTTTTTAAATAATGGTTGAAATTAAAAGAACTATTTGAGTTTGTGATTATTTTTCACCGAACATTTTGGCATTTTTAACCCTTCTTTGCATGAGTTTTTCTTTTACAATTGTGTTTTTTATACATATATTAAATATTAGACACCAGAAATTTTAAGATAGATTTTTAACTTTGTTCAGCAACATAGTTCACCGGAAATTTACTGCATTAATATTTCTATATAAATATAGTGGTGGCGAAGAAGTTGATTTATTTATTAAAAAGTTAAATAAGAAGTGATGGAAATTTACATCACTATGCAATTAAGGGTTAAGCATAAAAGAATATGTGTTAACATATTCAAAATATTTATGAGTAAAGAAAAGAGGAACAAATATAAAAAAAACAGTTTGTGGAACTTCCAAAACATCCCTTTTAATATACTAATCTATATGATATTATCCGTATCATACTATTTTTTGTTTAATTAAAAAAATGGTTGACAAACGCTAAAAATTTAATCATATTTCAGTAAAAAAAAATTAATTATATTCTCTTTTATTTATTAAAAAATATAACATTTTTTTTTTAAATTACAAAGTTAATTTCCTAATATTAATTAACGAAAATGATGTATTGTTTCTTTCTTTGACTTAAATTAGAATAAAGCCGATTAAAAATTGAAGAATGAAAGCCTTAAATATACTTTGCGTAACAGTTATTATGAAAATAAATATTTAAATTGCTTTCCTTATTGTTAGTAAAAAATTAAATTATTTACAAAAAACTTAATGTACAAGAATATTAATGCTAGTGATTCTTTGTTATTGTTACAAGTCATAATCCCTGCATTTTAATTACTTTTAATTGCATTTTTTAATTTGAACGCAGTTAATTTAGTAAATAAGTTTTTATGAAATAGCGAAAAAATAATTTCATCAGATTTAACATGAGAAAGTGTTTATTTTAAACACCGATGAGAAAAAAACTGCTATTGTTGAAATCTGAATACATCAAGATAGTTAAAGTAACACATTGTAAATAGCTGTAATGCTGTTTTGAAAAGTCGAGATTAAACTTAAAATAAAATAAAAACAAGCTGTTTAAATAAACTGAAAAGCACTTTCTAATGTTCAATTTCATAAAAAGTATCATTTAAAAAAAAAAGTAATATCATTAATACTGATTTTATAAACATGAAACAACTAGAATTTCTGGAAACAGTTTTTTATTTAGTTTAATGTGATAATCTCTAACAATAAAAAGCTCAAGAACCGTTTTTTAAGTTCCAGTTTGTTACGTTTTTATATACCCCACCGGTTGTATTGAATATATGGAGAATTTGGACATCTGTTGAGTAAATTGTTTTGGTTTTATATTTGCCAAATGTGACCGGTCACTTGCAATTTCAGACATTTTGTTAACTATCTAGAAAAATACACGAGGAATTAACTTGAAACTGCAGGAGTGTAAACAGTAGAGTATAGGTTATATATTTCCGCGAAGATTTTTTCCCAAAACCCCATAGGGGACTGTCAACAAATTGAAAAATAATGATTATATTTTGGATTACCCTGTAAAAACTAATGTATAGAAAGCGTTCTAACTCGAGATTATTAATAAGTGGCTTATTGTAATATACTGTGTTGATTTTTATGAGGATAGCATGTATGCTCGAAGAGAAATTAAAGTTTTTATAAAAACAGTCCCAAATTTCCCCAAGTTTTTTGCTTATAATTTGCAGAGTTCTTAATATAAAAAAAGTTATTTTGCGACAATATGTCAAACAACATTGTACATAATATTCTGCAATCGGAAATAAAAAATAATAAATTTGGATGAAAAATATAATATACATAATGTATTAGCTAAGTATATAGAGCAACTTTTGTGAAAGTCTCAAAATCATAGCTGGAAAATTCTGAAAATTATCGTCGATAGAATAAGCTTGAAATCCGTTGTTCCCAAAAGGAAGCAAAACGATGAGGGATTGTATCTGTTACGAAATCCTTGATCACATGTTCTGTGGGCGGGGTTATGCTCACGGCGCGCGTTACGTAGTGTGACGTAACATCGAACTTATTAGAAAACAGCTTTGTTTTTGTCAGTTGGAATAATTTGTATCGTGAAAAATGGAGCTTCTTGGCGGCTCTCATGAAATTTAATATTTTTTCAGTCTAATAATTTTTATTAATTTACTTTTGTGTTTACTGTGTTGTCAAATAAAATAAGAAAAGACTACAAGACTTTTTAATGTGAAATCAGGATCGACACACTTCACCAGAATTATTTATTGTGTTTCTTCTTTCGAAATTACGTTCTTTCTGACTGTATCTGCTGCTGATTATCATTAATTTTTATGGCGCCGAATACCCGCGAAATCAAGAAATTGTTCTCCGAATTCGTAATCGACGTGAATATATAGGAAAAAATATTTATTAGTTTTTTTTTTCTCTTCTTGTGGACTATGCTCGGATAAAAGGTACTGTAAAAACTTTTTTATTATTATTATTGTTATTCTAAAATGGAAAAAGTCGATAAGTTAAAATCAAAACGTAAGCTTGCTCGAACTTCATGCACTAAATTAATTACTTCTATCGATAGATTTATGGAAGGTATTGATACTCAAAGTGACAATGATAAATTTAAACTGTCTGAATATTTAATAAATTTGCAAGAAAAACAAGATGAGCTTAAAAAATTAAATGAAAAAATTGAAGAATTAATAGATGATGCAACGGAATTTGAAAACGAAATTCAAAAGTCACTTGAGTATGAGGAAGCTATATCTGATTCGAAAACCAATATAAGAAGTAAATTAAAGCAATTCAAGGTTGAGCAAGCTGAATCCGTGAAAAGTAATAATAGGACTTCTAATTTAAATAATGCATCACAGAATCCTGTCAATTTGCCAAAACTAAACATAACCACCTTTAGTGGTGATTCAAGTAAATTCTTGGAATTTTATAATAGCTTTGAAAGCGCCATAGATTCAAATGAATCATTAACAACTGTTGATAAATTTTTATATTTGAAATCTTTCTTAACCGGTGAAGCTTACAAATCAGTAGCTGGTTTTGCCTTAAAAGAAGAGAATTATAAGTCTTGTTTAACCTTATTAAAAGAAAGATACGGAAAACAAGACCAGTTAATTAGTTGTTTTGTTAATAAATTATTAGAAATCGAACCTGTTAAATCTTCATCAAATATTAAGGGTCTCAGACATATTTATGATGAAAGTGAAGTCAGTATTAGGAATTTGCAATCTATGGGTATTGCTTCAGATAAATTTGGATATATATTAATACCTATTTTGTTAAAACAATTGCCACATAATTTAGTGGTAGAATTTCACAGAAAAAGGGATCCTAAGAAAATGGGTGATGTAGGGGAATTAATGAAATTCATCAAGTTTGAAATCGAATCTAGGGAGGCTGCAGATCTGGTGTCAGGAATTTCGTTGAAAGGTCAGGAAACGTTTCGTTCGAAAGCTGAATATTCTAAAGAGAAATTTAAAGTAAAAAATAATTTCCCGACATCAGTTGCATTAAATACTGTTACTAAAGGTGTTTGCATTTTTTGCAATTCTAATACACATACTGGATTAGGATGCAAAATCTTATCCAATGAACAAAAAAGATTTAAGTTAAAGAAAGACGGACGTTGTTATAAATGCTTTTTTAAACACTTACAGTCAGCTTGTAAAGTAAAAATTCAGCCATGTCAAACATGTCAAAGCACACAACATAATCACTTATTTTGCCCACAAACAAAATGTAAAAAAATAGTTGAAAATCAAGATTCAAAATTAAAACAAGTTAGCCAAAATCCTGAAAATGAAACAGTAATGCAATCTGTTCATAAGTCAAAAAATTTGAGTTATAATTATATCACTCTACTGCAAACAGCTTGTGTTCAGGTGGAAAGTGGATCTAAAAAATTATTTGCCAGAATACTATATGATTCTGCTTCCACAAAAACCTTTATTCGGAGTGATTTGGCAAAGGCATTAAATGCCAAAATCTTAAGAAAAGAAAAACTTTTCATTTACACATTTTCTAACAGAAATCCTACAGAAAAAGAATTTGAATGTGTACTAATAACCTTGAGAAGCAGATATCATCCATATAATTCGGTTAATGTTGAGGCATTAATTACGGATGAAATCTGTGGTACCCAATTATGTCAAAATATTAATCCTCAAGTTCAAAACCTTATTTCAAAGGAATATCAATTAGCTGATTTATTCGAGGTAAATTTACCAGTTCAAATTTTGTTAGGAGCTAATTATATTTATGAAACATTATGTGGATCACTTACCAAAATAAACAAGCAATTATACTTTCAAACGTCTATTTTCGGAACAACATTAGTTGGACAAATGCCAGATAATTATTCGATGAATTCTATTTCTTGTTTAAATGTAATTTGCTATTCGAAAGAAAGAGATTTAACATGTTTAAATGTTTCGGGTGAAAATTTAAATACACAATTAAAAGCATTTTGGGAACTTGAAGCAATTGGTATTATTGAAAGTAATGAAAAGAAAATTTCTAATTATGAAGTAATAAATGGGTTTCAAGAAAACTTAAAATTCGTGAATGGTCACTATGAAACACGTCTTTTATGGAAAAATTCTCGTGATTTGCTTAAAAATAATCTTGAAGTAGCAAAAAAGCGGTTTTCTAGTTTGGAAAATAAATTCCTGAAAGATGAGTCTTTATTCAAAGAATACAATTCTATTTTGCTTGACCAAGTTAATGAAGGTATAGTGGAATTGTGCCCTAAAAAGTTTTCCGAGAATAACTGTTACTACTTGCCCCATAGACCTGTCATCCGAGAGGATAAAATTACAACAAAAACTCGGATTGTTTTCGATGCTTCCTCTAAACAAGCGGAATCCTTATCTTTAAACGAATGCCTGAATGCGGGTCCTAACTTGAACCCAAATGTTCTGGATATTATTTTAAAATTCCGATTACATAAAATTGCCCTTTCAGCTGACATTGAAAAAGCCTTTCTCCAGATATCTATAGCGGAAGAAGATCGCGATTATTTAAGATTTTTATACTATGAAGATTTTGACAAAAATAAAGAAATTGTCCCCTATAGAATGACTAGGGCTACTTTTGGTGTCACCTGCAGTCCGTTTATCCTTGCCTGTACTATCAAAAAACATATAAAAAAATCTAAAGACTCTCACAAGAAAACATTTGAAATCCTTAATTCGTCCCTTTACGTAGATGACTTGTTTACCGGAGAAAATGATGTTGTACAGGCTTTTAATTTATCTAATGAAGCTGTTAATATTTTGAAAGAAGGGGGAATGAATTTAAGAAAATTTGAAACTAATTCCGAGGAGCTTAGGAAAAGATGGATTGATAAGAGCATACCTACTTCTAATTCCGATCCACCAAATAACTCTCTAAAAGTATTAGGCTTAACTTGGAAGAATAATGAAGATAATTTGGGACTAGAATTACGTCCATTGTTATCAAAATTAAATAATGATTCTTGTACAAAACGGAATGTCTTGAAAATTGCAGCTATGTTGTTTGACCCGGCTGGGTTAATCACTCCTTTTATTATTCGAATTAAATATTTATTGCAACAATTATGGGTAATGGGCATATCATGGGATGAAAATTTTTCTGGTGAGTTAGAAAATGAATGGAAAACTTGGATTTCAGAAATACAGGATCTCTCACAACTGAAAATAATTCCCAGATATTACTTTAGCACCCTGATCATGGAAAATGAGGGTCTCCAGTTACATATTTTTACAGATGCTAATCCTAAAGCCTATGGCGCAGTAGTATACTTACGATATCAAATATCTAAAGAAAAATTTAAAACTAGTTTTGTCATGTCTAAATCTAGAGTTGCCCCCTTGAAGAAATTAAACTCTCCCACGTCTTGAATTGATGGGAGCAGTTATTGGTGCAAGACTTGCAAATTATCTTAAAAATATTCTCTAGGTATTCCAGTTTGTTTTCTGGACAGATTCTGAAATTGTCCTTTATTGGATAAAAGGATCAAAAGAAAAATGGAAACCATTTGTCGCGAATAGAATTTCAGAAATTCATGACTTGTCTGATCCTAGTTTATGGAGACATTGCGAAGGCAAACTTAATCCTGCCGACCTAATCACTAGAGGTTGTTCAGGAAAACAATTGGTCAATTCTCAAAAATGGTGGTACGGTCCCGAATTTCTTTCCTTGCCTGAAGATCAGTGGCCCAGAGTTAAAATGCCCGCAACTCAAGTGTCTAATGTTTCTGAAGAGCGGTCTCGAAAAGCAGAAATTATTTCTTGTGTAGTTAATACAAATAATGCTGATAAAATTCAAGTTTTAAATTTGTCAAGGTATAGTTCACTAAAGAAGTTGTATCGAGTAACTGCGTGGGTATTTAGATTTATTTTTAATATAAAAATAAAAGCAGAAAAACGAAATCTTGCAGAGTTATCAGCTGATGAAATAAAAAATGCCGAAAATTTTTGGGTAAAGCTTGTTCAAGAAGAAAGTTTTCCTGAGGTTATAAAATGCTTAAAGCTGAACGAAAATATCCCTAAAGAATCTAACCTTTTGCAGCTAAATCCTGTGTTGTCAGAAGAAGGATTACTCTTGGTACGAGGGCGGTTACAAAAGGCTAACTTGCCATTTTATGATAAACATCCTATCGTGCTTCCTCCCAAACATAAATTTACTGAATTGATTATTAAAGATTCCCATGAAAGGGTTTTGCATGCAGGAGTATCAGACACACTGGTACAAACTCGTGAAAAGTTTTGGATTTTGAGAGGTAGACAGTGCATAAAATCAGTCCTCAACAACTGCACAATCTGCAAGAAATTTAACATACGTCCTGGTCAACAAGTAATAGCACCTCTTCCAGGTGACCGCATTAACGAAGCACCCCCATTTTCCGTTACAGGTCTAGATTTTGCGGGGCCCCTATATGTGAAGGGGAGTGAGAATAAAAATTACATCTTATTGTTTACTTGCGCTATCACAAGAGTAATTCATTTGGAGCTTGTGAAAGACCAGACCTGCCAAGCCTCCGGCTTTTTGGATACCAGTAATTTAGTACAGAAAATTTTGTTTTAATTAATCGGAGCATTTTGCGATTTAAAAGAACAACATTTTCTCTAAAAATTTACTGGTGTGCAAAAATCCGGAGACTTGGCAACTCTGAAAGACATGTCAACTGCAGAATTTTTATTAGGATTTCGCAGATTTATTTCAAGAAGAGGGCTGTGTGCTATAATCTACTCGGACAATGCTAAGACTTTCAAAAGAGCTGCACTTGAATTAAAAGAAATGTGGAAAGCTATCCGCCATCCGGACGTAAAAAAGTTTTATGCCGATCGGAGAATTTCTTGGAAATTCATTGTCGAACGTGCCGCCTGGTGGGGTGGCTTTTATGAGCGAATGGTGCGTTCAGTGAAGTTTACATTACGTAAAGTCATCGGCAAATCTTCGTTGACTCTAAGTGAACTGGAAACTCTTCTAGTTGAAGTAGAAGCTATCATAAACTCTCGTCCATTGACTTACATTTATTCAGAACTAGATGAACCATTTCCTCTAACACCTGCTCATTTTATTATAGGAAAACGAGTTCTGTGTTTACCAACTATAAAAGTAAACGATTTGACCTTACCAGCAACCAAAGAAACTTTAGTGAAACGTTTTCGTTTACGTGAAACTACTTTAAATCATTTTTGGAAGCGCTGGAAGAATGAATATCTCCTCAACTTAAAATCTGCTCACTGCACGGATCAAAATAAAACTTCTGATTTCAAGATAGATGATGTTGTGCTTGTGCATGATGAACATTTACCTAGAGCTTTCTGGAAGTTGGGAAAAATTACAAAAACATTTGTTGGAAGAGACGGAAAAATAAGGTCTTGTGAAGTGAAAACAAACAATTCCATTATTAAAAGACCTATAAATCTCTTGTATAATTTAGAACTAAGTGACTTGAAAAACTGAAAAAAAAAAACTTTTATTTTCAAAAGACTAAAATTTTTCTTGATATGTATATTGAACTTCTCTTACTTATCTTTTTTTGAATTTTTCTAGAATAATATTTTTAACTGTTTCTTTTTATATTTTTAGTAGAAGATATTGTAATTTGTTTTTGTGCTTATTGAAGAAGGTATGTAAGTATCAATATATATTTGCATTGTTTCTTGAATTTAATATTTGAAATTTTCTTGTGTTCATGATTTAATCTAGATAGCATATCAAACTTTGATTTCCAGGACTATGGTTGCATCTTGGACAGTTTTATCTTGACCTGAATTATTTTAAATTTAAATAATTAATTTTATATTTGACTGTCTTCTTGAAATTCTGGGCAAAACTTTAAAAATGTTTTGTTTTACTTACTTGGTTTCATTCTTGAATCTTATCTTGGATATATTATTATTATTTTACCTTTTATAATTTAATTTAAAACTTGTACTTGGAATAGATATTGATCTTGAATAATATTATGTTAAATTGTTTACTTGAATACCTTAATATTATTTTTTATTTGAAAATTATGTACAATTTAGTTAATTGAAAATAGGTTACTTGTATTGATGTTATATATATATGATGTTATATATGTATGGTGTAATATTTTTGAAAATGTTTGATGAACCCCCATGTGTTCATGGTGGGGCAGGATGTTACGAAATCCTTGTTCACATGTTCTGTGGGCGGGGTTATGCTCACGGCGCGCGTTACGTAGTGTGACGTAACATCGAACTTATTAGAAAACAGCTTTGTTTTTGTCAGTTGGAATAATTTGTATCGTGAAAAATGGAGCTTCTTGGCGGCTCTCATGAAATTTAATATTTTTTCAGTCTAATAATTTTTATTAATTTACTTTTGTGTTTACTGTGTTGTCAAATAAAATAAGAAAAGACTACAAGACTTTTTAATGTGAAATCATGATCGACACACTTCACCAGAATTATTTATTGTGTTTCTTCTTTCGAAATTACGTTCTTTCTGACTGTATCTGCTGCTGATTATGATAATTTTTTTAGTATCCAACTATAGCAATATTGTGTACGCTATCTTGGCACTAATCAACAGATATTTGACACAACTCCCTCATCTTTTTGCTTCTTTTTGGGAACAACGGATTTCGATCTTATTCTATCGACGATAATTTTCAGAATTTTCAAGCTATGATTTTGAGACTTTCACAAAAGTTGCTCTATATACTTAGCTAATAGATTAGGCATATTATATTTTGATTGCATTCGCGCATGCGCAGTGAAACAGTTTTTAGTAAACCTGCTCATTTTTCATCCAATTTTTATTATTTTTTAATTCCAATTACAGAATATTATGTACAATGTTTTCTGACATATTTTCTCAAAATAACTTTTTTTTATATTAAGAACTCTGCAAATTATAAGCAAAAAACTTGGTGAAATTTGGGACTGTTTTAATTTCTCTTTGAGTATAAATGCTATCCTCATAAAAATGAACAGTGTATATTACAATAAGACACTTATTAATAATCTCGAGTTTGAACGCTTTTGCTACATCAGTTTTTACATGGTAATCCAAAAGATATTCGTTTTTTTTTCATTTGTTGACAGTCCCCTATGGGGTTTCGGGAAAAAATCTTCACGGCAATATATAACCTATACTATATTGTTTACATACCTGCAGCTTTAGGTTAATTCCTCATGTATTTTTCTAAATAGTTAACAAAACGTCTAAAATTATAAGTGACCGGTCACCTTTGGCAATATAGTGTACTAAAAGTTTCTTGTTAATATATACACTAGTCTCTAACAATAAAAAGCTCAAGAACCGTTTTTTAAGTTCCGGTTTGTTACGTTTTTATATACTCCACCGGTTGTATTGAATATATGGAGAATTTGTACATCTGTTGAGTAAATTGTTTTGGTTTTATATTTGCGTATACTAAAAGTTTCTTGTTAATATAAACACTAGCTGACGTAGAAACCCGGTGCGCCCCATTTTCATTGCAAAAGATCTTTCGATTTAATTATACATTTAGAAAAGAATTATAACATTCATTTTCTTAAATTCCTTATTCAAGAAATCATTTTTACAATGTAAATGAACTGAAAATTACGAATACTACATTTTCCAAGTTACGTGATGTTGATACAATTACATGTAGAATACCTTAAAAAGAAAATGCTAAAAGTGTCCCCAGTCTGGACAAATTTTTCCCTCTGTTGGTTGTACGCTGTTTAGCAAAGTGAAAAGAAATACACAACCTTTGCAGTGCCATTTAAAGAGTTATGGCGTAGTTTCAGTCCTGCTGAAAATTAAATTGGAAATTGAAATAAAATTCCATCTGTCCAGAGAATTTTTATCACAGATTTGGTGATCTTATATCTGTTAATGTTTGTTTACTTGTCTAACTCGTCTAAGCGACTTCGTTCAAGCAAATATCGACAGTAAAAAAGAAAGAAAGAAAGAAAAAGAAAAAAAAAACACTTTTAATCTGATCATATTTGCTTTACGTTCAGTGTCTATGCTCAGTTACAGACCATTCATTTACACTTTAAATAAATTCGTAAAATACAACCTGTGGCCAGAAAGTTCGGTGAATGAATTTTTATTTCAAATACAGTATTGTACAGCATCAAATACATTTTACTGTCCTTCAAAATAATCTCCTTGGATGCTAATGCACTATTTGGAAAGAGTATATAAGTCCTGGAAACTCCTGTAAAACAGTTCTTTTGGAATGGCTTTCAGTTCGGCTGTCACGTTGCGTTGAATGTTGGTGATGTCCGTAAATCTATTTTCCTTCAGTGCTGACATCAATCTGGGGAAGAGGAAGAAGTCTGCAAGTGCCAAATCAGGTGAATAAGGGGGTGATCAAGTGTAACAACTCCATTCGCGGCCAGGAACTGCCGTACAACCAAGGCGGTGTGTGGCCGGGCATTATCGTAGAGAAGAGTCCAGGAGCCTTGCGTGGCGTACTCAGGAGTGGCGGAGCTGCGCGGAGTGGCTGAACCTTGTCAAACGTTCAAACAGATATTGACCTTCACCATGCGCGGCGCGTTGATATTCTACTAGTACAACAGCGACCTCTACAGGCTCCTTCACCGAACTTTCTGGCCACAGGTTGTATTATTTACGGATCACCAATATGAAAATCATTCAGTTTTTAACACTTTCCAACATAGTTTAGAAGTGTTTATGAATTCGGTTTGTCTGTCTGTCTGTACGTGCTCTAACTCTCATGAATATACTCGGATTGTCATGAAATTTTTATACATTATTGAATTTTACTATAGAATGTTCGGTATTGAAAATGAAGTGTGTAGTATTTAATAATTCATTTACATGGACACACAAAGGAATATTTACCCATTACATTATGGACTAAGAGAAAAATCGTTTACGGCGCATTTTGAACATGTTATGATACATAAAACATAATGGAATTTAAAAAGATCACTAAGGTTCAATACAATTTATTTTCTATAGATTATGGATTGCGTAGGATTTATTGTTCATATACAGAAACGACCAAGATAATTCGGTTAAAAGACTGAAAAGGATTGGCAATTGCTAGAAGTGCTACTTCCGCAGTGATATGCAATTTTATGTAATTTTTAGTGTATTAAGTGTTGTTTACAAATCCTGGAGATTATATACAGGGCCGCACGAAAGACTTCGAATATGGGCTGCAATTGCTGAAAATGGATGTTTACTGAGTTACGTATTCTTTTAAATTGCTTATTTAGATACCTTATTTCATCGTACGAAAAAATTAAATTTCTTAATAATATTCTGTTAGTGTTAGAAAGTGTTTCATAATCTATGCTTAACGCCTGATTTTTATTATTTTTTATAATAATTTTAGCAAAGAAGTAAGTCATATGAATTTTTGAAGTAAGTCATATGAATATTCTTTACATTACATTTTCGAAAGAGAATGTAAATTAAAACACTTTAAATCCATCCATTAAAAAAAACAAAAACAAAAATAAAGATATTTTTTCACCATTTAAGGTAGCAGTTGCTATACCATTATTTAAAATTTTCTTTCCTCACAAAAATACAATAATTTAATTGACATCTTCAGAAACTTCGTTAAAAGCAATAAAATTAGTAAAATTATTTTATAATAATTGAAATAATCTGTAATAAATGACTGTACAAGTTCTTTACAATATTTATTTGCATGTGTGTAAGAATGGAATGGTATGTATATGCATGAATACGTAAAAGTTTTTACTTTTTTCAGAAATTTAAAAAAGTTTCTCATGTTATTTGTATATAACTTGGAGTATTTTCCACAAAATTTGTTCAGAAAGGATACTAAAGTGTAAGCGAAATACTATAATGGAAATAGAAATGTATATATTGAATACTTAATAAGATACAAGCATAATATAAATTGTAAGTGCGCAAGCGCAAATGATAGCACATTGTTTTTTGTACGGTTCAGCAGTCAACTATTAACGCCAAATCAATATTAAGAGATCAGTCGAAATCGTGAAAAATCAGTAAGATATCAGTGATGCAATGAGCTACTGATGTATAAAAGAAGGGTCAGCTACGAACATATACAAATGTGAAAAATTGATACATAAGAGAGTGCCCCACTAAGAGTGTCATAAATCATTGTTTAGAAATATGACTTGCACCAATGTGTACCCTTAGCAATAACGCCTACTAGATAATGTTACACATAAATTTTTCTTAAGGAATCCTACACATTTAGAAATTGAATAAAACTGTAACATTTTCAATACTAACACGTACTTTTGACACCTTATTTAGATTGTGCAGTAAATGTTACCTCCAGATACCAAACTGAGAGCCATTAGGTTAAGTAGTCTAATTAAGTAGTCTAGTAATGTTGGTTTAAAGTTTAGAGCGCCCCTAATGTTATATTCATTTTTAATAAATGCAAAACAGATTGCAATGTGGGTAGTGATTTTTTTCTGCATAAATCAAAAGCTACCAAGTGATATGAGTTTTCATTTGGGATTTGCATATTTAAAGCTTTTTAGAAGTCGATTTTTGTTAAAAAAATCCATAGGTTAGAATCCATATTTTTTCGAATATGAAATGTAAATAATGTATATTTTGAACTTCACATTCGAAAAAAGAATTAGTGCTCAGTACCTATAGTAATGTACTTTATTTTTTAATTAATTAATTAATTTCATTAGAATAGAATTTTCAGTAACGTTTGACACGTTATCTCTGCCCATTTTCAATATCGATCAACTTGATCTTTTTGAAGATTACTTTTCACAGATTTTTCTAGTGAAATACGTAGAATTGTTTTGAAATATTGACTTCTCGCTTTTCTATATAACTTTAAGTAACTAAATTTTTAATTTAAAAGTCATATATTACTTTTATTTATTGGAATTTCACTAAATTGCGTAGTTTTTTTTTTAATGGATACGTGTATTAGTAGTTTTTCGACTAAAAATACTAATTCCTTGTCTCATTCTTTTAGCTTAAAAGTACAGTGAGTTTCGTCTTCACCGCCAGACCATCGTTTTTTGCGTTCTCAAATTTCATGAGTGTCAAAGTGGTATTACCAATTATTTAATCATTTACATTTAAAAATAAGATTATCACATATTTTGTTTAATTTTAGACACGAAAAGTAAACCAATTGACGAATAAATAGCTTTACATTTAGTTTATAAAAACAAGGAATATTATAATTATTTATTATTTAAACAAACAGCTTTCAACATATCCGTCTGGCCCTCTCTTGTTTTCTTAAGGTGTTTCCGACACGAAAATCTGGAAAATATTATTTTTTGTTTAAATTTTTTTACAATAGAATTATGCAAGTCGCATGTAATGTAAATACGATAATGAAATTTAAATCTTAAAATTTGTATGGTGTACTCTCCAAGTTGCTATTTCGTTGAATACGAAAAACTTTTAAATTAATTTATCTTGGAATATGTTTTTTTTTAATATTTGCCTTATTTAACCTGTTACAGATCTAAATTTCCAAGAATGATAAAGCTAAGGAAAAAAACTGTCTGTTAGTCTTGCATTTTCTTAATTGTAGTCAAAAATTTTATTTTGAGAGAAAATTTAAAAATAAGATTCTACGAAAAAAAATATTGAAAATACTTTTTTGTTGTTGAACTTTTTTAGTATTATAATTAAATCTAAAGATTTATTTTTTACATGGTCTACTTTCTCTGATGATATTTCTTTAAAAGTGGAATACTAAATACTTTTAAATCCTATGTCTCTGAATGTTTTTGTGTTATCTACCTTAATTAAAGTTCAAAATATCTAAAAAAGAAAAAAAAAACTAAGAAAAGTGAAACTATTTTTTACTTATGTATTATTTAAATACATGGGCAAATTTGCTTTGAGAGAAAAAATTTTAAATTTGATTGCGGAAAAAATATACAAAAAAAAAAATAAATAAAATAAAAATAAAGATACATTTTTCTTTTAAAAGTTATTAAATATTTTAAAATAAATAATTTTGTTTACCGCGAAAAGAAAGAACTATTTTTTTTTAAATTGAAAATAAAAAAGTATGCAAAAAGCGTTATTATTTTATTTATTTATTTGAACAGATGTTTGCAATTTCAAACATGGCTGAAATTTAAAATTTTCAACTTTTAAAAATAAATTATAATTTTTCTTCAACACTGGAGGAAGTAAAGAAATAATAGTAAATAGTAAAGGAATGCGTAAATAAATATACATTTAGAAATTTATATAAAAAAAATACTTATGAATCAAATACATGTGTAATTGTTTTGTTCCAGACTCCTGTTATTTACTGTGTTCATGACATCCCGCATGACTTTATTACATATTATCCTTTTTAGATATTATCGCTTTATAAATAATGCTTGAGATTAAAAGAACTTTTAAGTTTATAATTATTTTTTACCAAACAATTTGGCATTCTTTAAGCATAAATAAATAATAATAATTTTGTTTATCACGAAAAGAAAGAATTCTTTTTTGAAATTGAAAATAAAAAACTATGCAAAAAGTGTTATTATTTTATTTACTTAATCATTACATATTTGAGAAGGTGCCTGGAATTTCAAACAGGGCTAAAATTTAAATGTTTCAACTTTTAAAAATTAAATTTTTACTAGATGGAACCCGTCAACACTTGACGGAAAAAAATACTATAACAATTTCAGTAAAATAAGCTTCTTTATTATAAAATTAGCTCCTTTATTATTATGAAAAAGTCTTTTAAATATTTTATTTCAAAAGTTTTTTCCCCAGTGAAATACAGTACCATTTCCGATGCAAACTCCAAACAAACAATCCCTAAACAACTGTTTAATAAATTTTTACTAGATGGAACCCGTCAACACTTGACGGAAAAAAATACTATAACAATTTCAGTAAAATAAGCTTCTTTATTATAAAATTAGCTCCTTTATTATTATGAAAAAGTCTTTTAAATATTTTATTTCAAAAGTTTTTCCCCCAGTGAAATACAGTACCATTTCCGATGCAAACTCCAAACAAACAATCCCTAAACAACTGTTTAATAAATTTTTACTAGATGGAACCCGTCAACACTTGACGGAAAAAAATACTATAACAATTTCAGTAAAATAAGCTTCTTTATTATAAAATTAGCTCCTTTATTATTATGAAAAAGTCTTTTAAATATTTTATTTCAAAAGTTTTTCCCCCAGTGAAATACAGTACCATTTCCGATGCAAACTCCAAACAAACAATCCCTAAACAACTGTTTAATGCAAATAAGTTCGACATTACCGCCACATTCACCACTGTAAAAAGAAAATTTCATGGACCTATGAAGTATCACACAAATAGTATATTCCTACGTCCATATCATATTCAGTAAATAAAGCACACATCTCCCTCCCTGTGATAATGCAACCGAATGAACTTCTATGTGCATATGCATTGCATCTGTTCAAAGGCATCGTCGAAATTCGACGTTAAAAAAGTTTTAAAATGTTTAAATACTAAAAAGTTTTAAAATGTCCTCTTTAATCATTGTTCGTTTCAAATCCATATTTTCTAAAATGCATCCATTGTTTTAAGCTAATCAATTTTTATGTAAAGATGGAGAAATTTTTTTACAATAATAATGTACAATCTGCAGATGATGCAGATTTCTTATGTTTTCAAGTATAATTTATTTGTACGGTTTTTTCGGTCCCTTTCCATAATCATGATTATCCCGTTTCCACAGTCGTGATCTTTTCCCTCTTATATAGTCAAATACACCATGGATCTTTAAAATAATAATAAAATACAATTCCAAGCATATTCTGATGCAACACATACATCAACACGAATTCAACATGATATCAATTTTATATTGAGCATAAATTGAAAATCGGTTTTTTTGTTTGAGAGATTTCAGTCCAGCGCCAAAATGCTCTCTCTATCTTTTGGTTAATCTAGTTTTATGATTTATCATAGGGTTTTTTTTTAAATTCTTCACTTTTTATGTTGGTTAGGGAAATCAATTTCCAATTGTGGCAACTTTCCCAGGTGCTATTTTATATTACTGATGCAAACTGGCGGCCATTGTTGAGATAGCTTTGAAAAATAATTCATGCTTGAAAATTATTTAAAATGGTGTTAAATTAAGCGGCAGTTTTCAAATAAATTTCATTCGAAATTTAACATTTTTATAATTGATGATGTATAAATTCAAATTGTACGGTATTTAGAAGTTGTGTAAGCGCGATAAAAACAAAAGCGATAGCGCCGTTTGTTGTCACAATCGTTATACATTCTACTCTTTATAATGAAGAATTTAAAGATCGGTTAAAATTACGTCATGTTGACACAATCCTATAAATTTTTCTCTTTAGATTTATCAATGTAAAAATGTATTTCAAGATAAGCATAGTGTCACTTTCACAGGCGCAAACTCCTCACACGTACTTTATATACGTTGCTTTTATGCTTAACCACCTTGTATATAAATAAAAATATATTTTGCATTTAATTGCACTGAAAAAATGGCATCTGCCGTATACCCTGTCCAGATGGTGGCTCCTACCGCGACCTACGTAATACATAATAATACCTCGTACTCGATTGTTTTTCAGCTTCAAAGTTTGAGAAACATTAATCGTATTTTTAAACACATTGAATACATATACCCTTCATTTTCATACGATTTATAAGAATTTTGATACTTCTCCGTTATCCGGGTGACCACTTTCCATTAAGAAAATAACTATCGCCAAACTATATGATTTTAACGCCAAAAATGTATTATCGTGGCGTAAAACCCACTTTACGTCAAATGCGTTACACGTGCTTGTTATCTCATCAAGTGATGTTTAATTCGACGTTTAATGTATTTTTAATTATGTTTTACTGATTTATTAGTTAATTCATTAATTAAAATATAAATTACATCTTCGACAACATGATATTAAAAGCGAAAAATCATTTAAAAAATGTTGCGATGCGCAGTTACGTACAATAGATCAATTTTAACTGACGTCAAAAACAGCAGTTAAGAGAGATAATTAAGAAAAATAATTTAATTAAATAAATTTCCAAGGTTATTTTTTTTCTATTTTCATTAATATAGTGTAAATTTTATTGTTTAAAGTTACTGATAAATGATATTTTAGTGAATTGGGATTTTCCAAATTTATTTCTTTTTTTCTGAGATTCTAATGACAACCTTCCTCCATTTGTTTATTGGGCGCTACAGTTTGGCGAATAATTTGGTGATAGTTTCTTATATGGAAAGTGGTCGATGGGATAATGGAGAAGTACCAGAGTATTAACTAAGTCCGAACTAAGAAAAAATTTCCGACCAAATAATTGCATTTCTTTAAGAATTAAATTTTCTTATTTTTAATCTCCGAAAGAAACAATAATCATGGATATAATTAATTTTGCAATATGTGGTGCACCCTAACAATTTTGATTAAATCGGCACAGATGTCGCAGATGCATCGTGGTTTCTTTTTGGCGCCAAAATGACGATTTTTGCTTTGTATGGCAACTTGGTGTTAATAAAATTGAATACGTGTGTAAATAAATAAAATAGAATAATTTAAAATTAATGCAATTAATTGCGTGTGTTTAATAAAAATAATGTGTGAAAATTGGGTCATCATTGGTTTTCTCGCCAAAATAGCACAAAAAATAAATCGAACCAATCCCTGTGCGTCTGCGCGTCTGTGTGCGTCTGTGCGTTTCTGTTCCATGTAAGGGTATTTTTTATTTAATAAATAAAATTTATTAACGTTTAAAAACAAATTTATGAGTAATTTAATATTTATTAATCTTTTTGTATTAGCTTTAATGTTTCAGCAAATGATGTTAAAAGTAAAGAAATTGGTGACATTGATATTTTTATAACGTATTCGATCTTAGTTTACAATTCTACCTTGACCAGATAGCTTGAAGTTACGGTCAGAGACAGACTTCAATTTTATGAAAAGTTGCAGCATCCTCTGGCGATTGACTTTATGACGTCATAGCAGAAGTAAAATTTGAATTTAAAATTACGGCTAATTAATAAAATTTTCGAACAACGAATGTACGATAACAAATTTGCGTCCAAATATCTTTCATTTAAAAAAAGAATGATGTAATTTGATGCAGCAGTTTGTTTTCACGGACTATCGAAAGAAAACACTTAGCGTTTTAAATATATAGATGTTAAAATATTACCTAGTTGATATTAGCTAATGTCAAAAGATTGGCGAACCACAGAGTTTACAAAATAAACTCCATGCCTTGCAACAGTGGGAGTTGCCGACTTTATGACGTCATAAGCAGTGGTAAAAGTTTAATTGAAAATTACGGCTAATTAATTAAATTTTCGAACAAACGAATGTACGATAACAAATCTGTGTCCAAATATCTGTCATTAAAAAAAAGAATGGTGTAATTTGATGCAGTAGTTTGTTCTCACGGATTGTCAAAAGAAAACGCTTAGCGTTTTAAAGATATAGATTTTTCATAAATTTTGGTGTAAGAAAAACTAAGAAAAGGAATAATAATAAATAATAAAGGAATGCATAAACAAATATACATTTAAAAACTTTGTAAAAAATACTTCTCAGAGATATTTCTGAAAATCAAATATAGCATGTATACTTTTTTCCTTTTATGTACTTTTTACATAATATCACGCATGATTATCTTACTTATTTTCCGTTTTAGATATTATCGCTTTCAAAATAATGGTTAAGATTAAAAGAGATTTTTGAGTTTATGATTATTTTTCAACGATAATTTTGTCATTCCTTAAGCGTAAAAAATATCGGTTTACTAGTTCAAAATGTTTATGAGTAAAGAAAAGAGAAACAAAAAACGAAAAAAAAATGTTTCTGGAACTTTCAAAACTTTCCAAAAAATAAGCACACAAATACGATTTTAAAAGAGTTTTTTTTTTTTTTTTTTTTTTTTTTTTTCAGTGGCGAATTCCTAACAGCATAAATGACGACGAATGTCATAACCATAATTACGTTTTTACTTTCATTTACTGCAAAAGCGTTTCAACATTCGCAATGATGGTGTGAAAGAGAAAATGCCATTATTTCTGAATGTAAATTCTGAGTGTAATATCTAGCATCTGCTTTATTCTCATTAAAGTTTGTTTATTTTTAAAAGAAAATTTTGTCATTTTCACCAAATCTATTTTTTTTCCCAATAAAAGGAACGCTACACTTAAATTTATTTTAGATAAATAAGTTGTTCGCGAAGTTTCAAAGTAAAAATGAAAATAATATTTTGAAACTTTTAACTAAATGTAATTTAAATACTTTAGAAAATTTTAAAATCAGAAAATATTTTAAAGGAATATTTTTTATTTTTTATTTGATTTGATCATTTATAATTTCTGCTACGTTGTGATTGTAATGAACTACTAATTTAAATATCTGAGAATTTCCTGAAACGTGGCAACTATTTTTCCAAATAAAAAAACAGAAAAATAAATCGATCAAGTGTGAGTATAACTCATGCTGAAAGGTTTCCATACTTAAAATTTATTAATTAGTATTTATTAATTAATAAACTCTTACTTACCCTATTTTTTAATAATTTTAGTTTCAGTAGATTCAGAAATAGGAAGGTGTGGGGTGCGGGAGATATATTTTTGGAGGACACTTTCGACAATATCTCTGAAAATATAATACTTAAAATTAAAACAAATATATTTTTGAGTTTGGTGTTACGAGATCTTTTGAACAATACCCTACACCAGGGGTCGGAAGTAGCGCGCTACAATAGAGAAACTACAGTAGTTGCTACTTTATACAGTAGTTTGCAGTGTAAAGCGCTATATTTTAAACAATGTAGTGTAGCGAGTAGCGCGATGCAAAAAATCAGTAGTTTGTAGCGAGAAACCGGCGCTACTTTTAACGCTACTTCATGGGGAAAATGTGCTATACTGCAAATCACGTAGCCGTAACTTGCTTCTTTTTTGCAAATTTTGTTCTGTTGAACAAGTTTTGAATGTCAGCTGCAGTGTATAGCCACGCATCGCATGAAATCATAGACTTTTTCCATTGACACTTGCTGCTAAAATCAAGTACTAACACACCAAAATAATTCATTTTCTTTCTGTCAGTTCTTATCTATTTACTCGCTATTAGGTCTTCATGTTTTTATGTTGGTATTCTTATTATTCGGAATCGCTTTATTTACAGATTTTTTTCTTGTTTGCATTTAGACTAGAGTTGTTTTTCTGTAATATTCTAGATCATAATAACTCTCTTAATTTTGCTACGAAATTTGCAATGTGTGTATAAACTAACATTTTGGAGACAAACACAAAACATTTTTTTGTATGTTATCTTTCTTAATTATTTTAATGCCCTCTCGGTTCTGCCTCATTTATTCTGCCGCAGTGATCTTATCTCGGCAGATGCAATTTCCAGTGTAAACTGAACCCTTTGACAAAATCTGAAAGTAGCGAAGTAGTGACAACTTTTGAAAAGTAGTTTGTAGTCGCTATTTTCAAATACAAGTAGTTGTAGTTGTAATTAACCACATTTTCGATAAAGTAGTTGTAGTTGTAGTTCGCTACAATAAAAAAGTAGTTTTTCTGACCCCTGCCTACACGATATATATATATATATACTATATATATATACATATATACTATACATATATACTATATGTATATATATACTATATATATACATATATATATATATATATATATATATATATATATATATATATATAATATATATATATATATAATAATTTCTTGCGTAATAATAATAATAATCAAGTAATTAATTAATATCTTGTCTAATTATTTACAATTTTTTCAGAAAATCATTATCAATAATCCTTGGATAACTCGACGTCGATATGTACCTTGAATGCCCCTAAACTTTCCTACTGACCGCCCTCAAAGTAAAGTTTGTGTGTAACGGAAGGTCCAATTTTCTCAGAAACTATATGTGACCTAGGATCATTGCTATAGTTTTCCTGCAAGGTTTAAATAAACTACTACTACCCCTAATTTTTTCATAACTTTTGTTCAGTAGATTTGGAAAAATAGGGAGGGAACCTATTTTTGCAGTAAATTTTTCTCGATATTTCTGAAAATATAATACCTAAAATTAAAACAAATATATTATGGAGTTCGGCGTTAGGAGATCTCTCACACCATACCCGCTCGCATATACAAAAATAATTTTTTTTCAAGTAACTTAATTAGCCCATTAATTTTTTCCTAAACATATTTGTGAATGGCTAATAATCTATAAATATGTGGATCAATAGACGTTATAACTCTCCCAAGTTTGAAATTTCTACGTTTCATAGTTTACGAGAAAAATGATTGTGACAAACGGACAGACGGACACACCAGTGTTCTTATAATGTTCCATTATTACTTACTTACGGAACACCAAAATTAAAAAAACACTAAAATAATAATTTGAATGGGTTTATTTATAGAAGATTTTATTTCGTGGCATAGATTGTAGTTCACAATATTCTTAGTAACTCGAATTGTATGCACTGTGTAAAAGGAGAAATGCTTCTTTATCTAGGAAAATATAAAATAACCACGAACGAAAATTTACAGTAACCTGTTCCGATGTACCCGCGTTTCCGGAAAGCGTTCTTTATCATTAAAAACATCACAAATCAATACATTTACGAAATTTAAAGAAAGAATTATAAAAACAAACTTTCTTTGCTGTCACCTCTTTTCGCAAACGTTAACGAGTAGTTTTTAAAGTGTATTAATCAGTTTTCTGAAACAAGATTTTTGGATTTTATGATGATATCAATTCGCAAGTAAACATGTTAATGTTAAACGAACATCTTTTCAAGACAAACCTGATAAATTAACAGCATTAACATTAACATAAAAATTAATATTATTGTGTCACACTTGCCATTACAAATTCAGTTACGCAGCTGAAAATATTTAATAGAGAACTGAAAGTCACCTATAAATGGTTATTTCGGTTTAAGAAAACTGATTAATTATATGGGTCGCCCAAATGAAAGTGGCACTACAGTTGGTTTGAAAAATGGTTTAATGGTATTAATATAAATTAGTATACACAATAAAAAATGATACAGACGTAACAGAGAGACTACACAAAGTCACATTGTAAGTTGAAACAAGTGTCCCAGCGGTCAACGATACGATGGATACCCTGGGTGAAGAAGTTCCGGGGTTGGTTGTGGAACCAATTTTCAACGGCAGCTTAAACCTCATTATAGTCGGCAAATCGCTGTCCCATCAGAGCTTTCTTGAGTGGCCCGAAGATGTGGTAGTTTCACGGCGAAAGGTCTGAGCTGTAAGGGGGATGTTCGAGAACCTCCCAGCGGAAATGCCGTAACAATGTTTGGCACGCCACAGCCACATGAGGACGAGCATTATCATGCAAGAAAATTTTGTATTCGACAATAGATTTCACTAGCACTCATATTTTCCGCTGTTAAAAATTGCACGACGCACTTTGGCACCGTTTGGAGGCATTCATGATGCAAAATATGCCTTTTAACGTGTTTCTACGCTATCACACACGCATCTGGCGGGATCTGACTATATCGCATGCATTCCCAGCACTCTGCGATCTCTATAGGAACATGCAGAGTCATCTTTCTCTTCAAATGGCGGAGTTATTACAGCAATGCCACTTTCATTGGGTTGACCCTTATACATTATAAAAACTACTCGAAAAGATTTCTGAAAACCAGTGACAACAAAATAAATTTTGTTTGAAACATTTCTTTAAATCTTGGAAATACATTCATATTTAAGATTTCTAAAGATGAAAAAAAGAGAGTTTTTGGAAGAGGTTATTGTATATTTTCGTACGTGGTTATATTATATTTTCGTAGATTAAGAAACGTTTGTCTCTTTTACAGTGTATTTATTGAACAGAAAAAAATGAGTAAAATAACATTATTTATACCGTGAAGATATTTTCGGTAATTAACAAATGTTGTATTATTTATTTATCCTAAATATCTAAAAAATTCAAATAAATTACATTAAACTAATTTATTTAAAAAAATGAAATTGTCTTTTTATATACTAAATAATCAGTATTACACTGTTCTTTAATTAAAAAAATTGGTTGTCAATCGTAGTGTAATAATATCTTAATTGATAAAAATTTAATCTTATTTCAGTTTAAAAAAAAATCTTAATTATATTCTTTTTTATTTATAAAATAAATGTTTTATATATATATATATATAACTAAGCTCTTTTGTTAATAAATTAAATTTTAATTAACAAAAATGACGCATTGTTTCTTCCTTTGACTTACATTAAAATAAAGCTGATTAAACAGTTGAACAATGAAAGCCTTAACAATACCTTGCGTGACAATTATTATAAAAATAGGTATTTAAATTGTGTTCTTTATTGTGAATAAAACATTTAATTATTTAGCAAAACTTAATGTACTAGAATATTAATGCTAGTGATTTGTTGTTATTGTTTCATATCATAATGTCTGAATTTTAATTATTTTCAATTACTTTTTTTAACTGAGTTAATTTAGTGAATTCGCTTTTGTCAAACAGTGAAATTATAATTTAATAAGATTTGAAAAAAGTGAAATCCATTTTAAGCATGGATGAGAAAAGGCTATTATTGATGAAAACTCAATACCTGAAAGTATTTAGCGTAAAACAACATTTAAGTAAATAGATGTTATGACCTTAAAAAAGGAAAAAAGAAGAAAAGAATTTGGCGATAGATCTCGGTCGCTTGGCGATTCATCCTTGGGGGCCGCTATAACACGAAAGTACCAAATTTACAATCTTGTAATGGAAACAGAAACAAAAATATTTTGTCAGGTCCTTCCTACAATAACTTTAACTCTTATTTAGATTGATGTCTGAGCTAAAAGGTATTTTGAAGAAATGAATGTTGAAGACCACGTTTTTTGCATTATTAGACGAATTCTCATCCGACGTCAATTTTTGAATTCGGCTATTTTCATATCTGATAGTTGCATCTATCCTTTTTGTAACTTTAAATTTTTGTAACGATTTTTTGCCAATCTATTGCCTATTCAAAGAAACATTCTTCTAAAGTTACAGAATTTCGTTAAAAACGCTTAAAAAAATAAAGTGACGACGTGAAACAAAATCACGACGTCAAATAAAGTGACGACGTCAAGAGGTCCATTTTCGACCGAAAAAAACAACCATTTTCCCAATGGTTAAAAAGAAAAAAAAAGGAGAACAATTTAATATAACCAAGAATGAAAGTATACAATAACATGTTCCGAGATACCAACGATTCCGAAAAGCATTATTTATCTTAAATAAATCGGTCAGCGGCGAGTATACTCCGTGCTCAAAGAGTTTCGTACATTTAATTTATTAATTAATAAACTACTCCTACTGGTTTTTTATAATTTTAGTTTCAATAGATCTGGAAATAAGAAGGGGGGAGTGACATATTTTTCCACTATACTTTTTAAACGATATCTCTGAAAATATAATACCAAAAATTAAAACAAATATATTTCTGAATTCGATGTTACGAGATCTTTCGAACAATACCCTACATGATATATAAAAATAATTTATTTACAAGTAGCTTAATTAATATATTGGCTAATTACTGACATTTGTTTTCAAAAATCATTATCAAACATCCTTGGATGATTCTGCGTTGGTTCATACCTCGAGCGCCGGTCAACTCTCCCTCTGACCACCCGGAAAGTAAAGTTTGTGTGTAAAGGAAAAATGTGTTTTTCTCAAAACCTATTTTACATAGGAAAATCGCTAACGTTTTCCTGCAAAGTTTAAATAAGCTCCTACTACCCCCTAATTTTTTTCATAATTCTAGTAGATTCGGAAATAGATGGAAGGAGATATTATTGCAGTGCATTTTCAAAGATATCTCTGAAAATATAATACCTAAAATTAAAACAAATATTTTTTTTATTTGGGTATTACGAGATCTTTCACACGATATACAAAAGGAAAACTTTTTTTTTCAAGTAACTTAAGGTATCTGACTACGTTTAAAAAGTGGTTTTCGAAAAGATTTTATTACATTTTATTAAAGCCCAGCTTTGTACCTTTCCAAAACTGTTTTTATTTTTACTGTACGATAAATAGAACCGGAGTTGTAGCGGTTTTTATAATACTCAATAGCTGTCAGTCAAACCGGAAGTACTGTTTAAAAGACCGGAAGTATTTAAAGGTACTAACTGGGAAGGGCGAATCAAAATTATGGCATTCTAGACATAAACAAAGGCTCAGTTCTTAAAAAAATGTGTATGGCTCATAAAAAATTTTAAGTTTAGATGCATATTACTGTGCAAATTCTTGTAGTAAAACATAAATCTAAACTTTAAATGCATTTTTTGGAAAATGTAATTTTTGGTGAAAATTCCATACTCAAAACATGATTTCTCAAAAAGTTATTGGAATATCACTATGAAATTTAAATTGCCTGTTATTTACACTATTGTGAAGGCAATGAATTAAAGATTTAATTTTAGAATAAATATTTTTTGTTTTATAGATGTTTCATGGAAAGACATTGATGAATTTTATTAAAATCAGCATGTAAAAAGGTTCGATATGCTATAATTTTTGAAACATTTAAAATATCTCTTAGATTTTAGTTCATTGCCTTCACCAAAGTCATAAGTATGAAGTGTAAAAAGGACATTAAGATACATACAATATATTTTTCTATAGCGTGTTTTGCGTATTGGGCCATATTTCGCTAAATTTTACCACAAAATCTCCCATTTACCAAAATTTCACCAATGAATGAAATATTTTTTGCTTTTTTTTCCAGTTTCTAGTCATAATATTAATAAAAATAAGTTAAAAAAATAATTAAATAGCTTTTTTGGAAAAAATTGCTCCGTACGTAGTCAGGCACATTAATTAGACTCCTAAATTTTTCCTAAACATATTTATGAATGGCTAATAACCTGAAAATATGTGGGTAAAGATGCTTTATAACTTTTCCAAGTTTGAACTTTCCACGTCTCATAGCTTACGAGAAAAAGGGCTGTGATAGACAGACAGACACAGGAGTGATCGTATAATGTTTCCGTTTTCACTTTTATGTACGGAACACTAAGAGCTTCACAAATCAATATATTTTCGAGATTTAAAGAAACATTTATAAAAGCAAAGTTTGTTTTCATGCCACTGATTTTCGGAAAGGTTATCGAGTATTTTTGAAAATGTTTTAATCAACAATCTGTCAAGAAGTGTGTTAATCAACAAGTGTATTAACCTCTACCCGTATTATCGGTTTTTTAAAACGGGTGCATGTTCAACAAATATCTTATACATACAAACATGATAAATTAACAACATTAACATTAACATAAAGATTAATATTATTGTCACTTGCATGTATAAATTCAGTTGCGACGCTTAAAATAGTAAATAGAGAATTCAAAGCATTACTAAAAACTGATATTTCAGTGTGAAAAAGCTGAATAAATTACTATACAACTACTCTGAAACGTTTGTGAAAGTCAGTGGCGACAAAGGAAACTTTGTTTTCATAAATTACTCTTTAAATCTGGAGCATATATTGATTCTAATGGTTTCTAAAGCTAAAAATGGTTTTCAGAATCGTGTGTAACTTGGAAGAGGGTCTTATACATTTTCATTCGTGGTTATGTTATATTTTAGTAAATTAAGAAATATTTGTCTTTTTACCTACCCATCATACGTAGTATAGGGTATGTCTTGTAATCGTTTTGAAAATAGAAAAAACATTTTTGACGGATTTACACTTTCAGACACTAGGGATTCCGAAAACAAATTTTTAGAAAAAAAAATTGCCGTCCGTCTGTATGTGTGTCTGTGCGTGTGTCTGTAAACGCTCTGTCTAGCGAACAAATTGAGATACAGACTTGAAACAATTTGGTGTGTACTTAGTATGTAATAATCAGAAGCAACTTATTGAATTTCAGTAACCTCGACTATCCGAAACTATTTTTTTCGGACTCTCGAAATATTCGTTCTGATAAAAGGTATATAAAATTTTTCAAAATTGTTTATTTTAAGGAGGGAATATAAAAAACAATAAAAATACATACATTTTGCATAAAGAATGAAGTCGATGAGATAATGAGTTGCAGAGATATTTGTAAGCCTATTTCCACACTCTTCGATTTTTCATGACACTGTATTTCATTCGAATTTCAATTCAAAGATATATTTTAATTGGAAATGAGACGCGTAATCCGACGCAGTAAACCGTTAGATAATATAATTATCATTTTTAGAGTTATAAGGATGTTTCTTTTACGCAATTCAGTAATAGAGCATTTAAAGTTAATGACGTCATCAAGCCACGATTTTATTCGAATTGCAATGCATTTTATGAATAGTTTACACATGTTTTATTTTCACATTTTATATTATGCCTATCCATGATTGGTAAGTGTTATGGTGGCCCCCAACGACCAGTTTTACATTGTATTTAATGAACAAAAACGAGTAGATTAACATTATTTATATCCTGAGGATATTTTAGGTAATTAAATAATGTTGTGTTATTTTTTTTTATTAAAAATCTAAAATTAAAAATAAATTGCATTAAACTAATTTATTAACAAAAAATTAAATTGTCTTTTTATGTATTGATATTATACTCTTCTTTTTTTAATTAAAAAATGATTGTCAAGCTTAGTGGAATAATATCTTAATTGATAAAAATTTAATCCTATTTCAGTAATAAAAAGTTTAATTATAGTCTCTTTTATTTATAAAATAAATAACTTTTTTAATACAAATATCTTTTGCTAATATAATAAATATTAATTACCAAAATTGATGTATTGTTTCTTTGTTTGACTTGCTTTAGAATAAAGCTGATTAAAAAATGGAAGTATGAAAGCCTTAAAGATACCTTGCGTAACAATTATTATAAAATAGGTATTTAAATTGCTTTTTTTTATTGTGAATAAAAAAAATTAATTATTTACAAAAACTTAATGTACAAGAATATTAATGCTGGAGATTTTTTGTTATTGTTTCACGTCATAATCTCTGAATTTTAATTACTTTCAATTACATTCTTTTTTAACTGAGTTAATTTAGTTAATACGTTTTTGTCAAATAGCGAAAATATAATTTAATAAAATTTGAGAAAAGCGTAATCCATTTTAAGCATGGATGATAAAAGGCTACTATTGATGAAAACTGAATACATCAATGTATTTAGAGTACAGTATTTATGTAAAATACTGTTATGTATTGGGAGAAAAAAAACTTACATTTTTAAATCTAAAAAAATTTAATATAACCAAGAACGAAAATATACAATAACCTGTTCCGAGGTACCAATGATTCCGAAAAATGTCCTTTATCTTTAGAAACTTCATAAATAATTTTGAGATTTTTGTATTTTTGAGATTTAACCCCCTGACCTCCAAGAAAAAAGGCAAAATTGTAATGTTGTTTACTCTGTAATTTTTTTAAATGCGAAAAAAAGATGATTTTTCCAACATGATATAAAAAGGTTAATTATGTATATAAATATAACTCTTATGACTATTTATCATTACTCAGTCTTTTAAAAGTGCATTATATTAATTTAAACTAGCGGCCCTCCCACGCTTTGCTTCGGGTTAACCTTGAAAACCTTCATCTCTTTGTGTTTTCTGTAGACCTTTTTAATGTGTACAATAATTAGTACATTATTTTGATAAATCTTGTAGGGTTCAGCCTGCGTTTGCAATGTATAAGCGGAAAAAATGAAATTATTTACGACATCACATTAAAAACCTCAAAAATAACAGTATTTCTCCACTATTTAATGGATGTTATTATACATATAAACCTTCCTCTTGAATCACTCTATCTATTAAAAAAACCGCATCAAAATCCGTTGCGTAGTTTTAAAGATTTAAGCGTACATAGGGATATAGGGACAGAAAAAGCGACTTTGTTTTATACTATGTAGTGATAATGCTGCTATTGATGTGAAACTTACAGCTTAGTGAACGGATATATTAGTTCAGGTCAATCAGAAGGTTAAAGAAACATTTATAAAAGCAAAACTTTCTTTTCATGTCACTGATTTTCGGAAACGTTAATAAGTATTTTTTAAAGTGTATTAATGAACAATCTGTCAAGAAGTGTTTTAATCAACAAGTGTATTGATCTTAACCCGGATTATCGGATTTTAAAACGGGTTCAGGTTCAACAAATATCTTATACAGACAAACATGATAAATTAACAACATTAACATTAACATAAAGATTAATATTATTTTGTTACACTTGCATGTATAAATTCAGTTGCGACGCTTAAAATATTTCATAGAGAATTCAAAGCATAATAAAAACAGATATTTCAGTGTGAGAAATCTGATTAATATACTATACAACTACTCTGAAACATTTGTGAAAATCAGTGGCAACAAAAGTAAGTTTCTTTTAACTCTCGAGCATATATTGATTTTCAAGGTTTCTAAATATAAAAAAGGATTTTGGAATCGTGGGTAACTCGGAAGAGGGTATTGTATACAGGGTGTATCTGAAAAAGTGGGAAAAACTTTACGGTGTGATAGAACGCAGCTATACGAGCACATTTCCTCATGGAATGTATGGCCGCGCGAGCCGCTAGGTGGCGTTGTTAACGGTATGACAATTTCTTACGAGAGGTGCTGCCGGAGCTGCTGCGTCCGATTACAACCCCCATCAGGTCAAGAATGTGGCTTCAACCTTCAACACGACGCACAGTCGGGCAAAATCCCTAAAAGCTGACCAAAATCGAAAAATAAAGTTACTATTTCGGGAATTTTGATTATACAGTTGGCTAGAATAATGTTTGGAGGGTCAGAATCTGTATTTAGAAAAAGGTTTTCTCATTTCTCTGACAATAAGCATCATTTCAAATGTGACGTTTGGGGAAGTATCATCTGAGGTGAACAAAGAGAGCAAAATAGTGGTTCCTCTAAACACGTGCTACATTTTTCCATATCGTCCAATTTTAATTCTGTAAAATGGATTCACACGATGATGGTGTGTAAATTATTAGCATACATTAGAAAAATTATATTAAGCGCATAAAAATTAATAGTGTCATGATTATTTTTAAAAAATATAATTTTTTTGTTTTCAAACATCAGAAAGTTTTCAAACATCAGAAAGTTTTCAAACATCAGAAAGTTCCGCAGTGTTCCGCGATGAAATTTAAGGAGATGATGTCCTGAACTATTATCTAATGAATAATAAAAAAAAAACAGCTGCCAAAAACTGCCATTTTACATTTCGTGCAGGTTTTTGCAACAACAAGTAGAAATGTCACTTTTACTTACAATCATACGTAGTATAGTGTAAGTCTTGTAATCGATTTAAAAATCGAAAAAAAAAAATTTGACTGATTTACACGTTTCAGACACTGGAGACTCAAAAAAACATATTTTTAGAAAAAAAAAAATTGCCGTCCGTCTGTGTGTCTGTATGTCTGCGTGTCTGTGTGTCTGTAAACGCTCTATCTCCCCAACAAATTGAGATAGAGGCTTGAAATTTGATATGTACTTAGTATGTAATAATGGGAAGCAGCATTTTGAATTTCAGTAACCTCGATTATCCGGGAACTATTTTTTTCGGACTCTCGAAATATTCGTTCTGATAAAAGGTACATAAAATTTTTCGAAATTGTTTATTTTAAAGAGTGAATATAAAATACAATTAAAAAACAGAAATTTTGCATAAAGAATGAAGTCGATCGGATTATTAGTTGCCGAGATATTTGTAATCCTATTTTACACACTCTTCGATTTTTCATGACCCTGTATATCATCCAAATTTCAACTGAAAGATGTATTTCAATTGGAAATTAGACGCTTAATCCGACGCAGTAAATTCTTAGTTAATATGATTATCATTTTTAGAGATATGAGGATGTTTCTTTTACGCAGTTCAGTAATAGAGCATTTAAAGTTTATAACGTCATCAAGCCACGATTTCATTCGAATTGCAATACATTATATAAGTAGTTTACACATGTTTTATTTTTATATTTTATATTATGCATATCCATGATGGGTAAGTGTTACAGTGGTCCCCAACGACTAGTTATTAGTCGCTTCAAAAATTCTGAAATTGTAAAAGAGTAGTGCTTGTGTTAGAAGATAATTTTATTGTCAGAGTTGCTGTGGTCTTCTTACAAAGTTGAGTGGCAGCAGTTCTTTGTGCAAAGTTATTTTTCGGAAATGGCAGCGTTTTTGTATTATTGGCGTGTATAATTATATTCTAAACAAGAGTTCTGTAAAAAAAAAAAAAAAAAAGAAAAAAAAAAAGAGGGTTTAATTAAAGTGTGATACAGTTCTTTTTTTTCTCTTTGTAGGGCTCGAGCTCAAAGTAAAAATTTCACTTATTTACAAATTGAAAAAAAAAAAATTGCTATTTGAACAAGAAGGTTGTAGTCTAAGTTTCTTAAAATGTTTTACAACCCTTTGAAAATCAGTTTGAAACGGGAATGAGTTGTTATTGATAAGAATATTAAGCAAAATATTCTGTGTGATTCTTAAGCGTTTGCATGGTCGATATTATTAATATATAGAAACTGTGGGCTATCCCTTATCTATCCTCGCTTTTTATTTGACATTCTTTTCCAGAATGACCGGAAAAAAGTGTTTAAGTCTTTCTGCCGCAGTTGTGCAATGATATTTTAAAAGAATAAGAATTTTGAGTTTTGTCATATTTCTGCCAGTGGTTGGGTATAATTAAAAAAGTTCCCAATTTAAACCGATTTTCCGGGATATGAAAATCCGGAAATGTTATCATGAGGGAATGTTTACAGTGAATACCATTTCTACATAAGAAGAGATTTTTAAATGAGAAAATTATTCTTGAAACAATTAAAAAATGTTATTAACAATTTTCTACTGCATGCTTTCGGTATCTATTCTAATTCACCATTTTTGCTTTTAATTTTAACTTTTGAATCGTAATTTGCATTCTTCAAAGCACCTGTATCCGAAATTTCATACAAATTGAATAGCTTTCAAAACATTTAAATTTTTAGTTCGTCATATTGGATTTCCCATTTTGATTTTTTTTAATTTTAACTACGGAATCGTAATCAGCATCCTGAAAAACACTTGTGTCTGAAGTTTCGTCCAATTTGAATACATTTTCATAATTTGGCCAGCTTTTCGGTATTTTGCCCCATTGTGCGACGGTGCGCCTGCACTCTTTTCTTTGGATGTGCGAAACACTTTAGATGCAACGTTCCCAGGGCGTTGGATTGGTCGAGGTGATCCCATAGCTTGGCCACCAAGATCGCCGGATCCCTCGTGTTTGGATTTTTTACTGTGGGCCATATAAAATGCCTAATCTACGAGTGCTCCATTGAAACCAATATGTATCTAGTCGCCAAGATTGCCGTTGTTGGCGGGGATATTCGGGAAATGCCTGGTGTCTTCGCAAATGATGCGCCTGTCCCTATCCCGCAGGTGTAACGCGTGCATTACAGCTGGCGGAAGATCTTTTGAGCAATTTCTTTGATTATGTACATTAATTACATTGCTGTTAATTTTTTTTTCTGAAGTAATTCCTCTAATTCATGTGTTAATTCTTTAACTCCGACAGTAGAAAACCCCCTTTTAACTTCTCGCCGCTTGCGTTCCGACAATACATTCTATGACGAAATTTGCTCGTAATAGCTGCGTTCTATCACCCCGTAAAATTTTGCCCAATTTTTAAGATACATCCTGTATTTTCGTTCGTGATTATGTTATGTTTTCGTAGATTAAGAACTTTTTTTTTTTTTTTTTGCAGTGTATTTATTTAAGAAAAACGAGTAAAATTAGCGTTAGTGATATCAAGAGGATATTTTAAGTAATTATCAAATAATGTGTTATTTTATTCTTAAAATTCTATAATTAAAAATAAATTTCATTAAACTAATTTATTTAAAAAAATAAAATTTATCTTTTTATGTACTAATCTATTTGATACAATCTGTATTATACTCTTCTTTGTTTAATTAAAAAACTGGTTGTCAAGCGTAGTGGAATAATATCTTAATTGATAAAAATTTAATTATTTTTCAGTAAAAAAAAAGTTTAATTATATACTCTTTTATTTATAAAATAAATAACTTTTTTAATACAAAGCCCTTTTGCTAATATAATAAATTTTAATTAACAAAAATGATGTATTGTTTCTTTGTTTGACTTGCATTAAAATAAAGCCGATTAAAAAAAGGAAGTATGAAAGCCTTAAAGATACCTTGCGTAACAGTTATTATAAAAATAGGTATTTAAATTGCTTTCTGTATTGTGAATAAAATATTAAATTATTTACAAAAACTTAATGTACAAGAATATTAATGCTGGTGATTTTTTGTTATTGTTTCAAGTCATAATCTCTGGATTTTAATTACTTTTAATTGAATTCTTTCAATTTGAATGCAGTTAATTTAATAAATGTGTTTTTATAAAATAGCGAAAAACTAGATAGTGTTCATTTTAAACACAATTGAGAAAAGGCGGCTATTGTTGAGACCTGAATGCATATTTAAGGTGAAACATTGAAGTAAAGAATTGTTATACCGTTTTGAAATGTCGAATTAAACTTAAAGTAAAATGAAATCAAGGTGTTTAAATGAAATGAAAATCCCTTTCTAATCTTGAAAAGCACCTTCTAATAAAAATCCCTTTCTAATGTTCACTTTTAATAAAAAATAGCGTTTTTAATTAAAGTAATATCATTATTAATGATTTCATAAATGTAGAACTAGAATTTACGGAAACAGTTTTTATCTAGTTTAATGTGATATCTCTTACAAAAAATGATCATGTACCGGATGTTTAAGTTCCAGTATGACGTCATGGTGTACTCCGCTTGTATTCACTATATGGAAAATCATTTGAAAAATCAAGAGAAGAAAATTTTTCAACTAGATAAATCGATAAACCATCTTCAAGGTTGGAGTTCCATAGTAGAGGTTGGTTTTGAGTCAGGTTCATTCTAATTGTTTTGGGTTGGATTTTTATTCTTGCGGGTTGGATTTGGCAGCCCGTTTTTCAAACGATATTCTATAATATTGCTTCAGAGGGAAAACTATAATTGAATATCAATTAGTATATATGTATGTTCATCTTTCTACATGAAGGATAAAGTTGATATTTCAGATATAATTATAGAGCTTCTTACAAGTTTCCCCAATTGCATTGAAATGTTAATTAATTTTCTTCCATTTCGGGTCAAGGTCGGGTTGAATTGCGTCATCATCGGGTTGGGTGTTTTATCAACGAATTTGTTTTCGGGTTCGGGATATCGTCGATTGCACGTCAAACTATCGAATGTGAAAAAGTGCATTTTTTATTACTTTTAACCCCTTAATCGTCGCGCTCGATAACTGTAAGCTACTTTTTAAAAATTCAGATTGCTTGATTACCACCAGTTTTTTTTAAATAGAAATATTTGCCTTATTTAATGGGTAGATAAAATAATGCGAGAATAAAGCCAATTATGCTATTTTAAAAAACTGGTGGGAATGAAGCAATCTGAATAAAACAGGCGTAGCCTAGGCTGCCCGTGAATGTCTCGGGCACGACGATTAAGGGGTTAATAATTGGCCGATTGTCACCACTAAATTTTATTAGAATTATTCACCTAGTAAGAATATTGATAAAAATTTTGTGAAGAATAGGGTTGCCAGTTTGGCCCTCTTTTTTATTCAAAGATGCCAAATTCATACCGTAAATTTTGAGAAAAAAAATTCTTCATGTAAGCACGAAATGTTTGTCATTAAATAAATCAAATATTTCTATTTGAAATTTCTCGGACGGATTCGGAATTTTATAATAAAAAAGAGGTCAAACTGGCAACGCTGGTGATGAATATTATTAACATTTAGTGGAGACAAACGGCCCATTTTTAAATTTAATTAAATATGCATTTTTTCACATTCGATAGTTTGACATGGTAGCGACTATTTCTTCAAATAGAATTTTTGGGTTCGAATTGGGTAAACCCTGACACATGCAGGACCCCAATTCGGATAAGAATAAAGTGTTGCCGAAAAAATAGGAAGTAAGAGCCAATCTCTTCAAATCTGTTTTATCCTTTTTTTTATTAAAAATTACTTGTTAATGGTACATTCCTTTTATGTTTTTATGTTGAGCTTATATGTTTAAATCGTCTTGTATTTCTTCTTTTGCAGAAAATCTACATTGTCGATATTGAAAAATGATTTATAGGTGAATTAAAAAAATACTCTGTAGGAGAAGATGAAATCTTCTAAAAAATATTATCTGTGAAACCGAAATTTACCGGAAGCCGTAAAAATAATTCCATTAAATAAAGATCTGTATTTTATCTTCCAAAATATATCTTATAAAAAAAAATACACTTTTTAGGTAAAATATCTGAAATTTCTTTTTTAAATGGGCCATCGTATATGATAAAAGAATGGGCAGGTATCCCTTTTTTATACCGTCATTTTGTGTTACGTAAATCATTACACATTTCACCAATGAAATTCAACAAACAAAAAGTAAGATTTAGGTAGAATAATGCCTTTACTATAATAAAATTCTAAAGTAGCCAATCCAAAAATCCAATGTGGCCTTCTTTTTTATGTAAACTCCTGATATTATCTCACAACCGATGTTGAATATATTGAAAAAAACATTTGGAAGTCTACCGTGAAAAAATATACATTAGTACTACCATGGAAATATGTACATTAATTTACGCACAAGCGTGCACCAAATTGTTCAAAATACTGCTGATATTTATTGGAGTATCGTTAACTTTAGACATAGAAATAATGCACTATAAATAAGGACAATTTCACCGGATAAAGTATTCTGATAATATATTCTCAAAATTTGCAAATCTTCAATAAAATGAATTCGCTTGATAATGGTATGTTCTGGATGCAGTGCTTTTGCGTAAAATTAATTGATTTCTTGTAACCTAGGATGATTTAATGTGTTATAATTTTGTTTACAATATTTTCATCCTATTATGTGTGTTAATTTTTACAATTTTATATCGAACCAAATTAACTTTAATTTCATTCATTTCGATATTGCTGAAGTTGGTGGCCATGCTGTGGTGTCTGATTATGCAAAATTATGTCCAAAATTTATTGAAGGCTTATTTTCGGTGGTTTCATATGCAATATATGAAATCATAATTAAGTATTAATCTTTTGAACTATTTTCGTTGCACGTATACGATAATTTCCATGACTTTTCAGTTTATCGCTAAATATTTCTTACTTTAGTTACTTTAAAATATTCTTGTCACCGTCATTTCTAACGGGCATTCATTTATTAACGAAAATTCAAATATTTTTTGAGAGAATCTTGTTTTAAGTATTAATTATATTTTTAAAGCTGCAAATTTGGTTTAAATATAAAAATTGCAAACGTGCATGAATTTAATTACTAAACGAGCTTACTATGTATTGCATTATTTTTTTAATTATAATTATTTATAATTATAATTAATTATAATTATTATTTTTATTTTCAATATATTGAGAAATTTGGAGTTTATTTCAATATATTTTACCGTAAAGATTAAAAAAAAAAAAAAAAAAAAAACACTGAATATTAAATAAAATAAAATCGTTCAATTCGATCTTCGACATATAAAGGATTTTTTTAAGGCATTTACAATTTACAATTGTGATTTAATTTATTGTTATTTTTATTATTTTGTTGAACTCAGTCCTTTTATATTTTAAGTTAAAATTAATTAACAATATTTATTAATTATCATAACAATTGAATGTTTATAAATCTTATAAACGATATGATAATCATTAAATACATAGAATTTTTTGCTAGTGTTGGAACATTAAATTCACCTTCATATACAAATTAAAAATATGAAAACATTTAAAATGAATCACTGACAAGGGATAGGAAATCCTGTAATGATATGTCATCATGCAATATACCAAAAATTCGGTTTAATCTACTTGGTGTGAATGGTACATTTGGTTTGGAATAACCCACCTCGCTCAATAGACTCATCCATCCCTCGCCCGTTTTTTCATATTTGGTTTCGCCTTCTGATAGTTAACCAGCGTATATTCCGGAAGTTACAGATTTTTTTCTCATTTTCGCTCTATTGATTATGGCCAGGTTCTGGTCGAAAGCGCTCGGGACTCCGACGAAAATTTTAACATCTACAGAACGGTTTTAATGTTTTAAAGCCTTTATTTCATTTTACACCTATTTTAGTAATAAGTAATAAATTGCGATTCATTTTAAATGTTTTAATGTTTTTAATTTGACATAATAATCTTTTAAAATTGAAAAATATCTCTATGATTTTTGGTTCATAAAATTTTCCGAAATATTTGAGAGGTTAATAAAACATTTATTAAAGGAATTTTTAGTAGGCGTACTTTGCTTTTTTTATGATGACAAGAGGGTGTGTACATATCCATTATCTGTTTCTATATAACACTGAGCTAGACGATACATACCGTAATTTCCGGCGTATAAGCCGCAGCTCAAAGAGTCGTTTTTCGACCCAGAAGTTTTATTCAATAATTGTAGTTAAATATTTAGAACGATCTTTTAAGTTACATTTTATAAAATAATATTTCTGGGTCGAAAAACGACTCTTTGAGCTGCGGCTTATACGCCGGAAATTACGGTAATTCATAATACTGCTGACGGTACACTTCCAGTAATTTTCATTACATTGCTGTACTTCACGGAAAACAAAGTGAATTTGTTGAAAGTTTGCATGAACGTCACTATTTGGTAAAAGCATGGACGAAAATTCGCGTTTGAAATGAAGTGTAACCATTTTTTCTGTCTCAGTAAGATTGAATCCCTAGTTTCCTGTACAAAAATTGTTTGCATATGGTTAATATCATCCCTTTTATTTTGTTGAAACAATTTTAGAACACCCTGTATAGCGATAAATCATAATGATTAAATTCTAAATATCATTGCATACAATTTTCAGATCACTTTAACCACTCTGAGAATTAGTTCATGGAAAATACGTTTATCTGCTTCAATTTGCAATTTTGTTCATATAAAAGTTAAATTTGTACTATACAAGGAGGGTAGTCATTTATGCAAATTAAACTGATGTTTTCATAATAATTTTATTATATTGTTGGAAGTAGTTTAACAGGTTTTTCAAACACTAGATCTAATGCGTCTTCTAAAATTTTTCGGTATGTTGATTTCCTACTGTATTAAATATTTAACTGACGTACGACTGCTATTAATGTAGGGGAGAGGGGGGGCCGTTTGAACACCGTAAATATTTTCCTTGAAACAAATTACATTTTTGAAATGTAGATGGCAGTACATTAGTACAGCTTCAATGCAACAACGATACAAAGCTTTACCATATTGCATGCACACTACTCTCTATGTAAGGTATGTATTTTTCTCTTTCTTTAATCTAAACTTAACAAAATAAACTTGTAAGCTTTTTGTTGACAATCTTGTATCCCTAAAATTTTAATTGATTGTTGAATATTTAAATAAAGATGTTAGCTTTAGCTTATGAGCTTTGTTTTATTCAAATTCTTAAGCCTAATTGAGTAAATAGTTATAATGCTAAACACCATGTGATGGAGCACCATTGAACAATTAAAACTATGAAGTAAAGATTTATGGATGTATCTAAATAATATTATTTTTGGATTTTTTTAGTAAATGTGAAAATTAAGACATTAATTAAGAGTTATTACACTTAAAATGAAAGTTGTACTGATACAGGGCTGCCAACTACTACACATTAGATGTAGAAATAACACTTTTCTTTTGTCAAGTGATTTTTTAACACGAGATTTTCTTGTCTCGTCAAATATTTGGATTATTTTTCATTTTTAAACATATATAAACTTTATTATGATTTAAAATGTATATTATATTGTGCAGGGCATTCAATGTCGACATTCATTTTTAACATTCCTCATAATGCTGGTCGGATTGAATTGCAGTTGGAAGATAAAACAAAGTCTCATATTTCTTTGTAATCTCTTCTTAATCCCAGATTTCTTTGTAAAAAACATTATGATAAATTTTATTTTCCATTGGCATCAGATATCAGATATCAGTTTGGTGGATTTCAAGGATATTGTAAAAAAGTTGCCCAAACACCAAACATAACTAGAAGGACCCTGCATGCTGTTTTAACACTGAGCTTTGACATTAACTTTGATGGATATAAACTTGGATAAATAATAAAAAAATAGTAATTTCAACAAAATGTAGTTAATTTTATTCTTAATATTTTATATTTCTTAACCCTATGCAGTGTTTCATAAAAACTCTGAATATTTTCATATTTTGTTTATTTGTTCAAAGGTGCCCCTAGCTTGTTCACAGATACCCCTACATAGGCAGGTTTGAACAGAAATCTCTCAGCTTTTTAAAGTGTCACAACGTATATAATTTATTTGGAAAACTTTAAATTGTTGGCTCATATGATGAAGAAATACATTGTGTTTCATATGTAATATTTAAAATGCGATAAATATAATTCAAGAAAGAAATATGTTGATTTTCTAACACAATGTTCAAACGTGCCGGCCTCTCCCGTACTTTTCTCTGACAGGCCAACACTATTACAGCGATAGCTTATACACTCTCAAAAACATCCGTGAAATGAGCGAATTTTTCAGCTGATTATATTTCGTTAAACACGAAGATTTGTACTTTGTTATGCCCCTTTTCCACCAAAATAAAGAAATTTCCTCAATCTAACGCAAACATTACCTGAAATCCTGCAATCCATAGCTATATGTAATTCAAATCACACTGGCCTGTGCTACTTAATATTTTTTCGTATTCGAAGCGAATTTTTTCATGTGTCCTTTTCCTCTCAAAATCCGAAAAAATTGCTAATCTAAGATCAAAATTTCCTGAAATTTTCCAATCAGAAGACGGAAATTTCTAAGTATGAAAATCTCTTTCAATCACAGGGTTGTTCTGGCAATTTGTTGCCTATACATTTTGATTTTTTATAGATTATTTCTGAAGACTCGGAGAGCTCGAAGATTCTTTAAAAATAAATATTTTAAATATTTTATTTTTACTTCTAATTTATGCAATCAAAATTACATAAAAGAAAATATCAGTGTTAATATTACTCTTGCTATCAAATCATTTATCTGATTTTACAAAACCTGAATACAAAAGAAATTATGTACGTAAACCAATTTATAAAGTAAAAAATAATTTTTATATAAAGTTTATTTTATTCTAAAAGTAACTTCGAATTATCAAATTTAATTGATAGTTATGTCTTCTAGATAAATGTATTTATATTTGATTAGCCATATTTGAAATTTGTGTTGAAAAATAAAGAAAATAGAAAATCAATTATGAATTTACCTTTCAGGATTTAATTTCTATTTATTTGTTGCCTATTTTATAACAGTACAATATCGATTCAAAAATTCTATGCATCAAACAATATACGTTTGTTTCAAGCTATAATTTAACTGTAATTTCATTATTCAAATTGTAAATCATTATAAAGTTATTTCAATAACAATCTGCTACTATAAATGGAATTTCGATCATTGATTACCATAATATAACCATTATTTAGGTTGTCTATTATTTTATTATTGATTACGAATACTTAATAATTTGTGCATGGCGTCAATAATAGTATTGTTAGTTTTAGGAAAATAGAATAAAGCTATATTTAAATATCTGTTTAATACTTTTTTGAAAAGTAATAAAACCACATTTAAATATAGCTTTGTTCTATTCAAAAAAGTATTAAATAGAAAATAGTCGCAAAATATTTTTGACTTAGGTTCATATATCTGTCCGTCTGTCCTTTGTAAATATAATATGAAATGAATATAATTTCATAGAGATCCACCGCTGCATGTACACTATTCGAAAATGGAGGGTGCATATATCGTTTATAGAGACATTCAAAAGAATTCGTATTAAATAGGGGTCTATAAACGATAATTGTTTGAAGTACGTTTTTATAATGTTACCCTACTTTGAATATTAAAAATTTTATATGAATCTTTGATAGTCACGTTAACATGTGTTCTGTAGAATAATGGTGTGCACAGAAAATACTACTTATTTAAAGGGGAACACAAAATAACCCATTTGCATTACTATCTGTAGACATTTTATAGAATGCTTTATGAAATTGATATACGTTATTGAGAAGCACCATAACAGTTTTCGCGTCGGAAATAGGACATGTAAATTTTACTGTTCTGTTACAGCACCACTCAAAAAGTCAGATATTTTGATGCATACAAGTGGTAATTGCAGGAAGTACATTTTCAGCAGCGTCATGCATTTCCAAGTTAAAATAAATTTTAGTATAATATAGTTCTTGTATCTACAGGGTGATTATAATTAAAGTCACGATTTCAAAATGCTGTAAAAAAGGAACCACTGGTCAGAATGACTTCAAAGTTGAACTGAATATACTGGAAGACGGGAAAAACGGTGTGGCATGAGAAAGAAAAAGTTCCAAAGTGTATCAATAGATGGCACTGTAAGCGGCATAACGAAAGTGTATTCGGCTTCAAGTGACATTTTTAATCGAAATACGACGGCTTTGGAAAGATTTGCACAGTCAACCAACCGTACTGTTCAATCTGCATGAGTGTTTCGATTGTTTGACGGAAAAAATGGCTTCCAAATCATGTCAACAATTGTGGTACTGTTAGTAGAAAGCCCATCCACCACGACAAGGTCGTACCTCATTGGATGGGAAAAATCAGTTTTTAATTGTCCTTGTTCCAAAAACCGTATAAAAGGCACATAATGATTTGGTTTATAATTGCGCATGAGTGTCCTTTAATTTGCATAGTATGCTGCAGCCAGCGCCACCTATTGATACACTTTGGAACATTTTTTTCTTATGCCATACCGTTTCCCACTTCTTCCAGTATATTCACTTCAAATTTGAAATCATTCTGACCAGTGGTTCCTTTTTTACAGCATCTGGAAAGTGAGTCTTTAATTATAATCATCCTGTAAATATATATTTTTTGAAAGTGTACGCATAACAAAGCGCGGGACTAAAGGCTGAACGATTTATCCTACGATCTGAAAAATATTCAATTGAATCTCATGTGCTTTGAGCGGCTCTTTCGCTTTACAAGTAAGGTTATTTTTACGTAAAGGTAAGGGTAAAGGTAACAAGCAGTGGCAGCTGGCGACTCGCTTTATTTGGGGCACTAAATGCATGGCTGCTAAATTTATTCTTTTCTTACCAATATTATTAAAAAGTAATACTTTATTTTAGTTACTCTCGGAAAGTTCTGCGATTAAGCAAGAAAAAGATTTCTTTTAAAAAATAATGGTACGAAAATAATATGTGTTTCAGGCGTGGTATGCATTTAGTGCCCCCCCAAAAAAGACAGTGATTAGCCGCCACTGGTAACAAGTAAGGGTAAGGGTAACAAGTAAGAGTAAGAAGCGCAACAAGTAAGGTTATTCCTTAAACGGAATTCGCAAATGTTAGAAACGGACGGAATATTTTGCTGTTCATCGTCAAAAGGTATTTTAAAATATAGTACCTATTCCGATAATTAAGAACTACATTTGTAGACCGCTCTGATTTGTGGAATTCGAGCTGATATCTAGTGTAGTATATACAGGGTCATTCATAATTCCCTCCCGGGGTTTCGAAACGTTATAGTAAAAAAAACGAAGACGAATATGAAAAAAAGAAACATATGAAATTATTCCGAAACTATTCAAGTTTTACTTACATACATTACATGTGTTCTATGTGTGAACCCTTGGTCACACGGCATACATCCATGTGATAGTCCAGTTCCTGCCATACTCCGTTTCTTTAAATTTCCGGTACCACACATGAATTGTTTTGTCAGTTGGTCCCTGTTTTCGATATTTATTACGAAAGGCCCGTTGAACTGGCACCACTGATTCAGATTTAATGAAACGGAGTATGGCAGGAACTGGACTATCGCATGGATGTATGCCGTGTGACCAAGGGTTCACACATAGAACACCTGTAATGTATGTAAGTAAAACTTGAATAGTTTCGGAATAATTTCATATGTTTCTTTTTTTCATATTCGTCTTCGATTTTTAACTATAACGTTTTGAAACCCCGGAGGGAATTATGAATGACCCTGTACAAATAGTGATTAATTCTCCATTTATAAAGTTGTGAAAGGTAAATACGTTGTGTTTTCCACCATATTTCTTTTGAAAAACCTGTTTATGTCGAAATATGTGACATGGCTTATGATATGATGGTACGTGTAGGTTCAACCTTTAGAAACATAGCAATGTAAATGATGAGCGGTAGTCAATTGACCAGAAAGAAAATATTTTGAACTGACCGCCAAAAGTACCATTACACTTTTGGCCGCCAGCGAGTCATGTGGCAGCAACAATGTTAAAGCTTATGCGTCAATAAAAATCATTTTACAATGTACGTATTTTATTTAAACTTTCGTATTATGTAACAAAATATGCCAAAATATTCTAGACCAATAAACATTCTTTCCAATTAAAACTTTCATATCAATACACAATCTTTCTGACGTATCATGCAAGAAAAACTACTAACTGAAACTAAGGATTTAGTTCTGGAACATGGATTTGTTCAATGAAGTTTTACATACAAATACGATTATGACGGTCAACAATGTGTTAATTTTATCGATACTATATTCTGTATTATTTATGTTCCGAAATCTATATACGCTTTTGTGCGTCGTAACTACAAGCAGGAATGAATCATATGATCTGAGAAGCATAATTATAGAAACACGTTTGTAATCCATAATAAAATTCCAACACACAATTCGCATTATTTTGAATTTTATGAAATGCTCAAGAGATTCTCGTTTCAAGTATTAAATTCTCTCCAATCTACAAAATAAATCTCAGTGTGCATGTTTATTAATAACATGTATGCATATAGTGTAATTTTATTGATAGTTATTGAATTGAATTTCTAAACTAGCTCACTTCATTTTCCATAACTTTCAAATTTTAAATATTAAATGTATTGAACGCAAGAATCTTCAAAATATTGAAAATATGTGTACTAGATACAAGAAATAAACTTATAATAATTTATAGACATTACAGAATGTTACCTAATGTAAAACTTTCCAGTCTAAATATTAGTTTAGTAATATGCCTTATAAAAAAAGGAATTTATGTGTTTTAGAATTGTCAATCATTTTTTTTAATCGAACTAATTCATTTCACATTTTATAGCTAATAGATTTTAAATAAGAAAAATTTATTGTTTCAGAAAATTTAAAAATAACTGCATGTTTATATAGTATTTAATAAATAATATCATAATTTTAAAGCAATTATAGATTATCACATTAACTCTTTAAATCCCAAGCTTTAAAAAACTGAATGACCTTAGGATCCCAACAAAATAGCCCAAAATGCTGTATTTTTCTTTCCCCCGTTTTCACTATGTAAGTAGTGGAAATGCCCTACTGCCTTCCCCCTTTATTCAAATTTCGACAGGTTTTACATCCCTCTGTTTATCATTGCTCCAATTACTCAAAGAAAATCTTGTTATTCTTTCTGTACTGTCTAGAAATGCCAACACATTACCCCATCCATCTCCTCGGACCATTTAAGGTGAAGGAAAATCATTTCAGCTATCCTGGTCTATTGTGGGTTTCACAGTATTGGGATGATTTCGGCTATTGCAGGATTCAAAAGGTTAAATATCATTCTTCATCAAAGGTTTTCCTCTTCTTTATAACTTACGAGGCAGTAAAATTTACTTTAGAATGTGCACACTGTCCAGTTTTGGTGTGAAATATTTTTAATTTTTTAAAACCTTTTATCTAAATTTCAAGTAAAAGTAACACAGTGGGAATTTCTTAATCTGAAATTTTAAGCGGGGTTTGTACGGTAGATTGCTTTTGAATACCACTATTTCTATAAAGAAAATTTCGCTGTATGTTACTGCCAAATCTTGCATTTAAATAAAGCGAAAATTATCTTTTTAAACTTCTTATTTTCAAACGTAAGCACCCATACGAAGCCTACACTAGTCACACGGCAAAAGTTGCAAGCTAAAGTTATCCCTATAGGGTCATTCATTTCAAATTTTTCGTTTGCATTTCAATATTTTTAAATGTTTTTCGGCATAGGATAGCTGAAGACAATCTGTCACCTTGCTCTTTTCTACTTTTTTTTATTTGGATTACGGATTGTTTTTTCTATAATACTTTCACTTTCAAAACCGGTTACGAAACAGAAAATATTCTCATAAAAAATCTGCCATCAAAATTTTAAATGTCTAAAGGGATCGATTAAGCATCGATATCAGCTATCCTATGTACAGAAATTATATAAATGTATTGGAATGCAAACGATAAATTTGAAATGAACGCTTCCATAAGTTCTAAGTCAGTTTGGGAGTATCGTCAGACCAGTGTTGCCCGTAGGCTACTTTTTTTAAAATTCAGATTCCCACCAGTTTTTTTAAATAGTGTAATTGATCTTATTCTCGCTATATTTCACCTGTCATTAAATAAGGCGAATTACACAGTTTTAAAAAAGTGGTGAGAATCAAACAATCCGAATTTTAAAAAAGTAGCCTACTGGCAACACTGCGTCAGACGACGACACTCGCAAACTAATTTATAACATGGGTTCATAAGTGAACGTAGGTTGATAACGTAGGGTCACTTATAAACGTAGCTTCATAAGCAGTGGCGTAGCCAAGGTGCGGGTCCAGATACTCTGGATAGCACTAATTTTGTAAATTCCGTTTTGGCTTATCTAATCCGAGAACTTTCTGCGATAATGTAGGCGAAGAAAATTTTACAATATTACTGGTATCCAGAGCATTTGGACCCACCCTATCTGGCTACGCCACACGGTGGAAGATTTGCCTATTCTAGCTGGCCAAAAGTCGATTTTTCAAAGTTTATCCAACTGGATTTTTTTTTTACCACATGTACTTTATATGTGCAGGTTGTGGACACTGCAGAAGTTTTTGATATAAATGCAACCGTACTGCCAGTAGGTGAGTATGAAATTGGCGTTTATTAGAGGAGAATAAATCGATGATTTCTTGTATATTGTGAACAAGGCATGTATTTTTTTTTTTTTTAATTTATATGCATAATTTTTTCTTTTGTCAATAGTTATTTCACATTTAATGTTTTTAATGACTTTATGTATTTTTAATAAATTTCATTTTGAAAATTCAAAAAGTTATATGATAAAGCTAGATAAATCTCAACTTTTAATTTTAGTAAATAGTTTAGAGTCTTAGATATTGGATAAACGTTTACTTATCTGCATCTATCTGCTTCCGTAGATTTTACAGTTGTTTTTATCATACGAAGTCTAAAATTATTATTATATTTTTTTATTCTAAGAACACTTTTCTTTTTACCAGGGTCATCAGAATGTAAACCAATCACACGAATAAGCTTTTATAATATTATACAGCAGCAACAAGCTTCCACATTTAACGAAAAAATCGAATTGGTGGAAAATGTTTTGTTGACAAATGAAAATTATAACGAAGTACAAATGAAAGTTTTCAAGCAGGAAATGATTATACAGAAGACTCAGTTTAGACAAAAGTTGACTGCTGTACATAGAGCACATGAGAAATTTCTGAAAAAGTATGAAACTTGGCTGCAAAGCAGTTTTGAAATACCTCGTTCAATGAGTACTCGTAACTTACTGAGGAAAGCCAGAATGAAGAACTATTAGATTGTGAATTGTCAGAAAATTTCTACGCAATTTTCTTATTTCTTTGTATATATAAGTATTACTCTTTAATATTTATTTTGTATCCGAATTTCTAATAGATTATTATAAAAAATTACTTTTATAATTTGGTATCATATAATAAATATAATTCTATCGCTTAAATCTTAATAATATTATAAAAGTTCATAAATATTGTCCTTTTTAGTTATCAAGTAAAATATTAACTCCTCCATTACATGTTTTAAAGCTTTAAATAATTTAAATATTTAACTGAATGGTACATCATAGTAATATAATAAAAAAAATCACATCAGGGTGGCTAATGGTTAGGGTAAAATACGGTCAAAAAAAGTGATAAACACCAGTATATTCTCATAGAAATATTCATCTTGATTATTCGATCAAATAATTAACATGAATTTTTCTATAAAAATGTACTGGTGTTTTTAACTTTTTTTTTACCGTATTTTTCCCTGACCACTAGCCACCCTGCACATCTAATGTACTACATTAATAATTTTTAATTAAATATAATGATTTATTATTAAACTACCGTTTAAAATTTCATATATTTTCTTTAAATCAGCCTAATATATCGTTTATATAAACGAAAAATAGATTTCATCAAATAGAAGTTGAAAAATAATTTTGGCCAGCTAGAATGGGCAAATCTCTCACAGTGCGCCACTATTCATAAGTATCATTTTCATAATAAAAATGTTACATTTTTCAGATTTTCTAAAGAAAAAAAAACTTATGTTGCATTCAATTTGTTTGCTTAAATTACATGGTTTAACTATAAAACCAATTTCGAGATTTACTCAAGATGCAGTTTCCCTATTTAGGCTTAATTCAAATATTTTTTCATTGCATACTTTAAAATATATCCTTGTTCCGTTATCTAAAATACTTACAGATAAAAAGGCGCATTTCTATGGAATAAGTGTTTACTTTTGATTTTTTTAAGTATGATATTTTAAAATGAAGAAAAATATATATAACATGAATATTTTACTTTTAGTTAAAAAAGAGATTTATAAATAGCAATTTCATTTCTTATATCAAATCGAAATTAACACATTCTTGTGATTTCAATTTACGATATCCCTATCACTTGGGATAACACTTGAAAGATTGAAAGATAATAATCTGTTTAGTTATGTAAAATGCACTTTGGATGTTAGACGTTTTGTCATATTTCTATAGAAATACATAATGAACTCTTTTGAAACTTCAGATAAATAAAGAGCATGGTTTACCTTATATTTTTAAACGAATGTTTGGGCACGAAGCCAATTCAGGGACCACCAAGAAATTAATAATTCGTAAATTATTTAGCTTATTTAATGAAAAAAAAATATTTCTTCAGATATAGTGACCAGTACTCTACGAAATTTCTGGTACTAAAACACTTAAAATCTCCTGAATCCCCTGATGCGTATGAACCCTGGTTATAGTATATTACAACATTTTAAAAAATAATTAAAATATTAAAAATTTAAAGACACAAGCAGCGTACTGAGTGCTCCAATCAATGAAAAAATAGTTGCAAATTCTAAAATAATTAGATGTTTAACGTCTGGGCTTCATTTACCTTTTTCTAAAGGACCGCATAAAGTTCGCAATTTTGAAGTGCGAATTTTTTTTCTCTTTCATTAATTTTATTGTTAAATCTCCACTGATGTTTGGCCTCACCAGTGGCTGAAAGGTTCTGCTCTTAAAGCTGATAGATGTGAGGTGCTGGGGTTCAAAACCCTGTCGCGCTCATCCACCTAACCGTTCGGAGCTTTCCGGTGTTTTTCTTCGAACATCGCCGTAAATGCGGGTTAGGATCCCTTAGAAAGATCCCCACGGAGGACACTTCCCCCTATGGCCTATATCCCTCGAGTAGATAATCGGCCGTCATAAATCAACCAACCAACCCCCACTTGTGTTTGAAATACACAGACCGTGTATTTGGTTAATTTATTTTATTTCCTTTCTGAATTAATTCTTTTAAAATCTAAATGTGATATCTATTAATTTGATACTGTTACATATATTATTAACTATTCTTTGTCATCAAGTTTTGATGGCAAAGAGCCATCAAGTCATCGACAAAGGCGACAAAGCGCCATCTCCTTGCGCCAATATGCGTTGACGCAAGGAATACGCCGCTCGTGTCTTTATGTTTCTACAAATCATCCGTGTTATATTAATTCTAATTAAATTAATAACAACTTTTAATGATTTTCTTGTTTAATGCCCGATAGTGGTAAAAAAGTAATAAACATGAGATTGTTAAAATTAAAGTAACAGTTTCATGTTTATTACTTTTTACTACTACTGGATATTAAAAAAGAATATCATTAAAAGTTGTTATTTAGACATTAAAAGCCGATGGTGCATAGAGTGCGCCGTCAGTGTCTTTATGTTATTACAAACAGCCCCCGTCATTAAATGAAAAACCTCTCATTTAAATTGTTTTAACAGTTGAATCATCTTTAGCTTCAAACATTTTTAGCCTCAATAAGATCGCACATAAGATTCAAAATGAAATACAAAATATAATAATAATGATAACTGTTACGGCTTTCCTTGGTCTTGCAGACGACTTTTGTGCATTCTATTGTAATTTTGTTTTTTCTGCATGGCAACAGTTAGTCTCTCCCGCATTTGTTGTGATATTCGCACGAATAATTCAGCATAGAATAAATCGCATAATGGAGCTATTTTATTAGCTAAAATGACTATGCGGTCATTAAATATCGCAATAAGAAGTCAGTTCTTTATCATAGTAATGATAATATAGTTATGTTATTTATTAATAATCGTAAGAATAATATAGTTATTTTGTTCTTCAAGTAGTATTGTCCGCTCATTCATTATGATAGTGTTCGAAACTGACTATGGTGTCAGCATTTTGGATTTAACCTAATGTAATGTAAATATCTATATAAACATTTTAGTAATTTAGAAACTCTTTTCATTATTTGCATCAGTGCATTATATACTTTCATAATACAGTCCACTTTATCAATAACTTCAGCGCAGCGTAAACAATAATAACGTTTAAGAGCCTAATTGAATAACAGTTTTTATACGGGACAGGAACTAAGCAGAGAAAGACTCTGAATTTGCAAAATTATCTTCTATAAATATTTATAGAAGATTTATAGAAGAAAATATTTATAGTGAAAAAGTTTCTGTTGAAAAAAAAAATTCTGTAAAATATTAATAACAAGACGACATTTGAATTACATATTGGATTTGAATTTTGCAATTCATTGAATATTCTGTGCCGATGTATATTAAACCTGTTTGAAAAAAAAGCTGACATATGCTATGCAGAACCCATTTCATGTCATAGTATTTGCAGAAAATCATCATTCTCAATATTGAAAACTGTTTTTAAGAAAACTCTACACGATATTTGAAAAAAAGTTGATGGATATTTGTAACTACTTTAAACGCTTGATTAATGTGTCATAGACAGCGAAGAGTCAGAACCAAACTTGCAGCTATTGGAATATCAAAACATCAATTGAAGAACATATGTAATATCTTTCTATATATATATATATATATATATATATTTCAAAACGAGATGATTGTTTATGAAATATGATGCAAGGTGTAAAGATTCATACATTTGTACACCTTATGAAAGTTATATATATATATAATATATATATATATACGTGTCCTTATATTCCACTTTGCAGCTACAACTACTCATCGCAAACCACTGGTGTTTGCGTGTGCCAGTAGCCCCTTGTATCACTTCGTGCAATATGGTAGTTTCATGTCGGTATATGTAGGGGTGTGGGAGATAGGGTGGTTGAAAGCGGTCGACCTAGGGGATTTCATATTTCGAAATATTTCATTTTCGATTTTAAAAAATGTTTGGAATCTTCTTCAACAGGAATTGGTTCATTCAACTTAACATGAACTAATTAAGATATAGATAACGAAGTAAGATTATTTTGCGCCCCCTAGCGATGAAAATTGAAACAAAATGATATTGCAGCGCGTGCATAGAATGCCTAATATATAATTCCGTAGGCAGCGGGGAGGAGTGCCGAAGTCTCGTTTGGAAAGAGGGTTGTTTAGAACAGAATGCGCGCCGAAAATGACTATTTTTATCGAAACCGCAAAAGAAAGTAACTGATTTCCGAGCAACACCGGACGGATCAGCTGGCTATCAATAAACGTTGTCATTTACTGTGATGAAATCCTATGTTTGCAGATTTAATTGGCAATTACACATTCATTTATCAGAAATACTATTATTTTCATACTGAATTTTTAAATGCAGGAGTAACCAAAATATGCAAAAGTTACTACATTATCGATGCTATTATTTTAATAAAATCTTTCATAATTTTTCTGGTTGAAATTCTATTTTAGAACATTTTTCGACTGCTATTTACTGGGTGAGAAATGCATTTCTATTCATTCTGCAACATGTCACGATAAGAAACTTTTATACACGAAACTATTTAAAACTACATCTATAATTGTGTGAACACATTTAACATAGCTGCCAACTTTTACGCTTTTTTGTTAGCACTAAAATTTTAAAAAAATCATCTACCTAGTCAGAGCCCTTATACAATACAAGGGCTTCGTTCATGGCTAATCAGGGATTTTTACGATTAATTAAGACAAATTTTACTATTACATTTGAGTGGTGAGAAAAAAACGTAAAAGTTGGTAGCTATGCATTTAACCTAAAATCATTTGAAATATCTAAATAATTTATTACCAACCCTATAAAAATAATAAATTCTTAAAAAAGCATCGTAAACTAAAGCAGGTGAATAGTAAATTTCTCATGGCTCTCGTTGATACCTCATACACAGTACATAAATATACATTATGACATATATATTTTTAATTTTAAAATCAGTTAATACCCGGTGGTCAACTGGCAATAATGGGGATTGGGAAGCCCGCTAATATAAGGTTTGGTCAAAGGAACGTACATAAAGTGTCAAAGTTGGGTGTTACTATTTTCTTATTCCGTATGCCATGTTTATTGATGCAATTTTTTTTTCGACACCAGACAGAGCTGTGAATTCACCATGGCTTTGCGAATGATTACCTCCATGGTTAATATTTCTATGACTCACGATGAATGAATATTTTGTTTATTTACTTTAATGGATTGAGATATTTGGCTGTTAACCTAATTTTCTCTAAAGTTATCTCAGAATCTGTACATTTTTTAATGTAACTCATCTCTCAAGTAAACAATTTTTTTTGAACGATCTTTCTAAAAACTTTTACGCAATTATTCGAAAATTTAATTTTGAATAAAAATGACCGCTTGGCATATGGAAAAAGATGTGGTTAGCCCGTATTTGTTTTCCTCAGTCACATGACGCTTTTATCATATAGATTACGTATGATAAGATTTAATAGAATAAAGAAAACTTTTATTAATATCTTCCTAAGTTTTGATTCGATTTTCATAAAATTTGAAATGACTCGACAAAATTCTGTAACGATTATATATATTAAATTTCATGCCATTCGGTTGGGTAGTATTTGCGCTGTTATATACGGACAAACAGACAGACGGACGGACTAGATTACGACTATACGTGCTACGTATTTATATAATTACGGACGCACCTAAAAATTGCATTCGTTTTCTGACACACAACAGCATCCTTTTATGAGTCATTCTAATGAGTCCTTTTGTGGTACTTAATCTTAAACGATCTGATAATAAAGCCAGGCGTAGTTTTTTTTATGCTGACTGTACACTACATGTGTCATTCATAATTTTATAATAATTGAATAAAGGTTTAAGATAAACCTCATTTAAACGTTTATTGGCGAAACTTGATTTCAGATTCAGAACAAGTACTGGGTGGGTTGCATACTTATTTATTTAGCTCAGTAGAACCATTAAGTTAATTCACTGTTTTTGAATATCAAAATTCATGACATTTGAAAGCAAAGAAAGTGCTATGTCGCATGAGCTTCGATCCCGTGAAAAAAATAAAGAATTTAAAATAAAGAAAAGAAAACATCAATAAAAATCCTGTGTTTAAATAAGATAACGAATACTATTAAAAATAGTGATGAAAAGTTTTTCACTATGCCGCCGACGTCGCCGTACGCTCAAATATACACTATTTTGCTTCATAGTATCCATTTGCATCCATAGGGTAATCAGTCTCGGATTGTGGTGCCTTAAACTTGTTCAGGAATGCGCACGTATGACAGCACGAATGATGCTGAAACGGGCTCTTCGATAAAAGACTGATCTTGCGATAATAAACTGTATTATGTTTAATCTTAATGGTAACCATACGCATGTATTTATAACTGCTCATATTACGGAATTATTAGGAGGATTTTAATCAGTTTTGAAGAAACTTACAATATCCTGACAATACATTAAACTATTTATATAGATAACAATATTAACTCAATATACACAAAGTACTTACATTCTCAAAATATATTTCTCACCACAAAAACTGCAGCGAAAGATTTATTGGCATTACATGTTTGAAAATATTTTTTTGCGTTCGTAATTAAGTCAATTAGTTCAAGAAATCGTGTGTCATTCGCGTCTTCGAGATGACACGAAAGAACAAAATCAGGAAATTATCTCCGTGTTCCGCACTTAGCCCCATTCTTATTAAAGGAAACTGCCGCATAGCCAGAATTTCTGTATAGACATTTTTGTTTTATTTAATGACAAGCATTTCGTGATTAAATAAAGCAAAAATTATTACACAGAAATTCTGATAATACGGTAATTTTGTTTTATTAAAAAGGGGGTTAAGTTGGCAACGATCTTCCCCTTGGCTATCCTTGAAAATAATTATCCTAATTAGTATGATTCAATCGAGACTGACGAAAAATTTCTTTTTAGAAAACGTATCAAACAAAAATCAATATTACTAATTTAAAAAAAATTTAAACATAGTGACTACAATAGGCCGAAGAAATAAAAACATTATAGCAATGGTTCCCAAGCTATAATGCTACACGACTGACCTTAGAATTAAAAAAAAAAATTAGCGACGTTCCAAATATGTAGGTGAGTACAGTCTTTTTTAACCCATTATCTGCCAAAACTATGTGGGAGGAGTCTTCGATATGTTTACTGAAATTCGTTTCTTCACCAAAAATTCTGAAAGGCAATTATGTGGTAATTTTAATAGCAAAGTTTTTGTCATTAAATAAAGTATTTTTTAACGTAATAAAATTGTGGTGGCTACGAAGTTTTTTTTTTATCATACACGTTTATTTTGAATGTTGACAACCACAAGTATACTCGTGATTGGCAGCGAATGTGTTAAAATATATTCTACGTAAAAAGAAAATTTTCGTATAAAGCATATATACGAAATCCTTAACCCCTTGAAGGGCACCGGTGTATTATATATACCACTTAATTTTAATTCCAAAATGCCACATTGACACCAGAATTTTATACTCAAATTTTGAAATTATAAGGTACATGAAAGAAAGCTTTTACTTATTTTAAAATAAATTCGGTCGTGAATCTTGGTGTCAATCAACCATTTCAATATTTTAGCTACAAGAGTACTTTGCCTCTGAAGGGGTTAATACATAATACTAATGTAAAAGTGCAATAATCATTAACAAAAACACTTTTTCTCCATGTAAGGGAGAATGCATTTATTAATGAATGTATTATAATATCAGGGCTTAATCGACTATTTTAGACACGCATCATGACACAAACTGATTTGTTTTTGCATAGGATAGCTGCGGTCGATCTCTAATGTTGTTAAGAGATCAACCCCAGCTATAATATGCGAAAAACATTTCAAAATATTAAAATGCAAGTGAGAAATTAAAGAAAAAAAAGCGCTCCCATCGATCTTTTCCCTCCAAACTTTTCCATTAGCTTGCAAGTCTGTTCGCGTGGCTAGTATAGGCTCTTCAGAGCCTACGCTAGTCACGCGAAGAAACGCTCAAGCTAAAGTTAAGTCTATGGAAAGGTTCTTGCCAGATGTCTCGCTCGCGTTTAAATATTTTTAAATGTTTTTTTTTTGCTGAGGTCGATCTCTAACGTTGTTAGCTTTTTGTTTTTTGATTTTGGTTACAGTTTTTTTTTTTTTTTTTTTTTTTTTTTATAAACGGACATTTTTAATTTTGGAATCGGTTCTCAAAGTGAAAGTACCCTTATATAAAAAAAAACTGGAACCAAATCGAAAAAGTAAAAACTAACAACGTTAGAGATCGACCTCACCATCCTATGCAAAAAGCATTTAAAAATATTAAAATGCAAGCGAGAAATCTGCCAAGAACCTTCCCATAGGCTTAGTATTAGTTTGAGCGTTTTTTCGCATGACTGACGTAGGCTCTTAACCCTTTCATGGGCAAAGTACGTCTTCCCCCAAAATGTTGAATTGATTGTATGACACCAGGATTTATGAATAGAAATATTTGAAAATAAAAGCTTTTCTTTAGATACATTATAAAAGTAAATTTTGCTTCAAAATTTTGGTGCACTTTTTTATATTTAGGGATTAAAATTAAGTGGTACATAAAACATGACACCACCCTTCAAGGGGTGAAGGGATCCGTGCACACGAGAATCACATTGACCAGAGCTCGATTACTGCCGGGGAAACTTCCACCAGTAAAAACGAATAGCAATTTTTATCTTAATTATGACACGAACTCTCCATGAATAACTCGTTCGTGTGAAACGATTTTTTCATTTTTACTGGTGGAAGTTAGCCCCGATGGTAATCAGGCTTTGCTTGTGACATAAGATTATTTCTGAAGACTCAGAAAGCTCGAAGATTCTTTAAAAATAAATATTTTTAATAATTAATTTTTAATATTTTATTTTTATTATTAATTTATGCAATCAAAATTACATAAAAGCAAATATCAATGCTTTAAAAATTTTATTTATGCTATCAAAGCATTTATCTGATTTTACACAACTTGAATACAAAAGAAATTATAAACGTAAGAAAATTGATAAAGTAAAATATATTTTTATTTTATTTTATTTTATTCTAAAAATAACTTCGAATTAGCACATTTAATTTTATAGCTATGTCTTCCAGATAAATGTATTTATATTTCATATGGTATAGTTGAAAAATACACGAAATAGAAAATCAATTTTGAATTTACCATCCAGTATTTAATTTCTATTTATTTGTTGCCTATTTTATAACAGTACAAAATCGATTCAAAAATTCTATGCATCAAATAATTGACGTTTGTTTCAAGCTATACTCAAAGTTTTAAAGTAGCTGTAATTTCATTATTCAAATTGTAAATCATTATAGACTTATTTGAATAACAATCTGCTATTATAAAAGGGAATTTCGATCAATGATTACCATAATTTAACCATAAATGTTCTCTATTATTTTATTATTGATTACAAATACTTAATAATTTATGTATGGCATCAATAAAAGTATAGTTGGTTTTAGGAATAATATAATAAAGCTATCTTTAAATATATTTTAATACTTTTTTTCAGTATTAAAAAGACATTTAAATATAGCTTTATTCTACTCAATAAAGTATTAAAACGACAATTGTCGCAAAATGTGTATGACTTAGGTTCATATGTCTGTCCGGCTGTTCTTTCGTATATATTGCATGAAATTGATATATGTTATTGAGATCTACCGCAACATGCACCCTAAACGAAAATGGAGTGTGCATATATCGTTTACAGGGTCATTCAAAATAATTCGTATACATTAGTGTCTAAGGACGATAATTGTCGGAAGTACATTTTAATAATGTTACATTATTTCGAACATTTAAAATTTTGTATGAATCTTTGATAGTCAAGTTAACATGTTTTCTGTAGAAAAATAGTGTGCATAGCATATATTACTTATTTAAAGGGATACACTAAATAACCCGATTACATTACTGTCTGTAGGCATTTTGAAGTATGCTTTATGAAATTGATATACGTTTTTGAGAAGCACCGTAAAAGCTGTGCTTCTACAGTGCCTCTCAAAAAGTCAGATATTTTATTGCATATAAATGGTTATTGCAAAAAGTGAGTTTTCAGCAGCGTTATGCATTATCAAGTTATAATAACTTTAAGTATATTATAATGCTTGTATCTACTTCTACAGATCATATATAAAGCTACTAAACAAAGTTCAAATTAGTTAATTTCTATCCACAAAATTGCTAAAAGTATATACCCTTCGGGACCGGTGACTTTTACACAAATTTTATTCGGTTAGCACCACTTTTTTTTAAAAAGCTACCTTTACTTAAACTATTACAAAAATGCTGTAATTAGAAAAAGCGAATATTACTTTTATTTTTTACTGATGCCGAAAACATAATTTGTATGCTCTTTTTGAGGGTGCATATTTGCACCCATGGTCCCGAATGGGATATTTTCTACTGTGATAAGTATTGTTGGTTGAAATACAACTTACTGGTATGTAGTATAGCGTAAATATTAAATAAAATCACATATTAGTAAAACAATATGGATACAGATGAACCAGATTTTTAGAGTTTCAGAAACAATTACCTGTGTAGAGAAGATGGGTTGCTGCATGGTATGAGAAAAATGCTTAACACTAGAACTACCAGAAATTTTACTCAAGTTTTTTAAAACTATTCCACACCAGAAATTTTATTTAAAACTACTTAACTTATTCATTTAACGTATTTCTGTGAATTTTACATTTAATTTATTTTAAAAAGAAATTTCTGGTTCTAATCGGAATATATTCATTTGGTAACCGTCAAAAAGACGGCTCATGGTAGTTCTAGTGTTAATTGGCAGATTGGATTTACGTGCTCGAGTGTTTCACATTAGTAAATACATCCTTTTTTAAGGCATACTTAAACACCCCTCGAGAATGTATCAATAAAATCTACAAAAAGGTAGATTTTTACTGTTTCCCAGCATTACATAGAGAAAATGGGTTGCTGAATGAAATTTTCAAAAAAATAACAGGTAGTAGAAAACTGCTTTATTGAGCACATTTGATTGCACATATGATTTACGGCCCTGGTTGATAATTAAGACTTTCTTTTTAAACATATGGTGTAAGGAAAACAATTTTGTGGTTTCCTATACGGCAAATCACCAAGAAAACATAACAGATTTATATAGACCGGGAGGCGGCAGCACAGCCAATCACCTCATCGAGTTCGCGGCTGAAATTTCATAATTAGTTAAAACTCGATTCGCATATTAAAACGCAATCGGACTGCCAAGTCTTATCTTGGTGGAAAACACCTTAAACCTTTAACGTTCATTGGTTTCCCTATTGAAAACACAAAACTTTAATTACGAAATTCAACAATGACAGCAGAATTTTAATAGAAATGTTTTCCATTTATTGTATATGTGAAATATCGCTTTTTTCATATATAGAAATAAATTTCTTCATAATTTCCGGTGTCAATCATTTATTTCAGCATTTGAACAATTGAAATGCTTTATCCGTTAAAGGGTTAAAACCCAATTTTAGCGGTTGGCTAGTAGGTTTACCAATGTGTTTTCCTGCACCCATAGGTGTGAATTCATGGAGAACTGGGAGCAGGAACAGACAATGGTAAGCCTACGAGCCAACCGCTAAAATTGGGTTTTCGGTTGTTTTCCACAAACATATGACTTGGCAGACCGATTGCGTTTTAATATGCGAATCAAGTTTTAACTAATTCTGGAATTTCATCCGTGAACACGATGAGGGGATTGCCTGTGCTGCCGCCCCCCGGTCTAATACTCTGTTACATTTCCTTGGTGTTATAAGTATTGCAGAGATATAATCAAGCCTTAATAGCGCAGAGGCACCGCTTGCAGTTTCAAAACGGTAGTCTAGCGTTTAAATCCAACCCATGCCATTCTGTCAGAAATTTAAAAAAATCCTCTTCCTTACTTTCTCGATACGTTCATTGTTCATACACCATATAAAATATACACTTAAAATTAAATAAAATTGCCACCCTCAGTCATTCAGGGTCCGTGTGCGCTTATATATGTTTTAAACTTGGTATAGTTAAGCCTGTATGTTTTAAACCTGCTTCATTTGTTTTAACCACTTCGCGACGAGCGTCTTTTACAGAATTTTTAATCTGTTACCACCGATTTTCCAAATGAAAAATTTTCACCTAATTTAATCACAAAAATGCTATGATTAGATAAGGAAAACTTTACAAAAAAAAAATAACTGTTGGGAGTAATCGAGGATTCTGAGCATCTTACGCGTCACGTATTCGTGTCGCTCGTCCCCAAGGGGTTAAAGCTGCAAACAAAGATGCAATTTATATCAAGCCAACGAAAATCTGAATATTTTATGTTAACTTTACGATATTAAGTTAATTTAAGCATAGAGATAATTAGAGCAATTAATAGTATTAGTTAAATTCTGCTTATATTTTATAGAGTTTTTTCATCTTCATTGCTATTATGAATAACGATTAATAAAAATTCATAACATCTCCTTATTTCTCGTATTAATAAAGTTCGAATGTATGTAATAAACGTTAAACACGGCAGTTAAACGCGGCTAATCGAGATAGTGCTGGCAGGTTTAAGTCTTAAAAAAGGTGTGAAGACAAATTAAATACATACGAATGCGTCCCATTTAACGGAAATTAAACACCTGTCACATATATTAATTATATATATATATATATTAAATGTATATATATATTAAAATTAATAGGTTACATTTTATTGTCTGATAATTTGGACTGTCACATATCGGTGACACTCAAATTCAAGATCGCATCACAGCAACAAAAATTAATCAACCATTTAAAATCATACATATATCAATTAAACATTTAGTTAAATTTAACATTCAAGCAAAGTAAAATGACTTATTGCTTTTTAGACATTTGTATTCCCTCCCCACAAAAAAGGCTTGTTTGGAGGAGGTACAAAATTTTGGAAGGTTATATTATCATATTAGAATATCCGAGAGATATAGGACTATGTTCTATGATTAGTTAAGCTCTTTCAGATCCCAATAAAAGCACTATAGTAAACATTCACTAAAAATCTAAGCTTTGAGATCCTTTCAATGACGGGTCACCAGTAGATGATACTGGGGTGGGCTAATAGAACCGTATCTGATGCCGAATAGCTCAAAGAAATGGCGCTTCAGCACATGTTCTTTATCTCTATTTCAACTACCATTAAGGAAGCAGTAGCTTGATAAGTTCGTTACTATAGAAATGGAATCTTCAAAAACTTTTCTAAATGATTTTACAAAACGAGTTGTTTTTCTAAAATAATTCTGGTTTTAAATAATTACTCAAGAGTTTTCATCCTATGATTGCAATATTATATAAAACATCTTTAAATGTATCACCATATAACAATACATTGCCCACGTACAGTCAGTATAAAAAAAGAAAAATATAGAAAGATACACCTGCTTTTATTCGCACACCATGTCAATAAAATCAAAACAAAGGTGTCCTTAGAACCGAATTACTGTTTGTTTTTTTTCAAAATATGAATGGAATTTATCAAACATCATATCTACATATTAAAAATTGCACCAAATTTCATTTTTAACATAAAACACACTTTTGATACGTTATTTGAATTCCTTGTATCAAATCAGCCCGAAAAAGTATAAAGTTTATATGATTTAATTAAATCTTTATGTAGTTAGAAGAGGTTAATACTTGAGGATTTTTTTTTAAAGTTGTGAAAGTAAAACCCTATAACAAAAGAACCACTGATCCAAATGACCTAAAATTTCACCAGTATGCTGCCAAAGCAATGGGTATTTTTAGGCGTGGTTAAAAAAAAATTTAAATCGCACCGACAGATGGCGCTGTACATGCAGTAAAGTCGAGTGACGAACTTGCGCCTGGCACACGCACATTGGCGTTAAAAACATGAAGTACGCACACCTCGTGTTCATTATTCTACAGAAATCCTCGCAATGACTGCGCCATTGACGGACCGTGCGTTGTTAGTGAAACTGTATTATCAGAATAATGACAGCGCAACAACTGCTCTTAGGAGATTTAGGACACTTAAGAATTTAAGAAAAGGTCCAATGACGACAGATGGCCTGTCGGCCAGGAAGATGGTTTCTCAAAGTACCGTCCATTGTTTTCCTCCCACAGACGATATTCTTTGTTTCTGCTACCTTACAGCGCCATCTGTCGGTGTGATTTTATTTTTTTTAACCATGCTAAAAAAATCCCGTTGTTTTGGGATCATACTGGTGAAATTTCAGGTAATTTGGATCAGTGGTTCTTTTGTTATAGTCTTTTACTTTCACAACTTTAAAAAAAATCACCCTGTATATATTCACTTAAAATCTAAGCTTTGAGATCCTTACAATATGGGTCACCAGTAGATGATACTGGGGTGGGCTAATAGAACCGTATCTGATGCCGAATAGCTCAAAGAAATCGCGCTTCAGCACATGTTCTTTATCTCTATTTCAACTACAATTAAGCCAGCAGTAGCTTGATAAGTTCGTTACTATAAGAATGGAATCTTCACAAACTTTTCTAAATGATTTTATAAAATGAGTTGTTTCTCTAAAATAATTCTGGTTTTAAACATTTACTCAAAAGTTTTCATCCTATGATTGCAATATTATATAAAACATCTTTAAATGTATCACCATATAACAATACATTGTCTAGGTACAGTCAGTATCAAAATAAAAAAATAAAGAAGGATACACCTGCTTTTATTCGCACACTATGTCAATAAAATCACACCAAAGGTGTCCTTAGAACCGAATTAATGTTTTCCTTCAAATAGACCGGGAGGCGGTAGCACAGACAATCACCTCATCGAGTTCACGGCTGAAATTCCGGAATTAGTTAAAACTTGATTCGCATATTAAAACGCAATCGGTCTGCCAAGTCATATCTTGGTGGAAAACACCCGAAAACCCGATTTTAGCGGTTGGATCGTAGGTTTACCAGTATGTGTTCCCGCTCCCAGTCCTCCATGTTTTCATACCTTTGGGTGCAGGAAAACACACTGGTAAACCTACCAGTCAACCGCTAAAATCGGGTTTTAAGGTGTTTTCCACCAAGATATGACTTAGCAGACCGATTGCGTTTTAATATGCGAATCGAGTTTTAACTAATTCTGGAATTTCAGCCGTGAACTCGATGAGGTGATTGTCTGTGCTGCTGCCTCCCGGTCTAAAAATATGAATGCAATTTATGAAACGAACGTAGTCTACATATTAAAAATTGCACCAAATTTCATTTTTAACATAAAACACACTTTTGATAGGTTATTTTGAGTTCCTTGCATCAAATCAGCCCGAAGACGTATAAAGTTTATATGATTTAATTAAATCTTTATGCAATTCGAAGAGGTTAATACTTGAGGATGCTAATGTTTAAGTCACGTACCAAACTTTTATTAATATCTTCCCGAAAGAAACATACTATTTATTTTTTTTTGTTTTCAGTGAGATACATTGAAAGGACCCAAACATATTTCAGGCACTTGTTTCCTGAAAAGTGTAATTTTAATAAGGCAAAAAAATAATAACTTATTTATATTTTAAAAAATAGAAATAACTAGCTGACCCTCCTGGAGCGTTCCGGGTTCGCTTTAATAATATGGAATGTAACAAATATTAGAGTTTGATTCATATATTTTTGTCTGGGGGGATTCCTGAAGCTCTCGAGGGGGATAACCGTTTGATATGGAGTTAATGTGTTTCAATATTTTTAATACGCATATTTCTGTATTTACGTATTAAAAAGAATATCAAATCTTCCACGTGAAAAAGAGAAAGACCCCTATCCTCAAAGCTCTTAAAACACGAAATGATATCAACGAAAAGAATGAGAAAAAAATACTCTTGCGATTGCGACCGTATAAAAGAACGAGAAATATGAAAACGACCTTCATACAATACTTTCATGATATAGTAACACTCATAAATACATTGTCGAGAAAAATTAAAGGAACAACCATAAAAGCTCATGGAACTTGAATAATTTTGCAGATAAGAAAATGAAACTTGCACAAGATCTTTATTTTTTCATGCTTGACATATATTCAAAATGCAGCACTCCCTATTTCTGCAAAAACTAAATTTACATAAAAAGATAGAAATGTGTGACATAAGAGGGGATAAGGAAATTGTACTGCCGAAATTCAAGCTTTACAGCGATTTTCCATATTGCGGATCAGATTATGCAGAAGTGCTTTTGGTAACAAAGTGCATTCAAGATGAATAGCGTTTTGAAGCTCCTGGAGAGTGTTAAGTGGGGGTTGCCGAGATGCAAATCGGCGTCTTAGTGCATTCTACACATTTATTCTATCGGATTTAAATCCGGATAATATGCAGGCTACTCCATTCGCTGGATTCCTTCGCCCTCAAGATAACCAGTCAGTAGTTCAACACGATGAGGACGTGCATTATATCATTAAGAGAAATTTATTACCGATTGCACCTCTAAACAACTTGACATGAGGATCAAGAACCTCATCTCTGTATATTTCAGCATTCACAGTTGCACTATTAAAAATGCGTTGGTCAGTGCGGTCATTCAAAATGATGCCCGCCCATACTATGATTCCAGGAACTTTGTATTGATGCCTTTAACGAATGTTTGCATCCTTATTGCGTGTGTTTTTCTCCCGCACGGTAACACGTCTGGAATCACTTTCCAAACAAAATCGAGATTAATCGCTAAAAAGAACTCGGTTCCAGTCGGTGGTACTCCAATGACCATGATCTCTGCACAATTTTAATCGGGCGTATTTCCCTGCCGGAGTTATTGGAATACAAATCATGGGTTTTCTTGCAGACAGCCCTCTTTTATGCAGCCTGTCACTCACAGTAAATCTGGATCTCATCAAAAACAACTCGTTGTAAATGATCCCGCCAAGCCACAAACCTAGAACATCAGCCATAAAAAGAAGTGATATCACATAAAAAGAAGCGATATAGAAGTGCATACTCCGAGTCCCGTGTAAAAATCTATCACCACTCATAATGTTTCCAAAGGACTCGGAGTGAGGTACAGTATGTGAAAACTGCTTGGCGACCTGCAGGCTTTTATAATGTTCGCGTTTCCTGCAATTACATATGACTATATTATTTTTATTTATTTTTTATTTATTTTTATTTATTTAATTATTTTGCTCCCATAAAATTGTAAAAAGTTGAAGCTTCTGTGTTTGCATGTCTTTTCTTATTTATGAGCTTGAAAAATTAATTTGTTGATTTTATTTACCATTATTTAAACTAGAAACACCACTCTTACGAAGAAGATTTTTTAAGTAAACATGTAAAGATTTTGAGTTTGTAATATATATATATATATATATATATATATATATATATATATATATATATATATATATATATATATATATATATATATATATATATATGTGTGTGTGTGTGTGTGTGTAATGATCATACACATATTAATAACAATGCACTTTATAATAAACGTTAACTAAATTGAGATATATTGCAATAATTATAGCGTAAGCGGAATCGCATAAGTCTGGGGGAAAATTCGTTCTGTCAGTTCTTTCGCATGAAAAAATATTTATAAAAGTGATATAACAAAAATTAAAAATTTTTTTTTTCGATTTTCAAAATTGATATACTGCATATATTCTAAAAGCCTGCAGGTCGCCAAGCAGTTTTCACATACTGTACCTCACTCCGAGTCCTTTGGAAACATTATGAGTGGTGATAGATTTTTACACGGGACTCGGAGTATGCACTTCTATATCGCTTCTTTTTATGTGATATCACTTCTTTTTATGGCTGATGTTCTAGGTTTGTGGCTTGGCGGGATCATTTACAACGAGTTGTTTTTGATGAGATATCACTTCTTTTTGTAAGGTATTTAATTTCAATTACACAGATTCCATTTTTATTCAGAAAAGAAAAGATAAAAGAAAGATGAAAGGGGCAAAATGAAAAAAATAATTGTGATGCTATAAATAGAATTATAGATCAGAATTATACAATTTATTGAGTGACTTATTCCAATGTACATGTCTCTACCATAGCAAAGGGGAAACTTTTATATTCATTTCCTTAGATTGTATTCATCAGATTATTTATGACATCTTTATTTTCCTTTTTCTTTTGTTAATATCACTTTTCCGTTTATATACATTCAAAGAACAAAAAAATAGAAAATTTTACAGTAGTTTACAAAGTAATTAAAATACTACAGTTTCAGAAAAATGTGGAAAAATAAGAAGTACCTTTTTTTTTGGTCAATTATAAAAATGCGTTTACTTTACCGAGAATAATCAAATTTGTTTTTCTACGAACCGTTGTTACTTACAGGGATTTTTATACTAATATATTAAATATTATTCTTGAAAATTACTGAGCACCTTAAAAGTTTTTTTATTTGTTAAGTTTTTTAACTCAACGTTTCGAGAATCGGAAAAATATAAGATTCGCAACGTTTGCAAAAGTATAAAAACTATTAAAGTGATTTCAAAATAGAAAATGTTCGTAGGATGACATGTATTCCAAAATTTTGTGTGATTTTGTAAATATACCACAAAGACTAATGCGTTTACATAATAAACCGTTTAAAAAAATGTAAAATTTTATTAAAATTTTTGATCTGATAAATCATAAAGCTTGAAATTAGATTTTAAAAAGGAGCGTGATTAAACCAAAAAGGATTATATTTACTAAATGCATAAAATACATAGACACAAAATACATAATTAATGTTTCTAGTCTGTCCATTCCAATTCGGGGATCCTAAAATATAGGTCCTCAATCCCCGGAAGTCCATGAATTAATTAGGACATATGTAATGCAACTGTTAAAATGTTCCCAAAGTCGACAATAGAAGCAATAAGTATAGCTGGTCAAATATGAAACACGGCATTGCTTCATCATGACTTTGTTTCGTGAGCTGTTCGTTCTCCAAACATAAAAATATTTTGAAAGTGTTCGTTAACCGAACATGTGTTCGTTATCCGAACATAAAAATCTCACGCGAAAGTGTTCGTTAACCGATTTGTTCGTAAACCGAACAGTTCGTTACCGATCACCTATTGTATAAGAAATATAGCATTTTTAATTTTTATGAGGAATTTAAGAAATTATTTCCTTTTCATTGTGCTCTTAGGCCTGTTTTTAGAGCATTTTAAGTTCGTCATAGCCGGAGATTCGATGAACGGCAAATATTTAAACGCAAAACTTCTAGCAACATTTTTACATTCTATTACTCAGCGCATGAATGTAAAGTTGGAATTTTTTAATCGCTTTTTTCAATCAATTCCTGATACATTTATTAATAAGCACAGTTTTTTTTAATCGATGAAAATACTATATTTTAATAGATTTAAAGCTTAAGATCAACGAGCTTTCAGACAGACAAAATGAACCCGTATTAAATTTTAAAGCAAGATAATAAAACCTTACAGAGATTGAAACAGTATAAAATCATTAAAATACATCTCACTCAGTAAATATACATCGGTTGTAATGTAATCAAGATCTTCTAAGAGACTCTGTAAACGAAACGTATATGCTTCAACAATACAAACAATAGAGAGTTTAAATGAATCGGATGTAGTAACATATTTGAATATCTTGTGTATATAGCAACTTTGACAAATATTATGCTATTTACTATTGTTTTTCCTGTGTGTTGAGGAATCAAGTACGTCAACGTAAAAATTCGCAAATTACACAATTATTAATCTTATTAAAAAATCTTTTGAGTTACCCTGGAAACAAAAACTCAATTCTACAGTTCTGTTTCACAATAGGAAGCTAACTTAGGTCGTTCGTAGTAACATATTTTAACATCCTGCGCATACGTTCTTTTTTAAAAGAGTTAGACCATTTAATGTGTCTTTGCTTCATCTTAAGTATAGGAATAAATCACTTTAAAGTGATATATATATAAAAAACTAATTCATATTTTACACAAAATATTAAACATTTGAACTATTCATAAAAACAATGCAATTGCTGCAAACCGCGTAAAAATCGGATAATTACACAATTCTTTAGCCCTGTATCAAATGATCTTTTGTGAGAACCTGTAAACGAACCTTAAATGTTACTATTTTTTTATAATAGGGAGCTTACTTGGGTCGACTGTAATAACATATCTTAATATTATGTGTATACGACCATTTCTAAAAGAGTTGGGCCATTAATTATTTTTTTGCTCTATGTTAAGTATAGGAATCAATAACTTTAAACTGATATAAATCAAAAACTAATTAATATTTTTTCATGAAACTTACAAAGGTTTGAACTTCTCATAAAAACAATTCAAATGACGTAAACCACGTAAAAATCCGATAATTACACATTGCTGTAGCCCTGTCAACAGTTTTTTGCTACATGTTAAGTATAGGAATCAATAACTTTAAACTGATATAACTCAAAAACTAATTGATATTTTTTCATGAAACTTACAAAGGTTTGAACTACTCATAAAAACAATTCAAATGACGTAAACCACGTAAAAATCCGATAATTACACATTGCTGTAGCTCTGTCAACAGTTTTTGGTCTGTACAAGATTTAAAAAGGGCAAAAAACAGCACTTTTAAAATCGCATTTCCCGAAAACCTATTCGACAGATCTTGCTTTTCTTTTGATTTCTTAGTCATTTGGCGCGCCCCATTCCATAGAATCAAGAATTTTGTTTCTATCATAAATAGAACGCGAGATATAGATGTGTCAAAAACCCGTTTTGTCCCGTCCGCAAAATATAAACTAGACAGAGTTAAAAAAAAAAAATTGTAAAATCGTTTGGCATCCATTGGCGGAAATTCCTTTCATTTACTGTGTAATGCATTGCTGTTTCTTATGCTTGGCGAGAAACTCTGTCGAGTTTCTATGATACTTGAGTTCTTGTTGCTTTAGCGATCTGAACTGATACAATCTGAACTGACATCAGTTGCCTGTTTCTTTTAGCAATCGTTGACAAATAATGGTCCTGAGAGTCTGTAGTGGCACCTTTTCGCCCTTGACGTGGTTGTCTGTGCACATTACACATTTTCTGTGCACTGTGTTTTTAAACCGTTTCCAGATTCTTGACATAACGTTTTTAGCTGTTTTTAAGTCTTTACAGACCCTTGTCAGTGTCTGTCCTGCTTCCATTTTCCCTCTCGCATGCCATTCCTCACAATCAGTGAAATGTCTTCTGGACGACGTATTCCACCTACTACAAGCAAAAGTCTTATCCAACTACACACACGCACAATCCTTGAAATTAGACTTCAAATCACCCACGTGAACTCCTTATCCCACGTGTCAAAAGAACGAGCTCAAAAATTTGCATATTTTTCTATAGCGAAGGTTAATGTAATTGGACTATGTGATAACGTTGGCATTGAGTTACCAACTAATCCCCTTTTGCTGAACTTCCCTCAAGAGAATTAACATAAAGCACCTTTTTATGGTTTTTCCTTTAATTTTTCTTGCCAGTGCACATAGTATCATTTAGCGTAGAATTTTTTTTTCTAAGTACCGTTAAATGTTTATTTCATTATGTAACTATTTAAAATGTTTTAGACTCTGTCACTTTACTCAGTAGCTTTATTCAGTAACCTTTATTATTATTTTGCGGTGGCAGCACTCAATATACACATTTCACTTTATTCGGTGGCAACCCTGTATTCAAAATCTCTTCTTTTGTCCAGAAAAATAAATCTTCCACGCAATATATATACCTTTTTTTTAAGTTCCCAGAACTCCTTTCGCAAAATTAAATAAAACAAAATTTTTATGCAAAATTTTCTAACCCCCCTCCCCCCCCAAGCAATACATTCAAACTAGCATCGTACACAACATTCCCCGCAAAAAACAAACATTTTTACTCGACATTTTTTCTAACTCCCCCCCCCCCCCCCAAAAAAAAAAAAAAAAAAAAATCAAAATATTCCGGAAAATAAAACAATTTGGAAATTGTACGCCAAACGTGACAAATGAGGTGTGTTCGTACTCTAATTGGTTTTATAAATATTGAGATTATGGTGTAATAGCTGCTGCACTCTTATGCAAAAATGCATGAATACAAAATTTATCCTATGTGCAGATTTTCATATTATAGATATTAATTTTATTTTATGAAATTAAGTTTCAATACACTTTTACAAACAATTAATTACAGTTCTGTTACATAAAATTATACTATGCGCAAATCTATACCAATATTATAAAGAAGTAACGTTTGTTTGTTTGTAGGGGGGAGGTAATCTCTGGAATTACCGAACCGATTTCAAAAGTGATGTTGGCAAATTGATGGTGACAATCCCTGCTCCAACATAAGCGATATTTTATGTCGGTGCCACTAACTCAGGGGGGGGGGGGTGCAGCAGTGAAAAACGTTCTAAATTTGCGATTTTTCATACTGTACGAACTACAAACTTTAAATTTGGCATGATAGTTACTTACAAAATGTAAATGCTCTCTAAGAACAAAATCTTAAAAAAAATTCTAAATTTAAAAAGGTGAAAAGAGCGGAACGTGTTCTAAAAACATTCTAAATTACAATTTCTATGGAATCTCTTGAACTACAGAACCCTTTTCAAATGTGATGGTGGCAAATTAATGGTGACAGTCCCTGCTGTAACACAGGCTATATTTTATGTCGGTGCCACTATCCCTAAGGGGTACAGGAGAGAAAAAGTTCGAAAATTACGATTTTTGCGATACTGAAGGAGCTAGAAATTTGAAATTTGGCATGATAATTACTTACAACATGTAGATACGCTCTAAGACAAATTCTAAATAAAAAATCGAATTTTAAAAGAGTGAAGTGAGCGAAAAAAATGTTCTAAAAACATTCTAAATTACAATTTCTATGGAATCTGTTGAACTACAGAACCCTTTTCAAATGTGATGGTGGCAAATTGATGGTGACAGTCCCTGCTGTAACATAGGCTATATTTTATGTCGGTGCCACTATCCCTAAGGGGTACAGGAGAGAAAAACGTACGAAAATTACGATTTGTGAGATACTGAAGGAGCTAGAAATTTGAAATTTGGTATGATAATTACTTACAAAATGTAAATACTCTCTAAGACAAATTCTAAATTAAAAATCGAATTTTAAAAGAGTGAAATGAGCGAACAGTGTTAAAAAAACATTCTAAATTATAATTTCTATGGAATCTCTGAAACTATCTAACCGATTTTAAACGTAATGGTTGCAAATTGATGGTGATAGTCTCTGCTCTAGCATAGGCTATATTTTATGTCAGTGCCACTAGCTTCAGGGGGTTTCAGGAGCAAAAAACCTTCTAAAATTGCAATTTTTGTGATACTGAAGGGATTAGAAACTTGAAATTGGGCAAGGTAGTTAGTTACTTATAAGATATATATGCTCTCCAAGAACAGTTTCTAAGAAAATTGAAATTTGAAAGGGTGATATGAGGGAAAATGCTATAAAACATTCTAAATTACGATTTCTATAAAATTGTTAAGGACTAAAACTTGAAATTTGACATGGCTGATATTTTTTAAGACGCAAATGCACACCCAGAATAGTTTTTTTTTAAAGTCGAAATTTAAAAGGATGAAAAGGGAAAAAACGTTGTAAATTACGAATTTTTTTATACCGATAGGATTAAAAACTTCAAATTTGGCATGGAGGTTACTTTTTACAAATGCTCGCTAACAATGCTTTGTAAAGAAATTCAAAATTTCAAAGGGCGAAATGAGCCTAAAGTGTTTTAAAAGCGTTTACGATTTCTATGGAATTATTAGGGATAGAAACTTGAAATTTTACATGACTGTTGCTTTTAATACGTAAATGGTCATACAGGCCAATTAAAAAAAAATCGAAATTTAAAAGAGTGAAATGCGCGAAAAGCGCTCTAAAAACGTTGTAAATTGAGATAGATTTCTATGGAATTGTAAAGGATAGAAACTTGATTTTTGACATGGTTGTTGCTTTAAAGACATAACTGGCCACACAGAATAGTTAAAAAAATTTTAAATTTAAAAGTATGAAAGCGCGAAAATCGTTCTAAAATCGTTCTAAATTACAATTTATTTGGGCTATTATATTGGCTATCACTCACATAAATGATTATCCAGAACAGTTTACTAAAAATACGAAATTTTAAAGGGCAAGATCAAAAATAAAACTTTCTGAAATTGCAATTTCTGTGGTACAGCTGGTATAGAAGCTTCGTATTTGGCATGATGGTTACTCTTAAAATGCAAATGAAGGGGGCCGGTTTCTAAAAAATTGGAAATTTAACAGGCTAATGATAGCCTGTTTAGAATAGTTTAAAAAATTTGAAATTTAAAAGTATGAAAGCGCGAAAATCGTTCTAAAATCGTTCTAAATTACAATTTATTTGGGCTATTATATTGGCTATTACTCACATAAATGATTATCCAGAACAGTTTACTAAAAATACGAAATTTTAAAGGGCAAGATCAAAAATAAAACGTTCTGAAATTGCAATTTCTGTGGTACAGCTGGTATAGAAGCTTCGTATTTGGCATGATGGTTACTCTTAAAATGCAAATGAAGGGGCCAGTTTCTAAAAAATTGGAAATTTAACAGGCTAATGAGCGGAAAACGTTCTAAAAACGTTCTACATTAGATTTAATTGGATTATTCGGGTTAAAACCTTGAAATTTAGTATAGTGGCAACTTTTAAGAAGCAAACTCTCGGTAAATACAGTTTATTAAAAATTCGAAATTTAAAGGCGCAAAATATGGAAAACGTTATAAAATATGGTTTATTCTAAATTGTTAGGGATAGAAACTTAAAATTTGGCACGCCTGTTGTATTTTAGACGTAAGTGCTCGCACAGAACAGTTTTTACAAAATTCGAATTTAAAAAAAGGTGCAAAAGCAAAAAACTTTCCAAAATTGCTATTTTAGTGATGCTGCTGATCTAGAAAATTGAAATTTGAATTGGTGGCTATTTTTAAGATTTCAGTGCTCGCTAAGAACGGTTTAAAAAAAAAAGAGTGAAATAAAGAATTTTAAAACGAGTGAAATGAGGTGGAAAATTTCTAAAAACCTTGTAAACTATGATTTATCTGAAATTGCTAAGGATAGAAATTTGAAATTTTACATGGCTGTTACACTAAAGTCACAAATTCATCCACAAAACTGTTTTTAAAAGTTTAGAAATATTAATGTGTGCAGGAACAAAAAAGTTTTAAAATTGCAATTTCTATGATATAGTTATTACAGAAATTTGCTTAACTAGAAGATTGGAATGTGGCATTATGCTTATTTTAAGCTGTAAATGTTCGCTTAGAACTGTTTCTAAAAAATTCTAAATTTCAAATTAAAAAATGCAATGAAAGGGAAACCTTCAAAATACGTTCTAAATTACCATTAATTTGGAATTAATTTTAGCTCTTCTCATTCATTTAAGTCTTATGTTCGCCTAATGCAGTATAAATGTTCAATCATTTTCATGTAAAATTGTAGGACAAAAATGATGTAATGATGAAATATAAAGAGGTGGATAATAAAAATGCTTATGGAATCGGTAATTTTATTTTTATTTTTATTATAACAGGGTTCGTATGCTTTTACAACAATTTTCCTATTTAATATTTAAATAGCAGAAAATGTAGACGCCTTGTTTGATTACAGGATTTGTAGTACTTTCCTGCATTTAAGTAAGGTGAAAAATTCTATTAAATAATTGTGGCAAAAGCATACGATCCCTGTTTAAATGTAGATATTTCAATAAATAATATGACGTATTCGTAAAATATAATTAGCAGAATGATATTATCCCATTTATAGCTAAAATACTGAGAAATAACTACCATAAATGCAAGGAGGCATAAGTGAAAATTTTGAGAAAAATTACTCGTAATATGCGCCATTGCTCCTATTTCGGAAACATGCTGTTTCTCCTAGTTATTTAATTTTTTTTTTTGCAGAAGGACTTTAAAGATTTCCTATTCATAAAGAAAAAATAACCGTTCAATAAAAATATAGATTAATATAGAGGGTGTTTCTAATTGAATATCGGAGTTTTAACGCTTGGTAGTATTTATTACATACAACTTAAAATTATAATTAATACATAAAATGAAAGAGCAACTCAAACAGTTTTACCTACAAGCTTACAAGTGTTCAATGTGAACACCTTTCGTCACACAGCACACAGCACACATGAAGTCGATAGCTCAGTTCTTCCCAAACGTTAATTAGTGTTTGTGGGGTAATTGTTGCAACAGCTGCCTCAATCCGGTTTCTTAGATTGGGTAGGTCAGCTGGTAGTGGAGGCACATACACTCGATCCTTTATGAACCCCAACAGGTAGAAATCACAAGGCGTCACAAGATCGGGTGAGCGTAGAGTGGCGTTTGGGAAGAACTGAGCTATCGACTTGATGTGTGCCGTGTGACGAAAGGTGTTGTAAGCTTGTAGGTAAAACTGTTTGAGTTTCTCTTTCATTTTATGTATTAAGTATAATTTTAAGTTTTTTATAATAGATACTACAAAGCGTTAAAATTCCGATATTCATTTAGAAAAACCCTGTATATAGCCGTGCCTAATGCGTTAAGGACAAGTAGGTGGGTTGCATATTTCTGTTTCAGCTCATTAGGACTGTTAAATTAATTCACTATTTTTGAATCTCAAAATTCATTAAATTTGTCAGCAACGGAATCATTATGTCGCATGCATGTGCTTCGATACCATGAAAATATTACAAAATAAAAAATGAAGAGCAGAAAACACAAATAAAAATTCTGCGTTTAAATAAGATGACGACTACTATTAAAAAATAGCGGTGAAATGTTGTCGCTAGATTATTCAGTCTGTGCTTCCATGTTGCCTTAAATTTGTCCATGAATACGCATGCATGATAGCGCGGATGACGATGAAATGATCCCTTCGGTAACAACATGATCTTACTGTAATAAACTGTATTATGTTCACTCTTGATGGAAACTATACGCATATATTTAGAACTGAGTTTTTTACTGATTTATTAGGAGTATTTCAATAATTTTTGTAGAAATTTACAATATCCTGACAATAGAATAAAAAACATGATCTCGCTGTAATAAACTGTATTATGTTCACTCTTGATGGAAACTATACGCATATATTTAGAACTGAGTTATTTACTGATTTATTAGGAGTATTTCAATAATTTTTGTAGAAATTTACAATATCCTGAAAATAGATTAAACAAGTTATTTATACAGGGTGTTCCGTTAAAGGGGTCCAATATTAATAGGGGTAATAGAGGAGATCACACGAAGCATAAATCAGTATATAATGCCTGGCCGGATCTCAATAATTTTCAAGTTACAGCAAATAGAATGAAAAATCGGAAATTTGTAAAAAAAACCTCATTTCTAAACTATCGATAATGCTACATAAAAACGAAGCACATATTTAGAAAGAGCAGAAAAAATCCTACGAAATGACATAAGTTGTTTTAGAATATTGAGAATTAATGGCGAGTTACAAGCTCTGAAACAGTGCAAAAATACAAAATCAAATATTTAGCAAAATAGTTAATCGTTAATTCCAAAAATGCAACTCTACCTACATCAAGGAAAATGTTATAAAATTTGGTCCATTCCGAAAGCTTTCGAAGAAGCTGACAATAAACCATATCAGTTTAATTTATGGGAGAAATCAAGCAGTTCCCTAGTTACAACTCTGTACTGTTGCACGCTCGGAAAGAGCGAAACTCCACCCATGACGATTGTAAACACCCCGTTTTAATATCTTTCAATTATACATTTCTGATCAACCTCTATCAATACCCTTTCATTATTCAGTCTGGTCAAGTGAATGACATATTGTGCAGCTCTCGCCTTGTCTTAAAGCAAACTCCGTGACTGCTGCGTTTCCTCCATGAACTTTCAGGATGATGAAGAAGAAGTACTTTTTATGCAAATTTTCTATGTGTATAGGAAGAAAAGTGTAATAAAACAGCAGTCATCAGTGGGCGTTATGTTAAAGGGAGGCTGTTGTAAGTGGGATTGTAGTAAGTTGATGTATAATAATTATGCCGGAATACTCTAACGAAGAATATGCGGACATGCATCTGATGTACGGGCAAGCTCATGGAAATGCATGTCTAGCACAGCGCATGTACCGTGAGCAATTTCCAAGGAGACGTTGCCCAAGTTCGAAACTCTTCATAAAAATCGATAGACGATTACGGGAGACTGGATCGTTTAATACAGCAAGCATTGACGCAGGGAAACCTCGACATGTACGAACACCTGCAATGGAAGAAGATGTACTGAATATTTTTAAAGATAACCCCTCCACGAGTACACGAGCTGCTGCGTCTGAAGTCGGTGTTTCTCACCAAAGTGTGTGGCGTGTTCTGCGTGCAGAAAACATGCACCCCTTTCATGTGCAGCGGGTACAACTGTTATCAGTAACAGATTGTGCTCAGCGGACAGAATTCGTACGCTGGTTGCTTAATGTAACAGAAAATAATCCACAATTTCTGGAAAATATTTTATTTACTGATGAAGCAACATTTACGAGAGAGGGCGTGGTAAACACGCACAATATGCACACATGGTCATATACAAATCCGCACACTGTTTTCCCGTCGAACGCACAACAAAAGTTCAGTGTGAACGTATGGGCAGGTGTCCTCGGCGATTATCTCATAGGACCATATTTACTCCCAGATGTACTCAATGGCAGTACGTACTTGGTTTTCCTACGGGATATCTTACCGCAGTTACTGCAAAATGTGCCAGCAACATTGCGCCACAATATGTGGTTTATGCACGATGGCGCACCGGCACATTTTTTCATAGGTGTTCGCAATCATCTCAATTCAACATATCCTGGGAAATGGATTGGACGCAGTGGACCTGTTGCTTGGCCTGCACGCTCTCCAGACCTCAATCCGTTAGACTTTTTTGTTTGGGGACACCTTAAATCGCTGGTGTATGAAACGCCTGTGGATACACCGGAGGATTTACTAGCGCGAATCGTTGTCGCTGCAGGAGACATTCCCAACTCCGTCGGAGTTTTTCGGCGTGTTCGCCAATTTTTACGACGTCGCTGTCGGCTGTGCGATTCTGTTAATGGGTGCAACTTCGAACACCTATTATAATAATGTCCGTTCGTCTGCCTTCCGACATTGAACTGTGCAGCGCAGGCCAGAAGACTGTGCTTCACATATGTCATAAAGTACGTGGAATGTAATTCTTTATTTGTCATTTTTCTTTTATTTTCAACACTTTTTGGCACAGTATTTTGTAAGTCACAGACTGTGGTGTACTCAAATTGTAAATTACAAAGTTTGTATGAATTAATTTAAAATTTAGTGTCTTTTTTAAATTTATAATTAATAAAATTATTATGCTATTTGTTATTATTATTTCCTATCATAAATTATGATGCACATATACATACAATAATTGTCCATGTAAAACATGCACTGAAACTTCTTGCATAGTTACAAATCGCAATATTTTTAATTATTTCCGAATTTTCACCACCAGTTTAATTTTAAGGAATTTAACTTAAGCTTTATATCAATAAAAGACCACTTTAAAATGTAGACTATTATTGTAAAGTTATTTTGGTTCATTCAACTCTTGAATAATTAAAAATGTTGCATCTCAGAAGAAGCATGATCGAAAATGTATAGTTGAGAGTAATTAAAAAGGCGGTGTTTCCAATCGTGATGGGCGGAGTTTAACCTTTGCTAGTGTCAAAGAAAGCGGAGTTGTAACTAAGAAACTGATTAATTTCTCTCACACAATTAAACCGATATGGTTCATTGTAAGCTTTTTCGAAAGTTTTCGGAATGGACCAAATTTTACTACATTTTCCTTATTGTAGCTAGAGTTGTCTTTTTGGAATTAACGATTAACTATTTTGATGTATATTGGATTTCGTACTTTTTTCACTGTTTCAGGGCTTGTAACTCGTCAATAAATATTGCTATTTTAATACAATTGATGTCATTTTGTAGGTTTTTTTCTGCTCTTTCTAAATATGTGCTTCGTTTTTATGTAGCATTATCGATAGTTTAGCAATGAGGGTTCTTTTACAATTTTCCGAATTTTCATTCTATTTGCTGTAACTTGAAAATTATTGAGATCCGGCCAGGCATTATATACTGATTTATGCTCCGTGTGATTTCCTCTATTACCCCTATTAATATTGGACCCCTTTAACGGAACACCCTGTATAGATAAAAATATTAACTAAAAACACAGAAAGGAGTTACATTCTCAAAATATATTTAACACCACAAAAGCTGCAAAGAAAGAGTTAATGGTATTATATAGTTTCATGGTTGAAGTATCTGGTGTAAAAAGATGTGGTATCGTTCAAGAAATCGTGTGCTATCTTTCGATGTTACACGAAGGAACATAACCGGCAAATTATATCCATTTTCACTCTCTTTTTTATGAGATAAAATTCCATCTTTTCAGAATTTATGCATAGAATTTTTTGTTTAACTCAATGGTTTTACTCAATTAACATTTATTATTCAGAAATTCTAATGTAGGTTGGCAATCTTGTTTCATTAAAAAGGGATAAAATGGCAACAATGTTTCTTTAGCTATCACAGAAAATAATAACTAAAACTTATTTAGGAGAAGTATTGCTCATGACCGACGAAACCATTTTTTTTTAAATTATAATTTCACAAAAGATCAATTTTTATAATTAAAAAAAGTTTGATAATCGTCGCTACACTAAGCCGAAAAAATAAACACTTTATAGCAGTGTTTCCGGAACTATATTACTACAAAACTCACATTAGGATTAGAAAAAACTCGCGTCCTTCCAAATCTGTAGGTGAATAAAGTATTTTGTAAAAACTATTTCATGTAAAAGGAAAATTTTCGTATAAAGCATGTATATGAAGTCATTAACAGGCAATCTTAACGTGAAAGTGCAAAAATCATTAAAAAAACATTCTTTTACCACGAAAGTGAAAATACATTTATTAATGAATGCATTATACAAAAATGGGCTGCTATAGTCGATTATTTTAGTTCAGTATTATGACGCAAAGTGATTTTTTTTTGCATAGGATAGCTGGAATCGATCTCTAATGTTGTTAGGAGATCAACCTCAGCTATCCTATGCAAAATAAAATCATTTAGAAATACAGGGTGTCTCAAAAGTCTCCGTACAACTTAAAAAATTTATTACAAAAAAAATAATAGGCCTACAGCAAAAATAATTACAACAGTACATAGAGTAACTTAAAAAGTTTTTTTTTCTACTAACTTAGTATACTTGTTGATCCTTTCGTTGCACGAAGAATATCAAGTCGATATTCCAATTACATCCACGTGCGTTTCAGCATGCTAACATCAACAGTAGTTACAACTGTTTGGTGAAATCTGAATAAAAGTTTATAGTCTCATGGGATTGAAACAAAAGATCCAAACAGCAGGAGCTACTGTTGATGTTAGCATGAAAAACGTTCGTGGATTGAATTGAAATATTGTCTTGATATTCTTCGTGCTACGAAAGGATCTCATGTTGAAGTTTACTAAGGCTGTAGAAAAAAACTTTTTAAGCTACTCTATGCACTGTTGTAATTATTTTTGCTGTAGGCCTATTATTTTTTTTTTTTAAATAAATTTTTGAAGTTGTACGGAGACTTTTGGGAGACCCTGTATAAAAATGCAAGATAATTTCTTTTTAAAAACGCGTGACTAGTGTAGGCTGTTAACTCTTTCAGAGCCAAAGAATTTATTTCGCCAAAATGTTAAAATGATATATTGACACCAACATTTATGAACAGAATTATTCGAAAATATAGAAAAGTTTTTTTCACGTACATTATAAAAGAAAAACAATTCAAAATTTTGGAGCCAATGTGACATTTTGGAATTAAAAGTAAGTGGTATATACAGGGTGATTATAATTAAAGTCTCACTTTTAAAATGTTGTAAAAAAGAAACTTGAAATTGGAACTGAATATACTGGAAGAAAGGTTAAACGGTATGGCATAAGAAAAAAAGTTCCAAAGTGTATCAATGGACTGCACTGTAAGGGGCATACTATGCAAATTAAAAGACACTCATGCGCAGTTAAAAACCGAATCATTATGTGCTATTTTTGCGGTTTTTGGTCCAAGAACAATTAAAAACCGATTTTCCCCATCCAATGTGGTACGACCTTGCTGTGGTGGATGGAGATTCCACTAACAGTACCACAATTGTTGACTGATTTGGAAGTCATTTTTTCCGTCAAAACACCGAAACACTCATGAACCAAGACCTCCCTATCATAGTATCAGACCTCTCAATCAGTAAGTTGTCTTTGACCGCTATACTTGTCCTGCTACTAGCGCCATCAATCGTCAGTAATAGTATTTACGACACGAAATCACACGAATATTTTTCACAGCTCCATTTGTTCTATGCATTTGCTTATGAACTAGTAGTTTTCCTACCACTAAAATTTTATAGTAAATTTTATCTTATTAAATTGACAAGATCGTGTGATTACATGACGAAAAAAATTCTATTAAATTTTAGTGGTAAGAGAAAAGCGTAAGAGTTGGCAGCTATGCGGTAGCAGACCAGCTAGATTTTTCTATAGATTTTTCTATTATATTTTTGGATACGAGTTTTTTAGGAGAGACAATTTTGTTTTGTTTGATCGGAGAATTCTGGGATTTAAAATAACAACATTTTCTCTAAAAATATACTGGTGTTCCAAAAGCCCGAAACATGGCAACTGTGCGGTAGTATCCACCAGGCGGCGATACTTTCCGGAGAAAGTCAATTAATAAGTTGGCAATTACCGCGGACATTTTCTCCCATAGACTTTCTCCGGATTGTCAAGTCTGATCTATGATAAGGGAGTCTTGTCATGAACATTGAACAGTACGGTTGGTTGACTGCGCAACGCATGCCAAAGCCGTCGTACTTCGATTAAAAATGTCACTTGTAGCCGAATCCACTTTTGTTATGCCACTTACAGCGCCATCTATTGATACACTTTGAAACATTTTTCTTTCCCACATACCGTTTCCCCCTTCTTCCAGTATATTAACTTCAAATTTGAAGTCATTCTGGCCGCCAGTGGTTCCTTTTTTACAGCATTTTAAAAGTTGAACTTTAATTATAATCACCCTGTATAATATATCATCGGTTTTCAAGGGGTTAAAGGGTCCGTGCATGCCAGTTTAATAATCACTGTGAGCAAGGATTGATTACTGCTTTTGAATTTTCCACCAGTAAAAACGAACAGAAATTTGTGTGTTATTTATGACAGAATTTCTGCATGAATAAAGCATTTAAAGCGAAAATTTCTATTCAATTTCACTGGTGCTAGTTATTCCCGGCGGTAATCAGGCCTTGCCTGTGACATCAGATTATTACTGGAGACTAAGAGAGCTCGCGCCTTCTTGAAAAGATGTTTTTAATAAGTAAAAGAAAATTATTTTAAATAATTTTAATTTATGCTGGAGTAAAAATTGCATAAAAGTAAACAACGATGTCTTAAAAATTCCATTTTTGGTATCATCTGACTTTACACAACCTGAATACAAAATAAATTGTGTTTATAATAAAATTTATAAAGTATAAAATTATTTTTATATAAAGTTTATTTCATTCAAAAAGTAACTTGAAATTAGTAAATTGTATTTATAAGTATGCCTTTTAGATAACTGTGTTTATATTTGATATGCCACATTTGAACTCTGTTGAAGAATAGACGAAATAGAAAATCGATTTTGCATTTACCATTCAGGATTTAGTTTCAATTTATTTGTTGCCTATTTTATATCAGTATAAAATCGATTCAAAAATTCTATGCATCAAACAATTTACGTTTGTTTCAAGCTATATTCAAATTTTTAAAGTAACTTTAGATTCAGTATTCAAATTGTAAATCATTATACAGTTATTTGAATTACAATCTGCTAAAGGGAATGTCGATCATTGATTGCCATAATTTAACCATTTAGGTTGTCTATTATTTTTTATTGGCTACAAATACTTATTAATTTATATATTGCGTCTATAATATAATTGTTGATTTTAAGAATAATAGGATAAAGCTATACTTAAACGTCTTTTTAATACTTTTCAAAAAAGTATTACAGAAAAAATAGTCGGTAAATGTTCATGGCTTCGGTTCATATGTCTGTCTGTCCATTAGTAAATATTGCATGAAATTGGGACAGGTTATTGAAATCCACTGCAGTATGTACCCTATTTGAAAATGGAGTTTGCATATATTGTTTATAGAAACATTCAAAATAATTCATATATATATAGGGGTCTATGGACGATATTTGTTTGAAGTACATTTTAATAGTGTTACACTATTTCAAACATTATGAAATTTATATTAATTTTTAAAGTCACGATAACATATTTTCTGTAGGATAATGGTGTGTGTATCATATATTATTTATTTAAAAGGATACACAAAATAACTCAATTGCATTATTGTCCGCAGGCTGTTTGCGTGAAATTCATAAAGCTTAATGAGAAGCACCATAACGTCTTTCGCATCGAACATGTAACTTTAACTGTTGTTTTATAGCGAAACTGAAAAAATCAAATATCTTATTGTGTATGAGCGGTAATTGCAAGAAATGCGTTTTCTGCTGTGCCATGCGTTTTCAAGCTTAACTAAATTTTAGTATGTCATATCGGATGCAGCGACGTCTATAGATCATATAAATAGCTGCCGAACATAATTTAAATTAATTAGTTTCTGATGAAATTGGAAAGTGTACATTTTCGTATACTTAACGTATTTTTTAGTTGAAATGAACATTACTAGAGTAGGTGGTATGAATATTAAATAAGTTCACACATTTGGCAGAAAATATGGATACATCACCGTCTATGAATGAAGGATGGTAATTGGTAAAAAACTTTTTCAACAGTGTTATGCGTTTTCCATTTGAATTAAATTTTCATACACTATGTGGTTATAAAGAAAAATCTGTTGTACATGTACATGGCTGAGCAAGAAATTTCGAATACATTGCTATATAATTGCAGAAATTGCAATAATTGCTAAAAATTGATTTTTAACCGTATTATATATTTTCTAAATTGTTTTTTTAAAATAACTTCTTTCATCTTATCTATGCTAATATAATAAAGAGAGAACGTCTGAATGACGGACTCATCAACGCAGCACCGAAACGACTAAAGTCAGGATCACGAAATTTCAATAGTAGATTGCTGTTACTTTCTAGGCAAGCAATAAGAAAAGATCTTTGAAAATTCATGCCTAAGGAGGTTAAATGTGGGGTCGAAAGTTTTAGATAATTTTTCGTCATACTTTAGCAGCAGTTTTAGGTAGGAGAGTGAAATTCAGGATAACAAATCTATTAAAAAATAGTCAAACACGTATATCAGTAATTTTAGAAATGGTACAACTAAGGGGGTAAAATGAGGAGCCGAGAGTTTTTGATCACTTTGCAATATTTCAGTAGCAGTTTTAGGTAGGAGCGTGTAATCCAGGGAAACAAATCTACTAAAAAAGTACTCAAACACTTACTTTAGCGATTTTAGTAATTCAACCACTAAGGAGGTTAAATGGTGATCGGAAGTTTTAGATTGTTTCGCCATATTTCAGAAGCAGTTTTAGGTAGGAGCGTGAAATTCAGAATAACAAATCTACTAAAAAATACTTAAATCCATATTTCAGCGATTTTAGGAATTCAACCACTAAGTTGGTTAAATGGGGCAAAAAGCATTTATTTATTTTAAAATGAATTTGTTCTTAAAATCTGGTGAGAGTCAATCATTTCAACAATTTAGAAACGGAATCGCTTTCCCCATGAAACGGTTAAGGTAGTTACAACCCATAAATCTTAAGAAAAAAAACGATGTTTCGAGTAACATGTATGTGAAAGAGAAATATTTCCTCTGTATTTTAAAACACACCTCATACAAAAATTTCTACAATTACGATAGTTATGACTAAAAGTAATATGAGGTAGTATAATGATGTATGAAGGAGGATGTGTAAATATTAGTAAACGAAGTGTCATTGCCACGTCCATTTATATCTCGTTGAACGTAAACATTCAGTTTTACTGGTATCCTACTCTTTACAGAAAAGACATATTTTTAGATACGTGTAAAGTAATACAAACTTCTAGTAACATGAACGGTCATACAAACTTCCTTTTCATGTTGTTAAATTTTTAATTGTTAAAATAATATAAATTCTGTTTTATAAAGTAGCAGTCTGTTCTGATACAGAGTTCAAGAATCAATTTGTCATTATCAAAATTTCATGTTAAAAACCTTTTTTTTATAGAATGTGTAAAATGCATTATCTGTAACATTGAGATGTCGTTAAAATTATAGTACAGTCGAACACGTTTATAACGAGAATGATATATAACGAGATATAATATAACGTTTATAACGAGAACTACAGCATTTTTCAATTAAAACAGAGGTTTTCGGAATACGCTTAAGTTCTAGGGTTATAAAACATAAGAAAATAGAAATAATGTTCAGTTAAATTGTTAAAAAATTCAGGATCATTTATCTAACACTGCATTAAAAAATTTCTAAATTACGAGTTGCAAACAATCTACTAAGGGTAGCTTCACACTATTTTTAATAATTCTGAATTCTTAATTTGTTAGTAGGATTAGTGACGGTCGATTCTCGAAAATTCAACAATCGATAAAATCTCCATCGTAGAAAATAACAATCGATAAAGATAACAATCAATTCCCAAATTCTGTTACCAAGATGTTCTACAATCGATTGCACATCGATAAGCTAAAAATAGTAATTGCATAACCTGCGATCAATTTTGCATGATATTTGATAGGATGATTTATCTAACCCTGCATTAAAAAATTTCTAAATTACGAGTTGAAAACAATCTACTAATGGTAGCTTCACACTATTTTTAATAATTCTGAATTCTTAATTTGTTAGTAGGATTAGTGACGGTCGATTCTCGAAAATTCAACAATCGATAAAATCGCCATCGTAGAAAATAACAATCGATAAAGATAACAATCGATTCCCAAATTCTGTTACCAAGATGTTCTACAATCGATTGCACATCGATAAGCTAAAAATAGTAATTGCATAACCTGCGATCAATTTTGCATGATATTTGATAGGATGATTTATCTAACCCTGCATTAAAAAATTTCTAAATTACGAGTTGAAAACAATCTACTAATGGTAGCTTCACACTATTTTTAATAATTCTGAATTCTTAATTTGTTAGTAGGATTAGTGACGGTCGATTCTCGAAAATTCAATAATCGATAAAATCGCCATCGTAGAAAATAACAATCGATAAAGATAACAATCGATTCCCAAATTCAGTTACCAAGATGTTCTACAATCGATTGCACATCCATAAGCTAAAAATAGTAATTGCAAAACCTGCTATCAACTTTGCATGATATTTGATAGTAATGACAGGAATAGATCGATAATTCTACTATAAATCGCAATGACGATTTGACGGCAAAGAGAAAATAAAAATGAATGACAGATTGAGATCATGTATCATGCTCTTTCTATCACCGATTCTCAGTATAAGTGAATGGAGTTGTCTCCAGGGTCGTACACTTTTACCACAACTTTTTAATAGAATATTTCAATTTAATATTTAAATAGCAGAAATTGTAGACGCCTCGTTTAATTGCAAGATTTGTAATACTTTTCTGCACTTAAATAAGGCGAAAAATTCTATTAAAAATTGTAGCAAAAGCGTACAAACACTCGTCTCATTGTTATTTTTAGGCGTTGGGTATATTGTTCATTAATGTTTTAAACAAAACATCATCCTTCTTAGTTTCAGATTACGTCAGTCATTGACTGCATTTTTGCAATTTTCCGATTTAGCATGTATTAAGTACTGCCGTACATGAGCCTACTACATATAATTCATAGCTGCCAAAACTTCTATATTAGTACAACTTTTACTGAACAGAAATATTCGTTTCATTTAAAAAAAAATCTATTAAATATAAAAAAAATGATTAGTCTAAGAAATAACAGCATCAGAAAATCTGAAGGTGTAGACACTAGACACTAAGATATGCATATACAATATATACAATCGTAGGACTACCACTGGCGACTATATATATATATATATTCATTTTACACCACTATTTCTTTTTTAAAATTGTAGTATAGGTCTCTTTCATTAATCCGTTGTTCCATTGTCAAATTCAGATCTGCCAAGTCTCCGGCTTTTTGGATACCAGTAATTTAGTACAGAAAATGTAGTTTTCTTTAATCGGAGCATTTTGCGATTTAAAAGAACAACATTTTCTCTAAAAAATTACTGGTGCTCAAAATTCCGGAGACTTGGCAACTCTGCAAATTGTACCTGAAAGATTTTTGTTTTCAGAAAGTGGTGCAAGCTATAGAATTAAAAAAATAGTTCCCAGTGGCAGCAATGAATCGAACTCGCTTAATACGAGTAAAGATAAAACGAGCAAATTGAATGTTAAGAATTGTACATCGTTAACTACATTAAGATGTTCGCGCTTTTTACTAGCTACAGAACATTCAAGGAGAACCCCCGCCGAAGAACATGCAAAGGAATGCACTGAGCTGTTGAAAGATTGAATGAATGGAATTTCTCGGATACCGACGTTTCTAAATAAGTAAGTTTCAAATATAGCTCCTTTCTCAGATTTACAATTGAGCCATGAAAAAGCAGAAGTATGGAAAATATTTGTTTCTTTCTTCAAATTGGGATTCTGGACCATATTAAGCAGCTTTCATGCCTCTTAGTGCACTATTAAATTAAAATTATATGTGAAATCGATAACTCACAGAATGCAGTGAAACTAGCATTTTTAGTCAGTTTTCCTGAACAAAAGATGTAGTAATCAGTCTAATTAATTACTGCATGTTGTTCATGTCTTTTACAATTACTAGTTTTTAAAAAGTTTTGACTTCAATACTGTGTTTTTGTCTAAAGAAAAGCCCCGTCTAAAGAAAATGACTCTCCCAGGTAAGTCAAAATATTTTATGTTAACTTTATGATATTAACACATTCGCATTTGTGTGTTTTTGGAAAATCTGTGTCTTAAATCAATAGAAGCTAACCTATCTTCTGAAAGTCTTTCGTATTTTTTTTCCTATATAGGTTTTTCAGATTTATTCATCAGATATCTTTCAATGTACGGATTTAACACAAAATGGCTTACAACTTAAAAAAAAGGCATGTTGACAATGTGATATAAATTCATTTTCTGGAAGGTCTAAAGAAAATGACACTCTCCCAGGTAAGTCTAAATATTTTATGTTAACTTTATGATATTAACCACGCCCTTAGTGCTTAATCAATGGCGTTTTTGGAATAAAAAGATAATTCTCGGTTCCCGATGCGAACGTGTTTTGTTAATTTTATCATAGTAATAATTTCGGCAATTAATAGCATTACCGTAATTTCCGGCGTATAATCCGCAGCTCAAAGAGTCGTTTTTCGACCCAGAAATATTATTTTTTTAAATGTAACTTAAAAGATCGCTGTAAATATTTAACTACAATTATTGAATAAAATTTCTGGGTCGAAAAACGACTCTTTGAGCTGCGGATTATACGCCGGAAATTACGGTAGTTAAATTCTGTGTATATTTTATAGCGTTTTATTATCATCACGGGTATTGTGAATAACAATTAATACGACGACTTAGAAATGTCTTTACTTCTCGTATTAACAGAGTTCGACTGTATATAAAAAGCGTTAAACACGGCTTCACTACTTGCGGTAGTGCTGGCAATGTCTTGAAAAAGTATGAAGACAAGTTAAATACATATGTACGCCCATTTAATCACAATTTTAAACGCCTGTCACATAACTCTCCAACGCCCACAAATAAACTTACGTAGGTACATTTTTTTTTCAATTTCAAAGGTTGTATTGTATTGTTTTCACTAAAACGGAGCAATAAAAAACTAATTTTATCAATATGTTTAACCCGGGAGCAGTCGCACGGGGTATGACATACCCCAGGGTGCTTATGGTTTTCTACAATTGTCACCACTATTTTTCGAAAAGTAATCTACAATTTACATTACCATAGAATTTGTAACAATTGTCTCAGACTAAATAAAGTGAAGATTATTAATTGTATTTATTAGTGACAATGTAAAAACCATTTATAATCTGGGTATGGGCGACTCCTCTCGAGTTAAGCTGGGATGATAACTTAGACTGCCACTTATAGGTGAGACACAAATTGCATGTCGCATTACCGCAACAAAATTTAATGAAATATTCGAAATCCTTCAAATATCATTTCAACAGTTAGTTAACTTTAACATTGTGGCAAAAAAAAAAATAGATAAATTGTTTTTTAATATTTCCCTGCCTTAAAAAATGACCAACTCAAGTTCTTGCTTCTTTGGAGGTTGTTCAAAATTGTGGCAAGTTATATTATCACATCAGAAAATCCGAGAGTTATAGGACTGTTTTCTAAGATTAGGTAACCTCTTCAACATCCCAAAAAAGGCAATGTGGTACATATTTATTTAAAATCTAAGTCTTGAGGACCTTTCAAAGACGTGTCACTAGCAGATGAGACCAGGCGTAGGCAGGGCTGTCTCAATATACCGGGCTTTGACAGCTAGCCACTCTGGGGAAAGTCATGTGATCAAAAGAGGGAACGCAAGAACGACTTGAAATCTTCACCCCGCGCCGATTTCTTGCCTGAGTTGAAATTTGGCTTGTGTTGTGTTATTGCTACGGTGTAAACACGTGCTTCGTTTGTTTTTTTCGTTAGATGCAATTTTTTGTATAAATTGAATTAAAACAATTCTTTATCATGTGTAAAGACTCAAGAATTTTTGTTGATAAAGTTACATCAAAGATGGAACAGTTTCCGAATATCAAATGAAGTATCTGAAAATGAAAATGTTTTCGAATGTTTTGCAACAATTGAAAGAAAAAAAAATAACTGGACAAACTTAGTAAAAATTTACTGGAGTTTTTCTCGTGGTGGAAAAAATAAATTATATTTCGGATGTGGAAGAAGAATTGAAAAGAAAAAATAATTGGATTGATACCTTCCTTAAGGATAATTATTAGACATTCATTATTGCGATGAATGCGTTATTTTTTTTATATAATGTGTGACAAATGTGTTAAAGTTGTGGAATCGGTACAAATAGATATGAATTTACAAGTAGCCGTCTTTACAGGTAAGCAAACAATTCATAATTTTGAGGTATTTTTAACTAATATTATCTTGAATTGTTGGAAAAATTATAAAATATTTTAAGTAGTATTAAAAATTATAAGATTTTTGAATCCCATGAAAATAAAATAGATATATAATTAAGATATAGATATATAATAGATATATAATAGATATATAATAGATATTAATTTCTTAAGTATATTCTAAGACTTAGAAACTATTTTTATATGAAAATCCGAATAGTGACATTTTAGATCAACTGTGTGTTACTTATACTTATATAATTCTAAACTAGGACTTCCCTCAAAGGGATTAGTCTGAGTGATATTTCTCAGAACATAGGGTTAACAATTACGATATAAAGAAGATACAATGTGTGAAAAAGAGCAAATTAAATGATAGAATTACAAAATATCATATATAAATTCATATATACTGTTATGTTTTCATATATATATATATATATAATTTGGCAAATAATCTCATTTTCTTAAGTTGGAATAGCTCAAAACTTTAAAAAACAAACAAACAAACAAAGAAACAAACAAACAAAGAAACAAACAAACAAACAAACAAAAAAAAAGAAAAAAAAAAGCCGGATTTTTTTTTAAACGCCAAGTTTTTTAAAGTCACGTAATCAGATTTGCAGCCGAGAGCATATTTTAGCAAGCGTAGTTTAACGCAAATTTAATTTCACTGTTGAAACATTTTCTTTGTGACAAATTTTTACATTTGAATTTAAAAATTTTCCTCCTTGTTTATTTGTATAACTATTTATAGAAACTCATACACTTCAAACCACATTGATAACAAGCTTTACTGCAAACCTGATTACGAAACTGTAGCCTAAATTCCTACTAAAGTAATATAAAAAATCTTTCGATGACTTCTGTAAGAATCAAATTGAAAAAAATACATATATTTCAAAGATAATACTTCTTGATTATTTTCTAGGAGACTCTACCCCCTGCGCTTCTACTGCTTCAAACCTCAGACTTTTCTTCTGCCTGTCTGTCTGTCTCTCTCTACAATCTGTTTGTTTCTCTATCCGTTCTTCTACCCATCTCCATACCAGATTGACTGTCTCTCTACACGTCTCCCTACATGTCGTATATTTCCCTACTGGTCTCTCTACCCATTTATCTGTTTCTCTAACCATCGCTGTCTAACTACTTTTATGTCTAGCCGTGTGTCTATACTGTATTTCTCTCCGTACCCATCTGTCGACTGCCTCTCTACTCGTCTGTATACCCGTCTCACTATCCATGTGTTTTTCCACCGCATCTTTAAGCGTCTCGCTACCCATCTGTCTATCCGTCTCTCTAACTGTCTCGATTCCTGTTTCACTACCCGTCTCTTGACACGCCTGTCTGTCTATATACCCCCTCTCTCTACCCGTCTGTCAACTCGTCGCTGTACTCATCTCTGTACTCGTCTCTCTATTCACCACGCTACCCGTCTCGCAACCTTTCCCTCTACATGTCTGTCTACCGGCCTGGCTACTCGTGTCTGTACCCATCTCCCTACCTATCTCGCTACCCCTCTGTCAACCCTCTTTTGTCTCAGTACCCGTCTGTCTATTCGTTTCGCTACCCGTTGGCTTATTTATGTCGCTATCCGTCTCTACCCATCTCACTACCCGTTCGTTTACACGTCTCTGTACATCTCGCCACCTTCCCAATATTTAAACAATTTAGTATACAGAAGCTGTTCATCTGTTATTAAATGCAAACAGAAGTAATTTATCTAATAAGTGTAATCAGATGCAATTTTTTTAAATACATACATATACCAGCATAATAATTCATCAGGTTTATTTTCATTGTAGTTTATGTCATTTGGCAGTAAATCTGAACTTCTTAAAACCGAACTGCGTTAAGCTTTTTAAAAAAGCCCCAAGGTCCGTATAACTGGGAAGGAAAAGTACCCTGAGGGCTACTATATACATGTTATTAAGTTAAGTGAAAGTTTCGTAATCGAGTTCGCAGCAATTGCTTATGTCAGAAAGCGTGGCTTAACGCCATTTTAAATTCATTTCTGTAACTTCCTTTTACTTTTTTTTAGAGGGCGGGTAGGGGGGGGGTTTCCAATTATTTACACTTAAATTCAAAGTATTACCCCCATGTTAATATAAGTGTTGTTTGTATTATTATGACCGAGCTTCATTCGAAACAAATGTAAAAGACTTCTTCCACAGTTTTTTTTTCTAGGCGAAACTTCCGTAAACGGGCCCAAAGCTAATCGGAGAATTTAATATCATTATTGTTTGTAACTCTTATAGAGTTAAAACAATATTGTTGCTAGCATTACTCTTGTTTGAGACCAACCTTGTTTGTGTATCTGAATGGGGAAAAGCTCTGTATCATGTGCTGGTTGGCATGATTGGCGAAAAAATTAAAAATGGTGCTAAAAGGCAGTTTTAGCATCTTACCAAAATTTCCTAGAGAGAGGAAAAATATGTTTTTCAAGTATCTACAAATATACATTTATTAAACCATGTTTTTGCGTCATCTTAAAAATATAAGTACGATGCTAAAATAAAATTTTATTGCCATTTTCGATATTTTAATGAAAATACATAACAAACATATATAACAAAACTAAGAGACATTTTTGTGATAAATAATTGTTATTGTCAGGGAGGGGGGTGCAAATTGTAAACAATTAATAAGCGAACTAACAGATTACCGAAAATAACTTGTGGGAATTTCAGGGAAGAAATATCTGATATAAATAACTTTTAAAATCTTAAAATGGAGAAGTGCTCCGTATAAAAATGCAAAACATAATACGCCTGATATAAGTATTTTTTAATTTTTCGATATTTCCAAAAGAACAAATAAAAAGGGTAAAACTCCCGGCGAAGATGTCATATACTCAGCACGTTGGCGCGATTTTCCCCCTGCCAATTTGGCAAAAACTGTTTGTTGTGTTTATTTACTTTTATTTTTTATTTTAATTCTATAGATTATTTTTATATGTATGTCAATATTTATTGATATCAAACTATTATTTATTTATTTTTATTTCCTTTTTTAAAATAGTAGAAGTTACGTTTATTACGTTATTTTATTTTTATATTGAAATAAAAAATCACGTGTTATTATTGCCTGATATTTGTGACTAAAATTCAAAAACAAAGTTTTCGCCAAATTGGTGGGGAAAAAATTCGCGCCAACGTGGTGCGTATATGACATCTGTCATTTCACTTATGTATTGGTAATTTTATGTTAACTTGGCGCAATTGATAACTCGCCAAATATTGTTCTCATAACATCTTTATATTTCATTAATTTCATTTAACGGTACTTACGTATTATCCGTGCCAGTTTTAAGGCAACTGCGCCAATGGAGCCAATATTACTAATTATATTAACTTTTATATATTTTTTTCTTGCTACATGGTACACGCCTGTGAATAATCTATAATATTATTCTTTCTTATTTACTATGCTATTTACCATTTATTAATTTTACTATAATAATGTTATTTACTATTTTTAACAATGTTAAAAATTTAATAAACACATATTACATTTTATTTATTTTATATTAATTACCATTTTTAACTATGTTATTTGATAATGTTAAATTACTGTGTTTGAAAACATGATTGGCAACGATAAACAAGATTGGTACTTAGCAGTCATTTTTGGCGATCTGTCTCCTGTCACGGATAATACGCAAGTACCCATTTAACTATAAACCTTTCACTCATTTCATTTGAAATACATACATTAAAAATACATGTCTTCCACTCATTTAATTTAAAATACATGCCTTTCACTAATTCCATTTAAAATATTAAGAAGAAAATAAAAAGAAATAATGCCGCAAATCAAAATCTTTTATTTAAACATCACAGAATTGATTCCCATTTACACACGCGAAATAAAAAGCTGCCAATGTTGAGATTTGCGCCAAATCTCTAATACAAAGTTATTGCGGATTTTTTTCTTTCAAACAGAAAAAATTCCAGATTAATTTTCCATTTTTAATAAATGGAAATATGTTTTATTGTACTGATATTGTATTGTATTGTGCGTGCATATTTTTTTGCTCCATGTTACTCCATGAACTTTTAAAATCTTATTATTTACGAAAATCTCCGCCGGTGGAAATGACGTATGTACTAAATTTTAGTGACGTATGTACTTTAATTGTGCTTTTTTATCTATTTTTTAAATATAATTTCCAAACGGTTTGACATTTATTCTTGGTAATAAATAGACGTCGTTGTCACCTTTATAGGTACCTGCTGTAAAAATTTGAACGAAATCCGTTAAATATTTTTTGAGTTATGCTTGACGAAAGGTTTTAATATCCATCGTAGCTATATATGGGGCAAAGTAATACTGCGCTGTGTATGAGTCTTCGTTGCACTCAGACAATTACTTTGTTTGCCATCTTAAACTGCCATTTAAAAAGAATATCTGCAAATTTAAAAATTTCTCCAGGTGTTACAACAACTAGAAATAAATCATTAAAAGAAAAATGTATTAATTTGAAACAAAATTTAAAAAATAGTCAACTTTTTATAAAGTATTTCCGGTACTTATATATGTGTATATGTATATGTGTGTATATATACATGTTCATAAATCACTGGCGCCCGGCTAACCGAAAAGTACCGTATTTCCTATAAAGCCCACAAACTTGTGGGATTTACAAACAATTCATAAAATCGTGCGACTACTATACAGGCATTTATGTACATATCAGTTTTATTTATTTACTATTTTTAAAATAATGAGATTATTTAAATAAAGATATTATTATTTGTGATATTCCTTAATGCGTATAAAACATGTATGTGAATTTACATATTTTTTTCTTTAAATGAAAATATACCGTAGTTCATCTATTTGAAAACAAAGATTTACAATTTTTTAAAGCTCTTTTATACAATAAATATATCTAAAATATGCAATATCTTCTCATTGACTTCGGGGATTCTTTAAAATATATGTGAAACTTTGTTTTATTATTAAAATCGATAAAAATCAATTGTATTCATTATATAAAATGTTTATTATCTCTGAATTGTGAAAAAATAACTTGATATATAATTTTATGCTATTGATTAAACTTCATAATATATATTTGTGATACCCTTTGATGCATATTAAACAGATTTCTAAATTCATATTTTTTTCCTTATGAAAGAAGACTGTATTTCATCTATTGCAAAGCAAATATTAGCAAAGGTTTTTATTAAAGCTAATTTCAGGGGTATGTCCAGACTTTTTTCACAGGGTCCTGTTTTTTGAAAATTGTGAGCGTCTTTTCATATTTGTGAAAAATTTAATAATTTTTGGGGGAATCTGAAATTAGAGTTATATTTAGGTTCCTGTTTAGGCAATTAAATTATAACTTGGTCTTGTTTTAACGAAAAAAATATATAGAAATGCATTAAATTTTGATATATTTACATGTAAACATATTTACATTATACATATAGCTAGATAATAGGGTCCTCGAGGATTACAGCTGTTATAGGTGGAATTTTATTTTAATAAGAAATCTTGTGAAGAGCCCATTTTTGTATGAAAAACTCTTGTGAAAGGTCCTTTTTTAAGACAGAAAAATTGTGAAGGGTCATGTTTTAAGATGAAAAAAATTGTGAAGTGTTCTTTAACTGACCAAATTCTTAACAGCTCCCTGGTTTTATACAGTAAATATATCTAGAATACACAATATCTTCTCATTCATTTAGGGGATATTTTAGAATACATGTGAAAATTTGTTTTATTAAAATAGCTTACTAATAAGGATAAAAAGCAGTTGTATTCGTTATACGAATTATTTATTCTCTGAATATTGTACAAATTGAATTAAAAAATACTTAATAAAAAATTTAAAATATTTACTTAATAAAAAATTGTTTTATACGCATTAAGGTATATCACAAATAATAATCTTTTTATTTAAATATTCAAATAATTAAGTAATTTCTTTAATTTAAAAATAATAAATAAATAAATAAAACTGACGTGTACATAAATGCCTGTATAGTAGTCGCATGATTTTCGGATTTGTTTGTAAATTCCACAAGTTTGTGGGCTTTGTAGGGAATCAGGGGTCTGTCCAGACTTTTTTCCCAGGGTACTTTTTCTGTGAAATTGTGAACAGCTTTTTATATTTGGGAAAAATCTAGTCACAATTTTGTGAATTTGAAATGATCGTTATATTCAAGTTCTTGTTTTTGCATTTTTAAGAAGATATATGGATGTAAAATACATATATAATTTCTTTATATGTGTAAAAGTGACAGGTCACATTTTACTTTTAAATGATTACTTTGTGAAATGTTCAGTTAAAAGATGGAAAAATTTTGTGAAAACCTATTTTTAGGAAAAATAGTTTTGTGAAGGGTCCTGTTTTAGGGAAAATAATTTTGTGAAGGGTTATTTAAAGGACCCATTTTTTTCCTAAACAGATCCCTGGGAATACTTTATAAAAAGTTGACTATTTTGCAAATTTTTTTTCAAATTAACACATTTTTCTTTTAATGATTTATTTCTATTGTTGCAAAACCTGGAGAAACTTTAAAATTTGCAGATATTCTTTTTAAATGCCTTTTTAAGATGGCAAACAAAGTAATTTAGAATTATATAAGTATAAGCAATACACAGTTGATCTAAATTGTCACTATTAGAATTTTCATATAAAAGCAGTTTCCAAGTCTTAGAATAATTATCTATTTTATTTTCATGGTATTCAAAAATTTAATTTTTAACACTAGTTAAAATATTTTCTAATTTTCTCCATCAATTCAAGGTAATATTTAGTTAGGTAATATTAGTTTCACGTAATTATCCTTAAGTAAGGTATCAATCCTATTATTTTCTCTTTTCAATTCTTCAATATCCGAAATAGAGTTTATTTTTTTCTATCGTGAGAAAAATATCCAGTGAATTTTAATTTAGTTTGTCCAGATACTTCATTTGATATTCTGTAACTGTTCCATCTTTGATGTAACTTTATCAACAAAAATGGTTGAGTCTTTAAATACGATAAAGAATTTTTTTTTAATTCAATTTGTATAATATTCAGAGAATAAATAATTCGTATAGCGAATACAGCTGCTTTTTATCCTTATTAGAAAGTTATTTTAAAAAAACAAAATTCGTTATATGAATTATTTATTCTGTGTGAAGAACAAACAAGCAAACAAAACCTCAAGGAAAAAAAATATGTAATTGATTAAAGTCCATAACCTATTATTCGTGTTACCCTTTGATGCACATTAAATATATATTGTAAATAACAAAAAATTATAAATGAAAGAATATTATCATTAGATTTCATTTTAAATTTATTGAAAAGGAAAGATTTAAATCTGAATTTTTAATAAAGATTTAAATTTTTGTTTGAGTTGTGTGATAAAAATATTAGAATAAACCATGTTTTAATACATTCAGTTCATTTTTAAACATTAATGTGATTTAAAAAAAAATTATACAATAACATCTTCATTTCTTTTTGAAATTTGCCTTTACTTATTGTGAACTAGTTTCTGCAAGTTGTTGTGCCATATGTGTTGGTGAAGGCAAGTAAATTTATATTTATCTGTAATTTTTTTTTTTATATATATAAGAATTGAAAAAAAAAATTAAGTACTGAAAAGCAAAATGATTTTTATTTATGAAATCAACGACAGTAAATGAAAAAAAAAATATATATGTGTTAATATTTTACATGTAAACTTCATATTGTAGCATAGTGGATATAGAGTTCAACCTTCCCTCCATTCCCCTAGCGGCGAATACGCTGTCCCGGCCTGTTATATCAAGATGGCCTTGGCGTAGGCAGGTTAACAGAGCCGTATCTGTTGCCGAAATTCTCGGAGATCTAACGCTGTAGTACAAATGATCTTTTTCTCTATTTCAACTGCCATTAAGGCAGAAGTAACATGACAAGGTTATTATTCAACTTTCGGAACCTTCGAAAGACTTTCAAAATTATTTTATAAAAATGAACATTTCTCTAAAATAAATCTAGTTTTAAACATTTTCTAAAACGTTTTCATCATATGATTAAAATTATACCAGCTGATTATAATATAAGTATCTCTATTTGGAGCTGTCTGTAGCTTAAAGGAATAACCGGAATGAAATCAAAATTGGTACACTTACAATTTGAGAAGGGAGAAGATGAATGGAACAATAAAAAAAAAATAATTGCAATAATTGCCGACAAATGGCGCTTTTGAGTGTGAAGCGTAATGTGTAATACTGGTTACCGCGGAGGTGTCGCAAACCTCAATGATTTTACCGCATATCACAACATGTGCGAATCATCACTCATGATGCGTTACATACCGCAGCTGAGCATGTCGTGCACCACCTGGATTGCGTTCTCCAACACAATGACCATGTGGGACGTGAACATGATCGGCACCGCCATGCAAAAGCATAACTACGTTCACTGTAAGATTTTCCAATAAATTAGGTGTGCTATCCGGTTTGACGCCCTAATTTTTTGTTCTTGTATTACACATTATATTTCACACTCAGTAGCGCCATCTGTCGGTAATTATTGCAATTATTTTCTTTATTGTTCCATTCTTCTTCACCCTTTTCGAATAGTAAGTGCACCGATTTTGGTTTCATTCGTATCATTCCTTCGAGCTACAGACAGCTCCAAATACAGATACTTATATTATAACCACCCTGTATACAAAACCTATTTTTAAATGTATTAAGGAAATTCCTATTAATAACAATATAACAATACATTGTAACAGCCAGTGTCAAAGGGGAAAAACGATACATCTGCCTTTATTCGCACCACACCATTTACAATAAAATCACACAAAAAGGTGTCAGTAGACTCAATGTAATGTTTTTTCTCAGAATATGAATGCGATTTATGAAACAGACGATGTCTACATATTAAAAATTGTACCAAATTTCATTTTTAAAACAACTCACACTTTTGATTCATTTTTTGAGTTCCTTGAATCAAATCAGCACCAACAAGTATAAAGTTTATATATTTTAGTTAAATCTTTATGTAGTTAGAAAAGGAAAAAATTTGAGAATACCAATGTTAAATTCACGTAAAAAACTTTAATTAATATCCTCTAGAAAAATCCACAGATTTAATTATTTTTGTTTTCAGTGCAGATACATTGAATGAGCCCAAATATATTCAAGGTTTTTTATTCCTCTAAAGAAAATTTTAATAAAGAAAATTATTCATATATTCAAGTAAATAAATATATATATAAATTACTTGCTGGCCCACCAGTTTTTCCAGGGGCTGGTATAATAATATTAAATATAGCCTAATATTAATGTTTAATTCAGACATTTTTCTCCGGGAGTTATTTTCGCAGCTCCGGAGGACATGGGGGTACTCTGGAGTGCCGAGGGGGAAATTATCCTTTGCTCTGAAGTTATGTTTCGTTATTTTTAACATATATCTTTCTGTATTCCCGTATATTATATATATATATATATCAACCCACTCGCTCGACAAATAACAAAAGTACCTTGCCTCAAAGTTCTTAAAACACAAAATTTTATTGTCAAAACAATGACAAAAAAAATGTTCTTCCCATTGCCATCTAAAGTTCAGAAAAGCATGGAAAATATAAAAACGACCTTTAAAAAAAAAAAAATATATATATATATATATATATATATATATATTAAATGCAGTAAAAATTCACATTTTTTTCAAATCAAAGGTATTATAAAAAAGCAAAAAAGATTTTTCTATAATTGGGTATTTTTATTTTTTGTAGTTTCAAACTGGAAGGAGAGGGGGGGGGGAGAAAAGATGGAAAATCTAAATACGATTTTCAAAAGATATAAATTTTTTAAATTGTAACTGTTTTCATATTTCTTTTTCTAATGAAAGGTACCGTTCTTGAATCCCCCCCCCCCTAAAAAAAGAAAGAAATAAATCGCTATAAGTGTGTGTGGGGGAAAGGAGGGGGGGGGGTTCACCGGTCCACGCGAGTAGCAATTTAAACCTAAGGAAAAAACGAAAATTTGAAAACGACCTTCACATATTTTTTTTAAATAAAAAATGATTATACTTTTTTTTAACTAAAGGTAAAATCAAAAGCAAAAGAGAGTTTGCTATAAGTGGTATTATTACTAATTTCTGAGAACATAGAGTTAAAAATTACTATATAAAGGAGATACAATATATGAAAAAGAGCAAATTAAATGATAGAATTACAAAATATCATATATAAATTCATATATACTGTTATGTTTTCATATATATATATATTTATAACATTTGGCAAAGAATCTCATTTTCTTAAGCGGAAATTGCTCAAAACTTTAAAAAACGCCGGATTTTTTAAAACGACAAGATTTTTAATGTCACATAATCGGATTTGCAGCCAAGAGCGTATTTTTGCAAGCGTAGTTTAACGCAAATTTAATTTCATTGTTGCAACATTTTCTTTGTGACAAATATTTACATATGAATTAAAAAAATTCCTCCTTGTTTATTTGTATAACTATTCATAGAAACTCGTACATTTCAAACCACATTGATAACATGCTTTGCTACAAACCTGATTACGGAACTGCAGCCTAAATTCCTACTAAAGTATATAAAAAATCTTCCGATGACTTCTGTAAAAATCATTTTTACATTAAATCGCCATATTGGCGAAATTGAAAAAATATATATATTTCAAAGATTCTTGATTATTTTCTAGGAGGCTCCCCCCCCCCCCTGCACCTTTAATGTTTCAACCTCCAGACTTTTCTTCTGCCTGTCTGTCTCTCTCTACAATCTGTTTGATTCCCCATCCGTTCTTCTACCCATCTCTCTACCCGATTGACAGTCTCTCTACACGTCTTTCTACATGTCTGTATATTTCTCTACTGGTCTCGCTACCCGCCTATCTGTTTCTCTAACAGTCTGTCTACCCGTCTAACTACGTGTATGTCTAGCCGTATCTCTATACCGTGTCTCTCTCCGTACCCACATGTCTACTGTCTCTCTACTCGCCTGTATACCCGTCTCACTATCCGTCTGTATTTCCACCCGACTCTTTAACCGTCTCGCTACCCTTCTGTCTATTCGTTTCTCTAACTGTCTCGTTTCCAGTTTCACTACCCGTCTCTCGACACTTCTGTCTGTCTATATATCCCTCTCTCTACCCGTCTGTTAACTCGTCGCTGTACTCATCCCTGTACTCTTCTCTCTATCCACCACGCTACCCTTCTCGTAACCTTTGACTCTACATGCCTGTCTACCGGTCTCGCTACACGTCTCGCAACCATTCTCGCAATCTTTCCCTCTACATGCCTGTCTACCGGTCTTTCTACTCGTCTCCCTACCCGTCTCGCTACTCGTCTACCTAACCGTCTCCCTACCCATCTAGCTACCCCTCTGTCAACCCTCTTTTTTTCCTGTCTCACTACCCGTCTGTCTATTCGTTTCGCTACCCGTTAGCTTATCTATGTCGCTATCCGTCTCTCTACCCGTCTCAATACCCGTCTGTCTACCCGTTTGTTTACACGTCTCTCTACCTCTCGCAACCTCTTCCCAATATTTAAACAATGTAGTATGCAGAAGCCGTTTATCTTTTATTAAATGCAAACAGGAGTAATTTATCTAATAAATGTGATCAGATGCAATTTTTTTTAAATACATACATAAACCAGCATAATAATTCATCAGGTTTATTTTCCTTGTAGTTTATGTCATTTGGCAGTAAATCTCAACTTAAACCCGAACTGCTTTAAGCTTTTTTAAAAAAGCCACAAAGTCCGTATAACTGGGAAGGGAAAGTACCCTAAGGGCTATTAGATACATGTTATTAAGTTAAGTGAAAGTCTCGTAATCGGGTTCGCAGCCAATTGCTTATGTCAGAAAGCATGGCTTAACACCATTTTAAATTCATTTATTTTCTTTTCCGTTTTTTTTTGGGGGGGGGGGGTGAAGGGTTCCAAATATTTACACTTAAATTCAAACTTTTGCCCCCATCTTAATATTAGTGTTTCTGTTTGTGTTACTAATTAATACTTTGTTGGCCGAGCTTCTTTCGAAACAAATGTAAAATACTTCTTCCACTTTTTTTAGGAGAATCTTCCGTAATCGGGCCCAAAGTTAATCGGAGAATTTAATATCATTATTGTTTGTAACTCTGATAGAGTTAAAACAATACTGTTGCTAGCATTACTCTTGTTTGAGACCAACCTTGCCTGTGTATCTGAATGGGGAAAAGTTCCGTATCATGTGGTGGTTGGCGCGATTGGCGAAAAAATTAAAAATGGGGCTAAAAGGCAGTTTTAGCATCTTACCAAATTTTTCTAGAGAGCAGAAAACATGTTTTTGAAATATTTACAAATATATGTTTGTTAAACCATGTTTTTGCGCCATCTTAAAAAAATTAAGTACGATGCTAAAATAAAATTTTATTGCCATTTTCGATTTTTTAACAAGTAATGAAAATACATAACAAACAATTTAACAAAACTAAGAGACATTTTTGTGATAAATAATTGTTAGTCTCAGAGGGGCAAATTGTAAACAATTAATAAGCGAACTAAAAAATTACCGAAAATAACTTGTGGGAATCTCAGGAAAGAAATATCTGATATAAATAGTATTTAAAATCTTAAAATGGAGAAGTGGTCCGTATTAAATGCAAAACATTATACGCCTGATATTAGTAAGTATTTTTTAATTTTTTGATATTTTCGAAAGCACAGATAAAAGGGTAAAAATCCCGGCACAGATGTCATATACTCACTATGTTGGCGCGATTTCCCCCCTGCTAATTTGGCGAAAACTGTTTGTTGTGTTTATTTACTTTTACTTTTTATTTTAATTCTATAGATTATTTTTATATGTAATCAATATTTATTTATTTTTATTTCCTTTTTTAAAATAATAGAAGCTATTTCATTTCTTACGTTATTTTATTTTTATATTGAAATAAAAAATCACGTGCTATTATTGCATGCTATTTGTAACTAAAATTCAAAAACAAAGTTTTCGCCAAATTGGAGGGGAGAAAAAATCGCGCCAACGTGGTGCGTATATGGCATTTGTGCCTTGTTTCATTTCACATATGTATAAGTACTTTTATGTTAACTTGGCGCAGTTGATAAATTGCCAAATATTGTTCTCATAACATCTTCATATTGCATTAATTTCATTTAACTATAAACCTTTCGCTCATTTCATTTGAAATAAATACATTAAAAATACATGTCTTTCACTCATTTAATTTAAAATACATGCCTTTCATTAATTCCATTTAAAATTCTAAAAAGGAAAAGAAAATAAGAAGGAATAATGCCACAAATCAAAACCTTTTATTTAAACAAAGAATTGTTTCTTATTTACACACGCGAAATAAAAGGCTGCTAATGGTGAGATTTGCGCCAAATCTCTAATACTAAGTTATTGCGGGGTTTGTTTCTTTCAAACAGAAAAAAAATCCAGATAAATTTTCCATTTTTATTAAATGGAAATATGTTTTGTTGTACTGATTTGATTATTGTACTGATATCGTATTGCACTGTGCGTGTATATTTTTTTGTTCCATGTTACTTCATGAACTTTTGAAATCTTATTATTTACGAAAATCTCCGCCAGTGAAAATGACGTATGCATTAAATTTTCGTGACGTATGTACTTTAATTGTGTTTTTTTATTTATTTTTTAATATAATTTCGAAACGGTTTGACATTTATTCTTGGTAATAAATGGGCGTGTTTGTCACCTTTATAGGTACCTGCTGTGAAAATTTGAACGAAATCCGTCAAATATTTTTTGAGTTATGCTTGACGAAAAGTTTTAATATCCATCGTAGCTATATATGGGGCAAAGTAACACTGCGCTGTGTATGAGTCTTCGTTTCACTCAGACAATTATTATTATTATTACTATTTTAATTTTATTTCTATCCGAGCCTACTGTCTCCCGTCCGCTACTTTTATTTTATTTTATTTTTTTTAATTTTCGGATTGCTTGATTGATATCACTTTTTAAAAATATTACATTGTGCTTTATTTTCCTATTATTCAAACTATCATTAAATAAGATGAATATTTCGACTTAAAAAAAGTGGTGGCAAGCAAACAATTTGAATTTTTAAAAATGTGCGAATTGGTAACACTTCTCTAGTCACGCAAATAACAATATCAAACTGCAGAAAAAAAACTAAAAATATGAAAACGACTTTAAGAAAATTATGCGTTTCGAAAGAGTAAATATTTGTTTAAATTGTATAATATTTCTTTAATCAAAATATAACGTTAAAACCGAAATACTGTCACCTAAAGGTTTTTGGTTTTCTTATAACTTCATTCAGGACCGGAGGATTGCTAGTTGAAAATTCATAATAGAGACAAAATCTAAAAGTGAATCTCAGCAAATAATTTTTTTTGGAATACAAACATTCATGTTTTAAAACTGAAAAGTACTAATAATCTACAGATAAGAGCACTAACATTATTGCTAGTTTAACATCTTTTTTTCCGATTGTTTGATTATTAACCCTACAATGCATAGTGTATCCAATTGGCAACATTTTTTATTTAACTTTTAATAAATAAATCAAGTTCTTTGCAACCACTATATTTGTATAGGAATATTAATGTTGTAAAAATAACATAAATATGCTACTTAATATACCGGGGGTGTAGCTCAGTGGTAGAGCGTTCGCTTTGCATGTGAAAGGCCCCGTGTTCGATCCCCGGCACCTCCACTTTTGCCTCTCTTATTGACAGAGAACGAAACGAATGTGAGGTGTCGAAAAGCGATCAAAAGAGTATTTTTAACCCTTTCCGGCACGGACAAAGTCTGTTCTTAAAATGCGAAATTACTGACTGACACCGGAATTTACAAACGACTTTTTTACAAAATAAGAACTCCTCATTTTAAACTTTCATTGTAGAAACAAAATTTTATTAAATATTCTTGGTGTCGAATGCAAGTTTGGAATTAAAATTAGGTGAGCCCGGGGTGGGACCACTGTGCCGGAAAGGGTTAAAGCACTACACAGTAATATATCGCACTTTTTTACATTCTTTTAAACTTTTTTGTTACCTAATATTATTATAAACTTTCTCTCATTGCAATAGACTGTAATTTAACGCATTTTATACTCCCTTTTACATTTTTGGTTACTTTAAGGTATTTTCAACTTAAATCACATGGCTCTCTTAAGATGTGATACACATTTTTATCCCATTGATGCAATAAACTGTTTCTCTGTTTCACTGCTACTAAATAAACTTAAAAATCTATCTTAAACTTTCTGGTGTCTAATTCTTAATATAAGTATAAAAAACACAATTCTAAAAGAAAATTTCATGCACTTTAGGGTTAAAACTTTTCGAAAAATTAATATTCACGTTACTTAATTTGTAAATAAAAAAAGGCGAATTATTGCTATTGAAAAAAAATGGTAGCAATCAAACAATCTGAATAAAAGTACTCCGCCCTACTGGCAACACTAAGTATTGGTAACCAGTAGCGGCTCGTCAGGAAGTGGTGCATCAGATTACTACCAGTACTTTTGTGAACGAAAATTTGTCTTATTTAGTCGTAGGACAATCTGCGAGTAAACAAAGCGAATATTAGTATACGAAAAGACTGGTATTAAAGTGCTGCAGCCAGTAGCGGCTCGTGACTGGATTTATTTGGGGCACTAAATGCAGGGCTGCTAAAGGATCAGGCTCTTAATATATTCCATTCGTGCATATAGCCTTGTTTTTGGCCCATGAAATGAGACTAAAATTCGATTTTGTTACACTGACTTAATTATTTCACTTTTTAATATTAGAAGGTTTATTCTGTACGATTTCATCAATAGTTTTTGCATTTTGTTCGGTTTATTTGACTTACACAAGCTCAAAGTTAGAATTATTCGTAGTTTTTTATGAAAAATATGCATTTTCTCCTAATTTTACCGCAATTATTTATATGAGCGCAATCTTGCAACACTTTCTTCTTTACATATATTATAAAATTCATCAAAATGTACAATATATGTAAAATTGAAAGTATTGCAAAGCTGCGCTCATAGTAAAATATTAAAAATAGAGAGTTAAGTAATTGCATTCCTTCACGTGACTAAGAGACTTTAGGATGCAGCAACGTGTTTAAAGGTGCTAAAATGAACGTAACTATTGCTGATAACTGCATTCCTTCACATTAGGAAGTGGCCTAGGGACCGGTTACTCTTATGGGGGTTCAGGCGACTAAGTTGTCGGATGCCTTCTGACGATTCATGAAATGTCTTCGTGGAGGTCTCCTCTTAATATGAGATCCTCCGTATCGTAACGACTTTTGTCGTCAGCTATTTGGTTTCAATTCGGGATGTTGCGCAGGTGGCAGTGCCCTGACCGGGCACACTGCACGCGGGAGGCAGATCCTGCTGTGCGCGTTAAATGACCCTCGGGATATGGGTGCGACGGTTGACGTGCTGACGGGCGCCCCTCAGGCACCAGGCGGCGCAGCCTAGTTTTTTCTACTTTATTTCATTAGCTTTTTTGTTGCTAGTTGACTCCATAGGCAGAAAGGCTATTTCAGCAAAGTTTCGGATATATATAATAGGTATTTCGAAATGAAACCAATAAATTGTCTTAATTTTTTCTTTATTTTTAAATAGGAAATTTTTTCCATGATGTCGTAAATTTCACAAATTAAGATTTATATTTCCCTTTTTTCTTAATTATAAAATTAATTCGTAACATTGATAAAAAAAATAGTTAGCGGCGTAATTCTTAAGAATTCATGTTAACTTCCATCGCATTAATTTTATTAAACAAAAAAATAAATGCAATATGTGCTACAAATGTCCAACCCAAACTCGTTATTTTGTAATTCAAAAATAAAATTATAGGAATGTATGATCTCATCTTTCATATCCAGTTTAACTTATAAATGCTTTAATCATGGAATGCACTTGTGTTGCCATAAAATTTGCCAGTTGTGCAGTTTTTTTTTTTTTTTAAATAATTATTATTATTTAGATTGTTTGCTTTCCATCACGTTTTTGAAAAAGTAATAGAAACAGTCGCCTTATTTAATCTGTCGTTAAATACGGAAAATATTACTATTAAAGAAATAATAAAATTTGCTGCAATTAAGCAATCTAAATAAAAATCGACCCAACTCACAACACTGATGATACACTTATAATTCTACAAGGAGCATTAGAGGGTGAATAGCTGTCTTATTTTCTTAGTCCTTTAAAATAATAATAATAATAAAGGAATATGAGTCCACTAGAATTTCAATCTTTGTTTTATTTAATCACGAAATGTCTTCCATTAAATAAAACGAAAATTGAGGAGCCTTCTGCAATAACAAGTCAAGTGAAAAAGGCAAAAGGAATTTACTTGCAGTAAAAATGGAACTACAAAGCTTTTACATTTACTTTCAGCATTGCAATTTAGAATATAACTACTTTGCTAAAATTTTTGTGGATTTATCTTTGTGCCGTTATATTAAAAAATAAATTAGCAACGTGAAATAGCACAAATAAAACATATAAACTGGCAAACAGCTGTTTTGGAGCCCCTAAAGCTCCATCATCAGTGCCAATTCAAGAGATTAAAACCGATTTAAAATCCTAAGCCATGTCAATTTGCCTGCGTCTTTCGCACGCGCCAAGATGGAATGTACCAAGATGGAAATGTTTTCTGACTCCGCCATTGTTTTTGAAGAGGTCGCCTCCATTCCATCTTGGGGCGTACGAAAGACGCAGGCAAATTGACATGGCTTAGGATTTTAAATCGATTTTAATCTTTTGAATTGGCACTGATGATGGAGCTTTAGGGGCTCCGAAACAGCTGTTTGCCAGTTTACATGTTTTGTTTGTGCTATTTCACGTTGTTAATTTATTTTTTAATACTTTACATATATTCATATTAAGGAGAGTTTTCTGACATCTTTTCTTTGCTTATGAGTATCAGAAATTTCGAATAGCAATTTTTGCACTATTTAATGCCATATATTTCGTGATTATTTAAGTTGAAAGTAAACATTTTTTTTCGCAATTTCTGAAGTAAAAAAGAGGCCAAACTGGCAACGTATATAAAATTTACGAGAAAAAATTAAAAATAATATAAAAAAAATCTAACTTATTTAAAGTTTGTTTGAAGCAAGAATATATAAATTGAGTATATGTAACAGCTTTAAAATCGATATACGAAACAATTTTAAATTTTTGGTAATTACTGTTCTGAAGCTGTGAACATTTGTTTCGACACTATTTGCTCAAAATATTCCATAACACCTGTTTTATCTCACATACTTTCTATTTCATTTTTATTCACGTCTCATTTTTCGTGTAAGTTTTATGCGTCAGTTGTAATCAATAAAATATGCAGAATAACAAGGTATTTTGGATAAGAAATTTTTAAAATGATGATAATGCAAGAAATAAACTTTCTTGTACGTTTACTTGAACTAAAAATGGGTGAAAGAAATTGGCACATAACTATTTTAAATTCGTCAAAATAGTTTTTAGTTTTTAATAATTACTTTTTTAAACTCTGAATATCTTTTCGGCATTTTGGAGTAGCATATTCCATTAAATGTGTTTTACTTCACACATTTTCTTATCAGTTTTATTGAATTCTGTCTTGTTTGTGTGTGTGTATATGTTGTATGAGTTTTAACCCGTCCAGGGATAAATTCGTCTTTTGCTAAAATGTCAAAATTATTGACAAGTGCCAGGCTTTACAAGCAAATTTATTTGTAAATAAGTAAAAATTTTACTTCCCGTACATTATAAGAGCAAAATTTTATTCCATAATTCTGGTGCCATTATGCCATTTGCGAATTAAAATAATGTGGGATATATAATTTTCACCGCCCTTTGTGGGGTTTAGTGATACACAAAATCAACGAAATATCAAGAAGAGCATTCTGCGTTTAACCCTCCACCTGCCAGACGAGTCCACGACAGGTATAAAAAAAATGACTATTCGAACGAGAATTTGTTTCAGAAAATAAGTTAAATATACACCACTTAGAAAAAAAAAACAAAAACAAAAACAGAAATATTTGAATGTTTCAATGCGATTTCCAGTTGTAAAAGAGCTCCACTCCCTGTCAATGAGTAGCTGTATATCACATCTTAGAGGAACCATGAGGAAAAAAAAGTATAAATGTAGTATATCAGCACTAGAAAATGATAGAAAAGTAAAAGATTCGACTGAAGACTTCATCAGCCGATCAGAAAAGGGATTGCTAGCCAATCAAATTTAACTAGAGTAAAGCAGCCAATCAAATTTAACTAGCGTAAAGCAGTCCATCAAATTTAACTGGCAGTAGCAGAGACGGGGTTTAGCTGATAATTTTTTCAGCTAGGGAAGAAAGTAGAAAATGAGTAGAAAAGCATTAAAATATAAAATATAATAATTACGTAGAAAAATGAGTAAAGAGATAAAGAGGAAGACGTTTAACTGTTTCTGAAGGAAAATCGTTTCTAAAAAAATGAAAGGAAAAAGCAGAGAAGAGCTAAATCTACTCATGCAATAATAATAATAAATAAATAAATAAAATAAAATAAAGGACTGTTTACATTACCATACATAAATATTTAGTTTAAAGTACAGTTAGTACGAGCAAAGTAAATAAATATGCTAAATAATTTAAAATAAAAATTCTGGTGAAAAATGTTTTTATCAAGGTTGAGTAAAAATTTCGGACGTTCTACTGTTAAAATATCAAAATAATGTCAGTCCTTTTCAGTGGCGTAGCCAGGGTGAGGGTCCAGATGCTCTTGATACCACTAATTTTGTAAAGTTTTCTTTGCCTTATGTAATTGGAATTATTTTCTGCGATAATCCAGGCGAATAACACTTTGCAATTGTACTGGTAACCAGAGCGTTTGGACCCCCTCCCTGGCTACGCCACTGGTCCTTTCGGTATATTTTTGAAAATTAAAGAAATCTAAATAACGAACTCATAAGTAGAACGTTTCAGCAGCATTTCTTTCGAGAGTGTCGTATATCAGAATTATAAATAAATGTTACCTGATTGACATTTTTGCTCAGGTAACTTCGTCTAAATTTCATTCTTCGTAAAATGTAACTGAAAATTACTGAATTTTGGGCAAAAGAGTGAAGGTGTTTGAATTTCGTTTTTGAAGCATAAAAATAACACTTAACACCTACCTTTATCTATGATAGCTTATATGCAATTTCTTATATATTTTGTTATTTGCCGTCCAGCGACACCACGGTGGTGTCGTCGTAAAGTAACTTAATTTTAATCCTTAAATGCTACATTGGCACTAGAATTTTGGAATGAAAAATTCCCTTTTATCAAGTACATGATTAAAATATTTTACTTATTTTCGAATAAATTTGTTTCTAATATCTGGTGTCAATCAATTATTTCAATTTTACGAATGGAAGTATTTTTACGAGACATGCAAAGTGTTAAAATGAATTAAAAAAATTCCGAATTTTTAACATTAGAGTTATTTATGTTTATTTTGAATAAAACATGAAACAATTTTTTTAAACTATCTGGAATTCCATAAGAACTGCTTAAAGCTTAAAAATTGTTTTGGATTTAAGTTAAAAATGTATATCATTCCTAAATTTTAGTTTTAACATATATTATTTTTTGAACTTTTTCCATAGCAAAACGTCGATAATAATTCCGAAAATATTTCGATGGATTTCAATATAACAAATTTAATTACGACTGAGCAAATATGTAATTTGTCATGATAGCTATAGTACACATTATTTGCTATTCAATAAAAAAATTTCATAAATGATGCATGCTGAAAATAAATAAAATAAACGTTTTTGTAAGTTTACATGTAATAAAATACACTTTAACAACGTTATATTCTACAGACTAGATAGTTCCAATGTTTAAAAAAAAAATCAGATATCTTAACATTTTTTGTTTTCTTAATTTGAGCAGAATATATACTTACCTGTTTTATTTCGCACATACTTTTTCTCTTCCTTTATTAATAATGCCCAATTTTATGTGTGAGTTCGAAGCATTGTGCATAATGAATGAGACATCAAGAATAACATTCTACTTATATGAGAAACTCTAAAAACGCCTCCAATAATGTGTTTAAATATTAAGACTGTCTTAAAAAACAACCCATAATGTCCAATAACGCTGTTTTTTCCCCCCGGACTATTCATGTCAGAATAATACATGTCACAAACCTGACGTCGTTGCTTGTAGAATGTCGTGTAAATATGATTAAATTGCAACGTTTTTCGAAAATTATAGCGCATGCCAAAAAAAAGGGGTATAAAACTTTCAAGATTTTTATTTTGCAATATAAAATAATACATAGTATCTGTCTTATGTATGCTTTCTATGTAATTTCTCCAGCATTTTGTAATTTTGTTCTTAAAACAAATGTTTCTTACTTATAATTATACCTAGTTGTTAGTTATTACAGTTTTACGTTATTATGAAATAAAATGATGAAAGAGGATTTTGAATTATAACTGTTTTGTGTATTGTTCAAACTCTTTGAATAAGAAAACTAGTTTAACCCCTTGGAGGGCAAGCACGTGGTCTAAAAATGCTACAGTTTGCGTTTTTTTGACACCAGTAAATTTAAATAATGAATTTTTACTTTCTCAATCTGCAAAAAACAATAATAAACATTTTTATTTAATAATACTGGTGGCAAAGTTATATATTTAAAAGTGGTATATATTATATATCGGTGCCCCTCAAGGGGTTTTAAAAAGAATACATCGTATTTTTATAAAATTAATGCTAAAAAATTTGTCGAAGGAAAGTTTCTTGCATGATTGAGGATTATACAAATAATAATAATAATAATAATAATAATAATTTATGATTTATCACGTTATTTGCAAATGTTTCACATTTTATATACTTATTCATAAATAACTCTTTTTGAGTTAAAAATTACTAAAATATAAATTGTAAAACGTATTACTTACAATAAGTAGCAAGCAGAGTAAGAAGTATTGTAAGAAATAGGAAAAATATATTTAGTAGGACCCGGATTATGTAAAATGAACAACCTACATACAACTTGTTAAATATAAACTATTAATACAGAAACAGAATTTAAAAAGCAGCTGCCAAACAATAAAATTTAAAACTTTCAAATAACATTCATAAGGCAGATTGCACGTGAATGCATAGTTCAACAAAACTCTATTTTTGATCTTCATTTTTTAAAATGAAATATAGTCTCTAAAATATATACATTGAAAGACAATTTCTAAAGTATGGGAAAAAATATTTGCGTGAGTAAAGATGAAAATGAGAATTTGTATATAATCAAAATATATTTAACTATATAAATTACACTATAAGCAGATGGAACATGTGAATTTGTGGCTTTTGTTCCCAGTTAGGTCGTGAAACACTTCTGTAGAAATTTCGAAGCAGTTTGGAAAAACATACGATTTATATAAGGTAAAATAGGCCGAAAAGCACCGCCGCCTGAATACTAGGCCTGATCGCTGACACAAAAATGACGACTGTTGCAGGCGGATTTTTTAAAGCGTTTGTACAGTCCTCTGAATTTACACAACAGTAATGTCTAAAAGTTTTCTTTCACTTATTTGATCTAAAAAAATGAGGCGAACAAAACTTTTAGAAATTATTGGCGTTCAAATTCGAGGAACCGTACAAACGCTGAAAAAAATCCGCCTGCGACAGCCATCATTTTCGTGTGAGTGCGCAGGCCTAGTAAGGGTCGGTGCGAAAAGCATAAATGACGTCATCAGTTTTTTTTCGCTAAGGATACGTATACAGGTCTCCCAAATGGTCCCACGGTGGTTTCTTCAAAACTTGCAAGACAAATCCGGTATTCAAAAAGCGGACCTTTTGGGTACCCTGCGTATAAGACCATGAATGCAATGGTGTACGAGTTCTGTTTAGTTCCTAGCAATATACATTAGCGATATGCAAATATAATTGCTATTTTGTGACTTTAATATCAGCAATTGTATTAAACTTTTCACTTGATTTTCGTGATACGTTATTTAATATATGTGCCGTGTCAAGACACATTTCTTCGGATAGACCTCATTTTACGAATCTACTTACTGCGCACAGAAATCCGAATATTTCATAGCCGATATTGCACCTTACTTTTAGAAAGAATTGCAGAAGTTTTATTGATTTGAACTCAAAATAATAGATTACCAAGTTTATGTGTACATAAGTACGCATTATCTTTTTTATTCGATACTTGCCTACAGGCATGTTTTGGCTAGTAGCTGAGAAGTAAGATTGTAACAATCCACCAATGCCAACATTTGGGATCTTCTACATAATTATTCATAAATTCGCGCAAAAAAAAAAAAAGTTTAGTTAATGCGACGTTGTGGAACCATAAATATTAGTGCCACAAACAAAAAAGCTCATTTATTCTTATATCACCGCCCCCTGAATAGTAGGCCTGCGCGCAGAAAAAAATGGCGGCTGTCGCAGGCGAAATCATTTGTACAGCCCCTCGAACTTCAACACCAATAATATCTAAAAGTTTTCTTTGACTTATTTGATCTCCGAAAAACAAGGCGAAGAAAACTTTTAGAAATTATTGGTGTGGAATTTCGAGGGACCGTTCAAACGCTGAAAAAACAAATCGGCCTGCGACAGCCGCCATTGTTGTCAGCGCTCAGGCCTAGTATTCAGGGGGCGGTGCTTATATATGGACAGGTGTTTATAAAAATGGTATTTTTTTCGTATTCTGTATGATGAGAAGAGCTAGCTGGTTACGTTGCTTTATGTTGTTCGATTTTGAATGCTATCTTTTTTTTAATATGTAATGAGTAAATCATGTTTATAAAAGTAGTATTTCTCTTCTCATTAAAATTTTGAACAAACTGCTGCTGCTTTAACTCCTTCGCGACGAGCCTCTTTTACGGAATTTTTAATCTTTTATCACCGGTTTTTTAAAACAGAAATTTTCGCCTAATTGAATCGCAGAAATGCTACCATTAAATAAGGCAAATTTTACACTAAAAAATAACTGGTGGGAATAATTGAGGATTCTGAGCATCTTATGCGTCACGTATACGTGTCGCTCGTCCCCAAGGGGTTAACCCTTTCCGGCACAGTGGTCCCACTCCGGGCACACCAATTTTTAATTCCAAACTTGCAAACGGCACCAAGAATATTTTAATAAAATTTTGTTTCTATAATGAAAGCTTAAAATAAGGATTTCATATTTTCTAAAAAAGTCATTTGTAAATTCCGGTGTCAGTCAGAAATTTCTTATTTTACGAACAGAATTTGTCTGTGCCGGAGAGGGGTAAAACACGAATAAAGTAAAAAAACCTCTGTATAAGAGCATAAAATTAAGAAATGCACAAAGCCTTTCAAAAAAAAAAACTTTTATCTTTTTTCACCAGGCGCAAAGAAGACGTGCTACCGCTTTGAAGGCAGTTCTCAGACTGCGAGGAAACAGGAGAAACAAGGTCAGTTTAAAGTAAAAAGTTAGTAGAAACAATTTATCTTCTGTTTGGTGTTATACTGTAAAATAAATTTATTTTAAGAAACAGAACTTATACCGACAATCCGGACACCAGTACTATTTCCGTATTTTAACAGATTTTGTTTTCCATAAATTCGTTCCATTTTTAGGTGTTTGTAATTTCAAAATATCATTAACGGCTATTACACTGTTTTTTCAGAAAATGAAACAATTCCGTAAAATATTAATGAAAAAGTCCTATAATTTTACGGATTTCTTTACAGTGTTCATATTAGCAGTTGAAAAAACACTTTTTTGTATGTTTCAATTCTATATATATATTAACAAATTCAATATACATGGTATCCCAAAAGTCTCCGTACAACTTCACAAATTTATTACAAAAAAAATAGGCCTACAGCAAAAATATATACAACATTACATAGAGTAACTTAAAAAGTTTTTTTCTACTACCTTAGTATGCTTGTACATGAGATCCTTTCGTTGCACGAAGAATTCCAATTCCATTCACGTGTGTTTCAGCATGCTAACATCAACAGTAGTTATAACTGTTTGATGAAATCTGAACAAAAGTTAATAGTGTCATGGAATTGAAACAAAAGATCCAAACAGAAGTAGCTACTGTTGATGTTAGCATGAAAAACGTTCGTGGATTGAATTGAAATATCGTCTTGATATTCTTCGTGATACGAAAGGATCTCATGTTGAAGTTTACTAAGGCAGTAGATAAAATCCTTTTAAGTTACTCTATGCCCTGTTGTAATTATGTTTGCTGTAGGACTATTATTTCTTTTGTAATAAATTTTTGAAGTTGTACGGAGACTTTTGGGACACCCTGTATATTCGGTGCTTATACGAGTAGTAATAAATTTTTTCTGCTGATTTTTTTTTCTTATTTAAGAATAATGTTTCAGTCTGTATAAAAATGCAAATGGGATTGCGTGATCTGCTAAAATGTTATTTTTAACCCAAATTGATGCTTATGTAATTTTTATTGAGTAAAATGTTCTTCATTATAATATTTTGTCACATAATTAAAAACAATGAATAATATGAAAACATTTGATTAACCATTAAAAAAAATGTTAATTTGTTAATGGTAGCTCGAACAATTTTAGTATGCAAAAGTGAAATTTCCTATCAAACTTTTCATGCCAATATAAAGACACTTTAGACGACATGTTCTTTCTTTACGTAATGGATTTTTTTACAGCCTCAGGGAATTTAATTCAACACTTTTGTCTTTGAAGTTTTTTTTCCCCCGTCGACTGAAAAAAGAAAGAAGATCCTTTTGATTGTGATTATTTTTCACGACACATAATTAATTTCAGTGACCTTTCTGGTGACATGAAAAAAAAGACAAAAGTATGTGAGAGGAATTTTTATCTTATGTGTCACAAACTCAATTTCAGTGAGTTTGTATAACAATTCATCTATCAGGGTTTTTTTTCATTGTAATATTGATATAGGAATTATTTTTTCTTAAATAATAATAATAAAAAACCCTGGTGCTATTTTTAAGAGGAATGAAATGGGTTAAAAATTTCTGCCTTTCACGGATGATAGAAATATGTTGCTGTTTAATAGATGCCTACACTTTATAAAAACTTCTTCCGGCCTGTACCGGTTGGATAAGGTAATTTTCCTATATCCACGTTTTGAAATTTTAGCTGACATTACTTGAAAACAGAAATCTAAAATGCGAAGAACCCGATTACAGAAGATTCTTTAATACTGAGTTTGATAAGAAATTCTCGAAATTCGTCAACTACAGCCAAGTTGGCTATTTATGGAAACTTATTTTTGATCACCAAATTTGGCGATATTTCGTCACGTGTTGCCATGTTTGGCGAGAATTTGACGCTAATGAATGCGAATATGGTTTTATGCGTATGATTGGGAAGATGATTACAACAATGAAAGATAATATAATTTGCGTTAAATCCCATTCGATAAAACTCATAAAGATAACTCAGATTTTTTTAAATCTGCTATCTTGTTTCAAAATGTCATCCATCCTAGAATTTCAAACTGCATTATCACAGCCATTTTTTAAGATAGAGCCAAAGCAAAAAATGCTCCAGAATCCTTGTATCAAGGCCTAACTCTTGCCCCCAAAATAAATTTTAATTTCAAATTTTGTTACATATTTTTTTTAGTTAAAATATTTCAGTGGCCGCCATTTTGAAACAAGATGGTGGACCAAGCTACGTATTGCAGTCTCCGCACGGCTGCAATAGGTAGCTTTTTACTTTTTTATTGAAAGTTACCTAAAAGACAAATATTACATATCTGAGAAAATATAGTATAACAACAAACGAAAATACACAATAACACACAATAACATTTTTCGAGTTGCCCAGGATTCCAACAAGAGTTCTTTATCTTTAGAAATATCAGAATCCAATTTGTTTTCGAGATTTAAAGAAGCATTTAAGAAAACAAAGTTTATTTTGTTGCCGCAGATTTTCGGAAACGTTTCCTACTTATTTTTGTAGTGTATCAGTTTTCTCAACCTGGAAAATAGTTTTTTTACGGATGCTACCAATTCTCAAGTAAACATTATTATGTTCAACAAACATGTTTTACAGACAAACATTATAAATTAACAGCATTAACATTAACATTAAAATGAATATTATTTTATTACTCGTGCTTTTATAAATTCAGTGAAGCAGCTGAAAATGTTTAATTAAGAATTGATAACATCCTAAAAACCGATATTCCGGTTTGAGAAAACCTATTAATATACCAAAAAACTACTCGGAAATTAGAGGCAGCAAAAGAAACTTTGTTTTTATAAATTCTCCTTTAAATCTTAAAATTATATTGGTTTCTGATATTTCTAAAGATAAAGAACGCTTCTCGGAATCGTCAGTAACTAGGAAAAGGTTATTCTACATTTTGTGCATGGTTATATTCGGTGGCGGCTGGTGACCGTCTACTTTTGGGGCACTAAATGCATGTCTGGAACATTTATTATTTTCATACCATTATTAAAAAAAATATATTTTGGTTGTTTAATGACAGAACTTCTGCCAATAATTAAAGTGAAGTATTTCATTTTAATAATAGTGGTAAGATAAGAATAAAGGCAGTCATGCATTTAGTACCCCATTTAAAGCCAGTCACGAGTCGCCACTGGTTATATTATATTTTCTTAGATTAAGAAACATTTGCCTGTTTTTACAGTGCACTTTTCCTGTTCAATGCGCTTATATATATATATAATTGCCTGCAATCTTTAAATGAGAGATTCGGTCACTTTGTTATACTTAATAGTAAGCTATTAAGTAGCAATAGTAAGCTATTTTTTGATTTCACATGTATGTTGTACAGGGTGTTCGAAAAGACTTTCCCTGATTACAGAAATTATTCATATCCTACAAAATGTTGGAAATTTAAAAAAGTTTTATTTTTCTGGTGTCCGTAACATGGCTGTAGTGTAGCAGTATAAAAAAAAACTGGAAATATTTACAACTCAGCGTGTCCTCTGGTATCACAAATCGCTTTTGGTATCTGTAGTTCATGTGAAACCGTACGCACTGATTTCTTGGGACTTCCCACTAAAGACTGTTTCACTTCTTCCACCTTTTCAGCTGAGGTTGATGGTCGGCAAGTTCTTGGTACGTAGCCCGGAATTCTGGTCAGTGACACTGCTACACACTACACATTACGGAAACATGCAACAACAACAACAACAAAACACCTCGGTTAGTTTTCCAACATTGTAGCACCAGTTTTACATGTATATCTTATATATAGCGAACATGTTATACTTAATAGTAAGCTATTTTTCATTTCACAGGCATGTTGTACAGGGTGGTCAAAAAGTATTTCCTTGATTACAGAAATTATTCACATCCGCTATATACAACATAGACATTAGAAACTGGTGACAAAATAACGAATATGAATAAATTTTGTAATCAGGGGAAAACTTTTCGGACACCTTGTATTTATATATTATGTTACCCAGAAAATGAGACCAACTTCCGAAATAAGACGGAGTATAATTTTACAGGATGCTTTTAGTATAAGGCCAACCCAAAAATAACTACGTAAAACAGTACTTTGAGTTTAAAAATGCACACAATCACAATGAGAATTTCTCAAACAATGTATATTTACACTAGATTAATTTTGACACAATTATTCAAATTGGCAAAGATATCTTATGAGATGTAATCTTCCCAACTGAGCAAAAATGTCCGAGCCAGGATTCGAACCCGGGTTCTCTTGGCTAAGGCTGCCAATGCTCTACCAACTGAGCATTCCCGGACGAATATGGATGAACTAATTCACCCAGTAAACCTTAATGATCATATCATCTGGTCTGATATCTGACTCAGAACAAGAATAAATCACAGGTAATGAGACCTCCAGTAAACAATTTAAACGCGATTACACTAGATTAATTTTGACACAATTATTCAAATTCGTAAAGAAATCATATGAGATGCAATCTTCCCAACAGGGCGAAAAATTATTCTGTTCTGTTGATTGAGATATCAGACCAGATGCTATGATCATTAAGGTTAACTGGGTGAATTAGTTCAGCCATATTCGTGTAGGATTACTCAGTTGGTAGAGCATTGACAGCTTTAGCCAACGGATCCCGGGTTCGAATCCTGGCCCGGTCTTTTTCACTCGTTTGGGAAGATTACATCTCATATAAAATGTATATTTAGTTTAAACTAATTATTTTAAAATATTTCATTTTATTTCGAGAAAATCTTTACGTCTACGAAAACTACTCACTTCATAAATATTCGAAAGAAGACAAATTGGATTTGAAAACAGGTATAAATAAACGTTAACAATCCTGTGTTCTCCTTTCTTTTGTTTAAGTTTATATGAATGAATCTTTACTTATGACATCATTTTCTCCGGTGGCGCGTATTCGGGATTAGGGACTTAACTTCAGTATCGTCAGACTAAAAGAATATTGTAAATTACATAATTTTCAAAATCATGTCATTTCAAAAATTGGAACTTAAACCCAGAATAGCGGAAATCTTTCACCAGTTAAAAAGCGGTACTTTCGTGTTATAGCTGCCTTCGCAATTAGGATTATGAAGGCAGGTTGCAGCTATTATTTTGCCATGATCATTGCGAAGCTGAAGTATGCATCATATATACGCACATATCTACTACAAAAACTCATATATTTACCATATACGTTATTATATACATATCATTTACGTATTACATGTCATATATACAACAAACACGCCTTATACACATGTCATACATGTACATCATATATGCGTCGTACATGACTATAACTTGGCCACATACGTCATGAAATATTATATATATCATATATTATTATAATGTCATATATGCTTTTTAATTTGACGATAAATCTTGGTAGCTAGGCGATTCATCCTTTAGGGACTCTATAACACGAAAGTACCAAAAAAATTTAATTTTTATACCTAATTTTTTATAATAAAGCAGAAAAATTACTACAACTGCGCCAAAATGATTTAATTGTATCGGTCGGTTTGTTCTGCTAGTACCGAGACATCACCGCCTTTCTGTTATTTTGAAACTGGTAAAATTAAAAGTGTAAAAATGACGTCATTATGACGCAATTGTATACATGTAACATGTTGTAATATGTTGTAACATGTTGTTGTAATTGTATACATGTGAATTTTATTAGTTAAAATCCACCCATAGATGTTAAATTGATTTTAAATGAGTGTATCAATCATTATAGATTGTTGTACATGAATAAATCTGCTGTACATGTACATGTGTAAAAATAACATATCTAAATAAAAAAAGATGCAGTGCGTCTTTTGGAGCAAAAAATAAAATAAGGGCGGATCTTATTTTGGAGGGCGAAACACGGTACATGGTACATACATTCATACCGCGTGGTTGGGGATTTTGCTTACAGTCTTTGTCTAGCGGTCAATAAACAGAAAACAAGCAACAATGGAACTGGCACGTTAGTTCTCAGTCACAACCGCGATGCACACAAGATCATTGAAAGTGCAAAATAACTATAGTGACAGCGGATAGATTAACCGAATCTTAACACAGGTGTGATTGTGTTCCGGTGTTTTGTACACCACTAAATTTATATAGCAATATTCTTAGTGTGTCATCCCAGAATTCATCGATTAAAGAAGCCGGTATTTTGGACACCACTAAATTTATATAGCAATATTCTTAGTGTGTCATCCCAGAATTCATCGATTAAAGAAGAAAAATATTGCTATATAAATTTAGTGGTGTACAAAATACCGGAACACAATCACCCCTGTTAACACTTTGCCGTCCGTATGTCTCGTAAAAATACTTCTAATCGTAAATGTTGAAATGATTGATTGACACCAGAATTTATTCGATAATAAGTAAAATCTTTTCTTCATGTACTTCATAAAAGGGAATTTTTCATTTCAAAATTCTAATGCCAATGTTGCATTTAAGGATTAAAATTAAGTTACTTTACGTACGACACCACTGTGGTGTCGCCGGACGGTAAAGTGTTAAGTTAGTCTCACATCTACGTAACGGAAGGCGGTATTTTCGTCGGTTTTTTTTGATGGGGGAAAACTTTATAGCACTGCACAGAGGAGTCTTTGACGGAGGATGGTCATTGACATGTTTATCACCTACGCTGTAAATAAATTCTGTTGTTGATTTTTTGAGCTTTGCTTCCAAACATTTTAATAACAATAGAAATGGTCGCAACTAACCACAGAGCCATTGAAAAAGAAAGTGCAGTGAAATAATTCATGACTCTTGTCCAATAATTTAATGTGTGTGTATCCTTATAATATGCTGAAAAATGTAAAATTTGATCCCCCAACCCTTTAAAGTGAATTGTCACGGTTTGAGAGAGTGTTGTCCAGGGATTTACTTGTTTAAGATTGGGAAATTATGCATTGCCAGTGATGGAACATCAGCGCACGATTGGCCCGATTGTCACCACTAAATTTTGATTGCATTTTTGTGCTTCTTTAATTGCTGAAATTCTGTCATCTAATAAGGTGTAGAATATTACATAAATTCATTATAACAATTGACTAGCTAGTGCACAGCTGTTGCGCATCACTGCTAAGTCTATCTATGTGCATGTTTTGGCACCCGAACAGAATAAAGTATTTTTAAAGAATGAAAGTGGGATTAGATAATAGTTTTATGTCTTGTTTAAAATACGTATTTATGTAATGTATAGGGTGGTCATAAAGATTTTCCTTAATTATAAAAAAAAATATTACGAAATAACCATTGAATTTAATACTGTAAATTTTTTATTATGGAAAAGTCATGTTCATAAGTTTTATTTCATCTGGATGGATGATCCCCTACACATACGGTTTGGTCAATTCAAGGCCTCTTTGAAAGGCAAACTGAACATAGTTTACACAAAAATCCTTGACCTCTGTTCCACTGTAATAAATCCAATTATTACGTTTTTCCTATTTTTGAATATTCAGGGGATATCCATTCAAGGTCAGGATCACAGATGCTGTATTTATTGTGACAGCCCAAATATTCGGCAATACGTGGCGAGAATAGAAATACCGCCTTGACATTCTTCGATCTTTACACATCAAAAGTTACTGACATAAGTACTTGTATTAAAAACTTCATAAATATCTTTACAATGTATTGAAACAAACATATGCCTAATTAAATTACTTTTTCTGCAGTAAATTATTGTAATCAGAGAAAGATTTTATGACCATCATGCATTTTTGGAATATGAAAATAGATTTATCAAAATTATTTTAAGATGTGTACTCTTTGTATATATGTTTATTTTTTTCTACTAGATGAATTACTAGCAAAGAATGTTTCATATGACGATCGACTTCCTAAGATAATAAAGTGTTGCATGTTTGTATTAGAATAAACATTGCAGGATTGCAATAATCTTTAACTACACCCTCAAGTACATCTATATCTATCTCTCTACATCTATTATATGTAGTTATACATGTATTATGTGTAGCTATACATGTAGATCTACATGTAAGATAGTATGTTATTATTTCTACATGTCTTATAAACTTTTAAAGGTAGTTTTAGAATGATGTTAAAAATGCCGATAAAAAATACATTTATTTATGCATATCATTTGCATTTTATTTGAATTTCAATTCTAAAGTACATGAAAAACAAAATAAATATTTTTACAACTTATTGAATATTTGTACACTATCTGATATACAGCAAAATTATTCACAATTTGTATCTTTTAAAAAAGCATTTCCTATGATTAAAAAAATCAACATAATTAAATGAATTTTTTACATTTTTTAATTATAAGTAATTTTAGTTTTGAAACAAAAGTTCATTTAATATTCTCTACGAATATATATATATATTGTTTTACACTATTTTTTGAAAGTTTACTAATTAATAAATTATTAGTTTCGTTTTAAAAAAAAGAAAACACAGATGAACAACAAACAAGCAGTTACGTGTTCATTTATTTCTTTACTTACTTTATTATTTTTTGTAAAATTCCATCATTATTAAAAGCAACAGTTCATTTTAGAAATTACTGTGGGCTTTTTAACAATTATTTTTTCAATACCATCATTACCATCTCCTTTGATGTGTAAAATTATGAAGCAAAAATAACCATTCTTTTCATTCTATTAATTTCGCGAATTATTTTTCCAATTTCACCTTTTTTCCTTGTTCCACTATTTTAATTGCATATTTTAGTTTTTAAGTTATTACGGATTTTTTTATTATAAGTAATGTATTTATTCTTATAATCTTTTCTCTTTTCCCTTTATTTATTCTACAGGTGATATAAACTTTCGATTTCCTGAAAGCTGCAATATATTCTGATAAATTCCATTCTTTTTTTCATGTGTTTGTATTGTACTGTTGGAAAACACCTATTTAGAAAATATTTAATAAAAAACGAAATTTATTTTTTACGTCAAATTCATTCTTTAGCATCATATCCTAATCCTAATAATATTATAAATCTGATTGTGTGCAAATGTTAGGCTGAAGCAGCGTCAAAATGGAGCATTTAATGATCCTGTATCTTTGCATATACGTTGATTTTAACCCTCAAATGAACATAGACCGGTTTTTGTTCATTTTATTCAAATAGTTTTCTTAATAATTCAAAATTTCGTTATTTTCATAGAGAATAAATGAACATTTTCCCATAAAATTTAACCATTTTACTTTATTGTTGCTAGGGCTTTGATCGTTGCCAATAAATAAAAACACGGAAATGACCCTGTATCTTTGCATATAGATGATAGCTGGGATTATAACCCAGAAATGAACATAAACATGATTTTTTTTTCAAATATTTTTCTTAATAATTAAAAATTTCATTATTTTCATAACGAATCAATGAATATTTTTAATTAAATTTTAATTTTCTGTAAAATTTAATTAATCCTTTTACGTTGCTAAGCATTATCGTTGGCAATAAATACAAAACCTGGAATAATAATTTTTCCTCAACAATTAATTTTCAATCGAACGATTTTCACGTGAAAAATGAAAATGAAAGCGAATTCAAAAGAAGATGAATTTCCGTGATATTTGAAACAAAATATGGAGTATTTGTTATTATACATGAAGTATGAATATCGGTTACATTAACAAGACCTTTTTCTGTCAAAAAACTGCGTTAAAATTAGAAGGAAAAATGAACAATAATTATAGTCTTAAAAATAGATTTCGCTTCGACCATGAAACTATGAAAAGGATCCTCCTCGGCTTGGGCAAATATGACGTCATAAATAAAACATGTATTTTCAAATAGTCGTAATAATACAAGGAGCATGAATATCAATGTATAATGAAAGTAGATAGATAATGGACGTAATATTTAAGATGAAAAACTGAAATATTTTTTATCGATACTGATTAATAATTAGTTTGAATACCAGTTACATACAAATGTGAGTTTTCCGCTAAAATTTACGCCCTGATTGCCGGAAAAAGAAAATTAACAATAATTATGGTATTAAAAAGAGATTTCTCTGAGGAAAATGTGACGTCATATTTGAAATAAAACGGAAATTTTCAAATGTGTTTTACAAGGAGCGGGAATTAATTCCGTACATTAATAATACAAGGATCAGTAAGTATAGAAAGTAGATTAGTTTCACGACATATTTAAAACGAAAAATTGAAATGATTTTATCTATACCGATTATTAAGCATGAATATCAGTAACATACAGATGAGAGTTTTTTGCCAAAAAGCACATCCTGGTTATTAGGAAAAGACAAATAAATACGAATCTATTATATTAAAATCGCAATGTTTGTATTTCGCAACTACTCTTTTCAGATTGTCGAACGCAACGCGATTTACTTAACACCGGTTATCATTCATCCGAGGATATCATAAACTCTCAGAATTTAAAAAAAAATGATTTAAAATCCGAGATATTATTATTATTATTTTATTTCATTTTATTTATTTATTTATTTGTTTGTTTGTAAATTTTAACAAAGTTTCTCTAAAAAGGGCAACTAAGTTATTCCATTTTTGTGGATAAACAAGAACGAAAAATCATGCGTCAAGCATAGATTATGTAGCACTTTCCAACGCTTCCAAAATAATTTTACAAAACATACCGTTTAATAAGCTAAACGATAACATCTAAGTAAACAATTTGGAAAACGCATAACATATTTAAAAACATAATTTCAGGAATTTCCAACAAATACAATATTCGGAAAAATATCCGAATACTTTTATTCAGCCCTGTATATGATCTATAGATTTGTATATGCCAGGATGCTAAATTTTAGTTTAGTTAGGAAACGCGTAGCACAGTTTAAAATTATCTTTCTGGAGTTTCTGTCAATAAACGGAAATGTGTTCGCGAACTTTTGTGCTGCCCTGTATAGGATCTGCAGAATTTATACACACCACGTAATAGACAAAAAGCGAGTTAAAATTAAAATCGCATTCAGTAACTTAAAACGCACTTCCAGGAATTAGTGTTAACAGACAGTAGAGAATTCTTTTGTGTGTCCCTGTAAATGAACGATGACTGCTATACACACACTATTCTGTAGTAAGCCTCTTGTAATGCACCTTAGATATATATATATAAATTTCAATGCGTTTAAAATAGTGAAACATTATTTAAATAAACCGAAGACGATTTTTCTCCATAGACGTCATGTAACGGAATTCTTTTGACTGTCCCTGTAAAGTAACTATAAGTGATGCACACCCTATTACATATTAAGCTTCTTCTAATGCACCTTAGTGATATATATAAATTTCAATGCGTTTAAAATACTGAAACATTATTTAAATAAACCGCAAATGATTTTTCCCCATAGACCGCAATGTAACGGAATTCTTTTGAGTGTCCCTGTAATAAAACTATAAGTGCTACACACTTCCGTTGAAATAGGGAACATGCTATAGATAACGACAATAACATATAAAAATTGCAGAGCAATCCGAGCATATTTACGGGAGTTAGAGCACGGACAGACGGCAGACGGCAGACGGCCAGACGGCAGACGGCCATACGGCCAGACGGCAGACGGCCATACGGCCAGACAAACCGAAGTCATAAGCACTTTTCAACTAGGTTGGAAAGTGCTAAAAAGGAGAAATAAAACGAATTAATATTTTTTTCTCATTAAAACTGAAAAAAAAATATTTTCAATTTGAATAGATGGTGAAAGAAAAAAATCTTGATTACAGTAAAATTTTTGAAAAATAAAAACGTATTTTCACATATTCAAACTTCATGAATCAATTTATTCTGGAGAACAAAAATCGTCTGTGAACATATTTTCATTTAGAAATAAAGTTTTTTTTTCAGTTATAGATTAAATCAAGGAGGCAAATTTAAGCTCCTTGCATTTAGGTCTACAATAATTGCTCCCTATTCACAAGAATTAAATTTAAGGAAAAAGAATATACTATTTCCATTATCTTTGAAGGATGGCTATTCAAACGTTTCACAAAGGCGTTAAAAGTAAAATGGTTTACCAGGTAAACTTGACATATGTTTTTATAAAATTCGCCGATTTCCACGATTTTATTTGGCCCGCCTTTTTTCATTGGTTGCAGTTTCCTTTTCGTGATTATTTGTCACAAAATTTCACTTTTTTAAAACTTAGTTATGTCAAGGCCTCTATAACATAGAAATACCGTATTGTCTCCTATGGAATGTGATAATGAGTTAGTTAATTATTTACGTTTCTAATTATCGGGAATGAAAAATTTTGCTTAATTAATGCATTTAAACTTCTTTTAATGATACGTGAACGAAGTCACGGGTTACAGCTAGTAATATTATAAACCTCATTGTGTGCAAATGTTAGGCTGAAGCCAGCGTCAAAATGGAGCATTTAATCATCCTGTATCTTTGCATATAGGTTAATTATAACCTTCAAATGAACATAGGCTGGTTTTTGTTTATTTTATTCAAATATTTTTCTTAATAATTCAAAATTTCGTTATTTTCATGGACATTTTTTCGTATAATATTTTAAAACTGTTAAATTTACTTTACCTTTGCTAATAATTTATCGTTGCCAAAACTAATTCAAAACCCAGAATAATAATTTTTAATCAACAATTTGGTTACAATTGAAAATTTTTCACGTGAAAAATGAAAATGAAACAAAAAAAAATAAAGAATTAAAAAAAAGATTAAATATTATTATTAGAAATAAAATGTACTTTTTTTAGTTTTTGATAATAATACAAGGTTTCAATATGCGTAACCATAGGAAACAGGCGAATATGACGTGATACATCTAAAATAAAGCGGATATGCTTTGATTGGTGAAATAAAACGATCTTGTATTTTTTCTTCACTTTTCTTTTTCTTTTGTATGGTAACAGTACTTTGCGTTTTACCGTCTGCGCACGGCTAATATAACTATGCCGTATTTTTTATTTTAATTTTTAAAAAAGTAAAAAGAAGTTTCAATAGAAAATGGCTAGCAAATGTCAATGATATTCTCCGCAAAATTATCCATGGCGAAAATGATGTCATGGATAGCGAGAAATAGTTTTTTTCATTCTCAAAACTAAAAGAAATAACTCGATTACCTAACAAAATGACGAATGTTAACAGTTCCATTTTTGTTGATAAAACCTAAAGATTTAATATTATTTCGTTAAAGTAACATAATTTCCCCTATGCCAGTATTGAAATTAATTTCCCGGAAAAAAAAAATTAACAAGAATTATGTCATTAAAAAGGGATTTCTCTGGGGAAAAAGAAACGTCATATTTGTAATAAAACGGGAATTTCCCTTTAAGTTTTAAAATGAGTGTGAATCAATTCCTTACATTAATAATACAAGATCAATAAGTATAGAAAGTAGATGAGTTTCACGCCATATTTATAACGAATTTTTTTTTATCTATACTGATTATTAAGCATGAGTATCCGTTATATGCAGATGAGAGTTTTCTGCTAAAAATCACATCATACGAATATATTATATTAAAATCTGACCGTGTGTTTGTATTTCGAAACTATTTCTAGACTATCGAACGCAACGCGATTTACTTAATGTTGGTTATCATTGATCCGATGATGTCAAACAAACTCTCAGAATTAAAAAAATTAAATTAGATGCCAAGATTTTTTTTAACGAAGTTTTTCTAAAAACTGAAAGTAAATTACTCCATATTTGTGTATAGAAAAAAGAAATAAAACAGATCAGTATATTTTTTACACCATTTTCGCATTAAAACGGAAAAACAGAATTTAGTTTCATTTTGAATAGATGGTGAAAACAAAATCTTGATTTCAGTAAATTATCCGAAAAATAAAAACATATTTTCACATATTCAAACTTTATGAATCAATTTATTCTGGAGAACAAAAATTGCCTGTCAACATACTGTCATTTTGAAAACAAGATTTGTTTCAGCTATACATTAAACCAACGAGGCAGAATTGAATTTAAAGGAAGAGCATATACTATTTCCAATTAATGTTTTTTTGAAGGATGGCTGTTAAAACGTTTCACAAAGACGTTAAAAGTAAAATTGTTTATCAGGTAAAATTGACATTTGTTTTTACCCAATTCGTCTATTTCCACGATTTTATTTGGCCCTCCTTTTTGCATTGGTTGCAATTTCATTTTCGCGATTATTTGGCACAAAATTTCACTTTTTTAAGACTGAGTTATGTCAAGGTCCCTATAACAAAAAATACCGTATTGTCTCCTATGAAATGTGATAAATAGTTAATTATTAACGTTTATAATTATCGAGAGTGAAATATTTTGCTTAATTAATATATTTATTCTTATTTTAATGTTGCGTGAACGAAGTCACGGGTAACAGCTAGTTATTTATATTTGGTGACTTTAAATTTTTTTCATAGGAAAAATGAAACATATTTTAATTAGAAATTTTTAATATACATCTTACAGGTTTAGACATTTTATAATTACAGTGACCTCTCACTTATACGCGATGTTCAGCAATTACTTTTTCGTACCAATATTTTAAAACAGTAAAATTCAATTTATAAATTCTCCGATTAATTACAGAGAAAATTACTTTAAAAAGAAACTGGTGCTGAAAAATAATTACCGTGTATCGCGTATAAGTGAGAAGCTCACTGTATATGTAAAATTTTCAATAAGTGGTTTTTTTTTCTTTTCTTAATAGCGTGTGTTTAGCGTGCTTGAACTATAACTTAGATCAGTGGTGGTAGAAATGCCAAGCTCCCACTAATCTTCCGAAATATGTAGATTAATTTGACCCAGTTTAACAACGTTTCAAACCAAACAAATTATTAGATGAATGTTTATTTATTTAATTGATACTTTCTACATGAAATTATTTTAATTCCATTTCTTAAAAAAATTTCTGGAGCGAGAGGTATTAAACCTGGGTCAAATTAACCCCCATATTACGGACGATTAATGAGAGCTTGGCACCCCTGGTGGTGCACAAATTATTTTAATTTCGAATGCCCTATTTTGTGTAAAATGTTCTCGCCACTCCTGGATAGGCAAAAGATGTTTTTTTAATAGTAAATAACGTAGTTAAAGTTAAATTCTTTTTGGGATTTGCGCTTATGTTTCTGCCTTATTAGAAGTCTTTATAAAACATATAATTTTATTAAACAATTGTTTTATTTATGTTTATCGGTATAAATATTTTTGGTATTTACGTATTATCCTGGCCAGGTCGCGCCAAGCATGGCGCCAATTATAATAATTACAGTAACCCTTATTTTTTGACAACTAAAGCTATATAGTTGTATTTATTTATTACAGTTTATTTTGTTTATTATAATTTAGTTTATTTTTATTATAGCTATAGTTATTTTGTTATTTATTTATTGCTGTTCATTTATTATATTTTATTTAGTTATTTATTTTATATTCTTTACCATTTTTAACAATGTTATTTAATAATGTTAAATTACTGTTTTCAACATGATTGGCAACAATTAATAAGAGTGGAAATTGGTAACCATTTTTTGGCGATCTATATCCTGGCCCTGATAATAAGTAAGTACCATTTTTTAATTAAAAATACTTTTAAAAAATTAAGTCATAAGAATTGAATGTGAGGTATGAGCTTGCAAAGAGCTCATGATTGCTCCTATGTTCGAATCTGTATTGGAAAACGCAAACTGGAAAATGCAACAGTTTGTCAGGGGTGTCAAACTGTGACCCGCCGGATACCACTAAATTTTATAGTAATCAGTGCCTTATCTAATCATCGAATGTTTCCGATTCATGAAATACACTATTTCTTTTAAAATTTAGTGGTATCAGGCAGGCTACAGTATGACACTACTGCTGTAAGTCATCCTCTGAATCCAATCGAGAACGATATTTTGTTTTAATGGCAACTAATTTTTAAAAGCCGCTTTCATATAAGTAGGTAGATGCAAACAGAATGTTAGTCGCCTTTTCGTAAAATCGGCATAGTCGTATCCAGTCGATAACCAACATTTTTGGCAGAATAGAGACTTAAATCGAATATGCAGTATTTCGTCGCTTGAAACACCAATTAAATGTTATTGTTCTTTTAGAGGGATATTGGATTAAAAATATCAAACGGAAATTGATCACGTATCAAACCTAATTCATCTGCTCGAAAGTTTTCTTTTCCTAATTTTATCATATGACGGGAAATGATGTTTTTAAATAGGAAGAAATCTATATTATTTTCTTAGTAAATTTGGAAAAGCACGGGAAAATGTATGTGTTCTTTTTGTTCAATTCTACTCGCCAAACTATTATCTTATTCATAAAAACTTCGATTTTACTGCTCGATGTTAAAATGTTTGTACACATTCCCTGTAAGCTTAAATTCAAATCGTTAAGTTTTCGAAAATGTCAACTATATAACCGAGTTTTCCGATACAATCTTGCCAATATATATTTCGTTCCTACCAAAAAATATATAAATTTTATTTCTGAAAATAAATCGCAGTATTTTGTCGCGTGAACGTCATATGACTTCGGTTTGTAGTAATAATGTATTATACATCAAAGCCATTAAATAATAAGCCCAGTCAGATAAATGGGAAACTTTTCGCAAGTTGAAAATAGCGCCATCTAGCGGTTGGGAGTGCTACATTCGGCACCAAGAATATTTTAATAAAATTTTGCTTCTAAAATTAAAGCTTAAAATAAGGAGTTCATATTTTCTAAGAAAGTCGTTTGTAAATTCCGGTGTCAGTCAGTAATTTCACATTTTACGAACATAATTTGTCTGTGCCGGAAAGGGTTAATTGTATAGTGATGTAAATATCCATCACTTTTTATTTAACTTTTAATAAATAAATCAACTTCTTCGCCACCACTATATTTATATAGAAATATTAATCCAGTAAATTTCCACATTTTTTTTTTCATTATAGTTTTAGCTTTAATGTAACAAATCCCAATAATTAGCAAGCTTTTGAAGGAAGTGCAAAAGCAAAACATCGATAAAAATCGTATATAATATCGATATAAATAAATCGTATCGTTTCTCTGCGACTCACTTCTGTTTTGTCCTCCTTCCGCAGCAGAGGTTTGGCGCTAATGTGTCGCTAACAAATTTAACACTATCTGACTGGGCTTATTATTTAATGTCTTTGTTATACATAGAACCAATTTCATTAGATTGTAATGAAAATAGACAATTTTTTAGGCTGTTGCTTTTAATGAAACTAATTACAGTAACAACAATATGTGATATGTTGTGCAATTCTTCATCAGTGGCTTTTTCAACGATAGCTTGTATGTGTATCAGGCAATGATTGAAGCATACAGGTATATATATATATAACAGATCATATAACAGGTTATATAACAGGTTAATGTTACAGTGCAAACTGCGACTCAGTGTGTGTGTCTAGGTAAGGTCATTTGTTTAAAAAAATCTATTAATAATTTTTAATATTTTTTCTCTAGTTATTTTTCCATCCAATTTTTTATATCATAAAAGATCTTCTGATATGTCTTCTTCATAAACGAATCTCATATAAACAGTTAACCGAGCCAGTTTAGTAATATCAGTAGTAGTTTCGTCAAGTGGTAGAGCAAATTTTTCAAAGGAGAATTTAACAATCGATTTAACAGAACTGATTCTATATTACATGATATGGCCGAAAAAGTGGTATCTCTTGGCAATGGTATCGTTTGCAAATCGTTACCATATTTTACTCCATGAATAATTGATGTCTTTTTAACAGCTGAAAGAAGAATGGGTGATTCTCCAATTGCATATGTTTTCAAACTTTTTCAAAGATCTGAAACTTCTAAGGATACCCGTAAAAGTTTCTCAAGAATTATTAGTACTATGTATTTTTTCAAACCTTCTTTTTGATTTTTCTTACTTTCAGCTCATTTTAAAAACTGTTTCAGATTTATTCGCTAATTATTTATGTTTAGTTTCCAAATGTTTTTGATATTTATCAGGTTTCATACTTTTATTTGCTAATTTATTCCTACAATTACACACAATAGATGTTCTTTCCCATTCACAACGCAATATATGAATTCATATTTTCTAAACTCTTCTTGAAATTTTCTCAATTTTGTATTAGATAACACATTTTAACATATTTTTTAAAGTAGAAAGTTCATGGGATGTTGCACCTTCACTCTCTTTTAGCCATTTATCCATTATCTATATTAATATTATAAAGGAGTTAGGATTGTTTGTTTGTTTGTTTGTAGGGGGTAATCTCTGGAACTACCGAACCGATTTCAAAAGTGATGGTGGCAAATTGATGGTGACAACCCTTGCTCCAACATGGGCTATATTTTATGTCGGTGCCACTAACCACAGGGGGGTGCAGCAGCGAAAAACGTTCTAATTGCGCTTTTTTGTATACTGAAGGAGCTAGAAATTTGAAATTTGGCATTGTTGCTACTTATAAGATGTGAATGCTCTCTAAGAAAGAATAAAATAGAAAGTTCTAAAATTGCGATTTTTTGTATACTGAAGGAGCTAAAAATTTGAAATTTGGCATTGTTGCTACTTATAAGATGTGAATGCTCTCTAAGAAAGAATAAAAAAAAATCGAAATTTAAAAGGGTGAAATAAGCAAAAAGAGTTTTAAAAACATTCTAAATTACAATTTCTATGGAATCTCTGGAACTACAGAAGCGATTTCAAAAGTGATGGTGGCAAATTGATGGTGACAATACCTGCTCCAACATAGGCTATATTTTATGTCGGTGCCACTAATCCCAGGGGGGTGCAGGAGCGAAAAACGTTCTAAAATTACGATTTTTTGAATACTGAAGGAGCTAGAACTTTGGCATTGTAGCTACTTATAAGATGTAAGTCTCTCTAAGAACAAATTTTTAAAAAAATTCGAAATTTAAAAGGGTAAAATAAGCGAAAAGCGTTCTAAAAACATTCTAAATTACAATTTCTATGGAATCTCTGGAACTACAGAACCGATTTCAAAAGTGATGGTGGCATATTGATGGTGACAATCCTTGCTCCAACATAGGCTATATTTTATGTCGGTGCCACTAACCTCAGGGGGGTGCAGGAGCGAAAAACTTTGTAAAATTGCGATTTTTTGTATACTGAAGGAGCTAGAAATTTGAAATTTGGCATTGTAGCTACTTATAAGATGTAAATGCTCTCTAAGAACAAATTTAAAAAAAATCGAAATTTAAAAGGGTGAAATAAGCGAAAAGCGTTCTAAAAACATTCTAAATTACAATTTCTATGGAATCTCTGGAACTACAGAACCGATTTCAAAAGTGATGGTGGCAAATTGATGGTGACAATCCCTGCTCCAACATAGGCTATATTGTATGTCGGTGCCACTAATCTCAGAGGGGTGCAGGAGTGAAAATACTGAAAGAGCTAGAAATTTGAAATTTGGCACTGTAGCTACTTATAAGATGTAAATGCTCTCTAAAAACAAATAAACAAAAAATCGAAATTTAAAAGGGTGAAATAAGCGAAAAGCGTTCTAAAAACATTCTAAATTACAATTTCTATGGAATCTCTGGAACCACAGAACCGATTTCAAAAGTGATTGTGGCAAATTGATGGTGCCAATCCTCGATCCAACATAGGCTATATTTTATGTCGGTGCCATTAACCCCAGGGGGGTGCAGGAGCGAAAAACGCTCTAAAATTGCGATTTTTTGTATACTGAAGGAGCTAGAAATTTGAAATTTGGCATTTTAGCTACTTATAAGATGTAAATGCTCTCTAAGAACAAATTTTTTAAAAAATCGAAATTTAAAAGGGTGAAATAAGCGAAAAGAGTTCTAAAAACATTCTAAATTACAATTTCTCTGGAATCTCTGGAACTACAGAAATGATTTCAAAAGTAATAGTGGCAAATTGATGGTGACAATCCCTACTCCAACATAGGTTATATTTTATGTCGGTGCCACTAACCCCAATTCTGTGCAGGAGCGAAAAATGTTCGAAAATTTCGACTTTTTTATACTGAAGGAGCTAGAAATTTGAAATTTGGCATTGTAGTTACTTATAAGATGTAAATGCTGTCTAAGAACAAAATAAAAAGAAATCGAAATTTAAAAGGGTGAAATGAGCGAAAAGCGTTCTAAAATCATTCTAAATTACAATTTCTATGGAATCTCTGGAACTACAGAACTGATTTCAAAAGTGATGGTTGCAAATTGATGGTGACAATCCCTGTTCCAACAGCCTCTTTAATAAAAAGCTATGCGTTTCTGATGACTGGGTTTTTCGGTAATTGTTAACACAGATTAATCTCAGAAAGTGAAACATTTGAAGTTACGGAAAAAAATAATAGCTCGAAAAAGTATTTGTCAGAAAATTGTTAGACAAACTGCCTTTGAAAGGTAAAAAATTGTATTTTTCTGGACATAAATTTCAAATCTAATGATTATGCCGTTTTTCAAATATTGAATTTCAAAAATTACCGAATTTACAATGGAGTACCATAGCGAAACCTTCATGCGTAAAAAGATAATGATAAGGGCGACGTGTCCTGACGTGTATATTGGCACGAGTGACAAATTATAGTAGCCTTATTATTCTGTTAAAATATAAGAGTGAGTTAGGAAATGTCAATATTTTGTTTGATTGTTGTTCGTTAAGAGAAATAGACCAGCGTAGCGGGCGTAGCTTGCTAGTAAGGGTATAAAAACTAAAACCAAATCAAAATTACATATATACAATATTTCTTTGCGTCTGTTCCTTTACGTGAAGGTTCCACGTGGAAAGAAAAAAAAGTCCAGAATTACTCTGCAGAAATTGTGTTTATTTGTAGGTGAAGATGGGAATTAAATAAAGAAAACTGAATTATAAGAGAAATATCTCATTATACCAATTTCACATGCTTGTTATTTAAAATAAAAAATACAACTCTCAAATAAAAATTTACGCATGGTAATCGAGGCACGTAAATATCAGTCGAGCTCACATCTATATTGTACGCACATGTTACAGTGAATCATAACATACAAGATACAAATATTGGAGATCACTTAAAAAAGTAATAACAAGTACAAAATTAACGGTAGTGATTTATTACAATTATGTTTAACATTACTTATTCCAAAGATGGGAAAATACATATTTAAAACTTACAATTATTGTTTATTTTTCAAACTTCATCTTACTATTATCTTAAATTGGTCATCTGTCATCCAAAAACATAACCAACTGTTCCCTTACATGTTTTAAAATAGTAACTACCTATGTAGCGTTCCCAATAAAATATCACTTGAGGATAATTTAATTTCAAAAAATCAAAAACCAAAAAATAATACAAAATATATGCAAAATATTAAATAAAGCAGTTCTTTATAAACATTTCAATATCTATAATTTTTTATGGAATATGTTTTATCCAATTCTGATTAATGATTCGAGTTCTATATATGTAGAACAGACAAAGGACGATACTTACTGCTTAGTATGAAGACTTTCTGCTTAGTATACTTACTACTTATTTACGAAGACTTACTGCTTAGTATGTAACGTGGCATAATTAAATCTGTCCAATTTAGAAATACTTAAATTAAAAATTTTCAAGAAGTAAGCGGAATGAAATAATAAGAAAGTAATAATAATAATAATAATAATAATGAAATCTCGCTGATTTGGTTTGGTAATTCAAAAATATGCATTAAAAATAAAAAAAAGAGATTTGCAAATGTAATTTTGTCAATTTACTGGCCTAATGTTATTAACGTTTGACCCCGGTTATGTATATGTCTAAAGGTGTTTCACTACCTTTATAACTCATCTAGCAAACGTTGTTGATGCTAGAGTTACTTGGTTGACCTCGCTTGTTTTTAGGTAGATTTCGTAAGAAATACTACATATTACATTCTAACCTAAGTTGAAATTTTTGAAAAAATTTTGAAATTTACGGCGATCATGACTCCCAGAACCCAAAACCACTCCCATTTCAAAACTTTATATCTATCTATCTATCTATCTATCTATCTATGTCACTTTTTATGGACACGATAACTGCAATAATTCTGCACAAATCTCTTCCAAACGGATACATAAAATCAAGGGGCATAAAATCTAAGTCAAGTTCGTTAATGGGAAAAATCGAATAAAGGGGGGGATGGGGGAGGGCTTTTTGTGAAAACAGAAAAAAACCCATAATTTCTTAATTATGATACCTATCGAATCCGTTTAAAGTTATTAGTACTTCTAGGAAAAAGGCTGAAAATTTATGCATGACTGATTTTTGATATCATTAAAAATGGCACCAAGGAGGGGAAAAAAGGGGGTTTTAGAAGACAAAAATTCATAACTTCGTCAATTCACAAGATATCAAATCCGCTTAGATTTATTATAATTCCTCTTAATATTATCTAAAACTTTTATACTGACAAGTTTTTTATAGGACCAACCCTTATAGCAAAAAAATAAATAAATAAATAAATAAAAGCAAAAACAAATCTCTGCCTGCAAACAAGTTAGGTTTCGAAGTGGGTGGTTCCCACTACCGCATCATCGCAAAAAGGTCATTCCTTCTGTAATTCCCAACAAACAGGCGCCCCACGGTCAGTATCTTTGATGAAACACATACCTTTAAATAGTTTGATAAATATATTGTTATGATAATACTTCAATTTTTTTCCGGTGTCAATTTTCTAATTTAAGAGTTGTCTTGCGTGTATTAAATAAAAAACTTTAAGCAATTTTTTGTGATGTGTTGAAATTCAGAAATGTTCATAAAAAAAAATTAAGAAAAAAACCCAGAAATTTTAAGAAAATGGTTTTGTGCGTATCTCTCTTAACATACTTTTTTCATTTATCGAATTTATAAAAATAGCAACCCTAAAAATGTGATTAATATTTAATAGAAAATTTAGGTAATCGATATTAGGGAATTCGATTATTTTTTTAAAAACACATAAGAAAAAATCTCTTATTTATGTAATTTTTTAAAATGTATAATCGTTTATCTTTTTAATAATCCATACACCACATGATTCATTTAACTGTGAAATATCACGTTGAAAAAGAGATTCAAGAGTCGTTTTATAGCGGAGATACAACCCCGGATTTTTAATGGATATAAATTCACCTTTTTCAGCCTGTACAATAGATTCATGAAATTTATCACTATATCCAATAGGGGCAGGTCGTTTTCCAAATTCCTTATAATTATCACCCTTTGTGCAGTACGCCACATTCTGATCAAAATTTCCTTTACACTTCTCAGCATGACAACCTGGAACCACCTTCTGGATATACGATAATCGCTGCCGTGATTTAAAACATACAAATCCCTGGAAATGCTGGCGACCTGAATCCGGACAGGTCTCGATACCATATACCAAGTACTCCATCTACAGCAGTACAGCAGTATATGAGTGATTACAAATGGACTAAAATAAATCATGTATCTTGGTATTTTCAAGGTTTTATTGTTAATCATGATATACATTAATAATCTTTTTAATGATATCTTTTTCGGTAGATTAAAATATACTGAAAGGGAAAAAATGGTTTACTATAGCGCCTCTGTTTTTCCCATTATGGCAAAATGGATTCAAATCTTGGAAAAGAACAATGCCTTTCAATAAAAGATTCAGACAACTGCATGAAGCAGTAAAATGATCCAATAGAAAAAAGAAAAACTTACAACATACATATAAGTAGTCACAGGATGCCGGATATAGAGCTGATGTTAAACTGTATTAATGCAAATATATCCATTGTTTCAAACAGTAAATTCAAAGTTCATTACTAATATCTCTTAAAAATTCGAGAAATCAGGATATGATGCTCATATCAAGTATTCGATAACCCATACAATATCCTACCTACTAAACCTGTACATCACGATATTTTTAAGAATGGTCTTTTTTATATTCATATTTTCCATTACAGAAACCACAAATCTTAAAGAGTGATCTTTCATCTTATTTATTAGCAGAATTCTGTGACTACATAAGGACAATATGTTTATTTAAATATAGTGGGGGCTTTCACAACTTAATTATTAAATTAAATTTCCGCTTTAAAGTATTGTTGTTTCACCTGAAAAAGAAACGGACGGTTGGCAACTACATGATTTTATATGCAGGTGTGTCGAAATTAAACATCCCACCATAAGGTGTTTTATTCGATACAATGACATAAAATTTGGATAATACAAACTTTAAATCGTGATATTACAGTGAGGTTACTGCGCTTAACAATTAATAATTTTGAACGGGGAGGCTGGAAACCTCTAATTTGGACCACAGATACATGTAATCAAGCAATTGAATGGCGTTGTTTATTACCTTGATAAGAACTAATTTAGAGTTCCAAAATCCAAAACAAGGCAGTTAAAAAAATGAAAAATGTCAAAAAGAGTCGTCTGGGGTTTCAAAATCTGTGTATTTATACGAAACATCTAATCAAATAGTTGAATCACATTGTTTATCAGCTTGATCTGAACTAATTTAGGGGTCCAACATCCAAAACACGGTAGTTGAAAAAATGAAAAATGTCAAAAAGAGTTGTCTCGGGGTATCACAATCTGGGTATTTGTACGATACATCTAATCAAACAGCTGAATGACATTGTTTATCAGCTTGATCTGAACTAACTTAGGGGTCCAAAATCCAAAAGTCAATTTTAAAAATGTCAAAAAGAGTCGTTTGTGGAATCAAAATCTATGTATTTGTTGGCGCTGAATCGAATGAGATAAATCGCAGGTTCATATGATTAACTGTTCATGAGATATGGTTGCCATTGATTATTAAAGATGAAATGGGGAGGTAGTTTATGGATTTCGTACGTATATATATATTATTTATGGTGAGTAAATTTCCTTTGTCCAATTATAGTGTTAAAATAAAAACGATTTTTTTTTTCAAAAATTCAGAACTAAAAATCTCTGTCAGTAAATACTGATTATAAAAAAAAACCTCAAATTTTATCAGAATCAGAATATCAAACAACTATGCAGTTTTCCCACCTATTTGCGTACCTTTGAAATTTACGTAATATATTACCAAAGTATTTGATAAATGATCCTGTATAAATAACAACTTCCAGAGACTTGGAGAAATAAGGGCTGGAAGAGGAAATCATTTCAGAAGTATCTCTGCTACAGCGTCTAGAATACATAGCGTGGAAAACGGTTTTAATGTTTTTTAATTCAAAATTTTCGAATTCAAATCAAAATTCTGAAACAAGAATTTTTACTTTAAGAAGTCACGAAAAATTTGCCATTAAGTAATTAAAAGAACATTATAGTGTATACTGGTATGAATTATGCCGAACATTATACTGGTATGAATGTGAAATTTCGGAATTTAAAAAAAGCCAAACTGGTAATTCTTTAAAAAGTGCTAAAACATTGTAGCCGATAAACGTGCGACGATGCGGTAGAATAATAGGGTGATCGCAGCGACATCCACTTTAAAAATAGATTTACTCTAGCAAAAGTAACCATTTTACCATTGATAAAAGGAACATAATTTCTGTTAATAAAATCTTCTTGTAATTGTATATTTTAGATGTAAGTGATTTTGAAGTTAGTTTTTTATCATTTCAGGGAATTAATCTTTTTCACTCTTCTTGCAGAGATTCATCCTTTGGTACGCTAAATAGGAAGAGTTTCTAGTTTGCTGTCTTGTATGGAGTACTGCAACCAGACACAAAGGAATGCGTATCACGTTTTTGGCTATGATCAATATAATTTATATTTTCAAAGCTTATGAAAATCACGATCCAAGTCAAAGGATATAGGGTATAATTTAATTATTTAAAATATTTACCACCAGCTAAAATGTTTTCTCAGTTCGATTCTTATACAAAGTTTGCGTTGAAAAGAGCTGGCAGACAGTGGCGTAGTCAGAGAGAGGGGTCCAAATGCTCTGTAAACCAGCAATATTATGTTTTCTTCGGCTTCAATATCGCAGAAAATTTTCCAATTAAAGCAAAAATAGATATTTATAAAATTAGTTGTATCTAAAACATCTGGACCTCCATCTGTCTACGCCACTGCTAGAAGATGTCGCTGCGGTCGACCCGTTATCTTTTCAGCAGCTTTCTACATTTATTGGATTCTTAGTACTATTTTGTAGCGTTTTCCACACTATATATTCTAGGCGCTGTATCTCTGCCATTCTCTGGGACATCGATAAATCAATTCAGTGTCAGAAAATACATAGATATTGATACCGCAAATAATTTTCTATTACATTTCTTTCTTTCTTTTTTTTTTTTTTTTTTTTAACTGCCTTGTTTTTGGTTTTGGACCTCTTAATGAGGTCTGATCAAGCTGGCAAACACAGGCATTCAACTGATTGGTTAGATGTACTTGTTGTCCAAATTGTTAGTCTCCCTCTACCCCCGTTCAACAGTCATTGATTTTTAAGCGCATTTTTGGATTTCGCCAAACTCTAAGATTCTATGATTGATGCCTAATACGGAAATTCTAAGTTTAAAATTAAGAATTTGATCGAAAAGCAAGACATAAATAATACTGCATATTTATAATATATATAATATATAGACTGCATACTTATAATAAAAAAATAGTGTGCTAAAGTTCCTAGTATTAAGAAAAATTGGTTTAAGTTTTCCCTAAGGAATTCAAATTAAGAAACATGTTCTGAAAAACAGCTTGTGCTTTGTTACCATTTTTCATATTATCAGGGTTCCCATTGGCGACTATTTTTATATTCTATTCGCACCACTATTTAAAAAAAAAAGAAATTTTGAAGAATATTTCTCTTGCTTATGTTGTCAAAGTGTATGTGAAAAAAAAAATTGTTTTGGGAAAGTGGTGCGAGACAGAATTAAAAAATAGTCGCCAGTGGCAGCCCTGTGTTATCAGATTTTATTTCCATGTATTTCTTCGTACTTTAACTCATTTTTTATAAATTCAAAAAATGTAAAATAACCTTCCAAAATGACAGTGTGTCTTCTTTAATATTAATGTATAATCTGCTATATATGATAAGTATAACTAAGTTCAAAGCGTTTTAGCACGTGTTTGGAAAATGCACATACATAAAAATGCGTTCTTAAACTCTTTAAAACCTATTTGTACACATAATTTAATAAAAGTTTAGCTTCTATTATAAAGTGAAACATAGATATGAGCTTCTGTTAACACATTGATTATGGGTTGGGACATATATGTCCCTGTGAGCTTTTTTCTATTTTATTTGTATCAGATATTGAAAAAAATCTCTTCCCTTCAAGGGGTTATGAAAAATTTATATTAACAGATGAGTCAATTCTATTTTCAAATTTTGTTACATGTAAATGCATAAAAATAAAAATATTAAAATATTTCTGGTATAAAAAGTTCAGTTTGAAAAATTTTACTGCAGCATAAAATGATAATTTGAAACTACAGAAAAAAAAATTATTGAACATTATAAACTTTATTTAATCCAACCTTTTACCAAGTATTATTTTTAATGTAATTTATGCACCCGCATTTATTAAAAAACAGAAGGTAAAATAAATAAGATCTCCCTTTACTCGTTGGAGTGATTAACACCAGATGTTGGGAAACTTCGGCAGTAGCTGTCGTATAAAAACAAAAAGGTTAAGCATCTTCCAAAAACATGCTATGATTTAATAACAAGCAATACATACTTATACAAAATGGTATCATTTTAATTAAGTGATACATTTTTCAGAGAATTTTCTCGTTACTTATCAAACTTAAAAAAAGTCTGAATGCGTCTGCAACATAAAAAAAAATAAATCTTGAAAAGTACTTTAGTATACATTATTACTGCTATAATGTTCACTAGACATTAAGTAAACATGTTGTATTATCATATTTTTCTAATGATGCAAGAAAAATAATAATAGGAAACAGCTTGTACCTAATTAGAATTTTCTCAAAACTGCCTATGATGAATAAATGTGTTAAACCCATGATCACATTTTTTACTTTTCGTTTTTTAAACCGAAAATGCTTTTTAAGTTTAGTTTCGTTATCAAGATTTGTTTTTATATTAGAAAATGTTTCGATTTTATGGTATATATTTCATGACCATTGTACTATGTGGTTAGACTTTCATTACGGCTATTATTAGAGAATTTACACTTATTATAAGTTAAACTATTATATTGTGAAAATGTTCAGTGCTACACTGATTCGAAAATTTGAAATGGTAGCACCTTCCCCTGAATACTAGACCTTAGCACTGACAAAAAAAATGGCGGCTGTCGTAGGAGATTTTTGTAGCATTTGCACGGTCCCCTGAATTTACACATAAGTATTATATAAAAGTTTTCTTTAACTTTTTGAATTTCAGAAAAATATAGCTAAAAAGACTTTTAGAAGTTATTGGTATTCCGATTCAAGGGACCGTACAAACGCTGAAAATAATCCGCCTACGACAGCCGCCATTTTTGTGTCAGAGCTGAGGCCTACTTTTCAGGTGGCAGTGAATGGTAGTTTTGACGACATAAATTGCTGAACGAAAGAAGGGTGCTTGCACCAAAGATATCACTTTCAAATTTGCACTTTCTTTTCACTATTGAATAAAATTCCTTAAAAACGATCAAAATCGCTCAAATTTAAATAGTTTCTCGGTTTAAAATGGCCCCAAATATTTAAATATATATGTATATATATTTTAAATCTTCTTTATAGATTTTTCTTAGAAACTAGATTTTTCGTAGAAACCTACCACATAGGTTATTTCTATTGCAAATATTGTAGAAAACCACAATTTTTTTCCAAATATTGTTATTCAGATAACGGACCATTTGTGAAACCTGATACATGTACAGTCAGTGTAAAAAGATAATACACCTGTGTTTAGTCTCAGACTGTTTACAAAAAAAAATCACAATGTCATTATACCCTGAATATTGTCTTCATTCAGAATACGATTGCATTTTTTGAGAAGGGTCGTCTATATATTAAATTTTGCTCCAACTACAATTTTTCAAAAAGTAGAACCCACTTTAGACACTTTATACGGATTTCTTACGGATCAGGGGATTTTCCAGGACTTTCACCAGTATTTTCTCTATAGAAAAAAAAATCTAGGTTTAACTCGGGAAAATTCGCCTTTTTTTAAGCAGAGATTTTTTGTAATAAAATACTGGTTCCGAAGAATTTCCTGGTCGTAAAATTTCAGAAGCCTTACGAACCCTGTTTATAGGAGTTCCATGGATCAAATCAACTCGTATAAAGTTTATGTATTGTAATTAAATCTTCATGGAATTTGAAGAGATTAAAATTTGAGGATGTTAATGTTAAATTCACGTAACAAACTTTAATTTATAGCTTCTGTAAAAATCACCAGATTTAATTTTTTTCATTGAATTGACACAAACATATTCCAAACATTTATTATTATATTTTTTACACTGAAGTATAATTTTTAATTGATTGTCTTTGAAAATTTCAGGTGCAATTCGGAACATTTTCCCTTTTTTTCTACACAAACATATTCCAGACATTTATTATTAATATTTTTACTCTGAAGTATAATTTTTAATTGATAGTCTTTTAACATTTCAGGTGTAATTCGGAACATTTTCCCCCTTTTCTGCACAAACATATTCCAAACATTTATTATTATTTTTTGAGCTCTAAAGTATAATTTTTTATTGATTGTCTTTGAAAATTTCAGGTGTAATTCGGAACATTTTCCCTTTTTTCTACACAAACATATGCCAGACATTTTTTATTATTATTTTTACTCTGAAGTATAATTTTTAATTGATTGTCTTTGAAAATTTTAGTTGTAACTCGGAATATTTTTCCTTTTTTTCTAAATTTGTGAATATATTCTCAATAACTTCTCTTTTATAACTCTAAAAAAGTTTTAATACATAAACTATGCGTTTTTACAAGCTGTCTTGAACTCAAATATGGTGTCAAAAGTGTTTGTAAAAATTTATAAATAAAAATTTGGTGCAATTTTTAAAATGCAGACGACTCCTATTTTAAAAATTGCATCCATGTTCTGGAAAAAAGATAATATTCTGACTCTAATAAAACGTTTTGGTGTGTAAATAAAAGTAGAAATTATTATTATTATTATTATTATTATTATTATTGTTTATTTACTGGCTGTACATTTCTAAAAAAATATGTATATTCATCTAATAATTCTGCCATCGTAAACATTCATATAAAAATTATATAGGTGAGGTATCAAATAATTGCATACAATGTCCACTAATTAATGCTATGCGCAAACTGTATGATCATCTAAATATAAATGTTAAAAATTGTTTTTTGAAACTGTTGCCGAAATTATAAATTATATTAATTGGTTCTGCTCCTTATTTCTCAATCCTTATTTTTCTACTCGTTATAAAAATTCTGTAATATATTTGGTGTTGTGTCAATTTTAAACATTTATAACAGTGCTTTAAAAAATTTAAATTTATAATATATTTATATATTTAGTCATTAGATTTTGCTTTGATTTCATTAGAAAATTGCTTTGCTTGTGGATTTAAAACTAATGAAAGCGCTCAATTTCTATCGCTTAAGATATTGAATTTTTATTCTAAACCTAAAAATATTTCTCAAAAGGAAAAAAAAAAAAAGGTTTTAAAATTTTTATTTGAGAGAATGTTTTATGTTATCGATGCACAACTTGTAAATTATATGACATGTTTCTACTTCTTATGTATTTATGCACACAGTTATAAAGATTGTATAATAGATTCTATGTTCTGACAATTTAAAAGTTAAGTGCTTTAATAAATTTGTATTTAGAATAAATTGTTGATAAGAATAATATATATTGTTCTTATCATATAACATTCTTTTTTCTATGCATTTATAAACCGCACAAAAATGAATAAGGTATCATTTGAAAAGCTTTTGAACCAGCTACTGACATAGTACACCCACATGTCGTTAAAACATGTGTTTTGATTAACAATTGCAGTTAATTGAAAATTAAATCAGCATTGCTTTCATGAATGGAATGAAAGATTTTTCTGAAATCAATGTTGCCACAAAAATAAAATACCGCAGTATATCATGCTCATTAATGATGATAAAAATAAATAGTACAACAAATATAATTGGATTTCTTCGCATAGATTTATTTTCATTTATGATTGAAAATCAAAATTCAAATTCAAATGTTTAGAAGAAAATGACACCATCGATCGATCGAAACAGTGGTATATTTCACGTGTAGCTTAAAATGTATGCATTTTTTTAAATTAAATTAACTATTTCAGATGTATTCAATTTATTTTTATTTTCCACGTGTTTCTCCCGAAGCGGACGACGTCATCTCTAATGCAGTTAAAATATGATTCTTAATTTATTTTTTCCTTCCGTGTGCCGTTTGCTATCTTCGATCAGTTTTTACGGTAACTTTCATGGAGTAAATGAGATAATATTCTGGTTTAACTAATATTGATTGCAGATATTTTAATCCTTAATTTTTCTTTAGAAGTTTAAACCTGCATCTACAAAGTATTAGAAATTACTAAAAACTATAAGACTGCAGTGCGATATCCTCCCACAGGTCCAGTGGTTGATGTTATATTTCTCTAGTAGATAAAGAAGAAAAAATACATATGATTTTAAAACTATAAAAAATAAATATTCATTTATCAATAGCATGAAATATGGTACTTCTCTATTATCCCGTCGACCACTTTTGATAATAAAAAAGTATCGCCAAACAATAAGATTAAACGCCAAAAATGCAGCGCCATTTGCTTGATGTCAGAAGCATTATATGTGTTTCTTATGTCATCAAGTGGTTTTTAATTCGACATTTGCGTGTATTTTTCATTATGTTTTACTGATTTATTAGTTATTTCATTAATTAAAATAGCTATTGTGTCCTTAAATTCTTATATTTTATTTATTTATTTATTTTGATATTCCAATGGCAACGTTCTCCCATTTATTTCGCGTTACAATTTGGCGATAGCTTTTTGTTATGAAAATTGGTCGACCAGATAATAGAGAACTACCTGAAACATTTTCTATCCCTTAAGAAATCGATTTGTTATTCAAAATATAAACATATTTTTCGAACCAAAAATATTTTTAGATAGTCAGAAATGATTTTCTCTTATTATTAATAGCTTATCCAGAAGAATATTTTCGTTACCGATATCATATTCCTTCTAAAAATACTATTTGGAAGAAAATGAATGTCTCTTATTACACTTTTTTACCTTGTAGCAATATTTTAAGAACATATACTTTACTTTTTTTTATAAGTTTTTATTTCGACTAAAGGGGATGTTTAATACTGCAATTTTTCTCGAACGAAAAATATTTTTAGATATTCAGAAATGCATTTTTCTTATTATTGGTAGCTTCTGCAGAAGAATGTTTTCATTACCGACATTATCTTCCTTCTAAAAATAATATTTGGAAGAAAATAAATATGCCATATATCACACTTTGTTATGTTGTAGCAATATTTTAATAAGAGATACTCGACTTTATTTAAAGTTGTTATTTTGACTAAGGGGCGAGTTTTGTGTTGGATTTTTTCTCGAATGAAATATATTTTTAGACGGTCAAAAATGTTTTTTTTTTGTTATTATTAGTACCTTATCAAGATGATTGATTTCATTACTGAAATTATGTTCTTTCTAAAAATACTATTTGCAAGAAAATAAATAAATAAGTGTCTCATATTGCACTTTGCTACCATGTAGTAATATTTTAATAAGATATACTCTATTTTTGTAAAAGTTTTTATTTCGACTAAAGGGAAAGGGTTATATTGTTTTTGTTATTTGTTTTTTCTGCTATATTTTAATAGTTGTTTCATTTTGTATTTATAATGGATATTGGAAAAAATTATTCAAACTGAAATATGTATTTTAGGGATAGTTACTTTAAAATGTTCTTTTTTGTAGCACTAACACTTTTATACAGCAATATTTTAATATGAAATATTCTATTTTTTATAAGTTTTCATTATTATTTCTTATAAGTCATTAAATCGGACGTTTTGTATTGCATTTTTTTTCTTTATTACTGTATCTGGCGAAATTGTGGCACTGTGCAATATAAAAAGGAAAGACAAAGAACAAATAAATGAATAACAAACATGAAATTGTAGCGAAATTTACGCTTTATTCAGCACTTCGCTTTCCTTTTAAATAAATTGGAAACCTTTACTGCTAACACCATTCTTGCGGACATAACAACGACAAAAGAAACTTATTTTACTCCATTTTGTGGAACAACAATTTATAAAGACAATTTTGATTAATATTTGAGAATTCAGATGGCGTACTAGATATTCTACTCAGAGAAAAAAACTGGCTGCGGATTCCAAATTAATTACCTGATTAATACTTGCATCTTATTCACCTTTTTCAGAATAATCCTCCAGTATTCAATCAGTGTTTAAAATTGAAATACGTAGTGGTTTCTGATCTCTTTTCGCAATTTTTAATTTTTACATCTCTTTAATAATTTTTAAAGGATTAAATGTGTATTTGGTTAAATACACAAATTACGTACAGTGACCTCTCATTTATATGCGATACACAGAATCATTTTTCAGAACCAGTTTTTTTAAAGTAATTTTCGACTTATTAAATCGCAGAATTTATAAATCGAATTTTACTATTTTAAAATATTGGTATGAAAAAGTAATTACTGAACATCTTGTATAAGTGAGAGTTTACTGTACTGAGTCATGTGTAGAAAGGGGTAAAATGTTACTCTCAGACAATACAAATCAAAAACAATCTATAAAGAAAACATGGAATTTATAATCGCTTAATTAAATATACATTATCAATCTACAGGGTTATTAAAAACTGAAGGAACAAATTTTCTAGGAAGGGTGGGGTACACAGAAGACTCGGAATCACATAGCAATGCAATCCAAACGAGATCGGGGTGTTGTTAGCGCTGAATAATCGTGATCGAAAATTGACATTTAAAGACTATAACCTTAAAATAAGTCATTTTCCTCATTTTGAATTTCCCCGAAGTTTTCTGTTTACGTGCCTGGTTCTAACAATCTACAGTTTTGCACGTTTGAACTGCACATTTGAGGGGCTCTGGTGAAAAGTGCCCTAAAACAGATAACCAGCGCCCTGAAACGTGCATTTTATAATCATTGAATCTGTACGTAACTGCGCGTGAAAATATACTACGGATGCCTATTACTTGTAATTTTTTTCAAGCAAGAGAACAATGGATCAACCGAATGGAAGTTTTTGACTTAGTTGATTTTACAACTTTTGATTGATATGGGGTCAAGTACGGGACTATTGCCGGGCCTGCACTCTTCCAGGCTTCAACCCCAATTAACTGCAGATTGTGTTAACGTTTGAATATTTTGACATATGTATGAGTATAATTTTCTATCCAAAAGTAATATTTATTGGACCAAGAAGACAACTTGAAAGGGACTAAAAATTAAAGTGCCAATTTAATATTTTAATGCTTATACATACTAGGGGTGTTCAAATGCAAAAGTACGAAACGTCGTAATAACCAAACCGGTTGAAATTTGAATATGTCGCTTTGGGATAACGTAGTGAGACATCTAGGGTCGCGAATGGAGTATCCGGTGTGGTTGTGTGCATGCGTGGGCGCTCGTGCGTGAAGCATAACAGAAGCAGGCATTTGTGTGTCACGTGTAATTGACTCGGCAGTGCGTGTATCACTTCTCACGAGGTTGCTCACCTTGTCGATGAGTTCGGCCGTGATTACTGTGTTTAACTGGCCTGGTCATCACTCAAACACTACCGGCTCTCACGAAAACAGGCTCTCCACATTCTCCCCGACATGTCGGACACGCAGTTTCCATCGTATACGGCCACCATCCGGCGATGAATATCGGCTGAAAGTAATCTGATAACACTTCGCTGCTCCTTAATTGTCAAATAATGCAATTCAAAGCCATTAAATTAATAAGCCCAGTCAGATAGTGTTAAATTCGTTAGCGGGGACACTAGCGCCACTTCATCTGTTGCGGAAGGAAGGCGAAACAGAAGTGCGTCGCGGAGAAACGATACGATTTATTTATATCGATATTTTATGCGATTTTTATCGTTTGTATCGATGTTTTGTTTTTGCACTTCCTTTAAAAGCTTGCTAATTATTGGGATCTTCTACATTAAAGCTAAAGCTATAATGGAAGAAAAAATGGGGAAATTTACTGGATTAATATTTCTATATAAATATAGTGGTGGCGAAGAAGTTGATTTATTTATTAAAAGTTAAATAAAAAGTGATGGGAATTTACATCACTATGCAATTAAGGGGACGGTGGACGTTAAAATTTATTATTTTTATTTTTCATCATAGAGATACGAAATTTTTTGCATATATACATTTCACCATAAGTATACAGAAAACCTTAAAAACATTTCCTCATCTAATTATAATTTTAAGATTTTTTTTAAATTTAAATTGATAAACAAAATTTTAAAATACTCCCTGCGTCTTAAATTTTGAGATATTTCCTCGATTTTGCATTTAAATCACGTAACACAACATTACAAAAAAATCTGTGTATCAGTTATTTATTCCCTTGAATAGTTAACTTTTGAAAATATTTTTTCTGAATTCCTTTCCGATTTTCTTTAAAATTTTGCATTTTAATAAGTTTTAAATCAAATTTAATTACCTTAACGACGTGTTATCGTAAAATGCTTACACAGTTTCTTTGTAAACAGTATCAGGATTCTTCCTTAACAATTTCAGGAATTTTGAACAAAAATTAAGACGCATGGAGCATTTCAAAAATTTCAAAAACTTGAAAAATCTGTTTTAATAAAAAACAGAACACTCCATTCGCGTCGTTAGATGTCTCATTCTGTTATTTCAAAGCGTCATATTCATGTTTCAACCGGTTTGGTTGTTACGACTTTTTGTACCTTTTCATTTCAACATCCCTCGTATATTTGAAATAATACATTACGACTTAAAAAATCTGTATCTATAGATATTATTTAAAACTGTAGAATATTCCAATAAGTGGCTTATTGTAATATACTGTGTTCATTTTTATGAGGCTAGCATGTATACTCGTGGAGAAATTAAGGTTTTTATAAAAACAGTCCCACATTTCGCCTAGTTTTTTGTTTATAATTTGCAGAGTTCTTAATATAAAAAAAAAGTTCTTTTCAGAAAATATGACAAACAACATTGTACATAATACTCTGCAATCAGAATTTAAAAATAATAATAATTGGATGAAAAATGAGCAGGTTTACTAAAAAATGTTTCACTGCGCATGCGCGAATGCAATCAAAATATAATATGCATAATGCATTAGCTAAGTATATAGTGCAACTTTTGTGAAAGTCTCAAAATCATAGCGTGAAAATTCTGAAAATTATCGTCGATAGAATGAGCTCGAAATCCGTTGTTCCCAAAAGGAAGCAAAACGATGAGGGGTTGTATCCAAATATAGCAATAATGTGTACGCTATCTTGGCACTAATCAACAGATATTTGACACAACCCCTCATCTTTTTTGCTTCTTTTTGGGAACAACGGATTTCGAGCTTATTCTATCGACGATAAATTTCAGAATTTTCAAGCCATGATTTTGAGACTTTCACAAAAGTTGCTCTATATACTTAGCTAATAGATTAGGCATATTATATTTTGATTGCATTCGCGCAAGCGCAGTGAAACATTTTTTAGTAAACCTGCTCATTTTTCATCCAATTTTTATTATTTTTAAATTCTGATTGCAGAGTATTATGTACAATGTTGTTTGTCATATCTATTGATTAGTGCCAAGATAGCGTACACAATATTGCACGTACTACTATATTTGGATATAACCCCTCATTTAGGTAGCTTTCAATACAAAAAAGTTTAAAGCTACCTATTGCAGCCGTTCGGAGGAAAGCAATTCCGGAAAATTTTGGTATATTTTCACCGATCATGACCCCCAGACCCCAAAACCACCCTCGTTCAAATGTTGATATATATATATATCTGACCTATGTCATGCGATAACACTTGTATTTATAAATCAATTTGGATGAAAATAATTGTGTGTATTAAGCTCACCAATGTCTCGACCGAGTTCGTTGGCCAGCTTGGTTTACCATCTTGTTTCAAGATGGCGGCCACTTAAAGATTTAAAACAAAAATAAATTTACAAAAAAGTTAAAAATTCAAATTTATTTTTGCTTACGTGTTAGGCCTTGATACGAGGATTCCAGAGCATTTTTTGTTTTACCTCTATCTTTAAAAATGGCTGAGATAGAGTAGTTTGAAATTCTAGGGTGGCTGACATTTTGAACACATTACAAGACAGCACATTGCAAACTAGTCTCTGGGGGCCACCGTAATACTTACCCATCATGGATATGCATAATGTAAAATATTAAAATAAAAATGTGTAAACTACTTATAAAATGCATTGCAATTCAAATAAAATCGTGGCTTGATGACGTCACAAACTTTAAATGCTCGATTACTGAATTGCTTGAAAGAGGTTTTTCCTTATAACTCCAAAAATAATAATCCTATTAACTAGCGGTTTATTGCATCTGATTAAGCGTCAAATTTCCAATTAAAATATATCTTTGAAGTGAAATTTGGATGAAATACAGGGTCATGAAAAATCGAAGAGTGTGGTAAATAGGATTCCAAATATCTCGGCAACTAATCATCCGATCGACTTCATGCTTTATTCAAAATTTATGTTTTTTTATTGTCTTTTATATTCATTTCTTAAAATAAACAATTTCGAAAATTTTTATATACCTTTCATCAGAACGAATATTTCGAGAGTCCGAAAAAAATTGTTCCGGTTAATCGAGGTTATTGAAATGAAATAGGCTTCTTCCCATTATTACATACTAAGTACATACGAAATTGCAAGTCTCTATCTCAATTTTTTCAGGAGATAGAGCGTTTACAGACACACAGACACACACACAGACACACACACAGACACACAGACGGACGGCAAAATTTTTTTTCTAAAAATATGTTTTTCGGAATCTCCAGTGTCTGAAACGTGTAAATCCGTCAAAAAAATTTTTTCGATTTTCAAAACGATTACAAGACTTACCCTATACTACGTATGATGGGTAAGTAAAAAACAAAGATTAATTTATGAGTTTTAGTGAACGCGATTTCTCGCAAATTATTTTCTTTCATTGTTGAAATAATTTTCCCAATCATGCGCATAAAACTATATATTCACATCCGTTAGCGCCAAATTCTCGCCAAACTTGGCAACATTTGGCCACCAAAATAAGTCTTCATAAATGAAGCCAACTTGGCTATAGCTCAATAATTTGGCGAATTTCTTATTCAAATTCAGTATTAACGAATCTTTTGTAAACGGTTTCTTTGCATTTTAGCTTGCTGTTTTCGAGTAACATTAGCTAAAATTTTAAAACAAAGATATAGGAAAGCTACCTTTTCCTCCCGGTACAAGCCGGAAGGACGGTTTTTGCTTCCGTTTGGGAACAACGGATTTCGAGCTGATTCTATCGACGATAATTTTTAGAATATTCAAGCTATGATTTTGAGACTTTCACAAAAGTTGCTCTATATACTTAGCTAATATATTATGCATATTATATTTTTATTGCATTCGCGCATGCGCAGTGAAACATTTTTTAGTAAACTTGCTCATTTTTCATCCAATTTTTATTATTTTTTAATTCCGATTAAAGAGTATAATGTACAATGTTGTTTGTCATATTTTCTGAAAATAAACTTTTTTTTATGTTAGGAACTCTGCAAATTATAAGCAAAAGACTAGGCGAAATTTGGGACTGTTTTTATAAAAACCTTAATTTCTCTACGAGTATACATGCTATCCTCATAAAAATGAACACAGTATATTACAATAAGCCACTTATTAATAATCTCGAGTTTGAACGCCTTTGCTACATTAGTGTTTACACGGTTATGCAAAAGATATTCGTTCTTCTTCAATTTGTTGACTGTCCCCTATGGGGTTTCGTGAAAAAATCTTCGCAGAAATATGTAACCTATACTATACTGTTTACACGCCTGCAGTTTCAGGTTAATTCCTCATGTATTTTTCTAGATAGTTAACAAAACGTCCAAAATCGCAATTGACCAGTCACCTTTGGCAATATAGTGTAGTAAGATGTAATGGAACAAATATTAAAATCTTGGCAAAATGAAACAAAGTAGAAGAATAATACACACAATTTTTCTGTAAACCTAATATCTTGATAAAGAAAAACATTTTTTATTAAAACATTGCTATAACGAAACAAACTATAACACCAGAGATCACTTTCCTTGGGAATAATATTCTAAATACGCAGACTATCACTTATTAAAATATTGATATAAGGCAGCAAAATATAATATCAGGCTCTCATTTTCTTGGAAATGATACCTTTAAATTTAAGTAGAATAAAGAAAATGACGTATTCGTTTCGATATGGATATTATTCATTTAAAGAAAATATTTTTGCCTCTATAAATATATCTTCCTTTTACGAAATACTTTTAAGATTCAAACAATAACCCATTGACTTCAGGGGTAGAAATTTTCGATTATATAGATAAGGGATTCTTTCTTTTGTACGGTCTCGATTCTTTAAGTAAAATAAAAACTTTATTTCAATCTAAAGGAATACATTGAAAATGGTAATGTTATAAACTTTAGGGTAAAAATTTCCGATAATTTGAATTCCGAATTTTCAGAGCAATTTTTTTTTAATTTTTTAACTGTCGTATGTATTAGAGAATTTATTTTCTATAAATATGTTGATATATTATACAAAATTTGCAGCAAACTGTCCAGTCATTCCACCATTTTTATACAAATCGGTTAGATAACCGCAATTTAACTATATTCTGACCATATTATTACCCATATTATGGTCAGAATAGAGTTGAATTACGGTTATGTAACCGTTTTCTATAAAAACGGTTGAATCGTTGAATGACTGGACAGTTTGCTGCAAACTTTTAACCGTGCACTGTCACGTACATATAAACAAAAATGTGTTAGGTAGAGTACGGGCATAAAAGATTCAATGTTTATAAAAAGGTTGTAAGAGTAAATAAGTAAAAATGTACACGGCCATAGTAAAAAAGTTGACAACCTCCGTTGTAAGATGCTATGAAGATAAGAACATATACGCATCCACATTTACTACATCTACAAGCATGTATTTCTACATCTACATCTGCAAATATGCACATTTATATCAGCATATCTACGTCAACCTATATAAATTTTCGTACCGACTCATAATTCTACATCTATGTATCTACACCTATACATCTACATAAGCGCACATCTATAAATTTGCATCCGGATTGAAGCAAAACATAATGCATATACAATGCGAATCTTTCCTAATCAGAATCTTTTATAATTTTTGGTAAGAACGGATTTCATTAAATGCAAGACGAAATGAAAAACGACAGTTATGTCGATAATAAATAATCTCAAAGTATAAATAATTATATGTATTTCTTTTATATAACATACTTTCATTAAAATTCACAAAAAAGTTAACTTATAAAGCACAAATGTGTGAGTCGCTCAATGTTGCATTCCTAATGATGCAGGCAACAGTGTGGTGAAAATGGATGAATGTTGCAACAATGGAGCTATTTTTTCAATTAAACAATCGTGACGTTATTTCTATGGGGAAAATGCAAGATTTGGGCCGACGTTGACCCCCCCCCTCCTTCTTAGGGATCGAATTTTAAAAAAATAATGTCCAATTTATGCATTGCCCTCAGGATTACCTCAGATTAAATATATTCCAAATTTCAAAGCTCTACGTCAACAAGATTTGTGTGAAAAAGGAGTCACAAGATAGCACTGCTACATACATACAGAAATGTTAGTTAAAATGAAGTATGTAAAAAATAGATATACCCTCTTAAGACCCGAAGTTAAAATAATAGTATAAATACTCGTTCTTTGCTTTTAAACAAAAAAATGACATCATAGATGACAAAAAATATATATTTTTGAAATCTATTGTGTTAGGGGGCTTTTAATTTAGGTTCACAAATATGAACATAAAATTACTACCCCACCCCCTCCAAAAAAAATCAATTTAACTATCAATAACCTAAAATTACACAATAAAAAATATAACAGCTTTAAATAAGTGAATAATCTGCAAATTCTTAATTTGTTTTATTATAAAGTTTTTAAGTTAAAGAATTGTGAAAATCACCTACTTTCTTGGATGCACTGTTTAGAAAGCATTTTGCAAACTCAGGTTAAAATAACATTTATTTTATAAGGACATCGACATCGTTGCTGCCATTTATTGGTTTCATTTTAAATCAAAAGCATTCAACTTTATAGAAGTGAAGTTAAAATGTAAAAATATCAATCATTTTAGTTTTAATGAGCAAAAGAATCTAGGTACCCATTTGGGTACCCAAGACTCAAGAGGATAAAGCCGAAATGGTATGTGTCGCTGAATGCTGCCGTCATAATGATGCAGCCAACAATGTGGTGAAAATGGATGAAAGTTGCAACAATCGAACTATTTTTTCAATTAAACAATCGTGACGTTATTTCTATGGGGAAAATGCAGGGTTTGGGCCAACGTTGACACCCCTATGTATCTACACCTATACATCTACATAAGCGCACATCTATAAATTTGCATCCGGATTGAAGCAAAACATAATGCATATACAATGCGAATCTTTCCTAATCAGAATCTTTTATAATTTTTGGTAAGAACGGATTTCATTAAATGCAAGACGAAATGAAAAACGACAGTTATGTCGATAATAAATAATCTCAAAGTATAAATAATTATATGTATTTCTTTTATATAACATACTTTCATTAAAATTCACAAAAAAGTTAACTTATAAAGCACAAATGTGTGAGTCGCTCAATGTTGCATTCCTAATGATGCAGGCAACAGTGTGGTGAAAATGGATGAATGTTGCAACAATGGAGCTATTTTTTCAATTAAACAATCGTGACGTTATTTCTATGGGGAAAATGCAAGATTTGGGCCGACGTTGACCCCCCCCCCCTCCTTCTTAGGGATCGAATTTTAAAAAAATAATGTCCAATTTATGCATTGCCCTCAGGATTACCTCAGATTAAATATATTCCAAATTTCAAAGCTCTACGTCAACAAGATTTGTGTGAAAAAGGAGTCACAAGATAGCACTGCTACATACATACAGAAATGTAAGTTAAAATGAAGTATGTAAAAAATAGATATACCCTCTTAAGACCCGAAGTTAAAATAATAGTATAAATACTCGTTCTTTGCTTTTAAACAAAAAAATGACATCATAGATGACAAAAAATATATATTTTTGAAATCTATTGTGTTAGGGGGCTTTTAATTTAGGTTCACAAATATGAACATAAAATTACTACCCCACCCCCTCCAAAAAAAATCAATTTAACTATCAATAACCTAAAATTACACAATAAAAAATATAACAGCTTTAAATAAGTGAATAATCTGCAAATTCTTAATTTGTTTTATTATAAAGTTTTTAAGTTAAAGAATTGTGAAAATCACCTACTTTCTTGGATGCACTGTTTAGAAAGCATTTTGCAAACTCAGGTTAAAATAACATTTATTTTATAAGGACATCGACATCGTTGCTGCCATTTATTGGTTTCATTTTAAATCAAAAGCATTCAACTTTATAGAAGTGAAGTTAAAATGTAAAAATATCAATCATTTTAGTTTTAATGAGCAAAAGAATCTAGGTACCCATTTGGGTACCCAAGACTCAAGAGGATAAAGCCGAAATGGTATGTGTCGCTGAATGCTGCCGTCATAATGATGCAGCCAACAATGTGGTGAAAATGGATGAAAGTTGCAACAATCGAACTATTTTTTCAATTAAACAATCGTGACGTTATTTCTATGGGGAAAATGCAGGGTTTGGGCCAACGTTGACACCCCTATGTATCTACACCTATACATCTACATAAGCGCACATCTATAAATTTGCATCCGGATTGAAGCAAAACATAATGCATATACAATGCGAAACTTTCCTAATCAGAATCTTTTATAATTTTTGGTAAGAACGGATTTCATTAAATGCAAGACGAAATGAAAAACGACAGTTATGTCGATAATAAATAATCTCAAAGTATAAATAATTATATGTATTTCTTTTATATAACATACTTTCATTAAAATTCACAAAAAAGTTAACTTATAAAGCACAAATGTGTGAGTCGCTCAATGTTGCATTCCTAATGATGCAGGCAACAGTGTGGTGAAAATGGATGAATGTTGCAACAATGGAGCTATTTTTTCAATTAAACAATCGTGACGTTATTTCTATGGGGAAAATGCAAGATTTGGGCCGACGTTGACCCCCCCCCCCCCTCCTTCTTAGGTATCGAATTTTTAAAAAATAATATCCAATTTATGCATTGCCCTCAGGATTACATATATATATTCCAAATTTCAAAGCTCTACGTCAACAAGATTAAGGGAGAAAAATGAGTCACAAGATATCACTGCTACATACATACAGAAATGTAATTAAAATAAAGTATGTAAATAATAGATTTATGATCGAAAATGTGTGAATTCTAAAGAGAACTACTAAATATCTCCTACAAGTATTAACATGTTTTTGTCAAAGAAGACATTATTTCTCTTAGAATCAGCAATTTTCTCTGACATATGTCTATTTTAGGATGAAATTAATGATTTTTATTCACTTGGATCACAGTTATGACAAGTATATACTGAAGAGAAGAATGGTTGTTTGATTATAAAACATAACAGAGGGACATATTTCTTAAAAATTATTTTAGCAATTTAATTCATTGCAATGTTGTAGAGTTAAAGTTATGAACGAAAATCCGTGTTCAGTTTATTGTTACATACCATGTATTTTTGAATAAATAAGTGGAAGGGGGCACTGATTTTTTTATGCAATTTTTTTTCTTGTAGCGTTTTCTGCAATCTTTTAATGCTTATGCAAGCTTTCTTGATTCACCCTGTATAGACACACACACACACACACATAAATATATATACATATATTACTAAACTATTTCAGACTTTAAATTTAAGAATTTCTCAATTACTACATGAAAAAAAGTAAAAATATTGCAAGATGTATAAGATTTTCTTTTTAATTACAGTGGAGTATTTACTTTAAGTTAATATTGTTCCAAGAACACAAAAGAATTTTAATTAATCTTTTGTATTCTGTTTTGTAATTAGTTGTTCCCCCTTACAGTCCGGTATTAAATCAATGAAAAAAATCACATTATGTTGAATAATAAAATACAATGACGCCATTATTAATATCATGTGAAAAATTAACAAAAACATCATTTAAAACTGAATTAGTGTGGCTATTTTTAATTGTGTTGTACATAATGTAATTTTAATTTTCTAATAAAAACTTCTTTTCGATGATTAATTTTTTTATAATACTTGAGTTTTATTTTAAGCGAATATTATTAAATTTAATTTTACTGCTTTAAATAAAATAACAGAATTGATGAAACTATATTGGCAGTTTTGAGTTACACTTCAAAGTTTATGGTATTTGTTAAATTTCTTTATTAAATGCTTAAAATTCTTTATTAAAGATACTTAATACTATATACTATTTTTCTGGGCTTATATTATTTTTCTTTCTTATTCGCGGAAATTCATCTACCCGACATTCTTCCATCAATAATAATTTTTTACAATGATCAATCTTAATGTGTAGAACAGATATAACTACAATTTTTACAACAAATGAAAGTAATAGTGGCTAACGAGGAATCTTTCATAATCTCTCCTGTTTTCATTAAAACCTTTTAATCTATTAATTTCCCAAATGGCAGTTGTATATTATGTATCCGAATAATTTTCTCAAATGTTACCAATGGCACCAGAGTTATAGAATAATATTTTGATTTTATAATGTAAGTGAAGAAATAATTTACTTATTTACAAATATATTTATTCGCAAAGCCTGGTGCCATTTAATCATTTTAACATTTTAGAAACAGATATACTTTGCCCTAAAAGGGTTAAATTTCAGTAAACGTTGATATAGATTAATTTTTATTTGAGTTCAATAGCACACATAAATGAATCTATTATAGACTAGTAAACAATTGCTAAGGATGAATTACACTATAAACGATAAAACTAAAACCCACAAAATCAGAGGCAGCAGAATGTTATAATTAGCGTGTATGCAGGATTCAGTAAGAAGTATTGTGCAGATGCCATTTTTACATTTCCACATGTACAGGTGACGTGATAGAGCTGATAAGGGAATTAAAGTACATATTGCGCTAGTTGGAAGTTGTTGTTGAAAGTATCATTCGTATACGAAAGAATCAATTCATAACCTTGAAATTCTGGATATGTCTTGACGAAATCAATTAAATAATTTTACGCGCGGTCGTATTTTGTCGTATTATTGTAAAGCTCGAACAATGGCTACAAATAACAGATGTTGACAGGGAAATTGTCATCACCCACATTGTTGTTTCCCAGCCTTGGAGAGCATTTCAATAAAGTGTGATATATATATAGCAGCTTCACAAGAAAGATCGCCTTCAAAGTAAGTTGGTCTTAGAAAACAGCTATACTGTCAAAAAAAAGAAAAAAAAAGGCCGTCGAACTACCGCTAGTATAGTGGCAAATCTATATCTAACTACAAAAGGCAAGCGGACATCCCCCAAACTATGTATCCAGGTGTTTGCATGAGGAAGGATTTATACGCCCGAAAAAATGTTTCGTGTGCCTCATTGTCAAGAGTTCACCATAGTGCCCGATTTCTCTTTTGTCATCAGCATCGAAATTGGACTGAGAACAACTGGAATTGTTATTATATCTCTTTAATGGATATTTTCTAAAAGATAAGCACTATCACTCTTAAGCCAGGTAAGTTTTCATCTACGATCAGATGACAGACTAAATCTGCTGTCATCTGAGAAGAGTAAACAAGACCAATAGATCTCGGTACAGTTGCGAGGTAGATGATACCGATTCAAACAGACGCTACAAGAAACAGATGGCACGCTAAGAGACGCTAACAGATTGCCATTTTACAAGCTTTTGTGCTCCTGTTATTAATATTATTATATATATATATACATTAATATTTTCATTTATATTAAAGAATGTTTATAAATTAATATTTTCGTGAAAAGAAAAAAATCTTTTATAAATTATACATTCACACGGTCATTTTTGTTTGAATGGCTTGTTCTTATAAAATAGTAGAAATATAGACACATGCTGTAATTGATTTGTTAAGTTTGTATAGCCACAGTATCTAATTCGTGGGACTTTGATTTTCTAAGTTACCGGCGAATGCAAAAAGAAAGCATATTATTTGGGACTATATGAGGTATGTTCAGAGCTTACAAAAAAAAAACGTATATTGTTAACATTATCATCTCGCCTTACGAATTGGTTAAGAGTAATATGAGTTAAAGGGTCTCATCTTCTTATTGTCAATTTAAAGCTATTGTGAGGAGGAGTTCATGTCAATCAGCACCAACGCAACTCAGCTATATACGGGTCTGCTATTTACAGATTGTTTCTTACAATTGGAAATTTCAGACAGCTAAAGCTTAAACAGGTTTTAAAAATATTTCCCCCCGCTTAACTGCGTGAAAATGACTGACATACTCACTGATTTTTCTTTTATATAGAAGCATTACTATGAAATGCGAATAGCGTTTTCCTTTTTAAAGTAATATAATTGATATATGTAATCGAATGCTCGTTTATGACGGCATTTCCCTGACAATAGTATCTCCAAAATTGAGTCAAAACGTCAAATTTTACTTCAATTTCTTAAATATAATTTGCGATTAACCCTTTGAGGGACGGGCTATTATATCAAACCACTAATTTTAATCCGATTCGAACCAGAAACTTTTAATTAAATTTTACTTTTTTATCTTTGACGAAAAAAAAAGTTACCTCATTGATCCAAATAAACTGTTCAACTGTTCAAGTTAAAAAAATTGCTTTTCCTTATTTTGAACTAAATTCTTTCCTAAATTCCGGTGAGAATTCAACGTTACAGGAACATACGTGCTTGCCCCTGAAAGGGATAGGAAACTCGAAAACGTCATTCAAATTCTTTGTACTTGAATTGGAATAACTGCAATATTCCCTATATTACAACTATGCGTAAAATTATCTGAGTGATTTCGGCAAGTCATATCAGAAATTTTAAGGTCGTTAATTAATTCTTCGTGCTGCAATTACACTTTCAACAGCAACAGCCAACATGCGCCAAATTCCTTAAATTCCTTATCAGTGCTATTTTGATACGATTACGAATAAAAAATTTCAGAAATGTGTTAGGAAGTAATCCGCTTACATTCGAGAACAGACTTAAGGTATCTTAATCGTACGTTAAGATTCACACGCACACAGTCTGGGATAGAGTGTAAGATTTGAGATCAAAGGTAATATCGAAGTACTGCGCTTTCAGGCCTTATTATCTTTCTCCATGTGCAGATGAAATTTTAAATGTATATGTGTAAAATTTTGACTTATATCATGATTTCACTTTCAATGACGCATGTTAGTGAAATAACACCGTGTAACAGATTTTAAACATTTTTCTTTCTCCCTTAACCTTTCCGCTAGGTGCGAGAAAAGGTGCATGAAAAAAGTACACGAAATCCTTTAATTTCTACACCGTTAATCCGTAAAAATTGATGCAAGAACAAAAAATCATGCGTCAAGTTTAAATTATGTAACACTTTCAAACATTTCCAAAATACTTTTACAAATATTTGCTGTTTAATAAGGTGAAAGACGATATCTAAGTAAACAAAGTCAAAGTCAAACCGGGTGGTGAGGTCTACCTTTCTACTTAAGCTCACCCAGCCCCGCCCAACCCAATCTAATTAAACAATTTGAAAAACTCATTAGATATTTAAAAACACAATTTCAGGAATTATCAACAATATTCGGAAAAATATCTAAATTCTTTTGTGCAGCCCTGTATATGATATAGATTTGTATATACACTACATAGAATGCTAAATTTTAGTTCAGTTAGGAAAAGCATAGCACAGTTTAAAATTTCCCTTATAGAATTTACGCCAATAAACGGAAATGTACTCGACGACTTTTGTTCTGTCCTGTATATGATCTATAGAATTTATACACACGAAGTAATAGACAAAAACAATGAATTAAATTTAAAAACGCGTTCAGCAACTGAAAACGCACTTCCAGCAATTATTGTTAACAGACAGTACCGATTTCTTTTGTGTGTACCTGTAAATGAACGATGAATACTATACACAAAATATTCTATAGTAAGCCTCTTGTAATGCACCTTAGTGATATACTATACCAATTTCAATATGTTTGAAATAGTGAAAAACTATTAAAATAAACTAAAAATGATTTTTCTACGCAGATCGTAATGTAACAGAATTCTTTTGAGTGTCCCTGTAAATGAACAGTAAGTGCTATGCACAACATATTCAATAGTAAGCCTGTTGTAGTGCACCTCAGTGATATATATCAATTTCAATATATTTGAAATTGTTGAAAAGCATTAAAATAAACCGCAAATTTTCCCCGATAGGCCGTAGTGTAACGGAAATCTTTTGAGTGTTCTGTAAAAAAACTATAAGTGCTACACACTTAATTTTCAATACCGAATATGCTACAAAAAACCTCCTCAATAACATATAACAATTGCATGACAATTCGAATATATTTACGCGAGTTAGAGCACGGACAGACAGACAGACCGAATTCATAAACACTCTTCAACTATATTGTAGAGGTGCCAACCTCTCATTAATATTCCGTAATATGTGGGTTAATTTGTCCCAGGTTTAACACATTTCGCGCCAGAAATTTTTTTAAGAAATGAAATTAAAGGAATTCCACGTAGAAACCTGAAACTATATAAATAAATGTTCATCTACTAATTTTTCTGGTTTCAAGCGTTGTTAAACTGGGTCAGATTAAACCACGTATTACGGAAGATTAGTGGGAACTTGGCACCTTTGATATTGGAAAGTGTTAAAAAGAATTTCTTTTAAATGATATTTTGTTTTTCAAAATTTTGTATTCAAATTTTATGAACCGATGAATTTCGTTATAATAAAGCTAATAGTCTGTTAAAAGAGTAATGTATCTGTTCAAACGACATCAAAATACAATAGAACAAAAATCGCAGCTCCTAAAAACATACATATTAATCAAAATAAAATCACTTGTATGAATTATCGAAGTTATTCTCCCTTAAATTAAATTATTACATTATCAATATAACAATTAATTGAAAAATTTCAATTAGACTTAATTAAATTATTGAATCGAATCTTTAATAATGAAATTTTATAAAACTTTATAATTGGATGAATTTATATTATTATTTCTTGAAGTTTAATTAAAGAATTCCATTATGCTGCATATTCCAATTATGGTTCTAATTTTTTCAGTAAATAATGACAATTATATACTTTTTTAGAAAAAGTATGAGAATAATTAAAAACACTTTCATTTTACTTATATGTTACGCTTCATTTGTTTTTATCTGCTTTATAAATATTTTAATTAAAAACAAAGTCTTAGATATTACAAATTTTCAATCAACTTTTGAAAAAAAAATGTCATTAAGAATTCATATATATATATATTGACTGTTATATTAAACGTATGTATTCAAAATAAAATTCTTTTTCATAGCAAAATGTTATCTTTTTAAAAATATACTACTTAAAGACTGTTTGGCAGTCAAATCAATTTTGAAACTTTGAATCTATTTATATCATATTATAGTTTTAAATATTATTAAAACCTACGGGGTATTTCACGAAGGACCCATAACTTTGAAAATAAATAACTCGGAAACGATGCTAGATAGAAATGAAACCAGTGGTATATTTATTAAGAAACCCGTAGGAATCAGATACACAAACCTCAAAATTTTAGCTTAAAATAGCGCCGATAGATGGCGCAGCAGGTAGCATTACGTATCCCTGTAAAGAGAACTCAGACGCCAAGAACGATCAGCAGTCGAAGATTTCTCCTTTGAAACGTGTTCGTTATTAGCGTATAGTGAAAGACATTCTGGAGGTGACACTGAAGGACATTGCTTACCACAACAATAACACTCGACGAGCTGGAGAAGGCTATTTGTCAAGCTTGTGTGTTGATTTCTGGTGACATACTACAGAGAGTCACTGACAATTTCATTCTTCGTTTGCGATATGTGTGTCGTGTAAAAGGTGCACATTTTGAATCGCTTTGGATGTGATACAGCCTAGTTATGGTTATGACATCTGCAGCACCATCTGTTACTAAATTTTTGAGGTTTCTGTATCACATTTTTACGCGTTTTTTAATAAACATACCACTGGTTTCATGCTTCTATCTATCCCCGTCTCCGAGTTATTTATTTTCAAAATTAGGGGTCCTTTGTGAAACACCCTCTATAAAAATTTGTCAATCAAAGGCAAAATTTATAAATATTATTATATATCTCAATGAAAAACATTTAACATTTTATTTCGTACTCTTTCTACTATTAGGAATATATCAATAAAATATTGTTTTAGTTAAAAATATTTTTTATTTATAATTTAATGGAAACCAGTTAATCGAATGGAAAATCTCGGAAATGCTTGATAAAAATGTTCAACTTATTTCTGAAATTATATTTATTTCTGTTTCTATATGAATTTCAAAATATTCTATCATTTGTAGAGGTTTGTAGAAATTCGTATCTTCTTACTTATAATTCTGAGAATATTTTATAACATGGAGCAAGCTAAACATTCGGAGATCATAATTATGAATGTATAAATTTTACAAAAATTAAAACATGTTTGAGAATGCTTTGTGACGTGCGAGTTAAGGCCGTTTTCAGCTAGCTCAGTTATGACGAGAATTTAAAGTTTAAACTATATTTATTTAACACTAGAAAGACGGGAAATTTTACACAAGTTTCATAAAAATATTTCACACCAGAATTTTTATTTAGGACTTTTAAATTATTTAACTTATTTTGGGTTGGGTTGGGTTGATTTTTGACGGCCAATTATCTACATTGGGGGACTCGGGGGGAGTGCCCTTCATGGGGGTCTTTCTAAGGGAACCTAACCCGTATTTACGCATGGATAAATCCACGGCTCGAAGAAAACCCCGAAATCTCCGAACGATTAGGCCGACGGGCGCGATTGGGATCGAACCCAGCACCTCCCGTCTACCAGCTTAGAGAGAAGAATCTCTCAGCCACTGGTGGGGCTTTAACTTATTTTGGTGTGGTATATATTTAACTTCTTGTATGAAGAAATATCCGGTTCGAATAGCCATTTTTTCTTTTGTTAGGGGCCAAAATGGCCCCTCACCGTCGTTCTAGTGTTAAACAATTTGATTAGGAATGTGGCAGAGTCTCTTCGCAAGTGTTTTGCCTATACTAGACGGCGATCCACTAAGTCCCTAATTCGGACTTCACTAGAAATAACTAACATGTTTTATTAAGACAAAGATCCACTTACATAAATATCCTTGATGAGATAGTCCACGACTAAATCCAATGAACTCTCGATGCTTTCATCTGAAACAGAAGCACTAACAAAATTCGTTAATATAAAATTAACTTTCAAAATACTAGCAACCCGTGACTGTTGTATAACTTTATTTGAACGATAACTCAAAACAATCTTACCAACGTCGAAACATTGACTCAGGTAAATTTTCACTCCAGGGTGCAATCACATTATCCGATAAAAGCTAGCCTAAGTCACCACAAGGGAGAGATCTGACCCAAAATCGCATATACAAGCTTCCGCTTGAACTTTTATACAATTGCCGATTGACCAAATATACTAAAATTTTCATAAACACACAAAGAAACACAGAAACCCGTAAACTCCGAAAGCTACATGTATACTTCGAAAATTAGAGTAAAATAAAGTGCAGAGGTCGCTGTTACGCACACATCACGTTCTCATTCAAAATACTAGAATGCCTTTATAAGACAATTGCTATCCACTATAGCTTGAAACAACTATTAATAATTTTTGCAGTCATCATTGAAAAACAAATGCTTATACCGGGAGTGCCAAAAATGACTGATGGATTTTAAAACTCAATAACTTGCAAACAGTGGCGTAGCGTCAGGGGGGGGGGACACGATCATTTTACTACCAGTATAATTATATACTACATTCAGCCTTATTTAATCTTTGAAAGGTATAAATTAAAAAAGGCCAAATATAGTATATAAAAATACTGGTAGTAAAGTAATCCGTGCCCCCCCCCCCTTGACGCTACGCCTCTGCTTGCAAACGGTGACAGATATTTAAATAAATCTTACAGGCGGGTTATGTATGATGTCAGGAGTTTTCTTACTGTGATTATTGATTTTAGTTCGAATTTCAAACAATAGATGGCGGTTGACAGCAATTGGCACTCAGTCAAGGCAGAAACTGACGCCCCTCAGAATTGATGCACCGGCCTCTGAATACTAGGCATTCGCTGATAAAAATGGCGGCTGTCGCAGGCGGAATTTTCTTTTCAGCGTTTGTTCAACACCAATAATTTCTAAAAGTTTTCTTTTCTTAGTTCTTCTGAGACCAAATAAGTTGAAGAAAACTTTTAGATATTATTGTTGTTGAAGTTTGAGAGACCGTACAAATGCTGAAAAAAAGAAATAGGCCTGCGACAGCCGCAATTTTTTGTCAGCGCGCAGGCTTAGTATACAGGGGGCGGTGTTAAGGGTGCTAAGGGGCGTCAGTTTCGGCCTCTATGAGCGCCAATTGCTGTCAGCGCCATCTATTGTGTATGCGAAACTAATCGGTTTGTTTAGTAAAAAGTTTTTTAGCCTTATTTTATGTTTATTGTTATCACTTTTAACACATATATCAATTTTATTTTTATTATAAGTGAGTTTTTCTAATATAATTGCTACACTCTAAAAGAAGACGAATATTTCTTAATCTAGGAAAACTATAATATAACAACGGACAAAAACATGCAATAACTTCTTCTGAGTTACCAATTATTCCGAGAAGCGTTCTTTATGTTTAGAAACCTCAGAAACTAATATATTTTCGAGATTTAAAGAAGAATTTATAAAAATAGTGATTTTTTTGCTGCCACTGATTTTGAAACATTTCTCGGAGTAGTTTTTAGTGTTTCGTACGTTAAAAGTAAAATCTGAACCATTCTAAGATCACTCGTGTGTCAGTCAGTCATAGCTGTTTTTCTCAGAAACTATGGAACGTGGAAGGTTCATATTTGGCAGAGTTATAAAGATTATTTACTCTCATATTTATAGATTATTAGCCATTCACATATATTTTAGGAAAAATTAAGGAGGCTAATTAAGTTACTTGAATTTCTTCTTCTTTTTTTTTGTTTTCGTATTTTATTGGGAGTATCGTTCGAAATATCTGGAACACTCATCTCGTTTTCATTTTAGGTATTATATTTTCAGAGATATCGTCGAAAATGCACTGCAAAATTATGCCCCTCCTCCTATTTTCAAATATACTGAAACTGTAATTATGATAAAATTAGGAATGGTTGGAGTTTATTAAAACCTTGCAGGAAAATTATTGCGATCTTCCTAGATTAAATAGTTTTTGAGAAAATCGTAACTTGCCATTACACGGAGACTTTAATTTGCGGACGCTCAGCGGGGTACTTGACATGCATTCGAGGTGCCTATCGCGCGGAAACATTGAAGGATTGTTGATAATGATTTTCGAAAATTGTTGGTAATTAGCCGATATAATAATTAAAAACCTATCTAGAAAAATTACTGTATGGATCATGCCGGCTTTGCAACTTAGCTCCTTAATTTCGAAGCGCGCTTGGCAGAATGCTAATTTTAAACTTTATAGAAGATCTTTGTTCTAGGTAATGTGAATCATTAAACGTTAACTAAAGACGTTAACGAAATTGCTGACAAACCATTCTAATACATTTTGATTATTTTTAACACAGTAGTAATTTCCCAATTTTCTCATATGTGCAAAATTGTGACCAGGCTGGGATTTGAATACAGAAAATTTGGCCAGTTGCCAATACTTTTCTAACTGAGCTATCTGGACGATATCCTAGCCTACACAATATTCGCTCAATACAAGTGTTCGGTCATGACATCTGGACTGTTATTTGAAACAGCAAAACAGAATAAACCGCAGTTAAAGACACTCCAACAAACTATTTACACTTTAAATATTACAATTACACTTTAATTAAAGCAATTAATGTGTAAGTAGAGTAATTACACTTTTATTATTACTTGTTTTTCCGCAGTTTGTTGGAATCTCTTTCCCTGCGGTTTATTCTGTTGTGCTATTTCAAATAACAGTCCAGATGTCATGACCAAATGCTTGTTCTGAGCGAATAGTGTGTTAGTTCACTACTCGTATGAATTATTTACCTATCAGTACATTGTGTTAAAATTAATTGAAGTGGAATTACTCATCCATTGTTTGCTGGAGTCCCTTTCCTTGTAGTTTATTCTTTTGTGCTGTTTCAAATAACAGTCCAGATGTCATAACCATTGACCAAATGGTTGTTCTGAGCGGATATTGTGTTGGATGGGGTGTCGTCCAGATAGCTCATTTGGAAGAGCATTGGTAATTGGCCAAAGAGTTTGAGTTCGAGTTGCAGCCTGGACATATTTTCGCTCAGATGGGAAAATTACTACTCGTATGTATTACTTACCTATCAGTTGATTGTGTTAAAATTAATTAAAGTGGAATTACTCATCCATAGTTTGTTGGATTCCCTTTACCTGTCGTTTATTCTGTTGTCTTGTGTCGAATAACAATCCAGACACCATGGTCAAAGGGTTGTTCTGAGCGGATATTGTGTTGGATGGAGTGTCGTCCAGACAGCTCATTTGGAAAAGGATTGGCAATTGGCCAAAGGTTCTGAGTTCGAGTAGTATCCTGGAAATATTTTCGCTCAGATGGGAACATTACTACTCGTACGAATTATTTACCTATCAGTTGATTGTGTTAAAATTTATTAAAGTGGAATTACTCATCCATAGTTTGTTGGAGTTTCTTTACCTGTCGTTTATTCTGTTGTCTTGTGTCAAATAACAGTCCAGATACCATGGTCAAATAGTTGTTCCGAGCCAATATTGTGTTGGATGGAGTGTCGTCCAGACAGCTCATTTGGAAAAGCATTGGCAGATGGCCAAAGGTTCTGAGTTCGAGTAGTATCCTGGACATATTTTCGCTCAGATGGGAACATTACTACTCGTACGAATTATTTACCTATCAGTTGATTGTGTTAACATCAATTAAAGTGGAATTACTCATTCATAGTTTGTTGGAGTCCCTTTATCTACGGTATATTTTGTTGTCTATTTTCAAATTACAGTCCAGACGTTCTGAGTGAATATTTTGTTGGATGGGGTCAAGTAGGGGAACATGAGGCATAGTGAAATACTTAAAAATAATTACAATTTTTAAATTGAACAAACAGAAAATTATTTAAAATTTTACACTACATAATTTATAATACATTTGTCTTATAAAATTATTATTATTTTTAATTTTTGTTCTTTAAATTCTGTTGTGTATTAAAGATGTAATACAATAGAAGAAAATTATCACTTAAGTGATATTGTCAATGGGGCAAAGTGAAATAACAAGTTCACTTTTTTAAATGATTTTTTGCCGTTCTGTGTATTTATGCTAATCCACATAAGAAACGAATTTGTCCATGTCTGAGTTCTTTCACTTTACACAATTTTCCGAGTATTTCTGTATAGTATACAAGACTTGTATCTTGTATCATGAGTTATAGGCCACACAGAAACATCCTTTTTTTGTCAGTATGGTCGCATGAACTTAATTGAAAGAAAATGTGGTCCATCTTGCGAGGGCAACGAAATCACTTTACCAACAAATTGCTTCTTAGTACCTTGATCTTTTATCTGAGTGCAACTCAATCAAGATAAAATCTCCATTATTTATTTTAATAATTTATTATAGTTTATGTTTTAATATTAATTTATTTATAATGCTCCATTATTTAATTACCATTATACACCTGAATATGTAAACAAAATTATTTTACACTTTAAAAATTATAAATATGCTGTAAGGGCAACGTGAAATAAAATATTTCAGTTTGCCGCATCACTAAAAGTCTCTTTCACTTTGCCCCGCATGTGCATGACAAATGTTTATAAAAAAAAATAAAACCAAAAGGAGGCCTAATATTAAATAAACAAATACTTCTCTAGACAACAGAAGAATCCAATTTATATTTGTAATATTAATAATGAGAACTTTATCATTATATAATTTTAAAAAATGTTATTTACTTACCTAATAATATTATAATATATTCATCCAATTTGAAAAATGGTCACTAACATCATATATATTGATCTTTTGAGGTGATTGTTGCCTGACAATAAGCAAGTATATGGGAAATAACATAATTAAAATATCGGCCGGAAGGTGGCACTGCATACAGACCAAATATTTAACCATTTCACTTTGCCCCTCCATTTCCTTTTTCCACAAGTTCCCCTACAGATAGCTCAATTGGAAAAGCATTTGCAGTTGGCCAAACGTTCAGAGTTCAAGTCCCTGTTAGGATATATTTTCGCTCAGATGGAAAAATTACTGCTCGCATATTAATATATATATTAACTGACAATACTTCTACATGATAGATAGCATTTAAAAACATTAGTTTTTATAACTCATGGGAATATAGATATTATACACATATACACACATACACATACACATGTGTGTGAGAGAAAGGGTAATAAACATATAAAACCTCAATAATCATTTTTTCTTTCTTTTTTCTGTAACACATGTTATTTTTACGTGACTGTTATTCTTTAATTTTCTAAAAGCATCACATGTAAAGTAATTATTATTTATAAAAAGAGGATAAATAAATAATTTTCTTTTGAAATTATTTTAATTTGCCCTTGATAAAATATATGTGAAAACTGGATGATATATGTAGAAAACAATGCTCAAATATTATTTCTCAAATTTAATAAAATAAGACTGAAAGATTTTAAAAAAAGAAAAAAAAACTAGCATTTAAAATTTAAAAAATATAAACGTTTTCGAATTTTTATCAGTGAAATCAACATGAAAATATTCTAAACGATAAATTTTAATAGGATAAATCTTTTATAATTAATGATTAAAAATATATCTGTTTAAACTAAATATTTGCATTTGAAGAAATGTACCGGAAAAAATATTTCAATTAAATTTCCTTAAACCCACAGCAAATTATTATTTTGTAACAGAAAAAAAATCAAATATACTTAAGAAATAAAAATATCATTTAACTGTCATAAGAATGTAATTATGGAAATTAAAAAAGAGAAATTGATAAATAATATGGAAACGAAAATGGATTTTCTTTTGTAAATATAAGGATTATTCCAATTAATGATTAATGCTTTAAGAGATAGGTTTTTGTATAAGACATTTCTCTTAAATTTAAGAAAAAAGATTGTTAGAGTAATTCATTTATCTTTAAATAAATAAAAAAAGAATCATTGAATTTATTTCAGATAAATAAATGTATTTTTATAAAAGTGATTTATGATGTAAGTTTTACAGATAGAAACGTGCTTTTATTTAGGGTAATATTTCATTTTGATATTATTTAAACCATTATAAAGAATGATAAAGATAAATGATTTTTATATGGCTATTAAATTACAATATGCTGTATACTCCAAAGAATAATATTGTTCAATATTTTTCTATATATTTGAATCAACATCATTTAAGAAATGCAATACACATCATTTATAAAACAGCTGCATAAAATTTATCTTTATTAACCCTCCTAGTTGCAGGTTTCAATTTTTTATGAGCACTAATGGTTTTGCATGGTGTGAACCAGAAATCTTATTATATTAAATGTAGATTCTTCCTGCGAATTGCATATTTAATTTTGATATTATTTTAAACACTATAAAGAATAATGTATTGGATTGTTCGGAAAGTTAGTGCCGGTTGGAAAAATTAATTCGCACCAGAAAATTCTATATTTTAATTATTAGAAATTGTTTCCAATATCTAATGTCTAATAATTAACGGGCAGAATTTTCCGGTACAAATTGATTTTCCCAACCTACAGGAATTTTACGGACAATCCAATAGGTAAATGGTTTTATGGATAACTGCTAAATTACAATACAAAGTATAGTACAGAAAATTATATATTAAATATTGTTCTAGAATGGTGTTCTATATGTTTGAATCAATATCATTTACGAAACGCAGCACACAACATTTCAAAATCAGCTACATTAAATCGAGCCTCATTAAAACTCCTTATATCAGGTTTCACTTTTTGATAAGCATTCATAGTTTTGCTTGATATGAATCAGAAATTTAAATTCAGGGTGATTATAAAAACAATTCCCGACATTTAGGCCCCTAACAATCATACCATTCAGAGAAACTGAATGAAATTTTGGCAAAAAGTATTTTGAGGTATGCGCTCAAGATTGATATGGAAAACAACAGTGTCACTCAAACAGTTACGGTTACAGTGAGAAAATTTCGAAAAAATTAAATGGCAACACCCAGTTTTTTGTATTGGAATGTGATCTCCATTGTGAAAAACCCTAAATAGCGTTGGAACGGCAACTGTAGCATGAAAATCACCGGCGGTAGATAGGCTAAGGTGAGGACAAGCAATAAGGACAGAGAAGCAGCATAAAATAAAGCATTTTATTGTGTTTCACAAATTTACCACATGACCTCCTTCACACACGATGACACTTTGCATGCGGCTGATGGTGGATAGCACTACAGCACGTATCATGGCAATAGGAATATCTTGAATCGCAGTTCTGATGGCAACTTTCAAATCAGATGCAGTTTGAGGACGAAACTGATACACTATGGATTTCAGATATCCCCACAGCCAGAAATCCATTGGTGTCAGATCAGGACACCTTGGTGGCCACGGACACGGGAAATGACAGGAGATAACTCTGTCACCAAACTGTTGAGTTAAGACACGTTTGACTGAAGACCCGACATGTGGAGGAGCGCCATCTTGCATCCACACAACTTCAGATAGAGCATTTTGCCTTTGCAATGCGGGGATCGCGTAATGAGTTAACATATTCAGATAGCGAGCACTCGTTACTGTACACGTTTGCAGATCACTGGCAGTAACCTCTTCAAAAAAGTAAGGGCCGAGGATGAACGTACTCGTTATACCACACCACACAGTCACTTTTTCCTCGTGTAATGGACGTGCATGCACATCATGTGGATTATTCTCTGGCCAGTGAACACAATTTTTCGAATTCACGTTACCAGCTAACGAGAAATGCGCCTCATCTGTCCACAGAATGCGTAAAGGCCAGCTGCTATCTTCATCGTACCGGATAAGGAATTGATTTGCAAAATCCAGCCGTAATTAATAGTCTCCCGCTTCCAACATCTGGACACGCTGGAATCGATACGGAAACATGTTTAGAACAGAGCGTAGAATCTTGCGTACAGTTGAATTCGGCAGATCCAGAACACGTGAAACACCGAGTGAAGTTGCGGGACGAACTGTGCTTATCGTCTGATGAACTTCTGCAACAGCTTCCACTGGAACGGAAGGTCGTCCAGACTGAGGTCGATCGCATGTGCAACCAGTTTCTTCAAATTTATGAATCTAGTCCCGCACAGCTTTGACAGTGCACGGGCCTCGCCATAATCCATGGTTTCTGCGGTGAACACGCAATGTCTCTGCGGCATTTTGTCCATTCAGGTAATAAATGTTTACGATTTCCCCACGTTCTTTCACTGAAAGCGGCATCTTGTTCGGAATGGCAGAAAAGAACATACGCGGCTCGCACTTCACAGTGCCTTTTCTTTCACCTAGCGAGACAACATCAGTCATGACACGAAATTTGCGTTTCTTGGTTTCTTCTTCTAGTTTTGTGGAGAACAAATCAGGCTGGGATATCAGCCAAAGAAACGGTGCGACGTGTGACGTAAATGAAACGAAAATTAATGCTCTGATGCACGGCAAAGTTCTTTTTACTTTTTCCTTCCCTAGTTCCGGTGATTTTCATGCTACAGTTGCCGTTCCAACGTTATTTAGGGTTTTTCACAATGGAGATCACATGCCAATACAAAAAACTGGGTGTTGCCATTTGATTTTTTCGAAATTTTCTCACTGTAACCGTAACTGTTTGAGTGACACTGTTGTTTTCCATATCATTCTTGAGCGCATACCTGAAAATACTTTTTGCCAAAATTTCATTCAGTTTCTGTGAATGGTATGATAGTTAGAGCCACAAATCTCGGGATAGTTTTTTATAATCACCCTGTATATTAAATGTAGTTTTTCTTACAAATCGTCTATTTGACTTTATTCATTATCCTTCATTATTTTAACACAATAATAGTTATTGATAAAGAAATAATATCAGTAGTTGCTCCAGTTGGTTGAAAAAACATCTAGACAGGAATTTGAAACTAGGACCTTGGGTTAAGCTGCCACGCTTTACAAACTAATTTATCCTGAACAAATACGATGGACACAATTCACTCAGACAAACTTTTGGGAAATCAGACATTTAAATATATTAAATGTAGTTTTTCTTACAAATCGTCTATTTGACTTTATTTATTATCCTTCATTATTTTAACACAATAATAGTTATTGTTAAAGAAATAATATCAGTAATTGCTCCAAATGATTGAAAAAACATCTAGACAGGAATTTGAAACTAGGACCTGGGGTTAAGCTACCACGCTCTACAAACTAATTTATCCTGAACAAATACGATGGACACAATTCACTCAGACAAACTATTGGGAAATCAGACATTTAAATATGTTAAATTTAGTTTTTCTTACAAATCGTCTATTTGTCTTTACTTGTTATCCTTTATTATTTTAACACAATAATAGTGATTGATAAAGAAATCATATCAGTAATTGCTTCAAATGAGTGAAAAAGCATCAGGACAGAGATTTGAAACTAGAACCTTGGGTTAAGCTGCAACGCTCTACAAACTAATTTATCCTGGACAAATACGATGGACACAATTCACTCAGACAAACTTTTGGGAAATCAGACATTTAAATATATTAAATGTAGTTTTTCTTACAAATCGTCTATTTGACTTTATATATTATCCTTCATTATTTTAACACAATAATAGTTATTGATAAAGAAATCATACCAGTAATTGCTCCAAATGAGTGAAAAAGAATCTAGACAGCGATTTGAAACCAGGACCTTATGTTAAGCTTCCACGTTCTACAAACTAATTTATCCTGGACAAATACGATACACACAATTCACTCAGACAAACTATTGGGAAATCAGACATTTAAATATATTAAATGTAGTTTTTCTTACAAATCGTCTATTTGACTTTATATATTATATTTTATTATTTTAACACAATAATAGTTATTGATAAAAAAAATCATATCAGTAATTGCTAAGAATAATTGAAAAATCATCTAGACAGAGATTTGAAACATTATATATACAGGGTGGTCCTAAAATATATGTGAAAAATGTAAAGTTAGGTAGAAGGGACCTAAATAAGCATATTTCGTATAAGATTGAGTGTGCAGTAATGCCGCCTTGAGCCGGTAGGGAGCGCTGATGACTGCAGCGTATAATAGCGCTTCGCTAGCTGAATTCATCATTTCCCGCACGGATCTCAAACAGCATGCATCGTTTCACCAATGTGGAGCTTGCCGACATGCATTTCATGTATGGGGCTGCACAAGGAAACGGATTAGCTGCTCAGAGGATGTACAGGGAGCGATTCCCGGATAGGAATCAGCCAGATCGTCGAACATTCGAGCGTCTTCATCAGGAATTACGCACAAGTGGATCGTTTTATGCTTCCAGGCTTGGAGATAGCATTGGAAGATATCGCAGAACTCCTGCAGTGGAAACCAGAATACTAAACACAGTAGATAGAGGATAATCCTTCGACAAGCTCGAAAGCTGTAGGACGTGCGTTGGATGTGATCCATCAAAGTGTTTTGAGGACTGGATGACGGATCCGATGCATGAAGACGGAATGCATCCGTATCATTTACAGAGAGTGCAAGCAATGATCCCTGACGATTATCTTCCACGTCCCAACTTTACTCGTCGGTACCTACAGCAGACGGCAGCCAATCCAACCTTCCCAGGAGATGTTTTATTTACTAATGAGGCTACCTTTAAGCGGTTGGGTATGTTTAACATCCATAATTCTCTCCTGTGGGCTCATGGCAACCCACATGGCACAATATCACACGCGTACAAAGAAAGGTTTTCCATTAATGTTTGAGCAAGCATTGTACACAATAACTTAGTAGGACCGTACATTCTATCTAGTCGTTTAAATGGCCATACATACAACATCTTCCTACAGGAGGTTTTACCTGAACTTCTGGTAGATATTCCTCCAGTTGTTCGCAGACGAATATGGTTCCAGCACGATGGAGCCCCAGCTCACTTCAGTCGAGTGGTCAGGAATCACCTGGACGCTGTCTACGGCCAGCATTGAATAGGACGGGGCGGTCCAGTTCCCTGGCCACCGTGTTCTCCGGATTTAACATGCTTGGATTTTTTCTTTTGGGGTCATATTAAAAGCCTGATGTACGAGAGTCCCGTCACATCTGAAGAATATTTTGTTGCTCGCTTGTGTGTTGCTGCTTTACATGTGCTCGACATGCCTGACGTCTTTTCTAATGTACGCCGATCTATGCGCCGTCGCTGTGAATCTTGTATCGCTGTTGGTGGCCGCTCTTTCGAGCACCTCTTGTAAACTGTTAATAAATTTTTGTTTTATTTTCTCTTTACTTGTCTTTTCAGTTTCCTTTTATTCATACTGCTTCACAAGCTAGTGCTTTCATGTGTCATTACCGCACACACATTCCTATCCGAAGTATGCTTATTTAGGTCCCCTCTACCTACCTTTACATTTTTGACACATTTTAGGACCACCCTGTATATATCCATCCATCCATCCATAAATTGACATATATTTTTGTTCTTCAATATATTTGGACATAACGAATATTTTACTTTTTCAATTACACTTTTTCCTCAGTCAACTCACAGGAGTGCCATTTCAGAAACGGAGTATTTATGCATGATCTTTTTATCTCCATTCAAACGTTGCAAATTTTCCTCAAATTTTCTTGAAATCCTCCAGTCAAATGATGGAATTCGCGAAATAAAAAACATTCTTCAAATTACGGGTTTGTTTCAGAAATTGTGCTGCCAGTACAAGTTAAACTTATTGGTGGTTTTTTTTCTGAGTTCTTAGAATGTGTACCGGTTTTATCTACATATGTTAAAATAAACTGGTAATGCAACATATGATCTGCATTACATCTGCATATTTGATCCGAGAAATATAATATTACATTTTACAAATGGCAAAATTTTAAAAGCAAAAAGCTATTACAGTTGATGAATAATAGAAATATCTTTTTAACCCTTCTAGTTCTATTACGGTCTTTTTTTACCCCATTATTTTTCGTTTTAAAGTTTTTGTGTTTCAAACCAGAAAAAAATTAATCAAACTTTATCAATAGCATCAAATGTACATCTAATGGAAAAAAGCTCCATTTAATACATTCTGATTCAAATCATACAAAGCTATGAATGTTCATCAAAATTTAACACTTGGTACCAGGAGGGTAGAAAACAATATTTGCTTTAACCCTTTGGGAAGCAGCGACACGTATACGTGCCATGTAAGATGCTCAGAATCTTCGATTATTCACACCAGTTGCTTTTTATTGTAAGCTTTGTCTTATTTAATGACTAGCGACCCGCCCGGCGTTGTCTGGGACCGAGATAATAACAATCTCTGAGCACGGCGTTAACCCCCTCCCTCCCCATACCTGCAAATACAACGAATAATTTGCTCAAGAAACCACCTTCACCTAGATTAACGCGATCATTAAAAACAAGAACGAAAAATCATGCGTCAAGCATAGATTATGTACACTTTCCAACGCTTCCAAAATAATTTTACAAATCATACCGTTTAATAAGCTAAAAGATAACATCTAAGTAATCCGAATACTTTTCATCAGCCCTGTATAGGATCTGTAGATTTGTATATATACTACATAGGATGCTAAATTTTAGTTCAGTTAGGAAACGTGTAGCACAGTTTAAAATTCCCCGTCTGGAGTTAAATAATACGGAAATGTGTTCGCGAACTTTTGTGCTTCACTGCATAGGATCTACAGAATTTATACACACCACGTAATAGACAAAAAGCGAGTTAAAATTAAAATTGCGTTCAGTAACTTAAAACGCACTTCCAGGAATTATTGTTAACAGACAGTAGTGAATTCTTTTGTGTGTCCCTGTAAATTAACGATGACTGCTATACACACACTATTCTGTAGTAAGCCTCTTGTAATGCATCTTATATAAATTTCAATGCGTTTAAAATAGGGAAACATTATTTAAATAAACCGCAGACGATTTTTCTCCATAGACGTAATGTAACGGAATTCTTTTGACTGTCCCTGTAAAGTAACTATAAGTGCTATGCACACACTGTTCCATATTAAGCTTCTTCTAATGCATCTTAGTGATATATATAAATTTCAATGCGTTTAAAATAGTGAAACATTATTTAAATAAACCTCAAGTGATTTTTCCCCATAGACCGCAATGTAATGGAATTCTTCTGAGTGCCCCTGTAAAAAAAGTATAAGTGCTACACACTTCCGTTGAAATAGGGAACATGCTATAGATGACGACTATAACATATAAAAATTGCACAGCAATCCGAGCATATTTGCGGGAGTTAGAGCACGGACAGACGGCCAGACGGCCATACGGCCAGACAAACCGAAGTCATAAACACTTTTCAACTAGGTTGGAAAGTGTTAAAAAGAATTAAATTTTTCTGATAATTAAAACATAATGAAGACGCTACGCTAAAATAGCAGACAGATGACAACACTTCCCATCCTCAATTTCAAATCTATATCTTAATTAGTTATCTAAATTTTTGTTTTCATTAAAAAAAATTGTCAATTATTTCCTATCATTTTCGCAAACTAAATAGAGGGATCGGCCAGAGCCTAAGAAAGGTTTTCCATTAATGTTTGGGCAGGTATGCCCAAACACTGTCGCTTTTCACTGCCGGAGGCAGTGAAAAGAATCCGAGAGAGAATAAGTTTTTTGCATAAAATAAGAAAAAATACCGGCCTAATTTTTCAAAAATCACATAGAGGGATGCAGATTTTTTTTTTTTTTTTTTTTTTTTTTTACATATGCTCAGAAATTTTCAAATTGATATCTTAATTAGTTTTCTTAAAATTCGCTAATTAGTAAAATAATTTCGAATTCGCTCATTTCCGCTATCAAAATCAGAACAGCAGTTCTTTTCTTTAGCTATTTTGATATAAAAGATGGCATTTTCGATCCGATGTTTAATTATATTCTGATTAATATCTTGAGTAATTATCAAAATATTAAAATTCTGAGACACAGGTGCACATGGACAGATCTTGGACTATCCACACCTAAATTTTCAGACTTCTAGCTGGGCTAGATTTTCCTAGCCATCGCCAACAGACACACACACAGACACACAGGACGAAATTTTATTTTATTAGTATAGATAGCATTTTTGCGATTCAATTAGGTGAAAATTTCAGTTTTGAAAAACCGGTGGTAAAAGATTAAAAATTCTGCAAAGGAGGCTCGTCGCGAAGGGGTTAAATAGATATAAGATACAGAAAATGCATTAAATTTCAATTAATTTAAGGTAGTTTATTATTTTGTTTTAGAAGAGTTAGAAGAATGGTTAAGAAATAAGAATATCATTTTTAGTTCTGGAGGCAGCGTTTCATTTTGGCAATCAATGTTAGCGTCAAATGATTTTGGTATATATGATAGATTACGTGGTACAGATAGCAAAACTGCCAGTCAGCTAGCGCACTAGCAGGATGTGTTACAAAATCAAACACACCACTGCAAGGCAAATATATTCCAAACCTATTACTAAGAATGTCTCTTAGTGTGGGTAACAATAGTAATCGGGTTGACATTCATTTCACAGCTGCGTGATGTTGCTATGGTCAACTGACAAGCGTTTTCGTTATCTGTACCATCTAATACATCATATACATAGTAAAATCATTGACGCTATAATTGGTTGGACTCTGCCACACTAACTATTGGCTAAGATGAAAATCTCATTATTTAAATGAGGAAACCATTAAAAAGTACGAATTTGAACGTTAACGATTTTTTTTAATATGTATATATAAAATTTACTCCAAATAAGGATTTTTGTTTTTAAGAAACAGGTTTCAGCGTCACAATTTCTCTTAAATCTACATAAAACGTCCTGAGAATTTCATATATATTTTTTCAAATACACCCAGCAAACACATGCCTTTCGGCACACGATCGGACCGCAGCCGGCAGTGTCGGTTAGGAGTCGGCATCGGGACAGTGGTATCGGTCAAGTGCCGGTTGTATGTCGGCAAATGATGCTAAAGAACCGTGCTTTTTCAAATGTCAGTTACTGTTATCGGTCCCCTTGTGGTTAGATATCGGCAAGCGACTTAACCTTCTCACCGCCGCGACCTGATATATCCGTTCACTATGCCGTTCACAGCAATACAAGGTTTGTTTAATCCCCTGACCACCGAGCAAAAGGGCAAATTTGCAATGTTGTTTTCTCTGTATTTTTTTTAAAATGCTTAAAAAATCTGAATTTTCAAACTTGAGATAAAAAACTTAATTACGTATATAAGTATCATCCTTGAGAGTATCAATCATTACTTGATGTTTTAAAAATGCATTATATTTGTGAATTATATTAATTTAAACAAACCTTGTATTGCTGTGAAACCTACAGCATAGTGAACGGATATATCAGGTCGCGGCGGTGAGAAGGTTAAATTAATATAATTCTACAAATATAATGCATTTTTAAAACATCAAGTAATGATTGATACTCTCAAGGATTATACTTATATGCGTAATTAAGTTTTTTATCTCAAGTTTGAAAATTCAGATTTTTTAAGCATTTTAAAAAAATTATAGAGGAAACAACATTACAAATTTGCCATTTTGCTCGGCGGTCAGGGGGTTAAATCGGCAAATGACGCTGGACCGATATCTGGTATCCGTTAATGGTCCGATTACATTTGCCAGCATCGGTCTGAATTTGGAATGATTAGTCTTAACCGTCAATTTTTTTTTTAATTGTGATTAACTGGCATTTTTTTAGTTAGATTTTGTAAGAAATACTACATGTTACATTCTCCCCTTAGTTGGAATTTTTGAAAAAAATTTTGCAGAACTACGCCGATTAGGACTCCCAGAACCCAAAACCCAAAACCACCCCAATTCAAAAGTTTATTAATCTATTTATCTATGTCACTTTTTTATGGACACGATAACTGCAATAATTCTGCACAAATATCTTCCAAACTGATACATAAAATCAAGGAGCATAAAATCTCGGTCAAGTTTGTTAATGGGCAAAATCGAACCAAGGGGGGGGGGGATGAGGGGCTTTTTGTGAAAACAGAAAAAACCCATAATTTCTTAATTATGATACGTATCAAATTCGTTTAAAGTTGTTATTACTTCTAGGTAAAGGACCGAAAATTTATGTATGACAGATTTTTGATATCATTAAAATTGGCCCCATAAAGGGGGAAAACGAGGGGGGCGGGGGTTAGAAGATAAAAATTCATGACTTCGCCAATTCACAAGACATCAAATCCGCTTAGATTTATTATAAATCCTCTTAATATTATCTAAAACTTTTATACTGACAAGTTTTTTATAGGACCAACCCTTATAGCAAAAAAAAAAAAAAAAACCCTTGTCGGCTCCGCTTACAAACAAGTTAGGTTTCGAAGGGGGTGGTTCCAACTGCCGCATCATGGCAAAAAGGTAATTTCTTCCACAATTCCCAACAAACAGGCGCCCCACGGTCTGTGTCTTCAAAATCTACCTGTGCCTGTAGGCCGAGCCGTCAGGGATTTTTTTTTCGATTGTGATTAAGTCTGAATTTTGATACTAAATGCATATTTTTTTAAATAATGTATATTATATATTTTTACTCTTCTTTTGAAGAATTAGTGTAACAATATCGAAAAAAAAACTATTATTATATTTCTCTTTTTTTCTTTTCAATTTTTTTTAACGTAAAATTTGTGGATATATTTTTGAAAATGAAATGTAAAATGTATTCAATATTTTACACAAATTTTAAATAAACATATTAGACGTGATAAGAAACACATACATGGAAGGATATTGTCTGCTTTGTTACCCCCCCCCCCCCGAACCTCCGACGAACAACAATCTCTAAAAAATTTAAATTCTAGAGTTTTTATAAATTTTCAAATTTTCAATGTGAAGTGTGTATGTGTGTGTGTGTTGGTGTGGAGGGATGGAAATAACGGCGTTTCAATTAATATATTTAACAGGGGAAAATCTGCCAAAACACAGTAGATTCTTACTCTAGAATTAAATTATTTCTCAAACCGCCTGTTTTTCACATATGAACCAGTTTTGGATTAATTTAAAAAATATAATATATTGTAAAAGCTGTGTAAACGTAATCTTTCTCAATAAAAACCTGTCTTAAACGAAAAAATTCATGGCCCCCAATGATGGCAGTTTTACCATACAATTTTACCTGTTAAGACGGAAAACTGTCTAAAAAGGAATTTTTATGTTTTCAGTGATTTTTTTTTCACATGCTTTACTGTATAATAGACAAAAACATTAAACACTAAAATAATAAAAAAAAAAATTAATTACTGTATCATTAAACCTGTTTTATTGGTCATTTTAAAAGAATAAAATTATATCCATATAAAATTATATCCATTATATCCATATAATAATTTTATTAAAGAAGAAATAATAATGCAATTCTTGTAAGCATTTATCAAGAAAGTTTCGGACTTTGGGATAATTTGATGATGGTCAATCATATGAGACGCTTTCACATCCAAAAATTGTTTATGACAAAGTACCAACTGTAAAATACGAAGCTAACACGCCAAATATGGAATGTTATCTGCTACTCTATTGTCTACCTTGGGAGCGTAGTAAAGGGAAAGCAAAACTGCGCGCGCATGCTTGCCAAACTGGATTTTGAAGGGCAAATTGCAACCATAGATGCTCGCGTTTTCATGTAGTTAGTTGCCTGATGTGAGATGCGTGAAGCATTACGATTACACTTGCTGAAGAAATTATAATATTGGTAAGTCTGCTTAATTTTCTTTTATTAAATCCGAATTAATCTGAATTAAGTTCATTATTTTTGCATACATTTAATTTTTTAAAGATTTATTCTCTTTTAACGATTAACTTTGAGTAGGAATTATTGTTGTAGAAAATGATAATAGGGTGAAATTACAAAAATATGTTTATGCAGTTTTCATATTTTTATTATTTAAGTTTTTATGACATGTAGAATATTTTTAATTATTAATAATTAACAAATTCTTTGAACGTTTCTTTATTATAATAAATTCAGAATGACATTTGTTTATTTGTTTACATTTTTATCCATTTGATGTTCCACAATTTTACGATACTCGTATAGTTCATGTATTTAAAAAAATAGTCAAAATTTTCGATTGCTTAGTAATGAAAATTTGCATTTTTTGTATTTGAACTTTAATTTATTCAAAGTTACTAATTCATTTATTTTTTAAATTACTTAAAGTGATTTCTTTTTCACGTATCCTGAAACTTTCATGCAGTGGTGTAAAAATTCCTTAATACTATTCAAATTTATTAAATTTTAGTCATGCAAGATTTTTGAAGTTTAAATTATTATTATTAAATTTGTTTAATGCATTTCATTTCTATCAAATTTAAAATAAATGAATTTTAATTAAATCAATGTACATAAATATTTGACATTTCCAATGTACGTAATATAACTGAGCGGTTTTGAAAGTGTATATTTATATTAGAAAAGGAAAGATTGAGAAACAAATTAAGAGAAAAGGAAAAACAATATTGTAAATAATGTTGCATTATTTAAAAAAAATAATTATGGAGCATCAAGTTAGATGTAACACAAGATATAAATGATTTTGAAAAACAATTTTCCTTCTGTACAAATAAAAAAATATATATAGAATTTAGTAAAAACTAAAAATAAGTAAATATGAAACATGTCTATCATATAATTTTTTTTTTAAATAAAGTTACAAAAATGTTTTTTTTTCTAATCTTGCCCAGAAATTACATAAACTCTAAATTTTGTTTTTTATATTTTTTAAAGAGAGAATAATGTTTACTAAATTAAATCATGCAAAAAATGTTTAACTTAGTTGAGATGTTGATGGATTTAATAAGGCAAAAACAATTTAGTATAATTTATAGCGGACTTATCATTTTAAGAGACATAAAAAAGGATCACAAACATTCATTTAAAGAGTTCATAAAATAAAATAATAATAAACGGTACAGAATAAATTTTTAACTAAGTTATTTAAACTGATTTTTTATTTTCTGTGTAAAATTAAAATTCAATATTTAACCACTGCAATTTATTATTTTGTTACAAATAAATGTCAAATATGCTTAAGAAATTAAAATACCATTTCGTTAAGATAAGAATATGATTATCGAAAAAGAAATAATAAAGACAGGAAAAGTAACAAATCTAAAAGGAATTTTAATTTTTAAATATAAAATTTATTCCGATTATTGACTAATGTATTATGAGATGGTTTTTGCGTGAGGCATACCAAGGGTGCATACAATTTTTAATAGAATTTTTAGCCTTATTTAATCATCACAAGATAACTGATTAAACGCAAGACTCCGTGGAAATTCCAAGGTGACTCCTCTGCCTTTTTATCTAAATACGAGGGGCAGTCGGAAAATAAGTTTCCCCTGGCGACTGTGGACAGAGGTTTGTGCGCAGGCACTGTAACAGCGCCATCTGTTTGATTGCGGTCGACCTCTACCCAATGGTGTATCGGTGTCTTGCACGTTCGCGATCACCTGCTGTGTCGTCTTTCGTCCATAGCCGTTCAACGCTTCGTCCGTATGCAAAGCCCTGATTTTTTACTAGAGGGCTTTTTGAAGCTTATAAAGCGGTATGAAAAATGTCTTAATATACTTGGTACTTATGTAGAAAAATAAAGTTATGTTTTATCTTTAATGTCTCATTACATTTTTTGTCTTTCATACACACCTCTGTCCACAGTCGCCAGGGGAAACTTATTTTCCGACTGCCCCTCGTATATTAAACATATAGTTTTTACAGAGTATTTCAATTACGTTAAATCAAAATTTAGACCATTGAATTTGTCCCGATATTTGTCCTTATTTAAAATGATTTATGTATTAAAATAAAACTTTACATGTTTCTTTTAAGATAATATATGTTGCTGAATTTATTTAAACTACTAGATATTGGTCAACCATAAAGAACGTACAACTTGTATATTTTTTAATATTCCACAAACTATATGCACACTATCAAAAGGCTAATTTGAAAGAAAAATTTTGTTTTTCGGTGATATCCCAAAATCTAAAATATAGAAGTCCAATATTCGCGTGACCAGAAAAATTAAATACATATATCGCACATACTCTGAACATTTCAATACATTATGCAAACGTAAGTGAAACTTTTTATGGATTTTACTTTCACTTGCATGGATTACAATGGCGTGGCAAATGACACTGCAATGGCATTGAAATTGCAATTTCAAATTGCATGGATTTTACTTTCAATATCTATCTATCTATGTTATAAACGACAAACCTGTCCGTGCGTAACGCTGACGTCATTTTGAGAATGGCAACAATGAAATTTTGGTTTTGCGATTCTTGCTACTGCAATTCTTTAAATTTTTAAGCGTCGCATATTTTAATTTTGCACACCGTTATATAGGGGGGATAATGTACTTTCAAATACAATATGTTTGAAAACTGTATCGCAATTTACTCATTTATTATTATAGCTTTTCAATTAAATTTCAAGCATGATTTTTTTAAACACCTGTCTCTATCGCATAGCAGACGATTACAAAATATTAATCTCCTTTTGCATTTTAAACGTTATAAAAAGTTCGGCATTTGTTTCCAGCTAATATTCCACAACGAAATTAAAACTTCATTAAACAATAAATAAAATAGCATATATAGACATATAATCGAAATAAGCGCTTAAAACCCCTGAAATTATCAGAATAATAAACAAAAACTTCTGTATATAACGAAATTAATTGTGATTTTTTTCGGTTATTAACTTCTGGCACGAGGCCAATACGAAATTGCCGCTTTTAATAAATTTCAAAATTTTATTCGAAGATATAATTGACATATTTCATATAAAAATGCTCTTTGGTGTTGTTAGAAGGCAATCTAAAAAATATATATATATATGTTAAATGTAAAAAATCTATGAGAGTTTTCAATAAAAAAATAAATGGTTTTCACCTGTATTCTCTATCCCGGGAAGCCCGGGTTGGATGTCCTAATTTAAATAGACTCGAAGTACGGTAGCTCGGTGGTTAATGTGTCGTGCTGCGACGCTACAGGTTCAGAGTTCTACTCCGGAATTGAGCAAGATTCACTGAAACGTTTATCTCTTTGAGGTAGATAAAATGAGTACGAATCTTTGTTCAGAACTAAAGAGTGAGGGTCCCGCGTTAGGCTGACCACCTGGGCGGTACATATGCTTTATACTAGTTTCTGGCGGCTGACATCACGAGACCGTACTTGTATTCCTGCCTTCAGATCACAGATTTGCCTACTTATTTTAATGTTTTGTTGCTTAACGACTATGTGCTTGGTGGTTGAATGGTTAGTGTGATGCATTTGAGTCTAGATAGCATGAGTTTGAATTCCATGTCTTTTTTTTATTGCTAACTTTTTTGCTAGATCTTTATTTAAAAATGTTTTATCGGTAGTGTGTCGTGCTGCGACGCTACAGGTTTAAAGTTCTACTCCGGATTTGAGCAAGATTCACTCAAGCTTTTATCTCTTTGGGGTGGATAAAATGAGTACCAAGCTTTCTTCAGAACTAAACAATGAAGGTTCCGCGTTAGGATGACCACCTGATAAGTACACATGCTTTATACTAGTTTCTGGAGGCTGACATCACGTGACCATACTTAGATTCTTGCCTTCAGATCACAGATTTACCTACTTATTTTAATGTTTTGTTGTTGAACGACTATGTGCTTGGTGGTTGAATGGATAGAGCGATGCATTTGAGTCCAGATAGCATGAGTTCGAATTCCATGTATTTTTTTTTTATATATTGCTATCTTCTCTTCTAGATCATTATTTAAATTTTTTTATCGGTTAAAATATTCTATTTCAGGGTGTTTTATTTTATTTTATTCTATTTTATTTTATTTTAATTTTTACTTTTTTATCTATAAATGTTTTATAGGTAAAATAGTCTATTTCAGTTTTATTTTCAACTTTTTTATTTAAAAGTATGTTATCGGTCGCATTATATTTTTCATGATAAATGGAATATTTTTAATAAAAGTAAAAAGTAAATTTTTATGTTTATAACAATTAAATATTTAGTTTTAGTTTTAAAATAGAATACTTAGTTCAAGTACTAACAAACGAAAAGGAATAATCCGAACTTTATTTAAATTCAATGGTCAATCTCTGAAATGATTGCTCTCTTTTTTAGTAGTACGGTTACTAGAGGACATCTTAATTTCTATTGGTCATAACGGCCACATTTGTCTACCAAACTCTACTATAAATTATGCAATAAAAGTGTTTCTTGTTAATAGCCTGGATTTTGTCTAACACCTAAGGAAAAATAATAAAGCAATGGCATTCGCATTGTAATGAACAATGCGGAAGGATTTGCCAAGTGAAGGTCGAAATTACATGAAAATACACGGTCGAATTCACCATTTCATTTTATTCAAGGTTCATTTAGAAAACTGACCAGCGCAGCACGGACATAGGCTGCTAGTAGTTTAATAAAAGTTAATTTTGATATTAATAACAACTGGACTTATTTATATTAATAAAAGAAAATACTTATTTAAATGTGATAAAATATGCTTAAAATATTACATTAAAAGGCTTTTAATATATTCAGTGTTTTTTTTTTTTTTTTTTTTTTTTTTTTTTTTTTAAGCAAACATGTTTAAAAATGTAAAAAGGCAGGAATCATGTCTACCGTGAGAGACTTGTATGCAGTGTTGCCAGTTGGCTACTTTTTTTAAAATTCAGATTGCTTGATTGCCACCACTTTTTTGAAGTAGAAATATTGTCTTTATTTTATGACTGATTAAATTATGCCAGAATAAGGCCAATTACACTGTTTAAAAAAAGTGGTGGGAATCAAACAATCTGAATTTTAAAAAAGTAGCCTGCTGGCAACACTGCTTGTATGCTTTATAACACTTCTGGGTTCACGGTCAAGAAAGCAGAGTTTGGCACTGTAGTTAAGTATATTGAACGGATTGTAGCGCCACCGCAGAGTTTAAATTATTTAAATAAAATCAAGAAGACAAATGCATTAGATCCTTATTTCTATATTGTACCAAATTCGTATAAAGACATTTTACCAGTTAAAATTGTTTGTCAAAAAGGATTAATGCAAATGAAAAGGGAAAACAAATCAGCGCTAGTATTTGAATTCGTGAAAAGGGAGATATTCACATTGTCAAAAATATTAAAATATTTCTTTCGGATACACATAAAATGGCAGTAAAATTTCTGAAATGTTACACAAATTAGTGTGAAAGATATTACATAGTTGATTAAAATTATTTCATTTGTAACAATAAATCTTTAAAATAGAATGTAACCATTTTGTAATCCATGAAGTAAGTTGGCTTAAATTCAAAAACTTCTTCTAGAAAATCAGATAAATCTTTAATAGTGTTATATAAAACTTTTTATTCTTATAGGGCAAATGGAAATTTCGTTTATGCTTCTATGACGGTTCGATTTCCTATAAATCTGTTCGAGTAATTTATTATCCACCTATGACCATAAAAATTCCAAGGACATAGTAGTTATTTGCAGAAAGTAGAGAATTTAAGGTTATTTATTAAGATTATAATTCTTTTTTAAAACTTCAACAATAAATTTTATATAAAACTGCTAAACTATTTCAAGAATTACAAATGAAATATTTGGTGGAAGATAAAATAAAAGTTTTATTTTTTTTACATTTCCATAATATAATTAAGCTTTGTGACGTATCACCTAAAGATGAATGTTTAAACTTTGACATTCATTGGTAGTTTTTAGAATAACAGAGCGGCTACAACCTTAAATTGTTGTCTACATATTATTTCCACGTTGATAAGTAACGATTTTCTTTTATTAAATGTTTTAATTTTTAAAATGTCGAAATGAAACTATATTTATTAAAAATGTTTTATTAAAAACTTTTTTCACTATAAGCTATCTAGCAAATACAGTTCGGTAGATAGACGGCTGCATTGCGGGCAAGTTAACACATTTTTCTTACCACTATTTTTTTCTTTTTTTTTTTAACTGTCTTATTTAATCTTAAGCATTTAGGATTAAATAACGACAGATTTATTTGTTGAAAAATAGTGGTACGAAAGAAGCGTAAAATTTGGCAGTTATGACAGTCTATTATTATTTTTATTATTATTATTATTATCTTTCAGAAAATATTCCAAAATAATTCGCAAACTCAAAAACAAAATTAAGCAGATAAATTATTTTAAATTTCTTTTAAAAATATTATTATAAAATTACACATTGATGTTCGTTATAATGTTGAAAATAATTTTCTTTGTAATATGAACTTTCAAAACATTTATTATGTTATTTAAACATTTCACACACAGAGAATATTTCTAAAATGTTACTCGGAATTTGTTTTGTATCTGTAAATCATGATGGAACAAAGATAATTTTAAAGTTGCAAACCATTTAATCTATATATTCGTAAGTAGCAAAAAATAAATTTTGTCAGTCCTTACGCTATCTGCGCTTAAGGCCTGATGAGAAAACATCAAAGATTTTATTTTTAAGTAATTCCAGTATTCTATTATTATGGTATTTGTCTTGCTGTTTCAGGAATATAAAAGGTTTTGGTATAATAATTTTAGAATTTCAAAAGTTTTATTAATACCATTGGAGAAATATGAATTTATATTTATTAAAAACTTTCAAAATGTTTGCCACGCTATTTACACATTTCATTGATCTGAAATCAAATAACTAAGATATTTTAATCAATCATGGAACAAAGGTAACTTTTAACTTTGAAGTCATTATCTTAACAACTTTCAATCGATATTATACATTCATAAGTATTCTAAAATTATTCGATTATATGCGAATTATTATAATATATGCACTGATTTTAGATAAAAAGATATTAAAATTTTATCTATAAGCAATTTCTAGGGTCTGTTGTTCTGATATCTATCCGCAGATTGTAAATATTTTTCTAATAATAATAATAACAATAATAATAATAATAATAATAACACATTTACAAACAATATTTAAGATTTCATGGATGCAGTTGGACAAATATAATATTACATTAATTTGAAACATTTAAAATGTTTGATATACTGTTTAAAGAAACATTTCATTTATTTAGAATCATATAGATATAGACAATATTTAAACAGAAATATAATAAGCACTTTCAAAAATGTTTATCAAAATTTCTTCAATGAGTGCAAATCGTAATGTAATAATGGTAAGATTGAAGATATTACCAGAACACCCTTCAACAGATCCATTTGTATGCACCATAAAATATATTGTGCATCATCAGTGCTTATGTAGATCATGCTTAATGACTGACAGGAAAAAATAAATTGTATTTCTAGGCAGTTCGCAGTGTAACGACCGAAGAAACCCATGGCCTATCCTGACTCGTAAGTTGCTGGGCTGGTTTGTCCAGAGCTTGTCCATGTATTTGGCGACTAGCTCCGGAGATTGATCGCCGTGTAGCCGTGCAATCGAATCGAAAGGGCAGTTTTCGATATGCGAAGAGACTGCAAAAGATGTTAGTTGGTAGGTCAAGGGAAGTGAACCGAGCTAGGCTGAGAGAGATGAAGGAAGAGTTGTACAGATGATGGCGAAGGGAAATGTGAACTGGTTGTGTGTAACATATGGAGTAATTTGTTCGGTGGGTTTTCTAGAAAAAACATGATGTGGTTTTTAACTTTATATATTGTTTTTAAGTTGTATCAATGAAGGTGAATAAAGTTGTTAGACGTTAAAGCGTCGCCTCGGATCAGACTGGAGTTAACATACAGTTCGTTACACCAGTTTCTATTGTACTGATGTTCGGTTAGTAGTTTTAACCCTTCTTTGCATGAGTTTTTCTTTTACAATTGTGTTTTTTTATACATATATTAAATATTGGACACCAGAAATTTTAATATATAGATTTTTAACTTTGTTCAGCAACATAGTTCACGGGGGAAATTTACTGGATTAATATTTCTATATAAATATAGTGGTGGCGTAGAAGTTGATTTATTTATTAAAAGTTAAATGAACAGTGATGGAAATTTACATCGCTATACAATTAAGGGTTATATGTATCTGCAATAAAATGATTAGAATCTCAAAATATTTGAGTAAATTCTATAAGAATTTCGAAATTATTCTTATTGCAAGCAACTGTAAGTTCTTTAAAAACTCACAAGAAAAATCAAAATTTTCTTACGTATCCACTTTTTAATCAAGGTTAAACCGTACCCTAATTCAAATGATTGAATGTTAGTAAAATCTAATTTTTACTAGAACATGGAAAAGTTTGCTTTTACCGGTGAAAACCTGTTAAGTACCATTAACCTCTAAATATTTATCAATAAATATAAGCTTATTGTTTATAATTGATATATGTATTATATGTATATTATAATACGTCAATATAAATGTATAATACTATTGATTTGACAAAATATTGTAATTATTAGCATTCATTACCTAATATACGTACATGTAAGTACCAACAAAGGAATTCATAGGGGATTCTCACCTACTAAATATTAGTAGTTAGTAAAACTGAGTTTTGTTATTTGTGTATCAAAATATGGGGGAAAATGTTTTTCCTATAAATCAATATAAACATTGAAAACTGCCTTCTTCTACAATAATTGTGATTTTTCTTTAAACATAGAAACATTATTGATTAATATAGACTTGGTTTGAAAAAACTGTTTCTTCCAGACAGTTTAGGGAAAATGTGACACCCTGCATGTCCTTTGGTTTAGAATATAGCACCCTTCTTGACTTTCATTTCATAAATTTGTTCCTTTACTGCGTTTTGTATTAAACATTTGATTACATAAAAGAACTGACTCATTGTGTTATTGTTAGATGCTTCATCATCATTACATCATTATTTCGTGCAAATATATTTTACTCATTCTAACAGTCCAAAAACAGATCTTTTTTTTTAATGCCCATATATATACTTGAATCTTATTTTTGTTTCTACCTTTCCTCAGGCATTAGTATATATTTTTTCAAGAGTAGTAGTAGCATACGTGTGTATTTTTTAATACCACTATTATTGTTAATTACTATTACACTTCTTTAAAATGAATTTATTTATATTGTCCAATAGCATACATATATTAAAAGTTACCGTTAAAAACATAGTCCGTTTTTTATCTTAAAAAACACATATGGTTAAGTTCGATGTTTTAAAAAAAATTATAATCCATACCCAGCTCTTCTGCATTTCCTTTAACTTTTTTTTCATTATTTTAATTTCAGGTTTTACTTGTCTTTTCTTACTTTTAAAATTCTTATATTTCTCTCAATTAAAAAATACACATGTATACAACTACTGCTCTTGAAAAAATACATACTAATGCCTGAGGGTAGGCAGAAACTAAAATAAGATTAAGTATATTTTACTTATTTCATTTAATTAAATATCCATAAGCATGATAACTTGTGGACATTTTTTCACTCTAATGGTTGTACGCTGTTTAGTAAAATGATAATTCACATCCTTTGCATTTCATTAATTTACAGCGTAAATTCATCTCTGCTGAAAAATTAATTAGTGTATAAATATTCACCTATACTGGGTTTAATTTGTCTCATGCATGCCAACGGTGTTGTGCTCACGATTGACTTTCCATCTTGTGCTGCGTGGTTATAGCCTTGCCATATAAGAGTAAGAGAATGCTAGACTGGATGTCGTCTGGATGGCTTAATTGGTAAAGCACTTTGTGAACTATACCAAGGGATCTGGGATCGAACCCCGATCAGGACATTTTTTCACTCTAATGGTTGTACGCTGTTTCTTAAAGTGATAATTCACATCCTTTGTATTTCATGATAATTTGTTTTGAAAAAACATGAGTTTCATTTATCATTTCATAAATTATCAAATAAGCTTTCGTTTATAAAATAAAGTTTTTTTTTTAGAATAATCATATCTAAAAATTTATGAATCCGGTTTAAAAATATGATAATAGAATGACCATAAACTTGTAAATCCGATTGTTCCTCGAAACCAATTGTTTTATAATTTTTTTTTTCAATTGTAAATAATAAAATTACACATAACTTTTCAGGAGATGTGTGTAGCAGATAAAATTAATTATAAATACGGACTAACTTTCTAAAATATCTGTCAGATTAAATTGCAACCTTTAACATTTTATAAACACATTGCTCTTTTAACAACGCGGTGCATTTTAATGCAAAACTCTTTTTATAGTCAGAAATTTAACTTCGGCTATCTATTTCCAAACATTGCAATCTCGCCTCTTACAGATGTTATTAATGTTACAACATTTATATAATACAATGAAACCAGCATTGTGGTCAAAATCCAAGACACAATGGAATCTAAATCTTTACCGTGATAACGATATAAGATCCAAATAACGAGAAAGGATGATATTTATTTCGAAGTAAACATGTTATTTTCTATCTTTTACAATACGTCATCTAACTTGGAATATCCCTTTCTACAATTGAATGTTGCAGTTACGTTTAAACTTACCTTAAGTAATTTGGAGGAAAATTCAAATGTTCAATTGAATATAATTATCAAACATTCTTTTTTACTAAAAATGCTCTAGTATTCAAAATTTGTTACAGATGTAAACATTTTTCAGGCATGAAAATGACACATGTCTAAAGCTCTCAACTTTTACGCATTCCTAGAGCACTAAAATTCAATAGCAATTTTTGACTTATTTAAATGGCAGATTTCGGTGATTAAATAAGTCAAAACTTTTTATTCAATGTTAGTGGTAATAAAACTAGTCGTTTCGGGCTATCATATTACTTACCCATCATGGAGATATGCATAATATTAAATATGAAAACAAAACATGCGTAAACTATTTATAAAATGCATTGCAATTCGAATAAAATCGTGGCTTGATGACGTCATAAACTTTAAATGCTGTATTACTGAATTGCGTAAACGAAACATCCTTATAACACCAAAATTGATAATCATATTAACTAACGGTTTACTGCGTGGGATTAAGCGTCTCATTTCCAATTAAAATATATCTTTGAATTGAAATTCGAATAAAATACAGGGTCCTGAAAACTGGGAGAGTGGGAGAAATATGATTACAAATATCTCGGCAATTAATTATCCGATCGACTTCATTTTTTATGCAAAATGTATATTTTTTTATTGTCTTTTATATTCACTCCATAAAATAAACAATTTCGAAAATTTTTATATACCTTTTATCAGAACGAATATTTCGAGAGTCCGAAAAAAATTGATTCAACAAGTTTCTTCTCATTATTACATACTAAGTACATACCAAATTTCAAGTCTCTATCTCAATTTGTTCGGGAGATAAAGCGTTTACAGACACACACAAAGACAGACAGACGGCAATTTTTTTTTCTAAAAATATGTTTTTCGGAATCTCTGGTGTCTGAAACGTGTAAATCCGTCAATTTTTTTTTTCGATTTTCAAAACTATTACAAGACTTACCCTATACAACATATGATGGGTAAGTAAAAGCATAAAATTTCGCAGCTATACATGGATACACTTTACAATATTTTTGAAAATGAAATTAGGTGTTGTAATTTAATACAAAAGTTTACATATTATTAAGTTTATGTATATATACAATATACATTTTTTTTACCATATATTACAATATGAGCAAAGCATGCGTCTATGTGTGTATATCTGCAAATTTTACCTTAAAAACGGCTCTAAGAATTTTGACGAAATTTTGTATTTTACAGTTTCGGGCCACCAGAAAACCATTGGGCTAGGTCAGATGTTCGAAAAAAATCATTTAGTGGGTCACTTCGGGTCACTACAGGTCTGGAGGGTCAAGCTAATTTGGTCTAAAAACGGTTCAAACGAATTTGACTAAATTTTTATCCTACCGTTTGCGGGCACAATAAGACTATTGGTCTCGGTCACATGTTTGAGAAATTTCGATTAGTGGGTCATTTTTAGGTCACTACGGGTCAAGCTAATTTTATCTAAAAACCGGATCTAACTATTTAGACTAAACTTTATGTCCTACTGTTTTGGAGTACGAGAAGACCATTGGGTTCTATCGCATGTTTAAGAAAAATCGATTAGTGAGTCATTTCGGTTCACTACGGGTCAAGCTAATTTTATCTAAAAATGGCTCTAACGATTTTGACTATATTTTGTATCCTACCGTATCGTACGAGAAGATTTTGTACGAAGAAGACGGAAGGGTCACATTTTCCGGAAAATTCGATTATTGGGCCATTTTTGGATCACTAAGGGTTAATGTATTTCAAGGTGAATGAAGTCTGAAACAGTTATTGAGTTGTTAAACAGTTGGCGGTAAACGCAGTCGCAAAGTTTGCAACATTTCACCAAATCTGTCAAGATGTTGGCGACATTGACGAGATTGGCAATAAATTTGACATTCAATATTACTAATCCCGAAACACATGTTTCACGCAAAGTGAAAAAAAAATCACCAAGTTTGCAACTTTTCGCCAAATTTTAGCGACATTTCACGAACAAACTGGCTTTTAGAATATGAAGGAATTTTCTTGAAATTCCCAATGGGAGCCGAGATACATGATTCAACCAATCAACGCCCATAGAACTCATTTTTATATGTTGTACAAAGAATTTATTTTTATATTGAGTCGAACACAAAAATAATTTTAACCGAGCATAACTCGGTCTTCCCCGCTGGTGCATAATTATTTCCGCCACATCTAATTTTAAACAACAGGATAACTCCTTCTCTATTGCACCGATTTGTGTGTTATAAAATATGTATATATAAAATGAAACTGCAGTAATTTTTATTTTCAAAAGCAATAGCACTTAGACAAACATTATTATATGCTATCAAAACAATTGAACAATAAACAGAACAATAAACGAAACAAGAGTGACATATAAAGACTTTAGAGAAGTAGAAAATCTTCAAAGCCCTGCTTCAGTCGTAGATCATTTTGCGTTATCCTGGGTGCACCACGTGGAGGCGATCTACATTACGCCCCAGTTAAATGTACGTACTCGTATGTGTAAAATTAACTGAGAAAAATTTCGTAGTTAATTTTACATATGACGATTTCAAAAAATCAGCTCATTCTAATTTTCTTTACATTACTAGCAGGTTAAAACAGATTAAAACTAACGCACTAAACAGATTAAAAGATACGTTAAGCAAATTCTGTTTTAACATATAAAGCCATTTCTCAATATGTAAACAGTATGTTTTATTATTAGGTACCAAATATAAATAGAATTCGTGTACATATTTATTATATTTTTTATACAATTACAGTACATTTGATCTTGAAAGCATAGAATAAATCACATAATCATATCATCAGCTTTACCTGAGGTATCAAACTGTGGCCCGCCGGATATCACTACAATTTTATAGTAAACTTTGGCCTACCTAATCATCGACTTTCTGCGATTCAAGAACTCGACTATTTCTTTAAAAATTAATGGTATCTGGCGGGCCACAGTTTGACACCTATGCTTTATACTTTTGCAACGTATCATGATAATTCTAATATTTATAATACATGTGAATAAATCAATTTCCCAAAAGAAACTTTATTTCATAACATATAATTGATGTCCATGCTATCACATTTTAGTTAAAAAATACGATTTTCTGAATTAAGTTAGCAAAAAAGTTGCTAGTCATGAAGTTGTTAACACGTTCACTGCCGGATTAAAATTACCGGAATTTTATTTTATTTAGTAAGTTCGAATGCATACTAGAAAATACTAATAGCAATGTTTACTTTATTTAATTACAGACATTTCGTGATTACATAAATTAAAAATTCTCCCTTCGAAATTTTCGGTGCGAATTCGTAATTTTATATTGAAAACAGCGAATGGGTTAAGCCGTGACCTACGTTATACACGGCCGGTACATGACGTTTAAAATGTCATATGGAATGAATCATTTTCACTAAATTGATTGGTGCTAAGCCCACCGTTTTGCACCAATCACTGTTAAAAATGATCCACTTCATGTGACGTTTTAAACGTCATGCACAGGCCGTGTATAACGTAAGTCTCGGTTAAGCCCGATTGGCAGCGAATGGGTTAAGCCCATACTTACACGTTGCCTTTGATGAAATTTAATGTCCTAAATCTAGATTTCTGAATTCACATGTTTGTTTTGATGTAATATTTTCCTATATCTCTTTTTTTTTGTCTATCTCAGTAAATAAATTACGAATTTGCGTTATTAATTTGAGTCTCACTTGTTCGTGCCATACTATAAAATATTTATTTTGTTTAAAAATAGTTAAATGTATGAATTTACTGTAAAATGTAGAAAATATAGATAAACAATAATTTTCTTAACCAATAAATGTCGAATGTTTAAAGCGATATAAATCTTCTGTTGCCAAAAGTTACAAAAGAAAGGTAAAATTCAATATTTATTTATGTGAGGTGGTGTCCCCCATTCCTTTTAGCTAACTCTGTAAGTTTGACAGTTTTTATGTAAGTAATGCCTATAAAGATAGTCTGTGAAAGAAAATGTTCTGAAAAAGGATTCTTGATATCAGTATTATTAATAAGAAAAATGCCTTTTTTTGTAATGGACAGTTCATGAAAAGGAAGATTTGAGAGTAGTTTTATTGATTTTTCATGAATTTTGTGAAGATTTTCGAGGGGAAATTAATAAATGTAAAACATAAAAATGTTTTAGCTTGTACTAATAGTTAGTTTCTTCCTATTTGAATCTAAATAATTTCTTACTACAAAAAAGTAACAAAGAACAACCGGGTTGATTTGAATATAATTATTATTTTTTACCATAGTACAAAAAATACATAAATCTTAATCCTAATAATATTATAAATGTGGAAGTGTGTGTGAATGTTTGGTTGAAGTCAGCACTTAAACGGATGATTTAATGCCTTTGTATCTTTGTATATAGGGGAATTATAACCCAGAAAAGAGTTAGGCTATTTCTTTTCCATTGTTCAATTTTGTTTTATTATAATTTAAACTTTTATTATTTTCATACAGAAACAAATTTTTCCCAATAAATTTCAGCTATTTCTCTTTAAAATCGGCAAATCTTCGAAACTCGGAATAATATATTTTCCACAGTAATTAATTTTCATTTGAAAATCAACTTGAATTCAACTTTTACGAGTGAAAAATAAAAATAAAATAAATTTTTTCAAGAATTAAAAATCAGGTGAATATCACATCCTATTTTAATCGAAAAATTAAACTTTGTTTTAGTGGTGAATGGAGTATGAAATTTTTTGTCAAAAATGATGCCAAGATTAACAGGAAAAAAAATAAACAAGAAATACAAAAATATTTCGTTTGGAAAAAATTCTGTCATATTAAAAATAAAACGATTTTTTAAAATATTTTTTAATAACGAAAGGAGCATGCATATCAGTAAATACCGAAAACAGGTGAATATCACTTGAATTTTTAAAAATCTATGTAAAAGAAAAACTAGTCGTTGGGGGCCACCGTAATACTTACCCATCATGGATATGCATAATGTAAAATATTAAAATAAAAAATGTGTAAACTACTTATAAAATGCATTGCAATTCAAATAAAATCGAGGCTTGACGTCACAAACTTTAAAGGCTCGATTACTGAATTGCTTGAAAGAAACATCCTTATAACTCCAAAAATAATAATCCTATTAACTAGCGGTTTATTGCATCTGATTAAGCGTCAAATTTCCAATTAAAATATATCTTTGAAGTGAAATTTGGATGAAATACAGGGTCATAAAAAATCAAAGAGTGTGAAATAGGAGTCCAAATATCTCGGCAACTAATTATCCGATTGACTTCATGCTTTATGCAAAATTTATGTTTTTTTATTGTCTTTTATATTTATTTCTTAAAATAACAAATTCCGAAAATTTTTATATACCTTTTATCAGAACGAATATTTCGAGAGTCCGAAAAAAATTGTTCCGGTTAATCGAGGTTATTGAAATTAAATAGGCTTCTTCCCATTTTTACATACTAAGTACATACCAAATTGCAAGTCTCTATCTCAATTTTTTCGGGAGATAGAGCGTTTACAGACACACAGACGGACGGCATTTTTTTTTTTTTTCTAAAAATATGTTTTTCGGAATCTCCAGTGTCTGAAACTTGTAAATCCGTCAAAAAAATTTTTTTGATTTTCAAAACGATTACAAGACTTAACCTATACTACGTATGATGGGTAAGTGAAAATGAACGTTAAACTCGATTACTTTAGATTGACGCATTTCCGCTTAAAAACAATGTAAATTATTCAGAATTTGTTGGTTTTCGTGTAATGATTTCGTAACGAAATTGCCAAGTAAAATTAAAATTTCACAAATAAATAAATAAAATAACAGACATATCTTCAACCTACGTGCTTAAACACTGAAACAATCAAAGTAAAGAAGGATGCTATAAATACTGAAATCTTTGGCAATTAACCGCTGTCATGCAGCTAATACGAAAATACTAAAAATGTTATTTGATGTAATTGGTGGGTAATTTAAGAAAGTATACTAAATGTAAAATAATCTGTTCAAGATTTCAATAAAAAGCGATTTTCACCTATGTTCCGTACGCCAGGGAGTATATCTAACATCTTTAATCCTGACAGCCCGGATTGAATTGCCTGTTGTTAGATAAAAAATATACCATTCAAGAAAAATTGTTATATAGATAATGGCATAAATACCATCTGATTGTAGAGAGATGGTGTCACAGACCATGGAGTAGATTTCCGTTCAGTATTGAGGCCCCACCAGTGGCTGAGATGTTCTGCTCTCAAAGCTGGTTGACGGGAGGTGCTGGGTTCAAACCCCTGTCGCGCTCGTCGTCCTAACCGTTCGGAGTTTTCCGTGTTTTTCTTCTAACCATGGTTTTCTTCTAATACGGGTGAGGATCTTTTAGATAGACCCCCACGGAGGGCACCCCTCCCCCTAGGGCCTATATCCCTCGAGTAGATAATCGACCGTCATAAATGAACTAACCAACCGTTCAGTATTCTAAGTACATCAGAATATTAGAAATTTTGTAATACTTATAAATTATTTTTCTACATTTAAAAAACATCTTTAAGAACTATATATAACTATTTAGTAACTAGTTTCAAATTATTGTACTTTGATTTTAGATTAGGACATTCGTTTGACATATATAAATTTTCAGCTTCAAATTATAAAAAAAAAATCCTACAGTCATTTATAACAGATTAATAATACAATACATTTTTTAATGAATTCTTTCACATCTAAATATAAAACTTTTAATTATGCATTTAACATAAATAACTTGTTAAAAATGGTCTCAAAATTTTACAATGTTATGTAAATACACTAAAATATGTTTGATAATTTCCGTATACCTTTATAAACTTTTCTAATGTCAAATCCCAAATTTATTAACATGCATTGTCAATATACACTTCTGTTTGAATAGCTATAAATTATCCAAGACAGGTTAGAAAGTCTCCTCATTATCGGCTTTCACTTTAGAGATATTTCTTTTAAATTCATTTATCACTATTCTCAGACAAGCAGGATAACTTTCGTCTTTATAACTTAGAATTAGATTTTTTATATTGCAAACATACAAGCATTTAAAATATTTAGAATATTATATATAATATAATAAGTAATAATATACAAAATATAATAAGTAATCGGTTCTCTTATATATATATATATATATATATATATATATATAGAACACTTTTTCAAAAAATACATGTTCTGCCAATACTTTTCCTTGTAAATGCAATGACTCCTCTCTAAAAAAAAGTTATTAACACTGATCATGGAGACATAATCACTGAAAATTTAAATATTGTAAATAATCTTGCATTAAAAAAACTAATGGGTTATGGAACAAAAAATATTGGTTCCCTTCTAAATTCAATGTTAATAATATTGTTAAACAGTTTAAATATGACATTGATTTATTTATATATAAAATTTTAATCTCATACAATAAACCTATTGAATATTTTAATCAGTGTAAAACATTGGTTATTGAACAATTAACTATTGCTCTCAAGAACAACATTTTAGATCTTGTTACTATTAATATGAAGCATCTAACCATCAAATTACCAATTGTCATAAGAATTTTGCAATTACATATATTGATAAATCTCTAAACACTATACATCACTTTCATAATATAACATCCACTTTCTCCTCTAAGAATTATTTTCAAACAAGTGGGTAAGTGTGATCAAAGATCGCACAAAGGGTTTCGTTTAATAATCCTTTCAAAACACTTTATCCTTTCTTTAATAAATCCAAATAAATTTCAATTAATATATATATATATATATATATATAAAGTAAAAATTAAAAAAATAAAATAATTAAACACTAATTAAATAATTAAAAAAATAATTTAAAAGTAAACATTTTTTATTTATTTTTCTCGTTTTTCCGAAAATCTTAACCGGTCTAATAGCGGGCAAAGCCCGCTATTATGTTCTATCATAATAATATCTGTCATGTGGACTAAATGTGATATTTAAAAAAAATCAATTTCAAAATTAAACTTGTTGTATAGAGACCTTCAAAATGTTATAATATGCCAATATTTCAATAATCGGGTTTTTATCATGATTCAATACGTTCCTCAAACTCATATATTTACTATTCTCTATTACTCATATTGATACTTTCTTTGTATTTTTCTCAAACATTTGAAAAATCCATTAAATTTTCAATATGACGTCAGATTAATTTTCTTTTTAATTCCCTAATGACGTCATATTAAGCTGCTTTCTGTTTTTACACATACTTATACTCCTTGTATTATTGAGAAATGTTTGAAAATTTTCGTTTTATTACCAATATGACGACATATTAATATTTTTTTCAATTGGTGAAACTTTTTATTTCATTTACATTTTGCACGTGGAAATCTTTCAATACAAAATTAATTATTGTAGAAAGAATTTTATTGTGGATTTTTAATTGTTGGCAACTGCTATAACGAAAAATGTATAAATTTAATAAGAGAAAACTGTTACATTTTTGGTTTTTTTATCTCTATATATTAAAATAATACGCTTTTTCAAATTTTATGATTTTGAGCTTCGTAGTAGCTATTCAGCTATAAGTACACAAAATGTCATGCCTGTAAGTTATATAGTTTCTGAGAACCGGCTCTCAGACAGACAACGAAGCGGGACGTAACTACACTGATAAACAATCGTAAAACTCATAGTTATCATAAACCACTGAAAATTCCCTCTACTAACTTTAATTAGCCGTATTTGGTTCTTATACCCAAATTTTGCAAAACACCTATTAAATTCAGAACTGTTACTATAGGTTGCAATACATATAATAATCAAGCTAACAATAAAAATACTTAATCAAATATACACACATACAACTACAATAGATAATACACATTGTATAAAAAGTGGCTTTCAATTGGTTAGTATTCTCAAACATCTTAAATGTGTAAAAAATATAACAACATGTGACTTCAAAAATCTTTTTAATAACATTGACTTATTATATCTACATAATATAATAAATGCATTATTTAAAAAAATTCAAAATCAATTGACTTTTCCTATACATGTAGATGCAGAGTACTTTCATACACTAACTAATTCCATCATATATAATACTACCTTCTACAAAACAATACCATTTATTTACAGAAATTCGGCATTCCACAAGGTGGATGCACATCAAGTTTACTTACAGACTTTTATTTATATATCTATGAGCGTACATTTTATAACAGTAATATTCATTTATATCATTACATTATTGATATCATATTAATCGATACCGTCCAATCAAGCGTTTCTCAATTTCTAGTGAATTTAGAATCCTACTAATTTAGAATTAACGGAAAACATGTTATCTAATAATGCTATTCACTGTTTAGACCTTAACCTTATACTGCACGATAACAATACTATTACAGACATATAAGACAAACATAAAATCTTTAAATTCAAAGTTAATACCCTTACCAATTTTAAGTCATGTCTTCACATTTCTGTTTACCGTAATATACACTGCTCAAAAAAAATTGGGGAGCAAGCAAAGAAGAGAAGAGACCCATGCGAGACACTCATGCACGGGTATAAAATGGAGAGCACAGGTTTAATCAATGAGCAATACAGAAAAAAAAAAACGCAAAAAATTGTAAGGGAGCTTTAATTCTTTGAAAGAATGGTAAGAACATGAAAAGATGGTTTAGAGCAACAATTTGGTTACATGTAAATGACATAAAAAGTACTGTTTAGTAATGATGCAAGTTCTTTAATGCGGTGTGTGGTCCCCTCGAACAGCTAAGACTGCTGCTGGATGTGATCAGTTTATCGATAAGACTTTGAGGAATACTGTTTCACTCTTCAAGAATTACAATCTCCTTGTCCCAGACAATAAATTAAAGCCTTCATCTCGCTGCAATGCGTCTTCCGAGTGTGTCCCAAACATACTCGATCGGATTCAGGTCAGGAAAGCCTGCTGGCCATGCCATACGCTGCATTGTTACAGCTTCAACCAAGTTCTCCACCAGACGAATTTTATCCGGTCTGGCATTACCATGCATGAAAACAAAGGAATCACCATGGGTGAAGCGTAAGGTACAACATGAGGTCTCAGTATCTCGTCTGCATACCTTCGGGCCGCCAAAGTGCTATTCCAAATGATATGCAGGTCCGTACGTCCACCCTATGCTGATTCCAGACCATACCCTCAACCCACCTTTAATGTAATGTGATCTTTCACGAACGAATGTGGGGTTAGTTCGAGTGTCCCTTTTTCTCCATACCAAAACAGGTGAGTGTAACATACCAGACTGAATAAGGACTCGTCTGTAAGAAGCATTATATTCCAATCCGATGCCTTGAATCTTCATGTTCAGCAGCCCACCTTCTTCGGGCCGCACGGTGGCTTGAGGTCAACGGAGTACGGACCATTGGCCTATGTGCATAGACACCACCCTGATGAAGCATATTTCGCAATGTTTGGCTGGACACCCTTCGTAGTGATGCCAAGAGCTACTGTCTTTTAAGCTGAGTAACATCCCCTTTTCTGTCTCGACGAGCTGTTAACAGGATATATCGGTCATCAGTTGCTAAGGTGTAAGTGCTAGACCTTGTTCTGGTCCATATCTAACATTTCCTGTTTCTTAGAATCGATTCCATAGCCTTGCAAGGACATTTCTTGCAATTCCAACAACGTCCGCTACACGTCGTTGTGTTTGCCCGGATTCAAGTCTCTCTCTAATATGCCAAGACATGGATTCCGGTAAATCACGTTGTTGTGACATTTTCAAATCACCTTTTCTCAAAACAAAAGCTGAGAAATTGAACTTCGCAACTGAGACAGTGAAACAGACATTTCTGAGAAATCCCGATTTCTGAACTTATCTCCTTTTCCTTGTTTTTAACGTCATTAACTTTGATTTGCATATGAAGTTCTATTTTTCTGTTTTCTGCTATGCTTTAAATTATGATGTTCTAATTTAAGTTAGTTATTGGTGTAACTATTTGTGTAATTTCGTTAAAACCACGTGCTCCCCTAATTGTTTTGAGCAGTGTACTTCTTATTCATATATTTAGAGTAAAACGACTATGCGCTTCTCATCTTTTAAATAAAAATATGAAACAACTTATTTATGATGTATTACAACGTGGTTTTCCAAAACAATTCATATACTCATTGTTAAACAGTGACCTCTTACTTTTACGCCGCACACGGTAATTATTTTTCAGCACCAGTTTCTTTTTAAAGTAATTTTCTCTTTATTTAATCGAAAATATAATCTTATTTAATCTCCTTATTTATATATCAAATTTTACTGTTTTAAAATAGTGGTGCGAAAAAGTATTTGTGGAACATCGCGTATAAGTGAGAGGTCACTGTATTAGTTATTCCATGATCGAATCTACAGGACAGATGGGTGGTTAGATGTTAGAGCACGGAGGAGGGAGGTGTTGTCTGGTAAAATAAAATGATTAACTCATTGCAAAATTAAAATTACAAAAATAATAAATAATAAATAAAAAGAATAAAATGAAATTATAAAAATAATAGGACGGATGGGAGGGTGGATGTTAGAGTATCAAGGTGTGGATGTGTTGTATGGATAATAAAAATACAATGGTAAATAACAGAAAAAAAGCGAGAAAGTCTGTTATCTGTTTATTTTGCATCCTTTAATTACATGTCAATCGTTTACTGATTTTGTTCAATTCATTTTTAACAAAATTTGTTTCCTAGCATTTACTTTATGATGTATTCCATTTAATTAGCTTCTTACATTTGTTTGGGACAATGTCACTTTAATCACTTCATAATTTATCACACTTTATTATATCGATTTTTTTACTAATTAATAATTATTCTTCCATAATACTTCCTTTGTATGTAATAGTAATGAATTTATAACATCTCATAGGCAGTTTTAGTTTAATCTACAAAATTTTATTTACTTCTTTTATTCATGTGGTACAATGTCGTATCTTAATAATTTTATTTAATCATCTTTCTTTATTTACTATCTTTGTCCTTTTTAAATACTTCCTTCACCACTTCATTTTTCTTATTACTTACTTATAGAAATAATACTATTATGCAATAACAATCTACTAATTCATTTTTTTTACTTTATTTTATTACTTTTTTACATAATATCAATTTAAATAATGTTATTACATTACTCTAAACTTTTTTTTCCTTATTTACATTAAATTTTCTTAATTTCTAATTAAACACTTTCTTTAAAAATTTACAATTCCACTTTCCATAACTAATTTATGTTATAGTTTCTTACACTGACACAAGATGGCTTATCCATAAATGAATCTAAATTTCTTATTTACCTGACTTTAATACTCTTTCATGAACAGCCAATAGAGGGCAGCATTGTTTTCATAATGTTGCTTAATTCTAGTATAACGCTTGCATGAAATTCATTTTGCAGTCTTCTTTTTATTCATCTAATGAATTACTAACTATTATATGGCAACAGGAGAAATTTTTTTCAATCATCATTCACGGCGTTCTTCGTTTAACCACGTTTTTTCCAGTTTAAATATGGGGAACTTATCCTCACTTATTTTTATATTTTCCATTTCTAATATCTTCTTTCTGTTTTTTATTATTTTTTTTCTTTTTAAATGTATGATCGCCCAAATTTTGTACAATTTTAACTTAATAGTCCATACAAAGATAAAATCATACGTTTTTTCTTGAATTTATGGTACTTTGGGCTTGATATTTCTGCCATGGTTCCACAATAATTTTAAAAAAAAAATCATTTATTTCAAAAATTACCTATTTAGGTGCGTTCGTAATTATATAAATACGTAGCACCTACTGTCGTCGCTTGGTCCGTCCGTCCGTCTGTCCGTCCGTCCGTCCGTCTGTCTGTCCGTCCGTCCGCATATAACAACTCAAAAACAACCCAACCGAATGGTTTAAAATTTAAGATATATTATCTTTGCAGAATTTTGTCGTGACATTTCAAATTTTATAAAAATCGAATCAAAACTTTAGGATATATTAATAAAAATATTTATTAAGAAATTTGATTTTTTTTTTAAATCGTTGCTTTTTTGTTATAGGAGCTTCCGAAGTTTAATCGTCAAGTGACCGAGATACTTATTTTATGACAGAAATTAATCTGCAGACGATATAATTCATTTCACAGAATTAAAAATCATAAAGATCTGAATATTTATATAACTAGCTATAGTACGAACGCACCTCATTTGTCACGTTTGACGTACAATTTCGAACTTGTTTTTAATTATTAATTTTGGTTACATTTCATTACAGATTTGTGTTTCATCAAGTTTTTAATTTTCTTTTCATTTTTCCCTCCAATCTATATTATATTATCTTTGTTTCAAATTCTATTCATGATTTTTTCTTTACATAGTTATGGATATTGTTCAAACAGGTATGTTTTCATTTTTATATATAATATATTTTTTTCTTTTCCCACGTATTATATGATGTTTCTATGATGTTTTAATGGTTACATAATACATAAAAACAAAATATGAATTTGTATTTGTACATGACGGAGTGCTAAGAACGTATAATCTATAATTTTATTTTAACGCAGACTTTGAATTGCAAAATGGATTATTACATTCACAAAATAATATTTTAAGAAACTTTCATCCAAATTAGTGACAATTGGAGTGAACCAATCTTTAATAATTGTTTATCCTACAGAAAGCGTCTAATGGATATTGACATCTGAATGCAGATGACATGGAATCTAAATGGACTGGCTAACCCGAAATGTCTATTTTACAAATTACGATGTTACAATAATGTGGCGACTAAAATTTCATTGCCTAATCAGCTTAAATGTTATTGCTCAAATGTACATAAATTATAATAGGTGTACATAAAACAATAAAATATTTTTTAAGTTCTCCTTAAAAGTATTAATTGAAAAATAAAAATATTCTAAGAGGTATGAAATTCATATTTGTTATTGACTGTTAAAATATAATTCATATAAATGATATGAATGATTCATATAAATGTTATGAATGATTCATATAAATGATAATGCTTCATGCTTAGAATTTTGTGATTAATATAATACAAATATCTTCTTAACGCTTTGTTGCATACTTTAAAACAGGCAAATCCCAACATTAATTTTTTCTATTTTATAACTAAAAGGATCACACAGAATGAGAAAAAGAATTGATTTATGTATAATAATTTATTTTATTTTTGTTAATTACAGTCTGCCTACTATAGTCCAAAACAAAAGAAATAAAGTATTTTTATATGTGTTTTTCAATTATGCATTAAGCCAAGAAATCTAAAAACAATACTTAATAAACAAAATACTATTTAAATAACATTATTGTAGATTTCGAAACATTTTAGTTCATGCGGAATAACTTTCTGGCATTCTGAAGGGACATTCATATTGATGATATCTCAACAAGTAAGTTATCCCTTGTTATGGTGCTATATAGATTTTTCTACTGAAAGCATAGATGTCACAGAGTAGCATAGCTTTGAATAGAAACTGTAAATGAAATATGTTGGCAGGACAAAATAGCAAATTTGTCCATTTTGGTGGACAGTATGCAACAAAGTGTTTTAAATACACATAAGAAGGAAGTAGGCACACTCTGTTTCGAAAAACATAATCTTTCTTCTTCAGATATAAAATAATGCATATAACACTTTGATAGTAGGAACAAGACTGTAAGAAACTTGGAGGAAATGAAACAGAGATGTGCATAGGGAAGAGAAAGTTAAAATGAACGCAGTAGACAATGGAAAATAACCAATCAGTAGTTTACACAACAAGTACAGTAAGAAAAAGAAAAAGAATCAAATGATATAATAACACAGAAAAGGGGATACAGAATTTTTTTAATAAACTAAAGTAATAATGATAAGTAAATAATTAAATGCATAATCGTAACAAATGTGCAAGTTTTATGCCAGTAAATATATTTTAATATTTTGTTGTTAGTTCTATGCATGAAAATGACACCCAGCTTGGTCTATTGGCTGGTGACTGAAGATAAGAGAATCTATGATTTCTGTTTAAAAATATACTCAAAATGAGAAACTGAAGTCCCTTTGACATGAATGATTGTTACATAATCGAAAGAATGAGATTGTTAAAATAGAAATGGGCTCGGAAATTGCAAGAAGCAAGACAATAGATGAAGTACAAACATCCTACAGCGGTATCCCAGAGATGTCATCGGTCAAAAAGACGATATCAGGTAAGATGGAGCGACAGAATGAGAAACGTGCCTGGTGTTAACTGGATGACCTACCAAACTACTAGACTGAACAATGAAAAAATGTCAGAGAGACTTACAGCCAGCAGTGGATTGAAAACGGTTGTTGTTGATGATATATATATATATATATATATATATATATATACATGCACACACATGTATATATATAATTGGAGTGTCTGTCCGCATTTTTCAGAAAAACGCCTTTTTCTAAGTTCATTCCCAGCAAACACTTACCTTCCGGCACACAATCAGACCGCAGTCAGCGGTGTCGGTTTTGTGTCGGCACCAGCACTAGTGGTATCGGTCAAGTGTCGGTAGCATGTCGGCAACTTATACTGCTTTTTCGAATACCGGTTACTGTTAACGATTCCCTTATAGTTAGATATCGGCAATCGACTTATATTGGCAAATGAGGCTGGACCGATATCTGATGTGCGATAGTGGTCCGATTACATTTGCATCAGTCCGAATTTGGAATGTTCAGTCTTAGCCGGCATATTTTTTTTTTCTTATCCTCGATTGTGATTAGTTTGATTTTAGTTAGGATTACTAAATGCATGCTTTTTAAATAATAATGCCTATTACATTTTTTGTTTCCTCCTTCCAGGAATTATTCTAACAATATCGAAAAAAAACAATATCGAAATTTATTATTATGTTCCCTCTTTTTCTATATAATGTTTTGATTTTTTAAATAAAAGTTGTGGTAAATAATTATTTAATTTTTAGAGAATTAAATAAAAAATCATTCAATATTTCACACAAATTTTAAATAATTATATTAGACGTGATAACAAACCCATATGTGGAATGAGATTGTTTGCTTTGAACAAACAAATAAAATTTGTTTGCTTTGAACAAACAAATAAAATTTGTTTGTTTGTGCAAGATAGACTCAAAAACGGATACATAGCAAACATTATCAGGGGCATATAGAGAATGTTTTTCGCTACAATTTTCAGCTCTTTACATTCAGATAACTAAAATTGTTTTTGAGAAATTATGAATAAACCCCCGAAAAATCAATCAATTAATCAATCATTCAATACTCAAAAACTAATTGATCATTTTTAAGGAATTTTAAACAGAGTGAAACGCATAGTTAAGATTTTACAAATGAAAATTTAAGCTACAATCATCAGTTTGCTTTATTCCGATATCTAAAATAGTTTTTGAGAAAATCAGGAAAAACTTAATTTTACAATGATACATAAATGTACTAAAGAATGCTTCGTAATTTTCGTATATCTTTTCAAAACTACTTTTCTTTCCAAATCCAAAATTTGCTGACATGCATTGTCAATATACCCTGTTGTTTGAATGTCTATATACGTATTATCCGAGACAAACTAGAAAGGCTCCTCATTCTCGGCTTTCACTTTAGAGAATTTCTTTAACTTCATTTATCACTATTCTCTAACAAGCAGGTTAACTTTCGCCTTTATAAGTTAGAATTAGTTTGCTTACGTTGCAAACATACAATAACTTAATATATTCAAAACCCTGGAAATTACGAAATTAATTTTTAAAATTATTGTCATAAAATGTACTAAAGAGTCTATCCTCTTTCAATACCTAACAAACATTTTTGTAGAATGTGAATAACTGAAGACATCTTTTAATATTTATTTAAAAAAATTATTATTTAACGAGACATTCATTTAAAAAAATGAATATATATCTATGACGACTATTAATTAAACATGTTGTATAGATACCTTCAAAATGTTTCCATAATCGGGTTTTTATCATGATTCAATACGTTCCTCAAACTTATACATTTACCATAGCTGCCAACTTTTACGCTTTTTTGGTACCACTAAAAATTAATGGAAAATTTTGCCTTATTGAATCACATGATTTCGTCGATTTAATAAGTTTCAATTTACTATACAATTTTAGTGGTAGGAAAAAAGCGTAAACGTTGGCAGCTATGCATTTACTATTCTCTGTTACTCATACTCATACTGATATTCTCTTTGTATTATTCGCAAACATTTGAAAAATCCGTTATGACGTCAGATTAATTTTTTTTAATTCTCTAATGACGTCATATTAAGCTGTATTCTGTATTTACGCATATTCATACTCCTTGTATTATTGAAAAATGTTTGAAAATTTCCGTTTTATTACCAATATGACGTCATATTAATTTTTTTTTTCCCAATTGGTGAAACTTTTTATTTCATATTCATTTTTCACGTGGAAATCTTTCAATAGAAAATTAATTATTGTAGAAAGAATTTTATTGTGGATTTTTAATTAGAAAATTACTCCGTTACTAATATCAGATAGCTATATCAGATCGAAGTTTTCGCAGTCGCATTCCAAATTTTAGTTGTTCTGGCCGATAGTCATTGAGATTTTTCACAAGAATAGAGGAAATTAAATCATCGAATAAATATTTATTATTTTATCTTAATAATATAATGATGAACATTCTCCACTCCACTAGATATCATTCAAAACTTTTAGTAATTGACATTTAATAAGATGTTACAACGCATATTTCAAAAGAATCCATATAGTCTCTCTTGCAAGCAACAATGGATTATTTAGACAAGACAATATCGCAGGATTTCTAGCTCCAGAACACAAGTTTCTTGTTTTATACTCCAGCGCGCAAAGGTATTTCAGGCATTGCAGTATTACTAACCAACCAATGAGAGAGCTAGGGGATTTCTGAACTCCTTACTGAAAGAAGCAAAATTTTAATGTTAAAAAGGCGTCAGCAGAAAAGCGCGCGTATACCTATATTTTTTTTTAAATAAATTATAGGAAAAAGAAAATGGTACAGATGCGAATTTTAAATAGACCGAATTTGACTTTATAAGAACGGGGAAAGAAATAAAACAGGTTTTTGAAGAACGATAATTGCGAGAAGTGTTTATTAGGATATTTGAAGGGGAATAAAATATTAAATTACGCATTTAAATAGAAAGATATTTAGTTTAAAAAAATAAAAGGAATATTATTTAAGATGGGAAATAATTTAATAACCTAGGATTGTAGAATGTATTTAGAAGGGAAAATTTTTATGGAATAAATTTAATAAGTGCGGAATTTTGAATTTTGTAATATATATATATATATATATATAATTATAATATCTATGAATTTCAAAAAACATATCAAGTTCTATTATCATTCTACTTAAATCTCCAATATATATATATATATATATATATATATATATATATATGTATGTATGTGTGTGTGTGTGTGTGTGTGTGTAAATAAAGAAAATATTAACCTCTTAAATTGTATTATCGGATTCACAAAATTAAGGGAACTTCCCACAAAACAGTCACAGTTGGAGTTAACCAGTCTTTATTAATTCGATATCGTAGAGAAAGCCTTTAATGGATATTGACATCTGCATTCAGATGACTTGGAATCAAAATGGACTGGCTAATCTGAAATGTGTATTTTACAGGGATGAGATTTCTCCGACTTTTTGCATACCGGTATAATCTTAGAGAAAATGTTTTTTTATTTAATCGGAACATTCTGCAATTTAACAGAACAACATTTTCTCTAAGATTATACTAGTATGCAAAAAGTCGGAGAAATCTCATCCCTCATTTTAAAATATACTATGTTAGAATAATGTGAAGACTAAAATTTCATTGTATAAATAAGCTTGAATGTTATGGAAGAAATGTACATACTTTATAATTGATGTACGTAATAACGATGAAATACTTGTTTAATTTCCCGATAAAAAGTGTTAATTAAAAAATAAAACTATTCTTATAGGTATAAAATCCATACATATCATTCATTAGAAATATAATTCTTATCAATGATATGGAAATTTCATCAACGTATAGTGTTTTATACTTTAGCATTTTGTTAGTAATATAATACAAATAAATTTTTAAATACACATTAAAATGAAGCAAACACACTATGTTTCGAAAATTTTTATCTTTCTTCTTCAGAAGTCAAAGAATGTGCAAACACTTTGACAGTAGATACAAGATTGGAAGGAACTTAAAGCCAATGAAACAAAGAGGTACATATGAAAGAAAGTAGTTAAAGAAAAGAAGTAGACAACGGAAAATAATCAATCAGGAGTTCACACGACATTTAATGCAACATTATGTAAATATTTATAAAGCAAATGATTCAAACTGTAAAACTCACTTTGAATACACTAAATATGTTTACACAGTCGCATTGTCAAGTTGTAGAAAAGTAGTGTATTTCAAAATTGACTATGCAGAGGAATGTTCTCTTGCGTTTGTTAACACACATTCACACAGTCACAATTCACCAGTACATTATGAATGTGTATTACCCAACCGATTATAATGCTTATGTTTTATGTAATTTACATTCAACTTATTTGTAAACAATGTCAACGTTCCACCCTTTAATAATTACTCCAGTTGTTATAGGGGTTTTATATTCTTTGGGATTCTTTATTATATTAATTTAATCTACATCACATAGTGTAAAACGAAAAGTTCTTTAGTACATATAATATTATACTCCGCGAAATTGGGGTATAACGCTTTTTGGAAAAATAACAAAGTTTTAGTCATTTTTTGAGAAAATCATTAATACTAAATAAATTTGATAGCAAAGCATTTATTACATAAATATTAAACAGAATAAGAGTGATAATAAATATTTTTGAAGAATAATTTGCCATCCTTAAACGTAATCTCCTTAGATTTTTCGATACTTCTTCATTATCCCATCGACCAATTTCCATAAGAAAAACCATTGCCAAATTGTAACGCCCAATAAACAAATGGAAGGATATTGCTATTGGAATCTAAAAAAAAAAATGCGTGCAATTCGGAAAAGTCCCGCTCAACAAAGTTTCAACTATCAGCATCTTTAAATAGTAAAATTTACATTATATTAAAGAAAACAGAAGAAAATAATCTTGGATATTTATTTATTTATTATTTTTCTTAATTATTGCTCTCGGCTGGTGGATAGATGTTTGTGACGTCAGTTGAAACTGATTTATTTTACGTAACTATGCATCGAAACATTTTTTCAATGCTTTTTCCCTCTTAATATCATGGCATTGCCATTTAAAGACGTAATTGTTATTTTAATTAACGAAATAAGACATAATTAAAAATACAGATAAATGTTGAATTAAAAATCACTTTATGACATAACAAACACATGTAACGCTTCTGACTTCAAGTGAATGTGACGCCACGATCATGCATTTTTGGCGTTAAGTCTAACAGTTTGGCGATAGATTTTTGTTATGGAAAGTGGTCGACGGGATAATGGAGAAGTGCCAATTTTTCTTTCTATAGAGCCAAAAGCTGAATGTACAATTTCTGGAAAACATACCAAAATAAAATTTTAAATATATATTGTTTTTTACATATTAGTACAAAATAAATATTTTGCAGTTTTGAATATTTAAATGAGCGTTTTAGTGTATTATAATGACCAGGTCGACAAAGTTACATACTCAAACGGTGTAATTCACATTCTTAATTATTAAATATATTTACGTGAAGATGTTTACGTAGTCGTAGAATGCATTATGTTTTCAAAACAGATTATTCGAGAGCTACTCTCTAACATGCATTTGTCAAAAGTCATTAACAATCAGAGTTCACCAGCACATTATGCATACGGATTACCCAGTCTATTGTAATCCATGAATCATATGCCATTTGAATTCCGATGATTTGTAAACAAAATCCACTTTGTACCCGGTAATGATTACTCTACGTCATGTATTGTATAATATTCCCTCTGAAGTTTTATTAAATTAATTTCAACTGCATCACAAAATAAAATGTGAAAGCATTGTTGGTATTACAAATAGCTGTACTCTATAGCATTACGGAATAAAATTATTATTAAATAGACAAAGAAATTAAATATAAAACAAAATTCATTTTCAAATTATTTTTATTTAATTATCTTTTTAATTTTAAATAATGAAAAATGTATTCCTTTCAGTTATATGAGACTAATACATAGATAAAATTAGTTTAATTTTTAGGAGCAGTGACTATTGAAGTTTGTAAAAAAAAGGGTGTAAAACACACCGAAAGTTTCAAATTCATGCAAAATTCAATATAACATATATTTTTTAATATTAATAATCGCGTTTTATACATACAACAACAAATTATAATTTATCAATCGTCATCTTTGTATTAGTAGGAAGACGGAAACACTTTAAATATTTTTTTATAATTATTTTTAGTTTCATTTAACACATTTTATTGCCTTGTTACATAAATGAAAAGGAGAATAAGTTTAGACATGTTTTTTCAACATATGACAATAATTTTACATTTGTAAGAGTTAACTTTCCCAGTCATATAACAAATTACTTTCCAACGAATTAAAATCGATATACAGGGTGCAAAATGTTATGTATCGACGACCTTTAATTTCTCAACCGTTGGTTGTAGACATATAGTTCCAATTACAAAAGCGTTTGAAATGAGGTAAATATTCATATTGTGGCGTTAATTAATGTAAAGAAAATCAATTTTATAAAAATTACGAAATCTAACTTTTTATACGGTCCCCCGGTCCCTATAGTATATTTAGTAAATGTTTTCACAAAGCATAACAAATACAACACAAAAAATTGACTTCTGTACGACAAAAATTGACACAGTTATTAAATTTCAAATTTTGAGATTTTTTAACGTGATTTTGTCTTTTATTCAGGGATCAGTTAAAAAATGAATTAGGGTAATACGAGATCGAAACCAGGGTGCAATGTTCTTTTTACGGCAAAACTACGTTTAGCCGGTATCGCTAAATCACCAAAGAGGGTTATTTCATCTAAAAGGGTTATTTCCTCCTTTGAGGGGTTGTGCACAAAGCGAAGAATGAAATATAGAAATTAAAATAAAAATAAATATCAATTTATTATCATATTAGAGAAAGGTCTGAGGACCAACGGTTGAGAAATTAAAAATCGGCGATAGATAACATTTTGCCCCCTGTATAAAAAGATCTCACAGATTCTTCAATAGAACTCCCTGAAATAGAATGCCACGTTTCATGAAGTACTTTTTTTTTAAAGGAAAATTTACTGATGTAACGTACTGGGAATAGAGATGTCAGAACACGGCTGGCATTTTATGCTTTTTTATTACAACACAGCTACAGACACATAAATACACAGTTCTGGACGATATTACATATTTTTTTATTAATAATGAGGGGTTCCGAGGTCGGCGTCACCGAATTCAGTGAACGTTTGTGTATCGGTAGAGTATAGTTAGTATATAAATATATGGAAGCTGTAAAGCGCAATACCCACTGAGTCTTGAGAAAAAGGTCTCAAAGTTTACGTCACTGTTTATAATCGGAAAAATTTCTTCTTTTGGCAAACGGCTTCGTAGCCTAGTCGATAGAGCACTGCCTTCGGTATTTTTGTATTTGAGTTCGAATCCCCAGCTATACTCAGTTTTTGCAGCGAAATTTTTTATCAATTACCTTTGAACTACAAATGAAACAAGTCGGATGTGCCAATCCCAAAACTTTCTTCTATCTGACACAGGTTTCACATACACTAAAAAAAAAAAAAAAAAAAAAAAAAAAAAAAAAAAATCAGCAACCAATTTATATCAAGGTCTAACTGAATCTAAAGTTTTTTTTTTTTTTTTTTTAATTCCGTGCATTAGTTCTTGAGATATGACTATTGCTGAAATCATGTAAATCCTTCAAAATGCAGGATAACAGCGTCACCTGTTGGGAGATTTATACCAAAACCTAATAAACAATAACTTATGACAACGTCTAACTGAATCTGAAGTTTGAAGAAAATCCGTGGATTAGTTCGTGAGATATAGTTATCGTGATAATAATGAAAAAAATAGCGTAGCAGCGCCACCTGTTGGGATATTTACACCAAAGCGTAATAGGTATTTATTTATGTCAAGGTCTAACAGAACCTGAAGTTTGATGAAATTCCGTGCATTAGTTCTTGAGATATAGCTATCGTAAAAGAAATGACAAAAGTGGCATAGCAGCGTCACCTTTTGGGATATCTACACCAAAATTTAATCAGCGTCGTTTTGTGTCAAGATCTAACTGAATCTGAAGTTTGATGAAAATAACTGCATTAGTTCTTGAGATAGAGCTATTGCAGAAATAACAAAAAATGCAGCATAGCAGTGTCACCTGTAGTGCGATTTTCACCAAAAACTAATCAGCACCAAATTATATTAGAGACTAAGTTAATGTAAAGTTTTATTAAATTTCGCGCATTAGTTCTTTAGATAGAGCGCCCACAAAATTTTTGTCACATACAGACAGACATTTTCTAAAAACAGTCAAATCATGTTCAGGACCTTTTAAAACGTATAAATCCGTCGAAAACCAGGTCGAAAATTTTCATGAATAAAATACTTTCTTCTTGTAAAGATAGAAGAAAGTAAAAATATTTATAATCATTGAAATTTCCGAAAATATAAATTAAATTATGTTTTCTATCACATAAATACAGTTTTAACTATGAAATTATGGATGTTTAAATGTTTAATGGAAAGTTTAAAAAAAAAGTAGACAATTTTTGTTGTTATTGTAAATTATTTACAGTTATTTAAATGAATAATCTACTAGTTTTCACAATGACATACATAAATTAAAATACCTAATATAAATCTATAATATATTATTTTTATTTTGTTTCATTATCCAAACATTAAAAAAATTTCATGACTTATTAAAAATATGCTTCTATATTTTTTATATGAATTTTTAAATCTCAGATTTTTTATTTTGTAATTAGAATAACTGTCTACGTAATAACTGTTTTTAACAATTCCCATTCTTTTTTGTTGTTTAATAAGATTTTATAATACGGTTTAATTATATAGATAAAATTTAAACTATGACATTTTACATATTTACATATATATTGAAAATTAATGTCTAAATATATAAATAATTAATTAACTAAAAAAACAACAACAGGCAATTGGTACTCCTACAGATTAAAAAAAATTACTTGTTTTAAAGTTTATTTACTATTATTTGCATATTTAACCGTGGAATAAATTAAAACACGTTACATAAAATTATAACAAGTTGCTTTAAATATATTAAAAAATTTCATTAATTAACTACATTAATTAAAAAATTTCTGTTAGTATTAATTGTAATTCCATCATAATAGTATGTCAAAATATATCATATTTTAAACAACTTTTTTTTTTTTTTTTTTTTTTTTTTTGGATTTTTTTAAATCTTGGATTCTTGTGTTTATAATTATAAAAACTATTCATGTGATTAAAAATAAGTTCTAATAAGATATTGAATTAGTTAGAACTAAAAATAGTTCTTACGTAGGCAATAATAACAAAACCAAGAATTCGAGATTTAAAAAAAATGATATTAAAAAGTTAAAAGAATATTTAAATAAAAAAATCACTAAATATTTAAAATGTTTGTATAATAAATTAAAATTAAAATAATATATTATAGATGTATATCACGTACTTTAATTTATTTCTCTGTGGGAAATAGTAGATTATTCCTTTAAATAACTGTAAATAATTTAATAAAAACAAAAATTTCTGGTCTATAGAAATATTAATTGTCTATTTTATTATTATTATTATTATTATTATTATTATTTTTCACTTTCCATTAAATATTTAAACATGCAGAATTTCAAAGTTAAAACTGTATTTATTATGATACAAAACATAATTTAATTTATGTTTTTGTAAATTTCAATGATTATACATACATATTTTTTCAATTGTAGTTCGAAGGTAATTAACAAAAATTTTTACTGCGAAAAATGACTCTAGCTAGGCATTTGATCCAAAGCACAAAAATATCAAAACCATCGATCTACCGACTAGACTACCAAGCTGCTATCCCAAGGAAGAAATTTATCGGCTTATAAACTGTGACGTAAATTTTGAGATCCTTTTCTCAAGACCCCCTGGTTATTGCGCTATATGGCTTTCATTTATTTATATACCAACTATACTCTATCGATACACAGACGTTCACCGCATTCTGTGACCCCGAAATCGGAATATCTCCTATAACTTGTCAACCTTTGTAAGAAACTAAATTAAGTTTAGCCTGTCTATATTGGAAATATCGCTTTCGGTACATTTTAATGGTGTTGCATTATTTCAAACTTATTGAAATTGATATATTTCACTGAGATGCACTGCAAAAGGCTTACTATAGAATATGGTGTACATAGCACCATATTCTATATATACCCTATACATAGAATATACTCTATATATAGTACCATATTCTATAGGGATTCCTTTACAGAGACACTCAAACGAATCCCTTTGCATTACGGTCTATGTTGGAAAAATCATTTGCGGTTTATTTTAATGGTGTTGCATTATTTCATACAAATTGAAATTGATATATATATCACTGATTTGCACTACAAAAGACTTACTATAGAATATTGTGTACATAGCACTTATAGTTCATTTACAGGGGCACACAAAAGAATTCGGTTAAAGTACTATCTGTTAATAATAATTGCTGGAAAGGTGTTTTCAGTTGCGATACACGTTTATAAATTTAATTAATTTGTGACCTATTACTTGGTGTGTGTGTGTATAAATCCTATAAATAATATACAGGGCAGCACAAAACATCTACAGTATATTTCCGTTTACTGACGGAAATTGCTGAAGGGGGATTTTCACCTGCGCTAAGCGTTTGCTAAATGAACTGAAATTTAGAATTCAATGTAGTATACATACATATCTATAGATAATATACAGAACTGCATAAAAGAATTTGGATATTCTTCCGAATGTTGTTGGTATTCCTGAAATTGGGTTTTTTAATGTTTTATGCATTTCCAAATTCTTTATTTAGAGATCATCTTTCATCTTATTAAACGGTTAAAGATTTCTAAAAGTATTTTGAAATTGTTGGAAAGTGTTACATAATCTATGCTTGACGCATGATTTTTCGTTCTTATTTTTTATATTTTAAGTATCAGTATGTGATCCAGGGTAAAAAGAAAGAACAATTTTATGAACTCGATGTTACAGTTACAGCAAAAGATTGATCTTATATTTTATCTATTGATAGGAAAATCTTGTTCACAGCCATTTTTAAGTGGAATAAAAAAACTGAAAATAGACTTTTGAATGTAGATTTTGCTCATAAAATTCTCATATAAGACATTAAGAATCAGTACTTATCAAGTTTTGAATATATTTTTGCGTTTACATTTTAATGTAACCAAAATAATCGCTGCCATTCAAAATAAAACGAGAAACTCATCTTTAGAATTTGATGTTACAAAAAAAAAGATAATTTTAGTTTACTTCCAAAAAATGAATTAAATATTAATAACATCGCATTTTAAGAAGAAAAGAAAATATGTAAAATTTTATATTATTCTTTATCTTTATAGTAGCTACATTCATTTTTATTTTACTCTGAAGCGCATCACTATTTCTCATTTAATAAAGATTTCGCATTTTGTTCATCGAAAAAAGACAACGAGCACATTTATTCAGTCAACATCTTTCACCTACAATTATGTATTACAAAGACCTTCTTACATAATTCAATAGATGCATTTTTCTTTTCGATTCTGAAGTAAATATTTTATTAGAGAGATATTCATCTTTATATTTCAAGTAACATTACGCGATTGTAATTTTACAATCTAAAATGAGAGGACTATAAATAAATATCTTACAAAAATGCAGCTGTTTTGATCTAATTTTTTTAAGTGTATATCGTGTTTTAACTTCGTTTTTTAAGTATAAACTCAAATATGTCAGATTTCATATTATTCTTTATCTTTAGACTAGCTACATTCATTTTTATTTTACTCTGAAGCGCATCACTATTACTCATTCAATAAAGACATTCGCATTTTGTTCATCGAAAAAAGACAACGAGCACATTTATCCAGTCAATATCTTTCACCAATAATTATGTATCACAAATACATTCTTACATAATTCAATAGATACATTTTCCTTTTCGATTCTGAAGTAAATATTTTATTAGAGAGATATTTATATTTCAAGTAACATTACCCGATTGTAATTTTACAGTCCAAAATGAGAAGACTATAAATAAATACCTTACAAAAATATGCAGCTGTTTTGATTTAATTTTTTGAAGTGTATATCGTGTTTTAACTTCGATTTTTTAAGTGGATATAAAATATGAAAGACAGATTTTATTTCTTGTTCAAAATATCTTATTTAAAATTTCAAAACATGTACGTATACCATTTCTAATGTATTTTATTAGCTCACAGGCTATCAAAGCCTGAGAGCTAATGTTCCCGCCCGTTCTGTATGTATGTATGTATGTACGTATGTACGTAACGCGATAACTATTGATAGAAATAACCGTTTTGCGTCAAACTTTGTTTGTAGGTTCATTGTGATAAGGCACTTCCCTGATTAGTTTTTAGGGTTCATTGGTTAAGTATAAAAGGGGGAGAACGGGGGCTAACCCCCCTTAATTTAGATAAATGGGTTTTTCATGCAGAATTATCTCATTTTCTTCAAATTTTGTATGTAGGTTGATTGTGATAATGCGCTTCTGTGAATAGTTTTGGGGGTTCATTGGTTAAGTATAAAGGGGGAAAGTGTTGGATTAATCCCCCCTAATTTAGATAAATGAGTTTTTCATGCAGAATTATCCGATTTTCTTCAAATTTTGTATATATATTCATTGTAATTAGAGGCTTTCCTGATTAGTTTAAGGGGTTCATTAGTTAACTATGAGGGGGTAAAGGGGGGATGACCCCCCTTAATATATTCTCGATTTCTTTATTTTTCGAGGGGTTAATTTCAAATTCTTTCAAATAAGAGTATAATATTTAATTAGTGTGAATAGCCTGTGAGCTCAATGCCCTCAGTTTAACTGGGCAGTTTTATTTTTATTTTTATTACATTTGAACATAACTGAACGAAACAGTTTTTCGTATTATGAAAATGTATGTATAACTTAATAATTCTGACGTTGTAAAAATACAATGATTTTGTGTTAGTCGCTGAAAAATGTCTTGAATGGTAATAACATCGCAGTTTAATGGTAAGAAAAATATGAAAGATTTATTTGTTGATAGATTATAATATGCAGGGAAACTCGGTAAATAAAAATCTGATTTAGATTAACGTTTCTAATTTATAAATTTAGCCAGAAATACTTTAAAATCTCTGATTTAGATTAGTTACAAAGAGATTAAACGTTTGTCATTTAAAGAAGTCTGGTATAATAAAACTTACTTACCCTTTTTCCATCCACGTGTCTTTGTTTTTAAGTTTTGTATAAAGAAAGTTGATATTATCTTTGACTAGAAAATTATAATAAATATCTTCATAAACTGAAATTATGGCAATGAATTTCATTTTTTATTTAAAAATAAATTAATTACTTTGAAATTTTAAATTTCAAAATAAAGAAAAATGCGTAGTAATGAATATTATTTTTTTTTCAAATGCGGTTTGAAATATACTTCTTACTTAATTTTAAACTACCGAAACTGTACCAGAATTTGTAAAAACTTTTTTGCTCTCATAATGCACGTAAAAGAGGTCTCATTTTCTTTCAAATCTATTGTTGATAAATTTTTGTGGCAATCAATAATTTGAACATTTTAGCAGCAAAATTATTTTGCCCGTGAAAGAGGTAATTGAAGAAATCAAATACATGCCGCAAATTTAATTAATGATGCATCTATATTATCAAATATAACAAAACAAGAGAGAGTTTGTGACTGATTACCATCTAAAAGCTTTTCTTCTTATTTTCCATAACAAATAAAGTTACAAACAATTATCTTCCACTTCAAAATGTGAAGAACATATAAATGAACAATTTTTTTTTTTTTTTTTTTTTTTTTTTTTTTTTTTTTTTTTGTTAACTAGTGTTATTATTCTCGCCAAGATATTTTTATCACACTAACATCTAGAATGTTTATTTCAGTAACTTAAAAAAAAAGATCTTTGATAATTTTTTTAATGAATTTTTGAAGAAGCTGAACTAATACATAAGAGTGTTTAAAGGGTATATTATGAACAATGGTGTTTTATTTTCTTCTTTTACTTTTTTAAAACTAACACTTTCCGGAGCTAACGTCTAGTAGGGCACCATATGTGATATTGAAGAGTTCTGAGTGTGTTTTCGTTGGGACATCTGTTTTTAACTATTCTGCCCTGTGTTGATATTATCAAAAACGTTAGTAGTAGCTTTCTTTTTTATAATTTGTAATATCGGATTCGTGTGAGATCATTGTGAAAGACAACATATCTACGATACCATGAAGCATGCCCAATAATGCGTCGTACCATGAGTAATTTTTATTCTGTTTGTTTCAACCACAAAATCCACCTGTTGAACACAATAGAGATGTATGTGGCATAAGAAGAGTTTATAAACATCTATATGAGTTTCAAACAGAGACCACGGTCAAAAGTATTCTAAGTGATTCAACCGAAATAGATTAACAAATAAATTAATAATTGTAACAATATACTATGTTACGCAATTTATTTTACTCAAAAATGCATAAAATATATAAAGTATAAATATTATATTAAAAAGGTAATAGAAAATCGAAAGAATATTTAATAATCTTAATGATTCTACTGTAAATAAACATTTTATTATTTTAATCAGCTTTGATTTTGAAAATGTGTCCTCAAATAAAATAGGAAACATTACTAAACTTCATAATTTATAAAATAAAAACACATTATGTTTTATTATTCGAATTAAAGGAAATAATATTTGCAAAATTTTAACAATTTTAAATAATATTTGTATGCTTATCATTCAAAATTCAAAAGCGTTTGAAAATGCAATTGAATAGTTTTGAAATATAATGTAACATTAATCATTTCTATGCATGTGTTTGAAGGAAACTGAAAGCTTTGAAATTAGTTGAACAAGAGACATTAAGCTCATGAATTTTAAAATATTGTTAATGCGGAAATAAATTTTGAATTTTGAAAACGTTAGAATTAGTTAGAGTAGCTTAAACTTAAAGTCTGTTTAAAGCAGATATATAAATAATTTTCATACCTTATTTTAATATAAATGCGTTTGTAAGCACATAAATGTATGTCTGTGAGTTTTTATGGATATTTCGCTCACATTGGAAAAGTTACTACAAACACCAGTTCTGATGTAATTAATAATGATTTAAAAAATATACATATTTCAAAAAAAGAGGTTTTAAATGAAATTTAAGTAAACTTACATTTAATTAAGGCAATACCGTAATAATTAATATCCATGTCTCTCGTATGCCACCCCTTCATTTTGTCCTCGGTTGTGGTTTGCAATTAAACCAATTGTTTTTTCTTATTATCTAATTTTCGGTCTTTTTCCCTTTTTTTTATAAAATGAATACAATTCCGGCTTTCCTTGCCGAGAAATATGTTCAGTTTTTCATAAATTGTAAATAATGTCTCAAAGTGTATAATATTCTCTTGGGCGTTTGGATTTTTTCAAATTTTAATTTTCTTTGCTTATAGAAACTGGCAGAATTTGTAAGTTTTCGGATGTTAAATACAGATTACCTGTTATTTTGATGCCTGCATTTCAGGATTGCCTGATTCATGGTAAAGTGTCCAATATTTGGAACGCGAAACTTCAGATATTATTATGAGATACTAGTATACGATTTGAACGCATAAATTTATTATAAAATGGAAAATATTACACTGATCTTATATAGATCAATCTGCGCGGCCTATTTTCTGTGATTGAAGACAATAACACTCTAGAACAGAGGCTCCCAACCAGGGAGCGCTTTCGATGAGCTCCGTTGCCGATTCGGACAAATAAATATATCATTAATGAAAGTAAAGCTTTAATGCTCTTAAAAGTAAATATATTTTTTATGATGCATAATTATCGAAGTTATGTAACTCTGCGCCGAAATTAAAATGCATAATGAAATTTATGATAAATGAAAATTAATTATAATATATAAAAATGTATGTTCTTTATATTATTGAAAATGTTTGTTTTATGTTATTGTAACAACTAAATAATTGTTGTTGAGTCACATGATAATAAATAAATAAATAAATCACACTTCTAATTTATTTAAACTATCTAGTGTTTATAATTTGTTTTCTCAACGTTTAACGAAATTTTAATTAAAATTAATCAATTAATTGATAATTATCATCTGAAAAACTCGTCTCTGCATCCTTTCTAGAATTCTGCTAGATGAGGAAATGTCTGAAAAATGCATTACAAAATTTCATTTTTAGATATATAAACCATGTTAGTTAAATAAAAACGTGTAAACAAAATAATTAATTAATTGAAATTTTAAAAAAAAACTTGAAAATACATTCTGAATGAGAATTTGTCAAGGTAAATGCACATGTTTTTGTAATTTTAGATGTATGATAATTGCGTCTGGTAAATTTTTGAAAAATTCATTCGTAATAATTTGTGCATGTTGGGAAATTCTAAAATTTTAAAACATAATTTCATTGCATGTTTATTTCAGAAATGTTTTGACATATCTTTATTTTGCTTTGCCTAAATTAAATTCTCATTGTATAAAATATTGTCCTACAAAACGATCCAAACTTCTCCCTTGTCAGTTTACCAAGCAATTAATTGACTGATCCGGTCAACATTGGTCCTTTACATCAAGTAAAGAACATTAAAAGTGACAAATTTTTCCCAACGAAAAAAGTTGCTTATTTCGAGCAACTCCTTTTGAAGCCATAGGTTAACATTGTGCCGTCCGAGAGTAGAGTCAGCTTTGACGTTTCGTGTAATACGGCCATTACTATCTACCTCCTTGGTCCTTTACATCAAGTAAAGAACATTAAAAGTGACAAATTTGTCACAACAATAACAGTTGCTTGTTTTGAGCAACTCCTTTTGAAGCCATAGGTTAACATTGTGTCGCCCGAGAGTAGCGTCAACTTTGACGCTTCGTGTAATACGGTCATTACTATCTACCTCCTTGGTCCTTTACATCAAGTAAAGAACATTAAAAGTGACAAATTTGTCACAACAATAACAGTTGCTTGTTTTGAGCAACTCCTTTAGAAGCCACAGGTTAACATTGTGTCGCCCGAGAGTAGCGTCAACTTTGACGCTTCGTGTAATACGGTCATTACTATCTACCTCCTTGGTCCTTTACATCAAATAAAGAACATTAAAAGTGACAAATTTGTCCCAACAATAACAGTTGCTTGTTTTGAGCAACTCCTTTAGAAGCCATAGGTTAACATTCTGTCGCCCGAGAGTAGCGTCAAATTTGACGCTTCGTGTAATACGGTCATTACTATCTACCTCCTTGGTCCTTTACATCAAGTAAAGAACATTAAAAGTGACAAATTTGTCCCAACAATAACAGTTGCTTGTTTCGAGCAACTCCTTTAGAAGCCATAGGTTAACACTGTGTCGCCCGAGAGTAGCGTCAAATTTGACGCTTCGTGTAATAGGACCAATACTATCTACCCTCCATTTCTTCTCGGATGTTACTTACATAAGCCTAAGAAGATCTGCCATTCAAATTTATTCTAAAAAGGCCTCGCATGTAAAACAAAAATTGGGAACAATTGCTCTAGAAAGTCTGATTCGTATTTTGGAATTTTATTTAAAAGTGAATAAGTAAAAATATAATAATAATAATAACGCACTATATTGGAGCACCTAATAGCATCGAAACGAAACAGAAATATAACTGATTTTTGTCACTCGTGTTGTCACAAACGTGACGTAAAAAATTACTGGTTCCTAGCAAACATCACACTGACATGTTTACAGCTAATGAAAGAAGTTAGGCCGCGGCACCCCGATCTCGCATGTTTTATAATTTTCTGCAACAAACGGTAGGTCGATATATGTTCGAAACCAGACTATATTGATCGCGTGACAGCAAACAAGGATGAGAATACCGTGGCTGTCTCTTTTGCTGGAAAGTGTCATTTGTGACAAATTGCAAATGACAAAAACATAAAAAAATAAAAAATCCCTGACGACTCGGCCTACAGTCACAGGTAGACTTCAAAGACGCAGACTGTGGGGCGCCTGTTTGTTGGGAATTGCGGAAAAAATGACATTTTTGCCATGATGCAGCAGTTGGGACCGCCCACTTTGAAATCTAACTTGTTTGCAGGTGGAGCCGGCAGGGATTTTTTTTTTTTTTTTTTGCTATAAGGTTTGGTCCTATAAAACACTTGTCAATATAAAAGTTTTAGATAATAGTAAGAGGATTTATAATAAATCTAAGCGGATTTGATACCTTGTGAAATGACGAAGTTATGAATTTTTTTCTTCTGAAACCCGCCTTTTTCCCCCTTGGGACCATTTTTAATGGTAGCAAAAATCTGCCATAGATAAATTTTCGGCCCTTTTCCTAGAAGTAATAATAACTTTAAACGGATTCGATACGTATTATAATTAAGAAGTTATGGGGTTTTTTTTCTGTTTTCAAAAAGCCTCCCATCCCCCCCCCCCACACTGGTTCGATTTTGCACATTAACGAACTTGACCGAGATTTTATGTATCAGTTTGGAAGAGATTTGTGCAGAATTATCGTGTCCATAAAAAAGTGATATAGATTGATATAAAGTTTTGAACTGGGGGTGGTTTTGAGTTCTGGGAGTCATGATCAGCGTAGATCTGCAAAATTTTTCAAAAATTCCAAATTAGGGGAGAATGTAATAGATAGTATTTCTTACAAAATCTACCTAAAAGCACCTTACGGTGTACTCACAGAGGGCAGGCCAAATGATCAGCACCTGGAAGTCATAATCTGATTTATAAGATAAATCACACTTCGGTCACCGTTGTATATGACACTTGTGATTATTTGTGACGTCAAAGTGATCTCATCTAAACAGGATATATTTTTAATTGCAAATTATATTAGTTTGCAGCAAATTATATATTATACAACCAAAAAATTAAATTAGATTTATTTATTTATAAAAAATTATCAAGTTTATAATCATGATTTTTTTTTTAATCAAAAGATAAAGATTTAAATCTTAGTAATAATTTCAAGCAGTCTTGCCAGATTGGGGACTTTTTTTAATTCAGACCACTTGACAATTTTGACAGTCACCACTGTTTTTTAAACAGTATAATTAGCCTTATTTTTCCGAATTTTTAATGTGTCATTAAATAGGCCGAATATTTATATTTAAAAAAAGTGGTGACAGTCACACAATCTGAATTAAAAGAAAATCCCCAATCTGGCAACACTGATTTCAAGCTACAACATATAGAAGAAAATTTGTCGTAAATAAAGCGAAGTCCGCTGTCATTAATCTTTTTTCTTATTTTTTATCTAATCTTCTTACAGTAAAGCAAGCGGTATTTGATATATGTATACGTTTATTAATTCTTGTATAAAAATACAAAAGTAGGAAAATATAGAAATATTAGTATCTATAAGAAGGGAAATTTCTTTTTCGAAAACATTTCTAGAACAAATGAAAGAGAAATGTATCCAAATCTTTTAGATATAGCAGACTATAATTCAACTGCTTTCTATTTATTTCATGTATCATTTGCTTGTAATAGTCCAGCTGCTTGTTTTAATAGAAAAAATAACATTAGTTACAAATAACAAATTTGTTGTATTGTTCAAGGGAATTTTAAGTACGTTTAAAAAAAAATTGCATCATTAATGTTTTTGTTTTGTATAGGTACAAGATAATATTTTATTACTAAATTATGGAAAACAGATTTTATAATTACATATATTAAATATTTCTTATTATTTTTATGAGATAAATGTATTAATAACTAAAATATTTATCATATATTCTTAAAATTTACATATTAATTAAGTTATCTTAATTAAAATGGTGACAAATGTTTTGATACAAATAATATATTCAAGTAAATTAGTCATTTCTGTTCTTAAAAAACTATAATAGTAATTTAATATAAAAATGAAGGTAAATGTATTATATATTTATTAAACTGATTGAATTACAAACATTCTTACACTGTAAAAACACTCAGAAGCGTTTCGGCACAAGGCGGAAAGGTTACCGGAAATTTATAGTAAACTTTGTGTTCTCCTCAGTTACTTGTTATTTCGGAATCGTTACATGTATTTTCGGAAAAATATTCAAAGCGGTGAATTATTCTGAAGAAGTCAGAAACGTTACATTCCATACCGGAAATGTTTTCGAATAGGTAGTGTAAAATGATGGTTACTGAAAAATTCGGAAATGTTACACTTATTCCGTGTAAAGTTTTAAAATGGAATTCGAAATGAAGTAATATTTGCGCATGCTCATCTACTCCGACCTATTGCACATGTCATTATCACGTGATTTCTATTGTTCTTGAGAGGAAAGACAGCTTAAAACAGATACAGATGCAACGTATTTATATGAGCTGTAAGTATTCTGTTTTATAATTTCTTTTATTTAAGAGAACAATATGCTTTTTTTTAAAGAAGTTAATATTATCAGATTCTATTTTATTGCATATTAATATTACATTTGCAGTTAATCTTTTGTTGTATACACAAAGTTAAATAACTCGTTCGATAGTATCTTTATAATCTGTTCCATGAATCTATAATAAATATTAGATATTTGATTGATGAATAATAATGTAGTACTAGTATTAATGAAGTACAGATAGCACCATATATACGTCTTTAACATCTGTTCGTTTTGAGATCGGTTCCGTTTCATAACTTTTCTAATGATGAAATGTTAGGATTAAAGGATGGAACTCATGAGGCTGCATTTAAAAAAAGAATTATTTATAGATCCATAAATCAAATTTTCAACGTTATTTATTTACAAATATCTGATTCATAAAAACTGAGTGAAAAACGTATAGTATAAGTGAAATTAGGAATTTGTTCTGTCATATAAACGATACATTTCATCATTAGAAAAGTTATGAAACGGAACCGATCTCAAAACGAAAAGATGTTAAAGACGTATATACGGTGCTATCTGTACTTCATTAATACTAGTACTACATTATTATTCATCAATCAAATATCTAATATTTGTTATAGATTCATGGAACAAGAGTATAAAGAAACTATCGAACGAGTTATTTAACTGTGTATACAGCAACTTCTAAACTTGTTGTACTTGTAAACTTGTAGTAGGTAAACTAAAGAAGTTTCCAGACGACTCAACTCTGTTCCTACAAAGGGAAATTTTGAAGCCTCTCTTCAGTAGAAGGACATACTCTCAAATTTGGAGTTATTTTAAAATGACAGAAGTATTTGTCATAGAATTAAGTTTTTTCAAAGTTTATTTCGCCTGCACAAATAACTTTAAAGTGATATCTTGAGTAGCAGTCTAATAATAAAATGGTGAATAATAAAACGAATTCAGAAAAATATATGTTTCACACCAGAAATTACAGAAAGTTTATAATATTGCTAATTCTAGAGTATAATTCATCTACAAGATCATACTTCGTAGGATCATTTCTACAGTATGATTGGCGAGTTCTCTCACCGAACTTCGCAGAAAACCCAACAACAATCGAATGTAATATTATTTTTTTTTTAAGCATATTGATCTCTGAAATAAAAAAATTATAAAACAGAAATACACAAAAACATTTCCAAAACACACAGAAACATTTCCGATGTATACAAAAACATTTTTGATGTATGCAGAAACCTTTCCTATGTATACAAAAACATTTCCGATACATACAGAAACCTTTCCGAAGTATACAAAAGCATTTCCGATATGTGCAGAATCGTTACTGAATATCTGACTGAAATATAAAGAAACGTTTCCGAAATGCACGTAAATGTTTACAAAATATACAGAAACATTTCTGAATATCTGACCGAAATATGCGGAAACTTTGACGAATATCTGACCGAAATATGCGGAAACATAACAGAACCGATGGGCCACATTGCTGCCCCACCAGATAGAGTAACGTTTCCGAGTTTGTTTTTTTTTTTTTTACAGTGTAATACCATCATTAATTACTTGCTTTATATTCAAATATTTTTTATTATCTCTTCGTAAGAAAACATTAGCATTAAACCAATTTTTTAAAGCTCAAATAAAAACAATAGACAGTATAAAATTAGCAGAAATAGTTCTTATGAAAATTTTAATGTCAAGGCGGGGTTGTGTATTTTTTTTTCATATTTTGACTATGTATTAAAGCATGAGTTGTTTTCATATTTGCACATCAGTATTTAATTCCATTGAGTTATATTACACCATAAAAAATTTGTTTATTTTTTTAAAAAAAAGCTATCGCAAAAAAATGTCATTCTAAATCCAGACTGTCGGTAAATTATTTTATTTTACGAGAAAAAAGTTCTCTATGTTTTGCGAACTTTCTATTATTCCAATAGATACTGTCAATAAAAAAAAATGTCTGTAGATTTACTTTTGTAAAATATACAGTTTCGTACTGGTGTCCTAGTTAACTTTTTTTTTTACGCAATGGATTTCTTTTTTTGTACAATGTGCACATAGAAATACCGTAGTTCTACCACTTATCCGTTTTTTAAACGCCGAAATTTCTGAATAAAATAATTTGTGGTAGGTTTTTACAACATTTTCAACAAAAATAACGTTCAGTGTAGGTTTCTACAAAGTTTGCAAGAGAAATCTAAAAGAAATATATATATTATTTTGGAAAATTTTGGTATTCAAAAACGGACCAAGTGGGAACCTTAATGCAGAAGTTCATTATGAGTAGTTTTATTTCACAAAAGAAAATTGAATTTCTTATGATACCCCAACATATCCCGAGAAATGTTTCGAAAAAATATATATATCGTAATTATCGTCATAAAAATTACAGATACACACACACAATTATTAAAGCCTTTACAAAGCCTTAAAACAAAATAACACAGAATATAAATTATAAGAAATATAATGCTATTTTATTTCTTTGAAGTAGAAGTGGTATAGTAGATACGATAGTACCTGTGCACACGGGACAGTCAGCTATGTGGAGATTCACCTTAGCAAGAGAATAATCAAAATAAAAAATAATAACATTAATATCCATATGTGTTTACCATGGCATTCTTAAACTACATTGAGCATTCTGTAGAAAAAAAAACACAGAAGTGTTAATAATAACATTTTAATCTTTTTTATATATTTCTTAAAACTAACTGAATCCTATTCAATGCAGTTTGAAAGTGGTAACAAAATCGTAAAGCAACTAACTATACATGCGTCATTAAAAAAAGACACTTGAATTTTTTTGTTTAGAAATAGATAAAATTACACTTGTTAATTTTTTTAATTAAACTAACCAATTTGCTCAAATCTTTAAAACATATCAAGTGTTGACATAATCATATTTTTTATTATTTTAAGAAATACAGTGAAGTTTGAAACGTTATATATAATAACAGAAGCGGTGTAATACGCCCGAGAAATAGTAAATCTGAATTTTTAATTACGTTAATTTTTCATTTACAATCCTAACAAGAGGTAAAACCAAGAGAGTGAAAAAGTACCCAGGACAGGATTCGAACCTACCTCGGTCATTGATTCAGCGAACCAACGCGCTGCCAACTGAGCTACCGGGACAATACACAAGCACCTCTCACACTTATATATTGGTAAGGCCACAATCACAACACCTGATGGGATAGGTTCATGAACCACAACCACTATTGCAAACATGAGACGAAATTAATCCAGCATCTATTAATATATATATTATAATAGAAACGATGTAATACAAAACCTTCTAGCTAAATCTTTGATAATGAGATGCATAATTAGAAAGTTTGGTAAATTAAAGCTGATATCCTTTAACCCTAAAACCCTTAATTGAATGAATTGAACTCTAGCGATAGAATAAAATTTCTTCTTTTTTTAATAGTTAAATTGGCATTATTTTAAGTTATTTTGCTTTAATTTAAAATTAATGCTCGGCAAATCATGTGTTGAGGAAATTTTCTGAAGTGCTTAAGTACAACGTTTCTATGTACAACACTTTATTTTTAGTTTTTCACTTTAATTTGAAAAGTAGTGTCACGTTAGAAACTTTATTAATTATAAATGCTCCCGGATTAACGAAAAGTCTAAAAAGAACTCATTATTTTTAATAATATTATATTACATAAAGGCAAAATACGCAAATTACGAGTTCAGAGTAATTGATTGTTGATATTTTTAGAATAGATAGGAATTCAAGTGCCATTGTGAAGTCACATTATCATCATATTGATGACGCAATGTAATTTTTTGAATTGCAGTGACACCCGTGTAGATGCGACTTTGCAGAAACATGCTGTGACGTCGATTTGTCCTTTATGATCTCATTTGTAACACAAATGCAAAATACATACTGCTTTATATCTCCTAATGCTTGAGGAAAAACTTTTGGCATAAAATAATATTTGGAATCACATATTTCCATCATTGCTTTTCAAAACCAATTTATCTTTATATAAAATAAATTCTACCAAGATTAACAAAAACTAAACTAGTCGTTGGGGGCCACCATAATACGTACCCATCATGGATATGCATAATATAAAATATGAAAGTAAAACATGAGTAAACTATTTATAAAATACATTGCAATTCGAATAAAATCGTGGCTTGATGACGTCATAAACTTTAAATGCTCTATTACTCCAAAATTGATAATCATATTAACTAACGGTTTACTGCTTCCAATTAAACATCTCATTTCCAATTAAAATATATCTTTGAATTGAAGTTTGAATGAAATACAGGGTCAGGAAAAATCGAAGAGTGTGGAAAATAGGATTACAAATATCTCGGAAACTCATTATCTGATCGACTTCATTCTTTATACAAAATGTAGGTTTTTTATTGTCTTTTATACATTCTCCTTAGAATAAACAATTTCGAAAAATTTTATGTAACTTTTATCGGAACGAATGAAACGAGAGTCCTAAAAAAATAGTTCCGGTTATTCGAGAGTACTCAAATTCAATGAGCTTCTTTCCATTATTACATACGAAGTACACACCAAATTTCAAGTCTCTATCTCGATTTGTTCGGGAGATAGAGCGTTTACAAACACACAGACAGACAGACGGACGACAATTTTGTTTTTCTAAAAATATGTTTTTCGGAATCTCCACTGTCTGAAAAGTGTAACTCAGTCAAAAAATTTGTTTCTATTTTCAAAACGATTACAAGACTTCCCTATACTACGTATGAGGGGTAAGTAATAATGAATATTTTAAATGAATTTTCATTTAATCACTTTAAATATTTCTGCTTCAAATGAATACGTTGAATATAGATGTTAACTTATAAAAAATAAATCATATATTTTTTAAACCTTTCATTTATTGTACTCAAATTGGTTACATTAACTACAAATATACATTAATACAGCATTAGATAAAATTTTAAATTTTAGGTAAATTTTATTTTCGTAACCCATAAAGAAAATAGTGAGTATGTATTATAATCGCAACAAAGAATATTTATTGCTTTTCAGATTTACAGAGAAAAAAACTTTTTATAATATCTGAAGAACAAAAACTCAAATAAATCAAATAGAAAATTATTTACAAATACTGAAAACAGTTTATAGGTAGAGCAGATTATTTATAATGAAATTTATAAAACGAGTTTCTCTTTGAACTGCAGGAGCATATTTAAATGATATTTTCATTTGCATTAAAAACTGCAGTTGCTCCATATGAATAAATATCGAGTGATAACAGAAGTTTAGCAACAACATAAAAAAAAAAACTTTAAATTGCATTCATTTTTCATTTGTAGGAAAGTTTCATATGGTCCACAATGCCATATTTCATACAACAATTTTTAATATTAATTAGCTAAATATTTTGTAACTTTAGCTGGAAAAGCACAAATTTTGCTTTAAAACACTAATAAAATTATGTTAAAAAGTATATAAAATAAAATAAAATAAGTTTGTTTATTAAAAAAATAAAAAAAAAATAGTTGGGAGTACATTCTTAGAGATTTATTTTACTTTGTAAAAATATGCTTTTTGCTACATTTTGCTATTTTGTACAAAAAAATATACAAAAATTATTTTTGAAAAATGATTGTTTGTTTAAAAATTTAAATAGTATAAAATATTTTCTTGGAGATTTATTTTGCTTTTTAATTTATTATGTATCATAAAATAGTTTTAATTCTAACAAAATATATATTGCAGAATTTGAAAATGATACTCAAATTAATTATACATGGATGTTGATATATTAATTAGAAACATGCATCAATGCAATATTAGATAATATTTTAAGTTTCATATGGGTTCTAATTTCATATGACATAACAAAAATATTCACATTTTTATCAAACAAAATAAATATATATATTTCAAACGATTTCAAACTTTCTCTGGAAAATAAATATCATATAAATCAAATAAAAAATGTTTATAAATATTAAAGTTTTATAGGTAGTATAGGATTTCTAAAGGAATATAAAAAACAATTAGCCTTGAATATCATCTGCACATTTATAAAATATATGCATTTGCATTTAAAAAAAAACTGCAATAACTCCAATAGATTAAATGAAATAAGATACGCAATTTTGAAATAATCGTCTAAGAGCACAATCATATTTCTTTAGATGGAATATTCTTATTTTTTCAAGCAAATTTGAAACTGGTTATTTTAAAATATTATTGAAATTTCAAAAATGAAATATACACCGTACTGCATCAAAATAAATATTCTTAATTATAACCTTTATACTTAGAAGAATTTGATAACAGGAAAAATATTTTAATTTAAAATATGTGTAAAGAATCAGTGTGTTTCAGTCAGCTAAATGCAAGTTTGATGTGAATATTTTTACAGTTTCCTAATACTGACACTTGTGTAGCATTATTTTCAATGTTGTGACTATATTTAACTGAAATTGAATATTTACTAATAAACTGCAAATAAAGAAAAGATATTAATTATTCATATATGTGGCGTCTTATATATATATGTGGCGTATCATATACGTGGCGTTATTTCTATGCGTTTAACCTTTTGATTACGGGTCACAACTGGCGACTATATTCAGATTCAATCGTACCACAAATTATACAAAAATTTCCTTGTGGTAGATATCTCATGAAAATATCCGAGTATAAATGTATGACAGTACGATTTTTTTATATGTTACGAACTAAATAAAAAGTCACTGGGACAATCAAAAGGTTAATTCTAGAGCAATTTTTAATCAGAAAAAAATAAGAAAGATATCTAAACTGACTTAATGGTGCCATATAAATATCCAATAAGGACAGAGAAGCAACAGAAAACAAATCATTTTATTGTGTTTCAAAAATTTTCTACTTCACACATGATGACACTTTGCATCCGGCAGATGGTGGATAGCACTGAACATTAAAATGTTTTACTTTCTGTTGCTTCTCTGCCTTTTATTCGTTGTTTTTACTTTTCTTCTTAGTCTGTCTAGCGCCGGCGATTTTCGTGCTAAAAGGTACCGTTCCAACGTTTCTTACGGTTTTTCACTATCAAGATCACATTCCAATAAAAAAAAATAGGTGTTGCAATTTAAAATTTTCGAAAATTTGCCACTGTAACCACAATTGTTAGAATTTAACTGTTGTTTTACATATGATTCTTGAGCGCATACTTCAAAATACTTTAAATCAAAATTTCATTCAGTTTCAGAGAACGGTATGATAGTTAGGGGCTTATATATCGGGATAGTTTTTTTTTAATCAGTCGGTATACGATCTGTATGCAAGACAAATTATGATTTAAACAATGTTTCAAAACTATATCATTCCAATACAATATTAGTTTAAAAGTATGACTAAATAAAACATTATTATACCCCTAAAGCAGCTGTTTCCAGTATGTGCTTTATGGCATCTCATATTCCTTAGCTAAAACAAACGATTGGTAATTTATTAAACAATTGCATGAAATTTAATAAAGTTTTTAGGCATTAAGGTAAAAATCTATATTATAAAGCAAAAAGATATCGGTGATTAACGCTGATGTTTTAATGAAACGCTAAGTTTTTTAATGAAACATATTAAAATCTCATATCTCTGAGGGGAAAAAATACTGTAAAGACTGAATCAACCGGCATGTACGGAAAATCTGATTGCTGAAGGCTTCAAATGTCCGGACGGTTGAATGGTACAATATCTATATCTGATGAAGGGGACATCGATAAAATAGTGAAGGAGGAAAACAATTTTTGCCTTATTTACTACTGAATTTATGTCAAATTATTAGGATTTTTTTACTTTAAAATTTACATTTGATAAACTCATTTTTGCCAAATTAAGAATAAAAGTTTAATATATATATATATATATATATATATATATATATATAATATATAATATATATGTTTCAATACAGTTTCTAACTTTATTTCTTAATATTGGAGGTAAGAAAGAGAAACAAAATACCGCTTGTGTTCATTTCTAAAATAACTTTTTTGTACAAAAAAAAAAAAAAAAAAAAAAAAAAAAAAAAAAATGTTGCCAGATTAAATAGCTTGGTCGCCAGATAAAAAAAAAAGTTCGACCTGGTGATCGCATTTGTCAAGCCCTGCTTTATACAGTGATAAAGATCACAAAGAGTTATTAACCCTTAATTGCACAGTGATGTAAAATTTCCATCACTTTTTATTTAACTTTTAATAAATAAATCAACTTCTTCGCCACCACTATATTTATATAGAAATATTAATCGAGTAAATTTCCCGTGAACTATGTTGCTGAACAAACTTAAAAATCTATCTTAAAATTTCTGGTGTCTAATATTTAATATATGTCTAAAAAAAACACAATTGTAAAAGAAAAACTCATGCAAAGAAGGGTTAATATTTAATTACACAATTTTAACAACTTTCAAAGAAACGTTCTACAATTACCACCACTTTTTCATACTGTAAGAAATGCACTTTATTAAGCTAAATTTAACTTACAGAATAAGTTGTGAATTTCTTTCTGTTTGTGGTCTTTTCTTGAAACATTATTCTACATTTATTAGGAAAATAACATTTTGTCATGCAATCTAACAAAAAAATTCTCTAACAACGAAATAAAACTCTTTATATTTGTCATAGTTGACGCATAGGTAAAAATATTATCTGTCGACATTCATTGCATTAATATTAATTTATATTTATGAAATGGTGTTTCATTTCTAGTTATTTGTTTTTTGTTATTCTTTTCTCATGCAGAAATGTTTGAAAAAAAAAGTCATACAGATAACACGCAATATATCAAACATTTAATAACACGAAAAAAGTCAAAAAACCTTATTGATGCTTAATCATAAAGCTTGACATCCTTCGAAGAAACTTTCTGCATTTATTTTTCGCACCATTTTATCATACGCTCTTTGTTAATCTAGATTCAACTTTCGAAACAAGTTGCCAATTTATTTCCATTTGTAGGCTTTTCTTGCGTCAGTCTAGGCCAATAGCTAGGTCACTTTCGTCACTAATTGTAGACTTTTTTAAAAGACGGTCATTTTGTAATATCCGTGTTTATATGTGTAAAAAGAAATCTGCTATATTTGCTATTGTTGTTTAGAAACTAAAATGTTTAAAATTCGACAATCATTGCTTATATGACAATTTATTTTTATGATTTTTTTTCGATATTTTACATAAATAAAAAGTAAATAAATAAGTATCTTTTAAGGAAAATCAAGCGTTCATATGTAACATACATATTTTCAATTTAAAATATTTCTAAAACTGCTTTTAATTCATAAAAAGTATTGTTTAATACTTGAAACAACTACACGTTTTTTATTAAATAAATGATGTTAGTATACTGGTAAGAGATTAATAAATATTTAAAATACAGTCGTCACTCGCTATATTAGTGCCTCGGTATAGTGCTAAATCGGTTGTACCACCCTTTTTTCGTGTCAGTAAAATTAAAGTTTTACTTTAACCCATTTTTTAGTAATTTATTATAGGTATTGATTGCTATATGTATGGGTATCGTTAATTTTAATTAAAAAAATATAACCTCAGTATAAATTAACGCATTCAAGAACAACATGGAATGCATACTTGTAATTATATTCTTTCTAAATTTCTAAATGATCTCTCTTATACATAGCATTTGGTTATATCACGCTTTTTAGGTTTTCGTTCCATCTCACGAAAGCCTATTACTCCCGCTTCGTTGTCTGTCCTTCACGGAACCGGTTCGCAGAACCTATGTAACTTACAGTCATGAAATTGTGTGTACTTATAGCTAAATTCCTATTATGAAGCTGAAAATCATAAAATTAAATAAATCGTATTATTGTAATATATATAGAGAAAAAAACAAAATTCTAACAGCCTTTTCCTATTAAATTTGAACATTTTTCGTTATAGCAGTTGCCAACAATTAAAATCTACAATAAAATTATTCCTAGAATAATCAATTTTCTATTGAAAGATTTCCGTATGAAAAATGAAAATGAAATAAAAAGTTTCACCAATTGAAAAAAAAAGATTAATATGACGTCATATTGGTAATAAAACGGAAATTTTCAAATATTTCTAAAAAATACAAGGAGTATGAGTATGTGTAAATCCAGAAAGCAGCTTAATAGGATGTCATTAGCGAAATTAAAAAGAAAACGAATCTGGCGCCTAACATGTTGAAGGTCTCTATACAACAAGTTTAATTTTGAAATTGATTTTTTTTTATATCGCATTTAGTCCACATGACAGATATTATTATGACAGAGTATAATAGCGGGCTTTGCCCGAAATCGGACTGGTTCAGATTTTCGAAAAAACGAGAAAAATAGACCGGTGAATTTTTATTTTATAAAAAACGTGATTTTTTTTTTAATTTTTTTTTTTATTATTATTATTGGAAAATGAAATTTATTTGGATTTATTAAAGAAAGTATAAAGTGCTTTGAGAGGAATATTAAACGAAACTCTTTGTGCGATCTTCGATCAAATTTACCCACTTGTTTCTCTTATTTTATGTAATCAGCTGTACCTTCTGTAAATATTAAATTAATATAAACATTAAATTATGCGCAGTATTAAAATAATTTAAAAGTACTTGAAAACAATACTCTTCTCATAAAAATATTTGATTTGGGTATTTTGATAATAATTTTGCTATTTTTCTTAAATAAATAATCAATTAAATGTTTCTTGTTAATACTTTTGAGAGGGAACCCTTTATGCGATCTTCGATCAGACTTACTCACTTGTTTCTTTTATCTTCCAGTATGCGCGATATAAACGAGGGGATACTGTAATGCAGGGCTGCCCAAAAAGATTTTCCTGGCGCCCTTTTGAAGGATTTGAACGTTTTCTGTTACTAGCCTGTTTAAAAAATAGAACTCCATTTTAAAGGATGTTTTCTTTAAAATAATTAATATTTAAATCACCTATGCTGGGTTTAATTCGTCTTATGCATGCCACTGAAGATGTGTGCTCATGGTTGACTTTCCATCTTGAGCTGCGAAGTAGCAGCCTTGCCAAGGCTGCTACTTTAGGCTGGACCCCTAAAGTGTACCACTGTGAGATGCATTCGCATCGTATACGATGTGGTGTGTGTATCGTTATTAATACTGTGAGATAACATTGTCGCATGATTTGAATTACGTGAATAATGGCGTTCTTCATTGGTTGCCAATAGCTGAGGTGTTCCCCTGCTTACTGAAAGGTAGGACAGGTCTTATGTAATGCATTCAACTGCCATATAATTTTCTTTTCAACTGTATTCAGTTTGAATGTATGTTGAATAAGCCATTTCTGATTAAAATCTACTTTCGTTTCTCTTAAAATTATTATTGCATTCGTTTTATACCAATGTATCAAATATAATATATATATATATATATATATATATATATATATATATATATATATATATATATATATATATATATATATATATATATATATATATATATATATATATATATATATATATATATATATATATATATATAATATATATATATGTATATACTAACTTACAATAATAACTTACAATGATATTCAACCAAAACTATTTTTATTTCTCAACATATTCTCCACCAATATTTATGTCCTTATATCACCGTTTTATCAGTACCCCAACACCAGATGCATAAAATTCTTTGGGTTGCTGTCTCAGCCACATTAAGACTTCAAGTTGAACCTTTTCATCATCTGTGAACATCGTCTTGCAACTTCTTCAACATCCACCGTACAGCTTCGGCTTAGCCTTAAACGATTTTCATCTGTTAATCCACTAAAAAACCATCTTGAAAGCAAGATGATGTTCACAGATGATGAAAAGGTTCAACTTGAAGTCCTAATTGGCTTATACAGCAACCCAAAGAATGTTATGCAGCTGGTGTTACGGCACTGATAAAACGGTGATATAAGTACATAAATATTGGTGAAGAATATGTTGAGAAATAAAAATAGTTTTGAAGTGAATATCATTATAAGTTATTATTTAATTATCTTTTGTGACTTCCTGAATGACTTTCCCTTGTATAAACGTCGAAAACATTTATTAGTACTAAATCATACAGTTCGATAACTTCCGTATAAACCTTTTACATTTATATTAATCTTCCACCTTTTTAATTCTACAAAATATGCACCTTATTAAGCTGAGATCATCTACTTTCTCAATATATATTTTTTGCGGTCTGTCGTTTTGACAGCATTTTACATTTATTAGAAAACTGTCATTTTACCATGTCTGTATGCATTTTTTAACCCTTTCCGGCGAGGAGTAAGTCTGTTTGTAAAATGGTGAAATAATGGACTGACACCAGATTTTGCAAACGAATTCTTTAGATAATAAAAACTTGCTTATTGTCCGGTATTTAATAAAAGGGAAATTTTTAATTAAATATTCTTGGTGCCATTTGTCAGTTTTGGAATTAAAATTAGGTGTCCTTTTCTGTGGACACCGCCCGTTAAAGGGTTAAAACCAAACTAATATGTTTAATTAACCATGAAACGTAATTTCTTGATATTTGAAATTGTTGGTGCAGAATTAAGAATATTAATTACCGACATCCATTGCATCAACAATAATTCACGAGCGTTTAATTGCGAGACTATTGCACGGCGATCTTTGAGATTATTTGTTGATACTACGTCTTTTCATTAATTTTTAATTAACTAAAATTTTTTATCAAACAATGTATTTTAATGGAATGTGCGTCTACTATGTCAAAATCCTGTTCAAAAATATTTCGTATCTTACCTCATTCGACGATGTTCCTTTTTATATTTATAGAAATAGAGACGTTGTCATTCGAAACAATACATAATTAGCATAAATAAATGACCGTATTTTAACCCTCTAAGCGTGTGGAACGTAATATTCCGTTCACTAAGCTCCAGGTTTCACTGCAATATATGCAATGTTTAAGATAATATAATTCCATTAGATTTAATGAATTTTCAAAATATTGAAATGATTAATACTCTCAAGGGTTACATTCATATTTGTAATTAAGTGTTATTTATAATGCTGAAATAATCATATTTTTTTAGCATTTAAAACAAAATTCAGAGAAAATAGCATTACAATTTTACCCTTTTTCAAAACGCTCAGAGGGTTAAAAAAATATATTTTGAAAATTATTGCACATACTATAATAAGTGATATATCAAAATAAAGAAAAAAATTCCAAGTTTGGCTTCGCTGAAAGCTTTATTGTGAGTGTGGGTAATGATAATTTACCCTTATTTGATGACCACCAAAATTCTCGGATTTTACGACACGGGATTTATTTTTGTGGGGTTACATAAAATATCTTCTCTTTAGTCCGCCTATTATCTTTTTTAATGTTATTTTTTGGTAACTTTTAAAACTAAATTTATGGTCTCTGGAAGGAGTCTTTTTTTTTTTTTTTTTTTTTTTTTTTTTTTGGGGTTCGACCCTCGGTAAGTTTTCGTCTGTCATTTTTTTTTATCTAATGGAATTTTTTTATTTACTTTTTTTAAATTTTTGTTATACTTCTATTTCATTAATATTTTTGTAAATATTTTTATTTCATTTTTAACTTTTTTAATTTCTCACGGCTTCCTTTTGTCTCGCAAGTCAATTACCTTTGACCTGAAAGTTCAGTTGGTACGCAACTAGGTATTGCATGCTGCTACCTACACTGTTCCATTGTTTTATCAAATATCTTGTTTATGAACTATCATTGGCGAAAACACTCAAAGAACTTAAAAAACATATGAGTATGCTGAATTAAGAACCGCTAACAGTGTAAAAACTGCAAATTGTGGGGAACAAAGTTGATTACAGATTAGATGTTTGTCGTATTAAGAAAAGTGTACACGTCAAACATGTGTAACTGAAAAAAAACTTGGAATGTTTTTATTATTATTATTATTATTACCACTTCATTACTAGATGTGTAATAGTTTTGAAAATACGAGGATTGTAAATTAAATAGTGGCAACTTAACCTTCAAACTCGCAGAAGGGTGGGCATGCGCAAATAGGATATGGAAGAGGTGAGGTGGCGCTGTTGTCGATGTGTAGAGTGCAAAAAACAGTCGATCTGCTTAGAAGGGTAGTTGTTGTGTGGCGTTAAAGTGAGGAGTTTCGTTTCCATCGCTCTAAAGCATGTTTTCAAAAGGTGATCAGCGGTCGTGGCTTAAAATCGACGTTTCCCGTGGCAAAAATGCAACAGAATGCTATCGACGATTAGTGGAAGCCTGTGGCGCAAATGCTTTACTGTATAGGACAGTAGCACGATGGGTTCAAGCATTTCGTTTGGGTCGGAATGAGACTGCGAATTTGCAACGCACAGGTCGGCCCTCCATTCCTCAAGTGCAGATTGACATCCTGAGTGGTCTCCTTACCATAGACCGCCGATGGACTGTCCGAGAATTATCCTTAGAGGTTGTTCCGAGTCATCTGTACTCCACGCAATAGGGCGCTCGGTGGCTCACATCAACAATCAACACCTTGCCACTGGTCTACAACGGCTTCCCGACATTTGGCAAAAGGTTATAAGCTTTGCTGGTGATGACATAGAAGGAATGTAATGCAATTGCACTTGTAAGTTCATTAAAAATTGATTTATACCTATGTTGCCATTACTTAATTTACAGCCCTCGTATAAATTTTTATATCCGGTCATTCATTTACGCTAACCTTGTACGTATGATATTATGATATATTATGTTATATTACTTATTTTGTTTTAAGTTTTATATGGAGAAAATTTAGAAAAGAAAACAAAGAAAAATCACAACATATGCTGCCTTTAGCAATGCGTAAAAGTCGAAAATATTTCATAAATTTTGACTACTACCAAAAAATATTTTGTCTCGACTTTTTCATACTACACAAATGCATTTTTAAGGATAATTCCACCTGTAGAAGAATATGTAAATTTATTTACAGTTTTCTAAAGTTTTCTTTATTTTATATCATTTTATGTCAGGATTTTGATTTTACTACAAGAAAGTTGTGTATGTAATCATGCCTGTAACTTGTTTTTAAAATCAAAATAGAAAATCTAACTTTAGTTGCAAAAGCAATCCTTTGTATCTGATTGTTGCTGTGAGCTAAAAATGTTATACATCGACATTCATTCATTTTATGTGTGAAATATGACCCAATGAATTTATTGTGATGAAAACTGTGATGATTGTTATTTTTTTCAAATTTTATGGCTGGAAATTTTTAAAGTTGAGCAAAGTAATATTTTTTTCTGAGAAAAACTCTGCATAACATTATTTAACTTCCTGATAATGGGCCAGGACTGGCGACTATTGTTGTACTCCATTATTATCACATTAAAAAAAAAAAAAAAAAACTTTGTGGTAGATATTTCTTGAAAATATTCTACTATAAGTGTATGCTAAAGATTATTTTTCAAAAAGTGGTACGAATAGAATAAAAGAAAAGTCCTTCCGGCCTGTACCAGGAAGAAAAGGTAGCTTTCCTATATCTTCATTTTAAAATTTTAGCTACCGTAATTTCCGGCGTATAATCCGCAGCTCAAAGAGTCGTTTTTCGACCCAGAAATTTTATTCAATAATTGTAGTTAAATATTTACAGCGATCTTTTAAGTTACATTTTATAAAATAATATTTCTGGGTCGAAAAACGACTCTTTGAGCTGCGGATTATACGCCGGAAATTACGGTAATGTTACTCGAAACAGCAAGCTAACATGCAAAGAACCCGATTACAGAAAATTAATTAATATTGATTTTGAGTAAAAATTCGCCAAACTAGTCAGGTATAGCCAAATTAGCTTCATTTATGGAGACTTATTTTCGGTTTTCAAATTTGTCGATATCTTGCCAAGTGACGCCAAGCTTGGCGAGAATTTGACGCAAACGGATAAGAATATATAGTTTTATGCGCATGATTGGAAGAATGATTATATGACAATGAAAGATAATAATTTGCAAGAAATCAAGTTCTCTAAAACTCATAAATTAATCCCTGATTTTTTGTAATCTGCTGTCTTGTTTCAAAATTTCAGCCATCCAAGAATTTCAAACTGCTATATCTCAGCCATCTTTTAAGATAGAGTCAAAACAAATGCTCCGGAATCCATGTATCAAGGCCTAACACTTTAGCAAAAAAATAAATTGGAATTTCGAATTTTCTTGTATATATATTTTTTAGTTTTAAATCTTTTAGTAGCCACCATTTTGAAACAAGATGGCGAACCAAGTTGGCCAACGAACTCGGTTGAGATATTAGTGAGCCTAATGCACATGACGAGTTTCATCCAAATCGGTTCATAAATACGACTGCTAGTGTATGACAAAGATCAGATATGTAAGATATATATATATATATATATATATATATATATGTCAACATTTGAACGGAGGGTGGTTTTGGGGTTTGGGGTGATGGGAATAACGATTATTTTGATTATTCGAATGAATCATTCGGGCATGCGCAGAAGCATATTTGTCAAACTTCAAATTTTTGTTTAATTCAATTACTACCAGAAATTTTGAAAAAAACGTTTCTGCAGAAAAAAAAGAAGTTTGACGATATGCTGCTGTGCATGCCCGAATGGTTCATTCGAATAATCAAAATAATCGTTATGCCCATCACTAGTTATGATAGGTGAAAATATACCGAAATTTTCCGGAGTTGCTTTTCTCCGAATGGCTGCAATAGGTAGCTTTTTACTTTTTGTAATGAAAGCTAACGCTGCCCCAAAAGCGTAATCAAAAGGTCAGTGACAACAACAATTTGTGTGTGCTGGAATGAAACTCAATATATTGCAAAGAAATTCGTAAGAAACACATAATAAGAAAGTGAGAAATGCAAAACGCGTTTCGAAAGAAGTCTGTTAAAAAGAGATGATATAACTTTCACAACAAGAGCAACGTACGGTGTTCCAACCGCGTAATCAAGAGGTTAATGCCACCAACAATTTGTGTGTTCTGGAATGAAACTCAATATAATGCAAAGAAATTCATAAAAACACATATTAAGAAGTGGGAAATGCAAAACGCGTTTCGAAAGAAGTCTGTTAAAAAAACATGATACAGCTTTGACAATAAGAACAAGATCAATACAAAATAAAGAATTTATTTAAAAGGCCATAAGAATCATGAGAATTAAAAAAGCGCAACGGGTTTCTTGAAAAACTGACTTTTGTTCATTAGGAGGCAAAATGTAAGTTCTATATAGCTGAAAGTAAGAGCAAGACAACAAACTTGATAATGTAAATGTCCTAATCATTGATCAATCTTACTCTGCATCTCAAAGTGACAGTATGTCTGTTTTCGCATGAATTTCTTGTGAAACGCGTTGTAATTTTTTCATTTTTATGGTGTTTTTCAAAAGTTCTTTATATATAATACATTCAAGAAATTTATATAGGGCCTCCATTAACCAATTTGCATCATTAATGTGAATTTCAAGATTTTTTCTTTTTATTCAGTAAAAATAATTTTTACATTATGTAATCACGAAACATCTATCATTAAATAAATGAAAAATTAATATTTAGAATTTCTGGTTTGAATTCGGAATTTCTGAATAAGAAACGAAATGCCTGAATTGACGCATAAATATGCGCTAATGATGCAAATGGGTTAATCTGGTAACCTCATTGTTATTGCCGCCATATGGCTAAATTGATACAAAGTCAAAAAAAGCAAGCCTCATAAGAAATTTGTAAATTTAAATTAAATTATCACATTTGAAGGAAATAAATATGTAACGGAAAGAAAATTCGATAAATGCTAATATAGATAAACATATTACTAAAAAATAATTAAAATGACAACGAAATTGAATTTATTTTCTACATGCCTGTTATTGAAATTAACAGACTCCCTGGTGGTGCCCTATAACCGTGTTCAAATAACTTCTTTTTTTCACATCAATATCATTTATTTCACTTTCGTCGTACATTGGAAAATGCAAACAGAAAAGAAATTTAATGCATTTGAAAATCCCTCTTTCGATTAATTTGTGTGTTATTAGATATTTTGCTTAATATACATTGGTATAGCGTGAATGTTTGTACTTGAAAATTCAATGCAGATGGGAAAATAATCCATTCAGTAAAAAATTATTTAGAATCGGATTTTTTCTTTAATACTAAAGATGCACGTGTTTCTTACGAGATTAAAACCACTTTGTGCATTTGCGTATTATAAATGCCAGATGTCATAAATATTTGCATTGTAACGTATTTCGCTGGGTGAGGGGGATAAGGAAGTTTTATATTTGAAGTCATAAATAGTTGCATTCCGTTTTGCGTGTAATTATGCATTATTCTGAAAATTCCATAGTATTCCCTTAAGGTTCCTACATTGGAATTAAATCCAGATGAAATTTCATGTACTTCCATTCATCAATAGCTTATTTTCTTAATCGGATCTTCATATTAAATGTAATGATATTTTATCATCCGCTGAACCATTATTATAACCATTTTGTACACTGATTTAACATACATATCAGAAGTCATACGTAATTATTCTATGTGTCTTTTTTCTGAACATTCTTTCTTTTTTTATTTACACAAATAACTGTTTCAAAGATTATAGAACCGACTTCAGTTTCTTTTTTTACTATTGCTACTTCTATACCATTATGGCAGTAGTCAGTGATTCTCAACATGTGTCCCACACTCCGCATTTAGGTCACCGAACTTTTATGTGAGACCTACATACAATCATAAATCAGTATTTAAGAAATTTTGAGATGTCCATAAAAAGCATTTATGACATTCAGTCTAATTTTACATATGCTTATGGAAATATAGAATCTTCCTTGTTATTTATAACGAATTAAAAATTATGTTAAAACATCCTAAATGTTAATTGTTCAGGCAAAACTTCTTACAGTCCTGTTTACAGTCATGTTATGTTACAGTCATGTGTATTTTTTAAATCTTCAACACTAATAAAACATTTACAATTAATTACATTTTCACAATTTTTAAAAGATAAAAGGGTTTTGCACTTAGAAAGAGTCAGATTTATTAGAAACTTCCTGATTTTTAGAGTTCCGTTCATCTGACGAAACCCTATTCGTCTCACTCCTTTGTCTGTCTGTCCGTCACACAGTTCGTACCCGGAAACTGCGTAGGTCAGAAACTTGAAGTTTTGCATACATATACCTTCTGTCACACGGCAAATCATAAAATTTTGAAAAGGTCTTACACTATTTTAATTAAACGAATTAGTTTAATGACATCCGACCATTTCTGACGCTGTACAAACTGTAAGGGTAACCATACAGCATACTCCCGCTCTTGCCCAAACTGGATTCGTGAGAAAGAAATTCTTGCGGTCAAAATCACTCAAAACTTTCTTATCCTGAAGCTTGAAAACTTGTTAAATCCAGAACACCATCTGTAGGAGTTTCTTATTCTAGTTTACTCAAGTGACAATCAAAATCTTTAAGACATATAAGCACCCAAACTGAATTCTCTTTACTACCAAATGATTATTCTATTACACTAACCAGCACTATAAAGAAAAAACCCGTAGTATGTATTTATCCGCTAGATTAAGACCTATGCCTGCACTAGAACTTTTGCCACCATCATCAGAACCTGTGAAAATAAAATATTCTAATCGTCAATCTAAACAGCCAACCGAACATGAGTCAGGTCATCTGCAAACAAATTTGAAAAACCTGTTTCACCTACACAAAAATCAAAACTAAAATCATGTGCACAGAAAGAGAGAAAGAAAACCTCAACCCAAGTTTCCTCACAGTGGGAAACTGTGAAGGGAAAAAACAAGAAACCTTGTCTTGATACATTGCTTCATATTACAAAGGATTCCAAACAGCTGTTGCACTATGCAGAGGAAGCTATGGAATCAGAGTCTTACAGTTCTGACTCAAATGATGATAATACTGTTTTTGAGGTATTCGAACCTACGTGATTTTAACTATGTCTCTTTAGGTAATCTTTTGTTTAAGCTAAATATATTTCTGCTAGAAACATTGGACAGTTTATCAACTGTTAGTTTAACGATTGTATACATTTTAATTGTGAAAACTTGTGTTTATTTCTTTTAGACGTTGTGTTATATTTCCATTGAATGATTTTAATTATACATTTATCATCACACCACTCTTTTCATTTAACTGTGTTATTTACATTCATCTTGCTTTTATGACAAAGTTTTAAATCAAATTTAAATTTTAATGTGACGTTCTTATTCTAATCATTTTTTTTTTTGGCGCAACATATCACTAAAGGAACATTGTGCCATAAAACCCCATTCAACCAACCAACCAATCCGATCATTTCTACGATTTTAAAGCAAAAGCCTAATTCCACTTTTTTTCCGCGTGGGCTAGGCGGAAAATTGGTATTTTCGTTTTCCTTCTAACGCAACCATTCCTGATTCGATTCTCGGCGATGAAAGTTGAATTTTTCGATTTTTACATTTCATTGTCCGCTGGAATTAATTAAAAGAACGTTGATATTTTTTTTGCCATTTGAAGGGTTTTGCTTTTTTTTTAGCTACAATTAAATCATATAATTAAATATGCTTTTCAGATTACAAGCACATGATGTTATAATTTTCTGATAAGTAGTTCTTGAATATTTTTAATTTGATTTAAAAAATTCTTCCTCTTTCTTATAATATTATTATTAAATTTAATGGTGCTGCATTCTTTGTTTCGTATTAATAAATGATAATGATAATATATTTTGGATTTATTAATTAAAAGATAAAGTGTTTTTGAAAGGAATATTAAACGAAACCCTGTGTGCGATCTTCGATCACAAGAACCAGCTTTAACTGCTACCACAAATACACACTTGTTTACTTATCTTTAAAACTTAGAAATTCTGCATTACTACATTATTACGCTTCATATTCTCATATAGTTAATACTAACTATTTATATTTGTAACATTGTTTAGTTTTGCTATTTAAAATATCTTACTAATATACCATTTTTTTATATTATTACATAACTGTAGTGTGTTGCCGCCTAAATAATGTATCAAACACATGTTTGCGGCCCGCAAGAAAAAAAAGTTTGAGTATGGCTGGCATCGGCGTTTAGAATTACACCATAATGTTAATGATAATATTTATTGCGTCGTTCTGATACAAGAGTTAAAATGTTATTGGGCTGTCCGAACAATGCGTGCCGTTTGAGAAAATTAATTCGTGCCTGAAAATTATATCACTTAATTATTAGATATTAATTCCGATAGCTTGTTTTTTACCTTAACTTAATCGATCTATCCATGTTTGCAATTTCTACTATTTTATTCTATATTATTTTTATTAATTTTATTATCATTATTTACTAACATAAATTTATTCCATTTTAAACATTCCTTATTTTACTTAACTTCTTATGTAGTTTAAAACTACAATCTATATCATTTCTCCATTGGCTCAATATTTAATAAGACATCATATCCATAGATTGGGCGTTAAGTTTGTCTCAACTAGGAAGCCCCTCGACGCTACTTCACTGTTCAAGAAACTGTTTAATTATTTATTATATTTTTAACTATTTTTATTTAATTTTTAACTTTTTAAAATTTTTATGGTTTCTTTTTGCCTAGCAAGTCGATTACCTATAACCTTGAAGTTCAGTTGGTACGCAACTAGGTATTCTATCATATTAACTACATCGTTCCATTGTTCCATTTCTGTAATAATTAATGGGCAGAATTTTCCGGTGCGAATTAATTTTCCCAAACGGCACGAATTTTTCGCACAACCCAATACATTGTTCTACATCACAAATTACTCAAACATTAACTGTCACACCAGTGTTGCCAGTGGGCTACTTTTTTAAAATTCAGATTGTTTGATTGGCACCACTTTTTAAAAATGGTATAATTCGCCTTATTTTTGCCTTATTTAAACTGTCATTAAATAAAGCGAATTTTGCTTTCTCAAAAAACTGGTGGCAATCAGGAAAACTGAATTAAAAAAAAGTAGCCCACTGGCAACCCTGTGTCACACTGTGTTACAAAAAATCTACACACAACAGATTTTGAACCTATTCGTTCGCTCTTAAATATAATTGCTGCAGCATAAACGAGCGCAGGCCATGCTCAAATGTAATTAATCATACTTATTTAAAACAGCCTTGTTGATAAATATAAATTTATCTCGTAATGCTGCTCCATTTTACATATTGCAGATTTAAAGAAATAATTTATTCCCATACGGTTTCCTCGAAAAAAAAAAATCTGTACAATTTATAACTCAGTCAAACCATTTTCATGCAAATTTTTCAGTTTAAGCTAAAACTTAATACTTTCCATTTGTATAATTAATGATGTGCGAAATAAATTTCGAAGGATTTACTATACGTATCCTATTTTATAATTTTTAAAATAAAGATAATGTCCTTTTATAATTTATCATTTAAGAGAAAATATGCACTAATCCGTTTGATCACGGCTTATCTTCGAAGACATAATATTACAATAAGAATAAAATCTGTTTTATTTTCTAATGTTTAATCCCATTCTTGCATTACCTATTTTTCCAAAACATGTATAATTATATTTTCCTTTTATTTAACCCGTGGTTTATCAGTTTCCAAACACGACTGAGTTTCTATAAAGCCATGATTTATTTCCAAAAATAAAAATGTGTCTTCGTAATGATTTATTATCGCTAAAAATAATATCGTACTTATTTATGAGATAACTTTCATTAATCCGGAAATAAAATATTTTATTATGAGATTTGATGGTATATTTTAAAGATTTTTACGCATCAGAATTCAATTTAATCCTTATTATTTAGGATTTATTGATATATTACAGAAATCTGATACATTAAGATGCAGTTAAAATAAATATTTCAAATAATCTTACAAAGTTAAATGCAATCAAAATGTTAGGGAAAAAAGTGAAATGAGATGGAAAAATAATCCGATTTTAATTTTTTCTAAATGTAATATAGACTTTATTAAATGACAAACATTATAATTTAAAGGAAAAATTATTATTATTATTATTATTATTAATCTAAATAAGATATGTTTGATTTCAAATAGAAAATAGTTGATGCATGAAATGCTTTCAAATTTGTGGCAAATTGATTTAACACTTTGCCGACCGGCGACACCACCGTGGTATTGTACGTAAAGTAACTTAATTTTAATCCTTAAATGCTACATTGGCACCAGAATTTTGGAATGACAAATTCTCTTTTATCAAGTACGTGAAGAAAAGATTTTACTTATTTTCGAATAAATTTTCTGCTAAATTCTGGTGTCAAACAATCATTTCAACATTTTACGAATAGAAATATTTTTACGAGACATGCGGACGGAAAATTGTTAACATGCAAGTTGAAATGAAAATAAAATTTTAAAAACACCAAATAACTACAATAAAGAGGAGTATTTTATAAAATTTAAAGACTCAATAATGAACATAAGTGAAATCTCTTCGTGACACAAAATTGTACTTTTTATTATTACTTTTATTAATCGATAGAATTGATTATTGCTTTCACTCACCAGAAAAATGTTGTGTTGTTTATGATGAAAGTACCTTAACGCATTACCGACGCGCAATGGAACCCCACTAGTGGCTGAGAGGTTCTGCTCTCAAAGTTGTTAGACGGACGGTGCTCGTCGACCTAACCGTTCAGAGTTTTTCGTGGTTTTCTTCTAACCTTGTCGTAAATACGGGTTAGGATCACTTAGAAAGACCCCCCACGGAGAGCACTCCCCCTAGGGCCTATATCCCAAGAGTAGATATAATCGGCCGTCACAAATCAACCAACTAACCAACCGACGCGCAATGGAGTATTTAATGCAAAGTCCTGGCCAAAAATGTAAAAATTTAAATTTCCTCAACAATTGTAAAAAGCATATTTTATAATAGCTGGCTAACGAATGCATCCACCTATGTCTATTTCAGGAGTATGAGTCATATCCTATGTCTGCTAGCCTCTGTTGAAGTGTAAGTTTCTTTGTGAGAAGACGTCCTTTTTAGCTCACAAGGCTATCAAAACCTGAGAGCTAATGTGCTCGCAGGTTCTGTATGTACGTACGTATGTATGAAAGTATACATATGTACGTAACGCGATAACTCTTGACAGAAATATCCAATTTGCTTCAAATTTTGTACATAGGTACATTCTGATAAAGAGCTTGCCTGATTAGTTTTGGGGGTTCATTGGTTAAGTGTAAAAGGGGGGAACGGGGCCTAATCCCCCCTCTTTAATTTAGATAAATGGGTTTTTCATGCAGAATTATCCAATTTGTTTCAAATTTGGTATACAGGTTTATTCTGATAAAGTGATTCCCTGATTAGATTTGAAGGTTCGTTGGTTAAGTATAAAGTGGGGAAACGGTGGGGGCAGGTATAATCCCCTTAATTCAGCTAAATGGGCATTTCATGCAGAATAATCCAATTTGCTACAAATTTTGTATGTCAGTTCATTCTGATAAGGCGCTTCCCTGATTAGTTTTGGGGGTTCATTAGTTGTTTAAATGGAGAACGGGGCTAATCCCCTTTAATTGTCGGAGCAAAGCTCCGGCTTCCCGTGAAAAATTACACTTTTGTGTACACGATAGCGGCCAAAATATTTGCCTCATTAACACCAAAATTGGACTGGAAGTAGATAGTGCCAAAATCTCGCCGGGGATTGAAAATCAGAAATATTCGTCAACTCTAACGCCCGAAAACGTCTGCTCTAGAATTTTCCATTTTCCCATAGAGATAACATTGCGATTGTTTGAATTATTAATAAAACATTAGCTCCATTGTTGCAATTTACGCATTTTAATCTCATCGTTATGCCGTCAACGTTACTGACGCACGCATATGTGATTTATAATATAGATTTATTTTTTTAAATTTTTACTTCGTACGTACGTAACGACCACGAGTTTTTTTTTTTTTTTTAATGCGAATTGTTGGTATACCAAATTCAATCTTACACTTTTTGTAACTTCCAAACCAACGTAATTTGGTTTGAATTTTTAAAAAAAGAAAAGAAATCAAATATGAATTTGGATACTTTCGTATTCTCTGCATGCCAACAGATAATAGCAAAATAAATCGAGAAAATATAATGTCATGTATGTATGTACTAGAATCCATCAGGACGAATTGTCGGTATATTTGTATTTACATGTACGTACATGTATATAGGAAAATTTCTGTAATCGGGTTCGCAAACAATTGACGCATCTTATTGAATGTGGCGAAAATTTAATTTAATTGTGTTAACCTGTTTTTGTTTCACTTTCTGTACACATACAAAGTAAGAAACATATTGTAATCATGATAAAAACCCGATTATGCAAATATTGGCATATTTAACATTTTGGGGCTCTATGACATATATACATAGCTCATTCTTACTGATGAACTGAAATAAACGCTTCCGATTTTTAAAAATAAAATTGGAAGAATTTATATTGTTGTCATTTTTTACCATGAAAAACTTATTTAAAAAATAACATTATACTCGGAAACAACCTTTCAGCAAAAGTATTCTGGGTCCCAATACAGACCGCAGATTATTTACTAAGAAAGTAGCTAATGTGTCGTCCTGATTAAATGAAAGAAGAAGGAAAATTGCGTAAATTAAAATAGTTGAGATTTATATATTAAAATACAAGTTAATGACGTAATTTTAAGCAGTGGGTGTATTTTTCTTTTCTGAAAAAAAAGACTTCATAAATTGTAATCTGAAAACATGTACAATGAAGTTTACATCGTACTAAGTACATGAATTTAGTTTTTTTTTTTAATCGAACTCAGCTATAGGTGTAATTCAACTCTGTGTTTCCATACCAAAAAATTTTTTTTTTCCTTTTCAAGCTTATTGTTTAAACAAAGTATGAGGGTAAATCTGTTTATTTTGATATAATCTAGCAAATCCAGGATTTAAAAAATACATATTAAGAAACATTTTATATATGAACGGATTATATGTTTGGAACAGATGTCATATACGCACCCCGTTGGCGCGATTTTTCCCCCGCCAATTTGGCGAAAACTTTGTTTTTGAATATTAGTTAGAAATAGGATGCAATAATAGCACGTGATTTTTTATTTCAATATAAAAATAAAATAACGTAGTAAATGAAATAGCTTTTATTATTTTTAAAAAAGAAATAAAAATAAATAAATGATAGTTTGATATAAATAAATATTGATATACATAATAAAAATAAGGTACTTCTCTATTATCTCGTCGACCACTTTTCATAACTAAAATCTATCGCCAAACTGTAACGTCAAATAAACGGGAAAACGTTGCCATTGGAATATCAAAATAAATAAATAAATAAAATATAAGAATTTAAGGACACAATTGTTATTTTAATTAATGAAATATCTAATAAATCAGTAAAAAATAATGAACAAGTAATATAAAAAAAAATTAAGTCAATTCCTACTTTTTAATCATAAATATATAAAATAAACCCGTGCAGTATTAATGTCCCACGTTACCTTTATTGAACATTATTTTATAATCATCGTTGCGGTATTTTATTTCTGTGGCATCACTCATTTGAGATAAATCTTTCATTTCATTTATGAAAACAATGGGAGGAATTTTTTTCTCCCATTTAAAACTAAAATTAATGAATTAGTATTTGAAAAAACTGTATTAACATAAAGTGTCATCCACCACAAGTTAAAAAAAATTATTTGAATTTGAGTGGATGAATAGAAAATATTTCATTAACGATTGAAAATTTGAACAAGATATATATATAGAGAGAGAGTTTGATCTAATAGTAGGAATTTAAAAATACACGCAAATGTCGAATTAAAATCCACTTGATGACATAACAACTACGTATAATGCTTCTGTCGTCAAGTAAATGGGACTGCATTTTTGGCTTTTAATCTTACAATTTGGCGATAGTTTTTTGTTATGAAAAGTGGTCGACGAGCTAATAGAGAAGTACCAAAAATAATTTAGAGAATCAATATAAAAAATATAAATAAATAAACAACAATTTATTTTTTTTCGCCAACTGAAAAAGGGGGAATAGGGGTTTAGGGGGAAAAATCGCGGCAACGTGGTGCGTATATGATATCTGTGCCATATGTTTTTATTATATAGAATTTGCAAGAATCCCAGTTAAAAGAACGCAATCAGCTGAAATGAGAAGAATTGCACATCGTAATTCAACGCGGAGAAGTCGCACAACAAGAAGTCAGTTATCTTCAGATTTTTTGCCCAGTACCGATATAATGACAACTCACATGAATGAAGCAATCAGGTTTGATAGAGAGGTATCGCAAACCACCTATGTGTCCTGTAATACGTGTCACAGAGCTTTCCCTGATATCATATTAAATATTACTGGGCTCTGCCAGACATGCAAGTCTAGAGACGGTGCTTTGAAGTTTTCTGCCGCTAATTCTATGGACATTCTATGGCTAATTCTATGGACCATAAATAAGGAATTCAACAGCTGTTGTTGTAAATTTTCTTTGATGATATTAAACAGTAACTATAAAAATAAAGTATTATTATATTACATATTTTTAATGTTAACTTTTATGTTTATCCCACTCAAAGCTCCGACATTTCGGCCTGACGGATTCTAGTTTAGATAAATAAGTTTTTCATGCAGAATTATCCAATTTGTTTCATATTTGGTATATAGGTTTATTCTGATAAGACGCTTCCCTGATTAGATTTAGAGATTCGTTGGTTAAGTATAAAGGAGGGGAAACCGAGGGGGGTCTAATCCCACCCTTAATTTAGCTAAATGGGTATATCATGTAGAATTATCCGATTTGCTTCAAATTTGGTATAAAGGTTTATTGTCGATTTCTTTATTTTTCGGAGGGCATTACTCTTTGAAATAAGAGTATAATGTACAATTTGTGTGAATAGCATGTGAGCTCAATGCCATCATGTTTAACGGGGCACATTTCTTTTTTATTTGTTATGTTTCAACTTTGTTATTGTGTTTAAATGTATTCTTTTACATATGCACTTAAGTAGTTTTATTTTTCATATAATAAAAAATAATTCAAATTGAAAATGGGTTATTTTTAAGTCTTCAAGTTAGGTGTTAGATCTAATTTATTGAAATATGTATTGACATATATTATCTAATATATTCTAAGCTTTTTTAAGTTGTGTCGGGGTTTGACGGACCACTTTTGTATTACAGTCGTATTGGTTGTTTTGTAAGCAAATGTTATCTTAAAAATATTTTGCGTATTGTTGCCATTTTTAGCTATCAATGTTTTTTAGGGAGACTGGTAATCTATTAAAGACACTCAAAAACCAGCATCTCTATACTATTAATACTTAACTTCGCTAAATAATAAATGGAAGTAATATACCGTAATTTCCGGCGTATAATCCGCAGCTCAAAGAGTCGTTTTTCGACCCAGAAATTTTATTCAATAATTGTAGTTAAATATTTACAGCGATCTTTTAAGTTACATTTTATAAAATAATATTTCTGGGTCGAAAAACGACTCTTTGAGCTGCGGATTATACGCCGGAAATTACGGTATATACACATATGTTTCTATAAATAATTAAACTTTTATGTATAGTAAAATTAACCACATTAATTGTAAATAAAATAAACATATAAACAATTATTTTCTTCTTATAAACCGTAAGCAATTAAGTAAACGTTGTATTATATATTTATTGTTGAAATAAATGCATACCTTTATATATATGTTACTGTCAATATGATTAATCCGGTCATTATTAATAATAACCGATTATTATTAATAATGACCGGGCATAAGACGACTGTGGGTGTTTAAAAAAACGCGGCACCCATCCATTACTGGACATTGCCCCCTTTTGACTTTCTGGATGCCTGAATCGGCGCGATCGTAACCCCTTTCATGAGTACGACAGTGGCCGGACAGGCTCGGTTCATGAGCGACAGTCCGTAACATCCTCGACGCCGGGCTTGTCTGGAAAGCTCACAGGAGCGACCAGGGCCCAGCGACTAGTCAAGGGCTCCCTCTCATGATTTGATTTATCCCAATTCGAGATCGAGAACAACTCACACGAGTGAACTCATGTCTCTCTAGTCGGGAATGGACAACACACACTAAAAACTAGGTTAGTAAAACACAGATAGATTAAAAAAATAGGAAGAGGGTTCCGACCCCCGCCACGCTGTCAGGTGACTAGGCCGGCAGAGCCGTGGGGCCGGGAGAACGTTAGTTTAAAAGCGAAAAGTGAAGGGAACGAAACAGGTAGTGCGATAGTTTCGTCCCGGTGGTCCGGCCAGACCTACGTAACCGCCCGCGTCCGCTAGCTCACCTTCACTAGACACGAACACCAGCTTTCCAGAACCTTAACCATGTGGCTCCCACCCATGGCTCCACATCTCAACAACAGCTGTCTCCGGCGCCCCCCGCCGAGGGCCCTGGGAACGGACAAGAGAAGCACTCATCTTGTCTATCCCCAGGAGTGCCGTACGCTGAGAAAGGATGAGTTCCAGGCCGCTCGATTTCGTGCCCGGTTCAGGATCCCCAGGCTGCACTTAGGATTGTCCGAGCGTACCGGCGAAGGCCGGCAGCCCAGTCCTCCCGGAAGTGGACTTACGTCGGTTACCGCTCCCTCTGAGACCCCGCTTTGTCCCAAACTCCTGAAAATGGAATCCGGACGCCACGGCGTCTTCTGCCGGGCTCCAGGTCATCCCTCCGCGTCCCGAAGGACCGGATTGATTCCGGAACACCCGGAGGAGCACGCAGCCCGACCGGGCATAAAGGCCGCTTATTATTAATAATAACCGATGTCATTATTAATAACAACCAGTTTTTGTTAATAATGACCAGATTAATCATTTTTACCGTAACATATATATAACATTAATTAAGTGTACTTACTAATAATAAGTCAACAGCAATGGTTATATCTTTAAAACACATGAAAAGTAATTTTAGCCAAGTGTTTTCCTCAAACACGCCACTGTGCGACGGTACGTTTTTGTGAAATCTTGGTTTTAACCCTTTCCGACACAGTGGTCCCACTCCGGGCACACCTAACTTTAATTCCAAACTTGCATTCGGCACCAAGAATATTTTAATATAATTTTGCTTCTGTAATGGAAGCTTAAAATAAGGAATTTTCTTTTCTAAAAAAAGTCGTTTGTAAATTCCGGTGTCAGTCAGTAATTTCGCACTTTACGAACAGAATTTGTTTGTGTCGGAAAAGGTTAAAATAGCAGAAGCTCGTAGCTCTTTTGAAAAACTCTTGTAAATTGGTTTTCTAGATAGGTTTCTCAAGTTTAAGGATTAGTAAATGTCTTTCAATGTACGGATTTAATATAAAATATCTTACAATCAGTGGCGTAGCCAGGGAGGGTCCAAATGCTCTGGATACCTGCAATATTGTAAAGTTTTCTTCTCCTTGATTACCGAAAAAAGTCCACCGATTAGATGAGGCAAAGAAAACGATACAAAATTAGTGGTATCTAGAGCATTGGGACCTTCACCCAGGCTATGCCACTGCTTCCAATCTAAAATAATATGGACAACATGATTTAAATGCTTTTTCTGTAAGGTAGAAGCAACGGTCAGTGATGTTTTGTCAATTAAAACTAGATTTGTCGTTTCCCATCGTAATGTAAATTGGTTTTCTAGATAGGTTTCTCAAGTTTAAGGATTAGTAAATGTCTTTCAATGTACGGATTTAATATAAAATATCTTACAATCAGTGGCGTAGCCAGGGAGGGTCCAAATGCTCTGGATACCTGTAATATTGTAAAGTTTTCTTCTCCTTGATTACCGAAAAAAGTCCACCGATTAGATGAGGCAAAGAAAACGATACAAAATTAGTGGTATCTAGAGCATTGGGACCTTCACCCAGGCTATGCCACTGCTTCCAATCTAAAATAATATGGACAACATGATTTAAATGCTTTTTCTGTAAGGTAGAAGCAACGGTCAGTGATGTTTTGTCAATTAAAACTAGATTTGTCGTTTCCCATCGTAATGTGTTAATGCTGGAAATAAACCTTTGTTCTGCTGCAGAGAAGAAATTGTGACTGATTCATTTTACTTACCCATCATACGTAGTATAGGGTAAGTCTTGTAATCGTTTTAAAAATCGAATTTTTTTTTGGCGGATTTACACGTTTCAGACACTGGAGATTCCGAAAAACATATTTTTAGAAAAAAAAATTTGCCGTCCGTCTGTGTGTCTGTGTGTCTGTGTGTCTGTAAACGCTCTATCTACCGAAAAAATTGAGATAGAGACTTGCAATTTGGTATGTAGTTAGTATGTAATAATGGGAAGAAGCCTATTTAATTTCAATAACCTCGATTAACCGGAACATTTTTTTCGGACTCTCGAAATATTCGTTCTGATGAAAGGTATATAAAAATTTTCGAAATAGTTTATTTTAAGAAATGAATATAAAAGACAATAAAAAAACATAAATTTTGCATAAATCATGAAGTCGGTCGGATAATTAGTTGCCGAGATATTTGTAATCCTATTTTCCACACTCTTCGATTTTTCATGACCATGTATTTCCTCCAAATTTCACTTCAAACGTATATTTTAATTGGAAATTTGACGCTTAATCAGATGCAATAAACCGCTAGTTAATAGGTTTATTATTTTTGGAATTATAAGGATGTTTCTTTCAAGCAATTCAGTAATCGAGCCTTTAAAGTTTATGACGTCATCAAGCCACGATTTGTGTCGAATTGCAATGCATTTTATAAGTAGTTTACACATTTTTATTTTAATATTTTACATTATGCATATCCATGATGGGTAAGTATTACGGTGGCCCCCAACGACTAGTTTGTATGCTAATCATCTTAAACGAGACTGAAAAAAAAAAAAACCCTAATAGATTTAGCGTGTTAATCTTCTTCTGAAAGATATATTTTTAAGCGGGAGAAAACATATTTTGAACCTAAAGCATACTACTACCAACCTCGAACTATTCTTCCATAAAATGCAAAGCCATTAAATAATAAGCCCAGTCAGATAGTGTTAAATTTGTTCGCGGCGACACTAGCGCCACTTCATCTGCTGCGGAAGGAAGGCGAAACAGAAGTGCGTCGCAGAGAAACGATACGATTTATTTATATCGATATTTTATACGATTTTTATCGTTTGTATCGATGTTTTGTTTTTGCACTTCCTTTAAAAGCTTGCTAATTATTGGGATCTTTTACATTAAAGCTAAAACTATAACGAAAAAAAAATGGGGAAATTTACTGGATTAATATTTCTATATAAATATAGTGGTGACGAAGAAGTTGATTTATTTATTAAAAGTTAAATAAAAAGTGATGGAAATTTACATCACTGTGCAATTAACTCTTTCCGGCACAGACAAATTCTGTTCGTAAAATGTGAAATTACTGACTGACACCGGAATTTACTAACGACTTTTTTAGAAAATATGAACTCCTTATTTTAAGCTTTAATTTTAGAAGCAAAATTTTATTCAGATATTTTCGGTGCCGAATACAAGCATCCCATCCACTAGATGGCGCTATTTTCAACTTGCGAAAAGTTTCCCATTTGTCTGACTGGGCTTATTATTTAATGGCTTTGATAAAATGTGATTTAATTTGACCCTGTTTAAGTTTAAAATCAGAAAATTTATTTGATGCATTTTTAATTAATTCAATATTTCTAGATAGAGCGTATTTGATTTTATTTCTAAAATTATTTTCTGGTTACTTTAACGTATTTAAGCAAGATCAAATTAACCCTCACTTTACGGCAGAATACTGAGAAGTTTGCATAAAAATTTCTTGAAATAATTCATTCTGAAAATCATTCATATACACCAGTAATGAATGATTTTACTTAAACGAGAATAATCCACACCAAAAACTCAGACATGCGCAGAAAAAATATTCATTCTGATAGTTTTTCACTCAAATACAAATTCTGTTTTGAATACTATAGTACTACCTTGAATACTAGACCTGAGCGCTGACACAGAAATGGTGGCTCTTATAGCGGATTTTTTAAGTGTTAGCACGGTCCCCTGATTTTACACACCGGCATTTTCAAAGTTTTCTTTGAGTTATTGATTTTCAGAAAAATAAGCAGGAGAAATCTTTTAGTAATTATTGGTATTCAATTTTATGGGTTCGTACACACGCTGAAAAAATTCTGCCTCTGACAGCCCAACATTTTTGTGTCAGCGCTCAATCCTAGTTTTCAGGGGACGGTGTGCAGATGAAAAATATTCCAATGAATAGCACGGGCATGCGCAGAACAGTAACTGTCAACCTTCAATTTTTTTTTCTTTTTTTTTAATCAACTGAAAACAGAAATTTTGAAAAGAAAGAGAAAATAAAAAATTAATGAGAAACAAGTAAGATTGTCACGAAATAATTTTTCGAGTTTAAATTATGCTTTTCTTTAACTTGAAGAACCAAAGGAAAACATGAATACTTCAAAGAAAAAAAAAGTGATTGTCTCGACTTGCATTTCGATAATTGAAATATTATTGAATTGTAGTAATCTAATTGATCAAATGATTCACTCGAATGACGGCGCAACGCTATTTATTTATTAAAAGTTACATTTTAATTGACTAACATATGCACTATTGTGCAATGTATGGTTAAAAGCCTCCCATATACAATTTAACCTATGTCATATGAGCAAACTCAGGGAGAAAAAGGGCCATGCACCCCCCTTGAAAATTTTCAGAATTGGCTTTTTGAAAATATAAAATCAATAATGTGAAGTTTATCTCTTTATTTTTCCAAATGGCGTCTGAGACCTCCATGGTTGTGCAGCGACCACCACTCCCTCCCCCCCCCCCTCGCACACACACCTGAAATTTTCAATTGTCGGTGTCTCTGTCATATTTTAGCAAGCATTATTTTTTTTCTACTTTTCCCTATATCCTAATTAACTAGTATAGTAGTATAGTGTCAGCTTTTTTTTTTTTTTTTTTTTTTTTTTTTTCTGAAGTGATGACGTTTAACAGTTAAAATATTACAATAAATAATACACACTATGAGCTATCTTAAATCGCTTTGGGACTTTACAGCGTACAAGAAAAAAATATACCACGCACCATATTAACACAGCCTGCAATTCATGACTGCATTTTGTCTGAGTTATTACTTATATCATCAAAAGATTTTTTTTAGGCGGTTTAGCTCCGCCTACGAAATTTCATTAGTCAGAATAATTCATAGATGTTTTAAATATATATATAAATAAGTGCTACATTCCTTTTATTTATCTATTCAGAAATAGTAAACTCATGAACTCATTTATTCTAAAAACAATTTCAAAAATTATAAATATAAAAAGTTTTACTAATAAAACAATGATTCGTTTTTACAAAATAATAATAATAATAATCTTACAATATTTATGTATTTTTTTTTTTTTTTTTTTTTTTTTTTTGAAAGGTGGCATTATTTAAGAAAATAAATATGAGATATATAAAACAGATAAAGTCTGATTTTTCTGTTTAGTATGTGGCATAATTAAATCTGTCCGATTTAGAAATAATCAAACTACACTTTTTTCAATAGGTAAGGGGAATAAAATAAGAAGAATATCAAAAATAAATAATAATTATTGTTATTATTATATCCCCCTGATTTGGTTTACCGTTTCAAAAATATGTATTACGAAACAAATACGAGCTTTGCAAAAGTAATTTTGACAGTTTCCTGAGTTTATTTTATTAACGTTTAACACCGCTAACCTGCATATCAAAGGGTGCTTCCCTTCCTACTATCTAGCAAACGTAGTTGATTTTGGAAACTTCAGGATTGTTTGTTTTTCAACAACTGCGAAAAGAACTCCAACATAGCTCGTCTCCCGCTGTTTTAAGTGCAGGTCTATCTGCGTCGTGGTGCGCCTAATGAAAATTTGATAAATAAATTCTTATCAAAATTCTTTAAACTTTTTCTGGTGTCAGTTTTCAAATTTAAAAGTTATTTATAACGTGTACTAATAAACAAACTTTAACTTGCAATGGGAGACTTGTGTGGGAAGTTGCAATTCAGAATGTTAGAGGTTTTTTTTTTTTCTTTTTTAAGTAAATTTTAAGAAAATGGTTTTGTGCGTATGTCTTAATGCATTTTTTTTTTCAAAGATCGAATACATAAAATAAAGACTCAAAAATATAATTACTATTTAATTGAAAAAGGAATTTTATTATTTAAAAATGAAACGTAAAAAATTCCTCTTATTTATGTTATTTTCCTTAATGTCTATTAATTTATCTTTTTAATAAAAGTTGCTAGCTGAAGCTAAACTCATGAATGCTATTTGCCTCAGTTATTACTTATATCATGACACGATTTTTTTTTTTTTTTTAGGCGGAAACTTCTCGTGTGCAGGACCCCAAAAAATTATCAAAACGGCTTTTCAACCGAATATTTGAAACGGAAATGGCTATGCTGTCTATTGCTGTATTTGTAAACATTGTTGAACCTAATAAAAGTTTTATATTTGATACAGGGATAAAAAAAATATTCACTGATCACTGAGGTTTATTTTTCAGTACAACCTCATATTACGTTTCGAGACATCTTAAGGTGTCTCAGGATACTTAAAATTGAAAAAAAAAAAGAAAAAAATGACCATTTTTAACATTTATTATATTCAAATTTATATGATTTTTTTTTTTTTTATTGGGATGAAAATATATAAGCATGTTCTTTCATTTCACATATTTAAAAAGTTACAAGATGCAAAATTAATATTTATAGGGGGCTTCAAACTGTCAGACATTTGTCAAGCAGAAAATTGACATGACAGCTTATGTGCGCGATTACAAAATGATTTTTGCATCTAGAATAAAAATTTTGGGGTCTAATTATAATTCCTATTGTAATAATTACACTGAACCTAGATAAATTTGTATTTAAAGCATTTTTATATTTTTAATGCAAAGTTGTATTGAGCTTATACAATTTTTTTAAGATTTCAACATTATAACAACTTAAAAAAATATTTTTTAATAATAAAAATTAAATTTTAGATTCAATTTATGTAGACTAACATGACACATATTTTTGGAAAATTTTATGAAAAAATATTGATAAGTTTTTGAGATATCATGCGCGTTATGCCCAAAAATATCATTTTGAGAAAAATGACTTCAAAGTATTTTTTTTTTTTAATACCCATATTTAACAATTATAAGGGTGCTGTTTATTATAAAATTATTTGTAATCAAGAAAACAATCAAAGTCATTTTAAATAATGATATCACATAATAATTTACATAATTAATGTTGAGTCTAGAACAAAAGTGCTGTCAGACAGAAATTTAGAGAAAAATTATTTTTTATTTTCTTTTTTTAAATACCCATATTTAACAATTATAAGGGTGCTGTTTATTATAAAACTATTTATAATCAAGGAAATAATCAAATTCATAATAAATAATGTTATCACGTAATAATTTACATAATTACCCAAACAGCACACATCCATCTATAAGACATCTGCAAGCTGTAAATCCCAAAAAACCGACACATCTATAAGAAGTCTACAAATATCCATGATACACCCTTTTCACCTCTTATGGAGATGTTATGTGTGATCTCTCTGAGTTCTATTAGACGTCCAAGATATCCAGGTAGTCTATAAGACCACATCTATAAGACATCCAAACATAGATCCCTTTTCAACATGCAGTACTTCTTATAGATGTACTTAAGACTTGGATTGTAGATATCTAGGTACATCTGATATGCATCTATAAGACGTCTAAGATGCGTCTATTTATTGATATTCAGCATTTCTTATAGATATACTTAAAATATGCAAGAAATTTAATCAGAAATACAGCCTTGGGCAAAAGTATTGAGCACCCCCATACTTATGATATATTTGTAAAAATAATAGATAGATACAAATATTAAATTGTATACAATTATGAATTTTCTCTTTAAGAAATTAATTGATAAAAAAAAAAGATAACAAACGAATAACTCATCTTTTAATAAAGCTATTTTCTTTAAAAAACTTTTTTTTTAAATTAAATTTTGTTTTCTGGAAATTTTGTTTTTCTGTTAGCCAGTTAATAAATAATCAAGAAAATAATTCTTGGAAGAAAAGACAAAATAAAGAACTTAGTCATCCCCCCCCCCCAAAAAAAAAAAACATTTATACATAATTTTTATTATTTTAATTTTTAACAACATGTGTTAATAATAAAAAATAAATTTTAGAATTATTTATGCTGCTGAAGGGGAAGTTTTATATTTTGGCTTTTACTGAAAAGAAATTATTTAAATTACCATGATTATCTGTTAACTTATACATGACATAACAATGACACTTCCAGAAAACAAAGTAATTTATACTTTTAAAAAAAGTAGGTTTTTAAAGAAAGTGACTTCATTAAAAGATGAGTTTTTCGGTTTTTATTTTTTTTTCAAACCGTAATAACTTAAAAAGAAAATTCCTAATGATATGCAGTTAAATATTTGTATATAACCATAGCTGCCAACTTTTACGCTTTTTTCGTACCACTAAAATTTAATAGAATTTTTTTCGTCATGTAATCACACGATCTTGTCAATTTAATAAGATAAAATTTACTATAAAATTTTAGTGGTAGGAAAAAAGCGTAAAAGTTGGCAGCTATGATATAACCATTACTTTTTACAAATATATTAAAAATATGGGGGGTGCTCAATACTTTCAACCGAGACTGTATTTCCAGTGAAATGACATTGTTTCCTTGCACGTCTTAAGTATATCTATATGAAAATTAGAATAATTCTCGCAGAAAATGTTAAAATATAAAGAAATTGGTCTGTAACAAGGAAAATAGAGAAATCTTATGTTAAAATTATACTTTAAATTTATATGTTATTTTCATTATTTTAATTTCTTAATAAAAATGATACAAGTTTTAGGAAATATTTTTATTGATGAAGATAAGTGCTTTATATACTTTGGCTTTTCCAGTAAGAATTATTCTAATTGTCATGATCACCTATTAACTTGCATAGCATAACAATTGCTATGGCATGAAAGTTTCAATTATGAAACTTACTGAAAAACAAAGTAATTTAGTTTTTTTAAAAACCATTTTTTTAAAGCAAATTGTTTAATTAAAAGTCGAGTTGTTAGTTTGATGTCATTTTAATTGTAATAACTTAACCGTTAAAAACATAGACAGCAGTTCTAAATTCTAAAATAATTGTGTTGAACACCTGCGCTTCATTTACCCTCTTACTAAACATCCTTCAAAGTTTAATGTTGAAGTTCAAAATTTGTTCTACTCTTTCATTATTTTTATTAGCAAGTTTCCATTTACGTACAAAATACACCTCCGTTGAATTTTTATTAACTATTATTTTTTCTTTCTTGATTAAGCCTTTTTTTATATATAAATTTGAGCTCTATTACTAGAAAAATATTGCTAAACATAGGACGCTATTATACTTTATCATCAAAAGTTTATATTTTATACTTTCAAAAGACACTCTCGTGTCTTAACCTCTTAATCGTCGCGCACTTTAAGTGTAGGCTACTTTTTAAAAATTCAGATTGCTTGATTACCACCAGTTTTTTTAAGTAGAAATATTCGTCTTATTTAATAGACAGATAAGATAATGCAAGAATAAAGCCAATAAAACTATTTTTAAAAACTGGTGGGAATCAAACAATTTGAATAAAACAGGCGTAACCTACGCTGCCCGTGAATGTCTCGGGCACGACGATTAAGGGGTTAATGTTACTACAAACTGTACGTGTTAGATTATTAATAACTAAATTAGTTTTTTTTTTTTTTTTTTAACAATTTGATGTTTATTGCTTTTATACTACTACTGGACATCGCATTAAACAAGGATATCATTAAAGGGTACTTAAGTTTTAACAGCTGATGGCGCATAATAGAGTGTGCTGCTTGTGTCTTTATGTTATTAGTACAAATTGTCAGTGGCGTTAAAGGTTAAAAAAGAATTTCATAACTGTATGTAGTTAAATATTTGCATAAGAGTAATATTAAGGCTCGTGCTGGCACTTAGGGACCCTCTGCCTGTAACACCCTTCATGATGGCACATGATTTAGTGTGAAAGTGTCAACATGACCCTCTGTCCACCGCCCTTTCAAGACATCCAGCATGGGCGTGCAAACACTTTTAAATCAGTTATAATAAAAATACAAAAGTGCTTAATAATGTTGGTAAAGACGACTGTATATAAAAATATTAAATGTTTTGCTCCGATAATATCAATATTATTACCATATTTATATTGGAATTTTTTTATCAAAGCATCGACTAATTTAAAAAATATTTCCAATGAAATATGAATGCTGTAATTTGCTCAAATCTCTTAACTGAATTTAAAAAACTACCATATTTACTTACTCCTGCATAATGCACACATTTTTACCAAAATTTCATGTTTAAAAACCAGTATGTATATTATACACTGAATATTTCTAACAACCGTATACATCAAACCACACACGTTTTCACAAAGTATATATATAATATATACATATTGCAAAATCCTTAATTTTATGTTATTTTAATAAGAGGGCAAACTATACATGAACAAATATAGAAGTAATTTAGGTTTGAGAAAATTTTGGTAAGTCATGATTTCTACAATGTTTTTTTTTTTTTTTTTTTTTAATTATTACATTATTTTAAGTTAAAATAGCGTGGTGCATATTATACATGAGAAATATTTTTTTTCTTATCTAAAACGAGGTACACATTATACACAAGTAAATATGGTATTTAAAATCAGTTTGACAATTTTATTTTGAGAGAAATTTCTAAATCCTCCAGTATTTTGCAACAATGAGGAGGTTAACAGATTTGTTATTTCGCCTTATTATTTAAAATTAACAAATCTTTCTTGCAGAGGATAAATATTAATGATAGATAAATTTTTATCTACCAAAAAAAAAAAAAAAAAAAAAAAAAAAAAAAAAACTTTGCGATGAATGTCATACATATATTACATACAGCATGCATAAAATCCTTAATTTTTCATACCAATATTTTGGAATAGTAATTTTTTCTTTATTTTATCATATAATTTCTTCAATTAAATTAGGCATAGCTTTCTATAAAAGATTCAAAATTGCGTATGGGACATTCGTCGCAAAGGGATTAACACAAATTAATAAATTTCTTATTCTGTTTATTTCGTTCTAGTTTCCCATTATAGACAAGACATGATTTTTTTTATTTTTAAGAAAGGTTATTCTGATAAAATTATTAGACAAATGTTTTAAAATCTATTTTGTATATTGAATAAATTTAAAAATATTTATCAGTACAAAATTATTACTCCAATTAACACATTGTATGAAAGAACCACTCAGAATTTCTTTTTTAATCATGTCTGCTTACATCAAAAACTTATTTACAATTATCTGAAATTCAGGTATGTAGGAAAATTTACAAATTGACTGCCTCCTCCATTTTGTATTTTTAGAAAAGCAAGAAAAATTTTAAGTTAAAAAAAGGGGTGGACAGTCTCTTTTACAAAAATTAAATATTGCAACATGATTTAAATTAATGCTAAAAATTATTGCATGCTTTCTCATTGGGATATATCATTTTTCAAATGTGTTATACATATTAAAAAATATAAGTATTTTTTCTTATCAACAATATTAGACTAGGTGACAGTACTAGGTGGTACAGAATACAACTAAAACAGAAAAAAGAAGAAAAAAATGACTTTATTTATTTGAAAAAAAAATCTTTGGAACTGGCTATAACAGGACAAAAACTCCTCCATTATCCACATTAAACAATTACTCCATTATCACTACAATAGTAAGAGCTGATTTCTTTGAAAAGCACCTATAATAAAATAATAAAAAGAAGAACACTGTTTTATTATACATAATATTTCACGAATCACACAAAATGACATTTTGTTAGGATAAAACATTTTACACACATCTGATGTCTTGTATGAAAACTTACTAAGTAGAACTGAATTAATCTTCAATGAAGCAATTGTAGGCATATCATTGATTTTTTGCAGGTTATTTCTAGTGATGGGCATAATGAATGATTTTGATATTTGAATGAATCATTCAGGCATGCTACTCGCATGCACTCGTATGCACAAAAGCATAGCTGTCAAGGCTCTTAAAATTATTTGTTTTACAAAATTTCTGGCTTTAATTGATCACAAATAATCAGAATGTAAACAGCTCTTCTTTTGTGTATGCCGGAATGATTCATTTGAATATCAATCATTCATTACATGTCCTTTGCTATGTTATTCTTAATTTTTAGGGTTCCGCACTTAAGCAAAACTAACCTTAATTTTTTTTAATGGCAATTCTTTATAAAATCGGATCTGATGCCAGTTAAGTATAACTATTTATTGACTAGAGACATCAATAATAAAAAAAATATAGTACCGATAAAATAGAGTTGGCTACAGTATCGATTAAATCGATAAAAAATATCGACAACGCCAATCACTAACTAAACTTATAAGAGAGTTCTTTCGATTTCTCATCTGCATGTTGATATATTTTAATAATATATATATATATATATTTTTTTTTCTCATAGGATAGCTGAGGTCAATCTCTAACTGGAACCTTTTATACTTTTACAATTTTGGTTGATTTTTTTTTTTTTAAATGAAGTCATTCTTTATTTTGGAACCAGTTTAAAAAATAAAAGTAAGTATCTTCATTTAAAAAAAAGGCCCAGTTATAGATTGACCTTAACTACCCAATAGAAAAAAAAAATATTTAAAAATATTGAAATGCAAACAAGAATTTTGAAAAGAATTTTTGATTAGATTAACCTTAGCTTGCAAGCTTTGTCATATGATTAGAATAAGCTTTTAAAGGTGCCAAGTCACATCTGTTAAAATACATCAACTGGTTGCAAACTCAATTACAGAACTTTATCATACATAGTCAGGGGTCAATCCAGGAAAGATTTGGGCCTATTTAGGGTCCCTTCACAAATGTCCATTTAACAAAACTGGCACCTTTACAAAATTCATTTTAGTAAAACAGGCCCCTTCACAAGAATCCTTTTAACAAAACAGAACCCTTCACAAAATTCCATTCCATAAAAACATACCTCTTAAATTAATTATTTTTATATGTTGTAAAATGTGTAATTTGCAAATAAAACACGTTCACCAAAAAGGAAAACTTTAGCAGAAGAAAACGAAATTATTAAATGCTTCTTGTTTGAATTAGAGTAGCTAAATGTTATCTTTTGTTACAAAATGTTTTTTTCACAAAAATAATAAATTTCACAAAAAGAACTTATTTTTCATAAAATGGGCTCCAAGAAAGAAAGAAAAAAAAACATGTATCGACCCTGAGAGTGTTGACTCTAAGCTAATTTGGCAGAGCGCAGCAACTGGCAGCCTTTTTTTACTATTTTATACTAGAGTCGTACCCGGTACTTTGTATATGCTCGGTACTCAGCCAATACTGAGTAGTTGCAAGAATTTCATTTTTTATGCATATTTAAAGACAAATTAATTTAAAAGTGATCTATAAAATGTTATTTGAATATAAATGCATAATATATGCCATAATTCATAAAAACTATTTACTCGGTACATAAAAATTTATCTATAAAACAGAAAAAGGTAAGAAAAACCCCCATGCAAAATTAATGTAAATTAAAGTTTAGTTTTATATTTGTATTTTTTTTAAAAGTCATTTTTAAAGCTGTAACAAAAGACTGATTTTAGATAAAGAAGCAGTGTGTAGAAACAGAAAATACAATAAATTCAATTAATAAAAAATAATAATTAAATTTTCTGTATGGCAAATTATGGTACAAAAACACTATAATCATTCCACATTTTCAGCAGATAGGGCATTTCTTTTAGTGTTGTAAATTTTGCCTGCTTCAGCAAAAATGTGTTCACTGCAAACACTGATAAAATAGTATTTTAGCTGTACATTACACACACACACACACACAAAAAAGAAACTGTAAAGCCACCTTTTTTGGTGATTTTGTGTTATAGCGGCCACCACAATTACAATTATGCCAAGGTTTCAGCTCTGATTTTGCCAAGATCATTGAAAAGTTTATATATGCATCATATATACACATATATAAATAAATTAGTCAATAAAATTAAATAACGTGTTTATAATAAGTAAATATGGATGAAAATTATTTTGGAAATGAGGAACAAAACAAACATGTTTTGATTTAAAAAACAAGATGGCAGACAGCAGGCTAATTCCAAAGCTGTTCTCATGCCAAAATGTGAATGACTATAATTAAATTATAAATAAATACAAAGTCATTTTTTAAATAATTGGAGGCAATTGTGGGTTCACGAAAAAAATACCTGAAATTTTAGCAAGAGAACGTTTTCGTTTGAAGAAAGTGGGGAGGGAACATATTTTTTACAAAGAGGTCAAATTATGAAAAATATGAATTTTAATTGTTTTTAGCAATCATATGAAATTGATATTTTAGTCTTATTTTATGAATATTATTTCTATAAGAAATACCAAAAGAATGGTACAGACAATAAAAAAGATACCTGAATTCCTAGGTATATAACCTGAATAATAAAGACTTTTTTTAATAGAAAATAATGGGTAGAAACGAAACACACAATAAATGCAGGGTTTTTTTTTTCTTGGGAAGCATTTTGTGAAAAGTAAAAATGGTACTTTTTGGTTAGCTGGGTGACAGTGAATTATATAATATATAATTAAAAAGTACCATAAAAGTTAATTTTGTGATTTTATTTCTTTTGGCAAAAAATAACATATTGTAACAAAAAATAAATCCAGTTACTCAAATTTAAACCAAGCACTTTTTTTAAATTTCTTTAAGTCTCCCTGCTGAAGTGTTTATTTTTGGTGAACTTGTTTTGTTTGCAAATTATCGATAAAATAACCTAACAAAATAAAAATAATTAATGTACACCCAGAAAAGGGAATTGATTAAAACAACAAAACCTGTTTTGTTGAGTACATTTTGGTTGTTTTAGTCAAAATTTTAGTTCAAGTAAAAAAATTGGTTTTGTTGCTTGGACAAAAAAATATTGTTAACACTCGTACAAAATTTTAACAAAATTTCACCAATTTTACTTGAACTAACAAAATTTGTTTCTTTTAATTTTACAATATTTTTGTAATTCCAGCAAAATTTTGTTATTTTTGAAAAATTTAAATTTTTGTGTAGTAGCCATATCTCTCTTACGTAACTTGATTTATTTGACTTATATAGCTATATAATTACATGATTAACATAATTTTGGGGTAATTAAAACTTTTTTTCACTGGGACGGACAAAGGTAGTTTTAAAAATCCCCCTGTCCCATTTATGTCTTCTATCTTTGCAAGAAGAAAGAATTGGATTCATGAAAATTTTCGATTTCCGGTTGTCCTGAACGCGATTTCGCTGTTTTTATCTCAAGAACTAATGCACGGAATTTAATAAAACCTTTTATTCAGTTACTTTCTGATATAAATTGTTGCTGATTACTTTTTACTTTAAATCGCGCAACAGGTGGCGCTGCTATGTTGCAGTTTTCCTGATTTCTGCAATAGCTCTAACTCATTTTCAGCAGTCAAATACGCCTGTAATCTTTGAATAATAACAAGGAAATTTTTATCCTACTTTTTACAGGCGTAATTCACTGCTGAAAATGAATAAAAAATTAACTATGTGTTGCCGTATGCTGTGCTTTGAACTGTCGTCTCATGTTTGCCGCAGAAATTTGCGTGCTCCTTATGACATTCCATCTTGTGCTGCGGCAGCCGTTCCGACATATATAAGAGTGAGAAATGCCGAACTCAGATATCGTTCCTGGTAGCGCAGTGGTAAAGCGTCAGGCTGCTATTCTGAGGACCCGGGATCGACTCCCGGCATGGGCAATTTTCATTCTCTCGGTTTGCGCTTGAAAAAAAGGCCGGATAAAATTCACTTGTTATTGTTCAATGTTTACAAATGTAATTCACTGTTGAAAATGAATTAAAAAATAGTTAAAATTGCATATGTAGATTGGTTCATTTAACAAATGTTTTTGTAGTATAAACAAAACAAGTTCGTAATATAACATATTTTATTGATTAAACAAACAAAATATAGTTTGTTGAAAAAAGAAAATAGATTGTTAAAAAAACACATAGCATATATCTATGTAACAAAAATAATTTTGTTAATTCAAGTAAAATTGAACCATTTTACTTGAATTAACAAAACATTTTTTTGCTGACGATACAATTTTTTTTTTTTGGAATTGCAAAAAAAATCAACAATATTTTTTTTGTTGATTCAAACGAAATTTCCATTGACCCATATTTAAACAAAAAGTTTCGTTGGGGCAAACAAATTTTTGTTGATTCAACAAAACTTTTTTCTGTGTGTAGAGTATGTTTTTATGCAAAGGAATTTTGCGAAAGGGCCTATTTTATTAGCAGGTATTTTGTGAAGAGACCTATTTTATTAAGAGAATTCTGTGAAGGGGATTCTTCCCCTGTTTTATTAAATTTATTTTCTGAAAGGGCTCAAAATTTTGCTAGATCAGCCCCTGAAATGCTACTAATTTAATCTACTTTAGTGTACCTCAAATTATGATACAAAAATACCAAGTATTCCACGTTTACAGCAGGCATACAAGTGTGTGTACAAACCAGGGTTGTAAAAAACCCGGGTTAAATGGACAACTTTTTCCGGGTAAATTGGGTTAAAATGCCAAAATGTGGACTATGATTCCACCTTCCTCACAAAAAAATAATCTTCAGGGTTGCCACTGTGTAGGGAAAACTGGAAAAACTGAGCGAATTTAAAAATGAGTATTAAAAACAAAGAATTTTACTAAATTTTGGTACTTTGCAAAATTTATACGTTGAAATTTTGAAAATTCTCAGAGGAATTGTTCAGAGCAAATTTATTTTTTTGCTCAGGAAAGCAGAAGGAATTTGATTGCCAAAATAAGTAGCAATCCTGATCTCAAATACAATCTTTATGAACATTTAATAGTCTAATAGATGGGAATGACTTTATAGTCTTAATAATGATCTCAATATTTTTCTCTGTTCTTAAAATACATAAATGATCCCTTTAATTTAAATAAAAAACTAATTTTCAATTGCAAAGCTATCAATTGCGTGTTATTTAATAATAAAATATAAATATAACTTTAAAAACACTTACTCTTTTGAAATTATCATAAGATTAGCAAATGTTGATAAAAGAAAATATCTTACAACACAAATTTTTCTTATATTTATATGTATATATAATCTATTCATATATCGTTAAATTTTTAGTTTTTGATACAATTCATTTAGAAGAAATTATTCCTATTCAAAAACTTCACCTAATATTACCATGTGACCTCCAATTTGCAGTTTGGCTTTTTGTGAAAACAGAAAAAACCCCATAACTTCTTAATTATGATATGTATCGAATCCGTTTAAAGTTATTAGTACTTCTAGGAAAAGGGCCGAAAATTTATGTATGACAGATTTTTGATATCATTGAAAATGGCCCCAAGGGCGGGGGAGAAGTGTTTTTTTAGAAGAAAACAATTCATAACTTCGTCAATTCACAAGATATCAAATCCGCTTATTATTATAAATCCTCTTAATATTATCTAAAACTTTTATATTGGCAAGTTTTTTATAGGACCAACCCTTATAGCAAAAAAAAAAAAAAAAAAAAAAAAAAATCCCTGCCGGCTCCGCCTGCAAATAAGTTAGATTTCGAAGTGGGCGGGCCCAACTGTGGCATCATGGCAAAAAGGTCATTTCTTCTGCAATTCCCAACAAACAGGTTCCCCAGGGTCTGCGTCTTCGAAATCTACCTGTGCCTGTAGGCCGAGCCATCAGGGATTTTTTGTTATCTTATAACTGTTAAAAAATGGTCTGTTCTGTCAGTCTGTTTGGAAATTTGTCTTTATTTTGTACTTTCTTAACTCTTTATTTATCTCTCTTCCTAAAATAATTATTCACTGCCTCTTTTCCCCCCTTACCTGTTACTGCCACCCTCCCCCTCCATAAAGCTTTTTTTACTTCTAATAACAACAAAAAAAAAAAAGCAATCTTGCTGCTGCTCAAAAATAGTGATTGATTTTCTGCTCAAAAAATAGTATTTTTCCTGCTCCAAAATGATGTTCATGATGTTTCATCATTACATTATTTTCATTATTGCAACAGTTATGAATGAAATATTTGTGTTGAACATAGCATAATATATCTTCATAGCTGAGAACCTTCTGATATTTATCAAGTCAAATAAAACTGTTTTGAACCAGAAAATTTACATAATAGATATAGAGTGTGACTTATTTCTATGTGATATACATTTGATTTCATTAATTAAGTAGCCATTCTAATTAAATATAAACAAGACTGGTACAGTTATGTTTCTTTTATTATTCATTAAGTAAATTTTAATCCTGCTTTCTATACAAGTTCTCTTTTCGTCTTGATATGTATTATCATCAAGGATGTAAAAAACCCGGTTTTTTTTTTAAACCCAGCCCGGGCGGGTACCCGGGCAGCTGCCCACTACAACCCTGGTACAAACAGTGTGTATGGACACAAATATGTTCAGATGAACACGTTAAAAAAATATTGTTACCCAACTAATTAGCAAAACTTTAGGGATGCTAATAAGTATTAACAATTACATTGTAACATTTATATATATTATTACTTGACTTGAATCATATTTATATGTACAATACTTAGGTCTAACCACATTTATATGTACAATACTTGGGTCTAATTACATTTATATGTACAATACTTGGGTCGAATCATATTTATATGTACAATACTTGGCTTGAATCACATTTCTATGTACAATACTTGGGTCGAATCACATTTACACGTACATTACTACGTTGGAATCGCATTTTTTGAAGATTGTAATCAAGTGTTCATGATCATAAACACTCGATTACTATCCTCATTATTGTTATCATCGTATCGCGAGATACACGATTTAATTTCAATATCTATACAGCAGTGTTTCGTGTAAAAATTAGTAATTAACCAGAAATGTAACTAAAATAAACAAATGTATGTACAATACTTAGGTCGAATCATATTTATATGTACAATACTTGGCTTGAATCACATTTCTATGTACAATACTTGGGTCGAATCACATTTACACGTACATTACTACGTTGGAATCGCATTTTTTGAAGATTGTAATCAAGTGTTCATGATCATAAATACTCGATTACTATCCTCATTATTGTTATCATCGTATCGCGAGATACACGATTTAATTTCAATATCTATACAGCAGTGTTTCGGGCAAAAATTAGTAATTAACCAGAAATGTAACTAAAATAAACAAATTTATGAACATAATTATGAAAAACTATGACTAACAAAACTTGAAATAAACTTATCGTAACATTAAGCCTAAACCTAGTATGTGTAAGATACAAGGATAGTAATCGAGTGTTAGAAGGTAAAATATATAGGAAAGTAAATGCATGAACACAAAAAGAAATAACTTACTTTTTAAACAAAATGTGTACATTTTAAATGGAGTAGAGATCCACGATCCACTTCACACAATCTTCATGCACCTTCCGACGGCGCATAGCACGGTAGCAACATCTATACGTAAACAAACGGAGATGGCGTCCGCGCCGAAGCCGAAGGATTGAAGTGGAAGTATTTTTGCCATAAGTGGTGCAAAGGGTGTACTATTCGCAAATCCTTTAGATGGGTTGAAAAGTATTTCCATAAAACGTCGAAAAAAGCATTTCCATTAGACGTCGAAAGAGTGATAGTTATAATACGTCTATAGCAGGTCATAGACGTCTAATAGATACTTGAATGGAAAGTGTCTTATAGACATCTATTTGTTTAATGCTATGCACATCTAAAGGATGTTATGGACGTTATAGACGTATTTAGACTATAAATCGACATCTTATAGATAGAGTGTGCCGTCTGGGTAGGGTTGATTCTATAAAACAAAACGGCCGCTGGACGGGATTTTAATAAAAAAAGAGAATACTGCTCTCAAAAGAGGCATGTTGTTCTCAAAAAAGTGCACGCATTTGTCATGTTAAAAAAAAAACATATACGTTAAGTTTAGAGCCCCATTTTATCAGTAGAATTTTGTGATATTTTCCCAAATGACAGGCAAATTTCGCAACATATTACCACAACCAATTGTTAATTTTCACGATATTTTCCCGCAACCAATCGACACATTTCGCTATAATTTTGTCACATTATTCGAAACATGACAAGTTTCGGAATTTGTCCCTGCAACTTATTGCAAAAACTTGCTCTTTTTTTTTTTTTTTACACAACCTTTGGATGAATTTTACAGCGTTTTTCACACAGATAATTGACAAATTGCGCAATATTTTTCCTAGGCCCAATTGAAAATTTCAAGTTTTTTCCCCACAATATATAAACGAATTTTGAGATTTTTTTATCGGAATCAATCAGCAAATTTAACTTTTTTTTTACTTATGGCCAATCGACAAATTTTTAGTTTTTTTTCCACGAATATTAAACGATTTTTTTTTTGATACAGCAATCGATTAGCGAATTTTGTCTTTTTTCTCCTCGTGGCCAATTGGCAAATTTCTTGGGTTTTCCCCCTGCGACCAATCGACAAATAGCACATTCCTACCTCCCCAACCCCCCCTAGCAGATTGACAAATTTCGCTATTTTTTTCTCCTCGGCCGAAAGACGAAATTCACATTTTTTTTTCTTGTGGCCAATTAACATATTTTGCATGAAAATTAAATGAAAGGTGCATCAAAAATAGCAGAATAGACAACCAGGCACATAAAGTAGTTTGAAAAGGACCGACGCGTTCGTAAAATAGCCAAAAAAGGACTACGGGTGAATAAATTAGTCAATAAGGACCGCCGATTGCATGAAGGGGTCAAAAGGGGTTCTACGACAATTCGACACGGTGTCAATTCATCCTGGTTTCAATTCGTAGCAGCGTCAATTCATTGAATTAACACCACTACGAATTGACGCTGCGATGAATTGACGCTGTGACGAATTGTGCGCAACGAATTGACGCGACACCGTCAAAAAGTATACCAGACACTGTGCCCTGCAAAATTGGCTTAGAATCAACACTAAAGAAAGTATATAACACATATTTGAATTACATAACAATATTTTATATTGATAATAGAACTTTTGATAACTATTGAATACTTACGAATAATAATATAGACATTTAAAATGCTCCGGGTTGATACATATTTCCTTCTCGTTTCACATTTTTTTAGATTTGTATAATTTTTTCATTTCGTCTAGCTTTTTGAGCATTAATTGTGTTTAGCGATGCTGGCTTTTCCGCAGTGAGGAGGCGCTTAAAATCAGCATTAGATGGCGCTGATCTAGCATTTTTACCTATTTAAAAACCCAACTTTTAAAAACTGTAACCATACCATCGTCTTCCACCTTCCCGGCTGAGCCTATATGGTTCGTAGAGCATGAAATAGAGTGATTATCAAACCAGTCATTGTATTCAACACCAGAACGAGTCCCTTTCCATGATTCGCAACTTTTGCAACCGGACGACATCACCCAGAGCTGCCAAGTCTCTGGCTTTTTGGATACCAGTATTTTAATACAGAAAATCTTGTTTTGTTTAATCAGAGTATTTTGAGATTTAAAAGAACAACACTTTCTCTAATAAAATACTGGTATGCAAAAAGCCGGAGACTTGGCAACTCTGCACCACCTATACATCTAGCATATTTCCGGTGTCGAACCTATTACTGTACACACACCACTTTGAGATGTGTGATCCTTTGTCTTCCAGGTGCCATCACCACTGACTGTAATGTCCATCTTCTTGCCTCACTTACGTGCGTCAACTTCTTATTCAGTAGCCTTTTTTATGCTCTTTATAGCAATTTTTAATGCACAATTTATTTTCTCACAAATTTTGTCATGAGGTTTTTGGGATATGAGGGGATACAAATCCATTATGCCGCGAAATTTTTTTAGGGGTTCTAAACCTTGCCCAATGCAGCGCATTGCATATATAATCCTTTGATTTATTTCTGGAATGTTTTTTTTTACTTCCCATAAGTTTTAAATTTCTTGTACTTACTGTATTTGTACACTTTTCACAAGGTATTTCAACGCTTGATGATAAACCTTTCTTCTGTGTATCAGTAAACTTAATGTTACCAGAACGTATTTTACAGGATACATTTTTTTCCAAAAATGGAAAAAGAATGTTTTTATCAACGATTAAGTATCCTTTCGTTGTATTTTTATTATGTTCCGAAGGAATGTCACAGTTTGCTAACTTCTTTTTAGAAGCAGATTTCGCAAGAGACTCAGCAGTATATGAGATTACAGATGAATCACTAAAATCTGAGTCGTATTTCTTATTAACAGAATCTTTAGAATCAAAATCTGAATCATTCATATTTACAGTCATATCAGAAAATGAGCAGCAAGTTTCCGTTTTTTTTTTAATTGATTTCCTGGAAAACGCCTCTTTTTTGACGTTTTTCCGATTAAAGTTGAACTGCATCTACTTTCATTTTAAGCACTTCTCAAAAAACAATAATAAAATACTATAGCACAGTTAAAATAACATAAACTGTACTAAAACCTTCAAAAATAATAATAAACAAGTAATCAAGTAATAAAGCAGAACAAGCTGAATAACAGACTTCTCAAAGCTCTTCACAAACATGTGCCAAGTTTCTGACTGCAAAATTATAGTAAATAACATCTTTGACTTGACGCAAGAAGATGTATATTTGTAGGTGAGATGCTTACTTGATATTCTGAATGAAATTTTAAAATATGGAGTAGCCAAACATGGAGTATAAAAACATTTCTGAATCAAATAACGGTTGAAGAACGATGTAAACAAATCACATATGGTAGTCTGGCGCCCCCTTTAAATTCGGAAACGCGGCTTCAGCTTTGAGTGGGTATAATTCTAAAAACCATAACGTCTGTTCTAATGGGAATTTAAAGAAAACATTTACACTAAAATGTTCAGAAAAGATGGGATTTTAAATATAAAAATAAAAAATTCGAAAATTTTGAAGGTTTGAGTGTAGACCCCTTAACTAAGAAAATATATCCAATAATCCCTAACATCAACTTCAAGTCCTGTCCGTGTCAGGTACGACCCGACCGAAACTCTAAAATTCTGTTTATAGTCAATCAATCTGAAACCCGATCAGAACCCACCAAAACAATTTTCGCCTACCCGAAACACGAAATTAAGGACAACTGATCCATAATTTAATACAACTATGAAAACATAGTCAACAATCTATTGGGTTGTTCGGAAAGTTCTTCCGTTTGGGGAAATCAATTTGTACCGAAAAATTCTGTAAGTCAATTATTAGACATTAGGTAGATATCGGAATTAATGTCTAATAATTAAATGATAGAATTTTCCGTTACGAACCAACTTTCTGAACAACCCAATAATATATTTTATATAGAAAAGTAAACCTGTAAAGAGTCTTCCATATTCAAACATAATGTTTTTCATTAGAAGCTATACAGTGAGTGTAAAACTTTAAAGGACAGCAAAAAATTTTAATATTTTTCATAACTATCAAATCAAATGTAGAAAAGGTTACTGTTATGAATATCATAAAATAGAAAATCTAATAATAAAGTCATCAAAATTTATCTGTAAGTATTTTATTATGAAAATAAAATTATTATACAAAGAAAAATTTTCTGTTTATGCAAAAACTTTAAGGATAGCAAAATAAAAACAATACAGTAATGAAGAAGCAAATTCTTAATGTGTTGTGCACTCACCATTTCTTTTAATGACCACAAATATTTTAACATTCATGGACATTATTAATTTTTGACACAAATCGGGAGTGGTTTTTCCATTCATCTTGAATTGTAGATCTGAGTTTTGAATCTGAGGAAAAATGCCTTCTATTTTTGTAAAATTGCCTTGCTAAATTACACCACAATAAAAATAATACAGTAAAGAAGAAACAAATTCTTATTGTGTTGTGCACTCAACATTGCGTTGATAGGGTTTAAATCAGGACCACTTGGGGGTTGGTATTGCAAAACGCGAATATTTTTCTTCTGGAACCGGAGTTTTGCCCTACGGTTTGTGTGAACAATAGACGTATTATCTTGCTTATAAATTCATTTTTCCTCTGCCAAAAGTGTTGAAACAGGTAAAAGATGGCCTGAAAGAGATTTTAGGTAAACCTTCGAATTAACTTTTCCTGAAAGAAATGCAGGTGGCTCCACACCATTAAACAAAATGCAGCCCATGTCGTAATGGATTCACCACCTCGATGCCTTTGTCAGATAATTTCTTTTTCTTTTCTCAAATCATGCCAATAACACTTCCAGCCATATGGACAATCTAAGTTCCATTTTGTTTCATCGGAGAAAATAACCTGCAGCCATTTGTCGACCCAAGTCACCACTCGTCTTGATAACTGTAATCGTTGGATTTTGTGTCTAGTCAGTAAAGAGTGTTTACACAATTTTGATGTGTATTGAAAATTCCCAGATATAGTTATTGTATTGCATATTGTTTTCTTGCAAATATTGAACCCAGTTGTTCGTAAACTTTCTTTGCTTGAGTTTTTTTTTCAGTTAATACTAACTTTAAAACTTTCCTTTCATCTCTGGGTAGTAAGATTTTTGGTCTGCCTTTAGCGATTTCTTTTAGCGATTCACGTCTTTTAACCTTACAACATAGTTGATGACGGTTTTAGATCTCCTTATATGTTTTACAATAGATCGAAACCTCATTCTTGACAATGAAAAAAGATTCAACAGCACATTTTTCATATTCAGTCAGTTTAGTTGCTTTTGGTATTAAGTGGACACTTGTTAATTCGGTTAATTCTAAAGTCCTCCTCAAAAACTTGTACTGGAATGAATGTGAAAAATATCACATTAATTCGAAATAATTTTTATCACTTCGGGTAATTCGAACTAAAAATTTTAAAGAAAAATGTCTTTTTCCTTGTTTAAAGGTTAAAATAAATAAAAGGTATGTATTATTTCAAAATTGTGGTAATAAATTTATTATGTCAATAATATTGTGATAATATTTTATTGTGTCAAAAACATCTGTATTTCATTTCTGTGTAAAGAAGTACGTGTCTTCATTCCTAGACGTAATAACAGCAACGTATTTTTCTTCCTTCCCCGTCAAGCGCGCCACCCGCGGTAGTTAGAAACTTAAACTAAAACCACTCCAACGCACTTTTCTTTCCCACTGCCAAGCGGAATTCAGCGGTATGAGTAGAAACAGAGCGAGCGCGAAGAAACAGCACGGTGAGAAGGCGCTATCATTTGTTTATTTGCTATAGAGTTTCTTAGAATTTCTGAAAAACCAGTCTTTACTACAGATTCTAGGGAGCTACGTCAGTTATGGCTGTAGTGCTGAGAAGTTAATGTGCTCTAGTTTTTCTTCCTCAGTATGTGGTGTGAACGTGTAAAAATTCAGGATGGCTGCACGTGGAAAGTACAAAACCCTAACTTTGGAGATAAAGGTAGAGATTTTAAAGAAAGTAGAGAATGTCGAATGTAAAATAAAGTTAGCAGTTGACTATGGAATTACAAAAATACCTTGTCAACTTATTTGAAAATCAAGGAATCAATTTTAGATTCATGGGGAAAATCTAAATTTGCTAGAGGAAGGAAATGCATGAGAAATGCGTCCCAGGAAGATCTAGAAAGAAATCTATTGCTATAGTTCCAGGATGCTAGATCTTGAAACTTTCCGATAAATGAACGTATATTGCAGACGAAGGCTGATGAATTGGAAAGTCGAATGGGTAATGAAATGCATTGATGGGATTTTAAATGCAGTGACTGGTGGCTTTCTCTATTTAAGTCAAGGTACAATATTTCTTATCAAACGGTATGTGGCCAAAGGTCTGATGTAAACAAAAACGTGAGCACTACTTTCGGTGGGAAACTGCAAGGGATTTTATCTACTTACCTCCCGGAAGATATTTTTAATGCGGGCAAAACTGCACTTTTTTTATAAACTCTTGCCAAACAAGACATTACATTTTAAAAGAGAAACTTCTGTAGGAAGTAAAAGCAATAAACAGAGGATTACAGCTGCAGTTTGTGCTAATATGGATGGGAGCGAAAAGCTTAAATTATTAGTGATTGGAATGTTCAAGAATCCACAGTGTTTTAAAGGAATTAAAACACTGTCAGTTGATTATATGTATCCAATGCAAAAGCATGGATGACACCAGACATCTTCAGTAGCTGGTTAAAATGAATAGATAAGCAGTTTTCAAGGCAAAAGAGTAAAATTCTCTTATTCGTGGATAACGCAAGCTGCCACAATAACCCTCCAGAATTGAGTTCCATACAACAAGTATATTTGCCGCCAAACACAATTCCGATGCTGCAACCAATGGATCTAAGAATCATCTAGAATCTTAAAACAAATTATCGCAAGATATTCTTAAAACAAATAATTTTTCTTTAGATTGGGGTGACAATTACGACATTACTCTGCTGACAGTTACAAATGATCTATATGCTGAATGGGATTCTGTTAAAGAAAACACAATTAGTAATTGCTTTCGTAATACTAAATTCATTCACGCCGAAAATAACAATCATATCGAAGAATGTAACGATATTGATACATATTTTTCTGAATTCAAAAAAATTAAATGTGATAATGTTATTTTTTCTGATTATGTAAGAGTAGATGAAGACGTGGAAATCTGTGGAAAACTGAGCGACGAGGGCATAATAAAAACTATCGAGAAGATGAAAAAGCAGAGACCTTATGGGATTCAGACGATAATGCATAGATTGTTAAGAGTTCTAATGATCAAGCCACAAGGGATTCTATAAAAGCTCTGAAAGCATTTTTTGAAATAGAACCTTCCTCTGAAAATGCTGAAAATGAATTGAAATGTTTACTTCAAATCTTGAAGCTGGCTAAAAATGTAGGCATAATAAATAAAACCAAACATCCATTTTACTGTTTTCTCAAAAAAGTAATTCATATTTTTAATTAAAGTTTACTTTCTACTGCGTATCTTCTGCTTCATTTTATGATTAAGGTAAGTCCTTATTGCTTTTTAATATGTTTAATTTTAAATAGCATAGTATAATATATTTTCTAGGGTTATACATACTAGGAGACTTTTCTTCTTCAGTAATACACTTTTTAAGTTATAGTTTCTCTTAACATCAGATAATTCGAACTTATTTCTGAAAACCTTTGAGTTCGATTTAACGAGCGTCCACTGTATTATAAAATTAACAAAACTCTGTATAGAAAACGTCACAAGAACCACTAGATACATGCGGTTTTAACATAAAAATCTATAATAGTTATACGTAGAATTTCTATAAAAAATAGTAGTGTATTTAAAATTTTTACAAAAATGAAAATAACGTAACTATTAATTTTTCGCAATAAAAAGCTTATATATATATTTTGTTGCCTTTTATATTAATATTCCAAATTTATAATCTACATTAAATTTCCATTTCAATTATCTCCTTTTGAATCTATCAAAATTTTTACAATTATTTGCTATCATTAAAGTTTCTACATGCACTGTATCATATATTCTAATACGAGCAAATCTTGTGTGTGGTTATGTATACAGGGTCATTCATAATTCCCTCCGGGGTTTCGAAACGTTATAGTAAAAAAACGAAGACGAATATGAAAAAAAGAAACATATGAAATTATTCCGAAACTATTCAAGTTTTACTTACATACATTACAGGTGTTCTATGTGTGAACCCTTGGTCACACGGCATATATCCATGCGATAGTCCAGTTCCTGCCATACTCTACTCAACATGGTACTGTCTATGTTATTGATAGCACGTGTTATCCTTTCACGCAGGTCAGCTAAATCACGTGGCATAGGTTGTACAAAAACCTGGATAACACGTGCTATCAATAACATAGACAGTACCATGTTGAGTAGAGTATGGCAGAACTGGACTATCGCATGGATGTATGCCGTGTGACCAAGGGTTCACACATAGAACACCTGTAATGTATGTAAGTAAAACTTGAATAGTTTCGGAATAATTTCATATGTTTCTTTTTTTCATATTCGTCTTCGTCTTTTTACTATAACGTTTCGAAACCTCGGAGGGAATTATGAATGACCCTGTATATATATATGCAAAATTTATCTTAAAAACGGCTCTAACGATTTTGACGAAATTTTGTATCCTACCATTTTGGGGCACCAGAAAACCATTGGGCTATGTCAATTGTTCGAGAAAATTCGATTAGTGGGTCATTTCGGGTCAGGGTCAAACTAATTCTATCTAAAAAACGGTTCAAACTATTTTGACTAAATTTTATATCTTACCATTTTCGGGCACGAGAAGACTATTGGGGTGGGTCATATGTTCGAGAACATTCGATCAGTGGGTCTTTTTGGGTCAACCCGGGTCAAGTTAATTTTATCTAAAAAACGGCTCTAACGATTTTGATTAAATTTTGTATCCTACGAGGTTTGGGCACGACAAAATCATTGGGCTATGTCACATGTCCGAGAAATTTCGATTAGTGGGTCATTTTTGGGTCACTGTGGGTCAAGCTAATTTTATCTAAAAACGGCTCAGACTATTTACACTAAATTTTGCATCCTATGGTTTTCGGGCATGAGAAGACTGTTGGGCAAGGTCACGTGCTCGAGAAAATTCAATTAGTGGGTCATTTTGGTCGTGGGTTATTATGGGTCAAGCTATTTTATCTTAACAACGGCTCAGACTATTTAGACTAAATTTTGCCTCCTATGGTTTTGGGGAACGAGAAGGCTATTCGGCTAGGTCACATGTTCGAGAAAATTTGATTAGTGGGCCATTTTGGTCATGCGTCATGATATTTGAACTCAAAGTTAATTTTGACCGAGCATAGCTCGGTCTTCCTTGCTCGTTCTAGACTAAATGAAAAACGAGTTAATCCGAATCCGACCAGGGTTGCCAGTTTGGCCTTTTTTTTATTAATGAAAAATTTCGAGTTGTTACCGGAAATTCTGAAAGAAGAAATTTACTTTAAGTAACTACGAAATGTTTGCCATTAAATAAAGAAAAGAATATTCCAGTAAATTTCTGGTATGAATGCAAAATTTTGAAATTAAAAAAGGGCTAACTGGCAACCCTGAACCCTACACGTAGGTATCGAAACTCAACTCGAAATCGAAACAATTAGAGTCAACCCGACACGATTCTCACCAAGAGCGAAAAAAAGCTCAAACCCAATCCGAACCGAAACGCGCGTCAGTTTGGGTTCTGATGAAATCCGGTTACCGCCTCGATTCAGAACTCAACATTAAAGATTATCTTCAAAATTATAAAAGTACATCAAGAACAGAATCCGTTTTCTCATTTAACCCCATTCTTGTTTTTTCTATTTGTCAAACAATACAGAATACGAATGCAATGCCTTGTTTTATTCCAAGAATAAAAATAAATGTTGCTAACGTAAAGATTTATTACCGTTGAAAGTCATATATTTATTTATGAGATTACTTACATTAATCCGAAGATAACATATTTCATTATAATTTTGATGTGACTTGTTTCCTTCAACATGAAACATTTTGAACCACCATCTGTTTTTGAAGGTTTAATGAAATATTACAAAATATATTGTATTATGAAGCGGACAAAGAATTCAATTTGTATTTTGTATGTTATGTTATGTAATTTGATAACTTAAATGGAATGAAAACATAATTAAATTGAATAACAAATTAAAATTATATTTTGATTTATATTAATAAAATATACAGAATTTTAACGGAAGTTTTCATAGCTGTGGAATACTGCTTGGAAATTCCAAAGTATTTACGCATCTTGGATTACTCCATTACTTGGAATAATCTACTTGCTGCAATTTATAATTAGCAGGAAAATGCTTTACTTTTTTATTTTTATTTATTTATTTTATTTTACTTTACTTTATTTCATTTTTGACAAAGAAAAAATATCTATTTTAAAGGTTCGGAACAAAATTAATTTTATGTTCATTTTTGTTATCGCCATTAGTTGTTTGATAATGGCGATGTTAAAGAAATTTAAATCCTTTGTTAATTATTATTTTTTAGCTATACATTATTGAAAAATAAACCAATTAACGTTAAGGAGAACGTCGATTACTTTAGCAAAACTCGAAAAATTCGATACATAAATTATGTTTTATATGATATTCTGAAAAAGTCCAAACATTAAGCATATTTTGGATTAAAATCCACTTTAAATTATAATTATTAATTATAATACGATTAAAATTATTCATAAAATAGAGGTGTATTTTTTGTTATTGTTGTTTTTTAAACAGTTTAAATATGCATGGTTCATACCACCAGATACTCACAGCGGCGATTCCTACTATCCAATCTATGCATGCTCTTTCCCACCAGAGTTTTGGGATTGTTCCCATCGCCTTATTTAAATGCAAAAATGTGCTAGAAAACTTATTAGAAAAAGATTACTAGAAGCTATTGGTAAGAATTGTCATGTGCAGTATGAATAGTACGTTTCGCCTCTGCATGCCATCTAGTTGATAAAATTAAATGAAAAAAATCTCCCATTTTTAGCCATTGTTTGCAAATTGCCAGTTACTATTACAAGTTTATAGAATCAGCAACTTTCAGGATTCACCTTTTGGAGGAAATATCTAATTTTTGCTGTTTTATGTAAGCCAAATACTAGCAAATTAAAGATACATTTGAATACTTTATTTTAGAAAAGGCACAAGTCACATTTTTTGGGAAATGGATGCTTTGATAAAAAAATACTTTACTGGGGTAGCCGCTTTATCAGGGTTCGTATGGATCAGGGAATTTTCCAGGAGTGATACCAATATTTTTTTTATAGAAAAATAAATGTAGGTTAAGCTCGCGAAACTTCACATTCTTTTAAGGAGAGATTTTCTATAAGAAAATACTGGTACTGAAGAATTTCCTGGTCGCAAAATTCCAGGAGGTGTACGGACCCTTTTTACGTTTTAAAAGGGCACATTTTGAACTCGACTCTATTCATTGTTATGGACGTTAGAAAAACACGTTTATTTAAGAAAGGGCACATAATCTGTATATGTGCCCTTTTGCCAATCACTTTTTGTGTCACTTTTCTCAATAATTGGGACTTTGAAGACATACACCTTATTAACGAAAAAAAAACTGAAGATGATTGAACAAAACTTTCTTAAATATGTAAATGAAGAAGCGAAGTCCTACTACGACAGTATTGTAAATTGACCTACTACAACACTACACAGTGCTTTCAATGGCAAAAGTGACAAAATAGGCATATTTCAATGTTTTTCACTATTTTGTGCACTTATTGTTTATTAAAGCATTGTTTTTCATATGTTCACTGTTTGAACTCTCAGTTTACCTGTGTTCAATTTAGAAAAAAAACAGAAATTACCCTTTTTATTTAAATAATCTGAAAAGCGTGTGCAAAGTGTATTTTATTATCCTTCCTAACATGCAATCACAATGGATAGACCCATTATCTTGCTTATAAATTCATTTTTCCGCTGTCAAACTTGCTGCAACAGGTGAAAGATGTCCAGAAATGGATTTTAGACAAGCCTTTGAATTAACGTTTCCTGAAAGAAATGCAGGTGACCCCACGCCATTCAACGAAATGCAGCCCAATGTCGCAATTGATCCACCGCTTAATTGCCGTTGTCAGAAAATGTCTATTTTTTTCTCAAATCATGCCACTAACAAACACTTCCAACTATCAGGACAATCTAAGTTCCATTTAGGCCAAGACTAAAAAAAACAAAACAGAAATCACCCTATTTATTCAAATAATCTTAAAAGCATGCACAAAGTGTATTTTATTATCCTTCCTAACACGCAATCCCACTGGATAAACGCATTATCTTGCTGATAAATTCCTTTTTCATCTGCCAACACTCCTTTTTCATCTGCTTAACACTGCCTGGTACTTCCCCGGCTGAAGGAGAGCTATCTTGACATGGTCTGCACCACCCTAGTAAACGTAAATTTCGGCAAATTCTCCCGTGGTTGAATTTCGATATAATTTCTGCATGGTCCATTTAATCGCAATTTCCAACTTTTCCGCTTTTAATCGCACCATTATGTTTCAACAGGAAAATTTGTGTTAAAGAATCCTAAATTTTCGGTGATTAAATAGCACCTATTTTTGCGTTTAACCCTTTAACGGATAAAGCATTTCAATTGCTAAAATGTTGAAATAAATGACTGTTACCGGAAATTATGAACAAATTTGTTTGTATACAAAAAAAGGGGGGGGGGGCGGTTGGGGCGATATTTCACATATATAATAAATGGAAAACATTTCTATTAAAATTCTGCTGTCATTGTTGAATTTCGTAATTAAAGTTTTATGGTTTCATAGGGAAACCAATGTCCGTTAAAGGGTTAAAAATAGTTGTAGCTATAGAACTATTTTAGCTATAGAACTACTATTGTAGAACGTCGAATTTGGCAGTTATGCTTTTTAACCCTGTCATGGGACCAAGCCATTATGTTGAAAAAATTGAATGTCACTAGACTTTCTAAATACATTTATTTGAAGAAAAAAAACTTTTTTTTTGTACATCTCGATTTATAGACTAACCCTGAACAACACAACCGTATCGTGGAAAGATGACACCAGATAGACACGGAGGTGTTTCCCTTGATAAAAAAAATTCTTACCTTCAGAAAACATGTTCTTAACATAAGAGATAAGGTCGTAGGACCTTCCAAATCTCTCGAACCTCTCTCTAAAAATCCTGCTTTTTCTACTCGCAATAAAAGAATATAAAACTGTATTATCTCTATCACGGCATGATTCTTCGATTTGTGTTTTCATATGCAAATCTAGTATGGAAAACATGCCTAAAATCCATAATAAATATTTAAGATTCATCAGAAATGGCTGCAATTATTCTTCGCAGTATGATTACTCTGTAATAAACACCATCAGATGGGATTTAAGTATTTGCCTTTTAATTCAACGGGTCAAAAAACTTTCTAAAAATTGTTAACAATACATGTATAATATTCCCAATGAGATTATTGCTGAACTACCGGGCAACGATATTCCCGACCCCAGCAATAAGAGAAGACAGCGTTATTCAACACTAATTGATGATAATACCTGATTTTATTTCTGTTGTTTTTCTCATTTTGTTTGTTTAAAATACTTTTAATTTAAACTTTTCACGTATATATATATTATAAAATAAATAAATTAAGATATAAAATTGTTATACTTTATTTTTTTATTTTATATCAATACTACTATTACTACTCCTAATAAAAAATATGTATGGTTATAATTGAAAAATGCCCTATTGAACTTTTCCTCCTTAATCTCAACAACTGTTTTGAAGAATTAAATTTTTTATTTCTTTTTACACGTTTTTTAAAAAATGTAATTACTATATTTAATTTATAAATTTAATTATATATTTTTCTTTTTAGTCCTATATCTTAAAGGCATTTCTGTCTTTAATTCTAATTAGACCCACTCTTATGTAGTTTAGAATACAGTTATTTCTTCTCGGTTTCCTATGTTTTAGAAATACTGATACTCCTAGACAGAGACAGTTGGCATCAACTAGGAATACCAAAAAATGCTTCAAAAGTTCCCGCACATTATGAAAGTAACATTTTATTAAAAATTTCTGGTTGCCATTTGTCAATTTTATTTTAAAATGAGAGCGCATAAATAATACACTATCTTCCTTCAAAGGATTAGAGAAAATCAACTATATACGATATTCAACTAACACCACAAATTTTTTAAAGCAGCAGATTATATTATATAAATATATAAGTCACGTTTTGGTCAAAATTGATTGGAAATGCACTTAAAAGAATGAGGAGCTGTTCAGCGGACGTGCTCCTCATGGGCAAACAAGAGTACTCCTAGCGTTTTTCACTGCGCCTTATATGACTGCTAAAATTGAAGCAATTAGGAGCCGATAAAAAGATGGTAAATTAGGTATTGCTACTTCCAAAATAGAGATTGAAGTTAACTAGTTTTTTATTCTTCTGAAGAATAATTCAACGAAGTATAAAGTAGTTTAAATTAATTGTTTATTTTTATTTATTCGAACATTATTCAGTATTTTATTCGAATGATAATTGTAAATACATACATTACAAAATCAACTCCGATTTCTCTTCACCATAATCAGAATTTCAGCAACGTAACTTTTGAAGAAACACACTACGTTTAGCTACTCTATAAACTTATACAAGTACCAGTTTTAACTAAATGAATTAATGCATAATATTTTATAAATCACATTACATCATTACATGTTATGTAATTAAGGGTCAAAACTACCAATGGGATTTTTATTCTTCTGAAGAATAATTCAGCGAAGTATAAAGTAGTTTAAATTAATTGTTTATTTTTAGTTATTCGAACATTATTCAGTATTTTATTCGAATTATAATTGTAAATACATACATTACAAAATCAACTCCGATTTCTCTTCACCATAATCAGAATTTCAGCAACGAAACTTTTGAAGAAACACACTACGTTTAGCTACTCTATAAACTTATACAAGTACCAGTTTTAACTAAATGAATTAATGCATAATATTTTATAAAGCACATTACATCATTACATGTTATGTAATTAAGGGTCAAAACTACCCATGGGATTTTTATTCTTCTGAAGAATAATTCAGCGAAGTATAAAGTAGTTTAAATTAATTGTTTATTTTTAGTTATTCGAACATTATTCAGTATTTTATTCGAATTATAATTGTAAAAACATACATTACAAAATCAACTCCAATTTTTCTTCACCATAATCAGAATTTCAACAACGTAACTTTTGAAGAAACACACTACGTTTAGCTACTCTAGAAACTTTTACAAGTACCAGTTTTAACTGTAATTAATGCATAATATTTTATAAAGTACATTACTTCATTACATGTTATGTATTTAAGGATCAAAACTACCCATGGGATTGAGATATATGTTTCATACGTTGCAAAAACTTATCTTAACCCTTTAACGGGCGGTGTCCACAAAAAAGGACACCTAATTTTAATTCCAAAACTGACAAATGGCACCAAGAATATTTAATTAAAAATTTCCCTTTTATTAAATACCGGACAATAAGCAAGTTTTTATTATCTAATGAATTCGTTTGCAAAATCTGGTGTCAGTCCATTATTTCATCATTTTACAAACAGACTTACTCCTCGCCGGAAAGGGTTAATTGAAGGGCTATCAATTCATATAGGACTCAACCTAGTTGACTCAACGGCATATTTTACTTTGAATCCCGGCTATACCCTTTTAATCAAGTCATATTAAAATACTTATACCAGAAATTGTATTTAATACTATTTAACTTATTGCTATCTGGTAAATGATTGACTTATTTTATGAAGAATGTTCTGGTTTAAATCAAAAAATATTTATTTCGACACGGCTAGCTTCATTTATATAAAACAAATAATTGTTTTGTAATAGAACAATATAAAAAACAATTACTTATAGCAGTGGTGCCACAGATGGCTTTTTATTTTTTTTGTACCACTACTATCAAACATTAATTTTCATAAGAAAGTTGTAGTAAAAACCTACCACTAACATTATTGTTCCAAAAGGAGTAACCCACAAAATAATAAACGCTGACTAGGCAGCTATCGTTGAATTTTGATGTTTTTTCTTTTTTTTTTTGCTGTTGTCGTTGTTATCGTTTTTTCGACATTTTTTTCTTTCTCACTAAAGCCACATTATTAAAACTTAATTGCATACTGATGTAAATTTCCATCACTGTTTATTTAACTTTTAACCCTTTCAGGGGCAAGCAATTGTGCTCCTGTAACGTCGAATTCACACCGGTATTTACGAAAGAACTTAGTTCAAAATAAGGAAAAGCAATTTTTCAACTTTTTTCCCGACAAAGTTAAAAAAGTAAAATTTAATTAAAAGTTTCTGGTTCGAATCGTATTAAAATTAGGTGGTATATAATATATACCACCGCCCCTCAAAGGGTTAGTAAATCAACTTCTTCGCCACCACTATATTTACATAGAAATATTAATTCAGTAAATTTCACGTGACCTATGTTGCTGAACAAAGTTAAAAATCTATCTTAAAATTTCTGGTGTCTAATATTTAATATATGTATAAAAAAACACAATTGTAAAAGAAAAACTCATGCAAAGAAGGGTTAATTTGTTCTCATTTTGTTTACTAATTCCAGATAAATACATCAACTATGGAAGAAGTTTATTATTTCGCCAAACAAAATATAATGCCTTGTTATTTCTCCATACGAGCATTTACTGCTGATTACTATCTGTTTATTTTGCCTATTTTTTAAGTTAATTATTCTTCAATAAATTATCCTGTCTACTACTTCTTCTTCGGGTAAGGATGCTAACCAAATTCAGTGACTATGTATGAGAAAACTGTAGCCAAAACTCTTCTGTAGAATACGTCAAAGCCTAGATATTTATTACATTAATGAATGACTCATCAACTAACAACTTAATGCTTACGTTATCCCTTCGTAACGAACGGCACGTATATGTGCCATTTAAGGATTCTCATCAGACAGATGCCAAATCCCCTTTCTAATGGTAACGCATGAGCTTGGAATGCATCCGTATTTTTCCAATTTCTCCTCTGAAAATTAAAATTTTAACTTTTTTGTTACTGTACGCTGTTCTTGAAGGATGTTTCTTTTCTTTTTTATTGAAAATTTTTTTAATATATACTTAATTGTATACTTTAACCTGTTTGCCACAACCGTCGTTTACAGAATATTTAATCATTTATCGCCGGTTTTTCAAAATAGAATTTTTTCCCTAATGTAATCACAAGAAGTTTTGATTCAATGCAAAATTATCAATTAAAAATTACTGATAGGGATAATCAAGGATTTTAAGCGCTTTAGGCGTCTAGTATACAAGATGCCCGTCGCGAAGAGTTTAAGTGGTAAAATAAAAGTGAAGCATGCATACGAGTTGTAAATAAGATTATAACACTTGGGAAAAACGGTATTATATTATTTAGAAACATGTTGCCAATTAAAAAGGAAAGAAACATACTTTTCTCACAAAGAAGAACATACCAAAAAAAAAAAAAAGGTAAAAATTTAAATTTTTTTGGAAGAAATTTGTAAAATACAGCAGCATTCCAAGTCCACGGGTTAACATTAGAGAGGGGATTTACTTTCTGACTAATAACAAGTCTTAAGGTGCACGGAATTATTGAAATTGAACATCAGTATTCTAATACAGAATTTTTTACCATATACAATTTCGGTGTTTCAACAGTTAAAAGTTAAAAATTTTAATACGAAAACACTGGTGCTGGAGAATTAAAAGTGTAAAAAACGCTCGTCACGAAAAGATTAACAACCAGATCACCATATCCTTTATTTTAATTTTTGAGCATCGCTATTTTTAAATAGTAATCGTTGCCTTATTGAATCGCAGGAAGTATGTTAATTAATATAGCAGAAATTAATAATCGAAAATTCTAGTAGTTAAAATTAAGGATTGTATGGAACCTATATGACACAAATAAGTGATGATGATCGCTAAGGATTGCATTACGAATTTCAAAATACAATAAATTATTTAACAATTTAATGTATTGAGAAGGAGCAACAGTTCGTAACGTTTATATTTGGTTTATGTTTACTTTACTATTGCGATTACGTGGTTGCGATACATATTAGCTGTTTTATAGCTACCAACCTTTAGGATTTTTTAAATGTCAATTAACCCTTTAAGACCGGTGATATATTATTTGTACCACTTAATTTTATTTCCAAATTGCCAAGTGGCACGCATAATTTTTTAATAAGAATTTGATTTTATAAGATACGTGAAAAAAGATGTTCTGGCAAAGTGACTTATCCCTCAATGGGTTAAACATATTTTAAAGTATAAATTGTACTGAATAAATCAAATAACTATTACATAAAAATAACACACATTTTATTAAATAAATTTTTGAGTTAATTTTTTTTTTTACTTAAAAAAAAAAAAAAAAAAAAAAAAAAAAATGGAAGTTTGGCAGCTCTACTATCCATATGTATGTACTTGTGTATAAATTTACTCTAAAATCGGAGATGTAAAATAAATGAATACCAGTATTTACTGAAGAATTTCCTCGTCTTATTTAAGCAAATAATTCATGTTAACTTCCTTCGATTCATTAAACAAACTTAATAAACTTATTATTAACCCTTTCAGGGGCAAGCACTTGTGCTCCTGTAACGTTGAATTCCCACCGGAATTTAGGAAAGAATTTAGTTCAAAATAAGAATAAGCAATTTTTCAACTTTTTCTCGTCAAAGTTAAAAAAGTAAAATTTAATTAACAGTTTCTGGTTTGAATCGGATTAAAATTAGGTGGTATATAATATATACCACCGCCCCTCAAAGGGTTAAATACTGGTATTAAATCTGCTTTACCTCTCTAATTTGAGAGACGAGTTATACTGGAGTATATATAGTACATTGAAAATAAGGCAATTGTTTCCTCTCACGTAGTTCACAACATTCTTATTAATTAGAATTGTATGCACTGCAAAAAAAAAAAAAAAAAAAAAAAAAACGATAGAAAAATATTTCTTTATCTATGAAAATATAATATAACCACAAACTACAATATACAATAAGCTTTTCCAAGTACTTACGGTTCCGAAGAGCGTTCTTTATCTTTAAGAACATGAGAAACGAATATGTGTTTGAAATTTTAAGACGCATTTATACATATATACTATACATATATACATTTATACATAAAAGATATAAAAAGTTTCTTTTGCTACCACTTATTTTCGGAAACGTTTCAGAGACCTTTGTAGGACAGTAAAACATTTTCTCAAACCGGAATATATATTTTTAGGATGCTATCAATTATAAATTAAACATTTTCAGCTGCGTAATTGAATTTATACATGCAAGAGTAACAAAATAATATTAATTTTTAATGTTAATGTTAATGTTAATGTCGTTAATTAATCATGTTTGTGTGTAAAACATGTTTGTTGAACGTGAAAATGTTTACTTGAGAACTGATAGCATCCGAAAAACCTATATACATATAATAATGTATAAATTTATATATTAATATGTAAATTAATATATTTATATATAAAACAGTACATTGTACAAAAATATAAAAACTACATCCGAAAAACCTACCTATATTCCTGATTTTGAAAGCTTATTACCTTACAATAAAAACTATTTGAAAACGTGTCCGAAAATCAGTAGAAACAAAATAAACTATATCTTATATATTCAATTGTGTTTATATTATATTTTCCTAGATTCAGAAACATTTGTCTTTTTTCACAATGTAGTTTATTTCTGTAAGGCGATACTAAGGTTGGCAGCTACGCTATTTTAAGCTATGATTAAATGCTAAGATTGGCAAATATGTCATTACTTCAAACAGCTTCAAACAGGAAAAAAAGCCTTTTCAATCAAACTAACTGGACAATGTCCAGTCCAACTCTTAAAATTGACAGATGTCAAGGATGAAGTCGAAAATTGTGGAAAAGTTGTATGATACATTTACCTCGTATGGATAGAATGTGGCTGTGCACTTAGTAACTTTCTTTCATATTTACTCAAGTTGTCAAACTCAATGCGCAGTAATAGTTATTCTGATGGGTGAAAACAACATAGTTTTTTTTTTTTATTTGCTTAAGAACCTATAATAAACATAAATAATCTGAAAATTAATATTTTATAACAGCTCTAACCATTTTAACTATATTAGCTAAAAATTAAAATTAATAAATTTAATATTTAAAAAACATTCAGACATATATAATTTTAATTAATTATTTACCTACTAAGTATGGAGATTTTTTTTTAAGTATGGAGAATTTAATTCAAAATTTTAAAGTTGTTCTGGCTTGTAAAAACCATTTACTAATAAATCAGAATTTCGTAACTTCATTTTGATTCTTTTAATACATTAACTTGAAATTTAAAACAGCCAAGTAATTGCTATGTTTCATAATGTTTCATATATGTTTTCATAAAATATACTTTAAATCTTAAAAATACTTATACGACTTTCTCGGTTATACGTCCAATTCTCTTCATTACGTCAACAATTTATGAGAAATAATGTTAAACTTCTCTCAGTTATATGACTGTTTCTCTAACTTATACGACGCTTTAAACGGTGCAGGCGATTTTACATGTCATACTCAAGAATTCATTTTTATAATCTTTAATATACAAATTATTCACGTTTTCTTACCTCGATCCTTTCACTATTGTTAAAATGTGTTTATCAATGATGAATGACATTTCTTATCTACCTTCGTGGGTTTTTAACGATGAATCTATGACGGAAGGGTGGTTGTATGGAAAATTCCCTTGTGCCTCCCTTTTATGAAAAGCCAAATGACCACCTGGAAAAATGTGACATCGCAGACAATTAAGAAATGTTTTAGGAAATGTTGTTTTTCACAAGACCGAACTTCTAGTTCAACGATTGAACCCGATTTTGAGAAAAATATGGGAATCCTTTATATGACGAAAACTGGGATGAAATATTTATGGGCGAAGGTATTAATTTCAAAGATTATGTAGAATGTGATGAAAACTTCTTCTGTCAGAACTGAGAACTGCTGAAGAAATCTTTGAGGATATCAATAAGGAAGACTTGAGCGAGGAGGGTGACGAAGATGAGAGCAATGTTATTGCTGGTGTAAATTTTTTCAGATACAAGTGCCGCTTTAAATACATTAAAGAATAATGTCGATCAAAATGATTATTCCCAAAATACCTTAAAAGCTTTATTATACTTAAAAAAGGCATTCATAGCATTTCTGCGATTCAAATAGGCGAAAATTTCTGTATTGAAAAACCGGTGGTAAAAGATTAAAAATTCTGTAAAGGACGCTCGTCGCGAAGGTGTGAAACGGTGCAGGCGTTTTTACATTTCTCGCTCAAGAATTCATTTTTATAATCTTTAATATACAAATCATACACGTTTTCTTACCTCGATCCTTTTACTGTTGTTAAAGTGTTTATCAATATAGAATCACATTTATTATCTACTTTCGTGTGTTATTAACCCATTAAACCTTTAAAAAGCAGTGGTAATTATTTTACCACTTAATTTTAATCCCAAAATTCCAAATTTGTACCAGATTTTTTTAATGAAACAGTGACGTTCATATTTTACGCGACGAAATCTATTTCAAATCTTTTTAATTAATTTGTTCTTAAATTCTGGTGGCATTCCATAATTTCAACATAAATAATTTGCCTTATACAGGGTTAAAGCCTAGCGGTACCATATGGTAACGGAATAGCTGCCAATCAGTTTGCTGTTTCAGTACTCCTATTTTATTAGAGAAATATTTACTTTATTGACAGAAATTTCGCGATAAAATAGAACCAAAGTTGCTTTTCTAAAAAAATTTGTACGAAACGCAATTTTTGCATTTTAAAGAGAAAAATAATTACGTCCTTTATAGGTTAACGATGAAATCTATGGCGGGTGTGTAGTTGAATGGAATTCCATTGTGATTTCCATTTAACAAAAGCGATTACCAAAAGCCAAATGACCACCTTCAGATCACGTCTCTATACAGTACTGAGTGAGAAATCAGGGTTATTGCAAAATGCACTTTCCTGGAAAAAATGAACAGATTTTAGGAAAGCTTCATCTTTTAGGAATGAGGCTGTTTTAAGAAAAATAAGATGTTTTAATATATTTTGTTTTATTTTTTAATATATTTTATAATTTTTTTTAAAATATGTTCTTAGTACTCAAGTTATCGTTTTAATATAGGCAAAAAAACTTAATGCATATAAAGGTTGAAACTTGTATAATAAGACGGTCTCTCACTTATACGACTTTTTTCTACGGTTGGTTCGTTGATTGATTTTATGACGGCCGATTATCTACACGTAGGATATAGGCCCTAAGGGGGAGTGCCCTCCATGGGGGTCTTTCTAAGGGATCCTAACACGTATTTACGGCAATGTTCGAAGAAAACCACGGAAAACTCCGAACGGTTAAGTCGACGAGCGCGACAGGGGTTTGAACCCAGTACCTCCCGTCTACCAGCTTTGAGAGCAGAACCTCTCAGCCACTGGTGGGGTTTTTTTCTACGGTCCCCTGAAAGTCGTATAAGTGAGAGGTCACTGTATATTGATTTCTGATGTTTCTAAAGATAAAGCTTTTCGGAATCATGGGTAACTTGGAAGACGATATCTTATATATTCAATCGTGTTTATATTATATTTCCCTAGATTCAGAAACATTTGTCTTTTTTCACAATGTAGTTTTTTTCTGTAAGGCGATACTAAGGTTGGCAGATACGCTATTTTAAGCTATGATTAAATGCTAAGATTGACAAATATGTCATTACTTCAAGCAGCTTCAAACAGGCAAAAAAGCCTTTTCAATCAAACTAACTGGACAATGTCCAGTCCAACCCTTAAAATTGACAGATGTCAAGGATGAAGTCGAAAATTCTGGAAAAGTTGTATGATACATTTACCTCGTATGGATAGAATGTGGCTGTGGCACTTAGTAACTTCCTTTCATATTTACTCAAGTTGTCAAACTCAATGCGCAGTAATAGTTATTCTGATGGGTGAAAACAACATAGTTTTTTTTTTATTTGCTTAAGAACCTATAATAAACAAAAATAATCTGAAAATTAATATTTTATAACAGCTCTAACCATTTTAACTATATTAGCTAAAAATTAAAGTTAATAAATTTAATATTTAAAAAACATTCAGACAAATATAATTTTTATTAATTATTTACCTACTAAGTATGGAGATTTTTTTTAAGTATGGAGAATTTAATTCAAAATTTTAAAGTTGTTCTGGCTTGTAAAAACCATTTACTAATAAATCAGAATTTCGTAACTTCATTTTGATTCTTTTAATACATTAACTTGAAATTTAAATCAGCCAAGTAATTGCTATGAGATATTTCTCTTTTGAGGTCTTTATTTTTAAAAGTCATTCGTTGTAGCAAAATTTATACCAAGTTTTGAAAAAAAATATCCATTTTATAGAACTTTTGTAAAATGCTCCATTAAAATTTCCATGCGAGAATCTCATTTAAAACTGTGATTCCTTTTCTTATGTACGTGAATGCAGCCACGTCTGGTTACTTTAATTTAGGTTTTCTCATGAATTCGAAACTATTAAATAAATAACTTCCTTATCTCATAACTTACTTTAGAATTTAGTTCAGAGTGATTATAATACCTTAAAAGAAATATTACAGTTAGTAATGAGAAAACATTGGGATTTTAGTTTTATTTTACTTGATAAAATTTATTTGAAAGAACTGTTATACATGAAAAACATATTTTAAAGAATATCCAGCTGTACAATTTTCTGCAATATTATTCATATTAGTCCAGATTTTTTATTACCAGTATTCTCGGATAGAAATTTTGGCATTATTAAATGCAGAAATTCTGCGAACAAATGCAAATCAAGTAAAATGAGCTTTATTTTACATTTATTTACAACTTTTTAATAAACTTTTCTTAGGTAAGCTGAATTACAATGCCACTTATGAAATAGTAAGATATGAAGTAAATTAAAATATCAATATTGTTTAGTGAGAAAGATTTTTTTTTTAATATTTAAGTTAGCAATTACAAAACATGAGTTTTATTTAATATAACCTTTATTATCTGTGTTACTTGCATAGTTGTCAACCGCTCATTAATATTCCGTAATATGCGGGTTAATTTGACCCAACCAAAAACTTTTTTCAGATATGAAATTACATAAATTTCATGCAGAAACCTGAAATTGAATAAATAAAGATTTATCCAATAATTTTTCTGGTTTGAAGCGTTGTTAAACTGGGTCAAAATAATCCGCACATTACGGAATATTAATGAGAGTTTGGCACCTACAGTGAGGGGCCAAAAATTTGGACATTTTTTGAAAGTTTCATGTTTTTCAACTTTGTGTGCTTGTAGAATATATTAATTTTCACTTAAATAAAAACGTTTATATATCAAATTGAAGTTAATTTAATGTAGAATTTAATAATAAAAACAGTATTACAATATCTGTATTACACAAAAAGTTATGCCCATTTTAGTAGAACAAACAAACACACATTGTTTTGAATAACGACGTCTTTTGTAATAAAAGCGTACTATTAGCCAATCACAAACACTGTTCTGAGGACAAATCAAATGTCTGTAACTATAGTTTAGGTTATTTGGATAGTAAAAGAGTTATTGTTGTGGAAATATTTTGAGGAATGATGCATACTAGTACAATTAAATAGAGTATTGCTGTTTTTGAATATTTAAAGTCCTTTTTTTTAATTAAACTAATTTTAAACAATGCAATCAACCAGAAGAGCTAATTGGACATCTACAAAAAGAAGCCGAATTGTCATATTGAGAGAAAATGACCTCTCTTATGCTGAAATTGCAAGACAAGTTGGTGGTTCAATGACTTGTTCTGGTATACGAAAGTTCTGTTTACGTTATGAAAAAACGAAATCAGTGGAAAATAAGGCCAAATCAGGCTGAAAAAAATGCACAAGTGCTACTGCCGATAGAAAAATTAAACGGCTATGCCTTCAAGATAGAAAAATTTCATCAGATGCCATTAGATGTAAAATGAATGCAGCGGGTATTGCCGTAAGTTCAAGAACAATAAGAAGAAGGATATCAGGATTTGGACTTCAAGCTAGAATTCCAAGGAAAAAAACATATTTAAATCAAAAGCAACGCGAAAAACGAGTTAAGTGGGCAAAAGAACACATTAAATGGTCAGAAAATCAATGGAAGCAAGTAATCTGGAGCGATGAGAGTAAAATATCGCTCTTTGGTATTGATGGTAGAAAATACGTGAGACGTAGAGTAGGAGAAGCACTTTATCCTGATTGCATTGAAGCAACTACAAAAAACCCAACAAATGTCATGATTTGGGCATGTACGTCTGCAGAGGGTGTGGGCCGAATTCAAGTGATTGATGGCATCCTGAATGCCAAAAAATACATCGAAACTGTCCTTGAACCAAAATTGATACCTTCCATCAGGGATCTCTTCAGCAACAACGCACCATTTATTTTTCAGCAGGATTCAGCTCCATGCCACACAGCAAAAGTATGCAAAGCATGGTTTCAAAATAAAGGCATAGATATATTACCATGGCCAGGAAACAGCCCTGATCTCAATCCAATTGAAAATTTGTGGCGACGTTTGAAAATTCTTGTACGAAAAAAACATCTATCCAATAAAAGACAACTTATTGAAGCTATAATTGATTCTTGGCACCATGAGATTCTGAAAGATGAACTCCAAGCATTCGTTCACTCGATGAAAAGACACTGTGAAGCTGTCTTAAAAATAAGGGTTATTCTACTAAGTATTGATTGTGTAAGTATCACTTTAAAAAAATGCAAATCTAAGATAGATCTTACTATTAGTTGCATAACTTTTTTGTAATACAGATATTGTAATACTGTTTTTATTATTAAATTCTACATTAAATTACCTTCAATTTGATATACAAACGTTTGTATTTAAGTGAAAATAATATATTCTACAAGCACACAAAGTTGAAAAACATGAAACTTTCAAACAATGCCCACACTTTTGGCCACCACTGTATGTACTTGCAAAAAAAATATTACATACATGAAAATTTGCTTAGAAGAAATACTGGTTGCTGGAATGATATTGCCAAGCGCACATTAGGTTACGATTTTAAAAAATTAATTTATCATTCCATGTAAAAATCAACCAAGAGCTAATTGTAATTTTGAATTTAGCATAAAAAAATGATCGTATTTACAAAAAAAAATTCTCTGGGTTATGTTGAGATTCTGAAAGAAATACCAGAATCTAGAATTTAAATTAAAGCGTTGTGATTATTTAGTTGGACATGACCTTAAGAGAAAGATGAAGTTATGATTAAGCTGGTGCCCTTTCATAAATTATTCATCTAGAAAAAAAATCGCTAAATCAAAATTATTTAAAAGAAACTGAGTCATCACCAAAGAGAAGAAAAATTAAATCTTGAATTTTAACATTAAAATTAGTTTATTCACAGTATATACAATGATATTTACATTTAACATATAAAATAAAAAAAAGCAATCATTATCATTAATTACTAGTATACTACTTGATTCACAAAAATACTATTTACAAATAGCATGAAAAAAAGTTTAATACTTAACATTATTATTTTTCATTGAAGGTTAATCTATTTTTTTTACAATGCAAAATTCCTGGGAGGACAATCCCTGTGTGCATTAACATGCATTATATTCTTCGCACAAACATTTTAAATTTTATGCACAGTTATTACGAGCATATAATATTTGAGATACCTTTTTCTAGGTAGAGGTCATCCATCGTCCGATCAGCTCCACGTTCTTTTGTACAAAGACACCAACACACAATAAAAAAATATACTTCTTGCATTACAGTCAAAATGACTAAAGTAAATGTGCATTTTTTTGCACAACCTTCATTCTTGGTTAGGAAACTTCGAACTGAATCTTGGATGAGTTTTTTCTCTCCCTCTTCAATTCTGAGGGGGCGATGTTTTTCTCCTCCTCTTAATTTTTGTGGGCCGTCTTTTATCGTCTATTGGTCCTCCTTGAACAAAACCATGTTTTTCATTAGTCCACTACTTCGACCCCCACTCTGGTCACATGGTCTAGGGACTCCTGGAAAATGGATGTAGTTTCTCTGCAGCTGTACAAGGCAGATTTATGACTGTCATATATTTGAGCAATAAAAATCTGCCAACCTATTTCAGATGTATTGTAAAAGCGCAGACTTATGTCTCCATTTCATTATCAGTGTATCTGTTGTTTACAGTGAACTACATAGATATAGAATAAAAACATAATTATTTTAAATTAAAATATTTTTATAAAAAGAATAGGGTTTTGAGAGTAACCTCATTGTTCCAATGATTTTGATATCAAATATCATATTTGTATGACAACTCTTTGACTGTTTATGCATAATTATATTGTTCAGTGTTCTTTCATAATGAAAGATGATGAGCGGTTCATCTCTCCATCACTGGTGTTTAAAAGGAAAAAAAACTAAGTGGGGGAAAAATACTTGTGCAAGCCCTGCTAAAGTTAGAAGTAAAAAACACAACAATTGTTTACATTTTCCCCTTAGCTTTGAATAAAAGTTTAGAAAAAAACGAACGATGCAGTTTATAAAATACTAAGCCACGCAAAGCCATTTCAAATATTAATTTTACTTAAAAAAGAAAACTGTTATTAATGTATGTTTTAACCATTCTCTCAAAAATTGATTCTTACATCTAATAATATTTCCTTTATAGCACTCATTTAGCAATAAAAAATGAATTATACTCTGTTTCTATATATCCTATGTGTTGTATATCCCACTATTATACGCTGTCATAATAATATCTGTCATATGGACTAAATGCGATATTAAAAAAATCAATTTCAAAATTAAACATGTTGGATTGAGACCTCCAAAATGTTAAAATATGTGAATATTTCCATAATAGGGTTTATATCGTGATGCAATACGTTCCTCAAACTTATATACAGGGTGTCCCACAAGGTACGCAGCGTCTAATATGTACAGATTCAGATAGAGCACGTCAATATGAGTATTTTGAATGGTAACAAGCGGGGTCCCCGAATATAGCGTGATAGTCTAATTACAGGATGAACGTTATCATTGCTGTGAACTTTTACGCTTTTTTTCTACCACTAAAATTTTATAGTAAGTTTTACCTTATTAAATCTCCGAAATCACGGGATTCAGTAAGGCAAAAATTTCTATAAATTTTTAGTGGTTACCACAAATTTGCATAATCATCTGGGGAATCTTTCATGTTGTACACATCGTCATTTGGAATACCCACTATCGGATTCGTCAATAACGTCATATCTGCCAACTTTTACGCTTTTTTGATACCACCAAAAATTTATAGAATTTTTTGACTTATTGAATCCCGTGATTTCGGAGATTTAATAAGCTAAAATTTACTATAAAATTTTAGTGGTAGAAAAAAGCGTAAAAGTTCGCAGCTATGATAACGTTCATCCTGTAATTAGACTATCACGCTATATTCGGGGACCCCACTTGTTACCATTCAAAATACTCATATTGATGTGCTCTATCCGAATCTGTACATATTAAACGCTGCGTACCTTGTGGGACACCCTGTATTTACTATTCTCTATTACTCATATTGATACTCTCTTTGTATTATTCTCAAACATTTGAAAAATCGTTATGACGTCAGATTAATTTTCTTTTTGATTCTCTAATGACGTCATATTAAGCTGATTTCTGTATTTACACATACTCATACTCCTTCTATTACTGAGAAATGTTTGAAAATTTCCATTTTACCAATATTATGTCATATTATTATTATTTTTTTAATTGGTATAACTTTTTATCTCATTTTCATTTTTCACGTGAAAATCTTTCAATAGAAAATTAATTATTGTAGAAAGAATTTCATTGTGGACTTTTAAGTGTTGGTAACTGCTATAACGAAAAATGTTTAAATTTAATAGGAAAAGGCTGTTAGATTTTTGGTTTTTTTATATCTATATATTAAAATAATACGATTTTTGAAAATTTTATGATTTTGAGCTTCATAGTAGATATTCAGCTATAAATACACAAAATTTCAAGCATGTAAGTTATACAGTTTCTGAGATCCGGCTCTGTGACGGACAAACAACAAAGCTGGAGCTCGTAGGGTTTCGTTTGATGGACACAATCCCAATAAAAATGAACACCACAGCTACTTTAACATATATCCAAAAATATTTAAAACAAACACTAACTTTACAACAAACATTACCAAATGTCTGTTTTAAGAAAAATTACAAAAATGATCATTAATAGCCATTAGGGTCATAACATAAATGTATATTTTTAATATGAAAATTAGATAAGTACTGTAAAGATATCGGGAATAATAGGGATTTATTTTATGTAAGCCAAATTATTCAACTTTTACTGTCCAACTTTTACTTTTTTTTTTGAGGTATTTGACGAAAATAATTTTCCTTTGAACATTCTCGGAAAGTAAAACAAGGAAGAAAAATTATGTGTCACGTATATATTGTGAAACATCTTCCAAAATTACGAGAATTACGTTTGCATGCAAAGAAAAGTTCGAGCTCTTTACTCGCCAATGATATAATGACCTTTAATCGATTTAAATTACAGTTATTTTGATTTTTTTTTCTTATACTCATTATTCAAATACACCTATATAAATACTTTTACAGTAGGTACAGACCCTTTTAATATTTTTTAACTAAAAAAATTCGTTTACAAAATTCGGTTTGGTTATAATACATTTCGGTTAAAGAAATTGTAACACACTTTAACGGATAAAGTATTTCAATTGCTAAAATGTTGAAATAAATGATTGACACCGGAAATTATTAACAAATTTATTTGTATATAAAAAAGCGATATTTCATATACAGTAGAGTCTCGATAATTCGAGTCTCGATTGTTCGAGTTTCCCGTAAATCCGAGTTAGTGAAAAAAATCAGTTTAGCTTCCAAATAATGACGAACATATACGCAACACATGAAAGAATTATTTCGCACCACAAAATTCAAGTATCTGGTTTTTATTGTTGTTCGACGGGTCATATGTCAACTGCGCACCCCGAAGCCACTCTCTTAAAAAAACGGGTGTATTCTTCCTATAAGTGCAGGGGATCCCGCCGGGTGAAATTGGAGAGAATCAGATAATAAATAGTTGTTCAACGAGCTTCCGCCCCACTCACTCTTTATGTCTACTGCGAAAGTATCAGAACCGAAGTAAACTAGAAGCTTTTTCTACTAACAACTTCTCTGATTTATCCTTGGACAGAAAATCCTTCAAAAAGTCTGAGTATGAAAAAACTGGTGAGCCACTTTGTATGGGGATTACACAGCAAAGTATAAAAGTATGCCCTCTTTCAGGTCCGATTCTTCAAGAAAAAGCTTTGCTGTTTCGAAAAGAATTTGAAGAAAGTGATGAAAACTTCACTGCTAGTGTAGGCTGGTTTGAAAAGTTGAAAAAATATATCGTATCCGGCAACTAGACATCTGTCGAGAGAAGCTATCTGAAGATTCTGAGGTCGTCGCCGTGCAATTTTGCAAGAAATTGCAGGAAGCCATGACAAATGAAAACCTTACGAACGACCAGCTTTATAATTTCAATGAAGCTGGCCTTAATTTCAAAATGCTACCATTTAAAACAATCGCGTCAAGCTAAGAGAAAAGTACTCCGGTTCTCACATAAAAGCAAAGATAGGTTAACACTTCTTGCTGCATCAAATGCTTTAGGAAATCACAAGATTAAACTTGTTGTTATCAGAAAAGCTGCAAAGCCAAAAAAGAGCATTTAAGCATGTCTCGATATCTTCACTGTCGGTTACTTATATGAAACAAAAAGTGCTTGGATGACTCAAGAAATATTATTATTATTTTTTTTTACGATTTTGTGCCAGAAGTTATAGAGGAATGGATAAATAGTCACGAACAACTAGAATTTACGGATTCTGCCAGAATCAGAGAGATTCCACACCACTAATGAGTCACAGCAAGGGGCTGTCTGCTGCGCTAGAATCAGCCATGCTATACGTAGAGCAATAGACTGAGTCAACTCCAGCCGACAACATGCTGCTTTGACGATGACGTGATATTGCTGCACGGAAATGAGACAATGTGTCAAAAAAAACAATTGACAATTATTTTAAGATATAATTAACCTGTTGCTATATGCAGTAATGTAATAATTTGTAAGTGCATTTTTCGTTTAAATATACACTGAAATTTAAAAATTGCTTCATCTTCATTTATTTATTAATTAAATTTTATGATTTCGATAATTCGAGTTTTCGATAGTTCGAGGTAAGCCCGGTCCCGTCCACCTCGAATTATCGAGACTCTACTGTACATACATACATACATAATAAGTAAAAAATATTTCTATTAAAATTCTGCTGTCATTGTTGAATTTCGTAATTAAAATTGTGTGGTTTCGTAGGGAAACCAATGTCCGTTAAAGCAGCCATACTCAACCTTTTTTTCTCGCGGGCCGCAAACAGATATTTGCGATTTTAGGCGGGCCGCAACACACTTACACAAGTTGAAAATTGTACGTCAAACGTGACAAATGAGGTGCGTTCGTACTATAAGTTATATAAATATTCAGATCTTGATGATTTTTAATTCTGTGAAATAAATTATATCGTCTGCAGATTAATTTCTGTCATAAAATAAGTATGTCGGTCGCTTGACCATTAAACCTCGGAAGCTTCTATAACAAGAAAGCACCGATTTAAAAAAAAAATCAAATTTCTTAATAAATATTTTTATTAATATCGTCTAAAGTTTTGATTCGATTTTCATAAAATTTGAAATGTCTCGACAAAATTCTGCAAAGATAATATACTATCTTAAATTTAAAACCATTCGTTTGGGCAGTTTTTGCGTTGTTATAACAACGCAAAAACGGACGTACGGACGGACCAGACGACGACAATAGGTGCTACGTATTTATATAATTACGAAAGCACCTAAAAAGGACAATTAAAGTAGAAAGATAACAAAACTTGTAAAGCAAAGCAATATAACAAAATTAATGTTATCAGAAGTATCAAATGTTTGTCGCTGAAGAAATTTTACAAAAAAATTTTAACACCACTATTTTTAAACAATGAACATTGTAGTAGATTTATATTGCAAATGTTGCAAAAATAAGCTGCAAAGTTTTTTTGTTCTTTTTCTTTTTTTTTTTTTTTTTTTTTTTTTTTTTTTTTTTTAAATAGCAGTGTAAATCATTTTGGTGCCATTTTTTCTGCGACAAACACTGAACCCTAAAAAGCAGTACAAGCATATAATAACTATAAAAGCTTTTTCTTTTAATTGTAGATATATATAGTGTAAATTTAATTTTCAATAATGTTTGATTAGTGTTGAAGATTAAGAAATGCATACAGCACTGTTGCACAAATAGAATGAAAATAACTTTTGACTAAGAAAACAGCATTTAGGATGTTTTAACATGATTTTAAATTAATTATAAATAGTAAGACCGATTTTGCCTTCCCATGAAAATATATCAAACAACAGTGAAAATCTTAAAAACTTTTTACACGCATCAAAATTAATTTCATAAATATTGATAAATGATTGTCTCTCGGGCCGCACATAAATCGTCGCCGGGCCACATGCGGCCCGCGGGCCGCAGGTTGAATATGGCTGCGTTAAAGGGTTAAAAAAACAACCATCTGTATCCTATATGATATTATCTGTTCAAGTTCTTTTATGAGGTCCTGCATGTGAACTATATCACCATTGTAATGTGGAACAAGTTTTGATCTAAATTAAATCTAAATAAAATAATTTTGCTTGTTTCTTAGTTTTAATTTTCAGGCATTCTTCTAGCACTTTAGCTGTTTTATTGAATACTCAAAATTTTTAACTTGATAAGTTTGTTTTAGAATTTTAAAAGATCTAAATAAAATAATTTTGTTTGTTTTTTAATTTAATTTTCAGGTATTTCTCTACCACTTTTGCTGTTTTATTCGATCCTTAAATTTTCAAACTTGAGTAGTTCGTTTTAGAATTTTAAAAGATCTAAATAAAATAATTTTGCTTGTTTTTTACTTTTAATTTTCAGGCATTCTTCTAGCACTTTAGCTGTTTTATTCAATACTCAAAATTTTTAACGTGATAAGTTTGTTTTAGAATTTTAACCCTTAATTGCATAGTCATGTAAATTTCCATCACTTTTTATTTAACTTTTAATAAATAAATCAACTTCTTCACCACCACTATATTTATATAGAAATATTAATCCAGTAAATTTCCCGTGAATTATGTTGTTGAACAAAGTTAAAAATCTATCTTAAAATTTCTGGTGTCTAATTTTAATATATGTGTAAAAACACACACTTGTAAAAGAAAAACTCATGCAAAGAAGGGTTAAAAGATCTAAATAAAATAATTTTGCATGTTTTTTACTTTTAATTTTCAGGTATTTCTCTACCACTTTTGCTGTTTTATTCGATCCTTAAATTTTCAAACTTGAGAAGTTCGTTTTCGAATTTTAAAAGATCTAAATAAAATAATTTTTCTTGTTTTTTACTTTTAATTTTCAGGCATTTTTCTAGCACTTTGGCTGTTTTATTCGATCCTTAAATTTTCTAACCTGAGAAGTTTGTGTATAATATTTTATATATTAATACTCTATATGGATCAGTTGAAATTGTACAATGTGAACAAAACAGTTTCAAACAATTGACTATACACAATAGTGGTTAAGAAAAGAGAAAAACATTTGAGTTATTACTGTGCGTTAATTATTATTATATTTTCATAAACGTCATAAAGAAACTTTACAAGCTTAAAAAAAAAAAAAAAACTAGTATTAAACAATTTATTTTATTTTTTGACAATATTTGACACAAGAAATGGAGGAATTAGAAAGACTGTAGAATAAATTGAATTTCAGTCTTGTATTTAAAGCTTGACGCTTAAAAACTTTTTACGGCACTAATAGAGTTGCTGTCAAAAGTTTGGATTCCTTAAATTTACTTTAAAAGAAACGAAACAATTTTCCTGTACAAGAAAGATAAAAAGAATTTAACAAAGTAAGAAATCTGTAATGCTGCTGTTTTTTGCTCTGAAAGATTGAATGTTACTTCTAAAATCAATCATCATTTTTGAAGAACATGAGTATGTCGTAGTAAAAAGTTCACAATAACATAAATAAATTCAATAAAAAATAACTTTTTATTTAAGCAAATAATGTTATTAAATAATTTAATTTATTGTTTTGCAAAAAATTATTAAAATAAAAAGAGAAGATTTAGAGAGGATGTGGAAAAGAAATTAGATTGTTGGATTTGAATTTTGACGTTTGGAAAGTTTTTGTGATAATAATAGAGTTTATGTCAAAAGTTTTGTTTATCTAAATTTACTTTAAAGTGAACAAAAATAAATTCATTTCTATCTATACTAATAAAAGAAAGTTTCGCTCTGTGTGTGTGTCTGTCTGTGTGTGTGTGTGTGTGTGTGTGTGTGTGTCTGTTTGCGATGGCTAGGAAAATCTAGCCCACCTAGAAGGCTGGAAATTTAGGTGTAGATAGTCCAAGGTCTGGCCATGTGCACCTGAGCCTCAGAATTTTAATATTTTGATAATTAGCCTAGATATTAATTAGATTACCATTAACGATCGCTTTTAAAATGTCATCTTTTAAATCAAAATGGCGAAAGAAACGGACTGGCGCATTGGATTTGCAACCGGAAATGAACGAATTCAAAATTATTTAACTAATTAGCGAATTTTAAGAAAACTAATTGAGATATCAATTCGAAAATTTCTGAGCATATGTAAAAAAATATTCTGTATCTGACTATGTGATTTTTGAAAAATTCGGTTGGTAATTTTTTTTTTAATTTACGCAAAAAACTGCCAAAAATCTGCAGGCGCCAGTGAAAACGATCACAGAAAGTTTCAGACAGGGATCGGCTTTCATTGAAAACTGAAGTACAAACAGATCTGTTTCTCGGGAAAATCCTTCCATTTAATTTCCGAAAATGAAAGGAAATAATTGCCAATTTTTACTAATGAACAAAAATTTAATTAACTAATTATTAAGATATAGATTTGAAATTGAGGTCGGGAAGGGGGTGTCATCTGCCGGCTATTTTAGCGTAGCGTCTTCGTTATGTTCTAATTATCAGAAAAATGTAATTATTTTTTTAATGATCGCGTTAATGTAGGTAATGGTGGTTCTCTTGAACAAATTATTCATTATATTTGCGGGTATGGGGAGAAAGGGGGTTAACGCCTTTCTCTGAGATCGTAATTATCTCGGGCCCGCGCAACGCCGGGCGGGTTAGCTAGTACAAAATAAAAAATGTTTACAAAACCAACTTTATATATATATATATATATATATATATATATATATATATATATATTGTTTGTGGAGTTAAATCACCATAGTTAAACTTTTTTAGATTTTAATTTTGTCAGAAAGTTCATGCTAGCGTAAATAAAAACAACCAAAAGTAGATTTCTACTTAAGAAAATACTAATATTGAATAATTTAGATCTTTAAAAAATTTAAAAAAAAAAAAGATTTGAAAAAATGGATATTCTCGGCGATTTTTATATTTAAGTTTTCACGTTTAGAACCTCAACATTTTCTTTTTCAATGTACAGTGCATCCCTTGCTTTCCTATATTTCATTCAAATATATATGTTTATTATGAATATTTTGGAATTAATTTACTTTAATTCTCATCATTACGTTACCTGTAAAAATATATGCAGTGTTTATTATTATTATTTGCTTCTGTTATTATTATTACTCTACTTACAATGAAAATTGTAACATTCCTGTATTTTTCTTATGCCCAACGCCTAGGTCCTCAAATGAGGACGGGCTGAAATTAAAAATGGATTTCTTAAATTTTTATTTAACTTACTCAGGATAATTTATTTAATAAAATATATGACAAAAATAAAATATTTTAATTAGCATTAATTTGGGAGTTTACGGTTTAAGTAAAGTTAATATTTCAATTAAAAATAAAATTATACTAAAATTTAAAGTGGTTTAATTTTAACTAATTCTTCTTATTTTTAATATTACTATAATACTTTCGCCTTGAACACCATGATTTATCTTTCTCAAAAGCAGACATTGTCGTAATACTTGTAACACAAAATTACTAAATTTCATTCTTCCGGAGTAAACAAGTGTTATCTCTTAAGTAACATAAGATAATAATTCCCAGACATTTTGTTTTTCATAATAATTTATATGAGTTCATCCATCATATACTTTGATTATGATACTTTTAATGTATTATTCATGTTATCTTGTAAATTGAGGTGCCATTTTTATAAGAATGCACATTCAACTAAGCATTATGCAACGTATCATGCTCTAATGTACACTAACTCTGTTTTCAACATGTGAGAAAACAACTTCTTTAATAATTCCATTTACATAAGTGAGAAATCTGTAACATATTTCTTTTTCAAAACAAATTAATGAGCGCAACCATTTTATGCTTCAAGTCTGAACATGATTCTACATCTTCCTGACTTCTGGTACAGTTAGGAATTAATTTTTCCAAACTTGTATGTCATGCTTCTTAATTAATTATACAATTTTTCTCCCTGCTATAGCATTTCCAAATCATACTAAGTTCGGTTTAATTTTCTTAACAAGTATTAATTAGTTAATAAATTCCATCTTAAAAGAAACATTTTTTAGAAATTTTTTTAGTTTTCAATGAAGATTTATTACCCTTTAAAAGTTAACAATGTACTTTAATTAGAAAATAACGAGTTTAAAAAATAGGTTCCTATATGCCAGTTTTGCTAATTAGAAATTAGGAGATAAAACGTTCAGATATTTAGGTTCAAGAATTTAATAATGGTCTTTGCTAGTAAATGAATTGTTCAGTGTAAATTTTTCCTAAGAATATCGACAAATTTTTATTTTTTATATAGGAAATTTCTGATTGTAATAGGAAATTCTGTCTTGTAGCACATTTTCTATACATATTAATACAATATTAGTTGATACGTAGATAATAAATAATTAATGCAAGTGAATACAATAATTGGCCATCATCCACGTCCACACTTTCAATCGAATGTTCCATAATTTAGAATGCTGCTTATACAGTTAGCAGACCTGCCAAGTCTCCGGCTTTTCGGACACCAGTAATTTAGTACAGAAAATGTTGATTTATTTAATCGAAACATTTTGCGATTTAAGAGAACAACATTTATTTCTAAAAAATTACTGGTGTTCAAAAATCCGGAGACATGGCAACTCTGAGTTAGTATATAGTAAAAAAAAAAGATATACCTGCAGTTATTCGCAGACCGCGTACATTAAAATCACACTAAAGGTGAATGAGACTAGGAATACTGTTTTCTTTTAGAATATGAATGCAAATTTTGAAATAGGAGTCGTCCACATATTAAAAAGGCACAAACATTGTTTTCTTAAATGGTAACACCCACTTTTGACAACATGATTGAATTCTTTGGATCAAAGCAGCGCGGAAAATCATCTATCAAAGGGAAATCAATTTTTTATTTGTTGTAGCACATTTTTTTACATATTAATGCAGTAGTAGTAGGTACGTAGATAATGTGCTGTTATATGTATTCCTTTCAGAGAGATGGAGATGCCCAGGCCTTACATTTTTTTCTGGTTTCCCCCCCCCCCCCCACACACACACACACATACACACACGTGTGAGTAAAGATGTGACGAATCCACATAAATTGGACCCTGAAATATAAGTAATCAAGTTGTTTCCCAAACAAACATTACCAAATTCATATGATTCATGTGATAATTGAGGACATAAACAGGGCTGCCAACTACTACGCTTATTTCGAGTCAAATAATTCTTTTAGAATCGGAAATTTCAGTTAACAAACGCAATAAAGTATAAAGCATTGCATATCATTAATTAAATTCAGTATGCAATTTATTAATATTTTTCTGGTTCTAAACATGAATATTTGATTTAAAAAGGCGTAGTAGTTGGCAGCCCTGCATAAAAACTGTCACAAAAATACTTTATAGCACCAAATCACGTTCGCTATTTAGAGAATTGGCAGTGGGCGCGATTATGAATAATTACCCAATAGATTTAAAAGTTTTCAAACATGTCTATTTTGGGGAGATTTTAGTATGTATCGTATTAGACCAGCATTTACTTAGATTACATAAATATTATAGAATTACCATCAAAACTGTTTTTCCGAAATTAAAATTGTAATAACACTAGATTTTTAAAATCGAAATAAGTGAAATATAGTAGATTGAGTTTACATTTCATATAAGTTGCGTTTGTACATGAGATATTATTCAACTTATCCATCAGATGCAGGTGTTTCGTGGTTGGTAGGTAAGTAAATATTGCTATTTGGGTATTAGGATAACATGATATTTTTGAAATTGTTGCTTATCCTGATGGAACTAATTTGTAGAACGAAATCCAAGATATAGTAGAATCGTTCACACAATCAATAGGAAATTACGAATATAAATTTAATAAGATTACGGGGAGTTCATGAAATGTACTTTTTTAATGTAAAAAATGACATGAATAAGTTCATAAGAATTTCAGAATATCATTGCATAAACCGTGTTTAAATTAACGCTTCTAATTTAGGAAAACCTTCGAACTGTTTTATATGCTTATAAATATGTATGTAATATAAAAAAATTAAATTATGGATTGTAAGATGCTAAGTATATGAAAAGTGAGATTAAAAAACCATGATTTTCAGAGCTGACGCTGAGGTTCCTGATCTGTAGATTTACTAGTTTATAATAAAACAAGTAATCAAATACTATAAATTTTTTTATAGATAGTGCAATGTGTAATAGTTGGACAACCCTTATCTCAAAAGTTGCGTTCATATTCAGAAAGAAGTCAGAAAGATATACCGAGTCTAATGACACATTTCGTGTAATTTTGTAGTAAACAGTCTGCGAATAAAGGCAGGTGCACCATTTTTTTTATACTGACTATACTTTAAGTGTTACTGACAAACTCACATCGAACACGTCCCAAAATGTCCCGTTTTTCATTAAAGATTTTATGCAAATTAATGTTTATTATTTGATCATTTCGCTAGAATATTGTCATTGCTACTAAATTTATGAAAGTGAATCTGAGTTTGTCTTATAGTAAGACATCCTGTACAGGGCTTAATTTCTAAGAAAAAAAATACCGGAGCCCTAATATTCTGCAGTATTAACACCCGTAGCGTACCCCTTCCTCCACCTCCGTCGCCACTCCAATCTGCATATTTATATTTCATATATTATTTTCATATTTTAAAGCATTGTTTTTTTATTTAGCAATATAAAAATTTTAAATACATCTATCTGCATATACTTATCTACCAACAATTAATCTTTTTAGTTATTACTACTTCCAAATAGAAACGTTTGCCGAAATCTGCGATTAAGCAAGCTCAGTATTATGGTTTGTAAATAGTGCTAACCCAAAAAATGATTAGTTCGCAGCTATGCAGAATAGAAAAAGACTATTTCTGTTTACTCTTTATTCTGATCAAAATAGCATTAAAATGATTTTAAATGAAAATAAAATAAAACTTTGAAAATAAGACAAATTGAGCTCGAGTCTGCCCAAACCCGAAGAATGATATAAAAATCGAGCCTGTTTCATCACCATTTCTCACATGAACGACACATTACGTTGCTTATAAGTGTTTTGATACAAAAGAAGGCAAAAGATTGGAGATGGGAGGGAAAGGAAAGAGTAATTTCGGATTCGATTTTCGGAAGCGTTATTGCATTGGGCTCCGGAGCGCAGTGTTTATGAGCTCCGGTGAATTCTGGCCAATATTTAAATATTTACTAAATCCAGAGCAATATCGGTGGGCTGTGGCGCAAATTACCCCTTGGGGACGAGCGACACGTATACGTGACACAAAGTATGCCCAAAATCCTCGATTATTCCCACCAGTAACTTTTTATTGCAGGCTTTGCCTTATTTAATGTTAGCATTTCTGCGATTTAATTTGTCGAAAATTTCTGTTTTGAGAACCGGTGGTTAAAAATTCTGTAAAGGACGCTCGTCACGAAGGGGTTAAGCTCTGATCCTGTATATTTTAACCCTTTGTCCCTCAACAACTCCGATTTGAAAAATTTTTACTCAGACGTTAGAATGCATCATTTTAAGCATGTTAGAAATATTTGAAAAAATGTAAAACATAAAAATAAAAAATTGTTGACTAAAAGGTACTTTTTTACATCCTCTTTAACCCTTTTTATCCTGACAGTACTTATAAGTACCACTTTAACTCCTTCGCGACGAGCGTCTTTTACAGAATTTTTAATCTGTTACCACCGGTTTTTCAAAAGAGAATTTTTCACCTAATTGAATCGCAAAAATGCTATGATTAGATAAGGAAAACTTTACAAAAAAAAATAACTGGTGGGAATAATCGAGGATTCTGAGCATTTAAAAAGTAGCTGGAAAATTAATTCACGATATAAAGGGTTAAGCAAAAAATTACATATTTCTCATAAACATTGTCGATTTTCTTATCGAAAATTGTTAAGTATACGAACTTACTTTTGTAACAAATCTATTTTTGGACGTCTACAGCCTTTTGAGTTTGAAAAAAATTACGATGTTTATTTTAGCAAAAATGAGGGTAAACTGCTCAAATGATAAATAAAACTTTGTCATGAAAATGTAACTCAGTATTGCCGTTTGTTGAGAATTCTGTGAACAATTTATATTAACTGTTGTGTTGGAAGATAACAGCAATAAATAAAATCGTCTTTTAATGCCCACTGTATAAGTAACATTGACTTATGGGTATGTTGCAGGTATGAGGGACTTAGAATAACAGTGGACTAAGTCAAAAAAATTGAAAAAAACTAGATAACCATATTTTCACTCAACGTATATTAATTTCTATTCAGTGCGACAATCAAATAAGTTATTTAGTTCACTTTGTGAGTCTCTAGACAGGAAAAAAAGTTGGACCACTTAATGCTATGTCAATACGACAAGTTTCATAAAACCCTACATTTCTCAAATTACTAAATATTGAATTACTCCACTGTCTTTCTAATCATCTCATATGCAACGTGGTGATACAAAGTGTTAATTGAATAAATGTATTGTGCTGCTAGTTTCTTATAACAAACAATTGATTGTCTTACCTGTATTACCATCCCTTAAACACTCGCATAGATAATTCTCAGTCGTATTGTTTAGTAATCACTCAATTATTTAAATGAATGCGATAAAAAAAATTATAATGAATTTTCTTTTCGATACTTAGTTGAAATACTTTTTTGTGGATTTTCGTAAAAAATTCAAAGAACATCGATCTTTGTTTCAATTGTTTGAGAAAAAAAAAATATTAAGTTACGTTTATTGAAATAAAAAGTCATTAATAGATTAAAGAACGACTGCTGTATCAAAGATAAAGAAATTTGTTCAAGATAAATTGTTTCTCGTGTCAGGCATTATTTCTATTACTAGTTAATGCTTAAGAAAGATTTTTTTTAAGTACTTATGGAATTTTTAGATTATAAATACCGAATTTGTACAAATTGAGAGTTTGTAATGTGCCAGAAAGTATTGTGAGTAATTGAAAAATACTATGAAAGTTTTAAAAGTCGTAAATAAAAGATGGGGCAATTGACTTTCATGAGATACATGATGATGTTTTAATCTATATATACTTTACTAAAAAGATTTATGGATTACATATCATAGATAATTCAGTATGAAAAATCTATTAAATTCAAAAGTAAATTTATTTTGCTTTTTTTCTGTGGCACAACGATAAAATATAATACTTAAAGTAATTTTATGACTACGCATAGATATAATAAATAATAACAATTGGAATGTTTTAAGAATGGGCATGTAACTTCAAAATGGCAGCACAGACTGGATGTTGCGATGGATCCCTTTTAAAGTAGTCCCTATTGACTGAACACACAGATTCCAACGTTGTTTACACTACTGGGAACATTCCTGGAAATTTTCATTCTTAAGATTGTTAAGAGCCTACATCAGTCACGCGAAAAAACGCTCATGCTAATGTTAAGTCTATGGGAATGTTATCGAGCGATTTCTCGCTCGCATTTTAATATTTTTAAATGATTTTTTTTGCATAGGATAGCTGAGGTCGATCTCTAACGTTGTTAGTTTTTACTTTTTTAATTTTGGTTCCAGTTTCTTTATATAAGGGTAATTTCACTTTCAGAACCGGTTCCAACCGGTTCCAAAATTGAAAATGTCCGCTTATAAAAAAAACCGTAACCAAAATCGAAAAAGTATAAACTAACAACGTTAGAGATCGACCTCAGCTATCCTATGCAAAAAAATCATTTAAAATATTAAAATGCGAGCGAGAAATACCGCGATAACCTTCCCATAGACTTAACATTAGCTGAAGCGTTTCTTTGCGTGACTAGCGTAGGCTCTTAAGAACAATCTCCGGATTTGCTTGCATGGCCTCAATTGAGTTAAATCGCTTTCCTTTGAGCGACATTTTCAATTTAGGAAACAGGTAGAAGAAAGCAGGGGTTAGATCTGGAAAGGGGACGGGGCAGGAATTTGGAACTAAACCAAAAATTCCCTGATGGAGAGCGCACTACGAGCGCATGTACTTTATCATGATGGAGAATCCAATTACTGTCTCGCCAGAGTGCAGGCCGTTTCTTCCGCACATTTTTCCTCAAATGCATAATGACATTTTTATAATTGAGTGTTTGCCCCCAAAGGCATATTCACGGTGCACTTACCCACTGAATTGAAGTTCTCGTACTAAGCAGTTTCGCCACCTCTCTTCAAACTTCTCATATGTTTATAGTAACGAATCGCTTATGTTTTATATTTAACGTATACAGAGTTTCTCCAAATTATCCCTAAAAACGTTTAAAGGTAATGGCATACGTCATGAAAACGGAAGAACCAATGTAGCTATCCATCTGTTCAGACAAATTACAGGATATCTCACTTCACGATGAACCCAGAAAACTAATGAAGAAATTTTAGTGAAATCTTCAACAAACATTGTTTTTTGTGAAATAGGTATTATCGCAGGAAATGCTCAAAATGCTCTGCAATTTGTCATGGACACAGTGTGTACTAGCAGCTCATTTCCTAAAAAATATAGTACCATAATTTCGGATGTATAAGCGGCGGCTCAAATAAATTGGTTTCGGACAGGAAATTGTTTTTAATGAAATTGAACGTTTTACATCTTGGAACTTATTTGCATTTATTTCTAGAAAAATAATTCTGGTTTGAAACAGACTTAATTTACCCGCGGCTTATACACCGGAAATTAGGATAAGCATTTAGTTTTGTGTGGACTCAGGTAATTTCTATTTCCAGCATTTCTGGCGATATTATCACATTTTACAGAAAAGTAAATTAGTTAACCCCTTGAAGGGCGGTAGGATATTATCTATCCCACTTAATTTTGTTTCCCAAAATGCCACAAAGGCACCAAAGTTTTGCAATAAGTTTTTTGGTATTACAATGTACGTCAAGAAAATATTTTTCTTATTTTCAAATAAAGTTGTTAGTAAATCCATCCTGCTGTAAATCAATCATTTCAAGATTTTAGCAACAAATATACTTTGCCCCTGAAAGATTAAAAAATATATATTATAGGTTACAATTATTGTTAAGATTATGGACAAAATCTAGGTTTGTACTTTTTAAGCCTTTGAAGAGCCAAATGGGGCCGTTTTTGTATTTTCAACTGAAGAAATAAAAATCCACAATGATAGCCTATAAAAAAAACTGTTTGATTTGAAATATATCATTAATCTCTATAGTTGTGATCATCTTTCCTGTTACATACTGTTATGTAAGTTTGATTTATTGCATTTCGCATTATTCTCTATCTTACGAATCATATGGATTCTATGGGTTTGCGCCAAATCTTCCTTTAAAACAAATGTTACTATCTGAACACAGACGTTGAGCAGCATTCAATGTGTTCAGTATTTTGGCGCAGTCAACTAAAGAGACAGGTTACTGTACTCCACCGAACTCGACTGCTATTCAGCCTATTTTTATCACATGGCACTTCAACAGTTGGTGGAAACCAGACTATCTTGATCTCTTAACACCAAGAGTGGTTGGAAGTATTGCGACCTCTGTCTCTTTCTTTGGCTCCGATATTTGGAAGAGTGGTTTCATGGAAACAATGTACTTCTGTTGGTACCATGCGGATGTCACATGCATGCGCGTAAAATGAGTAGTGCGGAAAATCTTCTCACTGGAAAGTCGGTTTGTGGAAAATTCTAGACGTAAAGTCTAGGCATCCTGTTTTGCTAGTTAATTGGAAGGTACACTCACTTACCTTCGGAATTTGATCTGACATCTCCATAAGTCTGAGAGTGAAACAAAAACCACAGCAACAACAGGGATTCTATCCCAAAATCTTTAACCTTGGGTTCTGAATCGTAATCCGCATGTTACTGTGTACAAATCCTTTAGTACTTGTCATTATAATTTTTAACTCTCTCTTATCTCGCTTCACTGACTTTATTATCAATTTTAATATCGATGACATTTTCTGACTTTCACTGTAAATTTTTGCATGTATTGCATAAAAAGTTTTCACTTAAAATAAAAGTAAAAGTGAAGAAGACAGTCTTAATGTTTGAATTTAGAGTTTGATGATATTTACAGGTTTCGCACACTCCTTATATTTTGTAAGGAGTCTGGCACCACTATTAATTATAAAAAAATTTCTATTTTATTTCTTAAACACAGAATTCGTAAACATCGCCTTTATTCACAGAATTAGCAGTATTTTTCCGCAGTTAAATAAAGCGAAGAAAACTTTTAAAAATTTGTGGTACATTTGTGCGAACCCTGATTTACCATTTGACAGATTTTATTGTTTTTACAGTAATTTTTTACATCAATGGGGATAGTATGTTTTTCCCTTTTCTTAAAAATACTTTTTTTGTAGTTTTTTGCATTCCTGTAAAAATTAATCTGCCTGATTCTGTGTTTCCCTCTAGAAATGCATAAATTTTAGGCAGTGTATTTATCAAATTTATTAATATGAAATTTATGCTACTATGGCTATTTTAATAGAATAATTCTCTTTGTTCTTTCCCTTTTCCTTTTTTCTAGATACTATCTCAAAAGCTTTTCGTATGCTAAAGAAGAGGTAACGGAACTAATTATATAATTTTTAATCGAATTATTTATATTAACGATTTCTTTTATAAAGGGATCATATGAATTCGCAGTGATAGTAACAAAGAATATAAATAAAATAATGTAGTAAACGCATTTAACATTATTCTTATTTTAAATTTAATATAACTTACAAAAAGAAAATTAATTCATTAATAGATCTTAATAATTTATTAATGTTTTTACTTACCCATCATACGTAGTATAGGGTAAGTCTTGTAATCGTTTTGAAAATCGAAATTTTTTTTTTTACGGATTTACACGTTTCAGACACTGGAGATTCCGAAAAACATATTTAAAAAAAATTTTTTTTGCCGTCCGTCTGTGTGTCTGTGTGTGTCTGTGTGTGTGTCTGTGTGTCTGTAAACGCTCTATCTCCCGAAAAAATTGAGATAGAGACTTGCAATTTGGTATGTACTTAGTATGTAATAATGGGAAGAAGCCTATTTCATTTCAATAACCTCGATTAACCGGAACTATTTTTTTCGGACTCTCGAAATATTCGTTCTGACAAAAGGTATATAAAAATTTTCGAAATTGTTTATTTTAAGAAATGAATATAAAAGACAATAAAAAAACATAAATTTTGCATAAAACATGAAGTCGATCGGATAATTAGTTGCCGAGATATTTGGAATTCTATTTTCCACACTCTTCGATTTTTCATCACCCTGTATTTCATCCAAATTTCACTTTAAAGATATATTTAAATTGGAAATTTGACGCTTAATAAGATGCAATAAACCTCTAGTTAATAGGATGATTATTTTTAGAGTTATAAGGAAAAACCTCTTTCAAGCAATTCAGTAATCAAGCATTTAAAGTTTATGACGTCATCAAGCCACGATTTTATTTGAATTGCAATGCATTTTATAAGTAGTTTACACATTTTTATTTTAATATTTTACATTATGCATATCCATGATGGGTAAGTATTACGGTGGCCCCAACGACTAGTTTTCTGTTTTTCTAATAATAAAAATCCTTAAAATAATGAAGAAAAAACTTTTTACTAAATTTAATTAACTTTTCATTTTTAACGGATAAAACTATTTACGATGACTAAACAATCTGTGATTTTCATTTAATTTACTTCGTTTGCTTTGTTGTTGTTGTTCTTTTTTTTTGAAAAAAGTACACATAAGAATGAAAATTGGTTTGAAGATATTTATTATAATCACCTTTAACGCATTAACATATTTCGTTTTTAACAATTTCTATTGGATCGTCTCCAAAGTTTAACCATATTTTCTCACCATTATTGTGTAGAGTCTAGAAAATTAAGTAAGATTGTAATAAACATGACAAGATATTCGAATAAACATAAATGGTAAAAATCCCTGACAACTCGGCCTACAGGCACAGGTAGATTTCAAAGACGCATAGCGTGGGACGCCTGTTTGTCGGGAATTGCGGAAGAAATGACCTTTTTGCGATGATGCGGCAGTTGGAACCGCCTACTTCGAAACCTAACTTGTTTGCAGGCGGAGCCAGCAGGATTTTTATTTATTTATTTATTTATTTATTTATTTATTTATTTTTTGCTATTAGAGTTGGTCCTATAAAAAACTTGTCAGTATAAAAGTTTTAGATAATATTAAGAGGATTTATAATAAATTTAAGCGGATTTGAAATCTTGGGAATTGACGAAGTTATGAATTTTTTTCTTCTAACACCCCCCTTCGCCCCCGCCCTTAAGGCAATTTTTAATTATATCAAAAATCTGTCATACATAAATTTTCGGCCCTTCTCCTAGAAGTAATAATAACTTCAAACGGATTTGATACGTATCAATTAAGAAATTATGGGTTTTTTTCTGTTTTCACAAAATGCCCCCCCCCCATCCCTCTCCCTTGATTCGATTTTGCCCATTAACGAACTTGACCGATATTTTATGCCTCTTGATTTTATGTATCAGTTTCGAAAAGATGCGGGAGTTGGAACCACCTACTTCGAAAAATAACTTGTTTGCAGGCGGAGCCGGCAGGTATTTTTTTGTTTTTAATTTCTTTTTGCTATAACGGTTGGTCCTATAAAAAACTTGTCAATATAAAAGTTTTATATAATATTAAGAGGATTAATAATAAATTTACGTGGATTTGATATCTTGTGAATTGACGAAGCTATGATTTTTTTTCTTCTAAAACCCCCCTTTTTCCCCCCTTGGGGCCATTTTTAAAGATATCAAAAATCTGTCATACATAAATTTTCGGCCCTTTTCCTAGAAGTAATAATAACTTTAAACGGATTCGATACGTATAAAAATTAAGAAATTATGGGGGGTTTTCTGTTTTCAGAAAAAGCCCCCCTATTTCCCCCCCCCCCCTTGGTTCGATTTTGCCCATTAACGAACTTGACCGAGATTTTATGTCCCTTTATTTTATGTATCAGTTTGGAAGAGATTTATGTAGAAATTTTCCAGTTATCGTGGTCATAAAAAGTGACATAGATAGATAGATAAAGTTTTGAACTGGGGGTGGTTTTGGGTTCTGGGAGTCATGATCGGCGTAGATCTGCACAAATTTTTCAAAATTTCCAACTTAGGTGAGAATGTAATAGGTAGTATTTCTTACGAAATCTACCTAAAAACAATTTTTTAAAGTTACTTAAAAATAACTTTTATTTAGCCTATCATTGTCATTCAGCCTATTTTTGAAATAACTTTTTTAAATTAATTTCTTCAATTTTTGTTTATTCAAATATAATTATTTTTTGCTTCTCTAGTGTTACAGTTATGTAGTATGTAAGCTGGTTGTGCCTTGCGAAGCACGAGATACTACATAAGTTTTGGTACAATTTTGCACTTCCCACCTTCCGAAGAGCTAGGGGGAAATTTTTGTGTTGTTGTTTCTAGTTCTTAATTACTATGTTCATTGGTTAAAAAAAATCTTGTTATTACGTCTACTTTTCATAAAAGTATTACATGATTCTCATTTTGGATTAAATTATATATATATGTGTGTGTGTGAGTGTATGTGTGTGTGTGCATAACCTAAAAATTTAAATTGCATATTACATGATATTAAATATTTTATAAAATAAAGAGAATATAAACAATGACTTTCAAAGCAAGCGTTGAGGCCACTGATCTGCAGATTTACCAGTTATATGAAAAAAAATTGTTGCAAATGTAAAAACATGGAAATACCTACATTTTTTTAAAACATAATATTAAACAAGCAATCACCACAGAACGTATTATTAACACGTTACTGACGGCTAATTTTATTGAAGCAGTAATCCCCGCATATGGGAACTACGCCTACCTATTGCATTACTTAATAAAAATATTTTATGTGCTTGTAAATATTTAACAAATTTAATATATCCATTAATGGTGCCGTTTCTTATTGAACTATGTATATGCATAGAACAATAATTGTATGAAAGCAAATATTGAGTATAAGTTTGAGAAATAATGTGACATCTAAAATAAAAAAGTACCACCTGTGGGTGGAATTACACATCTCAAAATGACGCGAATTCCCGTAAGTTGTCAGCACAGTCGTCAGGAAGGTGCTAAATAACTATTGGTACTCTAAAATTCTAAGTCACATTTTTCAGACAAATGGAAGGGAAAACGAACACGCAACGAAACGAAGCGGAGTTCTTAACAACTACACACGCAGTACTGTTAAACCAAAATTAAAAACTCGCAATAACCAGATTAAACAACAAATCTTCTATTGCAATCGATTTCAATAATGTTGAAAAATTAGCCAATTATAATAGTTTTAACCCTTTCAGGGGCAAGCAATTGTGTTCTTGTAACGTTGAATTCCCACCGGAATTTACAAAAGAATTTAGTTCAAAATAAGGAAAAGCAATTTTTCAACCTTTTTCCCTTCAAAGTTAAAAAAAGTAAAATTTAATTAAAAGTTTCTGGTTCAAATCGGATTAAAATTAGATGGTGTATAATATATACCACCGCCCCTCAAGGGGTTAAAAACGCATTGCAGAGGGAAGTCATAGAAATATTTATATCAAATTCAAAAAGATGCAGTGATATGACCCATGCAAAAATCGATAATAGATGGTGCCATATGTTACTAGAAAAAGCAAAATGAGGATTTTCAACGGATTGACTGACGAAGCAGAAAAAAAAAGCATCAGTAATTGAGGATACCCCAGAACGACAGGTGAAAATACTTTTACAATTTTTTACAGATTGACTAGTTTTGTGTAGTTTTAATGGCGTTTTTTAAGCCTTTTAGATGTGTACTCTACTCTTTGATGTGTTTGAAAATAAAATAATGTCTGTGTAAATAGATGGTACAGATAATTATTATTACCTGAACTCCTGTTCAGGTTTCAGAAATGAATATTTTTCAATTGATAAAGATCTCAATAAAATCATGTATTTTGCAATCCCAAAGCTCATTTGAATTTTAACCGACAGGCGGAGCTCCATCTAAAAATTTTCTTATGGTCACAGTGTGAGAGATAAGACTAAAAATTTTGGTTTTTATCAAACACAGACATTCATTTTTCGTCTCTGAAATGCTTCTATATTGCATCACTTTTTACCGTAACTTCTCCGAAAACGTAGTAGCTACTGTGAAACCCTGTGAAACCTACATAGAATACCCTGAGTAGGTTTCCTGTTTACGAAGATTCCAAAACATGTAGAGAGGGAACTTCGTCCGTAGGAGCGGAAGGACAAAAGACAGCGATAATTCTCGGAATGACCGATTGAACGGGAGAAAAATGGCATGAAAAGAAAATGACGGACTTCCCTAAAATAAGGTCGACTGACCAGTTACCCTGGCAACAGGACTGGGTCGAAACCGGTTCCAGAGTCTTTCGTAACTCAGCCACACAGTAAGTATATGGATAAGGATCCTGTTCAGAAGCCGTTGCCCGCTTTCCGTCCGTATTAATTTTCTAGTTTTTCTTTACAAGAAATAATCATTCATCAGCTAGAAGAAATAATCATTCATCAGCTAGAATACATAATCATTCCTCAGCAGCATGAAGCATTTCTCATTTTTAGTGTCATGGTAATCGTTCAGGAAAATCTCTTACTCTCAATTGTGAAAAGCACATTTAAACACAGTTCTTCTGCCTATCCAATGGAATGACTGACAACTATTCAGTTTTTTGCTCAATAAATATATATCGAACATTAAAATTTAGTTAATACAATGTATCTATGTGATAATGTATTGGGTTGTTTGAAATGTTTTTTTCTGTTTAGGAAAATTCGTTCGCACCAGAAAATTCCAGCATTTAATTATTAGACATTAATTCCGATATCGAATGTCTAATAATTGACGAGCAGAATGTTTCGGTACGAATTTATTTTCTCAAACGGAAGGAACTTTACGAACAACCTAAACAACCTAATATACAGGTGGTCATAAAGTCTTTACCTGATTACAAATAATTATTACGAAATAACCATTGAATGTAATGCTGTAAAATTTTTATTATAGAAAAGTTTTTCTGGTTCGTACCAAAAAATTCTATCATCTCCTCATTCTACATCGGATCTACCCCATTGTTAAGTTATTTTAGTCCATTAGATGTCGCCACTTATGCAGAAATTTCACTCCACCAACACCATGGCCTCCTCGCTCACCCGATATTACTCCTCTGGATTTTTCTTTTGGAGGTACCTAAAGGACAGAGTATTTGCAGCACCAGTAAAAGATATTGAAAAACTCAAGGGAAGGATCACAGATGCTGCGTCAATTCTTACAGCCCAAATGTTGGGTTATACGTGGTGAAAAATGATATAGCGCCTTGACATTCTTCGAGCTACCAAGGGCGCTCACATCGAAATTTACTAACTTGTATTAAAAACTTCATAAATGCTTTTACAATATATTGAAACAAGCATATGCCTAATTATATTAGTTAAATTATCAGGGAATGACTTTAGGACCACCCTATATATTTTTAACACTAAATATTATCCACAACCGGTCACTTGACAGGTATAATAATACTTCCCAGAAATAACATAATACATAAAAATACTTCCCAGAAATTTCTACATAAAATGTAAAACAGCTTTAAACAAAAATTCTGGTGTGAAATATATTTATAAAACTTGTGTATAATTTTCGGTATTAATGTGTTAAGTAACATATCTAGCATAAATTGTGTTTATTTGAATTGGGAAAACGGGACGATTGATAGCAGTACTATAGAATACAGGCCTCCCCGTGCGCAATTTATTTTGCCTGGAGTTATCTCGAGATCACATGCTTTCCGGCAACTCCTTTGGATTACCTGGAGCTAGACATATAGTTAAAAAGCAACGGTAATAGCACAAATCCAAGTATTTGTAGTACTTTTTAATATTTTACAACAAAACACAAGCTTTTCAGCTTTTTGCTATCAAAGCTGTTTCTTTGTAAAATAAGAATCTCCGAAAAATTTCAATTCGATGTGTTTCAAACAGGTCTGCAAGGAATAGAATGTTGTTTCATTTTCAGTTGTCTAATTTCAGAATTCGTTCCTTTATATATATATATATATATATATATATATATATATATGGATGCATGTGCATTTTATCAATTATTTTATATATAAAAACACGTTATAAAAACGCTGTTAATTGAGCATTTATTGCCTCACATGCAGCTGTTACTTCTAAACAAAGCTCGAAGGTTATTTATTTCGTATGTTTTGTATAACGCTAACAATACTTACATACACTTACCTATCTGCGTAAAACAAATTTATAAACAATGTTTAATAATGTTCATAACTACATATAGAAATGATACACATATATGGATCACTTAAAAGTAATAATAATTCGTATTTCTAAAAAAAAAGCCGCATTATATTTATCAAATTTAACCATTTTTCCCAGATTTGTTCCGGGAACAACCTATTTTTTCCGATGTTCACGTATAAGCCGAATCCCGTGTAAAAATAGTCGAACATTTATCAATTAAAAAAAATAGTTTCATAGTGAAACATGAGTCTTTTCAATAAATTTTGACTAATGTTACTTTTCCCTTAAGTATTGATCGTGGAACCATCAATCATTATCTCGTCTCATATGATAAATTTCTCGGCGGTTGAACATCCGGTACACTAGAGACGTAATATATAAGACATGTGTAGTGGATATGATGACAATTTCTTTGCCGGATTTTTATATTCTTTTTTCTTTCTCCTACAGAATAGTCAAAATTTATGCGTTAAACTTTTTGGTAATTTTTTTTATATAATTTCACGGGAATGAACAAAATACATATTTATGGAGTCTATTTAAAAATATATTATGAAATTACTATTCGAAAAAAATATGCATTGCATTGCAACTTATAAAAAATGTAACAAACAGAAATATACTTATATAGATTCAAACAAGAGCAATTAAAATATGAAAATATTATAACCTCAAGTAGTGCTTAAGTTATATTTAAAAAACTACCCACATTGCAATTTTGTAACTATTAAAAATAACTTAATATTGCTAGTTCAGAACGTTACATCTGTGTAATTCCTAAACGTCTTCACAGAATGACTTCCCATGTGGTAAACGAGGGTAAATTTTGCTGAATAATCCAAATATGATGTCAAAATGAAGTGGTAGAATTAAAAATTTTAAAGTTTGTCATTTTGAACAAGAAGACGACGCCCAGAGTTTTCTTTATGCATACAGAATTATAGAAAACTAGCTGTTACCCGTGACTTCGTTCACGCAAAAATTAAAAGAAGAGTAAATACATTAATTAAGCAAAATATTTCACTCTCGATAATTAAAAACGTAAATAATTAACTAGCTCTTTATCACATTTGATAGGAGACATACAGCAATATAGAAAATACAATTCCCAGTCGAATAGTACCTTTCACATCTTTCTTCAACAAATTTATCATAAAATACAGTTTTGTGCGAATCAATGTGAACACAACAAATATTTGTTATTTTTTAGATGTTGGCACAAGAAATATTGTTTGCTGAGTGGCTGTTTTTCCTTAGTGTATCATTATCTAGAGTGCTAGAGAGCAACTAGAAGTTACGAACTGCTGTAACACAAATTTGCACATTTGTCTTTAAATATATAGTATTACAAAGGACTCTTCTGAATATGTAGTTTTACAATGCTAATTTCACAAATATGGTTATCTCAACCAATAAACGAACAAGGATTGTTACAAAGCTTGCGCACTACATGCAAATTTTGATCGCACACAAGAGCACCACTTTCATCTCTGTCAAAATAGACGTTCCTGGAAAAAAATAACTCTTACTAATTCATAAGTTCCATTATCCGTCGCAAGGCCTCCTTATCATAGTATCAGGCCTCACAATCAGCAAGTTTCCTTTGACCACTATATTCTAGCTGCTACTAGCGCCATCAATCGTCAGTAATAGGAGTATTTTCGACATGAAATTTTTTCACAGCTCCATTTGTTCTATGCATTTGCTTATGAACTAGTATCGGTAGCATAGCTGCCAACTTTTACGCTTAATTCCTACCACTAAAATTTTATACTAAATTTTATCTTATTAAATTGACAAGATCGTGTGATTACATAACGAACAAAATTCTATTAAATTTTAGTGGTAAGAAAAAAGCGTAAAAGTTGGCAGCTTTGCGGTAGCAGAGCTGCTAGATTTTTCTATTCTCTTTTTGGATACCTGTTTTTTAGTACAGACAATTTTGTTTTCTTTGATCGGAGAATTCTGGGATTTAAAAGAACAACATTTTCTCTAAAAATATACTGGTGTTCAAAAAGCCGGAGACTTGGCAACTCTGCGGTAGTATCCACCCGGCGGCGATACTTTCCGGAGAAAGTCAATTAATAAGTGGCAATTACCTGGGACATTTTCTCCCATACACTTCCTCCGGATTGTCAAGTCTTATCTATTAAGGGAGTCTTGATCCGTCGTTTATGTAAAGCCCCAGCCGAAAACTATCTCACTGTCCATTCATCTCACCGACTTTACAGAGTCATGGGTTTTCAATTCAGGGTGCACATTTGGACTGGTTATCCAGCATTGAATAGATTAACATTTTATAATTTCTCTTTGTGAGTTTTCTCGTTTATTCTTCTCCCTTTCCAGCATGCAAAACCACAATCTGTTGTAAGACAGGGCAATTTCCAACTCGGTAAATTCCTTCCATTCATCAGTGCATGCATAATATATAATGGTTTTGGATTGTTACCTTGAATGGACATATTTAAATGACACAAAGGAGGCAAAAAAATGTAACACGGTCCGAAAATGGATATTGAAGAAAGCGGAAGACAACATAACAAGATGAAGTAGTTTAAATTAGAAACGGAAAAATAAATTTGATAAAGACCAGTTTCGATCTTCAGTAAAATTTGGTACATTCTGGAGTTATTATTTAGGAGTCCGTAGTGCGAAAATAACTTCTTGAATGTAGCAACAAGTTCATCAGATCACATCAAAGCCATTAAATAATAAGCCCAGTCAGATAGTGTTAAATTTGTTAGCGACACACTAGCGCCAAACCTCTGCTGCGGAAGGAGGACAAAACAGAAGTGGGTCGCAGAGAAACGATACGATTTATTTATATCGATATTTTATACGATTGTTATCGATGTTTTGTTTTTGCACTTCCTTTAAAAGCTTGCTAATTATTGGGATCTTTTACATTAAAGCTAAAACTATAATTTAAAAAAAAATGGTGGAAATTTACTGGATTAATATTTCTATATAAATATAGTGGTGGCGAAGAAGTTGATTTATTTATTAAAAGTTAAATAAAAAGTGATGGAAATTTACATCACTATGCAATTAACCCTTTCCGGCAGAGACAAATTATGTTCGTAAAATGTGAAATTACTGACTGACACCGGAATTTACAAACGACTTTCTTAGAAAATATGAACTTCTTATATTAAGCTTTAATTTTAGAAGCAAAATTTTATTAAAATATTCTTGGTGCCGAATGCAGCACTCCCAACCGCTAGATGGCGCTATTTTCTACTTGCGAAAAGTTTCCCATTTATCTGACTGGGCTTATTATTTAATGGCTTTGGATCACATAGAAAATTTTTGATTGCAGTAATGTTGAAGGAAATATTTCTCTAGGTCAAGGAATATGTGACATGGAGCGTTGACGATTGGGGAAAAATAGTATTCTCGGACGAAACACACTTTTGGCATTTTCAATATAAAAAACTCCACAACAGAAGACTTACAACAACCCATATTGACAAATACCCGAAACGGAAGATGTTTTGAGGGTGCTTCTCTTATGTGAGTCCTTGCACCAGTTGTGATCATGAAACTTACTTTACTTTGTATAAATATACAAATTTGGAAGCAATGCTGAAAAAAGTTGACAAAAAGGAGAAGCAGTTTTTTGAACGATTCAGCTTTTATTTCTTGCGTTGAAGGCAATGATTAAATATTTTAAATGTAAAAAGATAATTTGCTAGGACTGACCAAGCACTTCACCGAATTTAAATCCTCTTCAAAAATTTCGAAAGCCTGACTTCGTATATTGCACTGCACAATAAAAATAAAAATAATTGAGGATAGTGATTCAGATATGTTTTCGACACAACGAGGCATTAGACCACTGCCAAACGCTTATCGATTCTATGCCGAAACATGATTAAGATGTTAGCAAAGCAAAATAAGTTCATTCTTATTAAAACATTTGGAATATATTGTTAATTGTAATATATTGTTAATTGCAAATAAATAGTTTCATCTCATCATTTACTTTCACGTTGTTTCACACTCAACTGTAGCACGAGAAAATCCTTTTTAGCTCACAGGCTATCAAAGCCTGAGAGCTTATGTGCCCGCCCGTTCTGTATGTATGTATGTATGTATGTATGTATGTACGTATGTACGTACGTAACGCGATAACTCTTGACAGAAATAACCGTTTTGCTTCCAATTTTGTTTATAGGTTCCTTGTGATAAGGCGCTTCCCTGATTAGTTTTGGGGATTGATTGTTTAACTATAAAGGGGGGAACGGGGGGGGGGGGGCTAACCCCCCTTAATTTAGATAAATGAATTTTTCATGCAGAGTTATCCGATTTTCTTCCACTTTTGTTTGTAGGTTCCTTGTGATAAGGCGCTTCCCTGATTAGTTTTGGGGATTGATTGGATAATTATAAAGGGGGGGGGGGGACGGGGGGCTAAACCCCCTTAATTTGGATAAATGGTTTTGTCATGCAGAATTATCCAATTTTCTTCAAATTTTGTATATAGGTTCATTGTGATAAGGTTCTTTCCTGATTAGTTTTGGGCGTTCATAGGTTAAGTATAAAGGGGGTAACGGGGGGGTTAAACCTCCCCCCTTATTTTAGATAAATTATTTTTTTCACGCAGAGTTATCCGATTTTCTTCAAATTTTGTATATAGGTTCATTGTGATAAAGTTCTTTCCTGATTAGTTTTGGGGGTTCATAGGTTAAGTATAAAGGGGGTAACGGGGGGGTTAATCCTCCCCCTTATTTTAGATAAATTATTTTTTTCATGCAGAGTTATCCGATTTTCTTCAAACTTTCTATATGGGCTCATTGTGGTAAGGGGCTTCCCTGATTAGTTTTGGGGGTTCATTGGTGAAGTGTAAAGGAGGGAAACAGGGGCTACCCCCCCCCCCCTTAATTTTGATAAATGGGTTTTTCATGCAGAATTATCCAATTTACTCCAAATTTTGTATATAGGCTCATTGTGGTAAGGCACTTCCCTGATTAGTTTTGGGGGTTCACTGGTAAAGTATAAAGGGGGGAACGGGGGGGACTAACCCCCCTTGATATAGATAAATGGGTTTTTTAAGCAGAATTAGCCGATTTTCTTCAAATTTTATATATATGTTCATTGTGATAAGGCGCTTCTCTGATTAGTTTTGGGGGTTCTTTGATTAAGTATAAAGGGGGCCGGGGGGCTACCCCCCCCTTAATTTAGATAAATGGATTTTTCATGCAGAATTATCTGATTTTTTCAAATTTTGTATATAGGTTCATTGTGGTAAGGCGCTTCTCTGATTAGTTTTATGGGTTCATTGGTTAATTATAAGAATTGGAAACGGGGGATGGTTCCCCCCTCTTAATATATTGTCGATTTCTTCATTTTTCGAGGGCTTATTTCAAATTCTTTGAAATAAGAATATAATTTACAGTTAGTGTGAATAGCCTGTGAGCTCAATGCCGTCAGTTTAACTGGGCAGTTTTCTTTTATTTAGCTCACAGGCTATCAAAGCCTGAGAGCTTATGTGCCCGCCCGTTCTGTATGTATGTATGTACGTATGTACGTACGTAACGCGATAACTCTTGACAGAAATAACCGCTTTGCTTCCAATTTTGTTTATAGGTTCCTTGTGATAAGGCGCTTCCCTGATTAGATTTGGGGATTGATTGTTTAACTGTAAAGGGGGGAACGGGGGGGTCTAACCCCCCTTAATTAAGATAAATGGTTTTTTCATGCAGAATTGTCCAATTTTCTCCAAATTTTGTATATAGGTTCATTGTGATAAGGTTCTTTCCTGATTAGTTTTGGGGGTTCATAGGTTAAGTATAAAGGGGCTAAGGGGGGGGGGGGAATCCTCCCCCTTAATTTAGATAAATGAATTTTTCATGCAGATTTATCCGATTTTCTTCCAATTTTGTTTATAGGTTACTTGTGATAAGGCGCTTCCCTGATTAGTTTTGGGGATTGATTGGTTAACTATAAAGGGGGGGGGGAACGGGGGACTAACCCCCCTTAATTTGGATAAATGGTTTTTTCATGCAGAATTATCCAATTTTCTTCAAATTTTGTATATAGGTTCATTGTGATAAGGTTCTTTCCTAATTAGTTTTGGGGGTTCATAGGTTAAGTATAAAGGGGGAAACGGGGGGGTTAATCCTCCCCCCTTATTTTAGATAAATTATTTTTTTCATGCAGAGTTATCCGATTTTCTTCAAATTTTGTATATAGGTTCATTGTGATAAGGTTCTTTCCTGATTAGTTTTGGGGGTTCATAGGTTAAGTATAAAGGGGGTAACGGGGGGGTTAATCCTCCCCCCTTATTTTAGATAAATGATTTTTTTCATGCAGATTTATCCGATTTTCTTCAAACTTTCTATATGGGCTCATTGTGGTAAGGGGCTTCCCTGATTAGTTTTGGGGGTTCATTGGTGAAGTGTAAAGGAGGGAAACGGGGGCTACCCCCCCCCCCCTTAATTTTGATAAATGGGTTTTTCATGCAGAATTATCCAATTTACTCCAAATTTTGTATATAGGCTCATTGTGGTAAGGCACTTCCCTGATTAGTTTTGGGGGTTCACTGGTAAAGTATAAAGGGGGGAACGGGGGGGACTAACCCACCTTGATATAGATAAATGGTTTTTTTAAGCAGAATTATCCGATTTTCTTCAAATTTTATATATTTTTTCATTGTGATAGGGCGTTTCTCTGATTAGTTTTGGGGGTTCTTTGGTTAAGTATAAAGGGGGGACGGGGGCTACCCCCCTTAATTTAGATAAATGGATTTTTCATGCAGAATTATCCGATTTTTTCAAATTTTGTATATAGGTTCATTGTGGTAAGGCGTTTCTCTGATTAGTTTTATGGGTTCATTGGTTAATTATAAGAAGGAGAAACGGGGGATGGTTCCCCCCACTTAATATATTGTCGATTTCTTCATTTTTCGAGGGCTTATTTCAAATTCTTTGAAATAAGAATATAATTTACAGTTAGTGTGAATAGTCTGTGATCTCAATGCCGTCAGTTTAACTGGGCAGTTTTCTTTTTTTAACTAACTGTGCAGTCGGTCAAACAAAAAGAGAACACCTCTTACATTTGCATCATCAAATTGCCACAAAACGGAAATAGCTATTCCACAGAAAAAAATTATGCCTTGTTTCAATTTCTGTTTAAAAAAAAAATTAAAGTTTATCTTCATGAACTGCTAACCTTATTATAATAATTTTGTCTTGATTATATTAATTTTACTTAATTGCTTTGTTATGCTACTTTTCTAATTTAACCAGAGGTGCCACGCTCTCACTAGTCTTCCGTAATATATGGGTTTATTTAATCGAAGTCCGTTTCGCACAAGAAATTTTCTTAAGAAATGAAATTAAATTTATTCCATGTAGAAATCTGTAATAACTAAATAAAGATTCATCAAATAATTTTTCTGTTTCGAAACGTTGTTAAACTGGGTCAAAATAATCCACGTATTAAGGAAGATTAGTGAGAGGTTGGCACCTCTGTTTTAAGAAATATTTTGAATGACTATGTCAGTAGATGCTGTCGTTGTCACTAATTTTAGTTTCAACGCATTGATAATGAAATAAGTTACCTAAAATAATTGTGGCAAAGTGTCTAGCAGCGATTAAAACTCCAGGCGACAAGTTTTATGTCTGATATGGGAATTCTAGGATTACAATAAAAAAATGATCGAAAATTATGACTAACGATTGCATATCTATAACACGAAATAAGAATATACTGTGTTACCGTCACTAATATTAAGACAAATTTGTTTAAATTGGCCATAAGGTCATCAAGCAAATATTCGTCCACTGTATTGGCACATCAAGCAAAGTTCCCTAATCGAAACTTCACACGTTTTGAATTATGTGAACTATCGCACTCGCGGGCTAAAAATTAACCCTTCTTTGCATGAGTTTTTCTTTTACAATTGTGTTTTTTTTTTATACATATATTCAATATTAGACACCAAAAATTTTAAGATAGATTTTTAACTTTGTTCAGCAACATGGTTCACGGGAAATTTACTGGATTAATATTTCTATATAAATATAGTGGTGGCGATGAAGTTGATTTATTTATTAAAAGTTAAATAAAAAGTGATGGAAATTTACATCACTATGCAATTAAGGGTTAAGCTTTTAACATTAAGTCTTTGGAACTTATAATCTATAAATATTCCTTTTGGAGACGATTTTTTTCTTTGTTAGTCACAATGAAGCCATTTTAGTGGACGCACAAAATATTCGCAAGCTCATCTCAACAAGTCAGGCTGTTTCGAAATTATGCAACGAAACAAAATTGCGATGCTTTAACTTTTTTTCTTTTTTAGAATCACGATTTTAATGTAATTAATGTGATATCTACTCGTTTTCACGTAATACCTTTTGTTAAAGAGACAGTAGTGAGAGATCAATTCTCGAGCTGGATAGTTAACACAAAAATTGCGACGTAACCTAATTAAACTATTCGGATGTGCCAATCTCATAACTTTCTTCTATCTCAAATAGGTTTCGCATACACTAAAAATAATCAGCACCAATTCATATCAAGGTCTAACTGAATCTAAAGTTTTATTATATTCCGTGCATTAGTTCTTGAGACATTACTATTGCTAAGATCGTGTAAATCCTACAAAATGTAGCACAGCAGCGTCACCTGTTGGGTGATTTAGACCAAAACCTAATCACCAACAACTTGTGTCAACGTCTAACTGAATCTGAAGTCCTTGATGAAAATCCGTGCTTTAGTTCTTGAGATATAGTTATCGTGATAATAATGCAAAAAGTAGCATAGAAGCGCCACCTGTTAGGCTATTTACACCAAAACGTAATCAGCATGGCAGGATCTAACAAAAGCTGAAACTTGATGAAATTCCGTGCATTAGATCTTGAGATATAGTTATTGTAAAAATCATGAAAAAGTGGTATAGGGATACCTACACCAAAACGTAATCAGCATCTATTTATGGCAGGATCTAACAGAAGCTGAAGCTTGATGAAATTCCGTGCATTAGATGTTGAGATATAGCTATTGTAAAAATCATGAAAAAGTGGTATAGGGATACCTACACCAAAACGTAATCAGCGTCTATTTATGTCAAGGTCTAACTGAATCTGAAGTTTGATGAAAATATGTACATCAATTCTTGAGATACCTATTGCGGAAATCGCGAAAAATGCAGCATAGCAACGCCACCTATTGGGAGATTTTCACCCAAAACTAATCAGCACCAATTTGTATCAGGGACTAACTGAATATAAAGTTATATTAAATTTTGTTCATTAGTTCTTGAGATAGAACGCCCACAAAATTTTTGCCACATGCATACAGATAGACAGATAGAATCACAGACACACAGACAGAAGTTTTCTAAAAATAGTCAAATCGTGTTCAGGACTTTCTAAAACGTATAAATCCATCGAAAACCGGAAGTCTAAAATTTTCATGTTTCCAATACTCTCTTCTTGCAAAGACAGAAGAAAGTAAAAATTGCGTATTTCTTTTAAATTATTTTTTATAAAAAGCAAATGTAAAAGAATTTTATATTGTTAAAATCAATTACTTTCTTTAAATCTACTTACAGCATCTGCTTTTATAATTAAATAATGTTAGTTAAAGTAAACAACGTATGTCGTTAAGATAGAATTTTCATTTATTTGCATTAATATACTCCCAGTAGTTCTTAGATAGAAAAAAAATTCAAAATGTAAAAAAAAAAAAATTCCCAAAAGAAGGATTTTTATTTAAAACTTTCTTTTTTGAAACATGCCTTGAGAATATCTCCAGTTAGAAATCCCTCCATTAAAAATGAAGTCATGAATTCAAAGGGACTCTCGTAATGATATCCTTATCTTCTGGAGATATGTTACTTAAAAAAATGAGAGCGTAATGGTTTATTTTAGTTTTCTATATTTCTTATAAAACTTTATATTTTCTATACTTTTGAATTTGCATTTCTTATAATTTGCTGCAAAAATTATCTGTGCTTCAGTGCTTTGATATACAATGACTGTTTGATTAATTACATTTGTAATTTTCAATTTTTCTTTCAATAATTTATACATAAATTACATAAAGAGAAATATATCCTGCAAATGTGTCGGTACATATATGCTCGCAAGAAAATGCATCTTTTTATATACATTTATGTATAGATATTTAAAATTTTTTGAATTTTTTGTAATAACGTTGTCATATTTATTTTTACTCATTTATTTAGTTGTACTTAAAAGTTACAAGTGCATAAAAAAAAGGAAAAAGAAAAAGAAAAAAAATAAAGAAAAAGAGGGTTTGTTTTGTTTTCCAATAATAATAAAAATTTTCCATCTATTTGTATTGATTTTAATAGGAGTTTACTAAAAACAATAATCACATTGTAGTGGTTTCACACAGCAATAATTAATTTCTTTAGATTATATACTTTATTCTAAACATTTATATTCCCTTTTTTTGTGTAACATTATTTATAAATTTACAATTCAGCAATCAAATATAGTCATACGCATGTGAAAACTCAAGTGAACGCATATATACAAATAGACTTATAGATAATGAATAAGATATATTTTAGATAATAATTATGTAAAGTGGTAAGCAAGTTGATGATGAGAATTTTTTAAATGTCCATTGGGAGACACCCCTTAAAACGGTTTTCAATCTTCATCTCTTTGCACAAGTGCAATTACAAACTTAAATAAGTAAATAGATAAATATATAGCTATCTATTATACTAATAAAGGTCTTATCTAGAATTTCAACTGAACTATTTATCAAGGTTGAAACAACTTTTTACTTTATACTAGAGATATTATCATTTTTCTCAGTGTACGGATTTCTGAAGCAATTTATTTAGCATAAATTAACTGTAAAGCCGTAGTTTTATTAAATACTATAATTCTGTGATCAAATACTACTATTCCGAAACAGTGCTAAGGTAATTTAAGTACGGTGACCTCTCACTTATACGACTCTCTCGATTATACGCCGAATTCTCTTGGTCCCGTTCACGCTTTATGGGAAATAATGCTAAACTTCTCTCAGTTATACAGTCAGCTTCTTTCACTTATATGACGCTTTAAACGGTTCAGGCGATTTTAGATTTCTCACTCAAGAATTCACTTTTATAATCTTTAAAGTACAAATCATTCAAGCTTTCTTAGCTTTATCCTTTCACTATTGTTAAAGTGTTTATCAATAATGAATGACATTTCTTGTCTACCTTCGTGTGTTATTAACGATGAAATCTATGACGGAAGGGTGGTTGTATGGAAAAATCCTTTGTGCCTCCCATTTATGAAAAGCCAAATGACCACCTGGAAAAATGTGACATCGCAGACAATTAAGAAATGTTTTAGGAAATGTTGTTTTTCACAAGACCGAACTTCTAGTTCAACGATTGAACCCGATTTTGAGAAAATATGCGAATCCTTTAATGACGAAAACTGTGATGAAATATTTATGGGCGAAGGTATTAATTTCAAAGATTTTGTAGAATGTGATGAAAACTTCTTCTGTCAGAACTGAGAACTGCTGAAGAAATCTTTGAGGATATCAATAAGGAAGACTTGAGCGAGGAGGGTGACGAAGATGAGAGCAATGTTATTGCTGGTGTAATTTTTTTCAGAAACAAGTGCCACTTTAAATACAATAAAAAATGATGTCGATCAAAATGATTGTTCCCAAAATAGCTTAACAGCTTTATTAGACTTAAACAAGAAAGAAAAATCATGCGTCAAGCATAGATTATGTAACACTTTCCAACGCTTCCAAAATAATTTTACAAATCATTACAGTTTAATAAGCTGAAAGATAACATCTAAGTAAACAGTTTGGAAAACGCATAACATATTTAAAAACGTAATTTCAGGAATTTCCAACATATAAAATATTCGGAAAAATATCCGAATACTTTTATTCAGCCCTGTACATGGTCTATAGATTTGTATATGTACTACATAGGATGCTAAATTTTAGTTTAGTTAAGAAACGCGTAGCACAGTTTAAAATTCTCCTTCTGGAGTTTCTCTCAATAAACGAAAATGTGTTCGAGAACTTTTGTGCTGCCTTGTATATGATCTACAGAATTTATACACACCAAGTAATAGACAAAAAGTGAGTTAAATTTAAAATCGAATTCAGCAACTTAAAGCGAACTTCCAGGAATTATTGTTAACAGACAGTAGAGAATTCTTTTGTGTGTCCCTGTAAATCAACGATGACTGCTATACACACAATATTCTGTCGTCAGCCTCTTGTAATGCACGTTAGTGATATATATAAATTTCAATGCGTTTACAATGGTGAAACACTATTTAATAAAACCGCAAACGATTAATCTCCATAGACGTAATGTAACGGAATTCTTTTGACTGTCCCTGTAAAGTAACTATAAGTGCTATGCACACCCTATTCCATATTAAGCTTCTTGTAATGCACCTTAGTGATATATATCAATTACAATGTGTTTGAAATTGTGTAACAACATTAAAATAAACCGCAAATGATTTTTCCCCATAGACCGTAATGTACCGGAATTATTTTGAGTGTCCCTGTAAAAAACTATAAATGCTACACACTTCAGTTGAAATAGGGAGCATGCTATAGATAACGATAAAACATATAAAAATTGCAGGGCAATCCGAGCCGATTTACAGGAGTTAGAGCACGGACAGACGGCAGACGTCCATATGGTCAAACAAACCGAAGTCGTAAACACTTTTCAACTAGGTTGGAAAGTGTTAAAAATGCATTCTCTCTTTCCGTTGACGACAGAGACAAACTAAGATCACTTCTTTTTTTAAGAAAATCTGATCTGTAAATCTTTAAAATAAACATAGTGGTAAGTAAACTAATTGTGAACTTTTTTAAAAATAAATTTTACGTTTTATTTTTTAATATATTTTATAAATTTTGTTAAAATATGTTCTTAGTACACAAAACTTATTGTTTTTAATATAGGTAAAATAATTAATTAATATAAAGTGTGAAACTTATATAATAAGACGGTCTCCCACTTATACGACTCTCTCAGTTATACGACTGTTTTTCTACAGTCCCCTGAAAGTCGTATAATTGAGAGGTCACTGTACCTCTAAGCACCATGTATATCTTCAAAGCAGGCAATTAACTTTAAAGATAATCATAAATGATTACATTAAAAATATATGATTTGAAAAAAAAAATTAAGTATAATATAATAAAATTTGTCAAGAGAAAATTATTATAATACACTTTAACAATTTATTTAAAACTTTGTCAAAGCTAAATCAGTTTTATGTAGGAAGTTAGACTCGTGATAGAAACCATAACAGAGAAAAGAAAATAACATTATTGAATACGAATAAAAGTTTATACATAACAAAATGAGAAATATGAACAAAACATTATGCACAAATTTGTGTATTTGTTTTTAACTTATGCATGAGCATGCATTAACAAGTGGGTAAGTGTGGTCGAAGATCGCACAAAGGGTTTCGTTTAATATACCTTCTAAAACGCTTTATCCTCTCTTTAATAAGTCCAAATAAATTTCATTTTCAAAAAAAAAAAATCACGTTTTTTATAAAGTAAAAATTTACCGGTCTTTTTTTCTCGTTTTTTCGAAAATCTTAACCGGTCCAATAGCGTGCGAAGCCCGCTATTATACTCTGTCATAATAACATCTGCCATGTGGACTAATTGCGATATTAAAAAAGAAAAAAGAAAAATTTCAAAATTAAACCTGTTGTATAGAGACCTTCAAAATGCTAAAATATGCCAATATTTTCATAATCGAGTTTTTATCCTGATTCAATACGTTCCTCAAACTCATATGACGTTATAATCACTTGCTGACGTCATATCTACTCGCTATCTCTATTACTCATATTTATACTCTCTTTGTATCACTCTCAAACATTTGAAAAAGTCCATTAAACGTTAAACTTCCAATATAACGTCAGATTAATTTTTTTTAATTCTCTAATGATGTCATATTAATTTTCTTTTTAATTCTCTAATGACGTCATATTAAGCTGCTTTCTGTATTTACACATACTCATACTCATACTCCTTGTATTATTGAGAAAGGTTTGAAAATTTCCGTTTTATTACTAATATGACGTCATGTTAATCTTTTTTTCAATTGGTGATACTTTTTATTTCATTTTCAGTTTTCACGTGGGAATCCTTCAATAGAAAATTAATTATTGTAGAAAGAATATCATTGTGGAATTTTAATTGTTGGCAACTGCTATAACGAAAAATGTTTAAATTTAATAAGAAAAGGCTGTTAGATTTTTGGTTTTTTATCTCTCTATATTAAATTAATATGAATTTTTCAAATTTTATTATTTTGAGCTTCATAGTAGATATTCAGCTATAAGTACACAGAATTTCAAGTATGTAAATTGTCTAGTTTCTGAGAACCGGCTCTGTGACGGACAGACAACGAAGTGGGAGTAATAGGGATTCGTGAGATGAACGAAACCCTAAAAACGTTATAGCAGTCGAAAATGACAGCCTGCTAGTTCATGTAATCAGGTTAAAAATTCTTACCTATCAATAACAGTAGAATCAAATAAGCATGATCCTGTTTAACGGTAGTCCAAATTGAGACATTCACAGGAGAAAAGAGCCAGAAATAAAGAATACATGTTATTAAGACAGATTAGAGCAGCTTTTAATATTTGTAATACGGCTCTTGAATTAATGTAGGATTTGAAATATCCAAACCTTGAATGATGCTTAAATGGTATATTATACCATTCCTTATGAAGATATTGTAAAAGTAGCTCTATAGAGACGTTGATAGTGGATATCAGCTCCGAATTTCATTCTCTAGAATGCATTAGAATGTTTGAATGATACTGAGATTAGGAGACTGAGAGGACCGAAAGAAATTTTAACACTTTGCCGTCCGATGACACCACAGTGGTGTCGTCGTAGAGTAACTTAATTTTAATCCTGAAATGCTGCATTAGTACCAGAATTTTGGAATGAAAAATTCCCTTTTTTCAAGTACATGAGGGAAAGATTTTACTTATTTTCGAATAAATTTGCTTCTAAATTCTGGTGACAATCAATCATTTCAATTTTACGAATAGAAGTATTTTTACGAGACATGTGGACGGCAAAGTGTTATACTAAATCGTGCTACTTCTCAACTCCGATTTGTTCTGGTATAGCTGTAAGAATTAAACAATTAATACCCAAAAGATGCCATACCTTACAAGAAAAAAATGTTTAGAATATCTTTTGAACATGGTTGTCTAAAATCAGTTACTCTCCCTCGGTGGATGGTTATACAGCATGCAAAAAACCACGAAATTGCTGCGAAAATTTTCGTAGATCCTCCTACATGCTTCACAATTCGGAAGAAAATCCAGTTCATACTTTTCATGAGTTGTTATCCAGTTGTACACACGTCGAGTTGTGTGTAATAATGCAAACAAAGATTCATGTGACCTTATTATTTTTTGCCACTCATAGTTCGACTACAATTTATGCTCGCCGATTCATTGTGGCAAGATCAGGATTATCCTCGGCCTGATTATCGGCGGGGCAAACTTAGACCAGTAAATTTAGATAGAAATTTTCGCCTTTTTTAAACATCTTTACATACTGAATTACTGTCTAGAATACGGTGAAAATTCTATTTGTAGAGGAACTTCGAGTATTGTGGAATACCATTGACATTTGAGGCAAGAGTACAGCTCGATATTGTTTAAAACCCGAAAACCGAATACAATCACAAACTTCAACTATCTGTGATTCGTTATTTGTAGACAAAAATCCTTTTATGAAATTTGATCACAGGCAAACAAATAATAATAATGAAAAACATTTTTGGAGGGTAGTATGAGATAGTCGGAAAATGTGGAATATGGGGTTAAAAATGTAAAAATTCGAACAAAATTTGACAAAATAAAAATGTAATGTTATCAAGAGAGTATTATCAAAATATAGTGTCTAAGTAGTCTGACAATATACTTCATTTCATACCTCAGATTTGCACAAATCACAAATATAAGGATCTCTCTTTGCGCCACCAAAACATCTTTGGAGGGTAGTATGAGATAGTCGGGAAATATGGAATAGAGGGTTAAAAATGAATAAAACGAACAAAATTTGGCTAAAAACAGATGTAATGTTATCAAGACAGCATGAAAAAATGTAGTGTCTAGATAGTCAGCTAATATACTTCATTTCATACTTCAGGTTTGCAAAACTAAAATGGATCTGACTTTACACCACAATAATCATAAAATATTATGAGATATTGGTATTCTATATAACCCAAAGCCATTAAATAATAAGCCCAGTCAGATAGTGTTAAATTTGTTAGCGACACACTAGCGCCAAACCTCTGCTGCGGAAGGAGGACAAAACAGAAGTGGGTCGCAGAGAAACGATAGGATTTATTTATATCGATATTTTATACGATTTTTATCGATGTTTTGTTTTTGCACTTCCTTTAAAAGCTTGCTAATTATTGGGATCTTTTACATTAAAGCTAAAACTATAATGAAAAAAAAAATGTGGAAATTTACTACATTAATATTTCTATATAAATATAGTGGTGGCAAAGAAGTTGATTTATTTATTAAAAGTTAAATAAAAAGTGATGGAAATTTACATCACTATGCAATTAACCCTTTCCGGCACAGACAAATTATCTTCGTAAAATGTGAAATTATTGACTGACACCGGAATTTACAAACGACTTTCTTAGAAAATATGAACTCCTTATTTTAAGCTTTAATTTTAGAAGCAAAATTTTATTAAAATATTCTTGGTGCCGAATGCAGCACTCCCAACCGCTAGATGGCGCTATTTTCAACAATGCGAAAAGTTTCCCATTTATCTGACTGGGCTTATTATTTAATGGCTTTGATATAACCCGACACCGCCGCCGGTTTGGTAAAAAATTGCTCTATGTTTATTGGTGGGAACAGCAAGCTAAAAAGCGAGTATTACGTCATTAATCGTTAGTATTTCGGTGTACATTATGCTTAATTTCAATATAAAAATATTATTTCTAATAATAAATAATTTTTTTTATTATCACCTGAAACTTTTTATAAACGAATAATAAATATTAATCCACATAACGCGCCCCGACGTCGAGCGACGAACTGCGTGTTGTGGGGGGGGGCATTCTGGAAATGTTCTTAAGTAGTTTATGATATTACTGCTTGGCGGCAGCAGTTTACTAAGCAAAAACCTTGGTATTCCATATTACCTGACTATTCCATAATACCCGAAGCTTCTCTGTTAACCGTAGGAAGTTTGCTCCACCGATGCGAAACAACAGTAATATCTTAGAGAAATCTATGTATAATCATCGAAATTCAGATATTATGTAACTCGAAGATTTCTGTAATAAATTTCTGATTTTCTACGGGAGCCGGCCTTCACAGTCCTTTCATAAACAAACGAATGGCAATGGAACGGTAATTTCTGTCATAGAGTTGGTTTTAACCCTTTTTATCCTGACGGTACTTATAAGTACCACTTTAACACCTTCGCGACGAGCTTCTTTTACAGAATTTTTAATCTGTTACCACCGGTTTTTCAAATGAGAAATTTTCACCTAATTGAATTGCAAAAATGCTATGATTAGATAAGGCAAACTTTACAAAAAAAAATAACTGGTGCGAATAATCGAGGATTCTGAGCATCTAAAAAGTAGCTGGAAAATTAATTCAGGATATAAAGGGTTAATGTCTTCTAACTGTAATCGTGGTTAGTAGGTCATGCAAATGTTAGTTACACTGTGCAATAACTGTGCTACAGTATTTCTGTTTTCGATGTCACAATTTGCTTTAACACTTTGATTACAAATTTTGACTTATACAGCCCAGTGGATTACCTTTTTATCCTATTCGTACCACATTTTTTAAAATGATCTCTGCCACATACTTATACTAGGCTATTGCCAAAAGGAATCTTCTATAAAGGAAAATGTTTACAAATCATGAAGTAATTAATTATAAAAATAGTCACCAGTGTTCAGAGGGTTAATACTCAAAGATCTTTTGCTGAGTTTGGGTTTTAGTTACTTACTATGCATTGTGAAGGGTGTCCATCTACTTGATATGACTTCAAACACATAAGAAATTATCATGTGTTAAACACCAAACTTCACAGTGTTTTCAGCGCTGAAGCGCCATTGATTTAGTTTTTTTGAAAGTCTGACAGGTTTTTCATCCCGTATAATGCACAACACTAGAACACCTGTATACTGTCCATGGAACTAAGTATAAAGAGGAATTGACATATCCTCAAAATGGTGAAGCTTCAACTTTAAACCGACTGCATACGGACTGATTACTGGCGTGGCAAACTTCCACCGTTTATTTGAACAGAAATTTCCTCTTTAATTAAAAACCTTATTCATGTAATTTTTCTGTCATAATTAAGACAAAATTATCTATTCGTTTTCAGTAGTGAAAGTTTCCCCGAAGGTAGGTAGACCCCGGGGTTCCGCCATATTGTGACAACATAAGCAATCCTTCTGGCAATGCTAGTGAATTTGATTACCGCCAGGGCAAACTTCAACCAGAAAATCCTAATAGAATTTTTAGCCCTACTTATAAAACTTGAGTAAAATTCCCGAAAAGGTTCGTGTTAAATAACCCTTTCTAAGGTCTTTCGGGTCCATAGTTACTTCATTTGCGACAGGTAGACAATAAACTGTTCATTTCTAGTTTCAATGTATACACTGTTTCAATTAAACTTGCAATATAATTTTTATTAACTTATTTTCTGATTTCTACATGAAATATATTTAATTTATTTGCTTACAAAAATTCTGGTGCAAAATGTATTAAACATGGGTCAAATTAATCACCCTATTACAGATGATTAATAAGAGCTTGGTATCTCTGAACTTAGTATGAAACTTAAGTGTTTTTAAATTGGGGCCTGTTCATTCCCTCGAAAAGTTTGTATTCATTCACTGGTAAAAACTATTCATTTACTTGATTTTTGTATACCTTTTAATTAAGACACCACCTAACATCCCAAACAAATAAAATATAAACTTCCTTTTATTTTTTTAGTCATTTCTATACCAACACACGTATTTGCACTGTCAGACACCTAAAGGTTTTATTAAAATATTATCAATAATTTTCTTTTAAAATGTGCTTAAGTGTTTGTTTACTGGTCGGGCTACGCTACCTCATTCAATTTTCAAGAATTACATTTCTCCGTCTTTTTGCATACCAGTATAATCTTATAGAAAATGTTTTTTTTTATTTAATCGGAACATTCTGCGATTTAACAGAACAACTTTTTCTCTAAGATTATACTGGTACGCAAAAAGACGGAGAATTCTCATTCCTGAATTGTAATCCCCAAACGTCACAATGACACCAGAATTTTGAAATAAAAATTTGCTTTTTTAATTTACGTGAACAAAAGCTTTTACTTATTTTCGAATAAATTTGTTCGTAAATCTTGATGTCCTTCAATCATTTCAACATTTTAACCGCAGAAGAACTTTGCCCTTGCAAGGATTAATCTTTCTGAAAGCAGGTGCAGTGTAAGCAGGGTGTGAACGTAACCCATTTTCTTATTCAAGATAAACTATCATCCTACCCGAATTTTTGTATAGTATTTTTGTTTTTACTTTCTTCTGTCTTTACAAGAAAAAAGTATTGGAATTATGAACATTTTTGACGATTTTACACGTTTTAGAAGGTCCTGAACACGATTTTACTGTTTTTAGAAAATGTCTGTGACTCTGTATGTGACAAAAATTTTGTGGACGCTCTATCTCAAGAACTAATGCACTGAATTTAATAAAACCTTATGTTCTGTTAGTCCCTGATATAAATAGGTGCTGATTAGTTTTCGGTGTAAATTGCGGAACAGGTGGCGCTGCTATGCTGCATTTTTCGCGATTTCCGCAATAGATATATCTCAAGAAGTAATGCAGAGAATTTCATCAAACTTCAGATTCTGTTAGATTTTGACGTAAATAGGTGCTGATTACGTTTTGATGTAAATAGCCCAACATGTGGCGCTGCTATGCTACTTTTTTCATGATTTTCACGATAACTATACCTCAAGAATTAATGCACGGATTTTCAGCAAACTTCAGATATTCAATTATGCGTTGACATAAGTATAAAACTCCCAACAGGCTGCTATGCGGCATTTTTCAGGATTTATTCGATTTTAGCGACAGTCATATCTCAAGAACTAAGGCACGGAATTTAATAAAACTTTAAATTCAGTTAGACCTTAATATAAATTGGTGCTGAGATTCGTTTTTAGTGTATGCGAAACCTGTGTGAGATAGAAGAAAGTTTTGGGATTGGCACATCCGACTAGTTTTTAATTTATAGAACGTATATCATTATATAAAACAGAATTTGTATACAGAAATTCTGGTAAGATGGTATTTAGTTTAATAAAAAGGGAATAAGCTAGCAACACTGGGTGCCAGGCGCAATGATAAAACGTAAATCATAAACCTGTTAACGTAATTAATATGAGGGATAAGAAAAATATTTTATTTGAATAATAACCAGTCAATTTTTACTGCATTACTAAGCGTAAACCGACAGAGTGAAAACTATCCAAGCCGGGGATCGAACTCGGGCCTTTAGAATAGCGCCCTGCTTGATGATTTTTAACTCTGTCGGTTTACGCTTAGAAAAGCAGGATAAAAATTCACTGGTTATTATGTAATGATTACAGGCGTAATTCACTGCGGAAGAAATGAATATTTTTTTTTGATTTGCCATCTATGCATCCATGTCGTTAAGCTATTTTTTATTTAATTAAAAAAAGATTTAAATATAGTAAGTTCTGGTACGAACTAACGATTTGCTGACGCGGTTGTTTTAAAGCGAAATTCTAATGTTGATAGCAATAGTCTTCAGGTCTATAATAGTCTTGCACGACTGCTAAAGTGGTTTAAAATTTAAATTAGACTACTGCCGTCGTCAGCAGCAACTTCTTGATACGTTTGCGGAGAATAGCTTTACACAGCAGAACATTAGTGAGATTAGAATATTATATTTTATAATTGCAAAAATAAAATTCTGGTATCAGACATATTTTTTAAGTACAAAACTCATTCTATAAATCGATTAACCTTTTGGTTACGCGCCGAGACTGGCAACTACTTTTATATTCAATCGTACCACAATTAATAAAACAATTTCTTAATAGTACATTTCTCTGTAAAACGTACTAATATAAGTACAAGACAGAGATGAAAATCGTTACGAATTGAATAAACAAATAGTTGCTGGGACGACATATGCCCCAGCTCCGTGTTCAAAGTATTAATTTGATCGCTGTTTCCATATCTATTTAAGTTGTTCTCCCAGAAAATGATGCCACAGAATATTCTTTTAAAAACGTAATTCCAATTGAAAATATTTTATAATGGAAATGTGGTGTGATGTAAGCCTACAATCAGGGGTCGGAAAAACTACAATTTTTTTGTTGAAGCGAACTACAACTACAACTACTATATCAAAAATGTAGTTAACTAAAACTAAAGCTACTTACTTTGAAAAGTAGCGACTACAAACTACTTTTCAAAAGTAGCTACTTAGCTAGTTTCCGATTTTGTCAAACGATTCAATTTATTCTTGAAGACACGGATTAAATAATCGAGTGGCCCCTTAGACTGATACAGAGTGACTGTGCCTCGTTTTTTCGCTATTTAGAGATTAAAATGTACATATAGATAGATGGTGCGCATAGAAAAATTGTCTGCTGAATAGAGGGTGTCCGCTATTCAAGAATGTATGTTATGGATATTTTAATATATTTACGAATTTATTTGTTTACTTAACTCTTCAGTACGCTCTTAATATGTTAATTAAGTTGAGTTCTGTTGAGAGTTAATTATATTGAGCTGTATAATTTTATAATCTATAGAAAACCACAGAAAAATAACTCTAAATGCAAACAATAAATAAATATGTAAATAAAATAATTCTAAATAATAAGAACCCCGGCATTAAACATGAAGACTTATTATCGAGTAAATAGACAGGTATTGATAGAAAAAAAATAATTCTTATAGTGAAATAGTACTTGATTTTAACAGTAAGTGTTAATGGGAAAAATCTTTGACTTCATTTGATGCGTTGCTATACACCGCAGTTGAGATTTGCCGCTGAGCAATTGCAAACTATTTGCCGCAAATTATTAAGCAGAATAAATTTTGCACAAAAGAAGCAAGTTACGGCCACGTGATTCGTAGAATGACATATTTTGTTCCTGAAGTAGAGTTAAAAGTTGCGTTGGTTCTCTCTACAAACTACTGATTTTTTTGTATCGGGCTACTCGTTACACTACATCGTTCAAAGTGTAGAGCGCTACACTACAAACTACTGTAAAAAGTAGCGAGTACTGTAGTTTCACTACTCATAGCGCTTTACTACCGACACCTGCCTTCAAAATATGTCAGTAATTAAAGAATAAAAAATATCAATTTTTCATTTAAATATGCTGTCGACGGAGTCTGAAAATTTCCGTTCGTGGACTGTCACAGGCGTAGTTTGTACCAATTTTCGGACCTATAAAGTTAACTAGCAACCTTTTTCTCCATGATACATTATTTATTTTAATTAAGTACAATTGAAATCTAATCTCAGATTCAATTTTAAAAGATAATTTTGTTTATTTAGAGTTTCGTTTGATAAATAACTACTGTGAAAAGAAACTGGCCCATGTCCATGAACAGAAAGTTAATATATGCTAATAGATTGCGGAAATAGTACGAAAGAAAAATATGTTAGTTTAACCTTACGAAAACATTGCAAGTATTTTCTGCTTAAAATGTTTATTTATTTATTTATTTATTTTTAATAAAAGTGAATGAACTGGACTATTACACCGTCAAAACATTATCGCAAATTTTTTTTGTAAAAATAAATCTCACTTTTACTATATGGTGTACAAACACCTAATCTATATTAACTCTAATTTAAATTAAAATCATAATTCTGCAGACAATCATAGATGTCGACCGAAACGTTGATTTTAAGTTTTTAATGTTTCTATAAATTTTAAAAGAAATGCGATAATTTTTTAATAACGGTTTTTTATTTATTTTTTCTCGTGGAAGTTTACCCCTGTTGTAATCAAGCCCTATGTATGTGTATGTTTTATCGACCAGCTATTATTTGAATCAAAGTGATAAAAAGCCGAAATAAAATATCATAGTTGCCAACATATACGGCTTTGTTATCACTAAAATTTAATAGAAATTTATGAGTTTTTGATGGGTAAAAATTGTCAGATTTCGACGATTAAATTAAGCAAAATTTATTATTAAAATTTACTGTTAAGGGGTCTCATACCTTTTGAAATCTTTCTACTGCCAGTGAAAAAATATGTTGTTTCAAGTTCTCATAACTTTTTAAATACTTATGAAAATTAAACAAACTTATGCAATATATTTAGCTATATTTCAGGCTTTATAAAATGTAAAAATAAACACTTATAATATAATATAATAATTAAAAAAAATTCAGTTAATATTACAAAATTGTTTACATGATATGTCACAATCCGCACGATAACTTAAATTAGAATTGACATATGAACATAAAACTTGTGCTAAAATGACCACTAAACACTGTTTTATAGAATGAATTAATGTTATTGATATAATTAAATATCTACAATTACTTTTTAATGACTAATTAATTATTTTTTAATATTTTTCTAGTTTTCAAACTTAACTATTTGAACTATTTAAATAGTTTGTCTCAATGAATTTATATATCATTAATTCATTCTATAAAATATAGTTTAGAGGTTATTTTAACTTAAGTTTTATGTTAATATATTCATTATAAGTTATCATGCGGATTGTGACATACCATGTGAAAAAAATTTACAATACTAATTAAACTTTATATTTTATTATATTATATTATAAGTATTTATTTTTACATTTTATAAAGCCTGAAATATGACTTAAATATTTTACAGAGGTTTAAGTAATATCAATTAATTATTTGAACATTCATGAGAACTTGAAACGACATCACTTTTTACTGGCGGTGGAAAATTTTCAAAAAGTATGAGACCCCTTTAAGAAAAAAACTGTACAAGTGGGAACTATGAAATATCGTTATTTTGTTGCTTATTTATAACACGGCGAGACTGAACTGGGCCATTTTCAAAAATTAAAATACGTGAAGGCATTAAAAAAATTTAAATTTATTAAGGATTTCTTTGAGTTTTATTAAAAAAGTATTCCTTATGAAAATAATACATTATATAAAAGTAATATTTTGAAAAATAAATTTCTTAGTTTTGAACATAGTACATATATACTATCTTTCCGATATACATCAGATCAATCAAGTAATTGCATTACAGTATGGAGCTGAAAAATAATTTTTCAGAATACTTTTTCAGAGAATACAAATGGAAAAAATTACCTGAAATAATCTGAAATGGAAGAAATCATCAAAATATCTTATCATTTTTTTTAAATAGACTGAAAAGTCGTTTTTTCAGTTAACAGAAGAAAAAAAACAGTCATGTGCACTTAATCGAATCTCAATAATATTTCAGCCAAATATTATTCTTTTGACCCACGCTTTTTGTATGCATGTTCAAGATAAATGAGAAAAAAAATGAGACTAGATGATGGATGATCAGAAAGAACATTTGGAAGTTACCTCAAAAGTCATTTTTCATAAGATGTAGCTTCTCACGCTTCAACTAAATTAAAGAAAATTTTAAGGACAAGTTCTTAAGTGAAAAAAAAAATCAAACTCTAAATTTTATTCTACGAAAAACGAATTTCCATAAATAGAAATACTCGTAAATGTTACAAATATGAGGCTTTCTTTCGATCTTTTCAAGATTGTTTAATATTGTTGTGAGCTCGGGGTTCGAAAGGACTGATGCCAATATATAAGAACAATAAAAAGGCTTTATTCACTATAAACAGTGCAATACGATCACAAATATCTTCTGAAAATTACAAGATATTCAGTAATCTTCAAATCCAATAAAAGCGCAGCAAAATTTCACACAGAAACAATGCGTTCAATACGACGTATCAACGACAAAATCGATCCGAGAAACACAGTTCTCAATGCAAAGCCTCTCGTATGAATTCAATCGCAGTTGACAGACAACTAACTAACTGAACTGATGGAGGTCCTTATATAGGTTTCAGAGATCTTTCCAGATTATTCCAGAGCCTTCAGATGCTAGAAATTACCAGAAAGTGCATTAACTTTCGATAGAGAACCCAAGCAAGAAAGGATCCCAATGTATAGGTATAAGGGGGGTGTGGTTGCACAAAAAGTCGCCAAATCCGTCGCCAACTTGGCGACATTTGGCGATATATCGCCAAATTTGGCGACAAAAATAAGTCGCCAAAACCATCGCCAACTTGGCGATAAACCCATTCCTTGGCGATATTTCAATAGACTTCCATTATAAAGATGAGGGTGTAAGGTTGTTTTCCTTGCAAACCATCTGAGGCCTTTAGCATTGAGTTACATGATGCTCAATAGGAAATACATTAATAATACTGCAATTTTCACAATAATCAAATAAAATAAATTTAAACAAATGGAATATTTACAGATATATACAAAATTCATAACATTGCCCCCTCTCAAGGACTGCACGTCCCGGGCAGTTCAACCTTTGATCGGAAAGCAAACCCGTTACCAACAAATGCTATACTATTCAAAACACTTAAAGCAAATATGGAAAATAACAATTAAACACATTCATAATGCTGAATTATAAAGCATAGACACCATTACATACAAGTATTTAAATAATAATACCTATAATAATGATAATGCTAAGCAAAATAATTAATTACATTAATTTATATACAAGACCATGGTCATACTAATTTACATTATTTACATTGCACTATTTACAATCAATGAACTAAGTACTATGGGAACTATGTACTATGGCCATAGTATGGAGCTAGCCTGTCGTAATGAACGACTCTAGGCTTCGAATTTGGTGACTTTCGGATCCGAATTACGACATTGTTCAGTCTGTTTAGGACTGTATAAGGACCGTACCAGTGCGATTGCAGTTTGGGAGAAAGTCCTTTACGTCGAGTCGGATTATAAAACCAAACCTTGTCACCTTCTTTGAATTGATGTCCCGTGGCTTTCGTGTCGTACCTGGTCTTCATCTTCTCCGTCTGTATATTGATCCGCTCTCGAGCCAAGTTGTGGACGTCTTCAAATCGTGCCTGGAGATTCTGCACGTATCCGTCTGGCGATGAAGGCGCATCTGGAGGGCGACCAAAAATCAGATCACAAGGTAGACGAAGATCACGACCGAAAAGCATCTGAGACGGGGAATAGCCGGTTGTTTCATGGACGGCGCTGCGATAGGCGAGAAGAAACAAGGGAAGTTTTTGGTCCCAGTCTTGTTGATTTCTTCAGACTAGCAGTGAGAGATTGTTGAGGATGGTACGATTAAATCTCTCAACCATGCCATCCGATTGTGGATGTAAAGGCGTCGTCCTAGTTTTGTCCATTCCGAGAAGTTGACAGAGACCCTCAATCACAGCAGAGATGAAATTTCTCCCCTGGTCAGAATGCATTTGAAGGGGGACTCCATACCTTGATATCCACTGGTGTACCAAGGCATCCGCAACCGTAGAAGCTTCTTGATCAGGGATAGCATAAACTTCAGGCCATTTCGTGAAGTAGTCCATGACAACAAGGAGGTATTTGTTGCCATCAGCACTGCTTGGCAGAGGGCCTAGGATGTCAAGGGCGATGCGTTCGAAAGGTGCTCCTACATTGTAGAGATATAGTCTTCCTCGGCTACGTTTCTTTGGTCCTTTTCGAGCTGCACATGCATCGCAAGGTTTGCACCATCGTTCGACGTCAGCTCTCGCTTTTCCCCAAAAGAAGCGCTCTCGGACTCTGTGTAATGTTTTCATGACTCCAAAATGGCCACCAGTGGGACTGCCATGTAATTCTTCGAGGACCTCTGGGATTCGAGATCGAGGAAGTACCAACTGCCACCGAGATGTCTTCCCATCTTCCGATTCGAATTTTCGGAACAGGACACCATTCCTGACGTGGAGAGAGTTCCAAATAGCCCAATATTGCTTCGTCGTAGGACTGTAAGTCGAGATGTCTTTCCAACTGGGCTTCGTGCTAGAAGATTCTAATAACTCCAAGATTGGTTTGATCTCAGAGTCTGCCATTTGATCTTCTCGAATCTTCTCATCACTCCAGGGATCTGGTGGCGTCAATAGTGAAGTCTTCGTCTTGCGTATGACATATTCGGGACTATACTTGCTCTCCGCTCTGGAACAATAGCGACAGCTCTCGGGACACGGTCTTCTTGATAGGGCATCGGCGTTTCCATGCGATGAGCCTTTGCGATGCCTGATGTCAAAATCGTATTCCTGGAGTCGTTGTATCCCTCTGGCTACTTGGCCCTCTGGGTTCTTAAAATTCATCAGCCATGTTAGGGATGCGTGGTCAGTACGAAGGAGAAATTTCCTGCCATAGAGATAGTGATGGAAGTGTTCTATGGCTTTCACTATAGCTAATAACTCCTTACGAGTGACGCAATAATTCCGCTCTGGTTTCGATAAACATTTGCTCCAGTATGCTACGACTCGTTCTTGGCCACCTATTTCTTGGGAAAGTACAGCGCCGACAGTTTCCTGACTGGCATCCGTGTCCACAATGAATTGTTTGTCGGGGTCTGGATAGGTAAGGACTGGAGAGGATGTGAGAGCTTCTTTCAGCCGCTGGAATGAATTGTCGCATTCTTGTGTCCATAGAAACTTCTGTTTGCTTTCAGTGAGCCTATGCAAGGGTCTTGCGATGTTGGAGAACCCCTGTACAAACTTTCTGTAATAAGTGCATAGTCCCAGAAAGCTTCGCAACTGATGGACATTTTCCGGACGTTTCCAGTGTTTTACTGCAGACACTTTTTCAGGATCTGTTCGAACACCTTCAGCTGAGATGATGTGTCCTAAATAGTTTACTTCTCGTTGGAAGAACTTGCATTTCAAAGGGTTCAGCTTTAAATTCGCCGCTCTTAGTTTTGTTAACACTTTTCGAATATTCTCTAGATGTTCTTCAAACGTGCGGCCACCAATGATGACGTCATCTAGGTAGATGAGACAAGCTTCAAAAGTCAGGCCTTTTAACACTGTCTCCATGAGGCGCTCGAACGTTGCTGGAGCATTGCAGAGCCCGAACGGCATAACTTTAAATTGCCAAAGTCCTTGTCCAGTAGTAAATGCAGTCTTCTCTTTGTCATCAGGATGGATCTCTACCTGCCAATATCCACTCTTCAAATCCAGTGTGGAAAACCATTTATGTCCTGAAAGAGTATCTAGTGTGTCGTCTATTCTTGGTAGCGGATAGCTGTCCTTCTTCGTGATATCGTTAAGTTTTCGATAATCCACACAAAACCTTTTGGAGCCATCTTTCTTTCGGACCAACACGATGGGAGAGGCCCACGGACTTGATGACGGTTCGATGATGTCACTATTCTGCATCTCTTGTAAGAGCTTAGAAACCTCTTCTTGTTTTGCGAACGGCAAGCGTCTTGGATGCTGTTTAATCGGTGGATGTTCGGCAGTATCCATTCTATGACGTGTCAGAGAAGTGCGACCTATATCATTCTCGTTTTGTGAAAACACATCCTTAAATTCCTGGAACAGTCTTTCTGCGGCATGTCTCTGTTCAGGAGATAAATTTTCATTTCGTCCAATTACAGGTGTTAAACTTGTAGGCGGCTCCGATAACGTCAAGCTCGGGTCTTTGCAAACACAGGTGACTGGAGCACAGGTAGCAAGCACTTCACCCTTCTGTATAATTCTAGACTTTTCACTTACATTCGCCATCCTCACGGGTATCACATCTCTCGACAGATCTACCAGCGCTGATGCTATTAGTACTCCTTTTGGGCTCTTCTCAGGATATCCAACCAAGCCACTCTGAAAACTTCTTTCGTTCTCAGTTAATCCAGGTATCATCATTTCGGTCCGAGGAGGGATGATAACATCTGCCATGGCTGTGATCTGTTGAATAGATTCAGACTCATTTCCTAGTTTGAAAATAGTGACATCTTCTTGAGCAGAGCGTAACTCATTATTCTTAAAGTCCAGTGTAAATCCATGCTCTTTTAAAAAGTCCAGTCCGAGTATGAAAGGGTCTGAAATATCGGCCACGTAGACTGTATGGCGATAAGCGGCGTTCCCAAACTTTATTTCCAGTGTCATTCTTCCAAATATATCGATCTTATCTCCTGTCACCGTTTGAAGGATTACACGTGGCGGGGTCCAGGAGAGTTTTTCTTTCAGCCGCTGAGCTAGATCTTTCCGAATGATGGTCACATTGGCTCCTGTATCGATGATCATATTACAGGGCAAATCATTCACACTTCCGACTAGAAAAACTCCGTTCTCGCCGCAACTTCTTGCAGAAATTTCACATACTTGAAAATGAGGCTTCTTAAGATCTGGAAACCTCCGCCCCGCAAGATGGTCAATAATCAGTTTTCTTGCTCCTCCGTTAGCGGGTGAGCTATTACCTTCGGTGCTGGGTCGTCTTGGGCAGTCGATTTGGATATGGCCTTCTCCACCGCATTTCCAGCACTTGATCTTCCTATAAGGTTTGTTGGCCATTAAGGAGTTCATCTTTCTCATTATGTCATTCATCTGCTGCTGTAAGCACTCCACAGCTGTATCCGACGTCTCAGGCATGTTGGCTACTCTCACAAAGTGCCGATCTTTCCTAGTAGCTTGCTGGACTGCCTCGAATTTCAGAGCGTAAACCAAAGCCCCTTTTAGATCATTGAGATCTGCAATCCGGAGTGCTGTCTGGATCTCAGGGTCACGCACACCATCGATAAAATGTTGCAGAGCTAAACTTTCTCTAATTTCAGTCGGACAGCCAGGATAAGCAAGGTGTGAAAGTCTCTCGACATCCGTAGCAAGCTCTTGCAAGGATTCAGTGGATTTCTGCTGTCGAGATTTGAGCTGGAGTCTGCTATATTCCTTCATGCATTTCTCGCCAAAGCGCAATTCTAAGGCACTGACGAGCGTTTCAAAATCCAGCGGTTCATTTGCAGGCAAAGTCTGTAGGACGTCGGCAGCATCAGCTCGTAGAGAAGCAGCTAACTGGCAAGCCTTTGTCTGGGAATCCCATCCATTGGCGTCCGCTACGATCCCAAATTGTGTCTTAAAAACTGGCCATGAGGATTTTCCGTCATAGGTCGAGAGTTTAATAGAGGCCCGAGGAAGCATAGCTTGATACTTGACATCTTCGGGATAGTTTTCGGCAGTTATCTTTTGTTTCTTCACATTTTCCAACTCCTTTTCTACACTCTCAATCCTTTCTTCGACGGTCTTGGCGATCTTTTGAACTTTTTCTTCTACTCTTTCTTCAACGGTCTCGGCGATCTTTTGAACTTTTTCTTCTACTCTTTCTTCTACGGTATTGGCTGTCCTTTGAATTTCTTCTACTTTTCCTTCTATTTGTTGAAATCTTCCTTCAACTTTGTTTTCCACGCCGTCAATTCTGTCATTTAAAGATGTTATTTTATCCTCTATTAAGTCTTTCAACTCTCGAAGGTTGGTTGACATATCCTTCTTCATTTCATTTTTTAAGTCGCCAAGGTTGGCAGTCATTTTCTCGTCTATCGCTGACATTTCCTTCTTCATTTCTTCCGACATTTCCTTCATTTCAGCCTGGTTTGCAGTCATTTTCACATCCATCGCTGACATTTCCTTCTTCATTTCAGCCTGATTCGCAGTCATTTTCTCATCCATCTCTCCTAATTTCTCCAATAATTTAGTCAGTTGCGCCTCCATTGCTCAGGTAATCGGCATTCAACCCCACTCCTGATACCAAATGTTGTGAGCTCGGGGTTCGAAAGGACTGATGCCAATATATAAGAACAATAAAAAGGCTTTATTCACTATAAACAGTGCAATACGATCACAAATATCTTCTGAAAATTACAAGATATTCAGTAATCTTCAAATCCAATAAAAGCGCAGCAAAATTTCACACAGAAACAATGCGTTCAATACGACGCATCAACGACAAAATCGATCCGAGAAACACAGTTCTCAATGCAAAGCCTCTCGTATGAATTCAATCGCAGTTGACAGACAACTAACTAACTGAACTGATGGAGGTCCTTATATAGGTTTCAGAGATCTTTCCAGATTATTCCAGAGCCTTCAGATGCTAGAAATTACCAGAAAGTGCATTAACTTTCGATAGAGAACCCAAGCAAGAAAGGATCCCAATGTATAGGTATAAGGGGGGTGTGGTTGCACAAAAAGTCGCCAAATCCGTCGCCAACTTGGCGACATTTGGCGATAAACCCATTCCTTGGCGATATTTCAATAGACTTCCATTATAAAGATGAGGGTGTAAGGTTGTTTTCCTTGCAAACCATCTGAGGCCTTTAGCATTGAGTTACATGATGCTCAATAGGAAATACATTAATAATACTGCAATTTTCACAATAATCAAATAAAATAAATTTAAACAAATGGAATATTTACAGATATATACAAAATTCATAACAATATTTTCTAGCATAATGTTTATTCTTGTTTATTTTTATAAGACGAACAGTATTTACTTTAGAACTTAAGGACACAAATACTTTTGTCAGAATTGCATGTTTGGCCTTTATTAAATTCACAATTTCCGAAATCTATCAAAAATTACGAATTATATTTCGGGATTAAATAACGCAAAAAAATTTCTTTCGGAATTTCCGGTATAAATTTGGAATTTCTGATTTTAAAGAAAAAATAGTCCAAACTAGCGAACCTGAATTTATTGAGTCATATATGCAAGACATCGTTTCCAACACGTACTTATATTTTCTTTCATAATTTTAACACTAATCCTTAGACTTCCAACGGTACATATTCATACCAATATGATTACTAAAGATGAATTTTTTATACATCTTGTCTAAAACTATTACCAGGCATTCATATTACAGGTAAATTTATACTAGAAATGTACAACGAAATTTTTTGTTTGGAAATAGTGGCACATAAAATAGTGAAAAAAAAAAATATTGTCACCTACAAAAACGTGGTACCAATGGATGTAAACAAATTGTGTTCTAGGTAAAAATTAAGATATTGTAACCATTTTAACAGACTTACCTTACATTGTATAAAATACCACATTTACTCATGTATAATATGCGCCAGTGTATAATGTGCACCCCTTTTTTGATTGGGAAAAGCGAAAAAAATATGTATCATGTAGGGTAGACCGGGGCACATTTACGTGGATTTTTTTCAATGAATTTTCTAATTTTTACGTTTTAACTTAGGAAATTTTAGACATTGTGGTTTTATAAAGCAGTTAATAAAGTCAAAATTTGTGTATTCAGTTGGTGCCCTATTTGTGTGTTTAACTGTAAAAAAAATTATTTTAGGTCCAAGTCATTTGCGTAAACTTGCCCCGGGAACGGGGGCCCGTTTACGCATATTCTAAGGGATACCAAAGAGTAAGTGAAATAAATATTTAATCAGATTGAGATGTTTTATTTATAACTTAAAACACTGTTTAAAAACAAAAAAAAAATAAAGAGAATTAATTAAAGAACATTTTATAAGCTAAACTGAAAAAGGCTTATTGCTAGTTAAAAAGAGAAACTATTTAGTCATCTTCATCATCACTGTTACAGTTGTTACAAACAAAAAATAAAGTATTTCCTTTCGCACACTTTTCATGGGACCACCTTTTGCCACCTTTTTTGGATTGGTAATCACAGTAAGAACGTTCGTAAAGGTGCCCCGATGTGAATGCGTAAACGTGCCCCGTCGCCATGTTTGGATTTATTTTTAACGTGCAACGAAAATTAATAACATTTCTGTTCATACAAATACAGTTCTCAAAAAAGAATAAAATTCTGCTAATGTTCATATATTTGTTTATCCTTAACTAAATATTATTAGTTCACAATAAGTTTTAATTAGTTCAACACCAAATTTACTCACCTTGAAAGAAAACATGTTATCCTTTAAGCATGCTAGACCGAAGCTCGACTGACGCTCAAAAACTTGTGAGAATACCCCCTAGGGAGCAGCATCAATCTGTTATCAGTGGTGGGGCGCCAGTTATAACTCGTTTCGGAAAAAGTGCACTGCGTAAACGTGCCCCATGCATAAACGTGCCCCGGTCTACCCTATATATTGCGCATTGTGTGCAAAGGCAGAAAATCTAGGAATTAAAAGAAAGTTCTGTAAAAATCCTTAATCACAAATCCACATCCGTAAAGAATATCCACATTTATAATTGGATATTTACTATAGCATAAAGTTAAGGATTCTGAAATATATGCTTTTTCTCGCATTAGACAATTTGTTTTAAATATTTACTTACACCGGAAACATAATACAACTAGTAATTTGTAGAAATTGAAAAAAATATATACAAAAAACACAAGACTCAAATACATTATTATTGAACTCCCCATAAACGGAACCACCAGCGAAAATTTCAATGTTACATACATTTTTAATATAATAATCTTGATCGAAATATTTAGAGTCGCTGAAAAAACATCCCAATTTTACCGATGTATTTCATGTTGTCGCTAATTGATATATTAATCCCAGGTATGTTGGATTTTGACCAATCCTCTCACTGACAAGCCCTTGTTACGTTCACTATACTCCAGGTTTCAGTGCAATACAAGCAATTTTAAAATTAATATAATTCGACAAATACAATAAAGTTTTAATACATTGTGTAATGATTGATAGTCTCAAGATTTACATTCATATATATAATTTTTTATGTAATTTTCGAAAAAAACCCTTTTTTTTTTAGCATTTAAAATAAAATACAGAGAAAACAACATTACAATTTAGCCTTTTACTGGACTGTCAGAGGGCTAAAAGTCATCTGAGAAGCAACTCCCACCTCGCCAAAAAAAAAAGAATGGTGTAATTGTGGAATTTCGCATCCCTCTAATTATAAACCTTGTACAAATTTCTCCACCAAACCAAAATTTAACAGATTTATCCAGTAACTGCAGAGAAACTCAAAAATCCTCCAAAAGAATAAAAATAACCCACATAATATGATACAGAGTAACGTAGCTTAAAGTTAATTTTTCATTCAATATATAAGATGACGATCCTTAAATTTTATGACTACGGTAGATACCTCACTCCTGTGTCACATATCTTCAGAAACATTAAATATTCAATAAATTAGGTATTTGATCTCGAGAATGTCTCACGTTTGGGAAGGCCTGTTGGAAAGATCGTGAAACGGTAACATTTTCAAAAGAAATATTTTTAATTCGAAATTTTATGTTTGTAAACGATGATGAGAATACTAGTTTTGGAACTGTTTTTGCAATCTCGATCTCTGATATAGATTTAATTGATTCAAATGTTGCAGAAATTTTTTTTTTATAAATGAAATTTACAATTTTAAAAACACAAATTGCACAAATTGTGCTTATTAGTTGCTAAAATCAGTGTAAAAATTGTTTTAAACTCATAAAAGAGCTAAAATCCTACATGTTTCGGCTTTAAACTTAAATCCATCATCGGGGAAGAGGAACAACACAAACGACTACTGATCTTTTAATTTTTGACACGAGAAAATTGAAATCAACAGTATGGAAAAATTAAAATAAAATAAGCGGGCGCTCTCTGTTGCCAAAGAGCGAAAAACAAAACAATGAATTAACAAGGGGTTAAAAATGTATCCCATAAACTAGGTATGTTGAAAGAAAAGATCAAAGAAAAACCACCAAAAGAAGTCACACCAGTTTCATAAAACTGGGTGTTTATGAAATCCCCATTAGCTTAAATAATAATAGTATAATTTTTTACATTGGTATGACTAAAAAAAAGTTTTTGGAAATGTTAAAAGAGCATAAAAACGACATAAAATTTGGAAAGTTATCCACTGCACTCTCCCAGTTTTACGCTAAAAATAATGATACTGTAATTAATTTCGATAAAGCAAGAATTATCCATAGGTTCAATAACCCATTTAAAGCCGCCATTAGGGAATCATTGGAAATTAAAATTCGAACAGATTGTATTTGTAATGATAACTTTTCTTTCAACATACCTAGTTTATGGGATACATTTTTAACCCTTTGTTAATTCATTGTTTTGTTTTTCGCTCTTTGGCAACAGAGAGCGCCCGCTTATTTTATTTAAATTTTTCCGTACTGTTGATTTCAATTTTCTCGTGTCAAAAATTAAAAGATCAGTACTCGTTTGTGTTGTTCCTCTTCCCCGATGATGGCTTTAAGTTTAAAGCCGAAACATGTAGGATTTTAGCTCTTTTATGAGTTTAAAACCATTTTTACACTGATTTTAGCAACTAATAAGCACAATTTGTGCAATTTGTGTTTTTAAAATACTAGTTAACAGTGTAGTGTCCAAATGGATTCAATTCTGAAATTTACAATATATAATTTCTGGGTTTGACCGCTCAGAAAAAAACAACTTAAATAATTTGGAAATTGTTTAACAATAACTTGTTTAACTAACGTATTTACTTACACCGGAAACATAACACTACTAGCTGTTTGAAGAAATTGATAAAAACAATATGCATTAAACACAGGACTCAATTACATTGTTATCGAACTCCCCATAAACGGAACCACCAGCGAAAATTTCAATATTAGATCCATTTTTAAACTAATAATCTTGGTCGAAATATTTAGAGTTGCTGAAAAAGCATCACAGTTTTACCGATGTATTTCATGTTGTCGCTAATCGACATATTAATCCCAGGAATGTTGGGTTTTGCCCATCAAAAATCACCTCAGAGGTAACTCCTCCTCGCCCAAAAAAAAAAAAGAAAAAAAAAGAATGGTGTAGGTGCGGAATCTCGCATCTCTCTAACTATAAACCTTGTACAAATTTCCCAACAAAACCACATATTAAGAAAATTATGCAGAAGCTGCTATGAAACCCAAAAATCTTCCTCCAAATAAATAGAAAGAGCCCACATAATATGATACAGAGTAACGTAGCTTAAAGTAAATTTTTCGTTCAATATAATATGACGATCACTAAATTTTATTACTACGGTAGATACTTCACTCCTGTGTCACATATCTTCAGAAACCTTTAAATAGTCAATAAATTAGGTATTCGATCACGGGAATGTCATGTTTGGAAAGTCATACTGGAAAGATCGTGAAACGGTAACATTTTCGAAAGAAATATTTTTGATTCGAAATTTTTATGTTAGTAAACGATGATGCGAATACCAATTTTGGAACTGCATTCGCTATCTTGATCTCTGTCGTTGCTACTGGTGGTACAAATATGCCAAAAGTGTTTAAAATATATAATTTCTGTGTAGAGTTGAAAAGCTCAGAAAAGAAACAACTGAAATAATTCTGGAAAATATTTAACATTAACTCTGACAAGTTAGAATTTCGAGTCGCAGGGATCTTGTGTGCATAATTTTAAAATTACAAAAGAACAGATTATTTAAACTATCAATATTGATCAGTTATACATATAAATTGTGATTATTCGCTTACTAAAATTTAAATTATAATTTTAAAAAACATTTTTAATTGCAAATATCATTCCCGCTCTGTTTTCTCATTAACACGTGTGCAAAAGAAGGGTTTTCAATGCTATTAAGCATGTATCTTTATAATGTTTTTATAAAATGCATTAAAGATGCTTAATTATATATTTATCCACTTAATTACAATTATATTTTATGCAATGAAGGGAATTAGGATACTATGTATTGTTATCCCTTCAGAAGTGTTTCATCATTTGCTCACAATCATACCCCCATAATTTTAATATATGAGGCAATGATTTAAATTGACATTCGATCATCATATGAATTCTGAATACAGTATACGCAAACTATAGCAAACTTTAATCAAGTATCAAATCAAGTTTTCTAAAAAACAATATATGCAAACGTCTAATTAAATTAAAGAGTAAAGTAAAGAAAACATCTTGTAATTTTGCTTAACCCCTTGAAGGGCACCGGTATATTACATATACCACTTAATTTTAATCCCAAAATGCCACAATGACACAAGAATTTTATATCCAAATTTTGAATTTATAAGGTACATGAGGAAAAGCTTTAACTTAATTAAAATAAATTCGTTCGTGAATACTGGTGTAAGTCAATCATTTCAATATTTTAGCTACAATAGTACTTTGCCCCTGAAGGGTTTAACAACATTCTTCAATAACTAGCACAAAGCTTCGCTTCCAAGTATTATATCAAAACCAGAAGGCCCCGTGCGAAGATTTTGCACTGCGTTCTTTGTGATTATTTCCTGGTACGTTTTAGCATGCATTTTTAATTAACTAATTTTTCTTTTAATCCAACAACGCGTTTTAACGAAATGTGAGTGTACTATGTCAGAAGACTGTTCAAAAACGTTTCGAATGCTATCTCATTCATTGTTGCATGTTCTGTATGTGCATAGAAAAAGGGATGTTGACAACAGAAATAATATACATGATATGCATTGTTTTTTCATAAATGAAATTAAAGCTTTTTTCAAATCAATGTTGCCACAAAAATAAAATACCGCATTTTATGATGCTCAACAATGATTATAAAAATTAATAAATAGTTCTAAAGAGGTAAAATGAAATTGAAATGTTTTGAAGAAATTAAATATTATTGATTGATCGAAGCAGTGGTATTTTACACGTGTAGAATAAAAGGTATGATTTGTTGTATTAGACTGAATTGTAATGTACGTGTATTTCAATTTATTTTTCTTCGTCCCGTATTTTTTCCCGAAGAAGATGACGTCATCCTCTAATGCAGTTAAAATACAATTGTTATTTTTATTTTCCCTCGCGCATGCCTTTTTCTATCTTCGTTGGTATTTTATTGTTAGGAATAAATATTGTTAGGAAAAAAACTATAAGGTATAATTAAAAAATAAATAAACTGTAAATTAAAATAAAAAATAAAATGTAAATTAAAATAAAAAATAAACTATAAACCATCATAAATAAAAATAACTACATACTTATCGAAAAATAAGGGTTACTATAATTAGTAAATTGACGCCATGCTTAGCGCAATTGTATTTGACCTGGCCCGTATAATACGTAAGTACCCCCTTTTTTTATTATAAAACACACCCAAATCATCTCTATAATAAAACCGTAAGTCATGTGACTGTCATCAACAGTTCCGGGATGCCCGCTTCACTTTTTCATATGCCAAGCGGCCAGTTTTATTAAAAATTATTTTTTCGAATAAAACTGCATAAAAGTTGCATTTTTAGAAAGATCGTTCAAAATAAATTAATATTTGAGAGATGACTTACGTTCAATTATGTATACATTCTGCAATAACTTCAGTTTAAATTGGGTTCGCAGTTCAAATTCTCTATACATGAAAGTAAACAAAATAAAAAGATTCATTCGTTGAGAACGTTTAAAATATTAAACCATGAATTTTTGGACCGCTGCCTGGTGTAAAAAAATAATCCGCACCAGTGAGACAGTCAAAGTTTACCATAATTCTGTTCTATACAACTCAACTTCCTTCCGGATGTTTTCTTGACGTAAGTTGAACTCATGTAATAATATTTAATGGATCAAATTTCGAAACGAATTGTCAGCTTTTATTTTTTGCGTGTGCAAATTAGAAACGATATTTTAATTTTGAAATCAAATGTTTTGGTTTATGATATTATTTCTTATTTATCTATTTTCTATTTTAAAGAAAAATGTGAACGTCATGTATTTTAAATTGGAACAGCTGTGACGTACGCACCACGGTTGGCGCGATTTTTGTTTTGCGCCATTTTGGCGAGAAAATCTCATTTTCAGGTACCGATTAGAGATTACTAAAACAGTATGTACTTTTATTTAAATTATGAAATAGTTATTATATATTAAAAAACACACAATTTTATTATAAAACACTCACAATAATTAATTTATTATAAAGTGAGTTAAGCGGTTTTTGTCAAGAAAAATGAAATACATAACAACAAAAAATATGCGAAATGCTAGCACGATCGCTAAAGTTCTTGATTTGTCTATTAGATTTTTCCGGTTTGGCGAAGGATTAAGGAAAATAATAAATTAAGAATAAAAATAATTTGTTACAATGCTTAATATACATTTAAGGGCGACGAAACTGGTCGCCAGTGGCGGCTAGTTTTATCATAAAACACACATAATGAATAATTTATTATAGTAATTCTCTATTATCCCGTCGACCACGTTTCATAATAAAAAACTATCGCCAAACTGTAAGATTAAACGCCAAAAATGCAGTCCCATTTTCTTGATGTCAGAAGCATTATAGTTGTTTGTTATGTCATCAAGTGGTTTTTAATTCGCCATTTGCGTGTATTTTTCATTATGTTTTACCGATTTATTAGTTATTTCATTAATTAAAATAGCAATTGTGTCCTTAAATTCTTATATTTTATTTATTTATTTATTTTGATATTGCAATGGCAACGTTCTCCCGTTTATTTGGCGTTACAGTTTGGCGATAGTTTTTTGTTATGAAAAGTGGTCAACGGGATAATAGAGAAGTACCCTTATTATAAAACATGCAATGTTTAATTTAATATAAAACACACGCTATCTGCTCTACCTGGTTGCCATACGAAGCAAAATCTCGCCAAAATCATCGTGTTGCCTAGGCATAAAAACGTCCTTTTAACGCCAAAAATTTAAACTGGTGCGTCTGCGACATCTGTACTACGACGATTTTGGCGAGATTTTGCTTCGTATGGCAACCCGGTAGAGAAGATTGCGTGTGTTTTATATTAAATTAAACATTGTATTTTATTTATAAATTGATCATTATGTGCGTTTTATGATAAAATAATTTGTGTGAATAGGCTGCCAAAAAATATGTTGGCAAATTTTCTTCTCTCGCCAATGTCAATTTCTTTACCTTGCCAAGGCCTCAATACTGAAAATAAAATGAATCATTGAATCAGAGATTACGTGAATTCATATGAAAGCATTTTCCTCAGTCTTTTCACAACTGTTCCAGAAATGTCTTAAGCAAATAAATCAATATTGGTACATGATTTTTTGCAAGCTTATGGAAATAATGAAGCTTTAATAAATAACATAATAACTTAGCATAATGAAATAATAAAAAATAAATAAATTTTTTGTAAATAATAAAGAAATGTATATCCGATTAGAAGATAATCCTTAAATAAGTTAATATACTATTACTCCGTTACAGTATGCCTAAACACAAACATGATAAATCAAACAATAGATGACGTATAAAAATCAAATAAAAACCGTATTAAAGACTCGATATATTTTTTTTAAGCGAGAAAAAAATTAACAATAGTATTTTAACTGCATTAGAAGATAACGTCAGTCGTTTCTTGAAAAACATGAAACAAAGAAAAATAAATTGAATTCATTTCTAATATAAGAAAGCATATCTTTTATTTTAATTTCAATTTTCTTTTTAACAATAAATATTTAAATTAACTCGTGCGGAGAAATCATACTTTATCTTTTTTGTACTGTTTATTTATTTTTATAATTACTGTTGAACCATGATATAATGCGGTATTTTATATTTGTGGCAACACAAATTTCAGAAAAACCTTTCATTTTATTTATGAAAAATATGCCGAATTAATTTTTAATTAACTACAATTTTTAATCAAAAACATGTTTTAACGAAATTTTAAGTGTTCTATGTCAGAAGCCTGTTCCAAATCCTTTCATATGGTATCTCAATCGTCGTTCGGCGTTTCGTATTTTCTGAGAAAAAGGGATGTTGACAGGAGAAATAATATATAACGGTAAGTATTTTTATTACCCATTATTCCCTCATCTAGCATATTTTTAATATAAGGAAATAAAATTTCTTTTTCCGTTAATATATTATTTGAAATGCGTTTCAAATGATATTTAACGACTGAATATATACCCGAGTCTAATCATTTTTGTGATTAAGTGATTTTCAGAAGCATTTCATCATTCCCTCATAATTTTAATATATCAGGCAATGACCTAAATTCACATATGATCATCACATGAATTCTGAATACAGTATACGCAAACTATAGTCAAGTATTAAATCAAAGTCGCAAACTTTAATCAAGTATAAAATCAAAGTATTCTAAAATACAATGTATGCAAATGTCTAATTAAATTAAAAAGTAAAGTAAAGAAAACATCTTGTAATTTTGCTCAACAACATTCTTCAATAACTAGCACAAGGCTTCGCTTCCAAGTATTATATCAAAATAAGTATTTTTATTACCCATCATTCCCTCATCTAGTATATTCTTAATATAAGAAAATAAAATTTCCTTTTACGTTAATATATTATTTGAAATGTGTTTCAAATAATATTTAACAACTGAATATATACCCGAGGCTAATCATTTTTGTGATTAAGTGATTTTCAGAAGCATTTCATCATTCCCTCATAATTTTAATATATCAGGCAATGACCTAAATTCACATATGATCATCACATAAATTCTGAATACAGTATACGCAAACTATAGTCAAGTATTAAATCAAATTCGCAAACTTTAATCAAGTATAAAATCAAAGTATTCTAAAATACAATATATGCAAATGTCTAATTAAATTAAAAAGTAAAGTAAAGAAACCATCTTGTAATTTTGCTCAACAACATTCTTCAATAACTAGCACAAGGCTCCGCTTCCAAGTATTATATCAAAATAAGTATTTTTATTACCCATCATTCCCTCATCTAGCATATTTTTAATATAAGGAAATAAAATTTCTTTTTCCGTTAATATATTATTTGAAATGCGTTTCAAATGCTATTTAACAACTGAATATATACCCAAAGCTAATCATTTTTGTGATTAGGTGATTTTCAGAAGCATTTCATCATTCCCTCATAATTTTAATATATCAGGCAATGACCTAAATTCACATATGATCATCACATGAATTCTGAATACAGTATACGCAAACTATAGTCAAGTATTAAATCAAAGTCGCAAACTTTAATCAAGTATTAAATCAAGTTTTCTAAAATACAATATATGCAAACGTCTAATTAAATTAAAGAGTAAAGTAAAGAAACCCTCTTGTAATTTTGCTCAACTACATTCTTCAATAACTAGCACAAAGCTTCGCTTCCATGTATTATATCAAAATAAGTATTTTTATTGCCAATCATTCCCTCATCTAGCATATTTTTAATATAAGGAAATAAAATTTCTTTTTCCGTTAATATATTATTTGAAACGCGTTTCAAATGATATTTAACACGTTGACGGACACTTGCGTTTATAGCCGTCAAAGCGAAGTTCACTATCTGGCATGACGGCAATAGCCGTCCAAAACGAAACGGTCGTTTTTAGACACTACGGCTATAGCAGCACAAATGTGCATTTACCGGCGTACAAGTAGAAGCATAGTGTCATGTTTTGGAAACAAATTTTTAGGTTGAAGTTCGTTTTCCACCTGTTATACGAGTTGCAGCTTCAGTATGCTCGTGCAGAGTGGCTAGTGATCAGGGAAAAATACAGTAAAAAAAGGATTATTACCAGTATATTCTTACAGAAAAATTCAAATTGACTATTTGATCGAATAATCAACATAAATTTTTCTATAAGAATATACTGGTGTTTTTCCCTGACCACTAGCCACCCTCACGTGGTTGTGAAGGGAGTAGTGCAACCTAATTAAAGGTGCTGAATTAATCAAAATTAAGTTTATTTAAGCAGAAAGAGTAAAACTAGCTTATAATATTCTAAAAACTACAAAAACATATAGTGTCAATTTTCGAACTTCACTTGTTCCTACTGTCCGTCAATGTGTTAACAACTGTGTATATACCCAAGGCAAATCATTTTTGTGATTAAGAGATTTTCAGAAGCATTTCATCAATCCCTCAACATTCATGCCCTCATAATTTTAATATATCAGGCAATGTTCTGAATCCACTGTTATATGTACTATACACTAACATAAAACTAATAATATGCAATAAACGTCCTTCCGGCCTATACCGGGAGGAAAAGGTAGCTTTCCTATATCTTCGTTTTAAAATTTAAGGTAATGTTACTCGAAAGCTAATGTGACTCGTTATTAAAATGCAAAGAACCCGATTACAGAAGCTTCCTTAATACTGAATTTGAATAAGAAATTCGTTAAATTAGTGAGCTATAGCCAAGTTGACTTCATTTATGGAGGCTTATGTTAGTCGCCAAATTTGGCAATATATCGTCAAGTGTCGCCACTATTGACAAGAAATTGAAGCTAACGGATCGAATATACGTAGTTCTATGCATATGATTGGGAAAATGATTACAATAATGAAAGATAATAATTTGCGAAAGATCACGGTCACTAAAATTCATAAATTTATCCCTGATTTTTTGTAATCTGCTATCTTGTTTTAAAATGTCAGCCACCATAGAATCTAAGCCATTTTTTAAGATAGAGGCAAAACAACAAATTTTCCGGAATCCTTGTTCCAAGGCCTAGCACTTAAAACAATTGAATTTCTTATTTTTTGAAAATATTTTTTAATTTTAAAAATTTTACTAACAGTCATTTTGAAACAAGATAGAGGCACAAGCTGGCCAACGAACTCGTTCGAGGTATTGGTGAGCTTAATACATACACTTAGTTTTATCCAAATCGGTTTTGAAATATGAGTGCTATCGTATGACAAAAATCAAATATATTTATATATATATAAATCAACATTTGAACGGAGGGTAATTGTGGTGTCTTGGGATTATGATCGGTGAAAATATACCGAAATTTTCCGGAATTACTTTACTCCGAACGGCTGCAATAGGTAGCTTTTTACTTTTTGTATTGAAAGCTACCTAAAATACATATTAAAAACTCGTATTTTATTATTATTATTACTACTAGAGTACGTAACGTTAATCTATATTCGCGAAATTTAATTTTGGCACATCACTTTTCAGAGAATGACCCATATGCACTTCATTCACAAATCAGATAGCAGAAAGTTATTGTGGGAATATTTAATGCAAACTTCTAAATTACAATATATCCAAACTTCGAAAATACAACATACGAAAACTTTTATGGAAAATAAAGTATTTTAAAAACTATTATTAGCTGCGTGATGAGTTGGACAGAGTCATTGAGGGAAAAAATTCTTCAGTGACATACCGTGAACTTTTTATTGTCATACAAGAGGTTTTAACGAAATTTCACCAAAAAAAAAAAAAACATACATCAGACATGGATTACGAAACACTTTACAACACTACCAGAATATTATTTATAAATTTCATTTTTTAATACAATGAAATGGAATATCTAAACACGCAGTTCCAAAGAAAGATACAACTCAGTAAAAATTCATATTCAGCTATTGCTATTCATATCCGGTTATGTCCACGAATTCTTTCGTGCAGCCCTGTATATGATCTATAGAATTTATACACACCACCTAATACGAATAAAAAATTAGATAAGTTTAAAAATCCGTATGATGCCACAAAACGTATGTCCAACAATTATCGATCATAGTCAGTCCTGTAACCGAATTATTTTGTGTGTATCTGTATAAGTGCTGCGCACTCCATAACATATATAAATCATATCGTAGTGCACTTCAGAGATCCTTTTTTAACACTTTCCAACCTAGTTGAAAAGTGTTTATGACTTCGCTTTGTCTGCCGTCTGTCCGTGCTCTAACTCCCGTAAATATGCTCGGATTGCTCTGCAATTTTTATATGTTATTGTCGTTATCTATAGGATGTTCCCTATTTCAACGGAAGTGTGTAGCACTTATAGTTTTTTTTACAGGGACACTCAAAAGAATTCCGTTACATTACGGTCTATGGGGAAAAATACTTTGCGGTTTATTTTAATGATTTTACACAATTTGAAACACATTGTAATTGATTTATATCACTAAGGTGCATTACAAGAAGCTTAATATGGAATAGGGTGTGCATAGCACTTATAGTTATTTTACAGGGACAGTCAAAAGAATTCCGTTACATTACGTCTATGGAGAAAAATCGTTCGCGGTTTAATTGAATAATGTTTCACTATTTTAAACGCATTGAAATTTATGTATATCACTAAGGTGCATTACAAGAGGCTTACTACAGAATATTGTGTGTATAGCAGTCATCGTACATTTACACGGACATACGAAAGAATTCTCTACTGTCTGTTAACAATAATTCCTGGAAGTGCGTTTTAAGTTACTGAACGCGATTTTAAATTTAACTCACTTTTTGTCTATTTGTCTATGTGTATAAATTCTGTAGATCATATACAGGGGCGCAAAAAAGTTTTCGAACACAATTCCGTTTATTGACAGAAACTCCTGAAGGAGAATTTTAAACTGTGCTACGCGTTTCCTAACTAAACTAAAATTTAGCATCCTATATAGTATAATAATACAAATCTATAGATCCTATACAGGGCTGAATAAAAGTATTCGGATATTTATCCAAATATTGTATATGTTGGAAATTCCTGAAATTATGTTTTTAAATATGTTATGCGTTTTCCAAATTGTTTACTTAGATGTTATCTTTCAGCTTATTAAACGGTATGATTTGTAAAATTATTTTGGATGCGTTGGAATGTGTTACATAATCTATGCTTGACGCATGATTTTTCGTTCTTGTTTTATTTCAATATGTTTGAAGAATAATAACATCATTAAAATGCACAGCAAATGATTTTCCACTTAGATCATAATGCGGAGGTGCCAAGCCCTCACTAATCTTCCGTAATATGTGGATCAATTTAACCCAGTTTAACAACGTTTCGAACCGGATAAATTATTTAATGTTTTTTTTTATTTACTTAATTACAGATTTCTACATTGAATGATTTAAATTTCATTTCTTTAAAAAATTTCTTGTTCGAAACGTATTAAATCTGGGTTAAATTAACCCACATACTACGGAAGATTAGTGAGAGCTTGGCACCTCTGTTAATGTAAGGGAATTATTTTGTGCATCATTGGAAACAAACCATATATGCTACTTATTCTATACGCCCCAGAAAACATGGTGAAGTGCACCGCTATGATGCATATCAATCTTTTATGCTTGAAATATTTTAACTTCAATGAAAGGAGTTGCAAACAACTTCCCACATAGACCATATTGAAACAAAAATTTTGTGTGTCCCTGTAAACTAATTATAAATGCTATACACTTAATTTGCAATACAAAACAATACCATAAACCTCAACAACATGTAAAAATTACACGAGAATCACAGTATATTTACAAGAATTGGAGTACGGACAACTTACAGACAGACAAACCGAATTCATAAAATACAACTGTATTGTAAAGTGTTTAAAAAAATGTCTAGTGCTAACAGCTGGATAATATTTGTTTAATAATGTTAACTAGTGATTAGTCTAGCTGGAGAATAGAAGTAAATAAAGATAAAGTTAATGATTACTGCTTTTAAGTGTAAAAAAAAAAGGTACTTGAATATCAATTTGGAAATTAGATTTATGAATGGCTAAAAAAAATTTAAAAATGTAAAAAATTATTTTAAATAATATTTTAAGAAATTAAACTACGAGGGTCGATCCAGAAATAAGGTTCCCATCAAATTTACAAATAGACAACATTGTTTATTCACATAGAAATTTACATCGTTGGAAAGAAGAAAGTTTGCTCTATTTCTTTACATAATCGCCTTCTTTTTCTACGGATTTTTGTAGACGGTGCTCCAATTTCTGTATCCCAATGTCGTAGAACTGCGCCGCCAGCCTGTTGAGGAAACGTTTCACATCTTCTTTGACGTCATCGTCGCTCCGGAAGCGTTGGCCACCCTAGTGTTTCTTTAACTTGCGGAACAAGTGATAATCACTATTTGCGAGGTCCGGACTGTAAGGTGGGTGGGGCATGACAGTTCACCCAAATTGTGTCAAAAGTTCCTGGGTTTAACGGAAGACGTGAGGTCGGGAGTTGTCGTGAAGCAAGGTTACACCGGCTGTCAGTCGTCCTCCCTGGCGGTTCTGGACGGGCGGAATCCCTTTGGCGTGCAAAAAGCGAATTACGGAACGAATCTCGCACTTGGCGGGATCAACAATACGAACCTCCATCTTGGACAGCTGCTGAGACAAAAATGAGCGGGTCAGCGAAGCGCGGCTGGGGGAATCGCCAGTGCAGGAACAGCCGCAGCCAGCGCAGTTGCCGTGTTTCGCCTCGCACCTGCCCGTGCGGCTGGAGCTCTTTGGGAACCTTATTTCTGGATCGACCCTCGTATTATTTAATTTATGTACCATAGAAATACCTTTCTTCTGTGGTTCACGCATTGAAAGCAATTAAGCCACTAAATGTTTTGAAATAGTAATGTATTCCTTAATACTAAAACAATTTTATTTGAATAATGATGAATTAATGACTAACATGGATGTGATCATATACAGATTAAAACTATAAATAGTACATAATTGTACTTGTAATTTGCGACAACAGTGTAAAATTGAAACTAAAATTTAGTTAAAAATTAAATTATTCCAACAATTGTGGCTAAAATTTTGTAGTCTTCATTAGGGACATCAACTAAGTTTTAACGCTTCAATTTTACACTGTTTTAGATAAGTAGAAGTACAAATATTTCCTGTTTATATTTTTAATTTGTATAATAATCAACGGTGTACACTAGGGTGGTCACAAGAAATCAATTTTCGAATTTTTTCAGTGGGACCCCCCCCCCTAAAATTTGCCAATTGCCTGAAAAATCAGATTGCTAAAGTTTCAGCTCATTTGGATAATGTTAACCCGTGCCTCATTGAGGTCAAAGTTTTGAAAAACGGCGATTTTTCGCAAAAAATTATAGTTTTCCCTTCATAAAATGAATACAAAAGAACCTAGAAACCTAATGCTGGTCTCATTTCATAAAAAAAAATTTTGCATTGAAGAACCAAACATCTTTGTTTTTATAGAAAAATCAGTTTTAAAAATATACAGCATTTTGTAGGACCAAACATGATACGAATTCTCAAAATTGACTTTTTATGAAAATATGAAAAAGCATTGTAACATTCCATTTCATCTGCTTTTAGGTTTTTATTTCTTTATTTTCTCATTTTGTACATAAAAAAAGGGTTTAGTTAAAAAAAAAATCCAAAGTAAATGAAAAAATTCAAAATTTAAACTGAATGAATTATAAGAAATAAAAAGCAAACTTCTCACAAATAACGTTCAAATGCATTTCATTATGAAAGTTGCGTTATAAAAAACGAATAATTATAAAGGATATAAAATATTATCACTTAGAATTATTACATTAAGGTGGTAATGGCTTCAATAATGTGGCTTTTGAAGAGTCTGAGAAAAATTTTCTGCATTCAGATACAACTTGTAAGAGAAACTGCTTTTGTTCTTCATCTTTCGTTAAACAAGAATTGAAGTCTTGGATTAATTTTATTCCCCTTTCAGCTGCGTCATTGACAACCTTAAAACCATTCCCTATTTTTTTGCTTTCAAATAATGTTTATTTTCACACCATACGTCGGGATCAGTATTTAAAAATTGCATATTAATCTCAAATCTCCTAAAAATATTTACATTTTGAAACAAAAAAATCGACTTCTTTGTCCAATAAATATTCCACTTCATAGAAACCTATTTGTTGCTCTTACATCCTTATCATCATCATCATCATCATTTTCTTCTTCAAATGACATTAAATTTTCAGCCATACTTATTTTTACTGTTTTTTCCATCATCGAAGTATCATCGAAGAATGAAAATACAACTTGCTCCGAATTAAGATACCAAAGATGTTTTATCATTTTAGAAAGCGCTTTGTCTGCAACCTGTTTATCAATTTTCCTGTAGTCAACAAGTGATTTTAATAATTGTAGGTCTTGATTGGGAGCCAAAGTCAGAGTGAGATCAATGAACCACGCTTTTATATATATATTGATTATAAACAAACAAATGTCTCCAATACCTTCTTCTTCTAAATATATTAATGATAATTGATCCCTGAAAAAATATATTTTGAGGGAATAAATGACCTTAGCCATTCATTGGTGTGATGAATAGCATCAGGTGCTCTGAAAAAAATGTCTTTTGATGGAAGATGTCCTATAAAACTTAAACAAAGTTGGATAAATTCTTTATAGTCATCCCTGGGGTGTTCATCTTTTAAATGCTTGGTAAGAAAACTTGAAATTTCGTCCGAATTAAGTATTTTATATCTGATATTTTCATATTCAATAGCAGTTTTGTATTTAGTCTTGTTCAGCTCAGACCACCCAGTATGAATTTTTTTTAAAATATCTGGCTGAAGGGCAGTGGTTATGCCCATTTTAAAATCAAAAATTGCTCTGAGAATAATTTCTAGAAAATGGTGGCGACATGGTAAATATAGAAGATATCGTTCTTTCTGTAATTCTAATTTCAGTAGCAAAATGCAGGTTCTCATGAGGCGACCTGTATTTAATGCAGTGGTATCAAAACACATTGCTTGGATTTTACCAACTGCCATCTCAGCTGCTCGTCTTTTTTCTCTTCATTCTCCAACTTTTACAAATTTCATGTCAACTTTCCCGTGCAACCAGGGCGCCCTTTCTTTCTCTAAAGTAACAAAAACTGCTTACCTTCTTTAATAATGTTTTTAATTGCATCCTGATGACAGCATCAAAAAGGTCATCAAGCGTTGAATTGAAGGATTCTACTTTTTTTATTTTGAGATTTGAAATAGGATCTGTTAGCGTTTTTTTTTGTACTTTTCTCCACTCTTCTTAAAGTTTTTCAGCCTTTGCAATACAGTCTTTAAAGTGTCTGGTTGGTATCTTGGCTTTCTCACAAAAAAGTACAACTTCCTGTACTGTAAGTCTAGCAGCTTCTCTGGTGTTCAGATTCACTTGGCACATATAAAATAAACTGTGTAAAACTTGACAATGGTAACTTACTGCCATTGATTTGATGAGACATGTAGCCAATTAAGAAAATCTTGTCTTTCTGCCTTGAACTCATGCTCGTTATTACTCTAGAACGTTATTACTCTAGAAAGAAATCATTAGACAAACGTTCACTGCTTGAAAGACAAACATTATCTAAATCAACCTTTCCCACCCTTGAAAGTAAGAAGGGGCCAATCATAGTAAAAGGAGGGGTACATTTGACGACTGCCGCGTGTCAGAAGGTTTCGTCGATGCTAAAAATGGACTTCTTAACGATAGAAAGAAACAAAAATTACCTTGTATTAAAAAGAGATTTTCAGAGGTTCGTGTTAAATGCACTTTACTGCAATACAAATTGAGGAACTTCTTTTTTTGAGGTTCAAAACTAGATACCTAATAATTAACTATAATTCGTATTTTTTTTTTAAGTTATAAAAATGTTTTTGTTTGTCTTTTAATGTAAAAAATACATAAAAGTGGTCAGAAGTAATTAGAATTATTCTGCTGTCATTTTCCGTGTATTTTTCAAAAATGCAGATTTGAGGATGTAGTTCACAACTTGACTTAAAAAATGCTAAATGTAATTAAATATAAGTTTTGATGACAGTAAAAGTTCAAGGCAACAACATTTTCTATCAGATAAGACAAGAATCAGGTGTTGAGGACAAATGGTTTTTACTTAATGAAGGAAAAATTGCAATTTTTTACCAAAAATCAGAAATTTTCAATAATTCAACCTCGATGAGGCACGGGTTAATATTATTCAATTGAGCTGAAACTTTGCCAATATCATTTTTTAACTAATTGGCAAATTTTAGGAGGGTCCCCCGAAAGATAAGTTGAAAAAAAAAATTCCCCATGTTACTTGTGACCACCCTAGTGTACACGTCCATCTTTAATACTTCTATTGGTGATCATGTTTTTCAACACTTATTATCATCTAGCATCTATACAACTAAGCACATTCTTTTCATCTTACATCATCCTTTTTCACATTAACTTGAATAATGATACTAAACATTATCGAATTTTGTTTTATTTTAAACAAAATAAAATTGCTTAAGGTTAAAAAATTGTTTGAATACATTTAAATAAATTTAACAGTTTTCTTGGAATTTAAGAAAATAATTTTTTTTTAATTATAATTTTGTTATTGTTTTAAAATAATAAAAATGACGCGAGTTTAACTTAATGTGGTATATTTTATATTCAATTTGAATATACATTACAGTATATGATTTAGTTCAAACGTAGATTATGAAATATTTTTTCAAATAATTATTACATATTATATATTTTAATTTCCATTTTAATTACCTATAAAATGTTTTATTTGAATATCATATTTTATGCAATAAATTATCCATGATATAAAGTTTGTGGGAAAAGGAAAAGAAAGATGAATAATTTCAATTAATTTTTATGATATTTTAAAAATAATGAATCCTTAACAAATTCACCAGAGGGATTTAGTCTTTTAATTCAAATACGGAAAATATTTTTTGAAAAATAATTTTTTTTTGTTTATGCAGTTATTTTGACATTCATTTGAATAATGAGCATCACTGAATGTAAATTAAAGATAAATTACATACCTAACATTTTAATGAAATACTTTAATACGTACATTACAATGCATTTTAACTAAACAATCTCACTGTATTTTTAATGAGATGTTTTTAAATTAATGAAATATAAATTGAATTATTTTATTACGTTTTATCCCGGAAAATGTAAATATTATAAAGAGGAATAAAGTGCAATTAAAGAGAAAAATTAAATGAACAAGTTCATCGCTATAAATTTTCGCTTCCTATGAATTTGCAAGGATGAAATACGTGAATTATGGTTTAAATTTTGTTAAAATGCATATTTAACAGATTAGAGACTACAAACACAAATAAGTAATTGCAGATTATTTAGGGTATTTAATTATCGTATTTTGGGAATGGATAATAATCGAAAATTGTTAATGGGAAAAATAAGTACATTTTCTTTCATTTTTCGCATCTGTAGGATTATAATTAGTATGAGACTTTAAAATTACAGTAAAGAGACATTATATTGCTACATAAAATATTACAAAAAGTATTTAAAATAAAATTTGAAACAATTTTTCTAACAATTTGAATTCTTCTTTTTAATGGGTAGTATAATATATGTTTTTGCGTTTCTCACTACACACACACACTGCTGGTTCTTAACTAAAAACACAATGGACTGTAAAAGCGGTTTATTCACAAACAAATAAAAAAAAGCGAGCCATCACACGGCTTATTCTATAACATCATTTTTTCACATTCCAAAAAACAATAAACAAAACAGAACACTGAGTGTTGCCAAGCGCGGAAAGTATGAAAAAGAAACTTACATGAATTCGGAGCACATGAAACCAAGGAACATGCAGCTTTAGCTCGCTGCTGACGATACTTACATAAACATTCTGGCCCCCGTTGAAATCCCCTGGTATTTCAACAAGTGGTTAGTTGCTTACAATTTCTTACTATAGTGAAAAAACAATTTATAACACAAACAAATTAATGCAAAAAAAAAATAGAAAAATAAACAGATCTCAGTTCACAGTTTTTAGTTTCTGTAGGAAGAGGACACAGTGTCACTACCGGACGATTGATTACACCACTTGATCGTAACAACTCTGACCTTATTATCTGAACCTGGATGAAGGGTTATTATTCTCCCTAATTTCAATTTAAGTGGTGGAAGATTGTCATCTTTGATGAGGACTAAGTCATTGACTTCTAAATTTCGCTGACTTTTCTGCCATTTAGGTCTTTGCTGAAGTTGAGACAAATATTCCCGGCTCCATCTTTTCCAAAATTGCTGTAGGATGAACTGTCTCACATGCCATCTATCGAGGTGACTCAAGGGACTGGGACTTAGATCTTGTTCAGGTATGGAGGTTAGCCAAGTTCCAACTAGGAAGTGACCTGGAGTTAGAGCAGTTAAGTCTGTTAGGTCAGATGATATGGGACACAGTAGCCTAGAGTTGAGACAAGCTTCAACTTGTGTAACCATGGTTTGGAACTCAGGATAGGTTAATACAGTGTCACTAACGGTTTTCTTCAGGTGCGATTTCATTGATTTTATTGCAGATTCCCACAGTCCACCAAAGTGTAGAGCAGAAGGCGGATTAAATGTCCAAGTTATTTCCTCTGACGACAAAAATTTGCGAATTTCTTCATTCTGCTTGCACTGCAAAATATATTTGTTAATTTCTTTTTCTGCACCTTTGAAGTTGGTTCCACAGTCACTAAAAATCTCAAAAGGTTTTCCTCTTCTTGCAATAAATCGTTTTAATGCACTTAAGAATGCTTTTGTTGAAAGATCTTCGACGACTTCAAGATGGACTGCTTTGATGACGAAGCAGACAAATACACACACATGTGATTTAAATGATTTTACTCCGCGTCTTGCACGATATTTAATCATGAATGGTCCTGAAAAATCTGTTTCAACTCGATGAAATGGTCGTGATTGTGTTACTCTGGATGCTGGAAGATCAGCGATTATTTGTTTTGCAGTTTGAGCTTTGTATCTGCAACACGTAACACAAGCTCTTACCATTTTCCGAATAACAGACCTAGCAATAATGATCCAAAATTGCTGTCTAATTAAAGAAAGAAGAAGTTCTGGTCCTGCATGTAAATATTTTTCATGATAATGTTTAATTATGATCTTAGTCACATGGTGCTTTTATGGTAATAAGATTGGGTGCTTTTCATTCACCGAAAGCTGTGCGTTTTTCAATCTTCCTCCTATTCTTAATATTTTGTTATCACATAAAATAGGACACAAGCAAATGAGGCTGCTATTTGCAGGTGGCTCTTTTCCAGCTTCTAAATACTGAATTTCCTTACTGAAGTTCAGTTGTTGAACTATCCGAATAATGCAGCGTGTTGCTACTTGATAAAAAGGATGTATTTATTTCTACACGTGTTACCTTTGAATTGGAGATGAATCTCAATATCCAAGCAAGTATGCGTTGCAACTTGGAAAACGAAGATATTTTTGATATAACATCAAGTTCTTTTACAGTTTCATTAGCTACAAATAATAATGTTTTACGTGCTTCTGGTAACTCTTCTTCATTTATGGGAATAGGTTCATGCACGGGAACCCTCACTGCTTCTTAACCATAGTGGGCCGTTCCACCACAAGTCATGGGACAGTGGTTCTGCCGGAAGTAACCCACGTGAGGCACAATCAGCAGGATTTTCCTTTCCGTCCACATGGTTCCAATTCTCAGCTGGTAAAATGGATTGGATTTCAGATACTCTGTTGGCTACAAAGACTTGCCATCTTTTAGGATTTGATCTTAGCCATGACAATACAATTTGTGAATCACTCCATGCGTGTACAGAATCAGGTTTTATATGTAATGCAGCTCTGGCTGCTTGTATTAAGTGTGCCAGTAATACTGCAGAACATAATTCAAGTCTTGGAATCGTGACAGGTTTTAGTGGCGCTACGCGAGTTTTAGCTGTCAAAAGTTTCACATCAATGTTAGAGTTATTACAAGTTTTAACGTAAATAACTGCTGAATAACCCTTTTCTGACGCATCGCAAAATCCGTGAAGTTTACATCGAAAATAATTGGGCAAGATTACTTTTCTAGGTATATATATGGAATTTAAGAGTTTGACTTCTTGGCACAACATTTTCCACTTTTGGTCAATATTTTGTGGTACTGGGTCATCCCATGATAATTGTAATTTCCACAGTTCTTGAAGGATCATTTTAGTTAGAATCACAAAAGGTGCAATCCACCCCAATGGGTCAAACAGCGTTGATACAAATGACAGAATAATTCTTTTAGTAGGGACACTTTGATAATTTATATCACTGAAATTACATTTGAACATATCATTATCAGGATGCCATTCCACTCCTAGAACTTTTGTGGCCTTATTTCCCATTACACTATGTATATTATCGTTAATTGTGTTTGCTAACCCAGCATTTTTCAATAGTGATGGTTCATTTGTGAACCATTTATGTAGCTCAAAACCACCTTTTTTTAGCATTTTTTGCAAATCATATATCAATTCAGTACCTTCCTGACTATTCTCAACACCAGTTAAAACATCGTCGACATAAAAATCTCTTAAAACTATAGACTTTGCTTTTGGGAAATTAAGACCCTCATCAATTGCTAACTGACTCAAAGCTTTAGTTGCAAGATATGGAGCAGCAGCAGTTCCATACGTGACAGTATTTAAGCGAAAGACTTTGCGATATTTGTCTATCTGGACTATTTCTCCATAATATTCTCTGAAAATCCCTATAATTGTCATGAATTTTTACCTGCCTATACATCATTCTTATATCAGCTGTTATGGCAATATTATGATATCTAAACCTTAATAAAATGCAAATTAAATCATCTTTTATTTTGGGACCTATCATTAGACTGTCGTTTAAAAAAAAAAAACCTGTTGTTGTTTTAGCACTCGCATCAAAAACTACTCTTAATTTGGTAGTTAAACTAGAATTGTTTAAGACGAAGTGGTATGGGATGTAATAATGTTTAGTTTCTAATTCACGATCTGTATTCGAAACAACGTCCATGTGGCCCAGAGATAAATATTCTTTCATAAATTGAACATATTGGTTTGAAATTTCTGGCATGGATATTAGTCTTTTGTCAAGATAAAGAAATCTTCTGTGCGCCAATTGGCGTGAATCACCTAAAATATCTCGATCCTGTTTGAATGGTAATACGACTGAATAGCGGCCTGATTTTTCTCTAAAATGAGAACTCTCAAAATGTTTTTCACAAAGTTTTTCTTCAACTGTTAAAGGTTGCACATTTGAATTTTTTTAATTCCCAGAATGAACTTACTAACTCGTCAGTTTTTGTACTTAAATGATTTACATGGATCAGTTGCCAGCGTTTCAAAATTTGTAGTACCCGAAATTATTCACCCAAGTCTCGAATTTAAGGCAAATGGAAAGTTAGGTTCACGTTTGACAATTTCCCCAGTCATTAAATGCATAAATACATTTACATCAAATAAAATGTGATTTTTTGTGACTTGTAAAACAATGCATCAGCTAACATTAAATCACCGAAATTATCACAAATGACTGAAGGTAAAAACACATAGGGAATATTATCTGTCACTTTATCCATTACGAATGCTGATGTTGATACTCTAAGATCACTTTTGAAGTGAGAAGTGAATAATAAATCTACTTCCCCATTACACACAGTATTAAATGTTCCCAAACATGACACAGAAATAGAACTATCTTTTACCTCTAATCCTAATTTGCTTACACATTCTCTAGACATAAATGACTTCTGAGAGCCTGTATCACATAAACATCTGCATTTTACAAACTCTTGTTTACAATTTTGAACTTTTATTAATGCGGTACACAACAAAATATGACTCCTTTGATTACTCTTTGCGTTTGATTCATAATGAGAGCCACAGACTGTAGACGAAACATTATCACTCGCTGACTCAACTTTTTTAGGGATAAATTCTTGTGCGTGTGGGGACATACTATTGGTCTTAGTCTTGTTCCTTGAATTATTTACCATGTGCAAAATACTATGATGTTTCTTAAAGCAATGATGGCACGTATTTAGACTCTTACATTTATTGAGAAAATGCATATTAGATAGGCAATTAAAGCAATAATGATTATGTTTTACGAAATCTACTCGTTGTTGAACAGGCAAATTAAGAAATTTTCGAGCATTTAGCTAAACTATGTTCTTCTTTACAGTAACCACAACCCAAAGTAGCTACAAAAGTATTACTCTTATTTGGAAATACAGATTTAGGTACCTTATTTACCACTAACTTGCTATTTTGAAGAGTTCTTGCGTAATTCTTAAGAAATTCAATTAAGTTCCTAAGTTTAGGAATTTCATTGCTTTTAAGCTGACGTGCCCACCACAATTTTGTAGAAGGATCCAATTTTTGCAAAATTAAATAAGTCATTAATGTATCACCAAATTTGTCAATGGTTTGGTTCAATACTTCTAACGAGCAAATGGCATCATTAATGTTATCAACTAGATTTAAAATAGCAATAGCTGATTCTGTTTGAATTGTTGGTAAACTTAGAAATCGTTTAATATATGCAAAAATTTGTTCTCTATTATTTGAATAGCTTTCGTCTAGTAGATTCCATGCAATTTCAAAATTAGAATCCGAAATTTGAATAGACTGAATGACGCGATACGCTTCACCTTTCAATGAAGCCTTCAAATACTGCAATTCTTGAGCATTAGATAGAGTCGTATTACTGTTTACGCATGCATTGAAAAGATCTTTAAAAGCTATCCATTCAGTGATATTGCCTCCAAAAGTAGGTAATGATAACCTAGGTAATTTAATATTCTCAAAAAGGTTTTCTGAAATTACACTATCAGATTTACTTTCCCTCTTACTTAACTTAGCGTTTTCGATTTTCAATACTTTCTCACCTTTAAATTTCCACAAATCAATTTTATCTGAGATTTCCTGTGCGCTATCTATCTCACTCTCTAATTGTTTAGATTCTGTAATTAAACTTTCGATTTCCCTATCAAGTTTTTTAAGTCCGATTATTTCTGTTTTAACAATTCAATATTTTCTTCTAATTCTGTTAAATTAATCTCACCATCTGCGATTATACTTTCGATTTTCTTAATGTAATTCGTTACACTTCTCCGTAGAGCAGTTCTTTTTGTTTTAAAAGTTGTTAGTTCACTCATTTTTACTTAAATCAAACCCAAAACTATTTCTAAAATATGTTAATACGAAATTTAGTTTAAATCCAAACTATTATTCTCATCACAATTCTACAGTTTTAAATAGCAAATTATTTTTACCCACGAAATATAATGTTCAAAGTTAACTTATCTCACAAGCTGGGTAATCTTTCGCCACGAACGACATCACGGCAGTTCAGAAAAATGTTCGATTTTACTTTTTTTTTCACTAGCGCTCCGGCTAGACTTATACCAAGAATGTTTTAGCGTTTCTCACTACACACACACACTGCTGGTTCTTAACTAAAAATACAATGGACTGTAAAAGCGGTTTATTCACAAACAAATAAAGAAAAGCGAGACATCACACAGCTTATTCTATAACATCATTTCTTCACATTCCAAAAAACAATAAACAAAGCAGAACTCTGAGTGTTTCCAAACGCGGAAAGTAAGAAAAAGATACTTACATGAATTCGGAGCACATGAAACCAAGGAACATGTAGCTTTAGCTCCCTGCAGACGATACTTACATAAACAATATATTTTTAAAGAACAATTTTTAAAAAGTTTCTTTGACATTTATTTCTCTTAATTTTAGATGAGAAAATACATCAAAGAAGAAGAAATACTTTTGAGAAATAAATTGGAGATCAGAAATTATTTACAGAAATAAATGTTTGCTATCATATCGTCAAGCAGTTTCCTTGGCATCCATTTCGATAATGATACTGTGATCATTGAAGGTGAATTTCTAAGAAGCTTAAGTACCTGGAAATTTAAAGATATGCTTTAACATAATCTAATGTATATTCATTGAATAATTAAAGATATTTAATATTTGTTATTTACGTGTATATACGCGTTATTTTTAAATTCCCAGTTATGAAATATTATAAATTTAATTATATTATTATGTTTTATGGCCAAGGAAAATATTTAAAGAGTTTTAATGAAAGAGGAATAAAATGACAATTGAGAAAATAAAAAATTAGACAGAAATCATAAAAAAATTAGCCTTCCTATGAATTTAGAAAAACTAAATATGCAATTTTAAAACAAAAACAAGCTTTGTAAAAAAAAATTAATTTTATTAAAATTTATATACAATACATTGGAAAACTATAAAGTATTAGTTTAAAAATTGGGTCACTCTTCACCAACATACAATTTTTATGCCCAAAAGCAATTCTGACTTTGCAGTGCGTTATTATTATTATTATTATTATTATTATTATTATTTTGTATAATGAAAGAAAACTTTAGGCTTTATTGTTTTCCAAACTAAACGTGACAAAAACATCTCAATTTCACGTTCAAAAATGCATTCAAATTTCAAAATTCTCACCGCTTAAGGCATATCTCCATTTAATGAGAACAACTTCGCTTTTTCCATCTTTCCTATTCGCAATCCATATATCTAAAGCTAAACTTTTTTTCTGTCAACTCGTGCAAAAATGGGTTCTATACGCATGCGTCAGCATTCAGCGAATCAGAGGCGAATTCAGAGGCTTTTACTATCCAGAGACAGATTTGGATTCCGGGATATTTCAGCCAATGAGGTGAGGTCTTTTTCCTGTCTAGAAGCGTTCATTCATCTCGAGTTACTTTAGCACGCTTGGTAAGCCTTGGATGATTTTGGTAGGTAATTAATAAAACTGTGGACGGTTTTGAAGGTATTTATTTTCTGTATTATTTTATTTATTTGTATAAATACTTAGGTTTCCATTTTACTGTTATTTTAAATATATAGATAAATGAATTTAGAGTCATTTAACATTCGCGAGATCGGTGCTGACGGAAATTGCCTTTCTCGTTTTGCTTATACAGTACAGAAAATAATTATTCATTCGTATGTCAAAATATTGTAGAAAACGTAATAATATATTGGAACTCTTATAGTCCGTTTATTATCGGGGATGATTCTTACGGTGTTCCGATTACTAATGTAAATGATTTTGTAAATATAATGTCAAAAGATCGTGCGTACGGTAGTCATTTAGAGTTAGATGCGGCAACAAGAATTTTTAATATTTTTGTGAAAAGTTTGTGATGAAAATTTTAAAAGTTCCCAACAAATCTGTACAGGTAATTTTTGTTGTACTATATTGTAAAATTCAAATGTTTTTTCATACCATTGAAAAGTCTGTGTATAAATATTTTGTATATATGCATTTATTTTATTTTATTTTTATTTATTTTTTTTTTGGAGGGGTGGGGTGATCTTTTTTGGCTGATTTAGGAAATATGCCTTATGGGCATACGTAACAAGGATAATGGATTTTGAATACCACTGTTTTATTTCAGTAATATTTTCCAAATTTATTCAGAAATTTTTAACAAGATTAAGGCAAATACTAATTTTATGAAATATAATTGTATTCAAATTTATTATTCACTGTTATCTATGGCCATGGGTGAAACCGCCTTTATCAGCATTTTATTTTTTTATATTTTTTCCCATTCAGTAGTCATGCTTACATTTTTCCTAGCAAAAAGTAGAAACGTGAATATTTGTTAATTTTAGGAAACTGATGTTAAGTATGCATCGCAACATTTTATCAAAGCTTTTTCTCTTTTAATATCTTGGTGACGCACTTTAGACGTAATTGTTACTTTTATTAATGAAATAACTAATAAATTGTTAAAACATTAAATATACAGATAAATGTCAAGTTAAAAATCTATTGACGACATAAACACGTGTAATTTGGCGATAGGTAGTTTTTATGAAAAGTGGTCAATCGACAAGAACCAAAAATTATTTTAGCATAAGCCTAATTAATAATTGTTTGTTTTGTAAGAGACATAATCGAAGAAAATCTTTTATTTATAAAAAAGTCGTCTTTTTTTCAAAATTTCTAAGTTTTGCAGAGAAAAGTTTTTTTCCCCCTGACCACTTCAAAATTTCAGGACCATTGACCAGTGATTGACCTTGGTCGCACTTTGTTGAAAACTTTTAAATAGCATGCCTGCTGGAAGGTTATATACAGTAGACTCCCTCAAATCCGTAACCCTAAAATCTGCATATTCCTCAAATCCGCACATCGTTTCTGATGTAAACAATGAAACTTACAGTTAAGTTGTAGGTGAAAATTTTAAGTTTTTTAATATAATGTAATTCGCACTCGACCTCATGGTTGTACTTGAAAGTCAGTGCAAATGGGACAGTATTATCTTCTATTGGTAGTATGATGATAGATAATGCAGTTAACCTTTTGCTTACGGTGGGATAACGGTAATCCCAAGAAAAAATCTTCGTAAAATACGGGGTAGGGATTGCCGTAATCCCAATCTTTTACACCCCCAAAAGCGGAAGTAGAGAAGTCGTTTAAAGCTACTTACACAGTAGGTGTCTTACATGCTTTGAAAGCAAAAGAAAGTTTTAGGGACAATATCAGTTCGCATTAGGGTAAAAGTGACTGAAAATCCCGATTTTGATTTGTAAAAAACTTTTGAAGATTGCACGAGAAACAGCTTGTCATAGTTTGAATTTCTACTTAATTTGATTCATAATTTCTCCCGCCATGTTAAACTTCGCATATTATAAAATAAATATTAATCAGTATATATTGAAGCGAAAAATATCAGTTTACTTTAACATCATTTAAATAAGCATATATATGTGTAAAAATTATTTCGTTTAAGTGTATGTTGAAATATGAAAATTACTTTTTATGATTTCATAATTCTTGCACACGCATTTGTAAAGAAATTTTCACATATTTAACTCATTAATGCCGGTTGGTACGAAAAGTTACCATTTAAGTGATACGAAACTTTTAAATATGAACACCAGTATCTTAGTAAAAAAATAATTCATATTATCTAATGTGAAACTATCAGAGATTCAATCAGTTAAAATAACAGTATGGGAAAACTGGTGTCAACTGGTATCGAAGTAATAAAAGAAGTGTAAATTAAGTCGGCGTTAATGGGTTAATATCGCATAGAAAAAATTCTATTTAATGTAATAATAATAATTATTAACTTTTTTACATTCTGTTTGCAGTGAAAGAGACAACATAATATATGAGCGATGCAGTACGGTATCCAAGCCTTTATTCTTCGGAGAGACAGCTTCAGCATTCTAAGCCCCGCTCCTCCCCCCCCCCTCCATTCTGGTACACTCGTGAAAAGTGCGAGTATTTTGATATTGTATTGTTAATTTGAAATATTTTATCATCGTTTAATATTAAATATGATGCTTATTTCATAGAATAAGTTTCATTTAAAAAAACACTAAAAACTTTAAATAACCAAAATTGTACCAATAATTTTTATCTCACTTATCAAAATTTTGAAGTACGACATAGCAATTTTATGTAGTGTTTTGAAAAAAGAAAATGTTAATTCTTCTGTTAAAGATAGGTTTATCGGTACTGCTAGCTGACGGTACAATTAAGTGCTTGTCACGTTCAGCGCCTTGTGCCAGGGCACCACTCCTGCTGCGGCTGAATATTATAAAAATAAATCAATTTTTAAAAGTATTTGTTTTAACTTTTTGGAAAAGCATGGTAGTAAGTAATAGAATAAATTTTAATAAAAGAATTAATAGTTTTTTTTCTGTTTTCAGAGAAAATAACATTCAATATACAAGGGACATTATTTTTAATCTGTATTGTTAATTAATTTTGAATCATCTACGTCGAATATATTTCAACATCATTTAATAAAACATTTTACAAAAGTCACCTACACGTTTTAACATAATATAATTATAAAGGTTTCTTTCTAATACTTAGCCGTGAATAGAAATTTGCAATTCCTATTTGCACAATTTAAATTTAAAGAATGTAAAGATTTTTTTTTCTTAAACAAGATTTAAAAATATTTTTACACACAATTTCCGTATTCCAAGAATGGCTTTCAATGGAAATGTGGTTCAAACTTATCTTTCTAATGCCAAATCTTGCCTTTTCCCGTATAATTTTTTTTTTCTTTGTATAATTATGGTTATTTCCATCATTGTCTGATCATCATTATTGCTTGAAATTCCAGATTTTAGTGCACATACCTTAACGAATATCCCGTCCTTTAATCATTATTATCGAATTATAATGAACATTAACTTCCCTCTTCTAGTTAATAATAGAAGTATTTCCATGATTACATTTAAACAAAAAAAATATTTATTTAAATTTTTGGTATACCCTTACAAACTAAATACGACCATTTATAAAAGGAATAAATATTCTAAATTTATAATGATGTATATGCTTTTTATAGCTTATTTTATACTAAAAACTATTTATACTAGTTTATTTTACTTAAAGTATGAGACATTTCAAAAACAGAATATGTAAAACTATAATATTTTTTTTACTATATTTAATGGAAAATTTTATTTAAAAAATATACATATCGCAGTTTAAAAATTTAACGCAAAAGATTGTTATATAGTTATAACCTAACCTTTACCCTACGTGTCCTTGAATTGCTGGAAAAATAAAAATTCAGTGCAATAAACTTAATACCCTTTAATACTTTAAGAATTCACATGCAAAAAAAAACAAAAATACAAATATTTTATTAAATATTTTAAGAAAAATGTAATTTTATTAAAGTGCATTGTGTCTATAAAATAATTCCAAACTCAAATTTAATAAAATTAAATTCCCCATAAAAAATTTAAAAACAATGAGACATTTTTACGTTACACTCAGTTTGTATAGTTGGATTTGCTTGAATATATCTTCTTTTATTTATTATATGGTAAACATTTAAAAAATTCATGAAATCGTTCAATTATGTTGCTCAAAAACTGCAATTTAGTAACATTTTCATCGTAAAAAAGTATTTTTTAAATATCATTCACATTTAAAGCGGAGCCATAATATGTTTTCTTCCGTTTACATTCGGGGAAAAAATCCCCAGGTGAGACCAGATTTGGTTAACGAGAAACAGATGTGCTAATTACAGGCTCCCTGCATTCGTCATCCGTACTCAAAAGGGGGAAGCAGACATCCTTATCTTCCCGTAAGGAAACAACAAGTGTAGATTCCTGTTCCCGAAGTTAAAAGGTTAAATGTTTATATTTGGGAAAGATCTCATCGACACCTAGGTATTTATACACAATACAACAAATAAAATAAATACCTTCAAAATATAGGTAAAAATTAACTTTTTTACTCACTGGCCACTGACCAGTACATGTTTTTTTTTACTTGCCAGTGTTTTTCAGCACTGGCCAATAACAAATTTACAAGTACATGATAAAAAATTTTCGAAATTTGTCAAATGGTGTCGGGAAAGAAATCGCGACATTCGTCAAATGGTCTCGAGAGAAAAAATCAGGCATTGCAGGAAAAAAATAAAATTATCTAACTGTCGTGAAAAAATTCGAAAAATTTGTCAAATAGGTTCGGGGGGAAAAATCGCAAAATTCGTCAAATGATCTCGGGAGAAAAATAGTGAAATTTGTCTAACAATCGCAGAACAGAATTGCAAAAATCGTCGAACGGCAACAGAAATAAATTGCGAAATTTGTCAATCATTAATGGAAAGAAAGTGCGCAATTTGTTCGTTCATGAAAAAAATCGTGAAATTCGTTAATCGATAGTCGATAAATCGCGAAATTCGTCAATCAATAGCGGAAAAATCACAAAATTCATAAACTGGTTTTGGGGGAAAATTTTTTCGAATATCGTCGAATGGCTTCGAGAAAAAAAATCACAATCCGTCAATTTCGGGGACAAAATCGTGAAATTTGCCAAATGGTTTCGAAATTTGTTTAGTGACAGCAGGGAAAAAAATCTTTTTCCATTCAATCATCGCAATTGGCGAGTGTCACTATTATGTTTGACCAGTGGTGGCAATAAAGTCCGTCGCCAAATTTTCAGTATTACTCGCCGATTGACGAGTGCTAATTTTGTCCAATACTTCAAAACCCTTTTGATCATCACATGAGCGTGCAGGACAATTTTTTTATGGGAGACCATTTGATGAATTTCGTGATTTTTCCGTTATCGATTGACCAATTTTACTGCTATCGATTGTTGAATTTTATAATTTATCGACTGTTGATTAGCGAATTTCACGATTTTTTCCATGAACGTTTGACGAATTATGCAAAAAGAATTAAGAATATCGTCAAATTGTCTCGGGTAAAAAAAAATTTAATATTGTCAAATGCCTTTGAGAAAAAAGTTGCAAGTTGAAAGGCCTGCGACCGTTTTTTCATGTTATGCATCTCTGGGGTCCATCCCCCCACTTCCCCCTCCCCCCCTAGTGGGACACTTTTCTAAATTTTGCACACACCCCTCATGTGATATATCGCTGAAATAGTCTTTGACCGCTTATTCATGTTATGCATCTCCGGGGTCCATCCCGCCACTTCCCTTCCCCCCAAGCGGGGGGGGGCACTTTTCTAAATTTTGTTGACACCCCTCATGTCATGTATTGTTGGAAAGGTCTGTGACCACTTAATCATATTATGCATCTCCAGTGTCCATCCCCCCACTTTGACCCCAAGGGGGTACTTTTCTGAATTTTGCACACACCTCTCATGTTACATATCATTGGAAGGGTCTTTGACCGCTTATTCATATTATGCATCTCCGGTGTCCATCTCGCCATTTTGCCTCCAAGGGTTGTACTTTTCTAAATTTCGCGCACGCCCCTCATGTGATATATCGATGGAAAGGTCTGTGACCGCTTAATCATATTATGCTCCCCACTATGAAATTTGTCAAGCGACAGCAGAAAAAAAAATCTCATTTTCCATTCAATCGTTGCAATTGGTAAGTGTGACTATTAAGTTTGGCAATAAAGTCAATCGCCAAATTTTCAGTATTCCTCGCTGAGTGACGAATGCTAATTTTTTACTATATCACAAACTGTATTTAGATGCACTATAATGAAAAAGGGTTATTGGATTAGTAGATGGAAAAGTGTAGTGTATATAAATGCATTTTGCATTAACTGATATCGTATAATGACAATTGTGTATGATTTCTCACTGTTCACATGGTTTTCCATTTACAGGCACAACAGCGCTAAATGTGTCAGATGAAAGAAATTCTGTGAGTGCATGTGCCAGTGAAACTTAGCCAATTGCTGTTCTCAAATCTAGCTTTAAGGTGGGTTTTTTATTTATTTGAATTATTCTGCAAAAGTTTCGAACATTTTAAAGCAGTTATGAATTTTATTTTCATGGTACTATCAAGTTATTTGCCGTCAAATTTTTACGGGTTCCATCTAGTTCATGTTAAGGACGTCGCTTAAAGCATACTAATCATCGGATAATAAGCACAATTTGTTCGCAAATTTACCGAACAGAATCGAAACTGCATTTGTACTTTATTTTTTTTCAAAAGCATCTTTGATGTAACTTTGATTATTGAAAGATCAAGATATTGTCAGTGACAGTAATGGAGAGAAATAAAACTTTCAACCATCAAGAACATAAGAAAGTTGAAAATTGCTAATGGCTGCTCGCAGATATTAAAATGTAGCGTACCCTTCATGGCCGCTACCTTGTAGTTCAGTCCTAACTCTTTTTTTTAAGTTAAAACCACTTTATTTAAGGTAGGCTGGCAAGGAGTGTGGTACGAATTTAGTCTATGCTATGCGGCAATTAAAAAATATCTAGCACTAACTCAATTTTCACTGAAAATAACTAGAATATTACTAAATGTCAAAATGTTCACTTACGTATAGATCACTAGCAGCTCAAGTCACTATCAAATTCTAAACTCACGTACTGCTTTATCCGTAATGCAAAAGTTACTCAAAATCCTTTAGTAGAATCTAAATTCTACTAAATTTAGCAACACGTGGCCGCCGAAAAACTTTATTTCAAACTATAAATTGAAGTTATCTTGCCAAATCAACAAATTTTCACTCAGCAAGAATTGATTCCACCTGACACGTGTCTAAACCACAACGTTACTTCTTCGACGCAGGCCTTGAATTCCAAAGAGGCAAGCCTCTTTCGAAATCCGCAGATACAACCTTTAACTTCAACTTTGATACCTTGCAGATCCACCAACGAAGCTAAATTTGCAAACATTTATAGCGAAAACCAGTTACCGAAAACTCCAGGAGCTCCAAACGCACTTCGGAAAATTAGAATAAAATAAAGTACAGACGTCGCTGTTGCGCACATAGATTAATTTTGACAACACGACCGTATTCACAAAACTAGAATCCCCTTATAGGAGAGTTGATAGTCCACTACAACCAATCAAAAAAGTGATGTAACAGACCAAAATTCCAAGTGCGTAGCAAAAGTGAAAAATGATACGGTAAAAATATCGTTTATTCAAGTAATACAAAGAAAATTGAGGTCTTAGTTTATTTAAAGTTAAATTAGGTAAGTATAGCAATTTCTTGGATTTTTGACATGTTTCGGCTCACTCTGAGCCATTTTCAAAAACAATTCGGAGTGAGCCGAAACATTTCAACAATCTAATAAAAGTTATTTATTGTATATTATGTTGTTAATTTACACCTTTTAGCATTTAAAAGAAAAATATGTTGCTAAAAACGTGTGTAAAAATATGTTGCTAATAAGTGATAAAAAGTAATGTATCAATTGAAGGATTGCAATATTCTTTTTCAATGTTAGGTAAAATTAGAAGTATGAAAAAAGTATTTTGACAGTCTTAGACAAACAAATCAATAACGACTACCATGAAATAACCATAATAGATTACTTTTAATATCTTTCGTAAAATTGTCCAGCGGTAATTTACTATCATATTTTCATTCCTTTAATCGGTGTATCTCGAATAATATATTTTATATACATTTATTTATTGGTTACTTATTTACATAAACTATGTTTGAGGAATAACGCAATTTGTATGAATGTTTTAGTAAGACAAATAAATACTTATATTTTGACCAAATTATCATTAATATCAATTTATAAATACCCATACAGAAATTTCGGTTTTAGTTAAAATAAACAAAGCCTGGTGCTTCCGCTTTTTTAAAAATAATATTTTTTCAAGAAAATCGAGGCATCATTACTGAAAATCTTTTAAACTCTGAATGATTATTTTTAATGAATTGAAGTCTGTCTGGAGATGTTATTAAAGTATATTTTAAGAAAAATAGTGAAAAGAATGATAAAGTAGACTCCTATAGGGAATTATATTTATATTTAGTAAATATTACTCTCTTTTTTGCCTTAAGGAGCACTAGAAGTATTTTAATGCAGATAAATGTCCATTCAAAATGATCTTCGTTGCTTATATTAGTGTATACTTTTCAATTGACATGAGAGTTGCTGAAAGTAGATTTAAAGGAAACAAATACTTTTTAGCCCGATGATTTATGTAAATAAATGTATTTATTATATTATATAAAGGTATATTCAAGTAAATATTATTTAAAATTAAATATTGCTTTATGCAATAAAACCTTTTGAAGCACATTGTAGCGACAAAACTCAGAATTTACTGATACTTTACTGGCCAAATTAATCGGACAGAATTACTTTTTATGGTAATTACAAAAAATGTGTAGCGAATGAAGTTGTGCTAATTATATAAGCAAATTTATACAAGTAAATTTAAAACAAAAATAAACTGTTGAGGCTTGTATATTTCACAGGATTAAAAAGTTACGTAATTTCAATGTTATTATAATTGTATTATAATTGTAATGGCAGTATTTTTTTTTTTTTTAACATCCGAAAAACTATATTTATGTTTTCAAAGTGGATTTAAGGAAACAAGTTGAACAATATTATTTATGTAAATAAATGTATTTATTATGCGTATTATATAAAGGTACATTTACGTAAATATACCATTTTAAATTAAACTTTTTCTGTATGCGAAAAAACCGTTTGAAGCAGATTCCACCGTCAAATTCAGAATTCAGTAATATTTCCTGGCTAAACTAATGGATACAGAATATTTTTTTCTGCTAATTACAAAAAAAAGTGGAATGAAGTTGTGCTAATTATGTAAACAAATTTATGTAAGTAAAGTTTAAGCAAAAGTAAACTGTTGAGATATGTATATTCTACAGGATAAAAAATAACGTAATTTTAATGTAATCATAATTATAAGGACCAGTAAATTCAATTACATATTTAAAAAAATTTCAAAAAATATAGATTTATGTTAATTAGGAGAAATGAAATCAGGCCTGATGCCCATCTAAGTCGCATCAATGATCTTCCCTCAGAGATATAAAATGCCTAGTGTAAAAGAATTAAACTAATGTGTTAACTAAAATGTAAGTAAAGTTTAAGCAAAAGTAAACTGTTGAGATATGTATATTCTACAGGATAAAAAATAACGTAATTTTAATGTAATCATAATTATAAGGACCAGTAAATTCAATTACATATTTAAAAAATTTCCAAAAATATAGATTTATGTTAATTAGGAGAAATGAAATCAGGACTGATGCCCATCTAAGTCTCATCAATGATCTTTCCTCAGAGATATAAAATGCCTAGTGTAAAAGAATTAAACTAATGTGTTAACTAAAATGTAAGTAAAGTTTAAGCAAAAGTAAACTGTTGAGATATGTATATTCTACAGGATAAAAAATAACGTAATTTTAATGTAATCATAATTATAAGGACCAGTAAATTCAATTACATATTTAAAAAATTTCCAAAAATATAGATTTATGTTAATTAGGAGAAATGAAATCAGGCCTGATGCCCATCTAAGTCTCATCAATGATCTTTCCTCAGAGATATAAAATGCCTAGTGTAAAAGAATTAAACTAATGTGTTAACTAAAATGTAAGTAAAGTTTAAGCAAAAGTAAACTGTTGAGATATGTATATTCTACAGGATAAAAAATAACGTAATTTTAATGTAATCATAATTATAAGGACCAGTAAATTCAATTACATATTTAAAAAATTTCCAAAAATATAGATTTATGTTAATTAGGAGAAATGAAATCAGGCCTGATGCCCATCTAAGTCTCATCAATGATCTTTCCTCAGAGATATAAAATGCCTAGTGTAAAATTATTAACGAAAGACGAAATTCGTAAGTTGTGGGAACTATGCGGCACGTGGAAATCTTATAACCAAGCATTGTCTGAAATTTACAAGTAGAAAGTTGAAAGGAGCAGTTGAGAATGCTATTAAACACTGAGAAACCGACCAAAACTAAACATTCAGGAAGTAAGAAAATGAATTGAAATCCATCTTCATAATAAAATATCCGATACAACAATTCATTGTATACTTAGCGGTTCTGACACCTTAAAATATATGAAGATGTGGACAAACCTAGTCTAGCCCAATACTACGACATCGCTCAAAAAGAAGCCACCATCATATAGATAAAAAGTACCAATCAATGGAATGACTTCATATTTTTAGATATAAAAACAATTCAATCTTGCATGATGTACGTAACTACTGGACTGGAGCAATTTACAGAAGAATAAAAACGTGTGATGGAACCCTCAAAATAAAAGAAGATAAGTCATGATTTGGGTTGCTGTATTAGCTCAATGTATGCCTAATTTAGTGATTGTTTCTAAACATATGAATTCTATTGTGAAAACTTAGATTTTAAATACAACTTTAACAAACAGGTGGCTTTTAGAAGATAAAAATTCCTTTTGAAACATAGCGGAGTGCGTCAAACGCTACGACAAAAATGGATCAATATAGCAATATCTCATTATTTGTTTGACAATCTCAATCGCCCGACATCGATGTTATGGACAATACATATAGGGCAATTGTGGACATTGTTTGTGTAAATGGCAAGCAATATTTATGCATTACAGATCTTGAGAAAACTATTTAAAATGCCTAAGCAACCATACATAAAATCTTGTACAAAGCATGGATAATAGTATGGTTGTGTGTTTCTACAATAAAGTAATACTTCTTATTAAAACTTTTGTGCATGCGAGTGTATAAGCAGCGTCCTTATGAATATGACTATCTAAAACAGTCTAATAAGTTTTGATTTGACATTTTCAAACAAATTATTAATTTTTAAAAAATGGCATGACAGCTCAGTTTTAATTGTACTGTGTAATGTGGTTTAATGGTTTAAAATTACTTATAATTTAATATTCGTTATACTTGTTAATGCCCTTCTAATTTTAGTCAAAGGTGTAGAACGATTTGATGATGGAAAAAATCTTTAATTATGGAAAAAAATCTGCTTTAGTATTTTATAGCACTAACATTTTTGTTTGATTATTTGATTATTAAATGTAAGTTGTTTAATTGATTTGGTGGTCTAATCCATTATACTAAACTATCTTAAAAAATAGTCATTATCAATATTTCCTGGAAAAGATACTTAAAATAAATCATTTATTTAAATCAAAGTAATTATTTTAATGAAATATTCTTTACGCAATTTTATTATTATTTGGCTGTTATTAAATATTTATATGTTATGAAATATGTAAATCCATTGTTGATTTACGCTACAAATTAATAAAGAAATAAAGCCTTTAAAATCTGCAGTCAATCTCGTTGCCAGGAATTATGTAGTAAAATTAACAACAAAATGAACTTTAAAAGCTCCTTTTTTCTTGATACGTCCACAGTAACAATTCTTGTTTTTAGGGATATTTTTGTTTATAAAAAGTTCTGGTAATCAAATTGTCAGAAGATTTTCCATTGATATTTTTCGTTTTTTCTTGCAGTGCATGACGAATTTCTTCTTGAAGTCTTCGAGGATTAAAATGGTAAAACGTTAATTCGAGGAAAAATATCAAAAGATTGAATCATTTATTGAAAGATGGAAATGTTTTACTGTAAACAAATTTATTAATTCATTTATTGAAATATTGATTTTTTTTATATTTTTTTATTTTATTTGGGTCATGAAATAATATTGCACATAATTTGTCATTTCCTTCTAAATCGACGACACTGAACAATATTCGAAATATTTTTTTGGTCATATTTTGCAACCTGGAGAGTTACGCGTAGTCTCTTTGTTTACTCCCTTACCTATATACACCGTATATCTCACTCTCATATACTCACTTACATATGTGCAGAAACCACTTAAGGATGTATCTACATCCGTCCGGAAATTAATTGGCTGTGTAATTTATGTACTTCTTACCCTTATATATTAAAAGGGTATAGATGCATATATATTAAGAATATGCATTTGCATATTATATTAAAAATATGCATATATATTAAAAATATATGCCTATATATTAAAAATATATGTCTATATATTAAAACTTATGTCAAACAAATCATGAAAATAATTAAAAAAATAAAAATTAAATGTTAAAAATTAAATGTTAACTAATCAATTAAATAAATGTTAAAATGTGTGTTAAATAATCAAGAAATAAAATGTAATCATAGAAATGTTCAAATAAATAATGGAAATAATATAATGTAATTAAAATCCTGTGTAATTAAAATCTTGTATATATGCACATACTTGAAAAATCTTCTCTACTTTTTCTTTCCCCGTCGCAAATAGTAGTAGGTTTGATAATTTTATTTTATTTTTTAATTGTATTTAATGCATTTACTTTATAACAGAATGCATTAAATAAAAAAATGGCAAAAGTAAGAAAAACTCGTTAATAATAAATCATAAAATTTGACAACTTCTGATGGAACTTCGCACCCTTAATTTTTTTTCTTTACTGTTTCTTCTACATTATAAGAAAATACAGTTTGTTAACCGAAATTCTTCTTAGAGACAAGCTGTCAATTTATTTTCTGTTTGCCGATTTTTATCTAGTTCTTTTATTCCTCACTTATTAAAGAAAAAATCATTTTATTACAGCTCTAAAGTTTTATTCCAGAAAACAGTCCGAAAATCGCAAATTGTAAAAAATGCCTCAAAAAAAGTTATACTTTATTATCTGCAAATCAAAAAGTTAGAAACGTTTGTCATTGCTTTATAAGATTTTGTCCAGCTTTAGGATCAGGTTTAAACAGCAGTATTATATTTATTTATTTTCAAATGTTATCGATGGATTGGTCAGAAAAATAAAAGTTAACAGTATGGGAAAGAAAAGGATGAAAGGCCATTTCGATTATGATAATAGCACTATTTGTTGGTGAATATTTGAAATATTTTTTCCAGCTCACAAAAGAGACAAGAACGAAAAATCATGCATAAAGCAAAGGATATGTAACACTTTCAATATATAAAGGGCGTTTTATAAAAACTGAGAGTAAAATCCTAAAAAGTCAAGAAATATATTTACAACAAAAAATACAGCATTCGTTTTCAAAATACCTTCCCTCAAATGATTTGTAACTGTCCCATCGTTCAATCCCCTTTTCAAAACAAGTAGAGAAGCCTTTTTCTGGAAGCTGCTTCAAAGAACCCTCCATTACTAAATTAACTTCAGAATCTGTATAAAATTTTCTGCCACAGAGCTTCTCCTTCGACGTCGGAAACAGCCAGGAATCGCATGGTGCGAGACTTGGACTGTAAGGGGGATGTGGCATAATTTTAATATTTCATTTACTAAGATATTACTGAACAGAAGTAGTGACATGCGGTCTAGCACTGTCGTTATGTAATGTCCAATTCTCTACCAGTTCAAGACGCTTTCTCGATATGTGTTGTCGCAAATTTTTCAAAACTGAAACTTAATATTCACCATTCACAATAGTTTTTGGAGGCACAGCATGCTGATAGATTTCCCCTTTATGATCAAAGAAAATAATCATCATGACCTTTCCAGCAGATTTGGTTTGCCAGATGTTTTTCGGAAATAGGGAATCAGAGTGTTTCCATACATTTGTTGCGGACTTGGTAAGGGGATCAAAATGATACACCCACGTTTCATCATCTGTTATTACAGTCTTTAGGAAATTCGGATAATTTTAAAAAGCATCTGTTTCCACTCACAACATTAGAGAATTCTTGTTTGCATTTGTTCTTTAGTAAGGTGATGAGGCACCGCTTTGGGACAAACATGGCGAAGCTGTAAATTGTTGCGTAGAGTGCGAAATATCGATGTTTTCGAAATATCGATGTTTTCGAAACGTTAGTTAATACCGCTATCTCTTTACATGTCATTCGCCGATTTTCATGCAAGATGTCCTTAGTGTTGACATTTCTTTCATTCACAACAGTTTCTGGTCGACCAGTCTTAGTAGCCAGTTCTGCAGACAAAAGTCCTTCTTTGAAATCACCATGCCATCTAAAAATCGTAGACTCACCAAAACATTTGTCTTTGTAAGCTTCTTTTATTAACTTTAACTGTTTCTGGAGCTGTTTTGCCCAAACGATAGCAAAAGTTTATGGCACAACGCATTTCGTTTTTGAACTCTGAATCACTCACCTCCATTTCTGTAGGGCAAATAAAAACAGTTCTTTGAACAAGCACGAAACTCAGAAAATAAAACCGTCTGCTTCGTTTGGAATTTTTTAAACGTACAGTTAACAGATCGAAAAAATCGCCTACAGTTTTATTTTTTAGTTTCGCGGTGTTACCACTGCGTAAAAAGAAACCTCTCAGTTTTTATGGAATGCCCTTTGTACTTTTACAAATCTTTACCGTAAGTTGAAAGATAATGTCGAAGTAAACAATTTGGAAAAAGCATAACATATTTAAAATTCCAGTTTGAGGATTTACCAACAATATTTAGAAAAATATCAGTATTCTCTTGTGCATCCCTGTATATAATAAATATATTTCTATATATACTACATGGAATGCTAAAATTTAGTTTAGTTAGAAAAGGCATAGCACAGTTTAAAATTCCCTTCTGGAATTTCCATCAATAAACGGAAATGTGCTCGAGATTTTTGGTGCTGTCCTATATATGTTTTATTCTATAGAATTTATACACACCATGTAATAATAAAAAAATTAGTTAAATTTAAAAACGCCTACCGCAACTGAAAATACTCTTCCATAAATTATTATTAACAGACAGTACTACTTTAACCGAATTTTTTCGCGTGTCTCTGTAAATGAACGATCAATACTATGCACACAGTATTTTATAGTAAGCCCCATATAATGCAACTCAGTGTTATACCGGGTGTCCTAAAATAGACTGACTGATTTTAAAATTCAATAACTTCTAAACAGTGAACATTGGTTAATTCTTGTCTGCGTTTGACAGATATTTATAAAATTCTTGCAGAAGAGTAATGTATGATGTCAGTAGTTTTTTTTACTGCGATTCTTGATTTTAGTTTGAATTACCAGCAATAGGTGACGCTGCAAGCGATAGGAATGCAATCTATTCCAAAACTAAAATCACCCAGCATTGATGCGAAGGGAAGAGGTTCAATATATGGAGTAGGTCTCATTCGCTAATACATTCTTGTTCTTAGAGACCGATTCTGAATAATATTTTATCGGTGAATGAGACCCACTCCATGTATTCAACCACCTACCTTCATATCAATGCTGTGGGATTTCTGCTTTTGTCTGGATTGGATGTCTATTGCTCACAGCACCATGTATTGCTGATAATTCGAACTAAAATCAAGAATCGTAGTAAAAAAAACTCCTGAAATCATACATTACTCTCTAGCAAGAATTTTTTTAATATCTGTCACCGTTTAGAAGTTATTGAATTTTAAAATCAGTTAGTCTGTTTCAGGACACCCGGTACATCAATTTCAATATGTTTTAAATAGAGAAACATTATTAATACATTACTCTCTAGCAAGAATTTTTTTAATATCTGTCACCGTTTAGAAGTTATTGAATTTTAAAATCAGTTAGTCTGTTTCAGGACACCCGGTACATCAATTTCAATATGTTTTAAATAGAGAAACATTATTAATACATTACTCTCTAGCAAGAATTTTTTTAATATCTGTCACCGTTTAGAAGTTATTGAATTTTAAAATCAGTTAGTCTGTTTCAGGACACCCGGTACATCAATTTCAATATGTTTTAAATAGAGAAACATTATTAAAATAAATCGCAAACGAATTTTCCCCTAAGACCATAATGTAACGGAATTCTTTTGAGTGTAGCTGTAAAGAAACTGTAAGTGTCATGCGCAACATATTCTATAGTAAACCTCTTGCAGTGCATCTCAGTGGTATATATATAAATTTAAATACATTTGAAATAGTATAACATCATTAAAATAGTCCGCAAATAATTTTTCCGCATATACCTTAATGTTACGGAATTCTTTTGAGTGGCCCTGTAAAATAACTATAAGCGCGACACGCTTCATTTTCAATACCGAACATGCCATTCTGAACAGTATCACACTTTGTTTTCAATATTAAACATTCTATAGCAAACTTCAGTAACATATATCAATTGCGTCACAATCCGAGTACATTTACTCGAGTTAGAGTACGGACAGACAGACAAACTGAATTCATAAACACTTTTTGACTATGTTGGATAGTGTTAAAAAGAAAGCAGGTAATTTTTATTATGTACACTACGCTAGTATTGTCTCACTTTCTGCCTGTCTTTCTTTCTGTTTTTTAATTTTTAATTTTTAAAGAGTTCACAGATTTTTCCAACTAGTATTTAATATTGAGCTACTAACAATATTCTAATAGGAAAAGCAATATCAGGAGAATATTAGCTATATGTTGTTCAATATTGAGGTTTTGATTTAACCTTGACATGAAGCATTTCTCCAGTATAGAAATATTTACATTTTGTCGATATTGCGCAAATATTGGCAAGACATATTTTGCGAATATAAAAAAATATTTATGGAACATTGGTACTTCATTGGAAATGTTTCAAGCATAAAGCCAATATTTCCTAAATATTGATGTTTCATTGCAATATATTTCCAATGTAAGGACATATTTGCGCAACATTGACGTTGTATTGAATATTTTTCCAATATAAAACCAATATTTAATAGATGTTTGCGTTCCATTTGTAATGATGACAGGGAATAACAATGAAGAAATACCGAGTTAATATTGGTTTGTTACAAACTGTGTGTGATATTTATTAATATCATTTATTGTGAGTTCTTTTACTCTAACTTTTTTTCTCAAAAGTAAACGTAAACAAAATAAACTAATATATTAGTAACTACAACATTAATATGTGGAACGTTTATCGGGTAATTAGATATATTACTTAACTTTCCTGGATGTAATTTCACTACTTTCTTTGTTAAGCAATTAGATTTCTCTTAGGAATTCCCTCCACAAGAAGAAAAAAGCTATTAATGCTATGTGTTAAAAGTTTCTATTCCTTAACATTTTGATTACGGGGTTACGATTATTTCTTTATTCTAATCGCACCACATTTTGAAAAAAATCTCTACCATACACTTATACTATTATTAGTTTCAAGAGAGAGCTACCGTAAAGATTTTTTTTTGTAAATGGTGGTATGAGTAAATATAAAAATAGTCGCCAGTTCTAGCCGTAAGCAAAAGGTTAATCGCATATTTTCTTTAATCGTATGATATATACCGCTTCTTTCTAACGAGATTAACTCACTTTGATGTAACATAAATGTCAAAATTCTAAATACGATGGAGAGTCATTAAGTATATCACATAGTGATATGATATATAAATAAAAGAAAACTGCCCAGTTAAACTGACGGCATTGAGCTCACAGGCTATTTACACTAACTGTAAATTATATTCTTATTTCAAATAATTTGAAATAAGCCCTCGAAAAAGGAAGAAATCGACAATATATTAAGAGGGGGGAACCATCCCCCGTTTCTCCTTCTTATAATTAACCAACGAACCCATAAAACTAATCATAGAAGCGCCTTACCACAAAGAACCTATATACAAAATTTGAAAAAATCGGATAATTCTGCATGAAATATCCATTTATCTAAATTAAGGGGGAGGGGTCAGCCCCCCGTCCCCCCTTTATACTTAACCAAAGAACCCCCAAAACTAATCAAAGAAGCGCCTTATCACAATGAACATATATATAAAATTTGAAGAAAATCGGATAATTCTGCTTAAAAAACCCATTTATCTATATTAACCCTTTCAGGGGTAAGCACTTGTACTCCAGTAACGTTGAATTCCCACCGGAATTTAGAAAAGAGTTTAGTTCAAAATAAGAATAAGCAATTTTCGACTTTTTCTCGTCAAAGTTAAAAAAGTAAAATTTAATTAAAAGTTTCTGGTTTCAATCGGATTAAAATTAGGTGGTATATAATATATACCACCGCCCCTCAAAGGGTTAAGGGGGGTTAGTCGCCCCCCCCCGTTCCCCCTTTATAATTTACCAGTGAGCCCCCAAAACTAATCAGGGAAATGCCTTACCACAATGAGCCTATATACAAAATTTGGAGTAAATTGGATAATTCTGCATGAAAAACCCATTTATCAAAATTAAGGGGGGGGGTAGCCCCCGTTTCCCTCCTTTACACTTCACCAATGAACCCCCAAAACTAATCAGGGAAGCCCCTTACCACAATGAGCCCATATAGAAAGTTTGAAGAAAATCGGATAACTCTGCATGAAAAAAATCATTTATCTAAAATAAGGGGAAAGGATTAACCCTCCCGTTACCCCCTTTATACTTAACCTATGAACCCCCAAAACTAATCAGGAAAGAACCTTATCACAATGAACCTATATACAAAATTTGAAGAAAATCGGATAACTCTGCATGAAAAAAATAATTTATCTAAAATAAGGGGGGAGGATTAACCCTCCCGTTACCCCCTTTATGCTTAACCTATGAACCCCCAAAACTAATCAGGAAAGAACCTTATCACAATGAACCTATATACAAAATTTGAAGAAAATTGGATAATTCTGCATGAAAAAACCATTTATCCAAACTAAGGGGGGTTATCCCCCCGTTCCCCCCCCTTTATAGTTAACCAATCAATCCCCAAAACTAATCAGGGAAGCGCCTTATCACAAGGAACCTATAAACAAAATTGGAAGAAAATCGGATAACTCTGCATGAAAAATTCATTTATCTAAATTAAGGGGGAGGATTCCCCTCCCCCGTTAGCCCCTTTATACTTAACCTATGAACCCCCAAAACTAATCAGGAAAGAACCTTATCACAATGAACCTATATACAAAATTTGAAGAAAATTGGACAATTCTGCATGAAAAAACCATTTATCTTATTTAAGGGGGGTTAGCCCCCGGTTCCCCCCTTTATAGTTAAACAATCAATCCCCAAAACTAATCAGGGAAGCGCCTTATCACAAGGAACCTATAAACAAAATTGGAAGCAAAACGGTTATTTCTGTCAAGAGTTATCGCGTTACGTACGTACATACGTACATACATACATACATACATACATACAGAACGGGCGGGCACATAAGCTCTCAGGCTTTGATAGCCTGTGAGCTAAAAAGTAGTAAAAAGAACTTTCCAATAATGTTAATAGATGGCAACATCATCCACATTTATAATATCCATTTGATATTGACTATGTAGCATATCCACGCATGCATAAATCAGTTTACCTTATCCTGGATATTAGACCTACGCGCTGACACAAAAAAAACCGTCACTTGAATTTTTAACACCAGCAATTTCAAAAACTTTTCTCTGCCTTATTTTTCTGAGATAAAATAAGTCAAAGAAAACTTTTAGAAAATACTGTTGATTATCATATAAAGCGAAAAGTGAAAATATAAGCAATATTTTGTATCGTCCTATATATTTTAAAATGAATTAATTTTCTTAGTGCGAAATAAATGTAACATTTTTAATTTATAAAATATGTAACATGTTCAAAATACTATTGTCTATTCCGTTGATATATTTTCTATATTTGGAATTTACATGAATAATCAAAATTAGTATTTATACAAGCATTATTCGGAATTTAAGACAACTTATATATCGGTGTAGATCCTCTGATGGACACATCTAAATAATTCCAGTCATCAAAATATAAGATAACCTACTTAAATATGCAATCCAGATCATATACATTCTAATTCCTGGAATAATACGTCCTGACAGATGTGATAAATGAGGAAATAACCTGATTTCAATAACGGACGAAGATGTCTAGCAATGATTAAGGGAAAATAAGGAATGCATAGACGTACCCAGATTGTAAACTATTACGAAAAATTCTGATTCAATTTTGGTTTGAATCATACAGCAGGTGACTATGCTAAACGAAAACTATTTTTAAATTAGGTACTTTTAACTTATAAAAAATAATTAATAAATATATAAATAACTTATAAAAAATAATTAATAAGCTGAATAAAAAAGAATTTATTGCACCTTAATTTATTTCAAAAGAATTTAAGATAACCTTAAAGATTCTATGATTGTATATTTACAAATATAATCTTTTGAACAATTAAACATTTTCTATCAAAACCACGTTTATAACTTCGATGTTCCAAGGTATTTCAATAATTATTATAAAAAGTAATTAATTTAATTACTTTATGGTTATATTAAAATAGAATGCGGGCTCTAATTAATTTCCCAAAAGATTATTAGCATAAATAAGTTAAGATCTATAGACATATATATGGATTCGCAAAAAACACATCCTGACTATAAAGGAATACTGTTTATACGGATATAACTACATATTAAGGTACACTGGCTGCTTGGGGAGAGGAATAAACATATAGCCATTTTATACAGATTGATATGAAAAACAAAATACACACGCTGAAATAGAATTTGTTCACATAGCGACGCTTTTCGGTGTTACCATAAGAAATTACAAAAATAGCTGTTTCAAATGCAATATAAAATAAAGTGAAAAACGCAGCGATCATGGCTTCGCCAAGACGAGGGGCCTCCCTTAGGCATTAAGTCATACAAAATGAAATTAAATAAATGAAGAAATACTTTGTATTATCTTATATACCTTAACACTAGAACCGCGATGAGGGATCATTTCGACCAGTACCAAATGAAAAAAAATATTGATTCGGACCAGAAATGTCTTCATACAAGAAGTTAAATATACACTGCACAAAAATAAGTTAAATAAGTTAAAAGTTTTAAATAGAAATTCGCGTGAGAAATATTTTTATGAAAATAGATAAAATTTCCCGCGGATTCAGTATTAAAATATCTTAATTTTTAGTGATAAACAAATTTAGTATTTTTTTTATTTATAAAAAATAGCTAAATTAGAAGTTGAAGCTACTATTCTCTACTCCGTTCATAAATTTTCTATTTTTGGAATTTACATAAATGATCAAAATTCATTTTGATATAAGCCTTATGTAGAATTTAAGGTCACAAGTATATCGGAGTAGATATTCTGACAAATCCATATAAATGATTCCAGTCATTAAAATGTGAGATATTGTCCTTTAAATAAAGAATCCAGACCATGCATACTCTAATACCTGGAATAGTGCGTTCCGACAGATGTGATAAAGGAGGAAATAACCTGATCTGAATAATGAACTAAGGTGTCTAAGAATGATTAAGGAAAAGTAAGGAATGCATAGATGCAGCAAATTGTTGGCCAGATGAAATTGAATGCGGACTGTAATAAATTTCTCAAAAGATTATTAGCATAAATAACAAACTCAGATCTAAAGATGCATTTACAGATGCTCAAAAAAGATATACTGAATAAAAGAGTATACTGACTATAAAGATATACTGAATAAAAGAGTATACTGACTATAAAGATATACTGATTAAAAAGGTGTACCGGCTGCTTGGTAAAATCCTAGGACCATGTTATGCAGATAGATATGAAAAACAAAATACAAACGCTGACTGAAATAAAATTTGTTCACATAGGGACGCTTTTCGGCTTAACCAAAGGTAATTACAAAAATAGCTGTTTCAAATGCAATAGAAAAGACAGTGAAAAACTCTTCAGCGATAATGAAAATTAAATTATCTAAAGGAAGAAACACTTTGTATTATTTTATATACCTTAAAAGACCTTTTTTGCGAGAAATGAATTTAACATTTTTAATTTAGGAAAATTATCTACGTATATTACAAGTTGAATCTACTATTCTATACTCCGTTCAGAAATTTTCTATTTTTGGAATTTCCATAAATGATCAAAATTAATATTGAAATAAGCATTATGCAGAATTTAAGGTAATTAGTATATGGGTGTAGATCTTCTAAAGGATCTGTCTAAATAATTCCAGTCATCAAAATGTGAGGTATTGTCCTTAAATAAAGAATCTGGACCATGTACATTCTAATACCTGGAATAGTGCGTTTCAACAGATGTGATAAATGAGGAAATAACCTGATCTGAATAATGAACGAAGATGTCTAAGAATGATTAAGGAAATGTAAGGAATGCATAGAAGTAGCAAATTGTTGTTCAGATGAAATATTTGGAGTATTCGGAATGTGATTAATAATGATAGAAAGACAAATTATACTTGCTATATAATTTATTTTAGAATAAACATAATTCTGTCTTATGAGTAGTAAAATTCAAAATGCATTAAATTTAAATTTCGTTTGTCAAATATTAAATTATGATATATCTTTGTATTTCACATCTCTGATCCAACAATTTCAAGAATTGCAGTCAGAAACGAAAATCAATTGTTCTTACGGATACAAAGGTGTTAAAATATTACTCTCTAAATTTTGAAATTTTATTAATTACTAATGAATATGTATATTTTTTTAACTTTTTAACAAAATATCTATAGTAATGTCAATTATGTTATTTAATTATTGTGGATAGATGGGATTGTTATATTTATTGATTCATTAAACTTGGCAAAAGCTTTAAATTTTTCCACAAAATATTTTTTTAAATATATATTTGTTTTGTTTTAAATTGTTTTAAGGGGTTTTAAAAGGAGGGCTTGAACTCCTGAGAATAACAACAATTTTATAAGAAGGCGAACATTAAATTCGTAAAACTAAAAGTATGTGTCTAAATTATCGTAAATATTACGCCAATTTTACGCCAATTTTTTACTCCAAAATTATATGTCTCCTGATAGCCAAATTACGAAACTATTTTTACAACTGAAACTGCCTTTGAAAATGACGTTATTGAAAGTGCGCATTTCCATTCAGAATGCCCGCATTTTAATATAATAGACATTAACCGTAAGTGTCAATAGCCAAACCACTGAAAGAACATACATTACAAAAAAGACTGCGTATTGAACCACAACAAAACATTGTTGTCAAATTTTCCACGTCTTTTGTGTTTTCTTCTATACACATTCTGTAGACGAGATGGAAACTATATTAAACATTCTGTTGTCATCAGATACATTTTTCAATAAGTGAAGAGGCAAGGTTATCTTGTAGTCCAGACCTGTCGAAAGTGAAGTGCGGCCTAAATATAAAATTAATGCCACACCTGAAATACTTTTTCGGCTGTTATCGTAAATTATATTATACGAGGATAACAAGTATGGAAAATGCTCCCCTCATTTAGTACTATAATAATTTCTTGGTGTTCCTTGTCGGAACCATAGCCAAATACTTGACAGAATCAAATTATTTTTAAGATTGCTCAAATTATTTTTAAGATTTATATATCCAATAGAAAGGTAATTTGTACTTACAAAGTGTTAAAATAGTTTTATAATGAAACGCCAATATTTGCCAACGTTCATTTGTAGCTAAACATTTGTCAAATCGATTTTTAAGTGTTCATCAATATGTTTATGCATTGATTTCATTGATGAAAACTACGTCATTAGAAATGTTTTGTATCATTTTCTAAACACAAAGGATGATGTCGGATTGTACTAAAAATCTGACGCTGAACGCAAGCGTTAATTTTCATATCATAAAATGATATTGGCTGCAATGACAACAGTACTTTTTCATGTCTCTAAACCAAGACTCCCTTATCATAGATCAGACTTGACAATCCGGAGAAAGTCTATGGGAGAAAATGTCCGCGGTAATTGCCAACTTATTAATTGACTTTCTCCGGAAAGTATCGCCGCCTGGTGGATACTACCGCACAGTTGCCATGTTTCGGGCTTTTTGAACACCAGTATATTTTTAGAGAAAATGTTGTTCTTTTAAATCCCAGAATTCTCCGATCAAACAAAACAAAATTGTCTCTACTAAAAAACTGGTATCCAAAAATATAATAGAAAAATCTATAGAAAAATCTAGCTGGTCTGCTACCGCATAGCTGCCAACTCTTACGTGTTTTTCTTACCACTAAAATTTAATAGATTTTTGTTTCGTCATGTAATCACACGATCTTGTCAATTTAATAAGATAAAATTTACTATAAAATTTTAGTGGTAGGAAAACTACTAGTTCATAAGCAAATGCATAGAACAAATGGAGCTGTGAAACAATTTCGTGTGATTTCGTGTCGTAAATACTATTACTGACGATTGATGGCGCTAGTAGCAGGACAAGTATAGCGGTAAAAGGCAACTTGCTGATTGAGAGGTCTGATACTATGATAAGGAGGTCTTGCTCTAAACCTTGCGAAGAATTCCACAGGGTGACCCAAACGTAGGTATACAGCAATACATTTAATACAGGTTTAATTACATATATAGATACATATTTAATCCAGAAGGTGATCAAAATGTCCACCTTCGGCATTGATGCATTCTTGCAACCTGTCCCCTAAACTCTCACTCACAGTGCGACACAAATTCCGGTTAGAACGAATTTCCTTAAACGCATCATTGATGAAATTCTTCAACTGTCGCACCGTGTCGGGATTTCTGGAATAAACCTTATCTTTTACTACTCCCCAGAAGAAGAAATCTATAGGAGTTACGTCCGGAAGCGTGGTGGCCACTCAATGCTCCCTCGTCGCCACATCCACTGATGCGGGAATGCCCCATCCAGGTATTCCCGCCCCCGCAACCAGGTATTCCCACCGTCGTTTCTGCTCGCTCAAATTTCCAGCCATCGTTTAACCTAGAAACAAAAGAAAGGGTACAATCAAGACCTCCTTATCATAGTATCAGACCTCTCAATCAGCAAGTTTCCTATGACCGCTATACTTGTCCTGCTACTAGCGCCATCAATCGTCAGTAATAGGAGTATTTACGACACGAAATAACACGAAATTTTTTCACAGCTCCATTTGTTCTATGCATTTGCTTATGAACTAGTATCGGTAGCATAGCTGCCAACTTTTACGCTTTTTTCCTACCACTAAAATTTTATAGTAAATTTTATCTTATTAAATTGACAAGATCGTGTGATTACATGACGAAAAAAATTCTATTAAACTTTAGTGGTAAGAAAAAAGCGTAAAAGTTGGCAGCTATGCCGGTAGCAGAGCTGCTTGATTTTTCTATTCTCTTTTTGGATACCAGTTTTTTAGTACAGACAATTTTGTTTTGTTTGATCGGATAATTCTGGGATTTAAAAGAACAACATTTTCTCTAAAAATATACTGGTGTTCAAAAAGCCGGAGCCTTGGCAACTGTGCGGTAGTATCCACCAGGCGGAGATACTTTCCGGAGAAAGTCAATTAATAAGTTGGCAATTACCGCGGACATTTTCTCCCATAGACTTTCTCCGGATTGTCAAGTCTGATCTATGATAAGGGAGTCTTGGGTACAATCAGTTATGTATATGTAACTGTATACCTACTTTTAGAAAGTACAGAAAGACATCAATTTACAAGGCAATATTTCATATTACACAGTGAAATAATGACTATATGTCGTACAAAGAATGATATATTTGCTATAGTTATGTACTAATAAAGAGAAAGTCGAAAGTTCTTTCAATGAATTACATAAATATCACAAAAATATTACTAAATATTTTCACTTTTGTTATGTGGCTCGTGATTCCTTTCTTCGTTTAGTTTTAAAACTGCACTGCGAATTTTATCCACCTAAGAAAGTCTAATATAATTTTAAAACTAAAAAGCCAAAATTGACGTAAATTTATTTACAAAAAATAGAAGGAACAATCTGTTTCATATGCAAATAGTAAAAAATAACAAAATACGTTACTCTCATATTAGTTTAAAGAATTTGTTAAAAATTTCGAAAAATTACAGCTGAGAAAATATCGATTCCTTCTATATCCACTACGAGTGGATCATACAAATAATACTACTCTAGTGCATCGGGTTATTCAAACGAAAATCAATTTATCATTGGGGATAAAAAATTATGAATGATCATTCTAATACCGATATTTGAGGTAATAGTTATTTTACTACCATCAGTAATCCAGTGCTTCACACAAAAATTGTGTCACACGCAATTTTCTTTTCTATCAAAAGTTCGCCATATTTTTAAAATTTTTATAACACTATAATTTTTTGGATTTTCATTTGTATTAAAATTAAAGATTTTCTTAGGCATGAAGTCCTGCTTTCCTGAATCCTGTTATCCGTAGCAATTCTGAAAAATAGATCCGAAAATTAAAAAAAAAAATCACATTCAAATTAAAAAAAAAAAGCTAAGTAAAACGTGAAAACAGACATGCTATGTTTATGTTTCTTTATGTTTGTTATCTTTCTGTCTTATTTTTCTTTTCAATAAAATCACAAAAGTCTGAAAAGAAAGATTTGACAATTAACTGCAACGTTTAAAGGTATTACATAAGTTACATTGCAAACAGAAGTACAGATAAAAAAATATTAAGTATATTTGAATTCTATAGAAATTGGTTTAGTATAAATCGGCCAAGTACGAGTATAACTCATGCTCAAAGGGCTCCATTCATTAAATTTAATAATTACTTTTTATTAATTATAAACTTTTACAAACCCTAATTTTTTCATAATTTTAGTTTCAGTAGATTTGGAAATAGGAAAGGGCGGGGACATATTTTTTCAGTATACTTTCGAAAATTTCTCTGAAAATATAATACCTAAAATTAGAACAAATATATTTTTGAGTTCGATGTTACGAGATATTTCGCACGATATAAAGAAAGTTTTTATTTCAAGAAACTTAATTAATATCTCGGCTATTTAGCAACAATTGTTTTCGAAAATCATTATCAAATATCCTTGGATGATTCTGCCTCGAGCATCCGTTCGAAAAGTAAAGTTTGTGCTTAACAGAAAAATCCGTTTTTCTTAAAAACTATGTTACCTAGGAAAATTACTATACTTTTCCTGCCAGGTTTAACCCCTTCGCGATGAGCGTCCTTTACAGAATTTTTAATCTTTCACCACCGGTTTTTCAAAACAGAAATTTTCGCCTAATTGAATCGCAAAAATGCTAGGAATACATAAGGCAAAGCTTACAATAAAAAATAACTGGTGGAAATAATCGAGGATTCTGAGCATCTTATGCGACACGTATACGTGTCGCTCGTCACCAAGGGGTTAAATAAACTCCTGCTACCCCTAATTTTTCCATAATTTTAGTTTCAGTAGATTCGGAAATAGAGGGGGGGGGGGATATTTTTGCAGTGCATTTTCGAGGTTATCTCTGAAAATACAATACCTAAAATTAAAACAAATATATTTTTGAGTTCGATATTACGAAATACTTCACACTATACCACACATGATATACGGAAAAAAAAAACTTCTTTTTTTTTCAAATGATATAATTATCTCCCTAATTTTTTCTTAAATATATTTGTGAATGGCTGATAATCGGAAAATATATGTGGGTAAAAAGACTTGATAATTTTTCTAAGTTTGAATTTTCCACGTCCCATAGTTTACGAGAAAAAGGGCTCTGACTGACGGACAGACAGGCACAGGAGTGATCTTATAATGGTTCCATTTTTACTTTTTTAAGTATGGAACCCTGAAAACGAAATGAATGATTACAATTTTAAAATGTATACAATTTTTAATTCCTGCAGGATGTGTGTTACGTATACATTCCATGAAGGATAGTTTTTAATTTTTTGTACCAGAATATTTTAGTTATATTCTTTGTATTGTTAATCGTAGTTGGATTAAGGACTTGAAAGGCGGTGGAATATTCAGAGGTGCCACCCTCTCATTAATATTCCGTAATATGCAAAGCCATTAAATAATAAGCCCAGTCAGATAAATAAGAAACTTTTCGCAAGTTGAAAATAGCGCCATCTAGCGGTTGGGAGTGCTGCATTCGGCACCAAGAATATTTTAATAAAATTTTGCTTCTAAAATTAAAACTTAAAATAAGGAGTTCATATTTTCTAAGAAAGTCGTTTGTAAATTCCGGTGTCAGTCAGTAATTTCACATTTTACGAACATAATTTGTCTGTGCCGGAAAGGGTTAATTGCATAGTGATGTAAATTTCCATCACTTTTTATTTAACTTTTAATAAATAAATCAACTTCTTCGCCACCACTATATTTATATAGAATTATTAATCCAGTAAATTTCCACATTTTTTTTTCATTATAGTTTTAGCTTTAATGTAAAAGATCCCAATAATTAGCAAGCTCTTGAAGGAAGTGCAAAAACAAAACATCGATAAAAATCGTATAAAATATCGATATAAATAAATCGTATCGTTTCTCTGCGACCCACTTCTGTTTTGTCCTCCTTCCGCAGCAGAAGTTTGGCGCTAGTGTGTCGCTAACAAATTTAACACTATCTGACTGGGCTTATTATTTAATGGCTTTGGTAATATGGGGCTAATTTGACCCAGGGTTAACACGTTTCGCTCCAGAAATTTTTTTAAAGAAATCAATTTAAATAAATTCCATGTAGAAACCTGAAATTAAATAAATAAATATTCATCCAATAATTTTTCTGGTTTAAAGCGTTGTTAAACTGGGTCAGATTAAACCACACATTACGGAAGATTAGTGGGAACTTGGCACCTCTGAATATTGTATATGCCACTTAATTTTAATTCCTAAATGTCACAATGGCATCAGAATTTGGGAATAAAATTTTGATTTTATGATGTACAAGATGTAAATATTGCTTTTTTCAAATAAACTTGTTGGTAAATCTTGGTGGTATTCAATCAGTTTAACATTTTAGCAAGAGAAATACTTTGCTTCTGAAATCTGAAAACGCTAAATAAATAAGGCAAAAAATATTATATGGAATTACTGATTTAAAAATATGTAAATGTCATTAAATTTTGCCCATCCTGAATGGTTTGATAAAGCCATTATCTAGAATATTAATCACAAAGCTATTCAATTTAAACTTTTCATCTTATATAACTATATAAAAGAAACTTTGATTTATTATTTAAAAAAATAACAATACATTTTATTAAACGCATATGTCAAAAGAAAAAATATTTAAGTATTTTATTTTATATTTCGTTCAAGATAAATAGTAAAATAAAGTTATCTTAAATTTAATAGATTCTTAAAACTGAATTATTTGCAAAACGAAATCATAAATCTTTTAAAATGAAGTACGTATTGGTTAAAACGTCAATACAAATCTCATATCCGATCTCTCATGTTTTATTTATGACTGTTAAACTTGCTAACCTCGCATTTTTCAATTACACACAATACCTTTTTGGTACATTACAAACTCTAGTCTGTATAAATTGAGAATTTATCTTCTGAGTGTTGAAAATACTTTTCTAAAAGTCCATTTCTAAGCATTAATCTTAATTGATATAATGCTTGGCGCTCGAAAAGTTATCACTCTGGAGAAGCTTCTATATCTTTTGCCATAGTAATCATTCTTTTTCTCTATTAATGACGTTCAATTTAAAAAATAGATAAAATTTCGCAATCTAAACAGTTAAGCAAAAATAAATGTAGAATTCATCTTTTTTTTTTTTTTTTTTTTTTTATAATTAGTAAGAAAAAAATCTTTAGAATTTGGATATTAAGGAAACTCAAGAGATAATTTTCTTTAATTTTTTCAACTGAGCGAAAAAATGCCCAAGTCAGGATTTAAACTCAGAACCTTGGCCTTAATGCTGCAGTGCATGAATTTTTCTTTTAGAATTGTGTTTTTTTTTATACTTATATTAAGAATTTGACACCAGAAATTTTAAGATGGATTTTTAAGTTTATTTAGTAGCATATTTATATTATTTTACAAGGATTAATATTTCTAGAAAAAAGTAGTGGTTCCAAAGAACTTGATTTATTTATTAAAAGTTAAATAGAAAGTATTGCCAGTTGGCTACACTATGCACTGTTGGGTTAAATTGCCAATGTTTTACCGAGTTATATTGAGTTTTGAGTTATAATGTTGTTTTAATGAGTTATCTGAACCAACAACCGGCGAGCATATTTCACTTAGATAACTTTATTGGCAATAGCATCTGGTTACCTATGTACACAGCTCAACAGAATATACCGAAGATAATAGTGCTCCATTAAACGATGGATACGTAGCTAAAACTAAAGAAGTGAAACTACGTGCAAATTCTCCATTTGCGCGCGTGTAAATGATCCATACGGTGTGCAAATGAACTCCATTAAACGGTGGGTACGTTAGATACATAATTATTTTCCTCAATCCAACAGATTGATAAAGATATCATACGAATCAAAGTTTTCTAACTGAGCTAAAAAGGTCTATACCAGGATTTGAACCCAAAACTTTTGACTTAAATTGTCAATTATCTACCGATTAAGCTACCTGAGCTGACAACCGGGGGACATGTCGCTCACATAACCATATTGGCAATAACATCTTGTCTGATATGTAGCCAGCTCAACAAAATAAACCGCAGGTAATGGAGCTCCATTAAACGATGGATACGTAGCTAAAAATTAAAGAAGTGAAACAGCGTTCAAATGCTGAAAGAATAAAACCTTATCAAATTGCTCCTTACAATGAAAAGAAATGCTGATTACAGCGAACCCATTGTTCCCATGACCTACGAAGTATTCTCTGTTGTTACACTTAACGCTAATTCGAAGCATTGTAGATAAAGAATAGTGGTAAATCAGCGTCGCAAAAAAAAAAATAATAAAAAAAAAATCATCCTCAAATTGTGTAACACGGATAAACGTGTATAACTTATCACATGTCCATTGTTTCATACAAAGTGTGCATTCGGACGAAAAAAAAAATGAAAACTCCCTATACATTTTACTCACCAAATCTTTCTTCAAAGAATGAAAATAGTCATTCAATTGGAAATTATGTCTTTTTTAAAAAAATTTTTAAGTGCTTGGGGATTTGACAGATTTTTTTTTTTATTAAGAAGTTGCTAGTAATTATGTGCAAGCAATACATGTTCTATTACACCAGTAGTCGAGGACCCCAATTACAAAAGAGAAACAACTACATATATAAAAGAAATCAATAATAAACGTTGTTGTTTCCTTTAAAAATTTTTTGCATTTAATGAATAATTAAGTATTACCATTCTGAAAGAAAGATTTCCAGAATCATGTTTGTTGATAATTTTCTTGCGTTACACGAAATATTATTCCAAGATATTCCTTTATACTCTACAAACACTTCATCTGCGAAATTTGAGCTCAAAAGTTTTAACTCGATTGTGAATCACAGCACGTCGGCAGCTTATTAATATATTAAGATTCCTTAACCCTTTCAAGGGCGGTGGTCACAAATATGACCAATTAATTTTAATTCAAAATTTCTAAATGGAACTAAAAATATTTTATTTAAATTTGGTTTTTATAAACGAACAGGGGGAAATCAAGTATTTATTTCCTCAGAAATTCGTTTGTAAGTTCTGGTGTGAGTCATTCATTACACCATTTTTCAATCATAAATACTCTGCGCCGGAAAGGGTTAACCTATCAAAATGAATTTTGCAGAAATCGATACTTATCTAATTATTTTTTCGTTTTTTATCAGTACATAAATTTTGTTTTATGTAAATTGTATTAGACTGTAAAGCGACCGCAGAAAAACCTACATCTTCGAGCATTACCGCAATTCACACAGCTTTAGTACAACTTAAAATCAAGCTTCCTATATATGCCTTCGAGGCCGGTAAAGTTTCTGTAATAATAAATAAGTTGCTTATTTTTTGGGCAGCATTCGGTGGTTTTATTAACATCAGAGATTTTACATAATTTCCCCTTTTAGAAATCTTCCCAATTTCTCGCTTGTGATGTAGGGTATGGTCTGTAACGAACTAGATTTGTTTGACTTTTTATTTATCCAACACTTTCAGAGGCAAGCAATTTTGTTGTAATACTCTTACTAGAATTTAAAAACAATTTCATTAAATCTAAATTTATAAAATTTATAACAACATAAATTATAAAAAGCACTCTATTAAAGAATTCTGGTGTGAATTTTTTTAGAGACTTATGTGATATAAATAATATCCCTTTCTTTTCAAAAAATTAAATCAGTTGAATTACATGCAATTCTGTAATTAAATAATTTGTAAGCATCTTGTTTATGTAATATCCATCGTTATTATCCTACCATTCACGATAGTAGCATTAGTAATAACTAATTTATATGGAGTGTATGAATTTATAAAAGTTTACTCACTTTTTGTTTTAATCACATACATTTAGGGGCAAAGCACTTCTACACTGGCGGAAATTGATTTATAAAAACACGGTTTTTTGACAAAAACTTCTATAATATTCATTAAAAATGAATGAAATTTCATGGGATATACATAGTACGTATGACAAACCTGTTACAAAAATAAATTTTCACACATAATATTAAACATAAAAAAAAAGTCAAAAATTAAATTTTCGTAATATGCGAACATGGAAATTGTTTTATGAAATATCACATTTCATTGGTTATTCCGAAGCAATGTGACAAAAATTTGCATAAAACAAGGTAACTTGACCTGCAAAGTAGACATAAAAAGCGTTGTACAGTGAAAGCAATACGTTTCATTTACAATTTTCGCAATGGGTAAACGAAAGATTTTGTCTGAGGAAGAAAGAGGTAAAATCGACGCATATTTAGAATGTGAAAAGTCTGAAAAATTAGTAAATTAATTAAAAGATCTGTTGGTGTGATATATAACTATAGAAAAGATCCAGCAAATTATGGCAAAAATTTTAACGAAAAAAGGTATTCCACGTTTAAGCAAGAGACAGAAAAGGGGGATTCTTCAACTTGCATCGAAAGCTGGTCACAGTTCAAAGCAGATTTGTGCAGATCTATTAATTATCGTATAAACGTCACATTCCTTTACTGCGGCGAGCTGAAGAAACAGAAATTCGTCGGTGAAAAACTAACAACTAATAATTGGAATTCATAGGTCCATATTACCACTGTCTTCTATCTATTTAAAGGCACAGCCTTTCATAACGTCCATTAACCCGCTGATGTCTCTCTTTCTATTCAGGGTCGCACTCACAGTGGGCCTAGTTACCCGGCCTAGAAGTTAATGCAAAAAATCTACTTAATTTCTGCTAGAAGAAATAATATAAATATAATTTATGAAGAATATTATTTATCTTAGTCCTTAAATTCGAAAATCATTTATTTGTTACATAACTTATTACTTTTCCACAAGTTTCATAAAGAAGAAACTTCTCATATTCTAAATAATATTATAGTTTATACTGTATTTTTTTTAAACTAAATTTAGTCTTTTACAGAAAATGTTAAAATAAACATTTCAAACCACTTATTTCAATATATTTTCGTTGAAAGTATTGTCATGATGATTGCATTGAACGGTGTTCTACTTTACTGTCTTTTCCTTTCAAGATGTCGTTAAACCGCGTGGTATTAACGACGTATATTTAAATTTGCGATACTATTTTTGTTCCAGTGTGCGTGGACGCATTTGATAAATTCATTAAAGGAGGGATTTTTTAGGACAGGAGGAATTTTAGGGATTTATTAAAGATTTTAAGAAATTTTCAGAAAAATGAAAAAAATAAGATTTTTTAATTAAAAAAATAAATGAAAATGAGAATATTTATTCCATAATCAATGATATAGTCACACCATGCATATGTCGTTACATACCTATCGTTGGGGTCAACATTTTAGTCTACTTAATTCGTCGTCATGCTTATCTGTTAGTGTTGCCAATACACATGATTTATAGATACCGTTGCTAGTTTATCGTGCATTCTTATGTTTGTGTCCTTTTTAATGGATGGGACAATTTATTTTGAAGGGATTTCATGTTATTTATATTTTTATTATACTCATTAACTTAGATTCTAAACGAAAATAATTTTAGAGGAGATTTATAGCAGTCAAGGTGTCTCTGAAAATAATAAAGAGTGTTTAAAAATGTGTAAAAAAATTTTAATACATATCTATAACTTTCAACAAAATATTATGTTGATTTTTTTTTTTTTTTTTTTTTGTCAAATTGTGCTCTTTAGTGAAAAATAAATTTTCCGAAATAACAACATATTATTACATTAATTTACGGATTATACGCCAGAAACAATTTAATAACTACTAACAGTGGCGTAGCCAGGGTGGGGGGGAGTCCAGATGCTCTGGATACCACTAATATTGTAAAGTTTTATTTGCCTTATCTATTCGGAGAAAATTCTGGGAGAATCAAGAAGAAAAAAACTTTACAATATTACTGGTATCCAGAGCATTTGGACACCCTCCCTGGATACGCCACTGACTACTAAATCATAGGTCATAGAATCTACTAATTCATAGGTCCATTACTACTGCCTTCTATGTCTATAAAGGCTCAGCCTTTCATAACGTCCATTAACCCGCTGATGTCTCTCTTTATATTCATGGTTGCAGTCACACTGGGCGTAGTTACACGGTCTAGAAGTTAATGTAAAAAATCTATTTCATTTCTGCTAAAATAAACAACATAAAAACAATTTCTTAAGAATATAAAATTTGTCTTATTCCTTAAATCCTGAAAACATTTACTTGTTACTTGACTCATTACTGTTCCACAAGTGTAATTACGCAGAAACTTTGCATATGATAAATAATATTATAGTTTATCCTGTAATTTTTTAAAAACTATATTTAGCCTTTCTTTCAAAAACTGTTAAAATAAACAAGTCAAGCCACTTATCTCAAGCTATTTTCGTTGAAAGTATTATCATGATTAATTTGAATTGTGGGAATAGTAAAAGTTTATGCTATCATGTATAAAGGCGTCGTTAAATCTCATAGGATTAACGAAGTATATTTTTATACTTAAAGGGTATTTTATGTTCCAGTATAGTATCACACTCTACAGAATTATTTTTAAAAAATAAAAATATTTGTTTAATTAAAAAAAATAATGAAAATTAGAATATTTATTCCATTTTTTTTTCTGCTGAAGGATTGTCATCAACAAATCAATGATATGGTCCCGCTATACATTTGTTGTTACATAACTTATCTTTGAGGTCAACTTTTTTGTCTGCCTGATTCGTCTTCATGCTTATCTGTTAGTGTTGCCAATGCATGATTTATAGATACCGTTGCTAGTTTATCGTGCATTCTTATGTTTGTGTCCCTTGTAATGGATGGAACAATTTATTTTGAAGAGATTTCATGTTAATTATTTTTTTTTATTATACTCATTAACTTAGATTCTAAACGAAAATAATTTTAGAGGAGATTTATAGCAGTCAATGTCTCTCTGAAAATAATAAAGAGTATTGCCGGATAAAAATGTGTAAATATTTTTAACCCTTTCAGTGCGGAATTTATTTTTTTTTCTGCTAAAACCATGACGCACTACAGTGGGCACAATGCACGCCGTGAACGCCTAGGCGACTTTTGTCGACGTTTAATGTAGTCTACAGTACCCAACTCCTAGATGTCGACATTAGTCGACTCCCGCACTTGGACCCTTATGTCGACTTATATCGACTCCCGCACCAAAAGGGTTAATGCATATACATAACTTTTAACAAAATATTATGTTGATTTTTTTTTTGTCAGATGTTGCTCTTTATTGAAAAATAAATTTTCCAAAATAACAACATATTATTACATTAATTTATACGACAGAAACAATTTAATTTTTTTTTGTTATATCGCTACTTCACCCTCCCTTTTTTTTTATAGTTAAACGCTGTCCATCATCATTACGATATGCATCCATTCATAATATATAAACATCAGTCCAGGAAAATCTAGCTATAGTATAAAATGGGCAGCACATTGTCTCCAAAAGGACTTCCAAAGTTCGCACACTCCTTGAAATTTAAAATGCACTACTATTAATAATAAAATATTAACATTATAACATGTGAAATAAATAAAATACATGAAATAGCAAGAGACAATGGATCTAAAGAAAGCACTATTAATAAAGTAATTACGAGCATGGGGAAGAAGGAAAAGAAAAACTTCAATAAACAAAATTCAAAGTTATCTACTTTACAATATTTCCCTGGGTTCTTTGAAAGATTGAAATATAAACGGAGCAAATTTAATATATGTCTTATAACAATTAAATATCACAATATTAAAATTAAAAAGTGTGGTTTGTAAGAAAATAGACACAATAGAGCCGTATCAACTATCATGTGTTTATGAAATCCCGTTCACCAGAGGAGATGGAACGTTACAATATTATATAGGAATGACTACTAGAAAGTTTCAAACAAGATTAAAAGAGCATATGGCAGATATCAAATATGACAGGAGTACTACAGCACTGGCACGACTACATAGCACCGAGACAATAAATATTTATTTTAAAAATAGTAAAATAATTTATCCATCAAGAGTCTACTTCCCATCTATTATCCGTAAATCAATAGCAATCTACATGCGTAACGTAAACATTTGCAATGGATCCGCCTCGTTCGAATTGCCTAAAATTTGGCACGAGATACTTTTCCGTTTTAAAAAGCAATAACGAAATATCAATTTTCACGATTACAGTTGGCTACTTCAAGCACCTGTTTTTTTACATATATGGTCTCGTGATTCATGTTTTCAAGTTTATTTTCCAAATTTGCGAGAATACTTTGTTTATCGTTATATTTCTAGAAAATGGCGCCATATGAGCGTTCAAACGCATGTTGATAATTATAAAGGTTTTTTTAAGCCTTTTGTTGTTTCTTTTTGTATCACTTAAGCATTTCTCTAGATTTTAATGATAAAATATTATTTAATTTTTTAGGCAAAGAATTCTTGACAGTCTCATTTATTCACGAAATTTGCAATGGGACAATGTAGTGAGCCTTATGGATCACTTAGTTGCGAAACAACTTAATATCCCGTATAGAGGTAATCGACTTCCAAGGCAAATGGAGAGCCGTAAAACATATATATATATATATATATATATATATATATATATAATGTAGTAAAGAACTAAATAAAAATACAAGAAAAAAATTTAAAATCGAAGTATAATGCAGTATAGATAAAAGAAATTTTAACAATTAAAAAAAAAGGAAAGAAAATTTCTATTAGATCCACATAACAGATGAAAACCTACCGAGGGACGAACCCATACCCATCTCATAAAAAGCTTCTTTCAGAGACCATATATTAGTTTAAGAGATACATTACTTAGAAATCAGTCTAGAAAAATAAATAAAGAGTTTGTTTTTATAATATTAATTAACAAAAGATACAGAACAAAAAAGAAAAGTTAGTTTACGTTAGGAGAGTGGAAAATTCAGCACATAAAAAGTTAAGAAGCGAAAATAAAAGGATGAAGTAAAAAATGTGAGATTGGAGACCGCACAGTCTGGTAACTCTGTTAAGATGTCATTAGTCAACATTGGGGAGGTTAATTTCGTTGGAAAGGGAGTCGAATTCATTGATAATAACAAAAACTTTTTTCTATGGGATTCTTAAACATTTTAGTCTGTGTAGCAATATTTTTTATACATTTATGAAATTTAGAGATTTGATGAATTTCTTTTAAATCCTTAAAAAATTTTGAAATTATCCTGGATTTCATTAGTGTAACTAGATAGTACTTGATAAGCGTTAGAATTAGAATTTCGAATAATTTTAGTGTTATCATTAGTAGATGAGGAAGGAGAGTTCTCCATAGAAGAAGTAGTGCCTTCAGGGCTAGAACCAGGAGAATCAGCTGCAGCTGCAGCATTGTTTTTTTTTTGGTATAATTAATTTATTGAAGAATATCAGCCAGCATTTGGTTTTCTTTTTAGTATAATTAGATTCTTTAAGAATATCAGCCATTATTTGTGATTCTTTAATAGTATTGTTGTATTCTTTAATAGAATTAGAGTGTTTTCCACTCTAACACGGTTGGGGTTTTTAGTACAGCCGCGGTAGTTAGCTGGGTGACCAGTTTGACCGCAATTGGCACATTTAGGTGTAATTATGCCCTTATGGAATTTGCAATACTTTTCTGCAGTTAAAGAAAACGAAAAAAGTCTTTAAAATTTTTAATAAAATTGTGCGAATCCTGGATTAAAATGCAGACTTAAATTGCATTGGTATTAGTTGGGAAAAATGTTTAATCTTTGAATTTTGCAAAAATTCTCATTTTATAGAAATCGACACACCGAATTTCAGGAAAGTAAAATATGTTTTAGAGATACTAAAGAATTAAAACTTGGTTGTTCTTTTTATAATTTCATTCGGGGAAAAATTGTGCACATGAGAATGACGGTGCTGTATATTTTTTAAATTTTATAAACATACCCATACCTGACACTGAGGAAGCAATGACTTCGTTCTTCTTTTTCTTGTACACATATTTGTGTGTGTCAAATATTCCTTATGGCTGTCCATATCGTATATATGTAGCTGCAAATTGTGCGATGGAAATCACACGTAAATATTTACATACGTCAAATACAAAAAGAAAGGAAAAAGGAAGGGGATTAGGGAGGAGCTACACAAAGTTTCGATTTTCTCCCGAAACTTTGCTTTTCTTTTCCTTTATGTTTTTTAACAACAATTTTGTAAACGTTTATGTGAAAAAATCGCTTTTGTTGCTGCCACTTACTAAATTTTAAACTAGATCTACGAAGCGTCTAAATATTATTTCTGTCATTGTGATGTCCTGCAGCTGAGTGTAATAAAAAAAGCTTAAAAGCCATCCTGACTCATGTTCATTTGGTCCTGACGCTACAGTGTTCAACTTTTTTTAATTAACTGTATTTTCCCTTAGCATTTTTAATTAATTCTATTCTTAAATCAAATAAACATTTAATAAATATTATATACTATTTGTGACTTTAATGCAAAATACTAGTTAGATAATAATATACAATGCACATGTAACTGTATGTTTTATGAACTATAGAATCAATTTAGATGTATTTTTTTTCAAACCTACTTAGCCAGAGAGGTATTACACATGGTGCGTTGCATTAGTTTTACATAGAATATGTTTCTTCGAGAATTAGAATTAATTTGTTAAATTGTAGTTTTAAGTAGTGAATTTTTTCATCCCTATTCTACCTAAAAATTGAATTTAAACTTTTTCCTACTGAAAGAATATTTTTTCTATAAAATGGAATAAAACTTGCAGTAGCAAGGAGTCTCGGGAATTTTTCACTACTAGTCCCAACTTCATTGTGCCACTGCAAATGTGCCTATTGTCTACTCATTAGGTGATGTTTTTTTCTTTAATGGAGAATTTAAACATGAAATAAGCTACACTAATAATTTTTTGTTAGAACACTCCATGCAAGACAATTTTTAAACATGCCAACATAAAAAACAATACAAAAATATAAGAAAGATTAAGAAAACAAAAGTAAACTCCTACGTTCTTAAAAAAAAAAAAATAGAGCATTGAAACTATTTTTTTCATCAAGGGGTCTCTGCCCCCTTGAATATCCTGTTTAACATAATTTTTCAACACGTAATCAAAAAAACATTAACTAACTATTGTCTTCAAAGGGGGGGGGGGGGTAGTTTATTTTTCAGTCAGTGTTTAACCCGTTGGGGACGAGCGACACGTATACATGACGCATAAGATGCTCAGAATCCTTCATTACTCCCACCAGTTAATTTATATTGTAAACTTTGCCTTATTTAATGATAGCATTTCTGCGATTCAATTAGGCAAAATTTCTGTTTTGAAAAACCGGTGGTACAAGATTAAAAATTCTGTAAAGGACGCTCGTCGCGAAGGGGTTAAGGGGTCAGGCACCCTTTGAATTCCCAAAATACAAGAAAAACTGTATTTTCAGAAAGTTATACTGCTGTAAAATCAATAAGTCCCTTTTTTTCCTTTCAGGCAAATTTTATCGGTTCTCTAACTTTGATCTATAGAGGGCACCATGCTTCAATGCTATAAAACGCAGCATGCTCCAATGCTAAGTGTGAGCCCCAAAAAACCAAGGTGGTTCCCTTGTCAGTAGTGTTAAAAATATGATGCATAAAAGCTAGTATTATCCGTTTAAAAGAATAATTCATGTTCACAAAAATTGTATTTCTATAAGGACAAACTACTGTATATTCTTATGAATAACTTGGTAGAAAAATAAAAAATAATAAAGAAATACAATGTGGAAACTTATGTACACAAATTTGTAAAGCTATTTAGTTTTTAGTTTCTAAAGCTGTTTGGTACACGATAAATTCTCTAATATGTATCCGGAATTCTACCAAATCAAATTGAAAGATTTCCTTTCTCACAAACGTCCAAGTTTCATGAAGATAAATGTACGTTGAAATCTTACTCTTGATGACGGAGGAAATCTCTTACATGAAAAAAAAAAATTTGAAGGAAAAAACACAGAAAATTTTATAAATACCTATTAATGATAAAAACTAAATTTCACACCAGAATTAATATGAAATAAAGTTTTAAAAATATGAAACATTTCCAGTTATCGTATTCACAGTTACCGTAATTTCCAGCTTATAATCTGCAGCTCAAAGAGTCGTCTTTCGACCCACAAATATTATTTTATAATACGTAACTTAAAAGATCGCTGTAAATATTTAAATACAATTATTGAATAAGTTTTCTGGGTCGAAAAACGATTCTTTGAGCTGCGGATTATACGCCGGAAATTATGGTATTTCGAAGCTTGTACTCATGAAATGCAGCAGCTATGGCTGATGTTAAACTATAAAGCAGAAACTGATTTCTAATTGTAACTAAGTTATCCAGATTTATAAAATTGGAGCAAAAGGAATGCATAGGGTACTTTGCATACGCTTTTCATGAGTGATACTTATTCTCTAGTTCTCAGAGTGTATTTTATTAAATTTATATCACGTATTTTATTATAGATTTCTGCGTTATTTTTTAAACAAACGATGCGAGTTTGTTGGTAGAATTGTCAGAAGTATTTTATACATTTTATGCTGGTTTTTAACAAGAACATGAAAAGATGAGACATGTGCTGAGACCTTATTTATATTACCAATTTTTCTGCATTTATTTTTGTTAGCTTAAATGAATGTATATTATATTTACGATTGTGTAAAAAAGTAAACAAAACAAAACACACATATATATAGAGAGCATATTGATTTGTTTAATATTATATAAAACTGGGTTTTTTTCCCCAGAAAAGAAGTCGTAATCGGAAAGTAAGCCCTAGCATGTTTTCTCAGCATGCTTCTGTTATAAGCTCTGCATAAGTAAAAGCGTTTTATTTTCTTAAATAGGGAAATTTAGAACAATCTTAATGCTAGACGATGGCGTGACTGTTTGAATACATACAATTTTTTTAATTTTTATGCGTGAATATAAGGATGTAAATTGCTGCAAATTAAAAAAAATGCATAGTACTGAGGGGAAAAAATAAATAAATTCATTCTCGGAAAATAAGACCTTAATCGTCTTTTGGAGCAAGAATTAGTGTAAGACACAGTCTGCCCTCACCCCCCCCCCCCCACCAACCCCATCACACTGCGTCACACTTTATAAAGAAATTTGTAAACAATGTTCATTTTACGATTATAAACAATATTATTGTAAAATTCATAAATATAACTCATTCAGTTTATTGTTCTGAAGCAATTGAAGTTCCTTTTTGAGGAACACAAAAAAGCAGTGTAAACACAGAGGTTGTTTGTTTAAAAAAAGTTATCGAGTAAACGTGTAACAAAAGGTGGGGGGTTTGTTTTTCTGCTTGTTTTTTATGAAAGCTGTACTGCTAATATCTACAACTTAATAAAGCTACATGGTCATTCATCGAAACAAAATATTTCTTACAAAAATAAATGCAAATATCAAAAGCATTAAAAACTTAACAAAACAATTAGGAATTTTCAGAATTTTTTTGGAATTCAGATTCAGTAGAATTTCTGCCAATATAGTTTAGTCATACATACCTTGTTTTGACATTTACTATTACATAGAATTATAAGTTGTTCTTATTACTGACCGTTTTATTGTCCTAAATATTATTTTAATATTCAAAGAATGATAGCACCTATGAAAAACATTCAAAGGCACCATGCTTAGTGCAAAGCTTCTTCTATAGGCTCGTCCTTATAAGACCCGGTTACTGTTTAGTATGAGCCGAATGTTCGGCTGTTTTTTCGCCGAAACTTAGAATCTTGACCGAATCTCGCAGAAAACGAAAAAGAACATTCTGTCGAACACTAATATATATATATATATATATAGCATCATCAAGAATAAAATCTCAACATGCATTGATTTTGGTGAAATTCAGGCTTTTTAGAGGAAGAAATTAATTGTATTTCATTTCATATAATTCCAGCTACATATTAGAAAAATTATCATATTCTAAACAACTTCAGCAATTAAAAAATGATTAGAATTTAAGTCTATTATTGACAGGTGTCAAAAATAGATTAACTGATAAAATTTTAAAGAGTTTTAACAAAAAGAAATCCAATTGTTTAAAACGTTAAATATTTTATGCATTTCCCGTTCAAGGGTGACATTGAGGGCCCAATCGTCAGGATCGTTTGGGAAGATTTTCATTTAAATATATAAAATAATTCTATACATATTTTAGGTTTATTTAAGGTTGTTGTTATTGTTATCACGAGCCCGGGCAACGCCAGTTTTGGGGACTGGGGGGAGACGGCTAGTATAGAAAAGGAAACGTAGCTAAATGTTTCTCCTGTTTAATGGATCCTTCTATTTAAACTGGGCATGCTCTTTCTCATCAGTAATTTCTTGTATTTTCCCTAATACGTTTTGTGGAAAGTTTTTACGTTTAATTAAGATGAAGAAAACTATAGAAAAATACTCATAATCTAATGGAAAAATTTAAAACATTGACATATTTTCTAAAAATTCAAAAAAATTCAGAAAAATTTGCAAAATAATACATAATTTCCATAATATAAAAAAAAAAAAACAATTAAGACAGAAAAATACATATTGTTCTTTCATTTTTGATAATAGATATAAAAGTCCGCCTGTGTTTTATATACTTAATTGATAAATAAAAATTTCAAATTAAGTAAATATTAATTATTATTATTAGACGAACAATAATATATATTATTTTAATCAGCTTCATTTTTATCAAAATACAATGACAAAAAAAAAGAAATAAAATGCATGTTTTGGGGTTTCTAACTTTTATACATAATTCATTTTTAAAACCTAGTGGAAACTTTAAATCGAATTGTAAACTGATCTTCGATGTTTGTGTTCAAAGATTTTAAATTCATGTCACATGTTAAATAAACTTACTGAACGTGATCTTTAGTTAGCTTTAAATATTAAGGCCGGGGAATGAGGATTTTCTTTCAAATATCATCTTTGTGTAGAATTCATAATTTAGTTAAAACTGGGCATAGATGATCCAACTAACAATTTTATACATTTGTCATGTTCACCTTACATGTTTAAATTCTTAAAATTATTTTTATGTTTAATTTTGTTAATAGACTAAGATGTTATTAATGTTATTATTTCATATTAAAAAATGTTAAATGAATGTAACAAGCTTTTTGTTGGTTAGTCACACTTAATGGGCTAACATTTATTGGCTGTTTAATTTATTTTTTTTTAATCTGGAATTACGATATTTCTCTTCATGTAATAAACAAAAAAAAATTTAAAGCGTTATTTAAAAATACGTAGAACTATAGAAGTTCTCATTTGACTGTATGACAATGGTTTCCAAAAATTCAACCGTTGTCTGAACAGGTGCCATCTTTCTCGGATAGTATTAATTGTCTTATTTAATCGCCGAAAGTAAAATCGATCAAATAAAGTGAAGATTACTCTAGATGTCTAGAAAGTTACTAGTAGCTCTACAACCTACGGCTGAGTTTTTGGTAACCCTTGTTATATAACTATACTAATTTTATTAATAACATGTGCATATTATGTTAGACTATATTGACTTTGATTAGTGGTAAGTGATTAAACTAGTCACGAATGCACTAATAAGAATGCATAACATTATACTTTTCTAAAAATGCTGTATATCATTCAGATTATTTAGCATCTTATTACTTATTAAAATGTTTTACGCATTTTTTATAAAAATGTAGTAAACACCAGTAAAAGTTGAAGGAGATATCATGAAATATTCTGAATGACATTTGAAACTTTGTACTAAAATAAAATTTTCGAATGCTCATGTAGCAAGGTCATGTAGCAAGGATGGCTTCATCGCCATCTTGCATTATTGAAAAGGCAGTAACACAAGAAATATAACTCATACTTTTTATGATGTATGTGCTGCAATAAGCTCTCATTCCATGTTAGCCACTTTCTATTATTTTAATATCGTGAGTCTCAAAGCTGAATTCATAGGTAAGGTTTCGTACTATAAGACCGATTGCGAGATTGAAGCTCAATTACTCAATAACATTTACCGGGCGTTACTCGCGAGAATTTGGACTCGGGGGGAAGAGTGACGCGTAACCTAGCCTAATAATATGGGGGAAAACATTTCTCAAAGATCAATCTCAATCAATCTCAAAGAATCTCTTTGCAGTATTTTATGATTGTTTTTTTTTTTTTTCATTTGAGGTTACCAATTTGGCTATCACTATTTGTAAAAAAAAAAAAAATTATATCATAAATTTCTATTACATACCGTAATTTCGCGCGTATACGCCGCACCTCAGACAATTCGATTTCCTACCAGAATTTATTTTAAATAAAATGTGACTTAATTCTGCTTAGCAATTATTTCACTTCGTATTTTCAATAAAATTTCCGGTTTGAAAAAGAAAATGCGGTACGCGCGAAATTGCGGTACGTTCTAGAAACAAATTAAAAAGACTTCGTTCTGAAATATTGCTAGCCAAAACTTAATTGTTAAATAGTGTTTTCAAGAAACGAGTTGAAAGATCTAGTTTACATTTCCACAAAAAATTGTCAGACGACACTACAAATCACGTCACTATTCTCCAAATCGCAATATTCCATTGAAAATTACTAAAAATTATTATTAAAATAGCTTTTTATAAATACTGGTATTCAAAATTTAAGAAATATACTGTTCTATGTAATTATGCTCTCCAACCGCTACGCAGGGTGTAGTCATCTTCTTTGACTTTTTATACTACCTTGTGGCCACTTGTTCCAGTAAAGTGTCAACTCTTCCAAACAGATCGGGGCTCCATGATTCTGTTTGTAATATGATCTATTAAAGGTAAAATAATTAATGCGAGTATTAAGATTAAGCCCACTTTTTATTGTTCATTTCGTATCATAGTGAAATTCATCCATCTAATCCGTATCATTATTAAATTTATTACAACCTTTTTGTGTATTAATTGAGGGAAACGAAACAATATTAAGACTGACTGCTACATAATTATTTTGTTCTTTTATTTTCTGAATTAATTCTTCGGTTGTTGTAATTCTTAAATTGGAATCCGGCGAAATGTTCTTTACTGTTACTTATAATATGTCAACATATGCTTTTTCTATAGAAATAGGTTGGGACCGAGCACTTGGAAAGTATCGGACGGAAATACATGCTGCTAAGAATGACGGCGAGTTTATTTATCTTTGCGGTTTTCTTAATAAACATAGGCCATTTTCCATTTTTAACAATTTCAATCATTTTCCTGTTAATTATATTAATTGAATCTTGCTTGACTGCTTGACAATCCATATCACTAATGAACTTAAACATTTTATTTACATACTTATCTCTATTAACCACTTGGGGACGAGCGATACGTATACGTGACGCATAAGATGCTCAGAATCCTCGATTATTCCCACCAGCTATTTTTTATCGTAAACTTTGCCTCATTAAATCTTAGCATTTCTGAGATTCAATTAGCTGAAAATTTCTGTTTTGAAAAACCGGTGGTAAAAGATTAAAAATTCTGTAATGGACGCTCGTCGGGAAGGGGTTAAAGATCACTAATTTCTTGGACTTGTTAATCTGGGCGATAATAATTATTCTTCGTTCTTGTTTTAAAGTTTTTAGAATGTTAAATTATTTTTTACCAAATTTCGCTAATATTTTTAAACAAACTTTTTCATATCTTGAAACATTAGATTTCGCATTTCTTCTTTATGGTCACTTGTAGTAGTTTGAATTATACTCTCCATCTTTGTTTCAATTATATTTTCCATCTTTGTTTCAATTTCCATTTTATTATATTCTCCACCAAATTCATGTTTGTCCTTATACCGAATTTAAAGAATTTTATATCAGATATGTAGATTGTAATTTAAGCTACTACTCGTGATCATGCAGGAGGTATAAAAAGTATAATGTTTCAAGAAGTGAAAAAGCTTGCTCACAAACCAGTGAAATGCACTAAGAAAGAATGTAAGGTTCTAATAAGTTTAAAACAGAACCCATAAATAATTATTGTCCAAACTGACAAGTCCAATAACTTAACGGTCCTTAAAAGAGAGAGTTATGCAAATTAAAATCTTAATTGCATTAATGATATGAATTGTGGAGGATCAATAAAATAACATCAACAGAAAAATGAATGAAATCGTTAAAAATGAAGAATAACTCATGTTTAGAAAGTAGATAAATAAACTTTCCGTTATTCCTAAGATTATAGGTAGGTTCCCGCATAGCATGCACAGTCACAGTGACGTCATTGTGACGTCAATGTGGGTCACGTACGTCACGTCACATCTGTGACCAAAATGCCGCCACTTTGTAACGTCACACTGTGACCAAAATGTGAACGTCTTGGAGATCTAAAGAAAACTTAAAATAAACTTTAGAACATCTTATAACATAAAGAAAATTACTTTTTGACAGCTTCAGAAATTTTTGTGACGTTGCAATGACGTCACTGCAAGTCACATAAGTCACGTAAAACCTATGACCAAAATGCCAACACTCTGTGACTTCACGGTGTGATCGGAGAGTGAATTTGGAAAAAAAAACTCATAAAATATAGATTTGAATTATGTCATGTACCTAAATCATTAATAAAAATATTGTCACACACTATTTAAATATATTGAGTATTTCCAAAATAAAATAATAAATAAATATCTGTCTACATATATGAGGCAGATAATTTTTTACAATTTTCATTACCATTTTCATGAAATTTAACAAAATATACTATATAATACACAGGTAAAAATCCTTAAATAGAAATTTAGTTATTTATCGAGTTATAAGCAATTCGTGTCACGTGACGACCAGTTTTTCTCCTGTCTTTCACTGTCACGTCGGATATTCAAATCAAAACGCCGACTTTGACATTCTTTTCTGAAAGATCTTCCGCTTTTAACAAAAAATGGAAAAGGTTTTTCAATAACATAGTTTCTGAACAAAACACGAGCCAATTTCGTGTATTTCCGAGCAAAAATGAATTAAAAACATGTTATAAAGTATATGTCATTTCTATAGCAATTTATCCAAAACTGGCCAGTGCTTAGTAAGATGTCACCTCTATTAAATATATTGCTCTTTTCGATAGAGTGTAAAAAATAAAAAATTTGTACTTAGGAAATTTGATTGCAATTTAAATTTATATCGAAATTACTTTATAAAGCCTATTAAATCAATTATTATTTAAAATTTATCTTTAGTTGTGACGTCTAAAGCAAATGCAATGGATTAAAAAATATATAAAAATGTAAATTTTCACAGCTTATTTCTAAGAATACAAAACTCTCTCATATAAAAAAAGAATATTATAGCATCATTAGAAGTTCATTTTTCAGCCATATAAATTATAAAGGTTTTGAAATGTCTTTATTTAAATTATTTTCTTCCTATATCATTTGCGGTAAAGTTGGAAACATCTGCTAGCTGTTATTTTGTTGTGTTTAAACAATACTGTGCTCACATATTGAAGGCAGACGATTTTTTCTCATTCGAAGTTAGGATAGGATTAGCGTGTGTTTTGTAGATTTATACTGTGTAAGTAAATTAACGTTTTAAAGTGAACAATCTCCATTTTAAAGTAAACCATCCATTTTAACATCTCCCTGTGTCTAGCCGGGTGCGTTCATAAGGCCTGGGTGATATTTGATTTCTCAGATCTATGAACACACCTCTCAAATGGAATAATTTGAAAATTATTGTAGTGGATGTACAGTCTAATTTTTCAATGAAAGGGAAGCAGATAAGGAGCATTCAACAGTAACACCTTTACCTATAGATCAGCAGGTAACTTTTAATGTCTTCGCAGTTTTGTTAATAGTGCATGTTTAGTACTAGTACATTTAATATTGCATTATTTAAAAGTTAAGATGTTTAAATTTTCTTTTAAAAAATCACTTGTATTAAATTTTATCTTTAATGTTTTAAATTTTTTTAAATAGACTATTTGAAAAAAGCTTAAAGTATTTACTAACAATATGTATTCTAAATGTAAAGTGTTATGTAAAAGGAGGAATTTATTTACTGTTTTGCGTTTCTTAGTTCAATTTTCATAGTTATTCATTATAATTAAAAACATTGCAATTTTTAAAACTATTAATATTTGATTTGCAATTTAATAATTTTGTTGCTAGTGTAGGTTTCCAGAAATAATTTTCCGGTATATTTGAAAAAAAAATGTGACATTTTAATGCATTGAATAATTTATTTGTCGAGATATGTCAATGTTAGATGCACAAAAATAATAAATATTGATGAAACAATAAAATAACTGTTTAGTTAAGATAATTTTTCCAGCTGTGTTATCGAATGTTTTTACTGTAAAAATTGATATTTAAGTTCTGCATTTAGTATTCTATCAAAAACTATAAATAAAATAATTTGTAAAGAAAAAAAAAAATATATATTTTTTTTTTGCATTTATGATCTTAAGTTCTATATTTCATTTACAACGAAAACTGTTTTACTGCTTGATACAATGTTTATTATTTAATAATATCGCACAATAGGTATATCTATTATTTAAATTGATTCCTAATATAAATTTTTCAGAATGCTTATTTGAAAATGTATACTTATATTTTCTTTAAAGTTGTTCTCAAATCCAAAATAGCTAATTTCTGGCATATTTCTGAATTCATTTTTATTCGGAAATACATGAAATTGGCAGGTGTTCTTATTCAGAAAAGGGTAGATGTGCCAGTAATGGACCGCCTTCCAGTAATGGGACACCCTCAATGTTTTTGGTTTATAAAAAAAATAACCAATAAAAATTCAGCTTTTTTTATTTCATTAATATGCTATCTTTAAATTCTAGTTTTAAATGCAATCATAATATCAATTATCTATTACTTTTTGTGAGGTGTCCATTACTGGAGTTTAGCGTGTTTTGATTTATTTCTGTTACTTACAATTAAATTTAGATTCACATTGGGAAATGTGACTATGAGCATGGTTAAATATTGTTGGTAGAGTAATATAATATTAAAAAATGTTGAATATAACAATTATAACTATTAATTAAAAAATAATTGTTAAAGAAATTCCTTAAGGGTGTCCATTACTGGCACATTTACCCTATATATAATCGAATGGCGTTATCCATTTTTTGGTAACGGCAGATGATGTTTCAGAAAACACTATCAAAGTCGGTGTTTTGAACCAAATTTCCGACGCGCAGCGTCAGAAAAGGGTAAAACGTGACCGACATTGATCTTAAGTATTACATTTATGTAAAAATGGAAAACGCTATTCATTCCAAATAGCTTTAATAATCAGGCATGCAAGTGCCATGCGTTTAAAAGTTTGTTCATAAATGTGTCAGAAAGTTTCGTGTTAACCGGTTTCTCAATCAGATGCAAAGTTTTAATTTGAATACGAGTTGCATCAATAAAAATGATTGCCGATCCAATCCTTATCGTCGATCTTATCCGTATTTGATGAAATCTTGTTATCCGAATCTATGCGAAATCATTTATCAGGTTCGGTCGGGTTGTGGGCTGACAGATTTTTTGTTGTTGTTGTTGTTGGGTTAGGGTAAGAATACGGGTTGAATCAAAATATATAGTTTCAGTCAACCATCATTCATGTTCAAGTTGACATTCAATCATGTTCAAGAAGTATATAACCGGATTCGTGTATGACTCTAGATCCGAGCTGACATCAGAAATTTTATCGTAACACAATTTCTGATAAAATCTGGTTACTCGGTCGTATGCAAGATTCTATTCCAAACAAGACTTACAGTAAAAACATTATACCCGACTCGGGTCAGATCGGGTTCACGAAAATCCGATCACACGACAACTAATCGAAATCTATTCTGTAGCCAAACAAATCCAAAAAGATCGATCCGAAGTTTCTGGATTGGATTCGGGTAAAATCTGGTCACCCGACCCGGTGCAGTGTCGTCACAAACTTGAACCATAAAAAAATTTGATCCGAACAATCCGTATAGGATTCGGGTAAAATCTGGTCACCCTATCCGATGCAGATTCGTCACATTTTTTCACATTTAAGTCGCACGGTGACTTCACAAAGTAGTCACATTGTGAGGTCACAGAAAGCCTTGAAAACGGCCATAACGACCTCGCATTTACGTCACAATGACTTCACATCGACGTCACTTGACGTCACGACGACGGTCACAAAGTCACAGTGTGACTTCACAGTGACGTCGCCGTGACGTCACCATGCCTTACGGGTTATAAGAAGATAAAATAAACAAGCCTTTACGTCCTAAACTTTTCAAGTGCTCAGGACTGACTGATTTTTAAGAAAAAGCATATATTACGTAATTCTAATCGAACAGCCAAATTAACGTATGATTTCATTCAGAAAATAAAATGTATACAATTAATAGATAATTATATAATAGCACTCATGATAGTGTTTCGTCGTTTCTCTGAATTGATACGCAAGAACTTTGTAATGTTAATAATGATGATATTGGCCATGTACAAAAATTCGACTATGATACAAAATTATTGTTAAAAAGGGGATTAACTCTTATTATTTTCAGTAATTGTTTTAACTTCCTTTAAAAATATTACAAATATAATCATAGAGTCCCAATGGGATGTCTTATTTTAGGCGTAATAGCAAAGCATTCCTTCGCTCAAAGTTAATTTTTTTATACATTCTATTTAACACACACACATACACACGGCTCAGGTATGGGGAAGATTTTTGTAATACTTGGCAATACAATTGTGAATTACTTATCCTTTTTGAAAATCATTTGAATGCATTAGACAATGCAATTGTGTTTTCAGTGGAAATTAAGCATAATAAAGCATTCCGATTCATTAATGTAAAGTTAACCAGAAGCAATAAATCTATTTATAGATCTGTTTTCCCAAATCTCGGTGCAAATCAATTTACAATTCCGAATAAGACAAATGCTCCATTTATATATAAAATTTCGGCCTTTAAATATTTCGTAATATTTCTTCATGGTGTGTACAGAAAATAACTTGAATAAAGAGCTCTATAATATACGTGAGATAGCTTCAAATAATTGTTTTAAAGATCAATACATGACTAAATGTGATATTAAAAAAAATTCAATTTCAAAATTAAATATGTTGTGTAGAGACCTTGAAAATGTTAAAATTTGTCAATATTTCTATAATCGGGTTTTTACCATGATTCAATACGTTCCTCAAACTTATATAATTACTATTCTCTGTTACTAATATTGATACTCTCTTTGTGTTATTCTCAAACATTTGAAAAATCCGTTATGACGTCAGATTAATTTTCTTTTTAATTTTCTAATGACGAGGTATTAATCTGCTTTCTGTACATACACATACTCATACTCCTTGTATTATAGAGAAATGTTTGAAAATTTACGTTTTATTACCAATATGACGTCATATTAATCTTTTATTTTTTCAATTTGCGAAACTTTTTATTTCATTTTCATTTTTCACGTGGAAATCTTTCAGTAGAAAATTAATTAATGTAGAAATAATTTTATTGTGGATTTTTAATTGTTGGCAACTGCTATAATGATAAATGTTCAAATTTAATAGGAAAAAGCTGTTAGATTTTTGGTTTTTTATCTCTATATATTAAAATAATACGATTTTTTCAGATATTAATATTTTGAGCATCGTAGCAATTATTCAGCTATAACTACACAAATTTCCATGCCTGTAAGTTATATAGTTTCTGTGAATGGCTCTGTGACAAACAGACAACGGAGCGGGAGTAATAGGGTTTCGTGAGATGAACGAAATCTTAAAAAGTAATTCAATATATTTTACTATCCATCTATTATAAGAGAAACTATCAACATCGTTACACATCAAGACACAATATGTAATGAATCAACTTCTTTCAATTTGTCAAACGTTTGGTTGGAATTATTTCAAGAATATGACTGCAGAAATAAATTTTAAAGAGGAAATATTAACAAGAACGTTCTACAGATGGCGCTTCAGGACAATGTATAATAAGCCATGCAACAGTAAGATATTCTCAGTTCGTCTTGAGAAAAGTTCCGCTGGTGCCGAAGCATGTTGACAGATTGAAGAACTTTTTTAACATATAGTTTATGGTGTTATAAAACTCCTTTTTAAATCATATTTGTAAACAAGTTGGTTATTTGTTACGGCCGATTATCTGCGTTAGGGATATAGGCCGGCGGGGGGAGTGCCCCCCGTGGGGAATCTTTCTCAGGGATTTTGACCCGTATCTACGCAAGGTTCGAAGAAAACAACGCAAAACTCCGAAAGGCTAGGTCGACGAGCGCGACAGGCGTTTGAACCGAGCACCTCCCGTCTACCAGCTTTGACAACAGAACATCTCAGCCACTTTTGGAGCTTGTAAATAGATTTTAGCAATGGACAATGGAATGCGTTTTTAGGATTATAAATTTTTTTGCAAAGACGAAATAAATTATACATATAAATTAAAAAACTTAATTAAGCCATACTTTTAAATCGACCTAAATATTTACCGTACGATATCATCCTTAAGCTTCTAAACTAATAATTTTGAGATATTCTGTATAGTATATATATATATATATATATATATATATATAATTATTACGAATGCAATTCTAGAAACTTTTCATCAAAATTCAAAAATATACAGAATATCTCAAAATTATTAGCTTAGCAGCTTAAGGGGTGATATTGAACGGTAAAATAATGTAATATACAGGGGGTTTGTATCTGAATCTTGGGTCACAATCCAGTTTTTTTGTCTTAATCGATCTCATTCTAATACAGGGTTTCTCATCCGAATCAAGCGGAAACTTCATTTTCCTTCATATTATTTACAATAGTGAAAATATTGCAACGAGTTTTTAAACAGAAAAGCTTACTTTGTATGAAATACGATAGCATCATGTGAAATACTACGAATGCAGTGTAATTCAATAAGAGAAATCGTATGTACTGAGCTATATTTGAAATAAGAGATAGTCAATCTGAGTTATTTGGACCATTTGAATGGTAGCCACTTCTAATATTTCTCGTAATGTTATCGCACTTCTCAGGAAGAAAAGTAAGTTTGTTCCAAATATCGTTACAATATCTTCAATAAAGTTATGATGAAAAATCCGGGTTTGGCATGGAGCGAAATACACTGTATTTTTGATTAGATAAGATAATTGGATTGCGAGCCTGGTTTTCATTCAAAAAATGTTTGTCTAGATGTGTATTATATCACTCCAACAAGTTTGTATTAATAATTTTGTAACATCTTGTATATGCTATATATTTTATGCTAAATATTTACTTCATTTTATTTTCTTTAAAGAAATATGTCTTAAAATTATTTCTTGGCTTAAAAATATTGCATTGTAGAAAATGAAAATAACACTCGTTATATTTTATTTCATTGTTTTACTCATCTTGATATTTAGAATATTTAAAGAAAGCTGCTTTTCCTATTTTCAGAAACTTTTTGTAATAAAAGGCGAATAGTACTTTATTATCATCAGTAAATGTCCACTTAAGTTTTTAAATTTGAGTCAATTACTTAATTGCAGAAACAAATCTTTCATTTAATCAATGAACTGAACTTCTATTTATAGTCTTTTCAATGGATGTTTAAAAAGCCATTTTGAAAACAAGAATTTTGTAATCATTGTTTTATTAACATTAATGTCTGTTTAAATCTTATACAATGACTTTTATTAAAAGTAGTATTAAAAAATTTTAACAGTGGTATGACGTCATACATTCTTTTAAATTTCTTATTCGATAAGCTTCTTCACAATCTCATTATATATACTCTTTAAAATAATTTATTTAAATATTAAAGATAGTATAAAATGTACGAGGGTTATTTTAAAAGTAAGCACAGTTTTGAAATTCCAGCGTGGCGGCGCTGCGGTCGGCATTCTGCGCACTGTTTATTTATATCTGTTGGCAAGCCACCGGCGCTCTCATGGAAACATTCAACCGTGTTAACGTTTGTTTTTGAGTATTTAAAATAGCTTCGCCGATTGACAATCCTGCCGCTTATGAAATACGATCGATGATTCATTTTCTTAGTGCTAAAGACATGAAAGCGGTTAAAATTCATCGTCAGATTAGTAAAGTTTACGGACATCACATTATGACCGGTGGAATTGTACGGTTTTGAGTTAGAGCTTTTATATTATGCCGCACGAATGTTCATGATGAGGAACAAAGTGGGCGAGCTTCAGTCATTACTGAAGATTTTGTGCAGAAAGTTGACGAACGAGTGAAACAGGACAGACGCTTTAGGATTTCGTCATTATTTGATCAATTGTGATGTTGCAGTGCATGTAAAATAATCGGCAGACTTCTATGAAGAGGGGATTCAAAAACTGGTTGTACGATACGGTAAGTGCTTTAATATTGGTGGGAATTATGTAGAAAAATACATTGAAGAACAAGCTTCCATATAAAAATAAAATTGGTAAGAAAATTATACTTGTTTCTTTTTTATTTCAGAACGGTACTTACTTTAAAAATACCCCTGGTATAATGAAACATCTGATAATAGCAATTGAGAAAGTCGTTATGTGTATTTCTTACTTGTACAACAATCAATGCTTTTTATGGCTGCCAGGAAAAGTAATTATGGGCGAAAAAAAATCCAATTAACTCGCACAACTGCCCAGTCATTTATTTAATTGCATATGAAAAGCTATCCCTTAATCATTGATTTATGATTGCTGTTAATAATATTCTTGACAAGAGATTTAAAAAAACTCGTTAGTCTCCATTTAAACATTAATGATCATGAATAAATTACTTTATGAATTTTTTTTAAAGCCGTATGATATATTTTCTTTTCTGAGACTACGAATCCTCATTTTCATTAAAACAAATACTTTTGTTATGGGTGATATATTTTGTACAAAAGAAAATAATTATAGACATAGTTAAAAAACTGTCGTAAAATATATATTCTGGAAAACATGTGTTTTTTTGCATAAAATTGAAAAATAATCACATCTTCAAAAACAGAGCGAATTATTTCAAATTGAAAAAAGTGAATGCCAAAACATACAGTCGGAGCCTGTTAATACGCGATCCCTTTTTGTACACGGATTTTTTCAGGTCTCTTGAACATCGCCATTAGACTAATGTAAAATTAACACGTTTAATACGCGAACGGTTCTTACACAATCCGGCTAAATACGCTATTGACCTTCGGTCCTTGAAGGCCAAAATATCTCATTTAAGATGGGATTTTATAGAGTAAGATGTAAATTCTTTTCTCTTCTCCAGTCCTGCCAATTTAGCGCCTATTGTTCAATAAAAACCGCTATTTCCGATTACTTATCCTCGCCTTATTTAATGACAAATTACTACAGGCTAATATTACTAATCAGAAATAGTGGTAGTAATTTGAATAAAAAAAATCAATAAAAAATAATTTAATCCCTGTAAATTAGCAACATCGCAACTCTTCGATCCCGCGTCCTAACATTGATTGTCTTCTGCTTCGTGTATGTTTTTCTGAAGGATAAGGAAATAGGTCAATTTTCGTCATTTTATTCTTCTTTCTTTGCGCGGTATATGGTTTCGATTTTTGTTCACTCTCGTACAATGTAGGAAATAAAGTGTCCTTATTACTGTATGCTTTTAAACGCATTTAAAAAGCAGGCTCTTTCGTTTTCAGTTCTATTTCTTCATTATTTTCTGTTGATGACAACTTGCTCCTGATTTATTAATGGCCGGTGAGTTACGTGCACCACGAGTTTTGTGAATTCAGTTAAATAATAATACAGTTAAATTGTAATCTAAATCTGCATAAGATACAATTTTCGGCCATAAACATATAAATGAAAATTCTTAAGTTCATTTAAACAGTTAGATGCGTAAATAAATTTAGTTTATACAATATTATGCAAATCAAGTTTAATATGCTATCCCGCTTAACCCATATTTAGCCTAGCGTTGCATTAAATAAAGCAAAACCATAGCTCAAACCAAAGCCATTAAATAATAAGCCCAGTCAGATAGTGTTAAATTTGTTAGCGGGGACACTAGCGCCATTCCTCTGCTGCGGAAGGAGGACAAAACACAAGTGCGTCGCAGAGAAACGATACGATTTATTTATATCGATATTTTATACGATTTTTATCGTTTGTATCGATTTTTTGTTTTTGCACTTCCTTTAAAAGCTTGCTAATTATTGGGATATTTTACATTAAAGCTAAAATTATAATGAAAATAAAAAGAAAATTGGAATTTTAAATATTTTTTTTGTACACATTTTAACAAAAAACTGATAGTTTAACAAGAATATTTTATAACAATATTTCATGATGTTAAATGTTTGAGATTTTTTAGCAATTTAATAATAATTTAAAATCTAGTAATTGAAATATTTACTCAATAAGAATGAAGATTATTTAAAGATTTTATGCATACAGGATAACTAGAATAGAAAAAAAAAACTGAACATTTTTATATTTTATTGGATTTTTAAGAACTATGCAATTAAAAATTTTACAATTTATCAGAAAATTTTTCATAAAATAAATAAAATATAAAACGAAAAGAATAAATAAAATTTAACATCATGAAATATTTTTGATAAATTATTAGTTTTTTGTTAAAAATATATACAAAGAAATATTTAAAATTCCAATTTTATTTTTATTTTCATAATAGTTTTAGCTTTAATGTAAAAGGCCCCAGTAATTAGCAAGCATTTAAAGGAAGTGCATGTTAAATTGCCCATAACATCTCACAATTTTGTATTCAGCGTATCATTTTTTAACACTGTCCAACCAAGTTGAAAAGGGTTTATGACTTCGGTTTGTCTGTCCATGCTCTAACTCTCATAAATATACTCGAATTGCCCTGAAATTTTTGTCGTTTGCTATAGCATGTTCCCTATTTCAACTTATAGTTTTTTTACAGGGACAGTCAAAAATATTATGTTACATTACAGTCAATGGGAAATAATCATTTCAAGTGCATTTTGATGATGCTACGTCATTTAAAACATGATGAAATTGATATATAATTATGAAGCACATCAAAACAGGCGTTTTGTAGACTATGGTATGCAAAACATTAATTATTCATTTACAGGGTCAAACAAAAGAATTCTGTTACACATTGTTCTATGGGGGAAAATCGTTTGTAGGTTAATATAGTGATATTTCACTATTTCAAACATAATGAAAATTATATGCATTACTGAGGTGCACTTATTAATTTCTCTCATCAAAGTGGTGTGAATTGCATTTATTTACAGGGAGACACAAAGATATCAGTTACAGTACAGGTGTGTTATTTAGAGTCAATGTGTGATATGTGGGTTTCAACTTTGGTTTGCGTTTTAAGTTTAACTAAATTTTTTCATAGTACGTGTGTTTATAAACTCGGTTGTTCATATACACGGCTACACAAGGGAATCCGTAAGTATTACAGATTATGGGAGTGAATTACTTAAGGGTAGTTTTTAATTGTGTTAACCATTTTCCTGCTGAACTATGTTTAGTAGACTAATAAAAGTTTGTAGTATATAAATAAATTCATATACAGAGCTACACAAAGAAAAATATACATTGTCGTTTAGGGTTGGTAATTGCTGCGAGTGAATTTTAAGTTGCTTTTTAGCTTAATTATCGGTGTGTACAAAAGCTTCAGATAATATGCAGGGCTGTGCAAAAGATTTTGAGTGCATTTTCATTGGTTAGTGAAAATTGCTAAATGTGAATATTCTAACTGAACTAAATTTTATCATGCTATATATCACCATCTATTGATCATATACAGGGCTGCACAAAATAATTCGACTACTTTTTTGACACTGGAATGTAATTTTGACAACTGTATTTTTCAATATGTTATATGTTTTCTGTAATGTTTACTTACATATTTCCCTTCACCTTATTTAACGGTGAAGTTTCATTACAATTTTCTGGCTGTGTTGGAAAGTGTTTCATAATCACACATAATTTTGTGTTCTTGTTTTTAATACATTGATCTAGTTCTAGTTGCTAAAAATTATATTTACAAAGGAACCTCTTTTGGTGCAGCTCGCACCATACATGGTACTCATGTATGGTGCATCATACTATGGTAATGCATCCATACATCGTACATTTCGTAGCCCTATACATAAAAGTTAGAGAACTGACAAAATTTCTCTGTTAAAGTCATATTTTAAATTTTTTTATACTATATTATTTTTTCTTTATTGGATTTTTAATTGATAATTTCATGCCAAAAGCGAGTCAAATCGCCAAATAGGGTGCTATGAATCCAAACCACTACTGACACAGCAGAAAAGTATGACATTCGTCCAGGGTTGTCTGAAAAAAGCCTACAGTCAATGTCACGCCACCAAAAATGCAATTATAATGTTGAAATTTTTCAAAATGAAATTCGTAGGTTTTTAAAGAGTTTTTTAAACTTCTTTCAATATTTTATTCTTACTATTAACTAATTTGTATTTTAAAGTATTTAAAAAAATTCTCTGTTAATAGTCCAATAAATGGTCTCGAAAATTGTATTTTCTGAAAGTTATGCTGCTGTAAAATAAAAAAATGATTTTAACACAAAATTTTCAACAATTCTCAAACTTCGTAATATAGGGCTTTAAAATGCCACCCTGTCTCAATGCTAGGTGCGAGCTGCACCAAAAGAGGTTCCCTTGTTAGTAAAAAGCTTATTTAAAGAAATCAATATAATTGACCCTTCTCTCTTAAAAAACTACGAATTTTCATTAAATAAATATTTTATGTAAAAACAGATCATCATGAAATTTTGTAAAAAAAATTTCTTGTACTTTTTGGTTCAAATATCCACAGAAACTTTAGAAAAGAAAAAGAAAACTTATGATTTTAATAATTTAGTAAACTGCAGCTAAGATTCTACTTTAAAAAATAATAAGACTTCAAACTTTTAATGTAACTATTGGGTTGCTCGGAAAGTTGGTTCGTACCGGAAAATTCTATTATTAGACATTAAATCAGATAGCTAATGTCTAATAATTGACGGGCAGAATTTTCTGGTACAAATTCTTAAGCAGAAGGAACTTTCTGAATAACCCAATATATGTATTTAATGACTAATTAGCAGATAATTAACTATCAACATTTGTATAGATTTCTCTGTGGCATATGTTAAATTTAATCGAATCATTGCCTCTAGTATGTGAATTATATACTATATCAGAGATGAATTCAGCGGTTGGGGCAGGGTACACATACACCAGATGATTTGCAATTTTATGCTTTTATTTTTATATTATGTTAAAATTGTTATCATAAGGCATTATAAGTAAGCTGTAATTCAAAACACAGGTACAATGACAAAGATTGTGCACTTAAAAAAAAATGAAAAAGTTTCCCGTTGGAAATGGAATTATAGTTACCCTTATCGATAAGAAAACTTTTCCGAACCTACAAGGAATAAAATCTGGAAAAATAGAAAGTTGTTTCTTTCTGTCAAGAAACTTTTCCTTTTTGATTCAGAAACTTATCTTTAAATACAGAATAAATTCCTGTAGATTAATGAAATCTCTCCTTATGTATAAACAAAAGCTTCCCAAACCAATAAGTAAACTCATCTTTAATAATAGAATCAATTCCTATAAATCTGTATAACTTTCAATTCACACAAAAAAGTTTTGAAAGAATAGACATAAAACATTCCTTTTTAAAAAAGAAACATTTCTGAATTATTCATTCGGGAATCTTGAAAAAGGTAAAAATACCTCTGTAAAATAGTAACTTTCTTTTCTTTATGGAAATATATATATATTTTTTAATCAGAAAAAAATCCCGTATCATAAAGACTTTTTCCTTATAAGGAGTAAGAACAATGACAGATGAAAATACTCACCTCTGGGACACTATTTTTGTTTCCTTTTATCTAACTTCAATATTATTAAGAATCTTTTGTGCATGCCTATTCACACAATCAGAATTACAGATAAATGGGTAATAAGAATAATTCAAGTATGTTAAGATTATAAAATAGATTACTTTGGTATGTTTTGTATTACAATGGTCCAATTTAACGTATTTTCATCTTTAAATTTTATTTATTTGTTACAAGTACACTTTTTTATGTTCATAATATACATAACATACTTCTTGTTTATTTGTAATCTGCGTGTATACGTATCCTTAATACATTCAGTCAAGATAAAAACAAAAGCAAAATTGTCCAAAACAAACCATTTCGCCTGCTAAAATGTTCCCGCACCCTTAAAAGCACATTTTTTTTTTTTTTTTTTTTTTTTTTTTTTTTGTGAAAAATGTAAATTGTTATATAAATGTAAAACAAATCTGGTGAAAACAATTTAGCTTTATCTTTAAATGGTTTTCTTAATTGAAATGAATTGGAAAAATTATCAACATGGAACTGAATAGACATAATTCAAAAACATTGTTTAATACTAACTATTCTCTCGTTTTAGCAGTGATGAATTCAGCAGAAGGCTTGGGATACACACAGTGGAGGATTTGTGGTTTTATGCTTATAAATATAATTTTTTATGTTTAAAGTTATATCATAAGTAAGTTGTCTCTAAAAACACAGATAAAACGACAAAGTTCATGGTTCATACACTTGAGAACGATTTTATGTTTATATTTGTTGTAGAAGTGCAATGTTCACCCCCCCCCCCCTCCCCTTTTGGAGGAGAATTTTTGTTTTAACACTGACCTTCACAGTACCCATAACCAAAAATAATAATAATATTAAATTTAATGCATTTCATTTTGTATGGAGTGTTTTTAAAAAGGTAAAATTCTACATATTTTTTATGTTATACAAGTTAGTTGTTTCTCAAAATACAAATATATCAAATAAAATTCAAGCACTTTTCAAGGATGTTCAAGGGTTGTTTTAGATCAAAGTGTGAAAAAAAGGGAGAAAAAAAATACTTTTCAAAAATTAAAATCAGATTTTTTAATTAAGGATTTTTTAATTAAGGAACTTAGATTTGTACGAGGTTTTAAAAATAATCTGTCTTCATACTTCAGGTATTCTTGTAAAAATCTTACTAAAATAATGTGTACTAATGTATATATATATATATATATATAAATATATTATTATTATAAATCAAGCTGTCTTAATGAAGACAAATTCTGGAACAATGTTATATTTTGAGTTGGCAGAAGTAATTTAGTAACATACAGATCATTTAAAAGTAAACTAAGACAATATTTAGAAAAGAAAAATACTGTATACAATTGTTTAGAAATCAGATAATCTTTAACTTCAAAAACAATTTCCCCAATTTTACTTTACAAATATACATTAAAAAGTACTTTTTATTTCAGATTGTTTTGTATCTTTTCTATTGTTATAACTCAAATAATACAAATAAAATTTATTTTTTTTTGTCAGCTCATATCTAGATGTAAAGTGTTTTGTACACCTGAAAAATTTTTCAATCATTTTGTACTTTTTAGTATTATTATTCATTTGGAGGAAAGAGTTTTCTAAATATATTTGGTATTTTTTATGTTAGCCGGATGTCAATTATATAGAGATGTAATCATTGGCACCCAGCTAACATAAAAATAGCAGTTATTTGTATTCTTTAATTTTTATTTAGTACTTTACTTAATTATTACTATTAAGTAGAAGCATTAATATGTGTCTTTGTGTAGAATATTATAGTGAACATGGTATTTTCAGGTACTTTAATATGTTTTAATAAATTTACAATCAGCAGAAAAAGAAAAAAAATCTTATCTATTTATATTATTAAAAGAATTTTCAAGTTTCTGTTCAATAGAAAACATATAATTTTTTTTTTTTTGATTGATCATTTATAAACATATGTAGACTTCCAGCCTTTATTATCTGTATTTTGTGCTTTCAAACGTTGTGAAACAAACATAGATAAAAGTTGAAAGATATTATAGAATAAACAACAGTAGTATTAATTTATCAAGCATAGTAGAGCAAAAATTTTGGCTTACTTAATCTAAATAACGTGAAGGTCGTTTAAATTTTTCAAGAATAAAATTTCAACATTGATTTACATCAATGATAGATCTTATTTTTAATCAGCTTACCATAGTTTAGATATACACAACATTACATAAATTAAAATTGTTCTAGAATAAATATAATACATAAGAAAAAAATCACCACATTGCTTGACTATTTCAAAGAATTCTTATCAGATCTTTAGATATTACGATATATTTTTTTTTTTCAAGACAATATATTAAAAAAAACTTTTAAATAATAAAGTATAGTTATTTAGTAAGGTACATTTATACCATCGGTAAAAATATCATGCATTAAAAAATAAAGTAATATCACTACAAGAGCAGAAGTGAATTCTCAAATGAAGTTGCTTTTCATGATATTGAATTTTTTACTTAAAGATTTGCGATTAAAGAACATTACTTCTAAATTAGAAGTAAGCTAGGGATTTCCCCTTATTTCTTATTACTGACTTCTCCTATTACTTAACATTTAATCAAAGTAATTAACTGCAAAAGGATAACAATGTTATGTGGTTGATAGACAATAAAGATGATCATTTAAAAGAACAAACACATTTATTAAACATTTAAAGACAAACAATAAATAAAAATGAATGTTTCAAAATTATATTATTTTGTGATACTTTATATTTAATTGAAATAATAAAATACAGCTCACAGATGCAAAATATTTACATCTTGAGATATTAGATTAAGATAGCTGTTTGCAGAGTGTGTGCTTCTGGTGTCAGTAAAGTTCATTACCATGATGATATAGAACGATCACCACAAAGTCTGTAATTATTATACAAACCGATTTCCGACTTACTCTTTTCCTGAATTCCAATAAGCTTTATCCATCGCTGACATCTAAGGGAGACATAAGAATTCAAATTTGAATTAATATAAATTATGAGCATACAATTTGTGGATATTTACAGGTTGAATAGGGGAGATTTACTTGATGAAATTTTATCATCTTCTTAGGAATACTAACGATTTAAAAAGAGAGAATTTTTAAAACGTAAACTGTTGGCATCTGACGCCTACTTTCTGATGGTGAAAATCTTGTTTTAATAATTATATTAGGTAATGAGTAATCACGCTTCTAAATTTCCCCCGTAGACTAACATTAGATTTCATGATCGGGAGTTTCAGTGAAGCAGCCCCTTAATAATGCATGTGTTGTTACTTATACATGCCATATGTACATCGTATACACATGTCATATACGACCTGTACTTAACAAATTTAATAAAATCTAGTAACGAAGAAAACATTTCGCAGGTTAAAATATATATATATATATATATATATATATATATATATATATATATATATATATATATGTAATTTGACAAAACACAAATTTTTATTTTATGAATTGAGAAAAATTTAGAATAACATATAATTAAATTCAGAAAGATAACATAAACTTCCTTTTGTAATATAATCTCTGAAAAAAAAATAATGCTGTAAAGGCCGAATTAACTGGCATGTCCGAGAAAGCAGCTGAGTGCTATAAAATGGTTATCTGATGATTGGGAGGGGGGGGGGGAATTCAACATTGACACCATGTCAAAAAAAATATATATATATAATTTAACAAATTACAATAACCATTAGGAAAATGTTCCGAAAGCTTAAAAAAATGCCTGCCAAGGTTGCAGTTATGATTTCGCCCACATCATCGCAAAGCTTATATAAGCATCCTAGATACGCATATATATAGTATATATATATATATATTCCAAACACTCCTATATATGCCATATACATCATATACACATGTCATATATATACGTCATATATGCATTATATATGACTATAACTTGGCCATATACGTCAAGAAATGTTATATATATATCATATATTATTATAATGCCATACATGCTTTATAATTTGGCGATAAATCTTGGTCGCTTGGCGATTCATCTTTGGAACCCGTGATAACATGAAAGTACCCAAATTTTAATCATATCAGCATAAAAATAATACAGAAATAGGGATCTGTTTCATACTTTAAATGTTTAAAAAACGAGAGAAAAGTATGAGCATGTCAGGAATTGGCACAGACGCGCCATGTTGAATTTTTTTTTCTCGCCAATTTGGCGAAAACTTTGTTTTGGAATATTAGTTACAAATAGTATGCAATAATAGCACGTGATTTTTTATTTCAATATAAAAATAAAATATAATAAAAATAAATAAATGGTAGTTTGATGTAAACAAATATGTTACTGTGATACTTTTCTATTGATAAACATAGTAAAAATAATTTATAGAATAAAAATAAAAATAATTAAACAAAATAATCGGTTTACCATGTGAGGCATAAAATTGCCATTTTGTTGCAATTGCGCCAACATGGTTTGTATATAACATCTGTGCCCAGGAATTTTAACATAGTTGAGCAGAGAAAAGTATTTTTTATGTAAATCGCCTTAATGATAAACTGTTAATATTGATAAAATAAATATTTGCATATTAATAATTAGTAATAATAGCTGTTCACAATATATAGACACAGAACTTCAAAAACAAATTCATTTACATAATATGGGTTATTTAACCAATGTGGAACAGATGCTTTACACTCACGCAAACATATAAACATAAGTTTGGCGACTTTTTGGTTGGCGCGATTTTCAAGACCGCGCCAAACGAATAACTTAATTTTAATACAATGGCTAGGTTGCCATTAAAGGAAAAAATCGCCTAAATTTGGCGACTTTTTTTCCTTTTTTTAACCGATTAATTTTTTTTTTCTGCGTGAGTGTAAAGCATCTTAGCCACCAAGGTTAAATAAACAGTAAAATAAAAAAATTGAATATACAAAATCGTATCTTAATCTCACTTCTCTAGGACCAGATTTTGGATCTTAGCGAGTATCGCCAAAGTTGGAAAGATTTTTTCTCACGTATATTTTGCAGACCACTGCAGCATCTATACCAAATATATATATGTAGGGTAGATGTGCCAGTAATGGACACCTTTAAGGAATTTCGGTACTTTTTGGTTAGCCGGGCGCCAGTGATATATGTACATATATAAATACATATGTATATACACACACATATATATATACATACATATATGTATATATGTGTATGTATATATATATGTATATATATGTGTTTGTGTGTATATATATACTTGTATATATATCACTGGCGCCCGGCTAACCGAAAAGTACCGAAATTTCTTTAAAAATTATTTTTTAATTAATAGTTATAATTGTTATATTCCACATTTTTTAATATTATATTAATCTACCCACAATATTTAACCATGCTCATAGTCACATTTCCCAATGTGAATCGAAATTTAATTGTAAATAACAGAAATAAATCAAAACACTGGAATATTTTTTAACACAAATATAAAAAAAAATGACCTGGCCCGGACATTTTTCGTCCAGTTGGAAATTTACAACTTGTATAAATCAAAACAGCCTAAATTCCAGTAATGGACACCCCACAAAATGATATGATTCTATTTAAAACTAGAATTTAAAGAAAGCATATTAATGAAATAAAAAAGGCTGAATTTTCATTGATTATTTTTTTACAAACCAAAAATGTTGAAGGTGGCCCATTACTGGAAGGCGGTCCATTACTGGCACATCTACCATATATATATATATATATATATATATAAACACAAAAATATCCGATATTTTCAAAATAAACAATGTATTGACGATTATAAATATTTTCAGATATTGCAGTTTAAACTAAAATAAATCAAACCAAGAAAAGATTATTTCAAATGAAAATTTAAATAATGTATATCTAAATTAAACAATTTATCTTTCAGTGGCTATTTCATGTAAATAATATCTCGCATAATTATTGGTTTTACATTTAAATTATCAACTTCAAACTAGGAAAATATATTTCTAGCTCTAAAAAAGGGCACAATTAATAACAGTTGAAAAATTCATTTACACTTATTTGACTGAAAATATCATACACAGTATTTTGAAAATAAATATCAAGTATATGAAAATAGCGAACATCATGATATTTTACACATACATATTGGAATTAGCTATTTATTGGAAACAGCGTAATTTTTAAGTACCGAATCGTTAGAAAACTATTACTTTATTTTCAGCCTTCAAAGGTCGAGCTCTGATATAACAACTGTGTGAATAATATATTTATAAATATTAATTACATTTATAAATCTGCATATCAGAGACAGATTACATCAGCTCCGCAGTTTTATTTTGAAATCATTTTATGAAATATTTATAACATTTAACCAGTTTAATTTATTTCATATTTGTTTTATTAATTAGTAATTATAAAAGTTGTTTAAAGAAGTTTTGAATTCTAAGGGAAAAACCAATTCCATATCGCCATTTCTTCCGTATACAAACTATTTACAAACCGAAAATAAAAACATTTAATTAATTTAATCTTACTTGAGAAAAAATTGATTTATATATGAATTATTTAACCAATGTTAAATAAAGAAACAGTAAAATAAAAATAAAAAATTTGAATATGCAAAATCGAAAATCAAAACATAGAACTTAACTTACCCCGTCATTGTGTTGCCATTCCTTCACGACAAATCTACCATCCGCTCGTTGCAGCACTCCCAACCGCTAGATGGCGCTATTTTCAACTTGCGAAAAGTTTCCCATTTATCTGACTGGGCTTATTATTTAATGGCTTTGGCTCAAACAACTATTGTTATTTGTACACCAGTAATTTTGCAGCAAAATACTTTATTAACGTAATGACAATAATTTCTCGATAAATAACACACCAAATTTCTTTCTAAAATAAGTGGTGTGAAATGCATTTTTTTTTCATTTTTAAGAGGAAAATAATTGTGATCATAAAGGTTTAATACACAACTTTTGCCCAGTCCTTTGAAACGCGTCTAACCGGGTAAGACTATATTTCTAAAATACTTTCTTGGCGGATGTAAGTATTGCATAAGTAGTATATAGGGAGTCCTTTGGGACACTTTTCATACTCCACTAAATGTAAATATTTATCGATTTTTGTAAGATTTTGATCAAAAAATTTGTTTGTTAAAATATCGAGTATTGTGACGATTTCTATCAAAAAGAGTGACTGATTCGTGAAAATATGTACATTTTTGAACACCTTTTAGAATGCTAATATTTTACGACTTTTTATCAAAAAATTTGCCAGTCGCCCATTGTAACGATTATTGTCCGATTAAATAATCATGATTCGCGAAATACTAATATTTACCGATCAAATTTTAGACAGATTAAATAATAATGATCCAGCAAAGGCTAATATATAGCGACTGATCAAAAAGTTTGCCTGACACAATTTTTGAATAGTCTACGAAATGCTAATAAACAACCTTCCTCTGGGCTAATATGAATCATTATATTGAAGTCTGAAATAAAAGTTAAATGATTTTTATCCTATGTTTTAATAGCTAACCAATTCTTTCTTTTTACTTACAATTATCAATCCTATTCTGGTAGTTCGATAAAATTAAAAAAATAGTTTGATGTGTCGAAATGAACACGTCATTGACAGAAAAGAAATTTGTACTTAAAACCGATATATTCAGTAAATATTAATTAGAGAGTTTGAAAATTTCATAGTTCGATAAATGGTGCATCCGATTATTGTAAGATTTAAAACAAATTGCAGGATTAAGGTTTTTCTAATTCATAATCATAATAGCCGTCATTATTTTTTCCTTTAAAATGAAAGATATAACCACCTTTATTCAGTTTTGTTATTGCATTTTCAGAAATTTTTCCATGACTCTTTTTAAGAAAATAATCTTTTTCTACATCATTAACTTCCAATCTCGCAATAGTCGTATTTCCAAATTTAGTTTGAATTTTCTTCAACGAAATCAGTTTGTATTTCCCTGTCTCTAAATCTTTTAACTTATGAGTTACAGGGAACGATCTGAGGCTGTTGAATTCTTCCATTTATTAAGGAACAATTTTTGAAAGACAATTTTTATAGTACAGACATCTGTACATAGAACAACCCGGTCCTAGGATTCGAACGCATCTCGGTACTTCTAATATTTTTATAGGAATTCCCCATTCTTCAAAGGTACTTTTCAGAAAAACTCCTCCCTTAAAAGCAAATGTGCCTCCGTATATCTGATGCAATTGTATGAAATAATCTTTTACATTGTCACTACTAATCCATAAGCCTGTATTATCTGAATATCTTTTAAATCTTAAACCATGGACATCGTTAGTACATCGACGAACTATTCCATGGTCTTGATCACCTAATTCATAGTTAGGTGTAAACACAGAAATCGTTTCACCTATTTCTTGTTTTAAATGAACCCAGCTTATTTCTCTCGCTATAGATTTAAAAGGAAATATAAAACCTTGAACATTTATGATAAGGGTGACATCGTCCATTTATTAGAAAACAATTTTTATAAATTAAAAATTCGGCTTAAAATCCAAAGGGTACAGTATCAAAGTTATCTAAAATTCTTCTTTTATCATAACCAAACATATATCTTTTATTCATTTTATTCACTTTAATATTTCTATCTTTTTGTATCTGAAATTGGTTTATTTCTACATCTATATGGTCAATTTCCCCCGTTATTGTTTTCATTCTCTCATCAAAATTCAGCTTAGTTTCGCTCTCATAACTCATTTTAAATCCTTTTACTTTTCCTCTTACAGAACCATCGTTCAGAATATAACCATAATCTTTACTTGCTCCAGATATCCACGATTTCATATATTTATCTTCTCCTAATTCATCGGTCCATTCGCCTAACATACAGCCCGTTTTTACTTTATTGGAGCCATCATCGATATAAACAATACTATCTGTATCGTAATACATTACTTTATCTCCTAATTTATCAAGCATTTCATATAATCTTATTCTAGCCGAACTGGTTGTAAAAGCCGCTATATAAATATTCGTATTAAAGTTATTCTGGACATATTCATCTTTCATCTTATAATCCATTTGCACACACTCATCATTTAAAAATATGATATTCAAGTCTTTAATGCGGTCGTTCAGTATAATTCTATAAAAGTCTGCCAATTCTGTTACATTCTCTGTTTGTTTCATATTTTTTCTCTGTCCGAACTTTCCCCATAAAGAGTTTAAACAAATTTTAGATATAAATCTCATTCCAGGGTTTTCTTTGATTTCTCCTAACCTTATACCCAATTTCTTTTCTACGCACCTTTTATATTCTTTTTCAGTTTTGAAATTTTCAGACCATTTATCATCTGTTTCTAATTTGATTTTCAAAAACATTTTAACATAATCCTTAAATAATATATTAGATTTTTCTTCAAAATGCCAAACTTCATAGATATTTAAAATCTTATAACCTTTTTCAATAGCCAGTTCAACTTCGGTAGTTGTCCACGTACCAGTAAAACTTCTCTCCTCATCCGTATGATTACATTCATTATTCCGCATATCATAACATTTTTTACATTGTTTCTTTTCGCATTTTATAGGTTTTGAACATAATTTACACAAACTAAATATTAATTTTTCTCCTTTATAAGGTAAAACAGGATGATAGAGTTTTCTTGGTGGAAGTACTTTGCATTGTATCAAACCATACCAATTCTTATCATATTTTTCCGGATTATAAATCTTTACCGGATGACCAACAGGATAGTAATCAAAGTAATTCACAGTTGGATAAAGCGAACAAACATCGATATATCTACCCTTTTCGTTTTCTTTCATTTCGTAGATTAATTTGGTAGGTTCACACCTACCTCCGCTGAATGCGTCTCTAGGATTTAAAGGTTCTACAAAATCTCTTTTCCATTCATTTTTCATATATTTTTTAATTTCTTTGTCACTATCAAAATCACATTCCCACATTTCAATCAATTCAAATCCTTTATCTTTTATTTTTTTATTTATTTTTTGAGTTCTTTCATACAAATCTTTCATACATATCTGATTTTGAAGATTGACAGTGGATTCTGTAAAACAGCGAGGACAACCGTGCCAATGACATCCTTGAAACTGATAAACGGTGTTATTATAAAAACCGTCTACTTTATAAGTTTTATCACCTAGTTTTAGTTTTTTCTCACCCCCGTTTAAAGCATGTTGTATTTTGATATTGTGTTTTTTAGACAGATAGTCTAGCCAAATGATCGATTTCTCACTGAATTGATCCTTTGGAATACACTCCTCATCAATCGCTATTGTATTCAGTTGTGTGAATTTATCTCTGTATATAGCCATACAAACGCCAGCTAAAGTGACATATTTAAAAGGATCAATATTAGCAATGTTTAGAAATAACCTTCGCAATTCTAAACATCCTTTTCTTAAAATATCAACATCAGACCTACAATATTTTATAATTTCTTTTTGAAAATCAAATGTTTCGCTTTTTACGGATTTATACCATTTATCAAAAGTTTTTCTTTGATCGAAAGTCATAGTATCATAACCATAATAGTATTTTTCAGGATATTTCCCTACATAATTTTGATTTTCCTTAGTGTTAAACAAATGAGGAAAATAACCTTTTGCCAATTCTGTTAATCCAAACGTTTTAGGAAATTCTCTTAACGGAATCAGTGTAAAATTAATAGAATCGATAAACCTTATATTATAAGCGTTTGCTTGCATATATATGAGTTTATTTCCTTGATATATTGTAAACACTTTAATTTTATTTTTAAAGCAGTATTTAGCTAGAAATTGAAAATCGAATCCTTTTCCATAATGCGCTAATACTGTATAACCGCAATGTTTCTTTTGAAATAACCATTTACAATATTCATTTTCATTCTGAAATATTTTTTCTTTTCCATTAAAATCATGATTTATCACTAGATTGACTTGGTGATTTCCTGTCTCTTGGTTCGTTTCAACGTCAAAAAACATACATTTTTCTGTAAATCCTGACCTTTTACATTTCTTACACCATTCTTCTCTGTCTTTTATATTTTTAGGACAGATATTTTTACAGGTTCCCCCCTTAGATTCTTTCCCGCGTATATAACATTTATGATCTTCCGAATCCCACTTTCTGCAGTTTTTACATTGTCTTTCTCCACAATTATGATCTTTCGGTTTTCTTTGACTTCTATCGATATTTCTCTTACATTTTAAACATTTCCACAGTGTTTCACAGACTGAGTATTTTTTTCCCTCTTTATTTTTATGATTTTTGAAACAGTTTTTTCCTTTAAAAGATCTAGAACAATCATTACACTGAATATCATCGCCTTCGCAATTACTCTCTTTCATGAAACATCTATTGCATTTTAAAGAACATTTATGTTGATCACTTCTTTTATAACTGACTTTACAATAATCACAATAATTGTTTTTTCCTAAAAACCCTGTAACCGTTGTAATGACATCAAAATGATTTCTATTTTTTAAAATGTAAACACAATTAGAATTAGATTTATAGGCGCCGCTATATATTCTTTCGTTAAAATTTTCTCTGCAAAATATAGTTATTTGAATATTTAAAAAATTTTCGAATTGTTTAACATGCTCTAAATTACACATTTCTAACGGAATATCACACATTTCATGCAATTTTATCGCTAAACTTTTTTGTAATTTTCTACCTTTTTTTATATATGTTACTTCATTATCTGTAAGTTTTTCTAGATTCAATTTTTCGCACAAAAGTTTACGATTTTGAATAGCTAGGGCTGTAACGATTGATCTAGCCAAACAGATATTATCGTCATTTTTAATTTGAAGAATACTTTTTTTATCGACAATATCGTTATCGTTGAGAAATTTCGATGGTTTACCTCCTTTAGGCAAATCAACGACAGTAAAAATAAATTCACAATCTTTAATATCCAACTCTTTGTATTCAATTTTATGCGTTAAAACATCTAAATAGGTTTCATAGGCTTCTTTCGTTGACATCATTTTAGGGTGAAAAGGCTGTGTCAAATCGAGATTGTGTACTATAATATCAACCTTTCCTTCAATTTTTCCAATTGCTCTCCTGAATAAATCTTTTAAGATACTGTAATACTGGCCCGGTGTGAGTTTGTTTATTTGTTTTATTTTATAAACATATCTATAAGTATTAAATTTTTTTACAAATTTTTTGTCTTTCTCAACAATTTCATAATCGGGTCTAAACAGATTTTCCAAATTTGTTTCTAATTTGACTTTTTTTTCTGTCTTTTTGATCAATTTTTCATCTTTATATTTCAATCCGTAATAATCAAAGAGTTTCTTAAGTTTTGGACGGTTTTTCGGTTCATTTATAAATTGTTTCAATTTTTCATATAAATCAGGAAATAATTTTTTAAGGTTTACCACTGTTTTTATCTTTTTTTCTTCGTTATTTTTTGGGTTAAATTCTGCTGTGTTATTGTTAAATTTTAAATCGAAAGAATCTAATATTTTTTTCAATTTATTTCTTTTTTTAGGATTTTCGATAAATTTTTTCTTCATTTTATTTAAATAATCTGTTACATCTATTTTTAATAAATCTACTAAAACATATTTATATTCCCCAGTTTCTTTTATATATCTTATTATCAATCTAATTAATTCATCTTTTTTACAATGTTGGGGTTGGTGTATATTTAACAGTTTTACGACCTGCCTTAATTTTGAAATATGTATTTTTGAAACAGATATCAATCTTAGAGTTTCCTCCATTTATATACAAACATTTTTATAAATACTTTTTGCTACCCATTTTTAATAGCGATCCAATTTCGGTTGCAGCTAATTTTAGGTTAAGCGATTTAAAATGAATGTCGTTAAAATTATGAATTAAATTAAATTGAATAATTTCTGAAAACGACTATTAAAAAATATATTCCATCGTTTACTCAAAAGGACTAATTGCTGTCCATTGAAAGAAATCTAAATTTTTTTCTACAGGTTCGCCATTCAATTTTAAACATTCAAATCGAAATCCGTTTTTATCTATTTCTGTTATTCTAACGAAAAACGGTTCGCCGTATTTACATACAGGCGTTATATGAACATTAGGATGAACATTAAAGGTATGATTCCAATCTACATTTATTCTTTCAGTTGTACAATTACCTGTCAAAATCTTTGTACTTTTTGAATTACCCATTTATTTAGCCGAAAAATCACTGTCATAATCAGGCACTTCTATTTTACGTTCATTCAAAATACGTTCAAATAAATACTCTACATTTAATATAATATTTTCATCTAAAAAATATGTTCAATTTAAAACACAACATTCTGTATAATACTTTCATTCAAAATATGTTCAATTTAAAACACAACATTCTGTATAATACGTTCAAATAAGTACTCAACATTTAATATAATATTTTCATCTAAAAAATATGTTCAATTTAAAACACAGCATTCAATATCTTATTATCTGTTTAAAATAATAAATAAAATATGTTTGAATAAAAACACGACATTCAATATCATAAACTTATTTCGACGTTCGTTTGATATGATAATTGCTTTTTAAATGTCGTTTTTTATGAGCTAGAGTGTATGTTTTACCACATTCGCAATCAATTTTTTTATTTTTCATAGCTAAATGACAACTTTTGCAATTAGCGTAATGTTCTGTTTTGCCGTAACGAAATCGAGTATAAAATTGGTCTAAAGGTTTAGTCATCTGACAATGCTTGCAAATTTTAGACAGCTCCATTTATTAAGAAAAATTTTTAAGAAAGCCATTCCAAATGTCTTCGTTTTTCTTATTAAATTTTACTTTCAAATTATTATCAATATTATAATAATCTAATATTTTCTTTATGAAATATAGGTAATTTATTGACTTTTTATAATACACTAAATCTAAAAATTGAATAAACATTTCTTCAGCTTTATATGGAATATTTAACTTCAATTTCCATTTCAATGCTTTAAAACGACTTATTCGGGATTTGCGTCTTTCGCTTAAAAAACCATCTATATTTTTATATGTAAAATATTCACCATCCGAATCGTACATTATTTCACATTTTTTCATCTGGTCATAAATTTTGAGATATTTTTCGGGTATTTGACATTTGTTTTCTTTGTCAAAAGAATCCATTAAGTTAGAATCATCTATTAAAACGTCTTTAAAAAAGTCACAATTCATTTATTTAAACTTATTTTAATGTAATGCATTTCCCCGTAGGAGTTTTGACATTATAGCTTTTTTATATTTTAATATTTGAAAAAGTCCCGTCTAGACGGGAGTTTTGATGAGTTATTTTAATAACATAATAATATTTGAAAAAGTCCCGTCTAGACGGGAGTTTTTTCATGTTGTTAAAATTACTCATCAAAACTCCCGTCTAGACGGGACTTTTTCAAATATTATTATGTTATTAAAATAACTCATCAAAACTCCCGTCTAGACGGGACTTTTTCAAATATTAAAATATAAAAAAGCTATAATGTCAAAACTCCTACGGGGAAATGCATTACATTAAAATAAGTTTAAATAAATGAATTGTGACTTTTTTAAAGACGTTTTAATAGATGATTCTAACTTAATGGATTCTTTTGACAAAGAAAACAAATGTCAAATACCCGAAAAATATCTCAAAATTTATGACCAGATGAAAAAATGTGAAATAATGTACGATTCGGATGGTGAATATTTTACATATAAAAATATAGATGGTTTTTTAAGCGAAAGACGCAAATCCCGAATAAGTCGTTTTAAAGCATTGAAATGGAAATTGAAGTTAAATATTCCATATAAAGCTGAAGAAATGTTTATTCAATTTTTAGATTTAGTGTATTATAAAAAGTCAATAAATTACCTATATTTCATAAAGAAAATATTAGATTATTATAATATTGATAATAATTTGAAAGTAAAATTTAATAAGAAAAACGAAGACATTTGGAATGGCTTTCTTAAAAATTTTTCTTAATAAATGGAGCTGTCTAAAATTTGCAAGCATTGTCAGATGACTAAACCTTTAGACCAATTTTATACTCGATTTCGTTACGGCAAAACAGAACATTACGCTAATTGCAAAAGTTGTCATTTAGCTATGAAAAATAAAAAAATTGATTGCGAATGTGGTAAAACATACACTCTAGCTCATAAAAAACGACATTTAAAAAGCAATTATCATATCAAACGAACGTCGAAATAAGTTTATGATATTGAATGTCGTGTTTTTATTCAAACATATTTTATTTATTATTTTAAACAGATAATAAGATATTGAATGCTGTGTTTTAAATTGAACATATTTTTTAGATGAAAATATTATATTAAATGTTGAGTACTTATTTGAACGTATTATACAGAATGTTGTGTTTTAAATTGAACATATTTTGAATGAAAGTATTATACAGAATGTTGTGTTTTAAATTGAACATATTTTTTAGATGAAAATATTATATTAAATGTAGAGTATTTATTTGAACGTATTTTGAATGAACGTAAAATAGAAGTGCCTGATTATGACAGTGATTTTTCGGCTAAATAAATGGGTAATTCAAAAAGTACAAAGATTTTGACAGGTAATTGTACAACTGAAAGAATAAATGTAGATTGGAATCATACCTTTAATGTTCATCCTAATGTTCATATAACGCCTGTATGTAAATACGGCGAACCGTTTTTCGTTAGAATAACAGAAATAGATAAAAACGGATTTCGATTTGAATGTTTAAAATTGAATGGCGAACCTGTAGAAAAAAATTTAGATTTCTTTCAATGGACAGCAATTAGTCCTTTTGAGTAAACGATGGAATATATTTTTTAATAGTCGTTTTCAGAAATTATTCAATTTAATTTAATTCATAATTTTAACGACATTCATTTTAAATCGCTTAACCTAAAATTAGCTGCAACCGAAATTGGATCGCTATTAAAAATGGGTAGCAAAAAGTATTTATAAAAATGTTTGTATATAAATGGAGGAAACTCTAAGATTGATATCTGTTTCAAAAATACATATTTCAAAATTAAGGCAGGTCGTAAAACTGTTAAATATACACCAACCCCAACATTGTAAAAAAGATGAATTAATTAGATTGATAATAAGATATATAAAAGAAACTGGGGAATATAAATATGTTTTAGTAGATTTATTAAAAATAGATGTAACAGATTATTTAAATAAAATGAAGAAAAAATTTATCGAAAATCCTAAAAAAAGAAATAAATTGAAAAAAATATTAGATTCTTTCGATTTAAAATTTAACAATAACACAGCAGAATTTAACCCAAAAAATAACGAAGAAAAAAAGATAAAAACAGTGGTAAACCTTAAAAAATTATTTCCTGATTTATATGAAAAATTGAAACAATTTATAAATGAACCGAAAAACCGTCCAAAACTTAAGAAACTCTTTGATTATTACGGATTGAAATATAAAGATGAAAAATTGATCAAAAAGACAGAAAAAAAAGTCAAATTAGAAACAAATTTGGAAAATCTGTTTAGACCCGATTATGAAATTGTTGAGAAAGACAAAAAATTTGTAAAAAAATTTAATACTTATAGATATGTTTATAAAATAAAACAAATAAACAAACTCACACCGGGCCAGTATTACAGTATCTTAAAAGATTTATTCAGGAGAGCAATTGGAAAAATTGAAGGAAAGGTTGATATTATAGTACACAATCTCGATTTGACACAGCCTTTTCACCCTAAAATGATGTCAACGAAAGAAGCCTATGAAACCTATTTAGATGTTTTAACGCATAAAATTGAATACAAAGAGTTGGATATTAAAGATTGTGAATTTATTTTTACTGTCGTTGATTTGCCTAAAGGAGGTAAACCATCGAAATTTCTCAACGATAACGATATTGTCGATAAAAAAAGTATTCTTCAAATTAAAAATGACGATAATATCTGTTTGGCTAGATCAATCGTTACAGCCCTAGCTATTCAAAATCGTAAACTTTTGTGCGAAAAATTGAATCTAGAAAAACTTACAGATAATGAAGTAACATATATAAAAAAAGGTAGAAAATTACAAAAAAGTTTAGCGATAAAATTGCATGAAATGTGTGATATTCCGTTAGAAATGTGTAATTTAGAGCATGTTAAACAATTCGAAAATTTTTTAAATATTCAAATAACTATATTTTGCAGAGAAAATTTTAACGAAAGAATATATAGCGGCGCCTATAAATCTAATTCTAATTGTGTTTACATTTTAAAAAATAGAAATCATTTTGATGTCATTACAACGGTTACAGGGTTTTTAGGAAAAAACAATTATTGTGATTATTGTAAAGTCAGTTATAAAAGAAGTGATCAACATAAATGTTCTTTAAAATGCAATAGATGTTTCATGAAAGAGAGTAATTGCGAAGGCGATGATATTCAGTGTAATGATTGTTCTAGATCTTTTAAAGGAAAAAACTGTTTCAAAAATCATAAAAATAAAGAGGGAAAAAAATACTCAGTCTGTGAAACACTGTGGAAATGTTTAAAATGTAAGAGAAATATCGATAGAAGTCAAAGAAAACCGAAAGATCATAATTGTGGAGAAAGACAATGTAAAAACTGCAGAAAGTGGGATTCGGAAGATCATAAATGTTATATACGCGGGAAAGAATCTAAGGGGGGAACCTGTAAAAATATCTGTCCTAAAAATATAAAAGACAGAGAAGAATGGTGTAAGAAATGTAAAAGGTCAGGATTTACAGAAAAATATATGTTTTTTGACGTTGAAACGAACCAAGAGACAGGAAATCACCAAGTCAATCTAGTGATAAATCATGATTTTAATGGAAAAGAAAAAATATTTCAGAATGAAAATGAATATTGTAAATGGTTATTTCAAAAGAAACATTGCGGTTATACAGTATTAGCGCATTATGGAAAAGGATTCGATTTTCAATTTCTAGCTAAATACTGCTTTAAAAATAAAATTAAAGTGTTTACAATATATCAAGGAAATAAACTCATATATATGCAAGCAAACGCTTATAATATAAGGTTTATCGATTCTATTAATTTTACACTGATTCCGTTAAGAGAATTTCCTAAAACGTTTGGATTAACAGAATTGGCAAAAGGTTATTTTCCTCATTTGTTTAACACTAAGGAAAATCAAAATTATGTAGGGAAATATCCTGAAAAATACTATTATGGTTATGATACTATGACTTTCGATCAAAGAAAAACTTTTGATAAATGGTATAAATCCGTAAAAAGCGAAACATTTGATTTTCAAAAAGAAATTATAAAATATTGTAGGTCTGATGTTGATATTTTAAGAAAAGGATGTTTAGAATTGCGAAGGTTATTTCTAAACATTGCTAATATTGATCCTTTTAAATATGTCACTTTAGCTGGCGTTTGTATGGCTATATACAGAGATAAATTCACACAACTGAATACAATAGCGATTGATGAGGAGTGTATTCCAAAGGATCAATTCAGTGAGAAATCGATCATTTGGCTAGACTATCTGTCTAAAAAACACAATATCAAAATACAACATGCTTTAAACGGGGGTGAGAAAAAACTAAAACTAGGTGATAAAACTTATAAAGTAGACGGTTTTTATAATAACACCGTTTATCAGTTTCAAGGATGTCATTGGCACGGTTGTCCTCGCTGTTTTACAGAATCCACTGTCAATCTTCAAAATCAGATATGTATGAAAGATTTGTATGAAAGAACTCAAAAAATAAATAAAAAAATAAAAGATAAAGGATTTGAATTGATTGAAATGTGGGAATGTGATTTTGATAGTGACAAAGAAATTAAAAAATATATGAAAAATGAATGGAAAAGAGATTTTGTAGAACCTTTAAATCCTAGAGACGCATTCAGCGGAGGTAGGTGTGAACCTACCAAATTAATCTACGAAATGAAAGAAAACGAAAAGGGTAGATATATCGATGTTTGTTCGCTTTATCCAACTGTGAATTACTTTGATTACTATCCTGTTGGTCATCCGGTAAAGATTTATAATCCGGAAAAATATGATAAGAATTGGTATGGTTTGATACAATGCAAAGTACTTCCACCAAGAAAACTCTATCATCCTGTTTTACCTTATAAAGGAGAAAAATTAATATTTAGTTTGTGTAAATTATGTTCAAAACCTATAAAATGCGAAAAGAAACAATGTAAAAAATGTTATGATATGCGGAATAATGAATGTAATCATACGGATGAGGAGAGAAGTTTTACTGGTACGTGGACAACTACCGAAGTTGAACTGGCTATTGAAAAAGGTTATAAGATTTTAAATATCTATGAAGTTTGGCATTTTGAAGAAAAATCTAATATATTATTTAAGGATTATGTTAAAATGTTTTTGAAAATCAAATTAGAAACAGATGATAAATGGTCTGAAAATTTCAAAACTGAAAAAGAATATAAAAGGTGCGTAGAAAAGAAATTGGGTATAAGGTTAGGAGAAATCAAAGAAAACCCTGGAATGAGATTTATATCTAAAATTTGTTTAAACTCTTTATGGGGAAAGTTCGGACAGAGAAAAAATATGAAACAAACAGAGAATGTAACAGAATTGGCAGACTTTTATAGAATTATACTGAACGACCGCATTAAAGACTTGAATATCATATTTTTAAATGATGAGTGTGTGCAAATGGATTATAAGATGAAAGATGAATATGTCCAGAATAACTTTAATACGAATATTTATATAGCGGCTTTTACAACCAGTTCGGCTAGAATAAGATTATATGAAATGCTTGATAAATTAGGAGATAAAGTAATGTATTACGATACAGATAGTATTGTTTATATCGATGATGGCTCCAATAAAGTAAAAACGGGCTGTATGTTAGGCGAATGGACCGATGAATTAGGAGAAGATAAATATATGAAATCGTGGATATCTGGAGCAAGTAAAGATTATGGTTATATTCTGAACGATGGTTCTGTAAGAGGAAAAGTAAAAGGATTTAAAATGAGTTATGAGAGCGAAACTAAGCTGAATTTTGATGAGAGAATGAAAACAATAACGGGGGAAATTGACCATATAGATGTAGAAATAAACCAATTTCAGATACAAAAAGATAGAAATATTAAAGTGAATAAAATGAATAAAAGATATATGTTTGGTTATGATAAAAGAAGAATTTTAGATAACTTTGATACTGTACCCTTTGGATTTTAAGCCGAATTTTTAATTTATAAAAATTGTTTTCTAATAAATGGACGATGTCACCCTTATCATAAATGTTCAAGGTTTTATATTTCCTTTTAAATCTATAGCGAGAGAAATAAGCTGGGTTCATTTAAAACAAGAAATAGGTGAAACGATTTCTGTGTTTACACCTAACTATGAATTAGGTGATCAAGACCATGGAATAGTTCGTCGATGTACTAACGATGTCCATGGTTTAAGATTTAAAAGATATTCAGATAATACAGGCTTATGGATTAGTAGTGACAATGTAAAAGATTATTTCATACAATTGCATCAGATATACGGAGGCACATTTGCTTTTAAGGGAGGAGTTTTTCTGAAAAGTACCTTTGAAGAATGGGGAATTCCTATAAAAATATTAGAAGTACCGAGATGCGTTCGAATCCTAGGACCGGGTTGTTCTATGTACAGATGTCTGTACTATAAAAATTGTCTTTCAAAAATTGTTCCTTAATAAATGGAAGAATTCAACAGCCTCAGATCGTTCCCTGTAACTCATAAGTTAAAAGATTTAGAGACAGGGAAATACAAACTGATTTCGTTGAAGAAAATTCAAACTAAATTTGGAAATACGACTATTGCGAGATTGGAAGTTAATGATGTAGAAAAAGATTATTTTCTTAAAAAGAGTCATGGAAAAATTTCTGAAAATGCAATAACAAAACTGAATAAAGGTGGTTATATCTTTCATTTTAAAGGAAAAAATAATGACGGCTATTATGATTATGAATTAGAAAAACCTTAATCCTGCAATTTGTTTTAAATCTTACAATAATCGGATGCACCATTTATCGAACTATGAAATTTTCAAACTCTCTAATTAATATTTACTGAATATATCGGTTTTAAGTACAAATTTCTTTTCTGTCAATGACGTGTTCATTTCGACACATCAAACTATTTTTTTAATTTTATCGAACTACCAGAATAGGATTGATAATTGTAAGTAAAAAGAAAGAATTGGTTAGCTATTAAAACATAGGATAAAAATCATTTAACTTTTATTTCAGACTTCAATATAATGATTCATATTAGCCCAGAGGAAGGTTGTTTATTAGCATTTCGTAGACTATTCAAAAATTGTGTCAGGCAAACTTTTTGATCAGTCGCTATATATTAGCCTTTGCTGGATCATTATTATTTAATCTGTCTAAAATTTGATCGGTAAATATTAGTATTTCGCGAATCATGATTATTTAATCGGACAATAATCGTTACAATGGGCGACTGGCAAATTTTTTGATAAAAAGTCGTAAAATATTAGCATTCTAAAAGGTGTTCAAAAATGTACATATTTTCACGAATCAGTCACTCTTTTTGATAGAAATCGTCACAATACTCGATATTTTAACAAACAAATTTTTTGATCAAAATCTTACAAAAATCGATAAATATTTACATTTAGTGGAGTATGAAAAGTGTCCCAAAGGACTCCCTATATACTACTTGCATATATATCTTATCTTTCACCACTATTTTAGTGATGACATAGATGACACTAAAATGTTTTAAAATGTCAATTTTTTTTAAATATGCCACAAATGACATTTTGGGATTTCATCAGAGATATTATTGACTTACGGAAAGTCTACGGAGATAGTCTGCACATGACAGTGTATGCACAGCGTGTCATAAAAATGACAACCGAAATTTAAAATTCATATACATTAACTAAAATAAATATAAGGATGACATAAGTGACATATTTATAAAGTAGCTCATGAAATATTTGTACAGTAATTAAATATATATATTTGATCATATAATCGTCAATATATAATATCTACACTGTTTCAGCATAAAAGGAAGCTGAAAGTAACATTAACCCCTTCGCGACGTACGTCCTTTACATAATTTTTAATCTTTTTTCACCGGTTTTTAAAAACAGAAATTTCCGCCTAATTGAATCGCAGAAATGCTATGATTAAATAAGCCAAAGCTTACAATAAAAATTAACTGGTGGGAATAATGAAGGATTTTGAGCATCTTATGCGTATACGTGTCGCTCGTCCCCAACGGGTTAAAACACGTTGTTTTTAGTCTCCATGCTCGAAATGAGGAGAAATCATGTTTTTCATTTTTCTTGGATATGTGAAATTGCAGTATTCGTTAACTCGAAAGAAGTCGCGCATACCCAGATAATGAATGGTTTTTACATTGTCACCAATAAATACAATTAATAATCGTCACCTTATTCAGTCTGAGACAATTTTTACAAATTCTAAGATAATGTAAATTGTAGATTACTTTTCGAAAAATAGTGGTGACAATTGTAAAACCCGTACGCCCCCTGGGGTATGTCATACCCCATGCGACTGTTCCCGTGTTAAAATGTAAAGTTTATTTTTTTACCCCTTTATTTTGATGACACAAGTTTATCACACAAAATGGAATGTTCCAGATTTCCTACAAAGAATTACTTTTGCTCTGAAGAATCCATACTTCTAAACGATACAAATCTCACAACTTGATCAAGAGCAGCAGAAATAAATGAGGAAATGTCTAATATTACTAAAAATATTTCTGTAAAATATATATATATAAATCTGTAAAACAAAATGCTAAAAAAAAAAAAAAATCGAAATTTGTTTCAAAGTCAATCAAAATGTTTAAGGGAAATTTTAATTAAGTTACACCTTTCATTTTAACTAAGTTGAATAAATTCATTCTTTTGTTTTTATTTTCCTATCTTTTCTATATGATTACAAGTTAAGAGAATATTACAGAAACCTCTCACTTATACGCGATGTTCAGTAATTACTTTATCGTACCCCTATTTTAAAACAGTAAAATTCGATTTATAATTTCTAAGATTAAACAAGCAGAAAGTTACTTTAAAAAGAAACTGATGCTGGAAAATAATTACCGTATATCGCGTATAAGTGAGAGGTCGCTGTATTTTAAATGTTTTAATTAAAAGATAAAAGAAAATATTTTGTACTATAGGCGCCGCCGATTCCAGCCTGTCTGTTGAACGGATATATCTCGTTGTTGAATGTTTCACCTGCTGTCCTCTCATGCAACACATAAATTATTGTAGGCGACACTGATTTACACTGTAATTTTTTTTATACAATTACTGTTGTTTTACCGTAAATTGTTGCAGATATTTTACAAGAAATGCTATTTTTCTTTTTATTCAAAAATCAAACGGTCAAAACGTAAAACGGTAAAACAAAACGTAAAACGGTCAAATCCTGTAAATTTACGTCATGAAACAATAAATTTGGAATATTAAAATGTTTTTAATGGCAAAACACGTTTATCTACGCTTTTTTTTTTCACGGGCTTTGCTTGGAATATCTGTTTTATTAATTTTTCTGTAGCAATATTTTATAGTGTATTTGGATACAAATAAAAATCTTTTAACGTATATTGCGGTAGGTTTTTTTTGAAGGTATATTGTTGCACAATTATTGTTTTTTAAATACGAGTAAAGCCAAATAATATTTAAAAATAATTATTAAAAATTTTAATCAATAATTGTTATATACCTCTGAATTTTAATATAATAAATGATATTACGACATTTTTAGGCACCTTTGTGTACTGTGCAGATTTAATATCTTAAATCCAGCTGAATTCGACTGTAAAACAATTATTAAATCACATAAATATGTTGAAATAAAAAATCTCACTCTTGTGAGATCTTTATCTGAGAAGAGGGTTTATCACTTTTGTTAAAACACAGTTGAAACTTTGTACAGATTTAGTTTTACAGTTATCTGAGAGAGAATTGGGGAGATTTATTTAAGATTCCGAATTCATGTCACATAAAAAGTAGATTTAAAACACGGTGCCTAAAGCACTAAACAAGAAAAATATTTTTAAAAGTATACGCATGTGAAATTCATAAAAGAACTAAACCTCGGTAATGATAGCTTAAAACGGAAATTTCCCAATTTGCAAATGCAGACAGAGGCGTAGCGTCAAGGGGGGCACGGATCACTTTACTACCAGTATTTTTATGTACTATATTTGGCCTTATGTAATTCATACCTTTCAAAGATTAAATATGTCTAAATGTAGTATATAATTATACTGGTAGTAAAATGATCGTGCAACCCCCCCCTGACGCTACGCCACTGAATGCAGATATGTGTTCTGAACTTGCGATACGCAAAAGGGAGGCATTTATTATATAAACCTAACAATGAAAAAGAAAAAAATAATTACAACAAATGGGAGTAAAAGTAACTTCTTAAAAACAACATGTGAAAAAAGAAAATAATCAAAACTAATCGTTATCAAAGAATTTTGTCTTCTTTCATCAGGTGCAAAAAAATTTGCTATTAAAATACTTAATCTTAAACATTTCGTCAACTTTTTTTAATAAATATTCTTTAGCCTCTTTCTGTCCTATCCCATTTTTAACTTTGATCACAAAATTATTATTCCTTATATTTTATTTTTATTAATTAACCAATTTATTTATTTAATAGGGTAAGTGTGTCTAATATCGCACCCATATTGAAATTTTTATCTTATTAGGCTTGACGGAACAACAAATTGAAAGTGATTGGTGGTATGGGTTTATAAAGCATTCTAATAAAACATTTTTCGTTTATAATGTTTTCCAATAAAAGGAACAACGCCTTTGTAGCTATTTTCAAAAAGTGTTCCTAATATCACCCCCCCCTACCCCACCCCCCGTGCGATATTAGGAACACAATAAAATTCATGCTTTGTAAAATTTTTGGAAGAAATATGAGTTGTTGTAACGTTACTAACGAAGAACCTTTTTGATCAACCAATAAATTAATTTTCTGTAGGAATATAAGAACTTCATAAAGTTTTGAACCTCGTCCCAAACCCATTTTCTTGGACCGTACTGCCTGAATTCCTTTCGTCATATTTGCTTCTTTCAACAGCTTCCTTTTTTTTTGGTCCTGATCTGAAAAAAAAAAAAAATCAATGATATACAAAATTAATCCCAATATCGTACAGTGCGGTATTTGGAGTAATTAGAAAGTACGATATTAGCAACATATAAACAAAAATGAAATGGCTGCTATTTGACAACTTCAAGGAAATAATAAGTCAATCAAAACAAAAAAAATCAAAATTTGAATCAATAACAAAATTTTTATAATAATTCAAAACTTTTATTACTTACCTTTGTATATTTATAATTTTCTGAAGATAGCGTTAAACATATTTTTAAATTAAAAAACTATAAAAATTTTCACTACTTGAAACAACATTTCCCTATGGCAACAGATATGACACTAGACTAAAATTACTAATGGAGGATCAAGTTCAGACAACGACCACCAAATTGCAGCAGGTATTTCACTTAGAAATCATGTGGTGCGATTTTAGGAAGGGTGCGATATTAGGTAGACTTCCCCTACCATTATACCATTTCATCCCCCCCCACCTTCAATTCCTATATTTTCTCGTGTCAACTTCTGACTGTTTGTTGCAACTGATTTTCTGTTGGCAGTTCGCTCCAACGTGTCCCTCTCTCTCTCATTTTCTCTTTCATTTTCTTTTAATTTCATCCCTGTACACAGAGTGGTAGCACACCTTTTGTGCAAAAAATTATTTATTAAATATTAGTCCAAATATTTCAAGAAAAATTTAATTAATGATCTTTATCCTTTCACTTTAACTAACAAGCAGAAGGCCAAGCTTGATAATCACAGATTTTGATTATTTTTATATATGTTCTAGTATAGAAACCCCTTAGTCTCAGGGTCGACGGATTTTATACAACGCTCCTTACCAGGAAACCACTCCATTAGTGTAATAATGAAAAAAATCTAAATAAGCAGCAATCGAAAGGGTATTATGAAAAGAGTTTTTTGACGCATAAATCATTTGCTCTCGTCTACCCGTTACCCACATATAAAGTCTTAAAATTTTCTAATTTATTGATTTAATAGAATGGAAGGAGGTGGCGTTAAAGTTTTCAACGTAAGAACTTCATCAAATTTCACTCACTTGTTCATTTCCAGTTTAAAACTCCCCAATACTCTGAAATGATTCGCTATGCTTGTTACAAGTCTGTGTTCGTGCAAACTCGGCCACTTGTATGTTGTATTTGAAACGCTCTTGCAATTTTATTTTTCGCAGGAGGTTGATCATTGTAATCATTGCACTAGATTTAAGTTCATGAAATTCTCTTGGTCCCGCGATTTTTTGCGCTTCAATCATTTTTGGGTCAGTGCCATATTTGTCAATATCATTTTTTACGGGATATCTAAATATGTTTTGTATTTCATATTAACATGATTATTAAAATTTCTGAATCAAAACCACGCCTTTTCCCTTAATTAAATAAATAAGTTTGCAAGCTTTATGACTTTATATCTCGATAACGAGGAGACGAGGGCAAATGATCTATGTGTCAAAAAATACGTTTCATAATTCCTTTTCGATTGCTGCTTACTTAGATTTTTTTTTTCATTATTACTCTAAAGCAGGTTTCCTGGTTAGTTATCGAAAATCAGAGGGAATAATTACACAATTTAAATACCGTAAATTCCAGCCTATAATCCGTGGATCAAACAATCATGTTTCGACCCAGAAATTTAATTTTATAAAATACAATATATCAAATCGCTGTAAATATTTTTCTTCGATTATTGAATAAAATTTATGGTTCCGTGTTTCATTTTATAAAACGTAACTTACTAAATCGCTGAAAATGTTTCACAATTATTGAGTACAATTTCTGGGTTAAAACATGAATGTTTGATCCGCGTATTAGACCCCCTATTTCTCGAGAACTAAGGAGCGTTGTTTAAAATACGTTTAACATGTGACTAAAGGACTTCTACCCTACAACATATATAAAAGAATCAAAATCTGTGATTACCAAACTTGCCCCTCTCCGTGTAAGATCAGCTATTTTTTTCGTTCTCTTACCTTTTCTTTACGATTTTAAATAACATTTTAAAGTTTTGAATTTAAATATTTATGAAAAAAATATTTTGCACTCCAGCCCCCCCTCCGTTACTTCTTATCCATCACAGTCATCCAGTTAAGTGAGTTCTGTGCAATCCTTGCATATAACACCTGCATTATTGCCAGTCATACAGATGTATCAATAGCAATAATACAGGTACCAGTACAACATGAGTAGTATTGTTAAAGGTGCATATTTCAGATAGTTTTCTGAGGTGACTTTTTACAGAAATACTGATGCTAAAATGTAAAGATATGAGTTAAATATAAAATATAAAAAGTATATATTTTTTTTAATGTAGTAAAACATAAAAAATCGATCTAGCTTCTAGGACTTTAAATAAGTTTTCCAAAGAAACTTTGCGTAAAATTTCTTTATTTTGATGCACCGTCCATTGAATATTAGGCCTGAGAGCTGACACAAAAATTGATGCAGTTGTAGGCGGAAATTTTTCAGCGTGTGTACGATCTCTTGAAATTTAATACCAATAATTTCTGAAAGTTTTCTCCTCCTTATCAGTCTGAGATTCAATAAGTGAATGAAAACTTATAGAAATTACTGAGGTGTAAAATTAGGGGACCGTACAAAGGTTTTACAAAATCGGCCCACGAGCACCGCCATTTTTGTGTCAGCGCTCAGGCCTAATATTCAGGGGGCGATGTTTAGTGATAGTATTACGTACTCATACAGACGAAAACAGTTCTTTACATTATTATGAATTAATTTAAATGATGGTTAAAAAGATACGTGTAAAATTTTTGTTATTCAAAATAACACTTAAAAAAAATTCCTATGATTAAAACCTTCGAAGGTTATAATTAATGTATATTTCCCTTTGCAAATGGAAGGAAAGTTAATTACTCTTACTATTTTAAAACTTCTTATAATAAAATACAAATTTAAGCTATTATCAGTGAACTCTCGAATAAGCTCCGAAACTTCACAAGAATTTACTTAATTGCTTGTGAAAATCTCTCCTTTTGAAGCAACGAATTAACTTGTTCTTCTTAATCTTTTTTGGAAGACCTTTAAAAAGTAGATTAAAAAAAGAAAGAACAGTTTATTTTTTTCTAACGTTAAGGATTATTCCGATATTACAACGTGGTATTTATTAAACGTAGTTTTAAAAGAATGAATTATCATTTTTGTACAAATTAAGGTTTTGTTTCGGTTGATTTATGTATTTAATGCGAGAAAAGTAATTACTGAACAGGATCAAAACAACTTATATTCATTAAAAATCTTAACTCCGACAAAAAGTAGCCAGGTACTGGATTTCATGCGCAGTAGATTAAATGTTTTTTTATACATTACTGTAATATGAGTACTAAAATTAAATTATACAAGTAGTTGCCACTTTTGTGCAATTTAATACTTTTTGTTTAACACTGATGCATTTTAATCGAGTAAACAAAGTGCTGCTGATAGAATTAAAAGTATTTATGTTGGTGCAAAACTACGATAACTAAATGCATGTTTAGGGGATTTGATTCGTATTATGTTATATAATGATTCTTTATAAAATATAATATAGAATCTATTAAATGTAGTTCTTGGAGTTTTAATTCTGAATTTTATTAAAATTATTATTTTTTAAGGATGATGTGTTTCGTGAGTAATTACTGGCAAATTTAAAATAATTAGACAGTTTAACCTATTAACTTCCAAAACTATGTGGGAGTCTTCGATATTTTTACAGAAATTCGTTTCCCACCAAAAAGTCTGAATTATAATATTTGGTAACTGTGCGAAGGTTTCGTACTAGTTGTGCGAACTTAGAACCAATGGACTGTATAAAAAACCATAGTATTTATTTAGTTAATAAATACAATGAAGAGAAAGACAGCAACGGCGGCTTGTTGCCACCGAGTCCCGGGCACACCTGCGTCACACACAAGGTTACATTAACGGGTTACCAGAAACAAAAAAGAGGGGGGGGGTGTTCCATCGCCAATAGATACGGAACATCCCGCCCGGCGTTGAAATATTACAAGTATTTCAATATATAACAAATGTAACACAGATAATAAAGAAAACAACATGATACAATTATAAGCAATTAAAACCATCACAATAAATATACAATTAAGAATAATAATAATAATAAAAAATATTAAATAGTTACTGAGCATTAATTTCATTATCTATCATGGGCAAAATACTAATTTTAGATACAGATCTTTTAAAAAGCCCTTCGCGGTTCGTACCTCTACTACTCTGACATGTCCGTCAGCACCTGGGTGCTGACGTAGTAATACGGCCTAGAGACCAAGTTCAAATAGGAAGTTGTGATTCCTTTACTAATACCAACATACCTGGCAAAATATTTGGCCCTTTGAATAGCCATTTGTTTCGTTGTTGTAAGTAACTAAAATAATTATTCTGCCAACGCTTCCATATAATTTGCACCATTTTTTGTGTTTTTTGCCATTTGTTTAATAAGTTATCCTTTACCTCAATTAAATTTGGTTCTGGAAGCGCATTAAGCGGTCTTCCTATGAGGAAGTGACCAGGAGTCAATACTTCAAAACTGTCGGCATCTGTCGACAAAGGAGAAAGTGGCCGCGAATTTAATATGCCCTCGATTTGTGCAATTACCGTTAGAAATTCCTCTAACGTTAAATGAGCTGAACCCACTACTCTCTTAAAATTATATTTAAATGCTTTAACTCCCGCTTCCCAAAGGCCACCGAAGTTGGGTGCTCTAGGAGGAGAAAATTTCCAGCAGATGCCCTCTGATGCCAAAAGGTTAGAGATTTCTTCGCTATTCATAAGTTTTCGTAGACGCTTAAGTTCTGCTGAAGCCCCAACAAAATTTGTAGCGTTGTCGCTAAAAATTGTTGAACTTTTCCCACGACGAAAGAAAAATCGCTTTAAAGTAGCAATTATTGCTTCAGATGTTAAGTCTGAAACGAAATCCAAGTGTACAGCCTTAGTGACCATACATACAAAAATAGTTACATAGATTTTTTGGAGGGTACCCTTTCTCTGGCCCTTGTATTTTATTTCAAAGGGTCCACATAGATCTAATCCGACATTAGAAAAGGGAGAGCTAGGTATTACTCTCTCAGGAGGGAGATCCCCCATCAGCTGGTTAGCCATTAAGGGCTTAACTTTGAAGCATTGTACACATTCATGCACAACCTTACGTGCAATGTTTCTGCCGCTAAGTGGCCAATATTTTAGACGTACAGCATTCAAAAGAGCCTGGGGTCCTACATGAAAATCACGAAGATGATAGTATTGAAAAATAAGTTTAGTTAACCTATCCTTTGCTGGCAAAACTATGGGATATTTGCTTTTATAATTTATGTTCACATGTGAGAGTCTCCCACCTACTCTGATTAGTTCATTACAATCTAAAAAAGGATTCAGAAATTTTAACTGACTTGCAGGAGGGACTGAAGAACCCTTTTTCAAGGCATCAATTTCATGTGTAAAATACTTTACCTGAATGTATTTCAATAAGTAAATTTCCGATTTCTGAATCTCGTTGGCAGAAAGAGGACCCTTTAACTTATCGCGCTCCTTACAATTTCTAATAAATCTATAAATAAAGGCTAGATTTCTAATTAATTTCAAAAAATTATTAGTTAAATTAAATAAATCATTCATAAAATTAGAGTCATTAATGTTAAAAAGAGTCATTTTAGCAGGAGGTTTCAGTTCATTCACATATAAATTGTCACACAGAATATCTGGATTGCGAATAGTCTCTAAAGATTGTTTACTAACAGTTGAAAGTTGTGGACCTTGCCACCACAGTTCACTAGCAGCAAGAGCTTTTACGTCAAGTCGAAACCATGTCAGCTGGATTGCTCTCGGAGTGGAATGTAAGACCACTTATAGTTTGATAACTGCTGAATTTGTGACACTCTGTTGCACACAAATGTCTTTAACAAATTTGAAGGAGTTTCAATCCAAGCTAGTGCTATAGTTGAATCAGAGAACAACTGGACGGAGTCGAGAGGTTGTTTTAAGGCCTCAAAGACCTTGTTAGTCAATTTTGTCAGAAGAATACATGCAGCTAATTCCATTTTGTCATTACTTTCGTCGGAATAACACGGGACTTGCTGCAAAGAAGTTGACTAGATAGTTCATTAGTGTTGGAGATAGTTTTAATATATATGACTGCACCGTACGCCTTAGAAGAAGCATCTGCGTAACCGTTCAGCACCACAGATTTAACGTTCACTTTTAAGAAACACCTTGGCACTTTAATTCTCTCTAATTCTGGTAATGTTGCGATGAAGTTTTCCCATTGCTGAGAAACGTGTGGAGGTAGTTTTTCGTTCCAATCCACATTGAGTAGCCACAGTTGTTGCATGAAGATTTTTGCCTTTGCTATCACCGGTCCAAGTAAACCAAGGGGGTCATAGATACGAGCTATTTGTGAAAGGACATCTCTTTTAGTAAAGTTTTGTTTTTCACTTATGTTTACTTTGTAGGTAAATGCATCACTGAAGCGATTCCATAGCATTCCTAAAGTTTTTGTCACAATTTCCTCGGAATTTCTGTCAAGGGGAAATATTTCCTGATCCTTTGACTGTACTCCATTGGAGCACCATTTGTGCAAGCTCATGCCTCCTCTTTGGAGAAGTTGCGTTAATTCTCGCTGAATTAATTGCATCTGGGTTAAATCTGAAGCACCAGACAAGCAATCATCCATGTAGAAATCATTTAATAAAATATTCGAAGCCAATGGGAAGTCCCTTTTTTCATCCAAAGCAAGTTGTTGCAAAGTTTTGGTTGCTAGATATGGGGCGCAGGCGGTCCCGTAGGTAACGGTTGAGAGTTGGAAAACTTTGACAGGCGATGACTTACTGTCCTTCCAGAGAATTCTTAGGAATTTATGCTGTGACGGGTTAATTTCTATCATTCTAAACATTTGTTTGATATCTGCCGTGAATGCGTAAATGTGCTTTCTAAATCTTACTAATATTGAAAAGAGATCTTCCTGAAGCACCCCTCCCTTATATAACATATCATTTAAAGATTTTCCAGTTGTTGATTTTGCACTTGCGTCAAAAACGACGCGCAGTTTGGTAGTTTTGTTTGATGGTCGCAGGATTCCGTGATGAGGTAAATAAAAACCGTCTTCAAAATCACTATTTTCCTCAATTTCATGCATATGCTTCAAATACTTATCTTCATTTAGAAAATCTATGTACAAATTTTTCATTGTTGGATCACGCTCTAAACGTTGCCACAAATAATCTAATCTTTTAGATGCGATTTTTTTAGAATTTCCTAAATTAGTTTCAGAAATTTCTGGTTTGAACGGCATTTCAACTACGCATCTCCCATCCTCCTTTCTGAAATGCGTTTTATCAAAATGTTGATTACAATATGTCAATTCATCACTGCTGCACGGCTTTAAATCATCAACATTCTCTATTTCCCAAAATGAGGTCAAGGTCTTATTGGGTGTTTCTAGATTTTTTGTTAGAAAACAATGGGTTTCATTATGCTTTATATTATTATCATAAACACTACCAGATACCAGATATCCAAAACAAGTTGATTTCAGAATTAAATTATCTTTCAGTTTTATTTGATCAGCATTTAAAAATTCGAAAAACAATTCCGCACCCAGAAGTATATCTATTTTTTGCGGAATGAAGAATTCAGGGTCCGCCAATTTTATGTTTTGTGGAATGCTCAAATTAGAAATGCTTATCTTTCTAGACGGACTGAAATTTGTTATTTTCGGAGTGATCAGACAATCAATATTCCATTGAGAATCCCCGCTTTTATTAGATAAGCAAACTGCAGTTTTCGCCTTTATATTTATTGTTGAATCATTCAAACCCGCAATCGGTATATGAATTATTTCTTTCTTTAATCCCAACAAAGTTGCTGCGTGAAATGAGATAAAATTACTTTCTGACGCAGAGTCCAAAATGCCACGTAACGGTCTTTTAAGCCCATTAGAATCTGTAATATACATTATCGCCGTGTTTATCAAAACGGATTTATTGTTTCCATGAGAAAAAAATGAATGTTTGGGAGTATCGTTTTCAGAATTCTCTCTTTGCGTAAAGGCCGTCGCCGCTGTGTCTGCGACGCTTGATCTGACCTCGTAATGATCAGTTTGTGGCACTGAATATTTATGTAGGGAAGTATGATGAAATTTTGATTTGTAAACAAAGCAAGTATTTTTTGAATCACAAGATGATAATAAATGTGAGGAATTAAGACAGTTAAAACAAAGTTTGTTTTTCTTGACAATATTTATTCTATCTGCTAATTTCATAATCTTATATTCTTCGCAATGGTACAATGGGTGGATTTCAGAGCATAGACTGCACCTTTTATTCTGTGTTTTATCAGATTTCATGAATAAAGATTAGAACGGTCAGAGTTAGAATTGAATTTTGAAGAAGAACTAGCACTGATGCTATTTAAGATTTGACATCTTCGTTCTAAGAATTCGGGAAATTCGTCAAAGTTAGGAACCTCGTTATATTTTAACGTGAGCTCATATTGTTTACGAGTGTCTCGATCAAGTTTGTCTAAAAGTATATTTAATAATATTGCGTTTGAGAATGTATCTCTTTCAAAGTCTAAAACTTTAAGGGCTCTTAAGTTCTTTCTAACACTATCTAATAAATTTCGAAGATCTTTTGCGGATTCATGTTTGATTGGGTACAAGTTGAGAATATTTTTTATATGACAATCTACTATTCTTCTTTTGTTCTCATACCGTTGTTCTAATGCACTAAAGAGAGACGTATAACTATCGTCTGGGGTTTGTATGCTTTTGGGTTCCCCCAATAAAGCACCACGAAGACAGAAAAGCTTTTCATTGTCGTTCAAATCAGAATTTTCAGTAATGAGCGTATTAAAGGCAGTTTTAGAAATGTTCCACTCCTCAATTTTTCCAGTAAAAACCGGTAATGGAATTTTGGGCAGTTTTATAATTGTTTTATAATTGCTAACACTTATATCATTACTTGAAGAAGCGCTAACATTAGATTCACAATAAAATTTCTTAATAGAGGTTTTAAGACTTCTATTGTTCTAATGTCCTCATCCAGTAGAGACAGTTGCTCCTCTGTTTGTTCAAAATCGTCATCTTTCACTATTTTATAATAATCCTCCTTGATAACTTCGAACTTTTCTTGTATTCTAGTTAAACATTCCAAATGAAACTGCCATTCAGCTATTTCCAAAGTATTTTCGTTAATCGCTTTGGATATTTTGGTGAGCTGAGACTTGATGTTACCGCGCTTTCGATTAAGAGTCGTAACTGCTGCGTCCACCATACTGTTGATCTTCTCGTTGAAGATAAAAAAAATCACAAGTTTTTCGTTAACCCCTTGAGGGGCACCTAATTTTAATCCGATTCGAACCAGAAACTTTTAACTAAATTTTACTTTTTTAACTTTAAGGGAAAATGTTGAAAAATTGCTTTTCCTTATTTTGAACTAAATTCTTTTGTAAATTCCGGTGGGAATTCAACGTTACAAGAACACAATTGCTTGCCCCTGAAAGGGTTAAACACTGAAGATGCGCTGATTACCTCCGGGTCGCTTAGGACCAAAAATGTGCGGAGGTTTCGTTCTAGTTGTGCGAACTTAGAACAAATGGACTGTATAAAAAACCATAGTATTTATTTAGTTAATGAATACGATGAAGAACAAGACAGCAACGGCGGCTTGTTGCCATCGAGTCCCGAGCACACCTGCGTCACACACAAGGTTACATTAACGGGTTACCAGAAACAAAAAAGAAGGGGGGAATGTTCCATCGCCAATAGATACGGAACAGTAACTTTAATAGCAATGTATTTGGAATTAAATAAAGTATCTTTAACATATTAAAATAGTGGTGGTTAGGCAGGTTTTTTTTTATCCTATACTTTTATTTTGAACTAGCTGTTACCCGTGACATCGTTCACGCAACATTAAAAGAAGAATAAATACATTAATTAAGCAAAATATTTCACTCCCGATAATTAAAAACGTTAATAATTAACTAACTCTTTATCACATTTCATAGGAAACAATACGGTATTTTTTGTTATACGGACCTTGACATAACTCAGTCTTAAAAAAGTGAAATTTTGTGCCAAATAATCGCTAAAATGAAATTGCAAACAATGCAAAAAGGAGGGCCAAATAATATCATGGAAATAGACGAATTGAGTAGAAACAAATGTCAATTTTACCTGATAAACACTTTTACTTTTAACGCCTTTGTGAAACGTTTTAACAGTCATCCTTCAAAAAAACATTAATTGGAAATAGAATATTTATTTCTTTAAATGCAATTCTGCCTCCTTGGTTTAATGTATAGCTGAAACAAATCTTGTTTCTAAATGACAGTATGTTGACAGGCAGTTTTTGTTCTCCAGATTAAATTGATTCATGAAGTTTGAATATGTGAAAATATGTTTTTTTTTTTCGGATAATTTACTGAAATCAAGATTTTGTTTTCACCATCTATTCAAAGTGAAAATAAATTCTGTTTTTCAGTTTTAATGAGAAAATGGTGTAAAAATATACTGATCTGTTTCATTTCTCTTTTTTTATACACAAATATGGAGTAAATTACTTTCCGTCTTTATAGAAAATTCGTTAAAAAAAAAATCTGTGAGTCTGTGTGACATTCTCGGATCAATGATAGCCGGTATTAAGTAAATCGCGTTGCGTTCGATAGTATGGGAGTAGTTGCGAAATACAAACACACGGCCAGATTTTAATATAATAGATTCGTGTTCATTTTCCTTTTCTTAAAATTATGATGTGATTTTTAGCAGAAAACTCTCATCTGTATATAACTGATACTCATGCTTAATAATCAGTATAGATAAAAAAACATTTAAATTTTTCGTTATAAATATGGCGTGAAACTAACCTACTTTCTATACTTACTAATCCTTGTATTATTAATGTAAGGAATTGATTCACACTTATTTTAAAACAGATTGCAAAATTCCCATTTTATTTCAAATACTAGCATGCTACGCCCAATGCGCTGGGCCATTTTTCTAAATGTACCTTACATCAAACGAAATGGCTTTGTATTTTAAAGGAATATGGATCTTTACCTCGGATGATATCCTAGTCAAAATTTTCAAACGAACCTTGAATCAAACGAACTATATCAATGGATTTGAGCATGTATTTGAAAGCAATAGGGACGTTCACCTGGTTTTTCGTTCAATATTGCTGTAAACGATGCGAACTACATTCCTTTATATTATATCATACATTGGACAAAATTTGGGCCAAAGAAGCAACTCATTTAGTTGATCATTTATAGTAGAGTTTGGTAAGGAAATGAGGCCATTATGAGATTATGGCAACAGGAACTAAAACGTTCTCTAGTAAACATACTACTAAAAAAGAGAGCATTACAATGATTGCATGGATTGTCCATTGAACTTAAATAATGTTCGGGTAATTTATTTTCGTCTGTAAGTTCTTGAATTCCGTTCCTCTTTCTTATCTCTATGTGAGGTTCTGGTAACATAAGTATAATCTCACTCTATGTTACGTTATATTTCGTAATATACGTCCTCTTCTGGCAAGTCTACTACGGTTTTTCATCTTTCGAATCCAGCAGAGTAAATACAGTCAAAAATGTAATAACTTGTTTGCACATAAAGAACAGTGTTTAACTTTCATATTTAAAAAAATGTTGAAACATAAAAAAGTGCATTTTTAAAGCTGAATAGTTTGAATAAAATTAAAATGACGCCATTTTCACTTTCTTTCCATTTTTTAGACCAGTTGCATTTGTGTAACCGTTAACCTGAAAAAAAAAACCCGATGATTAACTCTGGTAGAAGAATAAACCTCTAGTTTGCATCTAATAAAATCTTCCTACTCTTTCATAACCTTGTCGATATCCATAACCTTGTCATAAGTTAGATGTCAAACATTAGAAGTGCTTGAAACGATATGGTTACTAATGTACCAGAGTTAGTTATAAAACAAAATTATTTACGCGTCAAGCTATGGTCCATTAAATAATGTCAAATTACTGTTAAATTAATTATATATCTATCATTAACAAAATACTATACCTTAAATAAAACTGACAATGATAAAGATACTTATGGAAAATGTTTAGTGATAATCTTTTTGGTGAATACTTAAATCAAAGATTTTCTGTGCATTTCTCTAAAGAGCATAATAACACGCAGAAATAAATTCATTTATCACTAGGTTTAGCTGCTAGATCTGTGTGTAAGTGAAAATGTTTTATAATGATCAAAAAGTTACCTAATCAGAATTTTAAGTACTCGTTTTTCTTATCCAGGCTAAAATGGTAAATGGACAAATATTATTTATTCCATTCGTCGCCATTGACATTACAAAGTTTTTCCGTACGTTGGAAGCATTTCTTTTTTGGTCAATCTTTGCTTCATAATGAAAAAACCCCATACATTTAGCAATCGCTAATTTCAAAAGTCGTCTAATCTTCTGTAATCTGAATCGTCATCCAGAGTAACCTTCAAACATAAACGAAACATCCAACAATATATATATAACATAAAAATGCCAACAGGCATTTGAGCGGAATACGGACAGTTAGTCCAATATCTTTTAAAAACCATCCTGGAAGAAGGGAAGATATTCAGAAAAAACTAAAAAGAAATGTCGAATTAAAAAGAGCATCGAAAATTTATTTCAGCTAACAATTTTTATTGCAAAATGTCGCCTTTTGTGATAGTAATAACGCATAATTGCACACATCCTCTTAAGAATATTCTTTAGTTCCTAACTTTTGACGCAGTGAATATTTCTATAAGTGAAATTGGCGATATATTAAAAAAATTAAATAAATAAATAAAAGAATGAACAATATTTACTGATCTGAGTTGAAGGCTTTATAAAAATCATATATTTGGGGAAAACAAACCGGTATGTTTCCGTAGTAAATTATTAAATGTCTAAAATTTAATTATTTTACAATATGTGTTTTGAGTGGCAGACATTCACTAAAATTTAAATATTTGATCCCATATTTATAACAATAACTGCTATTTATATAATTTACATTTGAGAATAAAAATTTACTCCAAAAAGGATCTTGTATACAAGAAAAAATACTATTATTGCTAATACCGCTCAAGCTGATGTCACGCTTAGGCATTTTTGGCTTAAAAGCACAATGTTTGGCAACAAAAGTAAAATTAAAATTGTAAATAAACAAATAACATGTAACTCATAAATACAGTCATTTTTACAATTACATCTGCTAGTTCCTCCTGTAAGTCACGCGATAAGGGAGTTATATAACAAAATTAACAGAAAGAAAAAAAATTGTCACTCATATTTTATTTAACCAATTATCAGATGCATTTTTGTTAACCTGACGCAAACGATACATCGCCAAATATAGACTTATTGCAATCTCATGCATTGCAAATATTTTTAAGCATTACAAACATTCCTTTGCGGTTTAAATTAAATATTTTTGCTTTATAATATTTTCCCTCATTAAAACAGTGTTTTCTTTCTTTTTCATACTTTTTTTTTTTTTTTTTTTTTTTTTTTTTTTTGCGGTGGGTGCAGGGTGAAATTTTAAATAAAATTAATAACAGAATTTTTTTAAATTTTTCTATGGGTTTGCATAATTTTCTGATATAGCCATTTCAATTCTTTCGCCTACGAAAATGGCAGCCAAAAAGTGACCTATGGTAACCTTATCGTCCAAAATAACAGAACTTTAAATCATAATTCTATAATTAATCTACGTAGAACTATATTTTATATACTAAAACCTTCCCTGAAAAATTATCTATCCAACAGTGCAAGTTCCATCAAATTCCATTCAGCAGAACTGGAGTTATAAAGGAATGGAACGAAATTTCCGTTTGTGTTTTTATATATATAGTAGATGTTGGCAACCTCGAGTATACTCGTGGTTGGCGGCGAATGGGTTAACTGCATCTAGCTACGGAAAAGAGTAGCCATTCTCTGGTTTCTACATACAGTAGATAAATTAAAATATCAGACTCCACGAGGAGTGTCCTTTTTCGACTATTTCATTATTATCTCCAATGCATTATTATGTAACACCTAATTATTTCCTTTCTGAGATCATAAACTGGACAACACGTAATAGTGAAGTTGCTGTATGTTTGTGTAAGTTTTTTTCTTCTTTCTTTTTTTTCTTTTTTTTGCTTTTAACGGTAAATAATATACATATTTTTGAATTTTTCTTGTTAACATCTTTGATTTGATATCCTATACTGTCAGTTTCAAAGATAAAAATATATCCCTGTATTTTGACATCAAATACTTATTTATGATATCCCATTGTTCAGAAAAATCCGCTGATAATTCGTTTGTCAAAATGCTTCCAACCACTTAAGGATGTAGATGTAGAGCATAGTTGCGAAGTCTCCTGATATTTAAGTACCAAAAACTCAGACCACAAATATTCGCTTTATTTACTCCCATATTTCTGCGATTCTTAAATAGTAGTATTTAAATGTCAAGAGAATCTATGGTGTCGAGTGTAACGTATTTACATCAAGTGAGTAGTACTAAAAACATTATCATTTTTTGTAAGCTTCATGTAACGCTGGTAAACTTCGATGTAAATCTTATAATTAAAAAAATGAATGAATCATGAATGTTTCATGTAAAACGCAGAAAAAGTTTTAATCTAATTACATGTTTAATTTATTTCAAATAACAGAGTTCGTCTAACAAAATTTTTATAAATTAGTATACATATAAATTTAAAATGTTGTAGCTTCTCCTTTTTTAACAATAATTTTTACATGTCATTCCAATTTTAACCCTTTATATCCTGAATTAATTTTCCAGCTACTTTTTAGATGCTCAGAATCCACGATTATTCTCACCAGTTATTATTATTTTTAAGTTTTCCTTATCTAATCATAGCATTTTTGCGATTCAATTAGGTGAAAATTTCTCATTTGAAAAAACGGTGGTAACAGATTAAAAATTCTGTAAAAGACGCTCGTCGCGAAGTGGTACTTATAAGTACTGTCAGGATAAAAAGGGTTAAATAGCGTGAACTTAAAATAGAATTTAAAAGTAATTTCATATGTATAACAGAAAATGTACTTAAAATTAAGAATTCATGACACATCAAAATTTAACTTAGAACATTCGCATACATATTTTCTGTTAGTTCTATCTTAGACAAGTAAACATCGACATAAAACTTATATTTAATATTATTGATCTGTTTTCTATAAAGCTAAAAAGTAAGCGTTTTAAGTTATTTACAAGTTAAATGAATTTCAAATAAGTCAACGAAAACTTCAAGACGTGATATACATAAAACTGAAATTTATATTCCCAACTTCCCATTTTAAACTTCAAATTTTACACATCATCCCTTTGACAAAATACGATATCAACTTTGAGTAGAATTCTAAAGTAATCTCGAAAATAAGGAACGAGATTTATATCAGATTGTGAATTTAAAGCACAGCAAAAGTTGACTTGATAAACGTGACTTGTAAATACTCTGAAGTAGAAGATAACAAGAAAGAAAAATCCTCCATCCGACATGGAATGTAAAACATTTCCCAACACCAACAGTATATTACTAAGAAAGGATCAGGGTACATAAGCCGTGTTTTTGGCCCTTGAAATAAGAATAAAATTTGATTTTGTTATACTGACTTAATTATTTATCTTTTTAATATTAGAAAGTTTATCCTGTACGATTTCAACAATATTTTTTGCATTTTGTTTGTTTGTATATAACATACACAAGCTCAAAGTTCGTATTATTTGTAGTTTTTAATGAAAAATGCGCAATTTCTCCTAATTTTACCCCAATTTTTAATATTTTTTTAAATATTTTACTATGAGTACTACTTATACTACTTTAAAATATTTTACCCCTTTGCAACATTTTTATTTTCACATATATAGTACATTTTGATGTATTTGTATATTCGGTTTTCGGTTTTTGCTGCGTCACTAGAGAAACTACCGTCTCTCATGATGTAAAGAAGAAAGTGTTGCATGATTGCGCTCATATAACTAATTGAGGTAAAATTAGGAGAAATTGTGTATTTTTCATCAAAAACTACGAATAATACAAACTTTGAGCTTGTGTAAGTCACATAAATCCGAAAACAATGTAAAAAATATTGTTGAAATCGTACAGGATAAACCTTCTAATATTAAAAAGTGAAATAATTTAGTCAGTATAACAAAATTGAGTTTTAGTCTATTTCATAGGCCAAAAACACGGCTTATGGACCCCGATCCTTTTATTTTTTCATATGATGAAATGAGATATCTAAATAAGCAATTTAAAAAGTACATAACTCAATGAAAATTCATTTTCAGTAATTGTTGCCCATATTCGAAATATTTCGTGCATTCCTGTATATGATCTACATAATTTGTAAACAATACGTAATACTCTAAAAATTACATAAAATTGTATATCACAGCGGAAAGAGCACTTCAAACAATTACCGATCATAATCAGTCCCTTAACCAAATTCTCTTGTGCGTCTCTGTACATGAATGATAAAGCCTATACACTCCATAATCTCTAAAAATAAGTTTTATTGATTCTTAATGATTCTTTGAAATTCCATTATGTTTCAAGTGTCATAACATGTTCCTTAGCTATGGACATCATTCCTGGTATTAACATCATTCATTCATGAAGCATAATTTTAACTGCCCAATGTCGCGTTGCAGGTATGTCTCCGGCAGTGAACTACCTATTATGTAAATTAACCCATTAAAGCCTATCGGTACCATTTGGTACCAGGACAGCTGCCCGGCATTTTGTTGTTTGTATACCAGTATATTTTAAGAGAAATATTGTCTTTATCTGCTGACAGAAACTCCGTAATAAAAGGGGACTAAAGTTGCTACTTTAAAAAATTGGTATGAAATGCAATTTTTGAATTTTAAAGATCAAAATAATTCCGGCTTTAATGGGTTAAGATAGTTTAACCTTAGCATGTTATTTCCACCCCGCCTCTCTTTCACGTTTTCTGTTCAGCTCATAACTCAGTCCGGCTGTAATATGTATTCTTTTTTTAAAAAACAAGATTTTAATAAAGCGACCGGGAAGCACATTTATACACCTACAGATCTGGTTCCCAGTCTGAGCAGTTCCTCTTAGGCATTAAAAAATGCACAACAACAGATTTTTCTCCATAGATCATAATGTAAAGGAATTGATTTGTACGTTCCTGTAACTGAACTATAAACGCTACGAATTGTACATTCCGGTAAAAGCAAGCTGTAGTCCACCTCAGTAATGCATATTTATTTCATTATGATTGAAATATCGTAATATCAATAAAATGCGCCGCAAACGATTTTCCCCCAAAGACCATAATAGAATGGAATTCTTTTGTGTGTTCTGGTAAATAAGCTATTAACCCCTTCCCAATGAGCGTCCTCTACAGATTTTTTAATCTTTCTCTACAGATTTTTTTATCTTTCACTACCGGTTTTTCAAAACAGAAATTTCCGCCTATTTGAATCGCCGAAATGCTGTAATTAAATAAGTCAACGCTTACAATAAAAAGTGACTGGTGGGAATAATCGAGAATTCTGAGCATCTTATGAAACAGTATACGTGTCGCTCCTCCCCAAGGGGTTAAATGCTCCCTACTTCATTTTCCATACCGAACATTCTATACTAAAATTCAATAATGTGTGAAAATTTCATGACAGTACGAGTATATTTACGAGAGTTAGAACACGGACGGGCAGACAGACAGACAGACAAACCGAATTCATAAACACTTTTCAACTATGTTCTAAAGTGTTAAAAAAGAAGTATGAGAGTATGGAAGTATGATATCCTCATATGGAATTCTGAAAATAGTCTGACTTTGGTAATGAACAACGGAAACAAAAATTTCCGCGTTTTGATAGATAGGATTTCTTTTATTTTTAGCCATTCAGGCTTAAAAGAGTCATACAGATTGCAAAAAAAAATAAGGATCTATTTCTTGTCTAAAAAATAAATTGAAAATCAATCTAATTATAGAAATAAGGGACGAAAAATAAAAGAAATACAATATTAATATTTCATAGACTACAGCAAAATTTTCACGTACTGGTGTTAAACGCAGATACGTAAAATAACGTCTTATAAACACCATAAAATGCGAAAGCACAGTGTGTTTGAAAAATATGTGTGGTAAGTTTTTACTTCCTTTTTATTATTATTTTCGAAAAATTCTTTGAGATTTCTCCCCTAATTCTATTTTTAAACTTTCCTTTTTTTTACATTTTCACTTGATTCACTACATTAAAATGTATTATTTACCGTAATTTCCGGCGTATAATCCGCAGCTCAAAGAGTCGTTTTTTGACCCAGAAATTTTATTCAATAATTGTAGTTAAATATTTACAGCGATCTTTTAAGTTACATTTTATAAAATAATATTTCTGGGTCGAAAAACGACTCTTTGAGCTGCGGATTATACGCCGGAAATTACGGTATTTATTTATTGTTTTTCATTTTATATTATTTCCTTTATTTCTGTCTTCTGTTCCATTTGACACATGCTTCTTATTATTTTCGTAAAATTCTTTGAGATTCCTTCTCTACTTCTATTTTTGAACTTTCCTTTTTAGACATTTTCACTTGATTCATTACATTAAAATGTAATATTTATTTATTTATTGTTTTTCATTTTATATTCTTTGCTTTATTTCTGTCTTCTGTTCCATTTGACACATGCTTCTTATTATTTTCGTAAAATTCTTTCAGATTCCTTCTCTACTTCTATTTTTGAACTTTCCTTTTTAGACATTTTCACTTGATTCATTACATTAAAATGTATTATTTATTTATTTATTGTTTTTCATTTTATATTCTTTCCTTTATTTCTGTCTTCTGTTCCATTTGACACATGCTTCTCCTTCTTACTCTTTTTATCGTGTTAAGTTGTGATACCAGAAATTCCGAATGGAGACTTTTACTTCATTTAATGACAGATATTTGAGGATTACATAAGGTGAAACTTCTTCTTTTGGAATTTCTGAACGAAAAAGAAGTCTAAACTGACAAACTTGATCGATGCGTTTATTCTTTGTTAATCTGAAGGTCATTACATGATCTATATTAGCTCTTTTCTGTTCAATATATCTATCAAAAATTTTTTGAATATCTGTTATTAAAAAAGAAAAGACAACTACTCGAAATTTCTGATAGATATTTTACATAAAACGATAAATAACGTTATATAACGTAATAATGTAACGATATAACGTTAAATTGACAATATTAATTACGATGTGTCAGCAGTCGAATTTTCGTATTCATTCAGAAACCGGCACATCCCGTCGTAAGGTAGTTAGCCTGCTAAATTCATTTTTTTGACAAAAAAATTTCTACACCTATTTTTAATGCTTACAAAATAAAAGAATATAATTTTAAAGAAACTTGTAATTTAAAAAGTATGAATTTATATGACAGCATTTACATCTCTAGGCATAAAACGATATGATTTTTTTTTAATATTTCTACTGAAACTAAATTCTACTTTTCTAAATTCTACCTTTTATATAATTATAAGATAATTTAATTTTAAAATCAATGTTAGTGCATTTTTAGTTTCTGAAAATTTCTCTAATGATATTAAAAATATTTTTCTAATTGTTTAAAATCAGAAAATGAACGAAATATATGTTGCACACATTGGCAATACATACAAAATCGTAGTTTAAATATCAGCATGCACACTACGTGTTAGCAATAATAATAATGGGACATTAATATTGGTTTTCATTGTTTTTATAATGGTTTTATTTTGGTTACATTTTGACCAATAATTGCATCATATGCACGAAATATTATCTAAACATTAGGCGCTTACAATATATTAATATTGCTTCGATATTTGCAACAAATACTTCATATTTAAAACCAATATTTCTGTAATATTGGCGTTTCATTACAAATGTCTCCAATGTATATACCAATATTGTTGTAACAATAATATTTTATTGGTTATATTTCCCATGCAAAACTACTATTTTATTAAAACTTGTAACGCAGAAATCCCCTTCCAGAAGAAATGGACCCTTCCGGCGAAATGAGCAACGCATCACGTGATCTGGGAAGAGACTTTTGATCAGTTGACGCGTGAGCTTGGTCCAAAGGAGTTCGTTATTCGAAGAGCGGTGATGTAAATAGAAAATTGTTATGAATTGTGTTGATATTATTCTCCGAAAATGTAAAAGTGAAGTCAATCTTATATATATGTGTGTAATGTGCCGTTTTGTGATGTGAATTGAGTCAACATGTAATAAAATATATGCAAATACCAGCAAAGTATGGTTCCTGGTGTTATTAAAGAAATATTCTTTCCGCCCCGAGATTCTAAAGGTATAATTATTCGACTTTATTGATACAAACTGTATTTTATTTGAATTACTTCCGCTAAATGCAATATTTTATTATAATATTGGGTCTTAATGTAACCAAATATTGGTTTGCTACTGGGATTTAATTTAATGCAGTCAAATACAGCATAACTTTGCTGTTAAGTAGTTTTAACATATTATGAGGTCAGTTATCAATATCGAGTTGTAGTAGTTTTTGACGATATCGACCCTCAAGGTACTACTACCACTAATATCCACTACTTCCGAAATCATTTTGTTTTTATGGATATTCATACAAAGTGTTATAATTTAATACGTGATTTATCGCTAGTTCTTAAGTGCTGTTTCATCAGTAAGTTACAATGTTTGTGGTAAATAAAGATAAAGTTAATATTTTTGTTTTATATTTCATTTATATAATGATGTAAATTATAAGATAGCTAATTAGAACTTTCTATTGCTTTAGCCATGCCTTTTTATAGACGTGTTTTGAAAATGGAAGCTGCGGGATGTTTCACCCGATACAATACTCTCGATTGTCATTGAATATATTTTAATAGTTGCTTTTTACTTAAATAAAAATACTAATACTTTTCTTATTCCAGAAATTAATAGCATAATTTATATAAATATATTTTTTAAAATCAGGACTAACATGGTATATATTTTAATTGAAACTGAATGTAACAGTACATGCTATTCAAAATATGCAGTATAATTTCAAACAAATGAATTTTACAATTAGGAACAGTTTATACAAAATACACTAACTTAAATCTTTAATATCTATATTTCATGCACAATTTGCATGTATCACAGCTTGTGCTAAAGATATTGACTTAATTTCATCTTAAAATGCTGTTTGAGTTGTCCTTCTTTATTTAATGTTTCTTGACGTTTTATTCAGAAGCGTCATTCGAAAATCCACATGCTGAAAATGTAAAACGGAGATTTTTCACCACTGCAAATATTTTGATAAAAAATGCTGAGTTACCTAAAAAAATTCTTTTTTTTTTACATCAACAGTTTGATTGCACTAACAGTAAAAAAAGTTAACTTAACCCTTAAATGCCTAGAGTATCAAATTTACAACACTTTTTATTTAATTTTTAATAAATAAATCAGGTTTTTCGCAACCAAAGCCATTAAATAATAAGCCCAGTCAGATAAATAGGAAACTTTTCGCAAGTTGAAAATAGCGCCATCTAGCGGTTGGGAGGGCTGCATTCGGCACCAAGAATATTTTAATAAAATTTTGCTTCTAAAATTAAAGCTTAAAATAAGGAGTTCATATTTTCTAAGAAAGTCGATTGTAAATTCCGGTGTCAGTCAGTAATTTCACATTTTAGGAACAGAATTTGTCTGTGCCGGAAACGGTTAATTGCATAGTGATGTAAATTTCCATCACTTTTTATTTAACTTTTAATAAATAAATCAACTAGTGTGTCGCTAACAAATTTAACACTATCTGACTGGGCTTATTATTTAATGGCTTTGTTCGCAACCACTATACAGGGTCATTCATAATTCCCTCCGGGGATTCGAACGTTATAGTAAAAAAACGAAGACGAATAGGAAAAAAAGAAACATATGAAATTATTCCGAAACTATTCAAGTTTTACTTACATACATTACAGGTGTTCTATGTGTGAACCCTTGGTCACACGGCATACATCCATGCGATAGTCCAGTTCCTGCCATACTCCGTTTCTTTAAATTTCCGGTACCACACATGAATTGTTTTGTCAGTTGGTCCCTGTTTTCGATATTTATTACGAAAGGCCCGTTGAACTGACACCACTGATTCAGATTTAAAGAAACGGAGTATGGCAGGAACTGGACTATCGCATGGATGTATACCGTGTGACCAAGGGTTCACACATAGAACACCTGTAATGTATGTAAGTAAAACTTGAATAGTTTCGGAATAATTTCATATGTTTCTTTTTTTCATATTCGTCTTCGTTTTTTTACTATAACGTTTCGAAACACCGGAGGGAATTATGAATGACCCTGTATTTATATTGAGTAATTAATCTGGTAAAAAAAAGAAATCACATATATAATGCTACTAAATAAATTTTAAAATATATCTTAAAATTTCTGGTGTCTAATCCATAATATACGTGAAAAAAAACACACAATTCTAAAAGAAAGAATCATTCATTGAAAGGTTAACAATTGCACACCAGTAATTTTAAGATATAATTTTAACTTTATTTAGTAGCATATTTAAGCGATATTCACATGATTAATATTTCGATATAAATATAGTGGTTACAAAGAACTTGATATATTTATTAAAAGTTAAATAAAAAACTAAAAAGTGTTGCAAGTTTGATACTCTAGACCAGGTCATGAAATTTCAATTGAAAAGGTACTAGTCAGACTAAAATTTTTGCTCGCCACTATTTTACATTCATTCAGACAGTAACGTCGGCCATCACACCTGCCCAGAAAATGAACTATTTATGACAAACTGAATAGAAATTGACCATTGATAGAAGGAGCTGCTTGTTAAATCTAGAATACTTTGCATTCATGAAAAATATGAATAATTTTTTTAATGTTAACAATTCGGTAGAAAGCGAATAATTTTTACCCTGATTCAAGCAACTGAGCTTAGGTGGCGAAACCTGATTCACTTCGCGCAGGAGTGAAGAGCGATCAGATTCAGAAGAGCTATCACTCCTCGGAAGCGAAAAAACAGCCTTGGCGCTCGCGTAGTGCGAAAGCAGGGGAACGAATGCAGACGGGGGAAGTTCGTACCTCCGTAGGAGAGAAATGGAAGTGGGTGACGCCGCATTTTTTCTTCTTTGGGAGAAAAATGCTGTCACTTGATTTAAAAACACTTCCGCGTGTCGCTAGATTGAGGCACGATATTCTGAGCGTATACAGTTTGATTTGAAACACAAGATTTCAAAAGACGAAACTTACTCGCCAATCTTAAATATGTACTCGGTAATGGCGAGCTGGCGAGCGGAAATTTCGTGCCCTACTCTAGACATTTAAAGGTTAAATTAGACTGCAAATATCCTAACTAAGTATCATATTAGAAAAATATTTTATTAAATCAAAATGAACCAAGCGCGCACAATAAAAGATATTTTAAAAGTTTCGAAATAAAAATTATACATTAACCCTTTTAGAGGTAAAGTTCTTCTGTTGCTAAAATGTTGAAATGATTGAATGGCACCAGGTTTTACGAACAAATTTATTTGAAAATAAGTAAGATCTTTTTTTCATATACATTATAAAAGCAAAAATTTATTCCGAAATTCTGGTGACTCTGTGGCATTTGGGAATTAAAGTTAAGTGGGATATATTATATCCCACCACAAAATTTGCTAATTTATTGATTTAATAGGATGGAAGGAAGAGTCATTACGTTTTCAACGGAGCAACATCATCCAACTCTAGTCACTTGTCCATTTCTAGTTTAGTGCGCTGCAATATTCCGACAAGATTCGCTGCGCTTGGTACAAGTCTGGGTTATTGCAAATGGGGCCACTTCCATTTGAAACGCTCTTGCAATTTTGTTTTTCGCAGGAGGTGGACCATTGTAATCATTGCAATAGAATTAAATTCATGAAATTGTCTTGGTGCCACTATTTTCATTGTTTCAAACATTTTTTGGTTCAGTACAATATTTGTCAATAGCATTTTTTTTCTTGCGGACTTCTTTCATTAGGGTTTATTGGTTCATCTCACGAAACCCTATTACTCCCGCTCAGTTGTCTGTCTGTCCCAGAGCTATTCTCAAAAACTAAGTAACTTACAGAGTTGAAACTTTGTGTATATAGCTGAATACCAGCTATAAAGAGTTAAAAATATTAAAATTTGAAAAATTCGTATTATTTTAATAAATAGAGATAAAAAACAAAATTCTAACAGCCTTTTCCTATTAAATTTGAACATTTTTCGTTATAGCAGATGCCAAAAATTAAAAGTCCACGATGAAATTATTTCTATAATAATTAATTTTCTATCAGACGATTTCCACGTGAAAAATGAAAATGAAATAAAAAGTTTCACCAATTGAAAAAAAGATTATCATGAAATAAAAAATGATTGACGTTATAGTGGTAATAAAACGGAAATTTTCAAATATTTCGCAATAATACAAGGAGTATGAGTATGTGTATGTACACAAAGCAGATTAATATCACGTCATTCGAGAATTAAAATGAAAATCTGACGTCATTAGAGAATTAAAAAGAAAATCTTACGTCATATTGGAAGTTTAACGAATTTATCAGATCTTTGAGATTTGTGCAAAGCGAGTATTATTATGACAAAATATAACAGCCGGCTTCGCCCGCTCTCGGGCTGATTTGAATACACGAAAAAACGAAAAAATAGACCGGTAAATTTTTACTTTATAAAAAACAAAAAACATGAGTTTTTTTTTTTTTTTTTTTTTTTTTTTTTTTTTTGCTAAATTAAATTTATTTGGTTTTATTAAGGAAAGGATAAAGTGTACGGAAAGGAATATTAAACGAAACCCTTTGAGCGATCTTCGATCACATTTACCCAGTTGTTTTTATATTACTATATCTAAATATGTTTTGTATTTTATATTAATCTGATTATTAAAATTTCGGAATGAGAACCACCCCTTTTCTTCCTAAATTAAGCAAATATATTAGCAAATTTTAAGACTTTATATCTCGATAACGAGAAGACGAGTGCAAATGACTTATGTGTTAAAAAACACATTTCACTATGCTTTTTTGATTGTTGTTTACTTAGATTTTTTTCATTATTACACTATGGCGTGTGTAACAGAATTCTGTTACACATGATCCTTTTGCCTTTAATTCATTTAAATTAACCTGTCTTTATTTCAAAAGAACTTGTTTAATTTATCGTTTCCCTGTATATACAAATATCTTACGTAATCTCCTTTAATTTCATAAAAAACATAATGCATATATTTTTGCAGTAATCCGTTAATTCTGATTTATAATCATTATTTCCTTGACAATAAATAATTTCATTTCCGTTATGATGCATTAAAGATTTAAAAAAAAGAGAAATGTAAGTATTTCTTTCATGCCAGATATATTTATCATGATTGAGCGTTATACATAATATACTAAATCTATTAATGTCTTAATTAGATCGTAATTCATCTATAAAGTAATTTAAACTCAGTTAATAATCATTAAGATTTCATGTGTTGACATCTTGAAATAAATAAAAGCAATCATTTCCCTATTACATCACAATTACATTTCAAACTTATGTATTTATAATTAGTTTTTTCCCCAGCTGTCAAATACAATTTTTTAAAATAATCAGTTGGATAATGTAATATACAGTGGAACCCCGATTTTACGTAACCCGTTTCGTACGTTATCCCGCTTCCTACGTTATTTTTCGTCGGACCCAGAAAATTCCTATTCCGATAATGTTAAAAATACCTCGATTCTACGTTATTTACTCTTAGTGTTTCCCGCTTGGTACGTCATTTTAGTCGAAGTTCTTCAGGAAATTTTATCTTTTTTCACTCATGGAAAAATTTTCAAAAGAACAAAAATGCTTTCCACTTGGTCAACTGTTTGATTGTTACCAAAAACAGTTCAAAGTAACGAAGAACTATTATTCGTCTATCAGCGCTTGACCAAACCTGCGTCACGTGATATCGGGGGGGGGGGGGTGATTATTTTTCCGCCGTCCATTCATTTCAACCCGCAGTGGAGACGCTTTCTTTTGCTATCTCTTAGTGATTGCCAGTCAAAAGTAGGATGTCTAAAAGAAAATGTTTCTCTGTAGCCGAAATGGCAGAAATTATCGAAAAATCCAAAGTTTCCAAAGGAACTAAAGGTAAAACTCGTAAAATCGTCCGGTATCGCTTATTCCACGGTACAAACCATCCTAAAACAAAAGAGGTCTCTGTGGAATTAAAATCTGAAAAACTGGGAAATTTGTCAAAGAAAAGAAAAACATTGAAAACCTCTCATTTTGAGGAACTGGAAAATATTTTGTACGAATGGTTTAAAAAAAGCCCGTGCTGCTAAGATTCCAATCAATGGCTCAATTTTGTAGGAAAAGGCTCTAGTAGGATAAATTTCTTCTCGACTTGAAATGCCAAATTTCATGGAATACAACGGTTGGATCGACCGAGTCAAGAAGAGGTATAATTTGTCTTACAAGTTTATTTGTGGTGAGGCAGATGGAGTAAGTACTGTGGTCGTTGAGGAATGGATGGGCAAAAACTTTGCCTTCTCTTGTGTATAATTACTCAAAAAAGACATCTTTAACGCAGATGAGACCAGATAGTTTTTTTAAACTCTTCCCTGATAGAACATACACTGTAAAAGGAGAAAATTGTCACAGTCGGAAGCTATCAAAAGTGCGATTAACAGTTTTGTTATTACAGAACTGAGAAGCTAACACCCTTTGTGATTGGTAAATCCAAGAAACCTCGATGCTTCAAAAACATTAAAAGTTTGCCGACAGATTACAATGCCAACCATAATGCTTGGATGAACCTAAATCTTTTTGAAGATTTTGTAAGAAAATTGAACATAAAAATGAGCTTACAAAAGCGAAAAATAATTTTATTCGTAGACCAGTGCACTCATGTTAATCTTAATTTAAAGAATGTGCGTATAGAATTTTTCCCACCCAACTGTATCAGTTTACTTCAACCATGTGACTTGCGAATAAACAGATTCTCCAAAATGCATTATAGAAAGAAACTGATAAGAAAAGGCCTTTTTTCACGAATCAGTTGAGCTTCAAGATGCTTAGAAAACAAAGCTAAATGTGCTGGAGGCATTTCATTAAATCTCATTGGCGTGGAATGGTGTAGATGAAAAATGCATGTCAAATGCTTTTCTGAAGGGAGAATTTTCAAAATTCAAAATTAACAGTGAAGCTCCGCCGGAAGAGCTCTCTATGGAATACTACACTAAACAGGATTAATTTATACTTGCAGGCATCAATGTTTGTGAGTACACTGATTGCTATAAGAATGCTATCGCTACCACAGACATTCAGACTATTTCCGATTTGATTTCGCAATATGGAAGTGAGGATGATATTGATGAAGATCCAGAAGACATCGTGCCCTCATCGGCAGAGGCCATTGCGAGTTTAAAAATTTGAAAGAAATTTTAACCGGACATGAAAATTAAGAAAAACAAATTGCAAAAACTTGCATGTATTAAAAATAGAGTATATGTGAAATTACACATAAAAAGAAAACGCAATAAAGAACAACAGACTTTTTTAAATACTAATATGGTATTAGTAAGTTTATTTTTGTATAATTTGTTTTCTTGAAGTGTTTTTCTGTATTTGACCCCGATTTTACGTTTTCCCGTTTCGTACGTTTTTTTCTGCTGGCCCCGTGAAAAACGTAAAATCGGGGTTCCACTGTATATGCTTATCGTTTTGAATGTATTTAGCAAGAAAATTTCGGATTTATGTGTTCAAATTTTCTATATTTTCAAATTCCATGCGTTTGTTGCATCATTCCGGAAAACCACAATTTAATTTAATTTCCTTTAGACTATTATGTGTTCTTCCCGTCAATAAATAACATTAATTTTGTATGAAGCCAAAACCTTTGTCTTTTTCAAATGTGATGCCAAATGTTTTGTTATTCGCCAAAATCTTTCGCCAAAGAAATATAAGTGTTTGGCAATGATCTTAAATTAGTCTCCCTCTTCTCGTAATGTCTTTACTGGAATAGGACGCCCTTTGTGGTTCTCATCCTGTATTCAGACACCTTCCCTATGTATTGCACGGCCCTTCAAAATACTTTTAATAATAATAATAAAACAATAGCCTGATCACTAGCCATGGAGTTTTTTTTATTGTTCTTATTAAACCGAACATGGTGTCTTTATCCATTTAACATAAGTTTTTGATCCCATTGATAATTTACATCACCACACCGTGGTTTCCTGGTTAGTGTAGAAAGGTAAAGAGCGGAAAGCATCTGTTATGAATAAAAGTTATAATATGAATGTTTAAAAATAAAACAGATTTTCTTCTTACAGGAAGTTTCGGTAAGCCGTGATTGTTACGGATCGGTGGATATGTTAGCTTTAGTGATAAATTATAATTGTGCATTACATCTATGAGAGATATTAATAAAAGCCACTGGGTTACTATTTATTTGAAAGGTTATATAATGGAAACATAAAGAAAATTAGATAATACAGTCGAATTCATGTATTTTCTTAATTATTCCTTTATTTTCATTTATATTGACTTAAACTTTAGTCTTAAAAGAATTTGTTTTTCAAATATTTTTTTATATAATTAATTATGATGTGTGATGAAGTTGAAATAAATAACAGGTACACACATCAGGGTAAAGAGTAAAGGGCAATAGGTAACAAAATAAAATTAAAATTTCGTTCCGTTTACAACACCCGACTTAAAAGTTATTCTTTGTAAAGTAACTTCCTACAAAATGGATTAATTTTACTAATTTTACTTTCGCTTCGTTAACCGAAAAGGGATTAACGAGTTCTTGAATTTGTAGTCCAAGACTTCACAATGCAAAACTCGATTTTAATATGAAAATCTATAACTGAAATCTCCAGTAAAATAAGTGGTGTAAAATATTTAATTTATTTATTCTTTCTATGAGTTTAATTTTTTATATATTATTTCCTTTTCACAATTTTGCCCATACACACTAACAAGGGGAAGTTCCGCGGTCGGGGAGACAGAATGTGGCAAATGTTTGTCCCTCGATAGAGCATAGTTGATATATAAATATATATATGAAAGCACAAAGGCGCAAATACCAAGGGTGCCTTCAGAAAAATAAGCCTCAAAGTTTAAGTAACAGTTTATAATCGGATAAATTACTTCTTTCGCCAGGCGTTTTTTAACATGGTTGGCAGAGCGCTGAACTCAAGAGCTTCTTTTTTGAGTCGAATCCCAGCACACTCTTGTTTTCCTTGCCGAAAATGTTTACCAATTGTTTTAGAATCGCAATTAAAAAAATATGTATAATCATTGAAATTTACGAAAAATATAAATGAAATATATAATTTGAAGCAAATACGTTCAATTATAACTATGTAATTTTGCATGTTTAAATATTTAATGAAAATCATAAATAAATAAATAAATAAATAAAATTAAAGCAGGAAATTTTTATAGACCAGAAATTTTCCTTGCCATTTAAAATCATTTGCGGTTATTTAACCCTTTGGTGACGAGCGACACGTATACGTGACGCATAAGATGCTCAGAATCTTCGCTTATTCCCACCAGTTACGTTTTATTGTAAGCTTTGCCTTATTTAATAACAGCATTTCTGCAATTCAATTAGGCGAAAATTTCTGTTTTGAAAAATCGGTGGTAAAAGATTAAAAATTCTGTAAAGGACGCTCGTCGCGAAGGGGTTAAATGAGTAATCATCTATTTTTCACAGAGAAATAAATAAAAATACGTAATATAAATTTATAATATTTTTTAATTTTGTTTCGTTATCCAAATATTTTTAAAAATTCATGATTTTTTAATAATTTTCACTTAAATGTTTAATATGATTTTTTTTAATCTCAGATTCTTGGTTTTGTAATTACTGCCTACGTAATAGTTATTTTTAACATTTCAATATATTTTCAGAACTATTTTTTTTAAGTATATAGATACTTATTCTAATTAGAAACACGAGAATCCGATATTTTAAAAAAAATCTAAAGTTTAAAAGCAAGTTGTTTAAAAAAAAAAAAAAAAAAAAAAAAAAAAAAAAAAAAAAAAAGCAATATATTTTTAATTTTATTATGATTACACGGAAATTACAATTTAAAAATTATTAAAGCAGCGTACTATAACTTTGTATTTATGTAACGAATTTTAATTTGTTTCACCGTAAAAAATAATCATTTATTCATGTAAATAATAAGACATAAATTTTTAAACCAGCCTCTTTATTTATTTATTTTGTCTTTATTTTTCTTTAAAAATATAAACATTCAAAATTTCATATTTTAAACTCTATTTATATATTTATAAAAATACAGTATAATATTACAAAAACATATTAAACAAAACTTAAGAATTTTAATTGCTACAAATAATAATTACGTAGACAGTCATTCTAATTACAAAATCAAGACTCTGTGATTTAAAAAACCACATTTTTTTAAAAATCATGAAATTTGTTAAATGTTTGAACAAGGAAACAAAATTAAAATAATATATTGTAGATTTATATCACGTATTTTATTTTATTCCTTTGTGAAAAACTGCAAGTTGTAAATAATTATAAACAATTGAAATTTTAAATGGTCGCAAACATTTCTGGTCTATAAAAATAGAAATTTCCAACTTTTTTGTTCTTTTTTTTTACAACTTTTTATTAAATATTTAAACATAAAAAATTCCATAGTTAAAATTGAACTTATATGCCACAAAATATATATTGCATTTAGATTTTTTGTAAATTTAAATGATTATACATTTTTTTTTTCAATTGTGGTTCGAAAATAATTGATAAAAATTTTCTGCGTAAAAAGTAAGAGTTTGCTGGGATTCGAACTCAAAGAAAAAGTTCATGAATCCAGTGCGTTGCCAACCAACGAAATTAATTTATTCGCTTATAAACTGTTACGTAAACTATGAGGTTTATTTTCTGAAGACCCCCCTGGGTATTGCGCTTTATGGTTTACATATATTTACGTACTAACTATACTTTATCGATACACAAACGTATGTCGCATTCGGTGTCTCCGACATCGGACCCCCCCCCCCCCCCTTGTAAGTGCAAGAAGACTTTGCTTGCACCGTTACTCAACGCTTTGTATACCACTAATTTTTTAATTTTAATCATCCTTTAACTTAATGACATAAACTTTTCGATAAAATGAGGTGAATATTTTAGTTCGGAAAAAGTGGTGCAATTTCACCTTTTTATCTTATTGCATCAAAAATGATAAATAAATAAAATAAAATAAAATAAAATTGTGAAGGAGCTAATTAGAAAAAATATACAGCGAATGTTTTGTTTTAATATATTAAATATTTCTCTATAGTGAAAACTGTTAAATAAAAGTGAATCATTTAATATGAATGAGTCATAAATATTTTCAGAATTTAAATCTTAATTTAAGTTACAGTCTACAGAATAAACTTTTATTTAGAATAATTTGGCTAAAATAGATTTGTTTTTTCAGTTATTTTCTTGGAATTATTTATTGAAATTTTTTATAGAGTGATAAATTTGACATGAGTACAGCGAATGTTTTGTTTTAATATATTAAATATTTCTCTATAGTGAAAACTGTTAAATAAAAGTGAATCATTTAATATGAATGAGTCATAAATATTTTCAGAATTTAAATCTTAATTTAATTTACAGTCTACAGAATAAACTTTTATTTAGAATAATTTGGCTAAAAGAGATTTTTTTTCAGTTATATTCTTGGAATTATTTATTGAACTTTTTATAGAGTGATAAATTTGACATGGGTACTACATTTGTGTCAGAGAAATCTGATAACAGTAGCAACTGCGTTGATATTTTTTTTTGTTAATTATTGCAAATAAAAGGAAAAATAAGAAAATATAATAATGCACAGTAAAAAATAAAATAATTGTCTAAATATATAAATTGGAATACATATTTAATGTATAACAAATGTTATGCTTTAATACAAATTTTTAAAATAAACAAAATACATTAAAATTAAAAAGAAATTAAGTAATAGAAAAAAAAATATGCATAGCACTAAGAATTTCTGCAAGGAACTCCTATAAAGAATGTAACTGATTAGAAGATACAGAATTTTCCTTGAGAAATGTTAAAGTAACATATCTAATTACGCGAATAGTAAGACTTATTTATTTATTCATGGATATACACATGTATTCCGGGTTGTGTGTTTAATCAACTAGATGCGTTTATGAATCATCGTCAAATTAGACATATAGCACATGAAAGAAGTTAACCTTTTCAGAAGCAAGTAATTATGTTTATGTACTTTTTAATTCACACCAGACTTTCAGAAAAAATACTTGACAATCATGAAATGCAATTTTAGAATCTAATTTTTTTAAACCTAAGTTACCGTAATTCCCGGTGTATAACCCGCGGCTAAATAAATTCTGTTACGAACTAGAATTTTTTTTTTTTTTTTTAAACAACAATTGAGTTCCATGCACAAATATGTTATATTTTATTAAAATAATTTTCTGGTCGGAAAAACCGCGGCTTATACGCCGAAAATTACGGTATATAAGTAAAATTTTATTGTAAAATTCTTGTACAAAGCTTGATTAAAATTAAGTGGGATAAAGTACTTTTAACCGTCCTTCAAGGAGTTTAAAAAGAGAGATTACAACCGAGAAACTTCACATGCAAGTCACGGGACTCGAACCCCCCCCCCCCCCCTCATCAAGAAGTTACTCCATCATGATATGCGTCCAGGCATTTTGCTTTTCGAGCCTACGGAGATAGTAATGTAGAAATGAAATGTATTTATTTATGCTGTGTGTCTATTTATTTTTATTAGTTCGCTCAAGGGCTGTCAGTTTGGCCTCTTTTTCTATTCGGAAATCTCGTAAATTCTGACTAGTAAAATGTGTTTTATTTAAGTACTCAGATTTAGTTACTTCATAACGTAAAAGTTATTTTTTTTAAATTTCCGGTATCAATTCAGTATTTCAGAATTCAGAATGACGCCAGGTTGGCAATTCTGGAGTCGAGATTATTATGTTTACATTACGATTGAATTGTACTTCTAAACAAAAATTGTACCACATAATATTACAAATAATGCAAATTCAGTCAATATGTTAAAAGTTGTTAAAATATATTCGAGCTATCCTGGTTCCTTCCTCTCAGCCGTTTTATTTTTCCGTAGCCTGAGGGCATGATTTATCTTCAGCGCTGTGTTATGTCATTCCTAGGCATCTGCTTTTCTCCCTCTCCGCATAAGAGATCATAGTCTAAACCTGGCCTGTCCAACCTTACAGTAAGCCAGGGCGCACCTTAGCTTGTGGCACACAATCAAGGGCACCATTATTCATATAATTCGAAAAATGCAAGAATATTATTTCCCTTTAGCAGTGATAGCGATACCCACATGACTACAGGATACACAGACAAAGTGGTATACATTATTAAAATGGTATGTACAGTGGTAAATCATTGGCGTCCTAAGTGGGAGATGACTCATCTAAAAAAGTCCTTCCGGCCTGTACCGGGAGGAAAAGGTAGCTTTCCTATATCTTCGTTTTAAAATTTTAGCTAATGTTACACGAAACAGCAAGTTAAAATGCCAAAGAAACGTTTACAAAAGATTCGTTAATACTGAATTTGAATAAGAAATTCGCCAAATTATTGAGCAATAGCCAAATTGGCTTCATTTATGAAGACTTATTTTGGTCGCCAAATTTGGCGATATTTCGCCAAATTTTGCCAATTTTGTCACCAATGTCGCCAATTTTCGCGCTAACGGATATGAATATATAGTTTTATGCGTATGATTGGGAAAATTATTACAACAATGAAAGAAAATAATTTGCGAGTAATCGCGTTAATGTGCTGTTTTGTTTCAAAATGTCTGCCACCCTAGAATTTCAAACTGCTCTATCTCAGCCATTTTTTAAGATAGAGGTAAACCAAAAAATGCTTTGGAATCCTTGTTTCAAGGCCTAAAACGTAATTAAAAAATAAATATGAATTTTTAATTTTTTTGTATATTTATTTTAGTTTTAAATTTTTAGTGGCCGCCATCTTGAAACAAAATGGCGGACCAAGCTGGCCAACGAACTCGGTCGAGACATTGGTTAGCTTAATACACACAATTAGTTTCATCAAAATTGATTTATAAATACGAGCGTTATCGTATGACATAGGTCAGATATATATATATATATATATATGGATATATCTATATATATAAATCAACATTTGAACGGAGGGTGGTTTTGGCGTCTGGGGGTCATGATCGGTGAAAATATATCGAAATTTTCCGGAACTGCTTTCCTCCGAACGGCTGCAATAGGATTTGTAAATTTATACTTTTTTGTATTGAAAGCTACCTAAAATTGAACAAAAAAACATATCATATTAAATTTAACGTTGCATTTTTCTGAGGTTTGTGGATGGAAAAGGGGGGGGGGAGGAATTTTAAGGACTTTTGCATGTAAAGGAGGCAAAATTTTTAATAACACCTGTAATAAAAAAAGTATGCAAATATTAATTATTTTAAGGCAAATTAACTTTGGAGAGGGAATTTTGTTTAAAGAAATCTAGGAAAATTAAACATTTGAAGGGGCACCAAGAAAATCTTCAAAGGGCGTCATGGCGCCCGCGGGCGCCGCCGCGTTGGACAGTCCTGGTCTAAACCCTTAGATCAGAGGTGCCAAGTTCCCACTAATCTTCTGTAATATGTGGTTTAATCTAACCCAGTTTAACAACGGTTCAAACCAGAAATATTATTGGATGAATCTTTATTTATTTAATTTCAAATTTCAACATGACTTTATTTAATTTAATTTCGTAAAAAATTTCTGGTGCGAAACGTGTTAAACCTGGGTTAGATTAACCCGCATATTACGGAATATTAATGAGAGCTTGGTACCTCTGCCCTAGCTGCTCCTGCAAAAGTCATTTATATCCAAATAAAGATTTTTTTTTCTTTTTGCATTTGTTGAGAGTGAAAGACTATCATTTACAGCCTACCTGAAAACCTATGAGTGCCTACCTGAAAACCAGATCACTAAATTGGACAAAACTGTTTAAAACTAAGTGGATTAAAGAATGCAATATAACCATAAGCCAAATACTTGACCTGAAATAGCCACCAAAGAACATTGTGTTTCATGAAGACAAATCTAGATCTCTTGCACTTTGGTCACCCGACACAAATTTTTACAATTTGTATGAGTTGTTTTGATCCATACATTGTATTCTCTTGACCGTGCACTTTTCGATTAACATTTATTTAGATAATTTCGAAATAGTGAAAACTTTACTTCCTTGGAAGACTTGAAAAATCATCTGGATCAGTTCTTTATCTAAAAACTTAACATATTCTCTGCGCGAGCGATTATGAAGCTACCAGAGAGATGGAGAATGCGCTGGAGATGGAAAGAGATGGAGAATGCGCTGGAGATGGAAAGAGATGGAGAATGGAACGTGCTATATATATTAAATGAATATTTAAGTATTTAAAATTTTGCTTCAACTTTTGTCAAGATCATTTGAAGGAATTTCGTATCAATCCAATATATCGAGTTTTTTCTAGCAGCAAATAACACATATTCTTAACATACTGCTGACGGGAGAAGTGGATTCACGTCTTTTGGACGTGTATAATTCCACCCACAGGCATTACATGAGCATGTATTTACGATTATGTTACATTTTATATTACACGAGCATGTACTACGAGCATGTATTTTGTGTTACATTGCTTCTCAAAACACATACAAAAAATTTGTTTTTTTTACAATTAAAGTACAAATTATTTGTATATAAATACGTCGATTAGAAACAATACTATTATGATATAGGGTAAGTGCTTCAGTGGTCGGGCACCGCACCAGTAGTTGGCCAGGATGAGATAAAATGTCTTACGAATAGCTTAGTTTTGGTTCTGAATGAAATATTAAAATTTCGCTATACGCAGCCATCTTTCATAAGTCATGAACCGCTAGCAATGAATTGTGGGTATTTTGAATGAATTAGTAATCAGCCATTTTTTTCAAGACAGGGGTCAGATAACTATTTTTCCTATTTTTTTGTTAACTGATGACAGATATTTTAAAAGGTAAGTATTAATTTATTCTTTTTTTCTTTTTTAAATTATAAGACTGTGTTACTTTATATTATAAGACTATATATTAGCTGGAGAAATAAACTAATGTTTTTGAGTACAAAACTTCAACAAATTTGTTAGTCATAATTAATTTTAAGGTGGCCGACCATTGGGTATTATATTTTGCTTACATGATCAGTAGCTGGCCACAAGGATCTGAGTACTCTATAAATATTTTATTTTACTTTTTGAGTTTATTTTTCATAACTTGGTAGATATAGCTTTATCGATAGTTCTATACTAATATTATAAAAAATAAACTGTTTTACATGCTTGTTTGTTTGTTTCTAAGGAAAACTACTGGAACTACAAAAACAATTTTAAAAGTATAGTTAGAAAAATGAGGGTGACAGTCTCTGCTCCGACACATATTATATTTTATGTCAGAGCAACTCACCCAAAGTTGGTGGAAGAACAAAAGTATTTTAAACTTTCCATTTTTGTGATATTGAAGCATCTAGTAAGCTTTAAAAGCTTGGTAGTAGGTTTCTAAAAAATTCAAAATTAAAACCTGTGAAATGACGGAAAAACATTCTAAATTACAATTTGTGTGAAATTGTTAGTAAAATAAATTTGAAATTTAACATGTCTGTTACTTTAAAGACGTAAATTCTCGATCAGGACAGTTAAAAAAAAAAAAAAATGAAAAAAGCGGAGTACCTTCTAAAATCGGTCTAAATTACGATTTACTTGGCATTACTAGGGATAGAAATTTAACATTTGCTATGGCTGTCACTTTTAAGATGTAAACGCTCGTACAAAATAGTTTCATACAAAAAAATGAAATAGACTCTTAGATATTACATTCAAATAAAGACTCATTAAAAAATTATGTAGTAGAATATGAAGAAATATGGTTAGAAGCACCAGAGGTGCTAAGTTCCCACTAATATTCCGTAATATGTGGTTTAATCTAACCCAGTTTAACAACGGTTCAAACCAGAAAAATTATTGGATGAATCTTTATTTATTTCATTTCAAGTTTCAACATGACTTTATTTAATTTAATTTCTTAAAAAATTTTCTGTTGCGAAACGTGTTAAACATGGGTCAGATTAACCCGCATATTACGGAATATTAATGAGAGCTTGGCACCTCTGAAGCACCATATTTGAAATATTTTCTATAATTCATTAAAGTATATTTCCAAAGATTCCGTTACAAAAATTCGTTACTACTATTATTTTTACAAATAAAATTGCTTGCCTTACACGTTTTGGGAACAATAAAGGTACGATCTGGCCCAGCTCCCAAGCATGCGGAAAATAATGTAAGCCTTAGTCCGGCCCGAGTCTACTGTAAAAAAATAAGACTGGTCTCAAACACGATGTAACTGTCCGATGAAGATCTCTACGCTTGAAATGTTAAATCTGTGTATTGATGTTGACAAACTAGCATCGACTCGTAAAGCACACTTATAAACAGTGGCGGCTCGTGAGTGTCTTTTTTGGAGCACTAAATGCGTGCTTGAAACACATACTATTTTCATACCATTATTACTTACCCATCATACGTAGTATAGGGTAAGTCTTGTAATCGTTTTGAAAATCGAAAAAAAATTTGTAACGGATTTACACGTTTCAGACACTGGAGATTCCGAAAAACATATTTTTAGAAAAAAAAATTTGCCGTCCGTCTGTGTGTCTGTGTGTCTGTGTGTGTGTCTGTAAACGCTCTATCTCCCGAACAAATTGAGATAGAGACTTGCAATTTGGTATGTACTTAGTATGTAATAATGGGAAGAAGCCTAATTCATTTCAATAACCTCGATTGACCGGAACATTTTTTTTCGGACTCTCGAAATATTCGTTCTGATGAAAGGTATATAAAAATTTTCGAAATTGTTTATTTTAAGGAGTAAATATAAAAGACAATAAAAAAACATAAATTTTGCATAAAGCATGAAGTCGATCGGATAATGAGTTGCCGAGATATTTGTAATCCTATTTTCCACACTCTTCGATTTTTTATGACCCTGTATTTCATCCAAATTTCACTTCAAATATATATTTTAATTGGAAATTTAACGCTTAATCAGATGCAATAAACCGCTAGTTAATAGGAGTGTTATTTTTGGAGTTATAAGGAAAAACCTCTTTCAAGCAATTCAGTAATCGAGCATTTTTATGACGTCATCAAGCCACGATTTTATTTGAATTGCAATGCATTTTATAAGTAGTTTACACATTTTTATTTTAATATTTTACATTATACATATACATGATGGGTAAGTATTACGGTGGCCCCCAACGACTAGTTTTTTACAAGAAATATTTTCCTTGTTTAATGGACAGAGCTTTTTTTGTACAGTCAAGTAAATAAAGTATTCTTTTTTAATAATAGTGGTAAAAAAAGAATAAATTTAACTAACAGCCATGCAGTTAGTGACCCAAATAAAGCAGTCACGAGACGCCACTGTTTGTAAATAATTCTCGCGCCATTCAGGTCCATTGAAAATTGTTCATAGTTTGTCAGCTTATTCCGACTCTTTTAAATTTGTTACATCGGGCCGGTCGGCTCACTTACTTTTTTTATCGGCCCGGACAGACGCCTATATTTTTCCTGTCGGACCGGCCGGCCCGTTAAAAAATTGTCTTTATTCTACCGGCCCGTTAAAAATTTGTCTTTATTCTACCGGCCCGTTAAAAAATTATCTTTATTCTACCGGCTCGGTCTGTTCGAATATTTATCTTCATTTTGTCGGCCAGACCCTTACAGTGCAGACCTCTAACGTACGCAGAACGTATAGGTTCAATCATCTAAAACACTGGGGGAAATTTTGAATTTGAATTTAAATTTTATTTTTTACTGAAATTAAAATTAAAGACGATCCTGCCATTAGAAGCCCTTTCAATTGAAAACAAGCAGTTTTGAATTTATTTATTTACTCATTTATTTATTTATTGTGCAAATATATGGTAAAATCTAACATCATTAGAAAGAGACTAGCGTGTCCCCCAACCCTCTCAAACAATATCACAATATCACTTTTGAGCAGCACCTGTTAATGTCTGAAAACTGCATTGCTCAATTTTATTAATGAATCTTGCATGATCACAAAAGCATTAAATAATTTATAATGAAACAGGAATTAGATATGTTCGTAAAAAATACTACCTATTACATTCTCCCTTACGTTGAATTTCTGAAGAAATTTTGCCGATCTACGCCAATTATGACTCCTAGAACTACCCCCAGTTCAAAACTTTATCTATTTATCTCTATATTTAAACATCACTTTTGTATGGATACGATAACTTCCATAATTCTGCACAAATCTCTTCCAAAATGATACATTAAATCAAGGGACAGAAAATCTCGGTCAAGTCCGTTAATGGACAAAATCGGAACATGAGGGTAGAAATGGGAAGGGTTTTTGTGAAAAAATGTAAATTCTTGATTATAATATATATCGAATCAGTTTAAAGTTATTATTACTTCTAGCAAAAGGGCCAACAATTTATTATGAAAGATTTTTGATATCATTAAAAATAGCCTCAAGGGCGAAAAAAATAAGGGTTTAAGAAGAAAAAAATTCACAACTTCGTCAATTCACTGTATATCAAATCCGCTTAAATTTATTTTAAATCTTCTTAATATTATCTACAACTTTTATATTGAAAAAGTTTTTTATAGGACCAACACTCACAGGAAAAAAAAAGAAAAAAAGGGGGGGGGGTAGAAAAAAAATCATATCTCCTTTAATCCGCCGCCACTAAGCCGATAAAAAGTATCATTGGCGTGATGAAAAGTTCCGATAACCCTCAAAAATGCTGTATATAGGTTTGCATTATTATAATCGCGCGAATTGTATTGTAATGGGGTGAAAAAAAAAATCGTCAAAAGCGGCCAGATAAAATTGTTAAATTTGGTTTATCTCCAATCTTGATTTAGTTTTTGTTGGTGAAATTAGTCCTTAACTTCGAAATCTACCTGAGCCTGTACGCCGAACCGGCAGGGACTTTTTTAACCCCTTAATCGTCGTGCCCGAGACATTCACGGGCAGTGTAGGCTAAGCCTGTTTTATTCAGATAGTTTCATTCCCACCAGTTTTTTAAAATAGTATAATTGGCTTTATTCTCGCATTATTTTATCTGCCTATTAAATAAGGCGAATATTTTTACTTAAAAAAACTGGTGGTAATTAAGCAATCTGAATTATTAAAAAGTAGCTTACACTTTAAGAGCGCGACGATTAAGGGGTTAAATTCAGATCTACTTCTGTGTGACAGTTATGTTATTGAACCATTGAAGCATATGTTGTGAAAAGTTGCAACTGAAAGAGCTTTTCATTGGAAGGTAATGTAACCTTATGCCTCCGAGATTTGGTTTTCTTTGCAAGGCAATAAAACAAAAATTCTTTTTCAGAGAAGGCTGACATCTTTTGTGTAAAGCAGTGGGATTGGATATAGTAGATCTCGAAAATACGAGATAATGGTGTTTGACAAGGAAGGTCACCTGAATGCACTTTCTCAAAACATTCTGAACAAAATATCAAAAAATCTATAATAAAGAATGCGTCAAATGTAGTTGCGGGATCTCGGCAGATTTCTCAGATGAAAATTAAAAACTTTTAGGTGTTATCACCAAAGCCAATACTGTACAATTTGACGAACATTGTGTTGGTGCAATTTACAAACCAAAATTTGTGAAACGCTTGTGAATATAATGATTTAGACACTGCTTTCTAAATTTTACAATTTTATTGAATTGAAATGCAACCATTAACATAGTTTATGTACGTTTAAATAATAAAACCACTTTCAATGAACTTTAACTTTGGATCTAAATTACTTTTTTTCCACAAAGTATTATAGCTGTGCATATCGGAATAAACATTTACAGTATCGTCTGCATGTTATTCAGAGAATACACAGGGCAACAATTGGGTTTAATGATTTTAGAGAACAAACTCGATATTATTGCCGAAACGTAGTGAGGCTTACTGTTGAGACCTGAAAAGTTTTTGGTTTCTATTTGTCTGTTTGTTTGTTTGTTTGTCTGTCTGTTCCTCGATAACTGCCACAAAAAGCGTTCGATTAGGTTGATATTTGGTAGGTATATTGGTGAGGTACCCGGATTTAGCTGTATAGTTTTGTTTAAATTTGGTTCATTCGTTAGAAAAATATAGACCATTTCTTTTTATGTCATAATGATTTCCTATGGGAATTCAGACGATTTTCAAAATTTCAAGTTTATAGAAAGAAAAATGGCGCATTTGGTTAATGGATTTAAATGATAAATTATAAATACTAAAATTTAGCAATGGCGATCTGAAGTTATTCCGATTACTTTGCAATTTTGTTAGTACGTTAATCATTTTAAAAAATTAGGTGTGTAACATTTGAGAGAATTTTATACATTTGTTCGAATATTATGAAACATTTTTGTTTTATCACTTTATTTTTTGACATGATACGTAGTTTAGTTTTTCTCTTTTTCTTTTATCAGTTCCCTAACAACTGTATATCACAGCCTATTAAAAATATTTCTAGTCGTTTGACTATTACAGTCGAACCCCATTATAACTTACTTCAAGGGACCGAAGGTTTTGTTCGCTATATCCGAACCGTTAAGAAAAATGTTAGAGTTAATGTATAACGTAGTTGCTACGTGTATTTGTGCATTTTGATGAATTTTATAACATATGTAAAGAAGAAAGTGTTGCACGATTGCGCTCATATAGTTATCGGGGGGTAAAATTAGAAGAAATTGCGTATTTTTCATCAAAAACTACAAATAATACGAACTTTGAGCTTCTGTAAGTTATATAAATCCAAACAAAATGCAAAAAATATTGTTGAAATCGTACAGGATAAACCTTCTAATATTAAAAAGTGAAATAATTAAGTCAGTATTGATTAAGTGAGTTACTGGAAGTTTCAATCTAACACACAGCAGCACATTTTAACGTGTTTATTAGGAGATGGCAGAAGACAGACAGAACATGAAACGAAAATGAGTAACAGAAAGATAAAACAGATTGCCCAGGATGACGCCATCTATGGTCCTAACATACTGGGGACCGATGGCCTTTAGGACATCAATTACACAATATGAAACAAATACATGCCTCTGGGGCTAATCACTTGACAATAAACCAGTATATACAAACTACCCACACATGAAACTAAAAATAATACTTGATTAAATTTATGAATTGCACAAATAATGAAATAAAATAATTAGTCTTTTCAGTCCTCAGTCAGTAACAACACTAGTTTGTGGATTGATCTTGTTATTTCACCATTGACAGTCTTTAACATTACTACTCTGACTTTATCATTACTACCAGGATAGACTTTCATTATTCTACCCATTTTCCACTTTAGTGGGGGTAGATTTTCATCTTTCACAACTAAATCATCCACTTTCATATTGGGAAAGTTCTTTCTTCACTTATTTCTGGTTTGTAGTTCTGTCAAATAGTCTTTTGACCATTTAATCCAGAAGGATTGTGATAATTGAGTCACTAACTTCCATCGTTCTCGTAGCATAACCCTCTCATTTACAACACTGGGTTCTGGTACATGTTTTAATTCAGTTCCTATGAGGAAATGTCCGGGTGTGAGGGCTGACACATCATCAGGGTCATCTGAAGTTGGGAGTAGAGGCCGGGAATTCATCACTGCTTCTATCTCGCTTAGATATGAGGTAAATTCCTCGTAACTTAAAATTTTCAGACCGATAACTCTTCTCATGTGATATTTCATAGTTTTCGCTGCAGCCTCCCAGAGACCGCCGAAATGAGGTGCAGAAGGTCCGTTATTTTTCCATCGAATGCCCTCCTCTGCAAGATATTTTCCAACATTTTTAGACAGCCATTTTGTTAATATATGTCGCGCTCCAATGTAGTTGGATCCACAGTCACTACATAATTCCTCGGGCTTTCCTCTACGCGCGACAAAGCGTTTTAACGTAGCAATGAATGAGTCTGCACTCAAATCGTAAACTGGTTCCAGATGGACAGCTTTGGTGATGAAGCACACAAAAACGTAAGCATACACTTTTGTAGGACGTGTACCTCTTCCTCGTTTGGCAAACTTGGAAAGAGCCTGCTTAATCAGTCCCAGTCCTTGAAAATGGTTTTCCACTATTTACCCTTGAAGAAGGTAAATCGGCCATGATTTGCTTCGAAAGCTCTGCGCGATGACGGGTGCAAATAACGCAATTACGGATTATCCGACGAATGATGACACGGGATCTGACGATTCAATATTTCTGACGCAGAGATGAATGGGTCAGTTGCTGTCCTGAGTGCAAGAATTTCAAATGATAATTCATAATTATCAATTTAGTAACATAATGTGATTTTGGAAGGAGTATAGGATGTTTTGTATTTTCGTTCACACTGGAATGTCTGATTCGACCACCGATTCGGATAATTCCTTCACTATCCAAAAATAAGATCAATTGGCTTAATTTATTAGATGGTTCAAGACTCTCATACTTTTCCAATCGATTTAGCTCATCACAGCGTTTTGAACTGCTTTTATAATGGTATCATGTGCCTTGTTTAATTCTCCAACTTCCAGATACGGTGTCAAATGCTTTAATTTTCTACAGTTACCAATAAACCTTAAACACCATGCAACCACTCGCTACAGCTTATTCCAACTGGAAAATCTACTCCAAAGTTCCTCAACTACATTTAATTTAACTACCATATTTTTGACTGAAATTCCCTTTTCCTCCTTTTCTACACTATCTTTATCCACCTGTTTCTCCTTCAACTGTTTCGGCCAATTTTCCTCACTTTCACGTAGCCAAAATAGCCGTGATTTTATGCGGTAAACATAAACTAAACAACATAAACTAAACAGCGGTGCAACATAAAATCACTTTTCACTACCATTTAAACTTTCAACAGATATCCCTCTCTAATCAAATCAGCTGGATTATCCTCAGACCTGCAGTGGAACCAACATTTCGGATCAGTTTTTTTCTGAATTTCCATAACTCTATTCTCAACAAACTGTTTCCAGCGTTTTGCACATCCCTTTACCCAATACAAAGCTATTTCCGAATCAGTCCAGTATACTCTTTTACCTATCAAATCGTAAAAGTTACTACAAATATATTTTCCAATTCGAGCACCTATCAAAACTGCCATTAACTCCAAACGGGACAATGTGAGTTTCTTTAGAAGAACAACTTTATTTTTCGACATGATAAATGACACTCTTATTTTACCATGATTATCCTGATAACGAAAATAAGCGACAGCTCCATAAGCAATCGGTGATGCGTCACAAAATACATGCAATACAACCTTCGCAACTCTACCGTTAATATATCCTAATAAACAATTCCTTCCTATTTTTATTTCTTCTAACCTCTCAATTTCTGAACACCAAGCTACCCATTTTTCCTGAGATCATTAGGCAACTCTTGATCCCAGCTAATGGCCTTTTCCTAAATTTCTTGCAATAAGCGCTTGATTCTCACAATAAAGGGTGCCGCGACACCAATCGGATCAAAAATCATTGCAGCTATTCTCAACACTCCTCGTTTTCTACTTTTTATTGAACTTAAGCTATCTGTCAACGATTTAATCTCTAACGATAAAACATCATCCTCAGGATTCCAATTCAAACCTAATACCTTCAATAGACCCTTTTTACCAATGTCTAATCCATTTTGTTCCCATAATGTTTCCAAATCAGAGCGACCTTAATTTTCACAAGTTGAACCCACCTTCCTCCAAAATCGAAACAGCATCATGAGATACATTGTATGAATCACCTACACTTTCAGCACCGGAAAATAAATCGTCGACGTATAAAGATGTATTTAACATATTAACTGGCTTAGGTTTATTTATTTCGTACTTTCGAATGTTTTTCTTAATCGTCCCACTTAGAATAAAAGATGAAACTTTACACCCAAACGGCAATCTAATCATGTGCATAATTTTATAGTCCGTTTCATTATTATCAGAAAACCAAAGAAATTTTAAGAATCTGTGGTCCTCTTCTGCTATTTTTATCATTAAAAATGCCTTTAAAATATCTCCGTTAAATGCAATTTTTAATTTCCTAAAATTCAATATAATATCTAGTAGATTTGGATTTAAATTCGGGCAAGATTCCAAACAATCATTTAATGACAGATTTTGTTTAGATTTTGAACTACAATTATATACAACGCAAACTTTAGTCGTCTCTTTATTTAAGTTTACAACTGCACGGTGTGGCATGAAATATTCATTGCTATCCCTGCCACATTCTTCAATTATTTCTTTACTCTCTTGATCTTTTATTATTTGTTTATACTCATCCGCGATCCACTCGTTCTTATCAAAACATCTTTGCAAGTCATCAAACCGTTATTTAGCTAACGTGAAATTACTCTCCAATTGAACGGGCGAGTGTTTCCATAACAATCGAGTCTCATAACGACCATCAACAAATTTCAGATTATTTTCAAACTGCTTAATAAGACATTTATCGGTAATTGATAACTAATCCTTATCTCTTACTCCCAAACTTTCTAAATCCCATAATATCTGAACATCTGTTCCTAAACTTAAATTAGCAGACACTATATTTACGCAACTCGATTTATTACGCGTCTGTTGACAGCCTTGAAGAGTAAATCCAAATATTGTCGGTATACAAGTGAGCGTTTTATTTATTTTCTGAAAACCCGAGTTCTTAATAATATTCCAAAACATGTCTCCTCCAATTAAAATGTTTATTGACTGATCAACATTTTTGTATTCGTCAGCTAGAATCAAACCATTACTTTTCAAAACATTCTGTATTTCAAAATCTGGTACCGCGACGGGTGCCGAAGTAATTATATCCGTAATTAAAGTTTCTATCTCAATAAATTGCTGACTGTCATTTCTACTCGTTAATTGTAACTTCACGACCTCATATGTTTTTTCGTTCGTTTTTACGGAACCAAAAGAATAGACAGTTAATCTTTCTTTTCGAATTGGCTTTAACTTTAAGGAATTAGCTAAAAATCTAGTGATCCAGGATTTTTCAGAACCGTTATCTAATAACAGTCGCGCAATTTTAGCATTTTTGGTTTGATTAATCGGACTAACAATAACGGAGCATGTCAACAAAAGAATATTTGATTTCAAAACAGAAGAATTACACTGCATAATGATAGAGCTGTTATCCGATTCACTGTTAGCATTATTAATCTTTTGGGTTTCCTTTTGATCATTAACCTTAGTACATGGAAGATAATTATGAAATTTGCTCTTACAGTGTTTGCATTCAAATTTTAGTCTACACGTATGGCTAAAATGATTTTTTGAAAAACATTTAAAACATCTATTTTCTGCTTTTAGTTTATTTTTTCGGTCTTCTACGGTCTTACATTCACAAAATTCATGATCCTCACTATCACAAAAAACACATTTCTTTTTTACGTTTGATACATAACTTCCGGTTGTTCGTGTCTGATCAAATCCTTTATTATTAAATTTTTTGAAATTACCTTTGTATTCATTATTATAACTTTCAGACTTTATTTTAAAATAATCCAATTTTGATCGAACTAAATATGTTCTTTTCCGAGACTGAATTTCATTTTCTAAAAAAGTAAGTACGTCATGAAATGTACAGGGTGTAACTGAAATGCTTCAACAAACTTTGAGGGATGATAGTACTCATGAAGACGAACAAAAAATGCAATGGAACATGGGGTCGCAAATGACGTTTAACCTCTTCAGGGGCAGTGGTATGTTTATGAAAGCGCTTAATTTTAATTCCAAAACGCCACAATGGCACCAGAATTTTGCTAAAATCTTTTCCATTTAATATGTATGTAAAATATAGCCTTTTTCTTATTTACAAACAATTTTTTTTATAAATTCCGGTGCCAGGCATTTATTTTAACATTTTAGTACTAAAAGTAGTTTGCCCCTAAAAGGCTTAAAGGATACAAATAGAGAAAATGCGTCTGAAAATGGATTGGCACCAGAATTTACAAAAAAAAAATTGTTTGTAAATAAGAAAAAGGCTATATTTCACATAAATATTAAATGGAAAAGATTTTAGCAAAATTCTGGTGCCATTGTGGCGTTTTGGAATTAAAATTAAGTGGTTTTTTAGACATACCACTGTCCCTGAAAGGGTTAAATGTCATTTGCGACCCCGTGCTCTATTGCATTTTTTGTTCATCTTCATGAGTACTATCATCCCTCAAAGTTTGTTGAAGCATTTCAGTTACACCCTGTATAATCAATCGGCCACTTTCTATTAAATTCCAAGACAAGATCTTTTGGAATCCTATCCAAAATTATTGGCATTAATAAATTTCCAATGGTTTCTTTCCTAACACCCAAGGTTTCCAGATTTCTAATTTGTCCCTCAATTTTTTCAAATAATTTTCTTAAACCAACCGTATCGTAAGAATTATGAACAGGGCGAATTCTTAACAAACCATTCATGTGAGTTTGTACTAACGTATTTGTATTACCAAACCTATTGTTAAGAATATTTAGTGCCGCGTCATAATTTTGCTCTGTAATCGCTAGCCCAGTAATCGAACTCGCCGCCTGACCATTTAAATAAGATTTCAAGTAATTTAGCTTATCTATTTTCGTAAGACTAACATTTTTATCAATCGCAGATTCAAATTGACCATAAAATTCCAACCAGTAAAGCGGAATCACCAAAAAATGGTTTAATATTTAATTTTGGTAATTTAACACTTATTTCCTTTATTGAAGGTTTAATTTCGGTTATTTCAGGACCCTTCAATTCTCCGATTCGAATTTTTATTATCTGTTTCCACAAACAAAGATTTTCTGAATATTCTATTGACGTCGCTACATCACTTTCGATTTCTTTAGCGGAAAGCAAAGCTTCAATTTCTAGATTTAATTGATTTAAAGCGTTTTCTTTTTCTACAATTAAGAACAATTTTTCATTTAATGTGTCTACACTAACAGTATCTATATCTTTAAATAATTCTTCGATGCTGTTTAATAATGTTGTGGTAGCGGTTCTAACTGCTTTATGTTTGCCTTTCGATTTTTCAAGATCAGTCATTTTTTTGCCTATTTAACAACAATATACAACTATACTTTTCCTATATTCTTTAAACATACAATGAATAATAAATGATCAATAAACAACAACAACCAAAAATACTGTACTTCAACACTATAATAATCAATCTTTTTTCCACTTTACAATTCTCAATTATTCAAATCACAGTACAATTTCTCAAAATCTAAATTAACCCAAAACCTAAATCTGCATACCGAACAAACTAAAGGAAAACTTTATTCCCTAACAACTCTTCACAAATTTTCTAACAAACAAATAAGACAATCAAAACTACCACTCACCTCTATATCACAATTTGCCGTCATTATCGCGACGAATTATCCAATATAACAAACACTAACACACTAACATTTTTTTCCACATTTCTCAACCTCTAGACATTCACCATTTTTTAACGTATACCCCACTTCTGCAGACACCATGATTAAGTGAATTACTGGAAGTTTCAATCTAACACACAGCAGCACATTTTAACGTGTTTATTAGGAGACGGCACAAGACAGACAGAACATGAAACGAAAATGTGTAACAGAAAGATAAAAAAACGGATTGCCCAGGATGACGCCATCTATGATCCTAACAAGTATAACAAAATCGAATTTTCGTCTTATTTCATGAGTCAAAAACATAGCTTAGGGACCCTGTTCCTTTGATCGATTTTTTATTAAAGATTTCTCGATATTATTTCAGAATTGTTTGAAAATGTGCATTCAGGAAACATTCCTTGTCAAACCCAACCACCTCGTATTTTCGAGATTCTACTATATTCAATCCAACTGCATTACACAAAAGATGTCAGCAATCTCTGAAAAAGAATTTTTGCTTTATTGCCTTGTAAAGAAAACCAAATCTCGAAGGGATATAGTACATTACCTTCCAATGAAAAGCAACTTTTCACAACATTTGCTTCAATGCTTCAAAAACAAAACTCTCCATAGAAGCAGATCTGAATTAAAAAAAACCCTGCCGGCTTGGCCTATAGGCTCAGGTAGATTTCAAAGTTAAGTACTAATTTCACCAACAAAAACTAAATCAAGATTAGAGATAAATCCAGTTTAACAATTTTATCTGGCCGCTTATGGCGAATATTTTTCTTCCCATTATACTACAATTCTCGCGCGCATAATAATGCAAACCTATATACAGCATTTCTAAGGGTTGTCAGAAATTTTCAGCACGCCAATGATACTTTTTTTTTTTGCCTTAGTGGCGGATTAACGGTGATATGTTTTTTTTTGTTCTACAACCCCCCCCCCTTTTTAATTTATTATTTTTTTCTGTAAGAGTTGGTCCTATAAAACACTTGTCAATATAAAAGTTGTAGATAATATTAAGAAGATTTATAATAAATTAAGAGGATTTAGTATATTGTGAATTGACGAAGTTATGATTTTTTTCTTCTTAAACACTTATTTTATTCACCCCTTGAGGCCACTTTTAATGATATCAAAAACCTGTCATACATAAAATTTTTGGCTCTTTTCCTAGAAATAATAATAACTTTAAACTAATTCGATATACATTATAATCAAGAAGTTATGGGTTTTTTTTTCTGTTTTCACAAAAACCCTCCTTATTTCTACCCCTACTGTCCGATTTTACCCATTAACGGACTTGACCGAGATTTTCTGTCCCTTTATTTTCTGTATCATTTTGTAAGGGATTTGTGCAGAATTATGGAAGTTATCGTGTCCATAATAAAGTGATATTTATATATAGAGATAAATAGATAAAGTTTTGTGTTCTAGGAGTCATAATCGGCGTAGATCTACAAAAATTCTTCAGAAATTCCAACATAGGAGAGAAAGTAATGGGTAGTATTTCTTACGAAATATACCTAATTCCTTTTTCATTTTAAATTATTTAACGCTTTTGTGATCATGCAAGAAACATTAATAAATCTGAACAATGCAGTTTTCAGACATTAAAAGGTGCTGCTCAAAAGTGATATTGTGATATTGTTTGAGAGGGTTGGGGAACACGTGGGTCTCTTTCTAACTTTTACCATATCTTTGCGCAATAAATAAATATATGAATAAATGAATAAATTCAAAACTGCTTTTTTTCAACTGAAAGGTCTTCCAGTGGTGGGATCGTCTTTAATTTTAAATTCAGTAAAAAATAAAATTCAAATTCAAAAATTTCCCGAATGTTTCAGATGAATGACCTTGTACGTTCTGCGTACGTTAGAGAGCTGCACTGTAAGGACCTGGACGGCAAAATGAATATAGATATTCGAACAGGCCGGGTCGGTAGAATAAAGACAATTTTTTAACTGACTGGCCGGGCCGACAGAAAAAAAAAAAACTCGTCTGTCCGCAGTATGCTCAGAATATGCGTTATTTGCTTCTAGAAAAAACTTGACATATTGGGTTGATACAAAATTCCTTCAAATGATCTTGACAAAAGTTGAAGCAAAATTTTATTTACTAAAAAATACATTTAACTCTTTCCGGCACAGAGAAATTCTGTTCGTAAAATGAGAAATTACTGACTGACACCGGAATTTACAAACGACTTTTTTAGAAAATTAGAACTCCTTATTTTAAGCTTTCATTATAGAAAAAATTTTTTATTAAAATATTCTTGGTGCCGCATGCAAGTTTGGAATTAAAATTAGGTGTGCCCGAAGTGGGACTGTTCGACTTTCTACATCTCTCTGGTAGCTTCATAATTGCTCGCGCATAGAATATGTGGAGTTTTTAGATAAAGAACTGATCCAGATGTTTATTCAAGTCTTCTAAGGAAGTAAATTTTTCACTATTTCGAAATGATCTAAATAAATGTTAATCGAAAAGCGCACGGTCAAGAAAATATGGATCAAAACAACTCATACAAATTGTAAAAATTTGTGTCGGGGGACCAAAGTGCAAGAGACCTAGATTTGTTTTCGTGAATTCGTGAAACACGATGTTCTTTTTGGTGGCTAATTCAGAACAAGCATTTGACTAGATATATTGCCTGCTTTAATTCATTTAGTTGTAAAAAGATTTTGTACAAATTAGCGATCTATGGTTTTCAGGTAGGCACTCATAATAAATTATAGTCTTTCAGTCTCAACAAATGCAAAATAAAACAAAATCTTTATTCAGATGTAAATGACTTTTGCAGGAGCATCTAGGGGCTTAGACTATGATCTCCTATGCCGAGAGGGAGAAAAGTAGATACATAGGAATGACGTAACACAGCGCTAAAGCACCGCCTCCTGAATACGAGGCCTGCGCGCTGAAAAAAATGGCGGCTGCTGCAGGCGGAATCGTTTGTACGGTCCCTCGAACTTCAACACCAATAATATCTAAAAGTTATCTTTCACTTATTTGATCTCCGAAAAACAAGGCGAAGAAAACTTTTAGAAATTATTGGTGTGGAATTTCGAGTGACCGTTCAAATGCTGAAAAAAAATCGGCCTGCGACAGCCGCCATTGTTGTCAGCGCTCAGGCCTAGTATTCAGGGGGCGGTGGCTAAAGATAAACCACGCCCTCAGGTTACGGAAAAATAAAACGCGCTGGGAGGAAGGAAGCAGGATCGCCCAAAAAATCGAATGCGGAAGCGATGCCTAGAAATAAAAATTCAAATTCAAATTCAAATTCAACTAAGCAGGGAGGATCATATAGCTTAAGAAATAACGAGTTACAGGCAATTAAATGTGATAATTCAAAAATCAACAAAATAATTTCTCTAATATGGCTCACATACAAATAGGCCAAAAAACTAATTAACTTTCCTTAGTACAACATAGTTTACGAGCACTTAAATGCATAACTTGTTTTAACGATGAAAACAGACGCACGAAACATTTTAGTTGTATTTTATTATTTTGAATATTTTCCCATTATTAAAAGATTCTAGAGAAAAGTACAGCATGATTCAACACCAGTGCGACAAACTTGCAGGAGTGATAGGGGTTAGAAAGACGATTTGAAATCATATAATGTTGCAGAGTGGGAAATGCTTTATTGAAGGAGCATGCTACTCCTAATTATGAGATCAAATCTTCCCAATTGGGCAAAAAAATCCGGAATAGGATTCGAACCCGGGATACCTGGTTTGAAGCAGCCAATGTTCTATCAACTGAGCAATCCTGGACGAATATGGCTTAACTAATTCACCCAGTTAACCTTAATGATCATAGCATCTGATCTGATATCAGAATCAGCACAACAGAATAAATCACATGTAAAGGGACCTCCAGTAAACACTGGAAACGTCCTTACACTAGATTAATTTTACGGCAATTATTCTAATTGGTAAAGAAATCATATGATATGTAATCTTCCCAACTGGATTTATTCCTCAGTTAATGATGTTACTTGACGAGGAAGAACATAACATCAGTAACTGAGCATGCCTCGAGAACAAGAGGTAAAAATAAGTTTACAACTTTTAACATATTGACTGAGTTTGTATTATTTGTAATATTATGTGTCATAATTATTGCTTAGTACTACAATTATAGTGCCTAGAATACATAGTGTGAAAAACGGCTACAAAATAGTACTAAAAAATTGAATCCGATAAATGTAGAACTATGCTGAAAAGATAACGGGTCAATCACAGCGACATCTTCTAGCAGTGGCCTATACAGGGTGGAGGTCCAGATGATTTGTATACCACTAATTTTCTAAAAATATTTTTGTCATATCTAAGTGGAGAATTATCTGCGATACAGAAACCGAAGAATACTTGATAATATTACTAGTTTTCAGAGCATTTGGAGCCACCTCTCTAGCTACGCCACTGTCTGCTAGCTCTTTTCAACGCAAACATTGCATAAAAATCGAACAGAGAAAACGTTTCAGCTGGTGGTAAATATTTTAAATAATTAAATGATACCCTATTTCCTTTGACTTGGATAGTGATTTTCATAAGCTTTCAAAATATGAATGATATTGATCATGGCCAAGAAACGTGATATGCATTCTTTACTGCCTGGTTGCAATACTTGATACAAGACAAACCAGACAAACTGGAAACTATCCCTATTTAGCATACCAAAGGATTAATCTCTGCCAGAAGAGTGGAAAAGATTAATTCCCTAATATGATAAAAAACTAACTTCAGAATCAGTTGCATCTTAAATATACACTTACAAGAAGATTTTATTAACAGATTATGTTCATGTTGTCAATAGTGAAACGGTTACTTTTGCTAGAGGTAAATATACTTTTAAAGCAGATGTTGCTGTGATGCAGAGGGCTGTGACGCCCTATTAGTGTACCGCATCGTTGCACGTTTATCGGTTACAATTTTTTAGCACTTTTGAACCCTTTCCGGCGCAGTGGTTTTTAATTCCTACCTTTTAATTTTCCACCTAATTTTAATTCCAAACTTGCATTCGGCACCAAGAATATTTTAATAAAATTTTGCTTCTATAATGAAAGGTTAAAATAAGGGGTTCTTATTCTCTAAAAAATCGTTTGTAAATTCCGGTGTCAGTTAGTAATTTCGCATTTTACGAACAGACTTTTTATGTGCCGGAAATGGTTAAATCATTAACAGTTTGGCATTTTTTTAATTCCGAAATTTCGCATTCATACCAGAAATTCCCTATAATGTTCTTTTAGTTCCTTAATGGCACATATTTCGAGACTTCTTAAAGAAAAAATTCTTATTTCAGAATTTCCGGTTTGAAATCGAAAATTTTGAATTAAAAAACGGTAAAACAATTTTCCACATTATGTATTCTAGGCGCTGTACTACAATTCAATCTTAATTTAAACATAGTAATCTCGACTCCAGAGTTGCCAAACTGGCCTCATGTTTAATTCTGAAATACTGAATTGATACCGGAAATTTAAAAAAAACTAATATTTTCTTTATGAAGTAACTAAATGTGCACATTTTACTAGTAAGAATTTGTGGTATGAATACGGGATTTCCGATTAGAAAAGGAGGCTAAACTGACAGCCCTGTAACACAACATAAATAAATAAATTCCACTTGTACATTACAATCTCCATAGGCTCGATAAGCAAAATGCCTGGACGCATATCATCATGGAGTAACTTCTGTCTGGTTAGCCGAGTCCCATGAATTCCCTGTGAAGTTCCTATGTTGTAATATCTCTCTTTAAACCCATTGAAGGACTGTTAAAAATAGTTTATCCTACTTAATTTTAATCAAAATTTTACAAGAATTTTACAATAAAATTTTACTTATAAGAAATTTAGGTGAAAATTTAGCTCTAAAATTCCATTTCAAATATTTTTTTCTGAAATTCTGGTGTGAATTAAAAAGTACAGACACATAATTACTTGCCTGTGAAAAGGTTAACTTCTTTCTTGTGCTATCTGTCTAATTTGACGATTGTTCATAAACGCATCTAGTTGATTAAACACACAACCCGGAATACATGTGTATATCCATGAATAAATAAATAAGTCTTACTATTCGCGTAATTAGATATGTTACTTTAACATTTCTCAAGGAAAATTCTGTATCTTCTAATCAGTTACATTCTTTATAGGAGTTCCTTGAAGAAATTCTTAATGCTATGCATATTTTTTTTTTCTATTACTTAATTTCGTTTTAATTTTAATGTAGTTTGTTTATTTAAAAAATTTGTATTCAAGAATAACATTTGTTACACATTAAATATGTATTCTAATTTATATATTTAGACAATTATTTTATTTTTTACTGTGCATTATTATATTTTCTTATGTTTCCTTTTAATTGCAATAATTAACATAAAAAAACAAACATCAACGCTGTTGCTACTGTTATCAGATTTCTCTGACACAAATGTAGTACCCATGTCAAATTTATCACTCTATAAAAAGTTCAATAAATAATTCCAAGAATATAACTGAAAAAAAAAACAATCTATTTTAGCCAAATTATTCTAAATGAAAGTTTCTTCTGTAGACTGTAACTTAAATTCAGATTTAATGTCTGAAAATGTTTATGATTCATTTATATTAGATGATTCACTTTTATTTAACAGTTTTCACTATGTAGAAGTATTTAATATGTTAAAACAAAACATTCGCTGTGTGTTTTTCTAATTAGCTCCTTCGCAATTATATTATATTTTATTTATTATTTATTATTTTTGATACAATAAGATAAAAATGTGGAAACCACTTTTTCCTAACTAAAATATTCGCCTCATTTTATCGAAAAGTTTATGTCATTAATACTATTTTGCATTGTGATGGAAATTTCCATCACTGTTTATTTAACTTTTAATAAATAGATCAACTTCTTCGCTACCACTATATTTATATAGAAATATTTATCTAGTAAATTTCCCGTGAACTATGTTGCTGAACAAAGTTAAAAATCTATCTTAAAATTTCTGGTGTCTAATATTTAATATTATATGTATAAAAAAAACAATTGTAAAAGAAAAACTCATGCAAAGAAGGGTTAAGTTAAAGGATGATTACAATTAAAAATTGGTGGTATTCAAGTCGTCGAGTAACGGTGCAAGTCTTCTTGCACTTACAAGGGAGGTTCCGATGTCGAAGACACACAATGAGGCGTGCGTTTTTGTATTGATAGAGTATAGTTAGTATGTAAATACATGTAAACCATAAAGCGCAATACCCAGGGGATCTTCAGAAAATAAGCCTCACAGTTTAAGTAACAGTTTATAAAGAGATAAATTACTTTCTTTAGTTGAAAACGCACTGGATTCATGAACTTTTTCTTTGAGTTCGAATCGCTGCAAACTCTTACTTTTCGCGGAGAAAATTTTTATCAATTATTTTCGGACCACAATTGAAAAAAAATGTATAGGGGAAAGTGGGGCATGTTGGACCGTGGGGCACGTTGAAGCACTCGATTTGGTAGCAATTTTGAAAAAAAACAGAGAATTCTGGAAATACTTAACTTGTGTCTCTTAAGCACACCTAGCATCCATGTTGTTTTCAGGATCCTTGGTCTTCGAGTTCTTTTGGAAAGTGGATTTTTTTAATTTGATGCAAGGTAAGTAAATTTTCCATATTCTTTTAAATCTTTATTTACTTTTGAAGTATTATATTGAGTTTACCTCAAATTATGTTGTCATATTGCTTGAAAATCAGGCTTTCAGTTGATATCATCCATTAACAAGTAGCTATTGTTATGTTAGGCCTAAAATAACAGATAAATAATAGTGTAGAATAGGGCATGTTGAAACCCTTTGAAGGGGCATGTTGGAACACTGTTCCAACATGCCCCATATAGTTTCTTTCTCAGAATATTTATTATAAATATACATTTTTCGATCTCTTTATTGAAATAGTATTATTTATTGAATAATGATAAAATTTGAACCTTTATATTGAATTTAGATAGAGAAAAGCAAATTAAATTTTATTAGATAGAGTTTTTATGCTGCCTTTAAACATCAAAATGCATGCATTTTTTAATAAAAAAGAAAGATACGAGGAAGTTTAGTTATTATCTGTACTGCATTTAATGCAGCTGGCACAGCAATACCACTAATGATGATATTTCTTCGTGTGAACTACAATGACCACTTTATTCATGATGGTCCACCTGGATGCACTGGTGCCTCTTATCCTTCAGGGTGGATGATAGAAGAGAATTTTTTTAAATTTCTACATTTTGTGAAACATACTAGATGTTCGAAAGATAGAAAAAGTTTACTTTTGTTAGACAATCATGAATCACATATATCAATTGAAGTTCTTAATTATGCAAAAGAAAATGGCATTGTGATGTTATCCTTCCCTCCTCATTGCTCTCATAAACTACAGCCCCTTGACAGAACTGTATTTAGGTCTTTCAAGAGATCTATAAATGCAGCAGGTAATGCATGGATGGTTAACCACCCAGGGTTAACTATGACAATCTATGATATACCTGGAATTGTAAAAGTGGCTTTCCCATTAGCATTTACACAAGCAAACATTATATTTGGATTCTCAGTCACATGAATATACCCATTGAATCGCCACATTTTTACGTAAGTTCATTTTCTGCTATCAGATGTTACTAACCGCCCTAATCCAGAGACCGTAACAAATCCTACTATTCTTTCTTCAGCTGTAATATGTAGCTCTCCATCAAATATAGCAACTATTAGCTTTAGCTCTCCTGCAGTCACATAGGAAGAAATTCAACCTTTCCCAAGAGCAGGACCAAGAAGAAATTCCAATAAGGGTAAGAAAAAGAGCTCAACAAAGATCTTAACAGACACACCAGTTTAAAAACAAATAATTGATGAAGCATTAAAGCAAAGACAACATAAAGAAATGAAGGCCATTCTCTCCATTGCTGCAGTGCAAAGAAAGCTTAACCTAAACCCAGTTCAATTAAATAAAATTAAAAAAACGAAGAGCAAGACGATGTCGTTCGAAAGTGACACAGATGAAGAAATTGAATATGATGCTGCTAGAGGAGATGATGATGATTCTATTGAGTTTGATTTGCCCATTTGTGAGCATAGAAAATCACAATTCAATGATTTTGTTGTCATAAAGCTTCCCACTAAAAAAAATTACATTTGGTTGGGATGGTACACACAGTTTAAGAGGATGAAATAGAAATTAATTTTCTGAAAACGTGTAATAGTGAAAAGGGTTTTGTCTTCCCTAAAAAGGAAGAAGGAAGATCGTGGATGGTACTCCTATGAAGAAATTTGCCTCATCCTTCCATCCCCCATCACAGTTGGTAGTACTTACAGATGTACTAGAAAATTGGTATTTCCATGTGATTTGTCAATTTATGAAGGTCTGTAAAAAATACAAAGCGCAGGAACTATCAGGCTACAATATTTTGCATTATCTGTAACTTCATATTATTAAAATTAAATATTTTATAATTAATTTTGTAACTTGTTTAATTGTGTTTCAACTTACCCCACAGTATGTTCCAACATACCCCATGGAGGGTATGTTGGAAATTTTCTCGATACTTATACTGTCATTTATTATTTTTTTTAGTATGAATTTTTTTTAAATAATTTATTTTAAATTGTAGCCAACATTTGAAGCTAGAAGCTAGCTTGACCCACTCTCCCCTAATTATTGAAATTTATAAAAAAATCTAAATTCAGTAAATATTTTGTGGCATATAAGTTCAATATTAACTATTAGTCCAGTAGAAATAGCATTTTACCTTACAAAAATTCGGGTAGTTCTGATTTTTGGGTATGTTGTAAAGGTTGACCCTCTAATAAAAAAACCAAGTTTTCGACCTTCTAGACCTTGTGCGTTTTTCACAATATTGAAAAAATCAATATTTTTCGACACTTTTTTTAATTTTTCTTAAATAACTCAATTTTAATGTATTTTACAGATAAAAGCACAGTTACCATTTTGTAGAGCATACAATTCTCTACCACATGCAGTATTCAGGTTTGTAAATTGTCCAAATAGGGGGTAAGATACGGAGCCGGGAAAATAGGGTAAAATTTGCAAAAAATGCAAAAATCCACTAAAGACGTTAGTTTTTGCTTAATAACCTACTTTTAGTGCGTTTTAGAGACAAAAGCACTTCCACCATTTTGTAGAGCATAAAATTCTCTACAACATGCAGTATTCATGTTTGTAAATTGTCCAAATAAGGGGGGGAAGATACGGAGCCGGGAAAATAGGGTTAAATTTGGAAAAAAGTGTAAAAATCTACAAATGACGTTAGTTTTTGCTTAATAACCCACTTTTAGTGCATTTTAGAAACAAAATTGTCATAATCAACTTTTTAGAGCATGAGATACTCGATAGTTTCATTTATTATAGGTTGTACTGTAGATTTGTTCACATCGCTGCTGTGCTTGCTCTCTTGTGGTTTGGTACAGTTATCTTTGTTTGCCAGTTCAAGGTTTCTGTTTAACTTTGTTGAATTGACAGATTTAATAGGTCTCGTAATTTAGAACCTTGATCAGGTGACGAGACCTAAAACGCCTGGCGAAGGAAGCAATTTATCCAATTATAAACTATTACTTAAACTTTGAGGCGTATTTTTCTTAAGACACCCTTGGTAATGCGCCTTTGTGCTTTCACATAATTATTTATATATTAACTGTGCTCTGTCGAGGGACAAACATTCGCCGCATTCTGTGTCCCCGACCTCGGAACTTTCCCTTGTTAGTGTGTATGGGCAAAAAAATTGTGAAGATGCTAAAGCTCATAGAAAGAATAAATAAATTAAATATCGGACACCACTTATTTTACTGGAGATTTTAGTTGTACATTTTCATAACTAAGGTCGAATTTTATGTTGATTACTAACTTTAGTTACTTATTCATGAACTCGTTAATCCCTTTCCGGTGAACAAAGCGAAAGTAAAATTAGTAAAATTAATCCAGTTTGGAGTTTCTTTACAAAGAATAACTTTTAAGTCGGGTATTGTAAACTGAAACGAAATTGTAACTTTATTTATTTTTACCTATTGCCCTTTCCCCTTTGCCCTGGTTTGTGTACATGTTATTTATTTCAACTTCATCGCACATCATAATTAATTATATAAAAAAAATTTTGAAAAAAAAAATTATTTTAAGACTAAAGTTTTAGTCAATATAAATGAAAATAAAGGAATAATTAAGAAAATACATGCATTCGACTATATTATCTAATTTTCTTTATTTTTCTTTATTCTTCCATTATATGACCTTTCAAATAAATAGTAACCCAGTTGCTTTTATTGATAAATTTCTCTCATAGATAAAGGTAATAAGTAATTGCAACTACTGAAAATTTAGCGAAGTATAACTGAATATATATAATCTTGAAACAAATACTATATGATTTCTTAACCCATTCGCTGTCAATATTCAAAATAAAATTGTATGATAAAAAAAATACCTGCCTAGCCACCACTATTTTAATATATTAAAAAATATTTTATTTAATGACAAAAACTTTGCTATTAAAGTTATCAAATATTATATTTCACAAATTTTGGTGGGAAATGAATTTGCTGCGCCCACATAGTTTTGGCAGTTAATGGGTTAAAATACTTATGCTTGTACGCTGTGTAGTAAGTGATAATTAACATTCTTTGTGTTCATTAATTTCCAGCGTAATTTCAAGCCCGCTGAAAATTTAGTTAGTACTAATACATACTTATCCTTTTCCACAATATTTTCATTATGTATAATTGTTAAATTCGATTATTTTCATTTAACAAAATAGAAAACACTAGCCAAGAATCAAACTGATGTGTTGCATTTACACTGTATACCTGCCAACTTTTAACTAAACGCCCGTACAATATGAGTTAACTTGATCCAGGTTAAAGACATTTCTAACCAGAAAATAATCTGAAAAAAAATAATATATATTTAGTTTCACGTTCGTACGGCGAATTTATTTAATTTCATTTATTTAGAAAATTTCTGGACCCGTGTACCTCTGTAAAATTAATCCACATTGTACGGAAGTTTAGTGCGATGTTAGCAAGTATGACACTGCATGAACTCTTTCGATTAGAAAAACGAAAAACTTAATTTTATCCTGTATTTAGAAAAAATATATATAATATTAAACTTAATTAAGCAATCAAATAAAAAATAAAATAATTTCAAGTAAATCCATTGATTTTCAAAAATAGTGGCCTTAACCCATTAACGCCGACATATTTTACACTTCTTTTAACCCATTCGGGACCATGGGTGCATATATTCCCCCTCAAAAAGAGCATACAGAATTTGTTTTGGCACCACCAAAAAATAAAAGTAATGTTAGCTTTCTCTAATTAGAGCATTTTTGTGATAGTTTAAGTAAAGGTAGCTTTTTTTTTTTAAAGTGGTGCCAACCGAATAAAATTTGTGTAAAATCCGCCGGTCCCGAAGGGGTTAATACTTCGATAGCAGTTGACACCAGTTTTCCCAATGTGTTATTTAACTGATTGAATCTCTGACAGTTTCACATTAAATAATATGATTTTTTTCTTTTTTTTACTAAGATACTGGTGTTTATATTTAAAAGTTTCGTATCGCTTAAATGGTAACTTTTCGTACCAACCGGCATTAATGAGTTAATAAGGTATTATTATTTATTAATATGATGACGTTCTTAAGTTAATAGGAATAAATAAAATTTCAAAATGCAAACTAAAACATTTTTTTTTTTTTAGTGTAAGAGAATTTATAATTTTTATTTTTACATACTTTTAGTTTTGTCATAAATTGTAACACATTTAATTATTGTAACTCTGTATTATAATTTTCAAACTAAAAATTAAATATTCACCATAAAAATGGGTTTGTAGAAACATCGTATTTCACAAATAGTTAATGGCTTTTTTAAAGACTAAGAGTATAAATTTAATGGGATGAGCTCAATTTAAAAGTTAATTGACCGTTAAAAGCTCTAATATTATTACGGTTGAAACATTTGTGATAAAACGTCTTAATAGAATCGGTACGTAGATATATTATTTTAGAAACATTAACCTTTCGAAATGAATATCATAAAACGGTCTTAAAAATTTATGCGCTACATTTTCATACTAAATAATTTTTGAAACTGCCAAAATGAGCATATATTTCTTTACTGGGAGTGCAATAACTGAAAATAACAGTATTTAAAAAATGCATTGTGTAAAATGAGTTTCAAGGGAAAATTTTGCTGAAAATATAACAAATTACAACACCTTGAATTAATACAGTTCATTTAATTTCTAAAATGCGTAAAATAAAAACTATTATAATATATAATATATATACTGATAATATTTTATTTTAATATTAAATTCTATATAGTATAATTTAATATATTAATTTATTTATTATAATTTATATTATAATATTATATAATTATATAATGTATATTTTTATATATTATAACATATATATATTAATAATTTATATATATATATAATAATATATAATATATATATTATATAAATATATACATATATTATTATATTATATTACATATATATATATATATATATATATATATATATATATTAATATATATAATTATAATAAAATAATAATAACAATAAATATATATAATATATTTTATTAAAATAAATAAATCATATATGTAAATATATATTTATATAATTATACTGTAAATAATATATATATAAATTAAAATAATTATTAAATAATAAACAAAAATTATTTATATAATAGAAAAAGAATTTACATAATATTAACTAAATAAATTAATATGTTTTAAATTATCTAACAATAATAATAATAATAAAACCAAAACAGTAAAATAAGTTTTATTAGACTGTTGACGTTTCGGCTCCATCGGAGCCATTATCAAAACAAATACGAATATTCTACAATTGCACGGTCTTTGAGGTTATTAGTTGAAATGTCATCATTTAATTTTTCACATACTTTTTCAAATTAATCACGTTATATTTTTATTTTTAATTCGATGTTTATTTCCATACTTGTAATCATGGAGTAACTCGAGCCAGAATTTTGGTAAGTTAAATGATGCTGCATCTTTTCATATTGTATATTTACGTGTTATAATCTCTGTGGATTCTCTTATAATGGGTGGAAAGTACAGCTTAGAGGGAAACATCATCTTACTTTCAATGAAATTTATTTGTATGGTTTTTTTTTAATATAATCTTGCCAGAGCTGTGTTTTTTCTATAAAACTTAATATCAGCTATATGCTGCTTCTTTCTATAACTAAGTTTCCCGCTTGTCATGTCCATACAGTATTTTTTTGATCCGTTTTCTTTAATAAATGGTATTTCATATACTCCTGAATAAATTTCAAAATTAATTGGGTCAAATTTACTGCAAATGATATTCTTTAATTTCTGAGGGGTTTGGCTATAAAGCAGATATTGAAACGCTTAAGGCTGTATTTTAAAAGAAACCTGAAAAAAATTCGATTCCCAAAAATACAATCTTTATACTCTTCAATATTTTCCAAGCTTTTTTGAGAAATTAAAATACAGTCTTAAACATTTCAATATCTGCTTAATAGCCAAACCCCCAGAGAAATTAAAAAATATAATTTGCAATAAAATTGACCCAATAAATTTTGAGAAATATTCAGGAGTGTATGAAATTCTTTTTATTAAAGTATACGGATAAAAAAATTACAATATTATCATGGCAAGCAGGAGATTTAATTACAGAAAAAAGGAGTATATAGCTGATATTAAGTATAATAGAAAAACCACAGCCCTGGCAAGATTAAATCAAGAAAAAACTATCCAAATAAATTTCAATAAAAGTAAAACAATTTTTCCCTCCAGTCTATACTATCCATCCATTATAAGAGAAACTATAGAGATTGTAATACGAAAAAATACAATATGTAACGATGCAGCATCATATAACTTAATAAAATCGTTTCTCAAGTTACTCCATGGTCACAAATATGGAAATAAACATTCAAGTAAAAATTAAAAATAACGTACATCATTTGAAAATGTGCGTGAAAAATTGTATGATGGCGTTTCAAATAATAACCTCAAAGACGGACAGTTGTAGAATATTCTTATTTGTTTTGATAATGACTCCGATGGATTTAAAACATATCAACAGTCTATTATAACTTATTTTACTGTTTATATTTTTTTTTATTTTACGTCTTTTAACAATTAAAAGAAGTATGGAAAATTTAACGTATTTTAATTTCCATTTTTCAGTATTAACCTTTTTGCACTACACTGTTACCTATACAGTGGCAGGCTAAGTTTAATCCCAAATATCACAATGACACCGGAATTTTAGATCAAATTTATTTGAAAATGGGTCAATGCATTTGTTCGTGTACATAATAAACCGAAAATTCTGCTTCAAAATTCCGGTGCCAATGTGACATTTGGGATTAAACTTAGTATGTCACCATATGTCACCGTCAGTGGAGTGCAAAAGGTTAAAAGTACTTCTTCAAAGAACATTTTAACAGGTATACGAAGCGAGCAATTTTATTGATAAAACTGTAATAGTTTATTATAAATGCATGCCTCAAGTTTATGCATGAGTAAATATCATTTAATATACCGATTTATTACAAAATTTCTTACTATCTAAAAAAATATGGGCAAAATGATATAATTACATTTTCTGTGTGGTAGAAGCCACGCCCTCAATCAATGAAGTTTTTCGAAAAATAACGAGAATTCTCGGTTCCCGATGCAAATATGTTAATAACCTATTACGAGTTACAATATACTCGAATGAAAAATAGTAAAATTACGTATGAAAGGTTAGCGGCAAAATGTCGTACCCCCCCCCCCCCCCCGAAAAAAAAAAAAAAAAAACCTTTCATTATGTTTATTTTGAAATGTATTTTTTCACTGATGAAACTAAAATAAAATTTTAATATGACTGGAATAAATTATTTAATTTCCGTTGATTTTTCATTTCGTAGCAGTTTATAATTGGAGCCTTATTTGAATTCCTTATCTTGACTTTTGACCTTGATTCCATGTCACTGAGGAAAATTTTATTTTTCAGTTGGATGAAAATTTAAAATTAACAGAAGAAATACTATGGTAAGTATAGTTTAAAATAATAACTGTTTTTAGATTTAGATTAACCAATGGAAAACAGATTTTTTAATTAAATTTTACTTTTGTATGTTTATTATTTACTTTTCTGACAGTTTCTTAGTCAACTTCTTTATTCCATCGAATACTAAAATATTGTAATGATTGATAATAAGCACATGTTTTCCACTGGTTTATACGTTTTTGATTAAGTTTTCAATAAGTCTATAAACTAAAATTAATTAAATTGAATACAAATTTGCAATTGTATGCTAAACGTGAATTAGTTGTTGTAGATATAAATTGAAAACCTCTCAGCAAGTTATATAAATGATCTCTTTATATAAATGCATTGTCAACGTTGCTGCACTGGTGCAGCAATGGGGGAAATTTAAGAGTTATAGTGCCAGTGTACTTATATGGTGATGAAATGCATAAAATACATTTTATTAAAATTAATACATGATTTATAAATGATAATAATAATAATAATAATAATAATAATAATAAGCACAAAAAGGCCAGATAGTACAAACAAACGTCTGTTTAAAGATTTCTTAATAGAAGCAAATTCTTTCGTGAAAATAAATGAAAGAAAAAATGAAGAACAACAGCAGAGAAATACATTTTTTGCTTCTATTGCTATTTCTAATGCTCTTTCTTTTCATCTCACAATTGATTGAGAAACTCTATTTGTAAAAAAATTGAAACAACTAAATTTATATTAAAAGGTTGGAGTATCATAGTTGAGATTTATTCTAACAGAGCGGAAAATGCCGGAACCAGGACTCGAACCTGGGTATTTTTACCTGGGAATATTTAGTACTTTGGCTTGCCGTGCTAACGATCTTCCTACTGAGCTATCCGAATGATATTCTGTCTGGCATAATTCACTCATATTTGATGGACATCGTTGGGATAGCTCAGTAACAAGAGTGTTGGCACGGCAAGCCAAAGTACCCAGGTTCGAGTCCTGATCAAGACATTTTTTGCTCTGTTGGAATAAATCTAAACTATGATACTCTAACCATTTAATAACGTTTACCTAGTTGAAAAAAAAACTTTCCTCTGTTCATTATCAACTGAATTTATTTTCGATGAGTAGAGAAGAAATGAGAGTTTCGCCCCAGGAGGTGGAGTGTGGAGTGAGGAGGGAGGAGGGCTCCTCCTCCCGAAGTGCCCTCCTCCTCCTCCTCCCAAAGTGCCCTCCAACTCCTCACGAAGTACTCTCCTCCTCCCGAAGTGCCCTCCACCACCTAAGATAAGGGGATTAGTGTTAATTAATTTTAATTGCGGGACTTAGAAATTTTTCGAAGCCATTTTTTTTTTCGCGGAGAATTTTCTACTAGAATACGAGGTGTGTTTCAAGGGATTTATTTTAGCGAATTAGAAATTTAATTAATTTTAATTGGGAAACTTAGAAATTTTTCGAAGCAATTTTTTTTTTCAACGAGAGTATGCAGTTTGATTATGAGTGTATGCAGTAGAAGTGAATGATTAATTAATTTAAAATATTATTTAAAAATAGTAATTAATTAATTTTAATTGCAGAACATCAGAATTTTCGCGAGATTTTTTTTTCAACGAGAGTAGGGTATTCGATATACACGTTAGAGGAGAATTTTAAAAGTCAATAATGGTTTAATTAAAAATGGTGATTAATTTTAATTGGGGAACTTAGACATTTTCCGAAGCAAATATTTTTTCAACGAGAGTAGGCTATTTGTTATACATGTTAGAGTATATTACAGGTGAATTTTAAAAGTCAATAATGATTTAATTAAAAAGGGTCATTAATTAATTTTAATTGGAGAACTTAAGAAATTTTGGCGAGATTTTTTTTCCCTCAACGAGAGTACGCAGTTTGCATGTGCAGTAGAATGGTAGATGCTAAGTATTAAAAAGGGTCATTAATTAATTTTAATTGACGGACTTCAACATTTTTGAGGCAAACAGGCGCGTTTTAATGAATTCGATATAGGTTGTGGTAAAAAATATAGGGTCCCGCATGAATTATACTGTACTCAATTGAATAGCTCCCCCCTCCCCCTCCCCCTCCCTTTTTACCCAGAGGGGGCCCTTCGATAGACTAACAATACACACTTCCAAAAGTATAGAGTACTATAAAAAGAATTTTAGCGTATATGTAAATAAACAAGTATGTAAAATCAGGCATAGCGGCATAAATCGTGAATCACTTTCCAACATTATCGAAATGTTATGTGAACAAAATATAATTTTACCATCTAGTGCATTAGTTAATTAAAATAGTGAACAGTTACAGATCCCCTTTTTAATAAAAAGGTCTAAGGCCCTTCACAAAAAATCCAAAGGATTCAAGAAAAAGCTTTACACTACTGATAGCCAAAACATATAGGATTCTTAAATGGATTGAAGTATACAAATAGTTTATACGGGAATACATTTATTTAGGTTAGCATGCAAAAATAGTTAAAAGTTATAGGGAAGCCTTCGAATGGAGTGATTATACGTTTTAGGGATCCTTCAAAAGAAACTGGAAACAGTTATAGATATTGAACACTTCACAAAAAATTGGACAAATCCCCTTTTTAATAAAAAGGGGCCCTTCACAAAAATTCCAAAGAATTCAAATTATGCTTAAATACTAGAACCCTTTATACATTCAGTTCATCGACTCCCCTTTTTTTACCCTTCGAAGTGTGAACTCGCATTAGACTAAAGGTCCCTTCATAAAATAAATGAGATACGTGCCCTATTCAAATAAAAATCGCACTTCACAAAAAAAATTGTAGGAGTCCCCTGTTTGAGTATAAAGTCTACTTCTCAAAAATTGAAATGTGTGTTAGAGGAATCTTATGATATAAGAAAATAATTAATATTTTTTTTTTAACTGGGCCCTCCTCCGCCCGCTATATATATTTTTATATAGCGCCCCAATATTTTTTGCAGCAAGCTCTTTTTTTTCAAGAGTATATGAAAACTATTATTCTTATACGAAAAATTCGCACTTAGGCGAAAAAAAATGCAACTTATGAAGAAAAAAAAAATATTTTTTTAACTGGTCCCTCCACCGCCCGCTATATTTCTAATAGCGCCCCAGTAGTTTTGCAGAAAGATCTTTTTTTTTTTTTTTTTTTTTTTTTTTTTTTAAATTCAGCCCCACCAGTGGCTGAGAGGCTGTGCTCTCGAAGCTGGTAGACGGGAGGTGCTGGGTTCGATCCCAGTCGCGCCCGTCGGCCTAATCGTTCGGAGTTTTCGTGGTTTTCTTCGAGCCGTGGATTTATCCATGCGTAAATACGGATTAGGTTCCCTTAGAAAGACCCCCACGAAGGGCACTCCCCCCGGGCCTATATCCCTAGTGTAGATAATTGGCCGTCAATAATCAACCCAACCCAACCCTTTTTTAATTCAATGTTTCATATATGAAAACTGTTATTCTCATATGAAAAATTCGCACGTAGGCAAAATAAATGCAACTTATGAAGTAAATAATAGTTATTATTTTTTACTAAAATTATTCAGAATTAATATTTAATTTTTAATTATTAATTATCTAATTTTTTATATGTGAAAATTAAATTATCTAACCTTTCCATGCTACACAAGTCCAGGCAGGCTTTCTTATCGCTATTGTCATCAGAGGTAATCCCCAATACTGAGTCACTGATAACAGGTTGTATGAAGCCCGGCTTAAGGCTCTTTTCTCAAATCCAAAACAGGCTTACTTTTTGACACATTTTTAAATTTCATTTATGATCGCAAATGCATGATATTGGCAGATTTCGTTTTTCAGAAACTATATGTAATCGAAACATTTTTTTCATTTTTTTTTATAATTCTTCAAAAGATATGAATAAAGCACATATGTTTTACACTGAATACATTATTTAGCATAGCATTCAAATAAAATCTAGGAACTTTTCGAATAAACGTTACTAACATATTCTAACATATAAGAAATAATCGCATGCCTCAGATTTTTTTTTTTTTACTAGTGAATCAATAACACTTTTTTTAATTAGAATTCAAAATAATATGATAGGAATGAAATATTTGTTTAAAATTTTGTGAGAAATCTATACGGTTTAGTTTTAGATCGACACTACCTTACATATTAATTAGTAAAACAAAATTAAATTTTATGCTTATGAATACAGAAATTATAATAATACTGCTTGAAAAATATTTTTAAGTAAACTATATTTCTGTTTATTGAAACTTTACACTAATATTTTCTCAAGAATTTATACTAGCTGAAACAGTGACAATTAAAAAATATTAACTACTTATGCAAGAAATTATGTATTTGGAGGTTTGCCTTTTTCATTCAATATGTAAACTTATAGCATTGATTGCGTATGTTATGAAAAGAAAACATATGCAAATAATTTTACTTAAAATAAATACTTTAAGATTAGAATTTGCATTTAACCTACCCTATAATACATATGCAAAAATTTTAATTAACATAAATAGTTTACACCAATGTGATTATAACAGCACGAAAATAAATTCATGAATAATAATAAGTACAAACTATGTCACTATAATGTGGGCATATTTTAAACTGTAATAGGTTAACAGTTATATTATAAGGCAAAAAGATTTACATATGAATATATCATTTTACTCCGATATAAAATAATCAATTTTAAAATAAAACATACATTATTAAAGACACAATTTAAAATAAAACAATTATTAATAAAACATATATTATTAGGCTACAGCGTGACCATAAATTAAAAGAGGTGGCATTTTTTTTTTCCTAAAGGGCTCATTTTTCCAAAAGCCCCTTTGAGCGTAGTGAGACTAGTTCTATACGAATATATTTTAATATATATATATATACATACTATAAAAAATTAATTAATATACATACATATTTGCAGAATTAATTTTAAAAAAAATCACATTACCTCTTATTTTATATTCAGAAAACGGTAGAGGATTCATTCCCCACCGAACTAACTTGATATATGCCTTAGAGAGATAACACATACTTATGCTTATCGCATGACTAATAAGTGTATCACCCCCTATTCACAAGTAGAATTTCGTGTAAAGTTCTTCTCAAATACATACAGACCCCTTTCTGACACATTTTTAAATTTATTTTTGTTCGCAAATGCATGAAATTGACAGATTTTCTTACTGAGTCACTATGTATTCGATACAAGTTTTTCATTTTTTGGTAAATACAAAATATTATCAAAGTCAGCGTTTTGTTATCGCATAAAATATATTAACAAGTCCTGTAAAAAGATATTGACAAGACATGAACTATTAATAGATGATTTAAAACATATTGGTTATAAAAATCATATATATAGAAATATATATATAAATTTATCATTACCTACAAATGTCAAGCACGATTTACTGGACTTCACCTAAATTCAACTAGATTCTTCACCACGTGGTTTGATTACGTCACTGATCGCGATAACATTCTAGATAAGATTCACTGATAAGAACACATTTCAATTCATTTCTTCTAAAATAAGTATACGAGTTGGTTGTAAGGTCTAGGTATGTAGATATATATATATAGTAGGTAAGTAGTAATATATTTTTAAAGTACTTTTTATTTTGTTTTAAAAGAAATGGTTATTTTTCTCTTTACGTAGGGTAGTCACAATTAAAACATAAACTATTAAATTTAATCTTTAGTAATACAAAGACTTACACCTACAGAAACGCAGACATCCTTTTCGTTATATTCATGCAGACTTTAAGATATATCACATATGTTCTTTCTTTTACCATGATACATATGGATTTTTTAAATGTACGTCACCTGACTATCTAAAGCGAGATTGATACTTAAAACCATTAATATATGTGAATTCTTTCGTATAGCTCTGTATAGATGCTACTAACCAAATATATATTTATATATACTAAAATCTGTAAAGTTTTAAAATGCTTCAATGATTATTCAATGAAAAATACTAACTATGAAATATTAATTAAGATGTATGCTAATGTTTAAACTTAAAAAATTTTTGGGATAAGAGATAGATTCATTGACCTATTTAATTAAAACCTATTTCGATACAAGTCTTGTTAAAACAGAGATTATAGTTAAAATACACATTAATTATACTGCATTAATGCGCTACCTCACCTATATTATCACAGAAATACCTTCGATAAAATTTAGACTAACAATACGCACCTAAAAAATATATACAGAGTACCCAGAAAATGATAGGAATGAATGAAAAATTTTAACCTAAATTATAAAATAGGATCTACAATAAGTGACAATAAATAAATATGAAGGAAAAATCATGAGTTATGGTATACTTTATGAAACACTTTCCAATGCTATGGGACTATCGTTAAGAACTTGAAATAAGTGAATTAGATTTAATAATTCATACTGGAAATGTATTTTAAAAAAAATTAGTAGCTTTGCCTACTTTTAAATCATTCAAGACATATGATGAAGATTTAACCGCTGTAGAACGACTAAAAACTAGCATTTTAATGAACCGACCATCTATGTTGGATTTTCTATTTTAGTACTATCTAAATTAGTTATGTATGATTTTCATTACAATTTTATAAAGAAAACATACAAAGATCGTGCAGTTTTACTCTTTACGGATATAGATTCCTTAACTTATCATATTAAAACCAATAATATTTATAAGGATATGGAACACCATCATGATTTTTTCGACTTTTCTGAATACTTGAAATCCCATCGTCTAAGCCGCACAAGTTTCGAACCCACAAACATATAATCAGACTTGTCATTTTATAACCACGACGCTAAATACAGGGCTAAGTGAGCCCCCGCTTATTTTATAGTCACCATGCTAAGTATTAGGCTGAGTGAGCCCCAGGCTATTTTATACCCACTATGCTAACTAATGGGCTCAGTGAGTCCCAGGCTATTTTCTACCCACCACGTTTATTGATCTTAGTGTGCCCCCGCTTATTTTATAGCTACCACGATAACCACAGGGCTAAGTGAGCCCCCACTTATTATATAGTCAACACGCTAACTACTGGGCTGATTAAGCCCCAGGTATTTTATAACCATCACGCTAACTACTGGGCTGAGTGAGCCCCAGGTTATTTAGTCGCATGAATATGATTTCCAAGGTATATGTCCTAACTTGATTTAGACCATTGCCTATGGTAAGATAAAGCTAGGCAGTAAATTGGTAAACTATGTACCTCGAAAACTCACTTGTATTTTATTAAATATCTGCAGAAATTAGCATAGTTTATTAAAATTATATACATTCTCATTAGTTTATGAATCTACTAATTTATAATATCTATATGGTAACTTGGATTATTAGTATTCCCACTTAAAAATTTCTTTTGTAGATTTAATATGATAAACACTAACATGAGACTGACTAAACTTTTACCATTTTCATTTCAACTTAGTTTTAGGAAATTTATCTACATAGCTTTAAATTTTACTGTTTAGTAAGTCTATTATTTCAAAGTATTATTTTTAGTTGTAATATTCAAAACATATTCATATCGTTTTACATAGTAGGTATCAAATTAATTTAAAGTCATATTAAAAAAATATATATACAAATACTATTCTTACCTAACACGCCAGCTAGCTAAGCACCCAACCGTCTCACACCAAGGCTCTGAGAAATGTGAATACTTGTTCAGGGCCTTATCAGCTAATATAATCACTGATAAGACTTGATCACGTGACATGTGACGTCACTGTTTAAGTGATATCACGTGACCATGTGGTATCATTCAATACGTCACCAATGACGTCAGAGATCACGTGACTAGGTCATAAAAGAACCAATTGCTACAATTGCTTCAATACATGATTTTTCTATGTATTATTTCGTAATACATAGCGCATGTACCTTGTTTTACGAAATAATAGAAAAATCATGTATTAATTTATCTATATATATTATACAAATCAATTAAAGGTAAATTGTTAATTGAAATTAGCAATTGGTTCTTTTATTTCGTAAAACAAGGTACATGTGCTATGTATTACGAAATAATACATAGAAAAATTACGTATTAAAGCAACTGTAGCAATTGGTTCTTTTATGACCTAGTCACGTGATCTCTGACGTCATTGGTGACGTATTGAATGATACCACATGGTCACGTGATATCACTTAAACAGTGACGTCACATGTCACGTGATCAAGTCCTATCAGTGATTATATTAACTGATAAGACCCTGAAAAAGCATTCACTTTTCTCAGAGCCTTGGTGTGAGACGGTTGGGTGCTTAATTAGCTGGCGTGTTAGGTAAGAATAGTATTTGTATATATATTTTTTTAATATGACTTTAAATTAATTTGATACCTACTATGTAAAACGATATGAATATGTTTTGAATATTAGAACTAAAAATAATACTTTGAAATAATAGACTTACTAAACAGTAAAATTTAAAGCTATGTAGATAAATTTCCTAAAACTAAGTTGAAATGAAAATGGTAAAAGTTTAGTCAGTCTCATGTTAGTGTTTATCATATTAAATCTGCAAAAGAAATTTTTAAGTTGGAATACTAATAATCCAAGTTACCATATAGATATTATAAGTTAGTAGATTCATAAACTAATGAGAATGTATATAATTTTAATAAACTATGCTAATTTCTGCAGATATTTAATAAAATACAAGTGAGTTTTCGAGGTACATAGTTTACCAATTTACTTCCTAGCTTTATCTTACCATATAGGCAATGGTCTAAATCAAGTTAGGACATATACCTTGGAAATCATATTCATGCGACTAAATAACCTGGGGCTCACTCAGCCCAGTAGTTAGCGTGATGGTTATAAAATACCTGGGGCTTAATCAGCCCAGTAGTTAGCGTGTTGACTATATAATAAGTGGGGGCTCACTTAACCCTTTGGTTATCGTGGTAGCTATAAAATAAGCGGGGGCACACTAAGCCCAGTAAACGTGGTGGGTAGAAAATAGCCTGGGGCTCACTCAGCCCATTAGTTAGCATAGTGGGTATAAAATAGCCTGGGGCTCACTCAGCCTAATACTTAGCATGGTGACTATAAAATAAGCGGGGGCTCACTTAGCCCTGTGGTTAGCGTCATGGTTATAAAATGACAAGTCTGATTATATGTTTGTGGGTTCGAAACTTGTGCGGTTTAGACGATGGGATTTCAAGTATTCAGAAAAGTCGAAAAAATCATGATGGTGCTCCATATCCTTATAAATATTATTGGTTTTAATATGATAAGTTAAGGTATCTATATCCGTAAAGAGTAAAACTGCACGATCTTTGTATGTTTTCTTTATAAAATTGTAATGAAAATCATACATACCTAATTTAGATAGTACTAAAATAGAAAATCCAACGTAGATGGTCGGTTCATTAAAATGCTAGTTTTTAGTCGTTCTACAGCGGTTAAATCTTCATCATATGTCTTGAATGATTTAAAAGTAGGCAAAGCTACAGCTACTAATTTTTTTAAAATACATTTCCAGTATGAATTATTAAATCTAATTCACTTATTTCAAATTCTTAACGATAGTCCCATAGCATTGGAAAGTGTTTCATAAAGTATACCATAACTCATGATTTTTCCTTCATATTTATTTATTGTCACTTATTGTAGATCCTATTTTATAATTTAGGTTAAAATTTTTCATTCATTCCTATCATTTTCTGGGTACTCTGTATATATTTTTTAGGTGCGTATTGTTAGTCTAAATTTTATCGAAGGTATTTCTGTGATAATATAGGTGAGGTAGCGCATTAATGCAGTATAATTAATGTGTATTTTAACTATAATCTCTGTTTTAACAAGACTTGTATCGAATTAGGTTTTAATTAAATAGGTCAATGAATCTATCTCTTATCCCAAAAATTTTTTAAGTTTAAACATTAGCATATATCTTAATTAATATTTCATAGTTAGTATTTTTCATTGAATAATCATTGAAGCATTTTAAAACTTTACAGATTTTAGTATATATAAATATATATTTGGTTAGTAGCATCTATACAGAGCTATACGAAAGAATTCACATATATTAATGGTTTTAAGTATCAATCTCGCTTTAGATAGTCACGTGACGTACATTTAAAAAATCCATATGTATCATGGTAAAAGAAAGAACATATGTGATATATCTTAAAGTCTGCATGAATTTAACGAAAAGGATGTCTGCGTTTCTGTAGGTGTAAGTCTTTGTTTTACTAAATATTAAATTTAATAGTTTATGTTTTAATTGTGACTACCCTACGTAAAGAGAAAAATAACCATTTCTTTTAAAACAAAATAAAAAGTACTTTAAAAATATATTACTACTTACCTACTATATATATCTATATACCTAGACCTTACAACCAACTCGTATACTTATTTTAGAAGAAATGAATTGAAATGTGTTCTTATCAGTGAATCTTATCTAGAATGTTATCGCGATCAGTGACGTAATCAAACCACGTGGTGAAGAATCTAGCTGAATTTAAGTGAAGTCCAGTAAATCGTGCTTGACATTTGTAGGTAATGATAAATTTATATATATATTTCTATATATATGATTTTTATCACCAATATGTTTTAAATCATCTATTAATAGTTCATGTCTTGTCAATATCTTTTTACAGGACTTGTTAATATATTTTATGCGATAACAAAACGCTGACTTTGATAATATTTTGTATTTACCAAAAAATGAAAAACTTGTATCGAATACATAGTGACTCAGTAAGAAAATCTGTCAATTTCATGCATTTGCGAACAAAAATAAATTTAAAAATGTGTCAGAAAGGGGTCTGTATGTATTTGAGAAGAACTTTACACGAAATTCTACTTGTGAATAGGGGGTGATACACTTATTAGTCATGCGATAAGCATAAGTATGTGTTATCTCTCTAAGGCATATATCAAGTTAGTTCGGTGGGGAATGAATCCTCTACCGTTTTCTGAATATAAAATAAGAGGTAATGTGATTTTTTTTTAAATAATTCTGCAAATATGTATGTATCTTAATTAATTTTTAATAGTATGTATATATATATATATTAAAATATATTCGTATAGAACTAGTCTCACTACGCTCAAAGGGGCCTTTAGAAAAATGATCCCTTTAGGAAAAAAAATGGTACCTCTTTTAATTTATGGTCACACTGTGGCCTAATAATATATGTTTTATTAATAATTATGTTTTATTTTAAATAGTGTTTTTAATAATGTATGTTTTATTTTAAAATTGCTTATTTTATATCGGAGTAAAATGATATATTCATATGTAAATCTTTATGCCTTATAATATAAATATTAACCTATTACAGTTTAAAATATGCCCATATTATAGTGACATAGTTTGTACTTATTATTATTCATGAATTTATTTTCGTGCTGTTATAATCACATTGGTGTAAACTATTTATGTTAATTAAAATTTTTGCATATGTATTATAGGGTAGGTTAAATGCAAATTCTAATCTTAAAGTATTTATTTTAAGTAAAATTATTTGCATATGTTTTCTTTTCATAACATACGCAATCAATGCTATAAGTTTACATATTGAACGAAAAAGGCAAACCTCCAAATACATAATTTCTTGCATAAGTAGTTAATATTTTTTAATTGTCACTGTTTCAGCTAGTATAAATTCTTGAAAAAATATTAGTGTAAAGTTTCAATAAACAGAAATATAGTTTACTTAAAAATCTTTTTCAAGCAGTATTATTATAATTTCTGTATTCGTAAGCATAAAATTTAATTTTGTTTTACTAATTAATATGTAAGGTAGTGTCGATCTAAAACTAAACCGTATAGATTTCTCACAAAATTTTAAACAGATATTTCATTCCTATCATATTATTTTGAATTCTAATTAAAAAAAGTGTTATTGATTCACTAGTAAAAAAAAAAAATCTGAGGCATGCGATTATTTCTTATATGTTAGAATATGTTAGTAACGTTTATTCGAAAAGTTCCTAGATTTTATTTGAATGGTATGCTAAATAATGTATTCAGTGTAAAACATATGTGCTTTATTCATATCTTTTGAAGAATTATAAAAAAAAATGAAAAAATGTTTCGATTACATATAGTTTCTGAAAAACGAAATCTGCCAATATCATGCATTTGCGATCATAAATGAAATTTAAAAATGTGTCAAAAAGTAAGCCTGTTTTGGATTTGAGAAAAGCCCTTAAGCCGGGCTTCATACAACCTGTTATCAGTGACTCAGTATTGGGGATTACCTCTGATGACAATAGCGATAAGAAAGCCTGCCTGGACTTGTGTAGCATGGAAAGGTTAGATAATTTAATTTTCACATATAAAAAATTAGATAATTAATAATTAAAAATTAGATATTAATTCTGAATGATTTTAGTAAAAAATAATAACTATTATTTACTTCATAAGTTGCATTTATTTTGCCTACGTGCGAATTTTTCATATGAGAATAACAGTTTTCATATATGAAACATTGAATTAAAAAAGATCTTGCTGCAAAACTACTGGGGCGCTATAAGAAATATAGCGGGCGGTGGAGGGACCAGTTAAAAAAATATTTTTTTTTTCTTCATAAGTTGCATTTTTTTTTCGCCTAAGTGCGAATTTTTCGTATAAGAATAATAGTTTTCATATACTCTTGAAAAAAAAAAGAGCTTGCTGCAAAAAATATTGGGGCGCTATATAAAAATATATATAGCGGGCGGAGGAGGGCCCAGTTTAAAAAAAAAATATTAATTATTTTCTTATATCATAAGATTCCTCTAACACACATTTCAATTTTTGGGAAGTAGACTTTATATTCAAACAGGGGACTCCTACAATTTTTTTTGTGAAGTGCGATTTTTATTTGAATAGGGCACGTATCTCATTTATTTTATGAAGGGCCCTTTAGTCTAATGCGAGTTCACACTTCGAAGGGTAAAAAAAAAGGGAGTCGATGAACTGAATGTATAAAGGGTTCTAGTATTTAAGCATAATTTGAATTCTTTGGAATTTTTGTGAAGGACCCCTTTTTATTAAAAAGGGGATTTGTCCAATTTTTTGTGAAGGGTTCAATATCTATAACTGTTTCCAGTTTCTTTTGAAGGGTCCCCAAAACGTATAATCACTCCATTCGAAGGCTTCCCTATAACTTTTAACTATTTTTGCATGCTAACCTAAATAAATGTATTCCTGTATAAACTATTTGTATACTTCAATCCATTTAAGAATCCTATATGTTTTGGCTATCAGTAGTGTAAAGCTTTTTCTTGAATCCTTTGGATTTTTTGTGAAGGGCCTTAGACCTTTTTTTTAAAAAGGGGATCTGTAACTGTTCACTATTTTAATTAACTAATGCACTAGATGGTGAAATTATATTTTGTTCACATAACATTTCGATAATGTTGGAAAGTGATTCACGAATTATGCCACTATGCCTAATTTTACATACTTGTTTATTTACATATACGCTAAAATTCTTTTTATAGTACTCTATACTTTTGGAAGTGTGTATTGTTAGTCTATCGAAGGGCCCCCTCTGGGTAAAAAGGGAGGGGGAGGGGGAGGGGGGAGGTATTCAATTGAGTACAGTATAATTCATGCGGGACCCTATATTTTTTACCACAACCTATATCGAATTCATTAAAACGCGCCTGTTTGCCTCAAAAATGTTGAAGTCCGCCAATTAAATTTAATTAATGACCCTTTTTAATTACTAGCATCTACCATTCTACTGCACATGCAAACTGCGTACTCTCGTTGAGGGAAAAAAAATCTCGCCAAAATTTCTTAAGTTCTCCAATTAAAATTAATTAATGACCCTTTTTAATTAAATCATTATTGACTTTTAAAATTCACCTGTAATATACTCTAACATGTATAACAAATAGCCTACTCTCGTTGAAAAAATATTTGCTTCTAAAAATGTCTAAGTTCCCCAATTAAAATTAATCACCATTTTTAATTAAACCATTATTGACTTTTAAAATTCTCCTCTAACGTGTATATCGGATACCCTACTCTCGTTGAAAAAAAAAATCTCGCGAAAATTCTTAAGTTCTGCAATTAAAATTAATTAATTACTATTTTTAATTAATATTTTTAATTAATTAATCATTCACTTCTACTGCATACACTCATAATCAAACTGCATACTCTCGTTGAAAAAAAAATTGCTTCGAAAAATTTCTAAGTTTCCCAATTAAAATTAATTAAATTTCTAATTCGCTAAAATAAATCCCTTGAAACACACCTCGTATTCTAGTAGAAAATTCTCCGCGAAAAAAAAAATGGCTTCGAAAATTTTCTAAGTCCCGCAATTAAAATTAATTAACACTAATCCCCTTATCTTAGGTGTTGGAGGGCACTTCGGGAGGAGGAGAGTACTTCGTGAGGAGGTGGAGGGCACTTTGGGAGGAGGAGGAGGAGGGCACTTCGGGAGGAGGAGCCCTCCTCCCTCCTCACTCCACACTCCACCTCCTGGGGCGAAACTCTCATTTCTTCTCTACTTCGATGTTTGCGTTTTTCTTTATGACGGTTTCTGCATGTCATATATTTATTAAAATCTACATTATGGAAAATTAACGCAAGGCAACTGTCATTTTATGAGTAATACTGATACAAAACACCTCTCGGGTGAAAACCTTTCTATACTAATGTTACTGAATTTTACTGCAAACATAATAACAGGAGTATCGCTCTGTAATTTGTCTTCATGAAATAATATTTATTTGGAATTTCAGAACAATGGTTTGTAACAAGACTATAATATGCAAAGTTACCATTTGTGGATGCTCAGTTCATTTTTGTTTCAAATCATCTGCGTATTAATGATAAAATTCATTGAGTAGATTTGACTGTTCATTTTAACGAAGTCAGCTGGTACTGACTGATAATGAATTTGGGCAAATTCAATTCTAAGGGATGTTTCGCAACTCTAATCAGACAAGAAACACACGAATATTGTGTTAAGTGAGTGTAAATTTACAAATAGGTTATTTTCTGTATGAAAATTTGTGATTCTGATGAAATTAGATATTTATGAATTAACTTCTTAAGAAAATTTCACGTTGTATAACAGGAACTAGTTCAGATTTAATATGCTATTACAAATTTACATTCCGTACGTATAACTGAATTTAGCAACATCGAAAATTATTTATATATAGTCGTTTGACTATTTTTATGAAGTTGAGATTGCCCAAAAATTTATTAGGATTAAATATTTTAAAATAGTAGGATTGGCAATATGTAACAAGAAAAATCAATTGCAAGGAAACTAGTGTCGCAATCCAATGATTAATTCAGAATACAGAGTATCTCGCTCAAAGCCAAAGACTTTTATTTAGAAATTTGACACTAATAATGATATTTGATGAACTTTTCAACTGACTAACTTTTCTTTGTGTAAAATGTAATTACATTATTTTAGGCGCAAAACAATTTGGCCCTTGATCCGAATTATGGAATGTCTCACTCAGTGTTGCTTGGACGCCAGCGAATGATACCATCACATTTCACATTAATTAAAGTAAGTCTCTAGAAAATATCATTACATTTATCTTCCATACTGTTAAAGTTATGAGCGGAACCCTGGCTTCGACTTCTGTAAAGCATACAGGGTTTTTGACATTTTACTGCAAACATAATAACAGGAGTATCGCTCTGTAATTTGTCTTCATGAAATAATATTTATTTGGAATTTCAGAACAATGATTTGTAACAAGAGTATACTATGCGAAGTTACCATTTGTGGATGGCTAGCTAATTTTGGTTTCAAATAATCTGCGCATTAATGATAAAATTCGCTGAGTAGATTTGATTGTTCATTTTAACGAAGTCGGATGGTGCTGACGGATAATGAATTTGGGAAAATGAAATTCTAAGGCATGTTTCGTAACTCTAATCAGACGAGAAACACACGGGTATTTTGTTAAGTGAGTGTAAGTTTACAAACAGGTTTATTTTCTGTATGAAAATTTTTGATTCTGGTGAAATTAGATAATTATGAATGAACTCCTTGAGAACGTTTCTCTTTGCTTAGCAAGAATTAGTTCCGATTTAATATGCTATTACAAATTTACATTCCGTAAGTACAAGTGAATTTAGGACCATAAAAAATAATTTATAAATGGTCGCGCGAATATTTTTTATAAAGTTCAGAGTGCCCCAAAATTTATTAGGATTAAATATTAAAAAATATTAGGAGTGGTAATATACAACAAAAAAATTACATAGAAAACTAGTATCGCAATCCAATGATTTATTCAGAATACAATGTATCTCGCTCGAAACCAAAGACTTTTGTTCACAAATTTAACACTAGTAATGATATTTTACGAACTATTTAACTGACTAACTTTTATTTGTGTGAAATGTGATTGCCAGTGGCGTAGCCAGGGTGGGGGGTCCAGATGCTCTGGATACCACTAATATTGTAAAGTTTTCTTTTCCTTACCTAATCGGAGAAAATTCTGGGAGAATGAAGAAGAAAAAAAATTTACAATATTACTGGTATCCAGAGCATTTGGACCCCCCCTCCCTGGCTACGCCACTGGTAATTGCATTATTTTAGACGCAAAACAATTTGGCCCTTCATCCGAATTATGAAATGTCTGACTCAGTGTTGCTTGGACGCCAGCGAAAGTCATTTCTACAATTAAAGTCATTTCTACAATAATGATGCCATCACATTTCACATTAATTAAAGTAAGTCTCTAGAATTTATCATTACATTATCTTCAATATTGTTTAAGTTACAAGCGGAACCCTGGATTCGACTTCGGTAAAGAATACAGGGTTTTTGACTGAGAATGAATTACTATCCTACTTTCTTAAACAAAAATTATCTGTCCTGATATTTTTATTATCACTAAGCGTTTGTAATAAATATTCTGAAATTCTCTAGATCATATGTTCCAATCCAGTGGGCGCTGGAGCCTTCCAAGGGGCGGTAGCGGGTCCAGGGGCGAATGGAGGAGGCGTTAAAACAGTCAAGGGGACGGCCATGGCGTACCTACCTATTTAAGAAATTAATACAGTAAAACTATATGACCCCCACCCCCGCGACGTTACCTGGCCCGTGATAAAAACCTGAAATATACCTTTAAATGAAAATCTATACAAACGAACCTAGAGTTGGGGGCTCGAAATCGAATGTCTTTTACGAATGTCAAAAAATCTTTGTTGAATACGAATAAACGCTAAAACTCGCGGAGAACAAAATTTTATTATAGCGGGATGAAACATTGTGACCGCAATTCTCTCATGAATGCTAAAAAATCACTGCGGAACGCGAAAAATCGTATTAAAATCGTTAACATTTCAAAAATTATTTAATATAAAATTTTCTATATTAGACTGGCTAAAAGTTTCGAAACCGAATTCCTTTTTTAAATAACTTATATTTAAAAAAATATCAGAGAGATGGCAACATATGCCATAACAGATATTTCAAAACGAACCAGTAGTGGTTTGAATCTGATCAAGACATTCATTTATTCTGGGTCAAAGTGATAGAAGTAAATATAGCCATTATTTTTATAACTATCTATTAAATCTGTTAAAAAGTTAATTTATTTAAACTTAAACCGCGGCAAATTTTGTATTTCAGAATGTCTGAATTTAAGAAGAAATTATTATTTGAATTATGGATTTACGCACTCTCCTACTAGCGAATCATTACCTATGTGTTTAATTTGCCTAAAAGTTTTATCAAATGAAGCCATGAAACCTCCTAGGTTACAAGAGCATTTGAATAAAATGCATGCTGATAAAAAGGACAAAGATTTATATCTTTTCAAGGAATGGAAAATAAATATTTAAAACAGAGAAGTGTATCAAAACTTTTTTGAGTCGTCTTCTAAAGAAGAAGATGACGGACTATGAGCCTCATATAATATTTCATTGTTAATCACAAAAGCAGGAAAACCGCACACATTTGGCGAGGAATTTTCCGGCAGTCAAAGAGGTAATAAAACATTTTCTTCATCATAAGACCCCGTCAGATATCATCGGAAAAATTCCTGTGAGTAGTAATTCTGCGCAAAAAAAAGATGAAATTACTAAAAACGTTGAAATATCATTATGTATTACTTAAAGACATGCAAATTTACCATTCAACTCGATGAATCAACTCTACCAAATAACGAAACTAATAACAATAACTACCAAATAATCTTTTCATACGTTCGATTCATAAAAGAAGTAAAAAATTTTCAAGAGTTATTATTTGCTAAAAACATGGAAACTGATACAAGGAGAGAATCGATATTTAATACCATGAACAATTTTTTTCAAGAGAAATAAATCCCTATTCGTATTATTTTGTCAGCTGCCACTGATCGTGGTAGCTGACAAAATAATACATAATCACAAGGGTTTCATAGCACATTTGAAACAAGCGGTACCAAATGTACTCGTTGTACAGTGTGTTATTCGTCGTTAGCATTTGGTTGCAAAAAATATGAATGAACGCCTGCATATGTCGCTTCATTACGTTATTAGAGCAGTCATAAGATTGAAATAAATGAGTTGCCTGACAGATTATTTGGCCAACTTTGTAGTGAAGATAAAGAGATTACAATCGCTTGCTGCTCCACCCAGAAGTTCGTTGGCTCTCAAAAGGTGTTTGTCTGAATAATTTTTTCAATCAGTTTGACTCAGTACTATACTTCCTTGAAAACAGAGACGAAAAACTGTGCGAAAACGGATTACATCCAAAAATGACATCGCTTATTTGACAAACCTGTTTAGAATATTTAATGAAGAGAATATGTGATGAGTGATAAGTTGAATTTAATTAAAACAAGAAAGTCATGGCTGCTTTTGTGGGAAAAACTCTGTTCAAACGAAAGCTAGGTAGAGGTGAATACAGCCACTTTCCCACATTATCAGCAGTCTCTGCAACTCAGGAAGATTTAATTACTTGCTGTCAACACTTGTGCGGTCTTCATGCTGATTTTACGGAGCAATTCCAGGGTATTTTAAACATGAATATACAGAGTTGGGTTTTAGTTCCTTTAGCAAATGCAGATACAGCAGAAGCATCAATCTTAAAAGAGTATCTCGTAGAACCCGCAACTTACGAAGAACTAAAAGTAAAATTCAGAAATGGATACCAAGATTTCTGTCTTCAAAAATGAATACCGGCTCTTTATCCTAGATTGTGTTGAAAGAGTACAGAAATTTTTAATTGCTTTTCCTTCATCGTATTTGTCTGAGCGTGTGACTAGTGCAGTAGCTAATTTGCTGTCTAAGGTCTAAGAAAAAGAACAGACTGCATATCACTCAGTGTGGAAATTTGCGACTGATGTTTACGAAATTTGAATCAGGCATTAACAAATTGTTAAAAATCCACCAGCCGTAACCATCTCATTATTTCTTTTTAATTTCTTTTTATTTGGCGTTTATTTTTAATAAACTATTTTTTACTACATTTGATGGTTGTTTTAATTAATTTCTACTTTGTGATTCTTTGTAATAGGTATATAGATTGTGACAGATAGACAGATAAAATAGGTATACATAATATGCAACAATATTTTAATGTTTGTTATAGTTAACTATTAAGGAAAAGTAGGCGTTTGGGATTTTTTTATTATAAAAGGGGCGTGGTCTAGAAAAGTTTGGGAACCTAGGCACTATATATTATAAAAATATTTGCCTTTCATATGTGTGGGGCTCCATACCTTATACCTATCTGTGGAGCACTCATTTGATTAATTGTTTATATTATGAAAAAAGATAGGCGCAGTAAAAATCGGTTATCTCCTGAAAGCTATATATATATATTTTTTCATTTAATTTAATATAATTATTTAAATTCGAATAAGTTGAAATTGTTGCTTTCTTTCGTTAAGTATAATGATCTCATTGTATAGCATAGTTTTCTCAATTCTTGTTTTCTTCTGTCTGAGTGGATGAGCATGTTAAGAGACATTTTAGAGCAAGATTTCTGGGTGGAATAACTTATTTTCATCTAATTTAAAAATATAGAACAATCTATTTTTGTTTTCTATTACGTTATTTTTATAAGGCGGTTTTCTGTGGAAGAATATGTTATATAGACAAGATTTGTAATAATGATAAAAATGAAAAGCACAAAAAAACCACATAATATGAACATGTTGTCTGTTTCAATACTTCTTAATACAGGGTGTCAAACAAAGGAAACTCTGATTTTAAAATTAAATAACTCGTAAGAGGAGATAGATAGAAGAATGAAACAAGTGGTATGTTTATTTTGAAAGCCGTAAAAATCCGATACGGAAGTTTCAAAATTAGTTACAAATTTTTTTGAGAGATGACGCTGTAGTCTGTTAGTACAGTACAAAATCCAAGAATTAGGATTCAAATTGTCCTTTGGTAGCTGAGGTTGCAATGACATCACAATAGATTCAAAATGTGCACTTTTCGCATCACTAAGATGGCGCAATCGAAGAATGAAACCTTCAGTCATCCTCTACGTCACCTTCAGTCACCCCTCTTTCATTCTTCGTTTGCGCCATCTGAGTGATGAAAAAAGTGCACAATTTGAATCGATTGTGATGTCGTTGCAACCTCTGCTCCCAGAGGACAGTTTGAAGCATAATTCTTAGATTTTGTAATGTAACTAAAGCATACAGCGCCACCTATCGACCAAATTTGTAACTAATTTTGAAACTCCTGTATCAGATTTTTACTCCTTTCAAAATAAACATACCACCTGTTTCATTCTTCTATCGATCTCCTCTTACGAGTTATTTAATTTCAAAATCAGGGGGTCCTTTGTTGAACACCCTGTATGAACAACTTCTTTAGCGAAAATAATTGAAAGGATGAATGAGGAACAACAGCAACGAAGTACATGTTTTGATGCTATTGATGTTTCTCATACTCTTTATTTAGATCGTAAGATTGATTGAGAGAGCATTTGTAAATATTTTGAGAAAACTTAATTCTGAATTTATTTTTTCAGTTTGCTCTTTTACTTATGAATTTTTTACATATCACATGTTTACTAAAAACTACATTATGAAAGTTTAAAGTTTCGTAAATGTTCATTTTAAGAGTAATAATGATGCAAAACTTCTTCCGGGTGAAAAGCCCTTCTATGCTATTGTTACTGAATATTAATACATACATTATAACACGAGTATATCTCTGTATTATCTCTTCAACAAATAATATTCCATTGAAATTTTAGAACAATGAGTTGTAACAAGACCATAATATGTGAAGGCACCGTTTGTGGATGTTCAGTTCATTTTAGTTTCAAATCAGCTGCGTATTACTGATAAAATTCACTGATTAGATGGGATTGTTCGTTTTAACAAAGTCGGCTGGTGCTGACTGATAATGAATTTCAGCAAATGCAATTCTAAAGACTGTTTTGCAACTCTAATCATACGAGAAGTACACGAATATTGTGTTAATAGAGTGTAAATTTACAAGTAGATAATTAAGTATGAAAATTTGTGATTCTGGCGAAATTAGATAATTAGGAATGAACTTCTTGAGAAAGTTTCACTTTACTTAACAGGAATTAGTTCCGATTTAGTATGCAAATACAAATTTACATTCCATAAACATAATTGAATTTAGCAACATCGAAAATAATTTATAAACAGTCGTCCACATATATTTATAAAATTCAGAGTACCCCAAAAATTTATACAAATGTTTAGAAGTGGTAATATATAACAAGGCAAAAAAATTGAATGGAAAACTAGTGTCACATTCCAATGATTTATTTAGAATACAGGGTTTCTCGCTCCCACCCGGAAACTTTTGTTCACAAATTTAACAATAATGAAGATACTTTATGAACTGTTATTTGACAGGCTTTCATTATTTTATGTGCACTGCAGTTTGGCCCTTGATCCGAATTATGGAATGTCTGGCGCAGTGTTGCTTTGGCGCGAGTGAAAGCCATTTCGAACATGTATAATGATGCCATCACATTTCATCTTAACTAAATTAAGTCGGCAAAAGCTATCGTTACATTATCTTCCATATTGGTAAAGTTACGTACGAAACCCCGGATTTTGCATCGGTAAAGCATACAGGGTTTTTGACGAGCCTAACGAAAAAGAAAGGCTACCGCGGTGCTTTATTCATATCTTTTTTTACAGACCGCGGGAGTCACGTGATGCTCGAATGCACCAATGAAGGTGCACGAAAAGAGCATCGCGTCACTCTAGCGGTCTGTAAAAAAAGATAGGTGGAATGTACTGCGGTAGCCTGTCTTTTTCGTTATCCTCGGTTTTTGACTAAATACGTGGATTACGACCCTGCTTTCGTCAGCAAAAATTATCTGTCTTGGTATAGTATTTATCACCACTAAGCGTTTGTAATAATAATTTTGAAAAACTATAAATTTTATAAAAATATTTGCTATACATAAGTATAATGCATCATACCATATATTTATTATATGATATGCTCATTTGATTAGTAGATTATACTAAGATGAAAGATAATATTTAGTTGAAATTGTTTGTCTTCTGAAAACTGTACATTTTAATTTAATATATTTTTTCATGAAAGAATATGGAATTGCTGTTTCTTTCTATTTTATGTATAATCATAAAATATAGTACATAGTTCCTGCATTTCTGGGATTTTTTCAAGGAAGCACCAGCATGTTTTCATAGAAAAAAATAGCCTAATTTATGAAACTTCGCCTTATTTAAGAAGAGTTTTTCTATAAGGAAATAGTGGTTCTTAAAATATTTTTTTTGTCTGGAAATTCCCTAAACTGTAGGAACCCTGCAGCTGTAGTATAGTCTCCACACTCGTTGTTTGAAGAACTTAGTGAATGCACATTTTAAGTGATATTTTTTAGCAAAATGTAGATTTCCGGGTAGAATGACTTATTTTCATCTAATCTACTGCATAGTATATATAAAATAGAAATCAGAATTTTATTCTGGATTCTTATAAATTGAGTTATTAACATGAATTTAGATGGGACTTTCACTATTAGTTAGATAATTTTTTCAGGGAAGGTTTTAGTATGCTTCTACGTTGCTTAGTTATAGAATCATTGGGGCAATTTCTATAATCACGTGGACCCGATTATGAAAGATGTGCCTTTCTAAAAATTTCTACTGGGCGTATTTCGATGGAACTTGTATTGTTAGTTAAATCATATTTAAGGGAATGTTTTAGTATATTACATATCGTCCTATCGTTCTTTACAAAATCCTACTATAAATAATCAACTAAAAGGTTGGTTCTTAATAGCGAAATATTGTCTGGCACATTAGAAAATATAGTAGAGCGATGCCTTTCACATTGTTTTCAGCAATGCGGAAGAACATAATGTCGTGTTGCTTTAATACACAAGTTCAAATTCACCGACAGATGTCGTTTGATTCAAGTTTCGTTTAGAGAAATCGACCAGCGTAGCGGGCGATTTTAAATATAGAAAATTCCATTTTGAATTAAGTCTACAGATAAGACACTTTTCAGTAGAAGAACATGTTATGAAGACAATTTCGGTCTGTTTACTTTGTTGAAATAAACAAAAAGTTTGTTCGCATGATAACTTCTTACATTAGAAATGTGTTGACCTGTTCTTTATTTAATTGGGATTAAGTAAGGCGAATGCACTGGCAAGCGGAAAAACTTATAAAATCAAATCATAATTACCATTAAAACTACGGACAGATATTGCGTTGAAATTGAAATAATATACCTTCATTTAACGGCATGTCAAATATTACTCCTCCAACCATATCTGAATTCTTTTGCGTAGTAGTCCTTTAAAAGAAATCTAAATGTAGACCTGATTTTTATCAGAAAATATAATTTACCTTAATAACTTTTATTTATTTTATAATATAATTGTATTGCGTTTCAAACAGTATATCTTCATTAAATTTGCTTTAAACAATTATCATCCACTGGCATTAATATGCCCCCCCCAAAAAAAAGGAAAAAAAAAAAAAAAAAAAAGAAAAAAAAAAAACCTCGAAGGGTGTGCACACTTTTACCATAGTTTCTGAACACACATTTTCGTCTGATTTAATCGCAGAGAAATCTGGGATTAATCCCGGAAATATTTTTAATATGAAGAAAAATGATGAGACAAAGATTTTTAATCTGAAGAAAAATGATTAGACAAAGATTTGTAATCTGAAAAAAATTTTGCCAGACTCCTTGGAAATTTTAAGGAGTGTACTCACGTTGGGTTCTCTAAAACACATCTTGCATCTAATTAACTATCAATTCATCTTTTTTTTTTTTTTTTTTTTTTTTTTTTTTTACTTTCTTCTATCTTTACAAGAAGAAAGTATTGGATTCATGAAAATTTTCGACTTCCGGTTTTCGACGGATTTATGCGTTTTAGAAGGTCCTGAACACGATTTGACTATTTTTAGAAAATGTCTGTCTGTGACTCTGTCTGTCTGTCTGTCTGTATGTGACAAAAATTTTGTGGGCGCTCTATCTCAAGAACTAATGCTCGGAATTTAATAAAACATTAGATTCAGTTAGTCCCTAATATAAATTAGTGCTGATTAGTTTTTGGTAAAAATCGCCCGGCAGGTGGCGCTGATAAGCAGCATTTTTCGCAATTTCCGCAATAGCTCTATCTCAAGAACTAATGTTAGGAATTTAATAAAACTTTAGATTCAGTTAGTCCCTGATATAAATTGGTGCTGTTTAGTTTTTGGTAAAAATCGCCCGGCAGGTGGCGCAGCTATGCAGCATTTTTCGCGATTTCCGCAATAGCTCTATCTCAAGAACTAATGCTCGGAATTAAATAAAACTTTAGATTCAGTTAGTCTCTGATATAAATTGGTGCTGATTAGTTTTTGGTAAAAATCACCCAGCAGGTGGCGCTGCTATGCAGCATTTTGAAGGATTGACACGATTTTAGCAATAGTCATATTTCAAGAACTAATGCACGGAATTTAATAAAACTTTAGATTCAGTTAGACCTTGATATAAATTGGTGCTGATTCAGTTTTAGTGTATGCGAAACCTGTGTGAGATAGAAGAAAGTTTTGGGATTGACACATCCGACTAGTTTTTTTTATAATTATTAAATAATTTATTATCGTATAACATAAAAAAAACTTGTTTGCTTGATTTTTTTTCTTTCTTTCGTTTTTTTTTTTTAAATAATTCATTAAGTTATAAATAAATTAATGCTCATCATGTCTTTTAATATTAATGAAAAACATACGATTATGGAATGCCTGTGTGAAGTTTTTGATATTGTCCCTGCTTTTCTGAATTTATTTAACACGCTTGAAAATAAATATTGACCAAGCGGGGGACATCGACATGAAAAACTCCAGATGGAAAAAAATTGTGAGGCATGATATTACTTACATTGTTATTAGATTGAAATGAAAATACTCATGTATTCAGAAAAGAAATATTTTCTTTATATTTTTATTTCAAACAAAGCGAATATTCGAAATTTTTTCTTTTCTTAGAAAGTTGAAAAATATATTAACTGAATTGATTGAATATAATTATTACACAAAGAAATATAGAAATATAAATGCGAATGATGTAGACAAAATTCGGGAATTGACACTTATACATCATATGATTAAGTCTAACTAAAATCTGTAGTATAAGTGAAGAGTCACGCAATTGACATATTATCTTACTATTTTGCAATATATACCTGACCATCAGTTAATATAAGCATGTGGAAAATATTTATTTATTCAATTAATATTTTAATATTTACATCACGTACATTTTTATAATCTTTAATAATCGCCAAAATGTATTTAAAATGAACTGCGAATTACATCTGAAATGTTTATTAAACATAAAAAAACTATATTGTACAAAGTTCTGTAAAAGTAACATATCCTTCATTCGTTTCCGAAAAATGTTTAATCTGCCGCTAAAATCATAGAAACTCGACAGAGTTTCTCGCCAAGCATAAGAAACAGCAATGCATTGAACCGTAAATGAAAGGAATTTCCACCAATGGATGCCAAACGATTTTACAATTTTTTTTTTTTAACTCTGTCTAGTTTATATTTTGCGGACGGGACAAAACGAGTTTTTGACACATCTATATCTCGCGTTCTATTTATGATAGAAACAAAATTCTTGATTCTATGGAATGGGGCGTGCCAAGGGACGAAGAATTCAAAAGTAAAGCAAAATCCGACGAATAGGTTTTCAGTAAATGCGATTTCAAAAGTGCTGTTTTTTGCACTTTTTAAATCTTGTTCAGACCAAAAACTGTTGACAGGGCTACAGCAATGTGTAATTATCGGATTTTTACGCGGTTTACGTTATTTGAATTGTTTTTATGAGTAGTTCAGACCTTTGTAAGTTTCATGTAAAAATATTAATTAGTTTTTGATTTATATCAGTTTAAAGTTATTGATTCCTATACTTAACATAGAGCAAAAAACTGTTGACAGGGCTACAGCAATATGTAACTATCGGATTTTTACGCGGTTTACGTTATTTGAATCGTTTTTATGAGTAGTTCAAACCTTTGAAAATTTCATGTAAAAATATTAATTAGTTTTTGATTTATACCAGTTTCAAGTTATTGATTCCTATACTTAACATACAACAAAAAATAATACATGACCCAACTCTTTTAGGAATGGTCGTATGCACATGATATTAAGATATGTTATTACACACGATCCAAGTAAGCTTCCTATTATAAAAAATCATAACATTTAAGGTTCGTTTACAGGGTCTCACAAAAATCTTTTGATATAGGGCTAAAGAGTTGTGTAATTTTTACGCGGTTTGCAGCATTTGAATTGTTTTTATGAGTAGTTTAAATGTTTAATATTTCGTGTAAAAATATTAATTAGTTTTTTATGTATACCACTTTAAAATGATTTATTCCTATACTTAAGATGAAGCAAAAAAAAAATTAAATTGTCTAACTCTTTTCAAAAGCACGTATGCGCATGATGTTAAAATATGTTACTACGAACGACCTAAGTTAGCTTCCTATAGTAAAACAGAATTGTAGAATTTACTGTTCGTTTACAGGGTAACTCAAAAGATTTTTTAATAAGACTAAAAAGTTGTGTAATTGGCGAATTTTTACGTTGAAGTACATGATTCCTGTACTTAACACAGAGGAAAAACAATAGTAAATTGCATAACTTTTGTCAAATTGGCCATATACACAAGATATTCAAATATGTTACTACATCGTCTCTATTGTAAAGCGGCATTGAAGCATATACGTTTCGTTTACAGAGTCTCTTAGAAGATCTCGATTACTATACAACCGATGTATATTTACTGAGTGAGATGTATTTTAATGATTTTACACTGTTTCAATCTCTGTAAGGTTTCATTATCTTACTTTAAAATTTAATATGAGTTCATTTTGTCCGTCTGAAATCTCGTCGATGTTAAGCTCTAAATCTATTAAAATATAGTATTTTCATCGATTAAAAAAAACTATGTTTATTTATAAATATATAATTCTAGCGTATCAGGAATTGATTGAAATAGCGATTACAAAATTTCAACTTTACGTTCTTGCGCTCAGTAATATAATGTAAAAATGTTGCTACCCCAAGATTACAAGTTTTGCGTTTAAATATTTGCCGTTCATCGAATCTCCGGCTATGACGAACTTAAAATGCTAAATTTCGTATACAATAGGTGATCGGTAACGAACTGTTCGGTTTACGAACAAATCGGTTAATCGGTCGGTCGAGATTTTTATGTTCGGAGAACGAACACCTCACGAAACAAAGCCATGATGAAGCAATGCCGTGTTTCATATTTGCCGAGCTATACTTATTGCCTCTATTGTCAACTTTGAGAACATTTTAACAGTTGCATACATATGTCCTAATTAATTCATGGACTGCCGGAGATTGGGGACCTATATTTTAGGATCACCGAATTGGAATGAACAGACTATATGAACAGATATCACTTTAATAGTTTTCATACTTTTGCAAACGTTGCGAATTTTATATTTTTCAAATTCTCGAAACGTTGAGTTAAAAAACTTAAACAAATAAAAAACTTCTAAGGTGCTCAGTAATTTTTAAAAATAATATATTTAATATGTTAGTATAAAAATCCCTGTAAATTTTTTTACTAATAGAAATAGGTTTGTAGAAAAAAAAAATTGATTATTCTCGGTAAAGTATGCTCCATAAACTTATCGTTGTATTTGACCGAAAAAAGTGCTTCTTATTTTTCCACATTTTGCTGAAACTATAGTATTTTAATTAGTTTGTAGTGTCTGTAAAATTGTCTATTTTTTTGTTTTTGAATGTATACAAACGGAAGAGTGATATAAATAAAAGAAAAAGGAAAATAATCATGTCATAAATAATCTAATGAATACAATGTAAGGAAATTAATGTAAAAGTGTTCCCGTTGTTATGGTAGCGACATGTACATTGTAATAAGTCACTCAATAAATTGTATAATTCTGATGTATAATTCTGTATATAGCATCACTATTATTTTTTTTTTTGCCCCTTTCATCTTTTATTTTCTGAATAAAAATGGAATCCGCATAATTGAAATTAAATACCTTACAAAAAGGAGTGATATCTCATCAAAAACAACTCGTTGTAAATGATCCCGCCCAAGCCACAAACCTAAAACGTCAGTCACAAGAAGAAGTGATATCACATAAAAAGAAGCGATATAGAAGTGCATACTCCGAGTCCCGTGTAAAAATCTATCACCACTCATAATGTTTCCAAAGGACTCGGAGTGAGGTACAGTATGTGAAAACTGCTTGGCGACCTGCAGGCTTTTATAATGTTTGCGTTTCCTGCAATCACATATGGCTATATTATTTTTATTTTATTTTATTTTATTTTATTTTATTTTATTTTATTTATTTATTTATTTTGCTCCCATAAAATTGTAAAAGTTGAAGATTCTGTGTTTGGATGTCCTTTCTTATTTATGAGCTTGAAAAATCAATTTCTTGATTTTATTTACCGTTATTTAAACTAAACACACCACTCTTATGAAGAGGATATTTTAAGTAAACGTATAAAGATTTTGAGTTTGTAATATATATATATATATATATATAAACCTTATAATAAACGTTAACTAAATTGAGATATATTGCAGTAATTCTAGCGTAAGGGAATGACATAGATCTGGGGGAAACTCCGCTCTGTCAGTTCTTTCGCATACAAAAATATTTATAAAAGTGGTAAAACAAAAATATAAAATTTATTTTTCGATTTTCGAAATTGATATACTACATATAGTATAAAAGGTTGCAGGTCGCCAAACAGTTTTCACATACTGTACCTCACTTCGAGTCCTTTGGAAACATTATGAGTGGTGATAGATTTTTACACGGGACTCGGAGTATGCACTTCTATATCGCTTCTTTTTATGTGATATCACTTCTTTTTGTGACTGACGTTTTAGGTTTGTGGCTTGGCGGGATCATTTACAACGAGTTGTTTTTGATGAGATTCTAATAATCCAAACTCGCAAAAAAAAAAAAAAAATGCTCAACAATTCAAACATATTTGACGCATTCACAGACATTTTTGAACATGGAAGCATGAAATTTGCAGGCATAACTGCTGAAGTGATTTGGATTCGAACTGAATTTTACTTTTTCGATTAATTCTGTTGCGTCTGGCAATTTTGTTCAAAAAACCAAATAGGGCCTGATTACCGGCGAGGCACACTTCAACTAGTAAATTTAAATAGAATCTTTTGGCTATTTTAATCGACTTATTCATGCCGAGTTTCTTTCAAAAATTAGGCAACAATTTCTATTTGTTTTTACAGGTGGAAATTTGCCCCGCTGTAATCAGATCCTGAGACCAATTTGGATTACATTTTCTGAAAGACTCTTTGCTTTTATCCAAAAATGAGAAACGCTCTTTGATTCATAGTTTCTAAATAACAGTATCTGCTTTTTTAATTCGTCTAAAATTAAAACTGACTTCGTGAATGTGTTATAAAATAGCTGCTATAAGATTTTCGTGCAGTCTTAAGTAGAATTATTTAAAATTAACTGCATTTATATAGTATTAAGCCATTGCCTATAATATTGGAGATTTCAGCGGTAAATTGCATTTGTTGTAGAACTGTGCTTGTTGCTAGTAAATTGCTTACACGTTTAGAGTATTTATGTCTCAGCAATTCTTTGCGTTCTGTTTATATATTTTGCTGCTTTCATAAACTTAGTCGTATGAGTTGTAATCTGTGTTAAATGATTGCCCAACACTGTATAAAAAATGTGTTTTCTGTGTTGCTGTGTTTCTGAGACGTATAGCTACCAAGACTATTATCTGAAATGATGATGCATATTAGGTCACCCGGGATGTTCTGCGGTTTTAACCCATTCAGGGGCAAAGTACTCTTGTAGCTAAAATTTGAAATGATTGATTGACACCAGGATTCACGAACGAAATTTTTTTAAAATAAGTAAAAGCTTTTCCTCATGTGCCTCATAAATTAAAAATTTGGTTATAAAATTCTGGTGTCATTGTGGCATTTTGGGATTAAAATTAAGTGGTACCGGTGCCCTTCAAGGGGTTAAGGGAGATTTCATAAGAAATAACTACCTATATTATACGTTCTACCCTATGTTGGAATTTCTATTAAATTTTTGCAGATCTACGCCGATCATGACTCCCAGAAACCAAATACCCCCCTCCCCCAGTTCAAAACTTTATCTATCTATCTATATCACTTTTTTATGGACACGATAACTTCAAAAATTCTGCACAAATCTCTTCCAAACTGATACATAAAATCAAGGGGCATAAAATCTCAGTCAAGTTCGTTAATGGGAAAATTCGTATTTAAAAAAAAAATTATGTATGACAGATTTTTGATATCATTAAAAATGGCCTCAAGGGGAGGGGGGGGGAATTGGGTTTCAGAAGAAAAAAAATCATAACTTTGTCAATTCACAAGATATCAAATCCGCTTAAATTTACTATAAATCCCCTTAATATTATTTACAACTTTTATATTGACAAGTTTTTTATAGGACCAACCCTTACAGCAAAACAAAATTAAAAACAATAAAATTCTGCCGACTCCGCCGACAGACACCGGTAGATTTCGAAGCGTGCGGTCCCAACTGTCGCATCATGGCAAAAAGTCCATTTCTTCCTCAATTCCCAATAAACAAGCGCCCCACGGTCTGCGAAATCTAATTACCTGTGCTGGTAGGCCGAGCCGTCAGGGATTTTTTGATATATTTTGAATTCATAAATGCTACATTCCACCAGAATTTTGGAATAAAACTTTGCTTTTTTAATGTACGTGAAGAAACTGCTTTTACATATTTTGAAATAAATTTGTTAGTAAATTCTAGTGAAATTCAGTCATTTCACCATTATTTCAACGAAAGTATACCGTAGAACTTTCCGGATTACCCAATAGATTTTTACTAATCCCACACATTACATAATTCTTGTTAATATAGATCCCCAGGGCAAATAGTACATGGCGAAATTCACGGCACGAAGAGCAGAAAAGTTTTACTACCAGGAGAAATTTCACAATGCAGCCTTCAGAAATTGAATTCTATATCTCCACTACTTTATACCATATGGGCTTTCTTTGAGAAGAAGCAACTTGTTCATTTACTTATCTTTTTTCAGCGTGCCAAAAGGTGAATACAGTAATACCTCGGTTTTCGTTGACTTCGGTTACAGCGCCTAGAATACATAGTGTGGAAACCGGCTATCCTTGTAATGCTTTAAAAAGTGCTAGAAAGTTGTAGCCTATAAATGTGCAACGGTGCTCCTACGATAATGTTGCAACCAGAGACAAAAAAAAAATGCCTATCACGTTTTTTAGCCATGCTTTCATAATTTTAAAAAAGCTTATAAAAATGTCTAAGTCAGAGGAGAAAAGGATATAATTTAAGTATTTAAAATACTTACTACCAGCCAAAATATTCTAATACAATGTCAAGAGCTAGCAGATGGCGCTGCGAACCCATCCTAATCTTTTTAGCAACGTTGTACATTTATTGGATACAATTTTTTAGTACTATTTTGTAGCCGATTTCTACACTATGTATTCAAGGCGCTGTACTTCGGTTATCGTCGATTTTTTCCGCTAAAAATTTGTTTCGGATTTCGTTTATTTCCTTTGTATTTTTGTGTTTTTTTTTTGTTGATTGCAAGTGCTTCATCATGGAATAGAAGAAAGTTTCTTGTAAGCAACTTGTTTAATAATAATGTCTTGCCTCATTTTAGGCAAATCTTAAAGAGGTGGCAGAAACAGACCACTTTGGACAGGTTTTTTGAGCGACATAGTTTCTGACTCTGAAGCTAATCTTACTGCCAAATGACCAAAAAGGGAAGTGACCACAGATACAATGCCTTGATACCATACGCTAAGAACACTATATTAATTTCTTATTGTTTTTAGTATTAAACGCTTATACTTATTCTCTGTAAAATGTGTTTTTGATACGTATGTTGGAGTGTTTAGAACGAATTAATTGGATTTGCGTAGATTCATATAGATATAATTGACTCGGTTTTCGTCGGTTTCAGATTTCGCCGGTTGTTTTCGGACGGATTATTGACGAAAACCGATGCATCACTGTATTACATAAAAATATTCTTGCAATGTTGAAAAGTGTTTAAAAATCTTTTCGATGTATAATTTCTTTTTCTTGTTTCATACGCGATATATGCACTTATGTTTCGCGATCCCAGCTTATTATTAAAGTTTGATTTTCTTTTAGAACTTTTTGATTATCATCTTGAAATGAGGCAAAATTTCCTTCTAATAGACGAATGTAACTTCGTTAAATACATGTCTGTCTATAACGTGACATGGTATCTAAACGAAGGTTTTCCAGAATTGGGATTTATTATGATTTACTTTGTCTGAGTTTTAATTAATAATAACCCTACTTTGTGTTAAAATTTTCGCTATAGTGGAACTTGCTCTTCATTGTAACTCAGTTTTCGTGTATTAAATTTTCAGAATGAATGATAAAGGAAAGTTTTCGTATGACAAAAACAATAAAATATATACATCAAAATTTTATTTGAAACGTATGCGGAAACAGACGCAAATATAGATATATAAAACATAATTTCTGAAAAATGTCAAGTGTTAAAACATAAGAATTTGCACTATAAACTGTCTTTATTTTTTAGTAACCTATAGAAATCAAATTTTATTTAATATCTATTACTTGAAAATAAATGTAATTATGATAAAATATAATCTTACTTTTTTACGTTTAAATTAATTTTTCACTCTTAAAAAATTACATCAATATCATTATGAACTGGTTAAAAAAGCAACCAGTTTTATATATACAGATACTACTATAAATGATTATCTCTTTTCAATTTAGAGTAGCATGCATTTGATTTCCATTAAATAAATCCATTTATTTGATCAATACTGATTTTCTATTTAGAGTTCATCAAAATCAAGATAGTTAGTTTATAATATTAATAGCTATTCGATTGTTCTCTCTAAAACTGGTTTCTCAATTAATTAAAAAAAAATTAAACATTAAAAAAATAAAAATGGAAGTGATCGCAAAGATTAACTATACAGGCCTACAAAACTGACGTTTTTTAAAACTTTTCGAAATATTATACTGATTCTATAAATTTTTGGTATGCTTATTCCGAAAAGGACTCAGTTTGTTTCTATCACGTAGAGTTTTTCCACTATACGCATTATCATGTGATACACAGATATGTATAACGTGAATAATAATGACAAATAAATAAGATTGAACGATTTTATTTGAAAATGTATACATAGACATTTCGAATACATATAGAACGCATCTAAATAAATGTAAATCTTTTTTGTTTCTGATTTTATACTACATTTTTATTTTGCTAATAAAACCGGTTTTTTTTTTTTTTGTTTTTTGTGCTATGCAATGGTTCTATATTTTCAGGATTAAATATTCAACCATATATATACATATATATATATATATATATATATATATATATATATTATATTGATCCTAGTACAATACGTTCAGACATGTTTATTTCCATTATGTAAAAGAAAATTTTTAAGACTTCTCTTTTTATTATACTGAAAATATAGTCTCAATTTCGCTCTTTATATTTAATGCCGAATTTACGCATGAATTTATTAATATCCCTGCCGTAAGCTTAGTAACTATCCTCTAGAAATTAAAATGAACTTTTGTTCTCTGAAAAGTCTAGAAGAACTCTTGTTCTCTGGTTATAAAAAGAAATTAATGTTTTAGGAGTTATTTTTTTTTATTTTATTCTGTAACCTAAAATTTTAGCAAATCCCTTAGAACAGATATGCAAAATTCTAGGCGACAATGGGCCGATTCCCACCACTAAATTTTTAGTATTCTTCGCCTAATAAGAATACTGATAAAATTTAGGCGAATACTTCGAATAATAAGTAAATACATTATACTAAGAATACTAATAAAATTTAGTTGTGAGAATCAGCCGATTGGCGCCTAGATTTGTGCACTCCTGCCTTAGACAACGCCAAATTTCTGATTATATCAGAATGTCCTGATTGACTGAATAGCTGAGGGACATTCTTGTTGATGTTACACTGAAAAAAATCATCAGCAGCATTATCTGATTCAAAATCAAGTAAGTCTTCACATATGCCTTGTAAAAGAGGATCAGAAATTTGTGGAACAATAGGAACATATGGTAAAGCAGAGGAAATGTGACATTATACATTATTTTCTGTTTTTAGATTTATAAACACTAAAATATCATACGCTAAAAAGAAAATCATCAATGGTGCATTTAGTCCCTCTTTATATCAGTGTTATACCAAAGTGGATGCTTATTTTCACATCTGAACAAAATTATTGAATTCACGAACGTAATAACCTTTGTGTGGATCCCCCAAATACCATACTGTAACCACACTTGAAGGCAAACTGTTCCCCAACTTTCACTCCAAAACAGATGAAACTATTTTTTCTAATGCAATGTGTAGCACCACGTGCATTTAATTTTGCGGAATAAGATTTATTTTTTTTTGTAAATTCTAAAAATATTTTCTACTGAATTTAAATTATACGTTGTAAATGCAATATAATTGTAAAGTCTCTAGCATAGCATAAATGCCAACGTTGTGCAAAAATGGTAAATAGTTTTTGGTAAGTACGGATTTTTATTACCTTTTTAAAATTCAAAACCAAAAATTGCTTTAAGTACAACTAAAGTTATCAAAAATGTTTTTTCATTGTAGAGCTCTGTTATTGAACTCTTTCAGAAACAAAGTACTTGAAATGATTACATGACACAAGGATTTATGAACAAATATATTCGAAAATAACTAAAAGCTTTTCCACATTTACATTATAAAAGCTAAATTTTATTCCAAAATTCTGGTGCTATTGTGGCATTTGGAGATTAAAATTAAGTGGGATATATAATATCACACCTCCTTTGAAGGTGTTAAATGTCTATTCTAACGTGTACATTTGATATTTAATAAGAAAATGATCCAAGCGTATTTTATTACCGAATTGGAATTAATAATTTTTATCGATTTTTCTGAATGTTTGATAATTTAAAAATAATATTTTTAATGTTATTATGAAAGAAAAAAATATATATTCTAACACATTTAAACATTCGTGTGAAGTCTATTGCAAGACATCTATTAATGACAATAATGATTTAACACTCGAATTGAGATATTTAATGAATATTTTCGAAAATTTTAAATCAACTGTTCAAATTAATGGTTCTGCTCTTGAAACTGGTAGACGGGAGTTGATGGATTCAAATCTAATCGCGCCCGTCTACCTAATTGCTTCAAGTTTTTCGTGGTGTTCTTCGAATCTCGGGCAACCTCATGAAAATATGGGTTAGGTTCCCTTAGAAAGTTTTCACGGAGGGCACTCCCCGCTTGGGCCTATATCCCTCCTGTAGATAATCGGTCGTCATAAATAACCAACCAAGCAACCAAACTAACGTCTTTGGATCAGGATTATCAATTTTGTCTATTTTTTAATTTAGAAATTCTTACTTAACTCATATCGAATATTGCAACACAAGAATTTTTACTTTATCTAATCACAAAATACTGTCTAAGTAAAGCAAAATTTATTATTCGAATGCCTGCTTTCGATATACTATACAGGGTGTTCCGTTAAAGGGGTCCAATATTAATAGGGGTAATAGAGGAGATCACATGGAGCATAAATCAGTATATAAAGCCTGGTCGGATCTCAATAGTTTTCAAGTTACAGCAAATAGAATGAAAATTCGGAAAATTATAAAAGAACCCTCATTGCTAAACTATCGATAATGCTACATAAAAACGAAGCACATATTTAGAAAGAGCAGAAAAAAACCTACAAAATGACATCAATTGTATTAGAATAGCAATATTTATTGACGAGTTACAAGCCCTGAAACAGTGAAAAAAGTACGAAATCTAATATACATCAAAATAGTTAATCGTTAATTCCAAAAAGACAACTCTAGCTACAACAAGGAAGATGTAGTAAAATTTGGTCCATTCCGAAAACTTTCGAAAAAGCTTACAATGAACCATATCGGTTTAATTGTGTGAGAGAAATTAATCAGTTTCTTAGTTACAACTCCGCTTTCTTTGACACTAGCAAAGGTTAAACTCCGCCCATCACGATTGGAAACACCGCCTTTTTAATTACTCTCAACTATACATTTTCGATCATGCTTCTTCTGAGATGCAACATTTTTAATTATTCAAGAGTTGAATGAACCAAAATAACTTTACAATAATAGTCTACATTTTAAAGTGGTCTTTTATTGATATAAAGCTTAAGTTAAATTCCTTAAAATTAAACTGGTGGTGAAAATTCCGAAATAATTAAAAATATTGCGATTTGTAACTATGCAAGAAGTTTCAGTACATGTTTTACATGGACAATTATTGTATGTATATGTGCATCATAATTTATGATAGGAAATAATAATAACAAATAGCATAATAATTTTATTAATTATAAATTTAAAAAAGACACTAAATTTTAAATTAATTCATACAAACTTTGTAATTTACAATTTGAGTACACCACAGTCTGTGACTTACAAAATACTGTGCCAAAAAGTGTTGAAAATAAAAGAAAAATGACAAATAAAGAATTACATTCCACGTACTTTATGACATATGTGAAGCATAGTCTTCTGGCCTGCGCTGCACAGTTCAATGTCGGAAGGCAGACGAACGGACATTATTATAATAGGTGTTCGAAGTTGCGCCCATTAACAGAATCGCACAGCCGACAGCGACGTCGTAAAGATTGGCGAACACGCCGAAAAACTCCGACGGAGTTCGGAATGTCTCCTGCAGCGACAACGATTCGCGCTAGTAAATACTCCGGTGTATCCACAGGCGTTTCATACACCAGCGATTTAAGGTGTCCCCAAAAAAAAAGTCTAACGGATTGAGGTCTGGAGAGCGTGCAGGCCAAGCAACAGGTCCACTGCGTCCAATCCATTTCCCAGGATATGTTGAATTGAGGTGATTGCGAACACCTATGAAAAAATGTGCCGGTGCGCCATCGTGCATAAACCACATATTGTGGCGCAATGTTGCTGGCACATTTTGCAGTAACTGCGGTAAGATATCCCGTAGGAAAACCAAGTACGTACTGCCATTGAGTACATCTGGGAGTAAATATGGTCCTATGAGATAATCGCCGAGGACACCTGCCCATATGTTCACACTGAACTTTTGTTGTGCGTTCGACGGGAAAACAGTGTGCGGATTTGTATATGACCATGTGTGCATATTGTGCGTGTTTACCACGCCCTCTCTCGTAAATGTTGCTTCATCAGTAAATAAAATATTTTCCAGAAATTGTGGATTATTTTCTGTTACATTAAGCAACCAGCGTACGAATTCTGTCCGCTGAGCACAATCTGTTACTGATAACAGTTGTACCCGCTGCACATGAAAGGGGTGCATGTTTTCTGCACGCAGAACACGCCACACACTTTGGTTAGAAACACCGACTTCAGACGCAGCAGCTCGTGTACTCGTGGAAGGGTTATCTTTAAAAATATTCAGTACATCTTCTTCCATTGCAGGTGTTCGTACATGTCGAGGTTTCCCTGCATCAATGCTTGCTGTATTAAACGATCCAGTCTCCCGTAATCGTCTATCGACTTTTATGAAGAGTTTCGAACTTGGGCAACGTCTCCTTGGAAATTGCTCACGGTACATGCGCTGTGCTAGACATGCATTTCCATGAGCTTGCCCGTACATCAGATGCATGTCCGCATATTCTTCGTTAGAGTATTCCGGCATAATTATTATACATCAACTTACTACAATCCCACTTACAACAGCCTCCCTTTAACATAACGCCCACTGATGACTGCTGTTTTATTACACTTTTCTTCCTATACACATAGAAAATTTGCATAAAAAGTACTTCTTCTTCATCATCCTGAAAGTTCATGGAGGAAACGCAGCAGTCACGGAGTTTGCTTTAAGACAAGGCGAGAGCTGCACACTATGTCATTCACTTGACCAGACTGAATAATGAAAGGGTATTGATAGAGGTTGATCAGAAATGTATAATTGAAAGATATTAAAACGGGGTGTTTACAATCGTCATGGGTGGAGTTCCGCTCTTTCCGAGCGTGCAACAGTACAGAGTTGTAACTAGGGAACTGCTTGATTTCTCCCATACAATTAAACTGATATGGTTTATTGTCAGCTTCTTCGAAAGCTTTCGGAATGGACCAAATTTTATAACATTTTCCTTGATGTAGGTAGAGTTGCATTTTTGGAATTAACGATTAACTATTTTGCTAAATATTTGATTTTGTATTTTTTCACTGTTTCAGAGCTTGTAACTCGCCATTAATTCTCAATATTCTAAAACAACTTATGTCATTTCGTAGGATTTTTTCTGCTCTTTCTAAATATGTGCTTCGTTTTTATGTAGCATTATCGATAGTTTAGCAATGAGGGTTTTTTTACAAATATCCGATTTTTCATTCTATTTGCTGTAACTTGAAAATTATTGAGATCCGGCCAGGCATTATATACTGATTTATGCTCCGTGTGATCTCCTCTATTACCCCTATTAATATTGGACCCCTTTAACGGAACACCCTGTATATACTTACGTGTTTACTTTTATTGTCATTCTATTGGTGCAGAAAGTAGGTTGTAAAACCAATATGAGAGGGATTTTTAAAATCATTTTTTCGGTTGGAAAGTTAGAGTAACAAAGTAAATTATCTTCTAAAAAATAAATTTGAAGTTTTAAGAAATGCATAACTAAGATAAACATAGGAATAAAACGTAGACTAATTTTCAGTAATAACTGATTTTTCGTTTGTTAGACTTAAAGCAATCAGAATCATTTAAATATCTATTACATACTTTAAAATATCATATTCGTTATCGTACAATTTAAACCTATCGTTCTATATATCAAAGTGCATATTTAAGTGTTCTGACGATTTTCATTCAGTTTAAATAACATTATAACCCCGTTAAAGGTAGAAGTTTTTATTGTTTAGAAAAACGTATAATTTATAAACAATTATCCATCTTTATTTTAGCATTCATTTGAAACTTATGAAATAAGTCCATTGATTAACCAACGAAAGATTTGGTATTTAAAACAAGATCAAAATCAAGATAATGATTTGTAATATAAATAATTATTAGAATTTTATTTCTGAAAAAAGTTTATTATTGACTTATCAAATATGTATGTGATGAAAATGATTTTTATGCGAGGATTCCATTATAAAGTATATTTATTATATTTTATCAAGAAAAAACAAAACAAAAAAAACAGAAGAGTATTTCATCAGTTGTCTGTGATAAAATTATATTATAGTTCTTTTTAATGTATGATAAATTAAAAATATATATAGTAATGTTAGTATTAAAGATAAAATTTTATATGCAAAGACAATAAAGATTCTATGTGAACTCTAATGCAAAGAACATCATTTATAATTTATTGATTAATTGCAATAAGTTTTTTTTATCAATATTGAATTACTTTATGAATGCTCTAGAAAGTTTTAAAGTAATAATACCAAATAATTGCGTTTTGAATAATTATTACCGCACTTTGAGTAGTTTCTTTTTCCTCTCTCTCTCTCTCTCTCTCTCTCTCTTTTTTTTGCCTTATTGTTGGGGCCAAAAGTAGGATTGAAAAAAAAGTGCAATTTTTTATTTATTTTTTTTTACTAATATTTTCTTCCATAGAAAATTAGCAGTTCTAAAATAAAGATAATATTTTAATGAATGCATAATTTAGATTGTTATTTGTATAAAACATACGGATTTTTTTTATTGATAATACAACTTTAATACTTTTAATACTTTTAATACTTTAATGCTTTTAATGATAATACTTTTAATAGTCTTATTTATTTAATTTGGTTAAATTAAAAGAATTAAAATCATATGAATATCTATAACCTTAAAATGTATATTTTTATTTACTATAAAAATTCAATCTATTGTTCTGCACATTTAAATAAATTTGTCTAATAACAAAAAATTCCTGCAATGTACTTACCATTATAACTCCTTTAAATGAAATACCATTTATTTCTATAAAGAAGACTGCGATTTATAAATGATTTGCTATTTTAAGTTTAGTATGCATTTGAAATCCATTAAGTAATCCATTAATTAATCAATGCGTATTTTTTATTTTAAGGGACGTCAAAATCAAGAAAATGGTTCACATTACAAATAGTTATTCGATTGTTACTTCTGAAAATTGTTTCTTTCTCACTTAAGAAAATTATCGATAACTTTATTTTTTTTTCTTTCAATAGATATGCATGTGAAAGCAAACATTAATTATTTGAAAAGACTATTGAAATGTATATTATTAACATTTAATCTAAAGATGATAAATAGGCATTTATCTGTAAACGGTAACTAAAAGCAATTTAATATTTTTCTTAGACTTTTATAAATATATGAACAATTATGTATAATATTTCATAATGTTCATAATAAACATTCAAAATAATTAAGCAAAAAAATAATAATTTTATGTAAAGCTTAATGTATGGCATCTCACCATACATTTTACTTATTAATGTCCATAATAAGAATTATATGCTACGCCTTAGACGTATATTTGAATTTATCAATGACAAAAATATGTATAACAGGGTTCGTACGGCTCCTAGAATTTTGCGACCAGGAAATTCTTCGCTACCAGTATTTTATTACAGAAAATCTCTCCTTAAAAGAAGGCGAAGTTTCGCGAGTTTAATCTATATTTCTTTTTCTATAAAGAAAATACTGGTGAAACTCCTAGAAAATTCTCTGATCCATACGAACCCTGTTTAATCAATAGACTTTAGATATTTAAAATATTTTTCTGAGGTGTTAATGCAACAATTTAAATAGTTTTAAGAAAATTTTGCTTTAAAAAAAAAATGTGAGGAAATATATTTTTGGTTCGTATAATACGATTAAATCGATTTCTAACTTCTAAAATTATAATATACAGTAGAACCCCGGTTAAGCGAATCCCGGTTATCCGAAAATCGGTATAACCGAAAGATCATGAAACTCTTTTTTTTTAATATGAAAAAATGTATTTTTAAACAAGCATGTTCTTTATGAAATGAATAAACAAATTCAACTTGCTTATTTGGACCATTGTGTAAATGTAGACACTTTATTACACAGACACATACTACACTTCATTTCTTTACAAACAATGTTGTGATTTTTCTTTGTTTTTCAATTTCGTATCGCCACCTTTTAAATAACAACGCATCTGAAGTAGCATCTTCTTGCACTTCAGTATATCGAAACACAGCATCTAAGATCTTAGTAGCCTCACTGTGTGTAATCATCACATTTTTAGTGTCTTCAGGCTCTTCTTCTTCTGTATCAGGATCTCTTCGATTTCCGCATTTGTCAAATCTTGCTCATCCGTGGTTGGACAAAGTCAACCCTCAACCTTACTTTCTGATACTTCCCCTGGAAGCTACTTGAACATCTCCAAAACACTTCTGTGTTAATACTATTGTCATCATTTCTGTCCTCAATTCGAATGATATCAGTTTTCGACTCTGCAGTATCAGATTCCAACTTTGTTTCAAAGACTAGCGACTCAACCTTAGGCAACGCCAAGATTTCACTAATATTTTACTTTGAACTTCATCTCATGAAGAAATAGCCAACTTTCTTCATATCTACAAGTTTCAAATGTTGAACAACTTCTGCTCCATCATCAAGTCCTTCAATCAAAACCGTATCAGCCTTTCCCTGTAATACTTCTTAATGCTCTCAACAACACACTGATGTCACTGTTGGAGTGAGGGACGTAATTTTAACTTTGATTCAGCCACTATTATTAAGAAATGTAACACTCCATTAGATTTAGACTTCTTTGAGGCAGTTTATACTCATACATTTGGTAACTCCCTGGTCAATGATTTTTCAAGCGTACCTTACATCTCACCTGTTTGGGTGAGTTACTGTGTCATAGTGAATCACTTCCAGATTAATCTGAAAGGTGGCTCATGCGTGATGAGTTTCTCGGTGTGTTGTTGTTTTCATTTTGGTTTCTCGATTCAATTTCATGTCTTTGGGGGAGATACAATAATGTTTAATTTTATTTTATTGACGCTGAGGATGTGAGTCCTAGTTACTCACAAAACGTACGTCTGTCCATTGTACTATGATATTGTGTGTTAAAGGTTGGTGTTTTTAGTGTATATTTATCCACACAAGATTTTATTCATAATTCATAACTGATCCATTGGTTGGGTTAGAGAAGTCACATTCGGAGGCAAGAAAATTGCTTTAATCTCATCCTTCACAAGCTCATTTTCTGCTGGGCAAACAGCCTCCTGAGGAAGTTTCATTTTTTTGGTAAGTAGTACCAACTAGTAGCATAAAAAGGTACCCTCCCGGTTATCCGAAAATTCCTATGGAACATCGGTCAACCGAAAATGCTTTTGTCCCATGTTTTTCGGATAACCGGGGTTTTACATTACAAGGTGATTACAAAAAAAAACAAGTTGTAAATTGTACGTAAAACGTGACAAATGAGGTGCGTTCGCACTATAGCTAGTTATATAAATATTAAGATCTTGATGATTTTTAATTCTGTGAAATGAATTTTTTCATCTGCAGATTAATTTCTGTCATAAAATAAGTATCTCGGTCGCTTGACGATTAAACCTCGGAAGCTCCTATAACAAGAAAACACCGATTTCTTTTAAAAAATTTAAATTTCTTAATAAATATTTTTATTAATATTTTCTAAAATATTAATTCAATTATCATAAAATTTGAAATGTCTCGACAAAATTCTGCAAAAATAATATATCTTAAATTTCAAACCATTCGATTGGGTAATTTCTGCGTTGTTATATGCGGACAGACGGACGGACAGACCAGAAGACCACAATAGGTGCTACGTATTTATATAATTACGAACGCACCTAAAAAAAAGACGATTATGAGCTTCAAGTGCCCATACCCTTTAAGGAAGCGGGATGCCATTTGGAATGTTGTTATTTTATGTCACGGTCTCCAGAATGAGGTAAAGAACAACCATTGAACTCTCACAGATACGGTTACCGGGACAAAATTTCAAAATTGTCAAATAGCATCACCCAATTTTTTTCTTAATAATCGCTAAATGATCTTTATAGTATAAAAACATAAATGGTATTAAAAATCTACGTTTAGCAGTGGGAATGTCGACATAAAAAAACACAAAGAAAAGCAGTGAGGAGAGCAACTGCTACCACAAATGCGACAAAAAGCAAATAATTTTTCCTGGATTACAAACTTTTTAAGTGTTTACATTCACCTAAGATGGCATATTATTGGGTTGTCCTGAAAGTTCGTACCGGTGAGAAAATCAATTCCTACCGGAAAATTCTGCCCGTTAATCATTAGAGATTAGATATCGGATTCAATGTCTAATTAATTAAATTATAGAATTTTCCACATTTATTTTGGGAGGCCTTTTAAATTTTAGAGGGTAAGCATATACTTTCCGTGCCTTTTGTGTAATCAGGCGTTGATTCTGTTGACCACGGACACGAGAAATGGCTATAAATGACAATGTCACCAATTTCTCCTTGAAGCAGAAGTGGAGCACGGTATTGTCTTTTTGTGTTTGTTTTATGTCGCTATAGAAATAGCTAAAATTAGTTTTGTAATGATATTTAGGGTTTTTCACCATTACGATGAAAAAAATTGGATGTTGCAATTTGGAAGTTTTGAAAATTTGTCACTGTAATCGTAAGTGTGAAAACTGTATTGTTGTTTTTTAACACTTTTCGGCAGAGTGGTTCCACTCCGGGCACACCTAATTTTAATTCCAAACTTGCAGACGGCACGAAGAATATTTTATTAAAATTTTGTTTCTACCATGAAAGCTTACAATAAGGAGTTCTTATTTTCTAAAAAGTCGTTTATAAATTCCGGGATCAGTCAGTAATTTCTCATTTTACGAACAGAATTTGTCTGTGCCGGAAAGTGTTAAATCATTCTTGAGCCGATGCCATAAAATAACCACATCGCATATCGTATCCCGCTTTCTTAATGGTATGGTTGCTAGGATATATAAGCATTTTTGTTTCATATTTCACCTGTATATTAAAAGTGTTTTCCTAAAACCTTTAGATTCGCTATTCATAGGTGCTACGGATTATGAATTTTGAATTCCACTATTTTTTAAAAGCTTCCTTCGTCTTAAATAATCGGAGAAATCTGCGATTAAATAAGGACACGAATTTAAAAAAATAGCGGTATATAAAATCCGTAAGTCTTGGAGTCTATGGCTATCCTAACAAGTTTTACATAAAAAAATTAGTTGTTATGCTCAACATAAATAACCATAATAAATAGCCTTAAAAAAAACATGATTTTTTTTATTTTATATTTATTTTTTTTTGTCTTATGGCACTTTATAGAAAATACCAGGCTGTGCCAATGGAATACGATCATGGAAGATTAATGAATTTAAATGGGAGTTTCGCCAAATTGTTGCCAAGTTGGCTTCACGTATGGCAACTTTTTTATCGCCAAAATGGGCGATATTTCTCCAAGTTGGACACAACTTGGCGCTATTGTGGTAACCCTTTCATTAGTACTTTTCAACAAATACTCATTGTATTCATATGTATTCATCAATACATACTCATTCATATATATTCCACATAAATGCTGATGTAGTAACCGTGCGGCAACAATGTGATTAAAATGGATGAATGTTGCAACCAAGACTCCCTTAATAGATAAGACTTGACAATCCGGAGAAAGTCTATGGGAGAAAATGTCCGCGGTAATTGCCGCTTATTAATTGACTTTCTCCGGAAAGTATCGCCGCCTGGTGGATACTACCGTAGAGTTGCCAAGTCTCCGGCTTTTTGAACACCAGTATATTTTTAGAGAAAATGTTGTTCTTTTAAATCCCAGAATTCTCCGATCAAACAAAACAAAATTGTCTGTACTAAAAAACTGGTATCCAAAAAGAGAATAGAAAAATCTAGCAGCTCTGCTACACACCGATACTAGTTCATAAGCAAATGCATAGAACAAATGGAGCTGTGAAAAAATTTCATGTGGAAAATACTCCTATTACTGACGATTGATGGCGCTAGTAGCAGGAGAATATAGCGGTCAAAGGAAACTTGCTGATTGTGAGGCCTGATACTATGATAAGGAGGCCTTGGTTGCAACAATGGAGCTATTTTTATTTCAATTAATATGAAACAAACGCAACTTATTTCTATGGGGACAATTTGGGCTGACGTTGCCTTCCCTAGGGAGAGAATTTTAAAAATTCAATGTTTATTTCATGTATTGCCCTCAGGAATATATATATATTCCAAGATTCATAGCTCTATGTGGACAGGAATTGGGTGAGAAATGAGTGACTAGATTTGACTGCCACATATATACAGAATTGTAAGCTAAAACAAAGCTTATAAAAAGATATATTTTTAACCTCTGAACTTAATTTTAGATTTATACGTCAGTATATTTTTCAGCTATTTTTGTTTTTATTCTACTCACAATTTTTAAACGACAGAGTTCCATATTACTTTCAATCACCGGAATTTTTTTGTGTTACTAATGTTAAAAAAATAGAGTATGAAAAGAAATTATTGTTGTGAAGAATTTATGTCAAGATATCCACAAAAATTCAGAAAGGTTCATGAAATAATAATCTGCCATACATTATTCAAGAATTTCAAATTTAAATACTCGAGGTAGTGAATGGATACGGATGGGAGAGCAATTAAATTTCGTTTATGTCAATAGTAGATGCTTCATTCAAATTCAATAACCATAATCAGCTTCAAAACTAAATGTTCTTCGTGTTTGTAGATATTAGTAAAACATACCAGGTTAACAATGTCTTTATTATATTTTACACTTATTTCTAACTATATACATTTTTACAAAAACTATTTACAATTTAAATCAGTTTAAATATAAACTTTTCATTGTTCCTTTAACTGAATCACGATTCTTTTTTTATGCAATTCAATATACGTAAATCAGATACGTTCTTTTTTTTTAAATCAAGAAAAACATTTTTCACTTCCGCTTTTTCCACGCAAATTTCATGTTCAAACGACAACGGCCAAATTACTCCTACGTAAAAAATAAAATATTTTAATATGTTCAATGCTCATGCATTAAATAAAATGCTTTCATGAAAAGGATTTTATCTTAGAATACACAACACAATTTTTATAAATATATTAATATTTTATATATATTTTGCAATTTAAAACGAATTATTTTTATATCTCGTGTTTAATGTAATGTAAAATGAAGCAATGATTGGCGGCGACAATGAAAATAAATAAAAAAAACGTGTTTTACAACAGAATGGGTTGCCTGCTGAAATTTATTCCTTATGTACCAATCTAAAAATGCAGGTAATTCGTTAAAACCATGATTATTAAACTTTGGGGACGAGTGACACGTATACGTGACGCATAAGATGCTCAGAATCCTCGATTATTCCCACCAGTTATTTTTTATTGAAAGCTTTGCCTCATTAAGTCTAAGCATTTCTGCGATTCAATTAGGCGAAAATTTCTGTTTTGAAAAACCGGTGGTAAAGGACGCTCGCCGCGAAGGGGTTAACACATTTATGAGCACTTCGCGCTCATGAAAACAAATAAAAGGTCATCTGATGCAGCAATCTAGTTGTGTATCAACGATTCTAACCACATATTCCACCATATTGGTATTCTAAAGACTGCACCATATCGTTCACCCATTGGATTGACTCGAGGCTAACGAAAAAGAAAGGCTACCGCGGTGCTTTACGCGTATCTTTTTTTACAGACCGCCGGAGTCACGTGGTGCTCGAATGCACCAATGCAGGTGTACGAAAAGAGCATCACGTCACTCTAGCGGTCTGTAAAAAAAGATAAGCGGAATGCACCGCGGTAGCCTGTCTTTTCTGTTAGCCTCGGGATTGACTAAAATGATGTAAGCATAAATATCCGTTTTTATCAGATGTTGCCATAATTGCGTTGATTGAACATCGCGAAGCACAGAAAAAGTGGGCATACTGCTTTGTAGCTTCAACGGTGATTAGGTAGATTGGAGGCCTGAATCCCAACGTACGATCCAATGAAAACGCTCAGGCAATTCTGTGTTAGACAAAAATAATGTTTAATGTAATATAAAATAAAAAGGAATTTTTTCCAAAGGTCTTTCATAATTTTTGCGCATTCAAACTTTTGTTTATTCACATGGAAACATAATAACTAACATAATAACTGCTATAGAAGCATAATAACTGATAGATTATTCAATCAAAGGTATTTATATTTCATGAATCGATATTATGTAAAATCAGTTATTTTCTTATGCACACTATATCAAAGTGTAACGATAATAGTGAAACGTAAATGGTAATTTCTTTTACTATATATTGTTCGTTCAATTATAGCTTCTTTATAAAAGAAATAAATTTGTTAATATAAGGTACAAATATAAAATCCAACTTTCTTTCGTTTCGTTTTTAACCAACCACATTCAACATAAACATACTATATTTCCAGTAATGATGCCATCCGATTTTCACTACAAAAATAGATTTTAATTATGTATATTTTTTTCAATTATATATCACAATATTTATATTTAATAAATTTTTCTTTTCCTAAGATTCTTTCTTTTTTACTTGCAAAAAATCTTACAAGATTTTTTTTCTTTTTTTTTTTTTTAACAAGCGAGTTTTTAAGCGACAGCCTCGACATTTACTATATCATTAAAAAATCATCAGCATCAACTGCCAACCATCAGAAAAGAAACTTAGAATTCTTTTATCTTATAACAGCGACAATAGAAATTTGGCGTTATCTCGTATAAAATCTTTTTTTTTCACATTTAATTTCGAAGAAGATAATATAAAATAAATTGTAAAACTTTTGAAAAACTTTTTTTATTTATACATCCATATACACACTTATATAAATACAAAATACAACATACACTGCATACACATATGTATACATATATAATGGTACTCTGTGTCTGTATATCAAGTAATCAGTAGTGACATTTTGCTTGATATTTTATTATAGCTTATTTTTAGCTGTCTTTTTCTCTCTTATATTTCCTTTTACTTATTTTAATACAGAAATCTATAGCTGCATTTGCGCTTTTATTCTGTATAATTTTCATTCAAACTTCACCTTGTGCTCATCTCATTTATGCTGTACCGTTGCTGCTCTATTTGTTGCTCGAAATCTACATGTTTGCCCACTCCCCTATTTTTTAAGCATCTATTTCTTAGTTCTTACCTTGCCAATTATTTGTATTTATATTTGTGTTTTCACGCACTTGCTAATAAAAAAATTTAAAAAAAAACACATTACACATACTTTAAAAATCCGTATGTAGGACCTGGTTGCTTCCGGCGCAGACATCCATCAGTAAAATATAATAGAAATTTTGCATGTACACTTCTAATTCTTTAAACACTATCTGACACAGACAAAGTCTATTCGTAAAATGAGAAATTACTGACTGACACCGGAATTTACAAACGACTTTTAAAAAAAAATATGAACTCATTATTTTAAGCTTTCATTATAGGAGCAAAATTTTATTAAATACGCTTGGTGTGGAATGCAAGTTTGGAATTAAAATTAGGTGTACCCGGAGTGGGACCACTGTGCCGGAAAGTGTTAAAGAAGAGCCTGTGACCAACTGTCACACATCCCCAACCAACATCCCTCTATTATTGACTTCGCCATCACCAAAAATCTTACCTTCTCTATCACCACTTCTGTTATTAATGACCTAAGCTCTGACCATCTTCCTGTCTTCTTCAAAATTGATCTTATCAACCCTGTCTCTCCTCCTCCTTCAGTAGCAATTGACTGGAATAAATTCCAAAATTACCTCACCAACACCGACCTTACCTACCCCACAATCAACAACACTACTGACATTGACAACGCAGTTAATAAACTCAACAACATCATTTACAAAGCTCAAAAAGATGCCACTTACACCAAATTCAAAAGTAATATCTCTTACATCTTACCCACTTACATACATAATATCTGTAAACAACGCAACACACTCCGTCGACTCTACCAAAATACCAGAGATACCACCCTCAAAACAGTCAACAGGCTCAACAATAAAATTAAAACCCTTATTCAAAAAGATAAGCAAAAAAACTGGTCTAAATTTCTCGAAAGTCTTACTTGCGAGGATAACTCTCTTTGGCAAATCAAAAAGAAACTCAACAATAATTACACCCCTATCCCTCCCCTTACTGTCAATAGTCACACTGCGTATACTGACGAGGACAAGGCAGAATGCCTTGCTGGCTCATATGAAAAGCAATTCTCTCCGAATCCCTTCCTCGCAAATCAAGCACACTTTAACAATGTCAATGATACTGTTAATGACTTCCTCTCAACCCCTCCTACCCCCCTCCCCGAAATTCAACCCATCATGATCAACAATATCATTCAAAAACTTAATAATAAAAAATCTCCTGGGTACGATAAAATTTCCAACTATACTCTTAAACAACTTCCTATCAACTGTATTCTCTACATCCCCAAAAAGATTCCGTGTCCAGTTTCTTTTCATTAAATGTTAAACAGGTTTTTTACAGTAGAGACGTGTTAGTTTTGGCACATAATATCCTACTAACAGAAAAATGCACAGCCACTACCTTTTATAAACAACTTCTTGGTATATTTCTCCCTTGTTCTCTAAGATGAATGCTAGTTTAACAGTGGGGCATGTTTTCGTCTTTCTCAAAAATAAGGTCCGACCTCATACTTGATACTTGTTTTATGGATCGGCTCATCTTGTGCCACTTCGTCTTGTGTGTGGACAAGGTAGTCGAAATTGTCGTTACTATGTGTCGCTTCTTGACTTTTGCGTCCTCGCTCTGAGAGGTAGGGAAACAGTTCTGTCGAAAACGTTTTTCATATCTGGTGTTTGTATTTTTTATTTCTCTAAAACCGTGATAGATTCTGAGATACCCTTTAACACTTTTTTTCTGACAAATATTTAATATCTGTCCATATATTTTCAGACACAGGTCTCAAAATGGTGCTATCGTTATCCAAATAACTATTTAAAAACGTATCTATTAAAATGCAGAAAAAAAACATAAAATTTAGGGCGGAGTTACTCAGTGTAGAAGATTTTGAGTTTGAAGAAACTCCACCCTAAAAACTGCCTTTTCTTTGCTTATTGTCTGTGATCAAAAAGTTTTGAAGTAATTTTTTCATGGCATTATACAATCTCTAATATTCTATGTTTATAGTATGTTACTGTTTCATGAAGAGCTTGAGAAGTACATAATACAAATATTCAGATATATTTTGTTATCTTTGAGCGTTGTATTAACACGATTTTGATTACATACTGAGTTTTTCAGCTTCTTTGAATTTTAGATGTAAAATGTACTGTGGGTTGCGCATTTAGTATCGCTATACTGAGCCGCCATCTACTAAAATGAGGGAGAGAAGAAATTATGAACCAACCATACTACTATATATAGATATTTATTGCTTTACTTGCTTCTTTGTGATTGCATTTAACCCATTTTATGCCACTATTTAACACGAACTGGAGACAATGATCGACATATTTAATATAGCTATTTTTTTTCATGGATACTTACATTATAAAAATAATGTAAATGCAGTGCAGTATTGCCAGATTGGGGACTTTTTAAATTCAGATTGTCTTATTGTCACCGCGACTTTGACATAGAAATACTCCGCCTACTTTAAGATAGATTTAAAGTTCTGAAAAATAAGGCGAATTATACTATTTTAAAAAGTGGTGACAGTCAAATAATCTCAATTAAAAAAGTCCCCAATCTGGCAGCACTGTTGCAGTGGGATGTGTATCACACTACTGTGTGTGGGGGGGGGGGGGGGGGGAGTTTAGGTATGAAAGATATTGAGGGCGTCGATCAAATATGTAACAAAACTATATTAATGCCAATAATGTATCAAAAATATATATGTAGAAAACTAAAAATGGATAGTTACAGCAGCAAAATTAAAATTAAAATTAAAATAAATACTTTAATTAAACTTGAAAAAAAAAACCGGTCTGTATACCTTTATTTTAAAAAAGATACCTCTAAAAGTACGTACACTATTGTAACTTCCAAGATGCATTCCACCACTATTTTAGATTAGATATTTTCTATTTAATATTTAAATCTGAGAATATGCGAAAATTACCTTTTTAATTTGCAAAGTTCGTTTTTTTTTTTAAATAAAAAAGGCGATTACAAAATATATAACTAAATCCAAGTCATTCATAAAAATTACACAGTTACAACAATACTAACCACTGATAAATAAATACATGCGCGAATAGCACAACTGTCTGATACACAGTCTTCTTTATTCGCAAAAATACTGGAATAAAACTTAAAATATAAAATAACGCAATAGAACTAAAACTTTTTTTTACATTTTTGTATATCTCAGCACTCTGGCTATTACTTGGTATATGCAGATATGACAGATTTTATTTTTATTAAATGATAGTGTCAAAAATTTATTATTTCACATTATATTTTTTATCATATTATTATACATCTGAAATATCTTGTACCAGGCACACTGCAACCTTTGATGTACGTTTTATCCTTTATTTTTAATCAATAAAGGCTGATCAAACGGAATATAAGTGAGCTATCTTAAACACGTCTTCCAAAACCTTTCGAAAACTACATCATTCATTGTGCGATTTGTATGTGCATAGAAAAATCGATATTGACATCAGAAATAATGCGAAAAAAAGTTTGTGAACCGCTGATGTTTCAAAGTTTCCTTTAAAATTCCACAAATATATACGAAAATTAAGCTAAATTCAATACTAATTAAATTTTCAAATCCAGTTTTTACTAGATGAAATATAAAAATAAATATAATTTAAAACTGTAATAATATTTGCATCGATTTAAAACCAAAGTGGAAAATATAAGACAACACGCTACAATTTTACATTGATAAAGAAAGGTTCACTTTTTAACTGAGCCCCTGATAGAATAAAATACAAAAATTTGCAATAATGTTACCATATTTTATAAAAAATATGTTATACATATTTTATATTATTATATACGACCCCATTGATAAAAAACGATACACCGTCTTTATTTGCGTATTGTTTAAACAAAATGACAAAAGAAGAGATAAAACTGGGTATATTGTTTCAAATACGAGCGAAAGAGTTATCTGTACGGTAATGTTTGAATGAAAAGTGAAAATAAATACTTTAAAACAAAGAATCTATTATGAAATCAACTTTGAATACACAATAAATAAAACATAGCTGAGAATAGTAGCATATGTCTTTATAAAACTAGTCAATAGACATTATTATATACTAAATATTAAACTTATACCAGTAATGTAAAGAAAGAAAATTTTATTTATTATTTCGCACGTACTTTCTGAGCATCTACGTAGTAGCCAGGAAGTGGTATATTCCAGAAAATGCTGTAATAAGAAACAGCATTATCAATATTGCGAAAGAGAAATTCAAATGTGATTCTCTACATAAATGAAAGATGGGTAAAACGAGTTATTTTGACAATCGAATCATTTACGTTAACCCTCTCAGGGGCAAGCAATTGTGTTCCTATAACCTCGGATTCATACCGGTATTTACGAAAGAATTTAGTTCAAAATAAGGAAAAGCAAATTTTCAACATTTTTTTTTCCGCGTAAAATTGAAAAAAAAAATTATTTTAAAAGTTTCTGGTTTGAATTGGATTAAAATTTACCACTGCCCCTTAAAGGGTTACATTTCGAGTTACTTTGATAATTGAATGATTTTAAAAAATCGAATGATCTGAAATTTTTTGCAAAATATAGATGACAATTATCATTATCATTGATTCTCATTTACCATTCTGCGATCCATGAGAAATTGCGTAAATGTTTGGATGAAGTTACGCATATGTGAAGCTTGAAGAAAACTACGCCCTAAACATTGACTTTTCCTTTTTATCGCCTATGATCGGAGACTTTTTGAAGTATTTTTTTTTTTTCATGATATTATACAATTTCAAATCACAAATATTTATAGTATGTTATTGAGGTGTGTGGATTTTATACAGGACGTACTAGAAATACAGCTATAAAATATGATACATATAAATGCAAGTTTTTAATAATTTTCTTTCGATAATAATTTTTAAAAATGAAACCATATTCAATATTCAGATACTATTTTCTGTCAAATATTTAATGTGTCAGCATATTTTAAGATGCATATCTCATAATTGTATTATTGGTATCCACGTAAATATTTAGAAATGCATTTGTTCGAATGCACAGAGAAAAAAAATAAAATCGAAATTTTTGGCAGGAGCCACTCAGTTAGGCATATGTGAGCTTGAAGAAAACTCAGCCCTAAACATTGCCTCTTCTTTTTTATCGCCTATGCTCGGAGACTCTTTGAAGTATTTTTTTCATGATATTATACAATTTCAAATTACCAATATTTATAGTATGTTATTGAGGTGTGTAGAATTTATACAGGACGTACTAGAAATACTGTGACACACTATATTGTGTCTGAGCATCTTTTTCGCCCTTTATATACGTTTTCAATTACATTAAAAAGTTTACACATTGATCAAATTGAGTCATATTGATATATAATGTAATATGTATATTGACATAAATTGTAATTAACTAGAACAAAATTTACAGAATCAAAAAAAAAGTTAATCAGAAAATTACTTATGTCATTTTTTTCTTTCAGAAATAGGTGCAAAATCACAGCGTAAGAATTGTAAACTGCAAAAATGCAGTTGAACTTCTATTTAATAAATGTCTTAGTTTTTCTAAAAAACATGTAATATAGAAATTTTGCTAAATAGAAAATGGACAAGATATATTTTTCAAAGTAAAAAGAAAAAACGAAATACGAATCCCCCTTAACTCAGCTTTAACAACTATATTTCAGAGTTACTGGGTTCTAATTTTTTACAGATACTAATACATTATTCATTTTAATTGAAAAAGATAGTCCAGCTTTAAAAAATTTTTATTCGAAGTTTACAATGAAAGCATTAATGAAATTTGAAAGTTCGCTTTGAACACAATTCAAAAATAATAATAATCTCGTTCACACTAATAATCTCAAGATTACACTAATAATCTCAAGATAACAGATCTCAAGTTTTTCAAACATATTTCCGAGAACACCTTCTAAGAATCTCAACCCAAATTACCTCGAAATCTTTATTTGGGATTTTTTAACTTGCAATAAAAAGTAAATGGATATCTGAATATCTGTAAATAGAAAACCCGATTGTGTCACAGATGCATTTTGATCCCCACCCCCCCATCCCAAAATAAAAAAAGAAATAAGCTTTCCTGGTTGATAGAAAATAAATATAAATTTAGAAAAATTCTATCAAATTAATTTGTTAGTAGGCATCTTCTTAGAAATACTTAAAGGGTTTTTCGAATGTTTTTTTTTTCCCCTCCCAAATGAATGTTCCAGAAAAAGGAAATTTTGTCAAATACAAGTTCACTAAGCCAAGCCGAACTTCAATTTTATAATTTTGCCTGTCACAAAAGAACTCAATGAATAAATATTATGTATTTCTTTCATATTGATAAATATTGTAAATTAATTGTTTATTTCGTAAAATATATATATTTTTGTCGTGTTACCATTAGACAGTTAAAAAAAGAAAAAAAAAGAAAAACTGAGTTTGAAAATTTATTTAACTACATATAAATATTTCATAAAAAGTACACAGAAACAACTCATAACCTACAAATAAATAAATACATTAAAGCGTAGTAAAACTGGCTTATATAAAAAAAAATTTCATGCGCCAAAGTGACTAAAAAATTTAAATAAATAAATAAATAAGTAAAAAATAAATAAATAAAAAATTAGAGAACTAAGAGTTTTAAAGAAATTTTTTATCTGATAGCAGTAAAACTGTGTGCGAGATTTTCGCATTGCCATTTTTGAGATGCGTTTATTCATTAATTTTAAATTAACTGTAATTTTAATTCAAACAACGTTATTTAATCTACTGTGAGTATGCTATTTCAAAAGTTTGATAAAACAAACTTTGGAAAAATGCCCCAATAATTGTTATGCACTTTGCATGTGCATAGAAAAGAGGATGGTGACATAAAAAAAATAGTATAACTGAGAAATCACTACCAGATGATTCAAATGTATGACTGGCTAAATTAACTATAGATTAAAGAAATTTAGTTGATCCTAACAAGTGAAAAATTTAATGAATCATCCATTAGAAAAAATTACTAATTTAATTCATGTCCTATATTTTAACAGCAATAACTATGCCTTAAGCAAGCTATCGTAGAAAAATGGAGACAACTTTCGGCTTTTGTGAAAGAGGGGGGGGGGGAACCATTGAAGCGATCACAATCTTAAAACAAGTGTGGTGTAGCCATCTTAAATCTTTCTTCTATACCATTGTGAAATATTAATTTTAATAACGCAGTTATACGTTAACAGTTATGTATATAATAAATATAGTGCATTTTTCTTCAATTTATATGGTAAAATTTTATATGTGTAATTATAATTTCAAATATAAAAAATTGTTCATTTCTAAACAATATAAATTGAGAGATAGCTACCCTGTTCATCGTAAAATGCATAGCAAAGTAAAGCACACAGTTGAGTTATCAAATCCAAATATCATTCCAAATATCATTAACCCTTTCACGGGCGCTGTTTGCAAGGCGCGAACACTTAAATTCAATTCCAAACTGCCCAACTGCAACCAGAACATTTTAGTAAATTTTTTTTATTTCATAATATACATAACTTGAACTTGTGATAGGTTTAATGGGCTTCCAAGTTGCGAAGCAACTGCACACCCTGGCTTTAAGTAGGTGTATATCAAATCCTGAGAGAGCCATAAGAAATGTTTAGCCGTAGTCTAATTGACTACATAAAAATAGGATAATGTTAAGTATATCAATAAAATAATGAAAATTTACTAGTTAAAGTATAAAAGTAAAAATAGTTCATAGTTCAAAAAAACAAAAATAATGCCAGACGAGGTAAACTAAAGATGTTAGGAGAGGTTTAAAAGTCAATTTTATTTTATTTAATAAAATAAACATATAATATATATATTTTTTTAATTAAAGAGAAAATAAGAATTATAGCTCGGAAGGACTATTCATCAAGAATAGTGGAGTACCTTGGTTTTTTCCGGTTGGATGGACTGCAAGCATCGTAGTCAGGTAGCTCATAGATGAGTTCATTTGGGATGTTATTAATGTCATTGTAGAATTTTTTCGCAAAGTGTTTAATGCGATGTTTGAGTGAAGTCGTTTTCAGATCCTTGAGGATTATGGAGTTTTTGAGGTATCTAGACCCGTTCCTGATGTAACGGAGCTGTTTGTAATGGGTACTAGAGAGGCTGTTCATACTGGTTTTGCAAGTGAAGCCCCAGATTGGACATGCATATGTGATAACAGAGAGAATGCAAGCATTATAAATTAAGAGTTTGTTATGTATGGAGAGTGAGTGGTTGCGAAGAAGGGGGGCGAGGGTTTTGGAAATCCCGGCGACTTTACCGCGGATATTAAGAATATGCTTTTTAAAGGTAATGCGTTTGTCAATGGTAAACCCCAGGTACTTGGCATCGTCAGACCAGGGAATGGTAGTATTATTGAGGGTTAATCTATTAGGAGTGGAAAATGTTCTAGAGAAGTAAACAGCAGTAGCTTTAGATTCGTTTATTTTAATGCGCCATTGATCACACCAATCCATGAAGATGTTGAGGTGATGTTGTAGATTTTTGTAAAGATTGTATAGGTGATGTGCAGTGCCATAGAGAACAGTGTCGTCCGCATAGAGTGCGAGTGATCTGAAGAGTGTGCGTGGAATGTCATTAAAGTATATTATGAATAAAATAGGGCCAATGACTGAACCCTGAATAATACCACAGAGTATTATGTGTAGTAGAGAAAGTGAGTTGTTTACGCGGACGTAGAAGTTACGATCACCAAGGTAAGAGTGTATTAAATGGATAAGTCCAGACGGGAACTTAAGCCGAATTAATTTGTAAATGAGGCCCGCGTGCCTGACTTTGTCAAAGGCCTTGGCGACATCAAGAAATATGGCAGCAGTAGGCTTCTTCTCATTGAAGTTTTCAGTTAAGAATTCCACAAATCGAAGAAGTTGGTGTTGGGTGGAGTGCTTGGCTCTGAAGCCGAATTGTTCGGGCATAAGAATGTTGTTGTTGTGAAGGTAGTCATTGAGCTGTGATCTAATGACGCGTTCGATGACTTTACTTAGAGAGGAGAGAAGACTGATGGGACGGAAATTAGTTGGATCATTAAGATTGCAGGATGGTTTAGGAATAGGAGAAATGATAGAGGTTTTCCAGGGTTTAGGAAAATAACAGTGTTTGAGGATAGAATTAGTGAGCTTCGTAATGTAGAGAATACAGTTGATAGGAAGTTGTTTAAGAGTATAGTTGGAAATTTTATCGTACCCAGGAGATTTTTTTTTATTAAGTTTTTGAATGATATTGTTGATCATGATGGGTTGAATTTCGGGGAGGGGGGTAGGAGGGGTTGAGAGGAAGTCATTAACAGTATCAATGACATTGTTAAAGTGTGCTTGATTTGCGAGGAAGGGATTCGGAGAGAATTGCTTTTCATATGAGCCAGCAAGGCATTTTGCCTTGTCCTCGTCAGTATACGCAGTTTGACTATTGACAGTAAGGGGAGGGATAGGGGTGTAATTATTGTTGAGTTTCTTTTTGATTTGCCAAAGAGAGTTATCCTCGCAAGTAAGACTTTCGAGAAATTTAGACCAGTTTTTTTGCTTATCTTTTTGAATAAGGGTTTTAATTTTATTGTTGAGCCTGTTGACTGTTTTGAGGGTGGGATCTCTGGTATTTTGGTAGAGTCGACGGAGTGTGTTGCGTTGTTTACAGATATTATGTACGTAAGTGGGTAAGATGTAAGAGTTATTATTTTTGAATTTGGTGTAAGTGGCATCTTTTTGAGCTTTGTAAATGAAGTTGTTGAGTTTATTAACTGCGTTGTGAATGTCAGTAGTGTTGTTGATTGTGGGGTAGGTAAGGTCGGTGTTGGTGAGGTAATTTTGGAATTTATTCCAGTCAATTGCTACTGAAGGAGGAGGAGAGATAGGGTAGATAAGATCAATTTTGAAGAAGACAGGAAGGTTGTCAGATATTACGCGGACGTAGAAGTTACGATCACCAAGGTAAGAGTGTATTAAATGGATAAGTCCAGACGGTAACTTAAGCCGAATTAATTTGTAAATGAGGCCCGCGTGCCAGACTTTGTCAAAGGCCTTGGCGACATCAAGAAATATGGCAGCAGTAGCTTCTTCTCATTGAAATTTTCAGTTAAGAATTCCACAAATCGAAGAAGTTGGTGTTGGGTGGAGTGCTTGGCTCTGAAGCCGAATTGTTCGGGCATAAGAATGTTGTCGTTGTGAAGGTAGTCATTGAGCTGTGATCTAATGACGCGTTCGATGACTTTACTTAGAGAGGAGAGAAGACTGATGGGACGGAAATCAGTTGGATCATTAAGATTGCAGGATGGTTTAGGAATAGGAGAAATGATAGAGATTTTCCAGGGTTTAGGAAAATAACAGTGTTTGAGGATAGAATTAGTGAGCTTCGTAATGTAGTGAATACAGTTGATAGGAAGTTGTTTAAGAGTATAGTTGGAAATTTTATCGTACCCAGGAGATTTTTTTTATTAAGTTTTTGAATGATATTGTTGATCATGATGGGTTGAATTTCGGGGAGGGGGGTAGGAGGGGTTGAGAGGAAGTCATTAACAGTATCATTGACATTGTTAAAGTGTGCTTGATTTGCGAGGAAGGGATTCGGAGAGAATTGCTTTTCATATGAGCCAGCAAGGCATTCTGCCTTGTCCTCGTCAGTATACGCAGTTTGACTATTGACAGTAAGGGGAGGGATAGGGGTGTAATTATTGTTGAGTTTCTTTTTGATTTGCCAAAGAGAGTTATCCTCGCAAGTAAGACTTTCGAGAAATTTAGACCAGTTTTTTTGCTTATCTTTTTGAATAAGGGTTTTAATTTTATTGTTGAGCCTGTTGACTGTTTTGAGGGTGGGATCTCTGGTATTTTGGTAGAGTCGACGGAGTGTGTTGCGTTGTTTACAGATATTATGTATGTAAGTGGGTAAGATGTAAGAGTTATTATTTTTGAATTTGGTGTAAGTGGCATCTTTTTGAGCTTTGTAAATGATGTTGTTGAGTTTATTAACTGCGTTGTCAATGTCAGTAGTGTTGTTGATTGTGGGGTAGGTAAGGTCGGTGTTGGTGAGGTAATTTTGGAATTTATTCCAGTCAATTGCTACTGAAGGAGGAGGAGAGATAGGGTAGATAAGATCAATTTTGAAGAAGACAGGAAGGTGGTCAGAGCTTATGTCATTAATAACAGAAGTGGTGATAGGGAAGGTAAGATTTTTGGTGATGGCGAAGTCAATAATAGAGGGATGCTGGTTGCGAGCAACTGGAATGTGTGTCGGTGTAGTAGGTGCGTGGAGACTGAGATTGAAATGGCTAACCAAGTTGTGAAGAGATCTACCTCTGGTAGTGGTGGAATGACAGTTCCACTGCCTGCTATGTGCATTGAAGTCACCAGCGATAAATGCGTGTTGGTGTTGTGTAATGATGTGTGTCAGGTCGTTTATGGGCTATCGTCGCCCGTGTCGTGCGTAAAAAGATGTGAAGTTGATTTTGGCATGGGGCAAGTTGACGACAATACTGGTGTAGTCAATGCCTGGGAGTGGAATATTTTGAGTTGTGTGATGTGGGATATAATTTTTGATGTAGATGGCTGTGCCGCCCCAGTGAGAGTTGGCACGTTGTGTATGATGGAGTTTGTAACCTGGGATGGTGATACTGCAGGAAGGGTTAAGTGTTTCTTGGATTAAGGGTATATCGATTTGTGGATTAATGAAAATAAAGGAGCGGAGTTCATTAATCCTGGGTTGCAATGATTGGCAATTCCAGGAGAAAATAGGAAGAGAAAAGAAATTTTTGTTATTGTAATTATTCGTAATTGGGAATGTTGAGCTCCGTAGAAAAGGCGTCTAATTCTTCTATTATGATATACATTTTGTCGAATGGGTTGTTGTAATTGTTTGATTTGATGGCGATGTTTTTTAAATGTTTTAGGAGTTTGGTAATTTGGAGAAGTTCCTTCATGTCTTTGAAGTTGTCAAACATATCTAAGAATGTGTTTGTATAATTATTTTGTATAACAGGTGGTGTTTTATTTTATTTGGTGTAACTGGAAGTGTCCTCAACTGGGGCTTCCTGGATATCGTTATTAACGTCAGTAGTGGTCTCACTGTTGTTAATATCGTTTGGTTTATCATGAATGGTGTAATTGTAGGGTTTGAAAATGTCTGCGATGTCAGCAATTAGATTTGGTTTTTGGTTTTGCGGGGTTTTTTTTGGTGTTGAGTGTTGGGGTATTTTTTTTCTTAATGTTGTTTGGATTTTTTGGGAAACCTCTCTATGAGGCCGGATGGGCACCGTTACAATTGGAACATTTTGGAATTATTTCACCTGTCTTGGGGCAGTTATCAGTGAGGTGCTCTTCTGAGCATTTAAGACATTTTGGTGTTAGGCTGCACGTCTCAGAGGCGTGTCCGAACCGTTGGCAGCGGTAACATTGTCTTGGGTTATTGTTGTTTCTGAAGTATTCAATACGAACACTTATATCACAAAGTTCCTCAATTTTATAGATTTTCTCAAAGTTAGTGCAAGGGAGGACGTTGACCATGTAAATTGGCATACCTCTGCCGGTTTTGCGACTCTTGAGCATGGCGGCTCGTGTGGCCGAGAAAGGTTATGGTTACCAAGGTCTTCGATAATAAGTTGGGGGTCAGTGTTGGGGGGGAAACCCCCTAATACATATTTTTTTTGGTCGGAGTTCTTTTGAATTAAGGGTGTTGAAATTCATATGTTTGTCAGTTAGGTATCTTTGGATTTCTCTAAATTGGCTCACAGATTTGGGTAGAACTTTTAGAAGTTCCCCGGAGAGGCTGACTTGAGGGGGATTATCAGAATCAAGGGCTTTTATCTCTTGGGCGACTTTGCGCCAATCCATATCTTTGAATTCAATAAAGAAGGGGTGCGTGTCGTTTTTTGAACATTAAACATCGGTGCTTGCAGCACCCTCTTGAGTAGATTCTTGATCCATAAGATCATAGTTATCAAGATTAGCTTCGGAATTTAGATTTCCGAATTTATTTTTGAGGGGAATTGGATTTTCAGATTCAGAATTTTTTCTTTTTCCTACACGGGGGGGATGAGAATGTGAGCTAAAATTCTTTAGATCTTGGAGTTTTTCCCATTGGTTATTCCCCAGAAATCTAATATAACCAGTTCTACAGGCTAAATCAATTAAATCTAATCTAGATGGCTCCCCCAAAATAGATATAGCAAAAAGACAGAGGTCTTTTACCTGAGCCTTGTGGGTGTCGTTGTAGTCCTTTTGTTGTTGAAGAGACCGTATTTCCTCATCTAAACCGGATAGCAGTTCCCGAAAGACTTCATTTACTGGATCATTTGGAGTAGGGAAGTCGTTGAATTCTTGTAGCCAGTCCGCTGGAACATAACCGCTTATAATTCCATTCATCAAATCGTCAAGCTGTTGTTTTTCTTTCATAGCCATAGCATAAAAAAGAGCAGTCACTGAAGATTACCAGAGATCAGGTGGGCGGGAGTAACACGCCCCTTTTCCAAGCACCGCCGAACGAACACACAGCACAGGAGACAAAAACTGGTCAGCAAGAGGGCGGGAATAACACGCCCCCCCTTTCCAAGTTCCACCCGACGAAGAAACAGCACTGGATACACACTTGCACTGGATAGCAGGGGGACGGGAATAACACGTATACTTCAATCGGGGATTCACGTTCAAGACCTCAAAAAAATATACATAAATAAGAGCTTTTAATTATTTAAAAAATATATGTTTATAAATTGTGGTGTCAGTCAATTATTTTAATATTTTAGCAGCAGAAGTACTTTGCCCCTGAAAGGGTTAAACAAATTATATACCTGACATCCTTAAAGAAAATAAATTGATCAAAGACATGACGCGGAAAATATTTATGAATCTAAAACTGTTATCTTATGAGCAGGAAAAAAGTAAAAAGTAAATTATAATTAAACTAAGAAAAAAAAACCCATTTTAATTGAGGAAATATCCAAAATCAATTTTTAATAAAAATGCTTATTCAAAAATACTATGTTGTTTAAAGAATAATAAATAATAAACCTCCAAAAACCTAAATGACAGGGTTTCCTATCATCAAATTAATACACACCTAGATTTTGTTAAAGTAAAAGTTGCTTTTTTGTATATTGTTAAAATATTTACAAAATCTGAACAAAAATGTATAGTAAAAAACTGCATAATTATTTTAATTGCCGCAGTGCTATTCAAATATGCATACAAAAAATAATTTTGCATTAATAAATTGTTAAAGTACTGTTCCCAAAACTTTTAACATTAATTTTCTACTTTACTTACTCAAATCTTGCAAAGTCTTTTTTTATATATTTCTCATAAATAGTTACAAACCAGAGACAACCCAAATAAAAGACAACGAGGCACTTGAGAGATACTCGTTAAACTGTTCAAAATATGCTTGTATTCATTTAATCACATTTCATCCATTCGTACAAGAAACGAAACATTCAGTCATACCAACATTAATCTCGGCAAAATGGAAAATCATTCATAAAAAACGGTAATGAATGATTTTACCCAAACGAATAATAATCTCCTGAAATCACTCAAACAGGAAATCATTCCAACACAACGCTAATGAATGATCTTCCCCAAACGAGTAGAATAAACCCCTGAAATAACTCGGACAAGCACAAAAGAAGCAGTAATGAATGATTTTACCCAAACGAGTGATAATCCCCTCAAATAACTCGGACATGCGCAAAAGCCAGATTTGATTTCATTCGGATAGGAAAACAATTCGAATGAGTAACTCGGACATGCGTAGAAACATAGCTGTAAACCTTCTACTTTCTTTTTAATCAACTAAAGCGGAATATTTTACAAGTAACCCGAATAAGGCATGTAATCATGATGATGTAATCATCGCATTTAAACAAGAAACATTTAACGAAATACTTTTTCTGGTGTATATTATGTTTTATTTTAACTTGAAGAAATAAAAGGAAAATATGTATCACTTGTAAAAAAAATAATAAATCGAGTGATTGTTCCGAGTTATATTTCTATATTCGAATGATTTCTAATAATTTCTTGTTTCAACAATTAATATAGGGGGCAGTAAGCTAAAAGAGATCATAATTATTTTGCAATTTATGTATCATTTAAACATGTACAAAGCCTGCATAAGTCTCTTTTTTGAACGAACGAGATTGAAATGTTAACTGTATATAATGGTAGAGTATAATCTTTTATATTTCATATCTCTTTATTAAATTGTAACTATATTTTTTGTATTTGCTTAAAATTAGCAAAAGGGCCATAATTATTTCGTGCACTGTAGCATATCAGGAAGTGAGTGAAAAATCAATTTTAAAATTTCATCTTAACATACATGAATCAAATTAAATTAAAAAACAAGAACGTAAAATCAAGCATCTGGCATAGATTATGAAACACTTTCCAACACTAACAGAATACTATTTAGGGATTTAATTTTTTTCATACGATGAAATGAGATATCTGAATAAGCAATTTGAAATATACATGACTCAGCAAAAATCCATTTTCAGCAATTTCTGCCCATATACGAAAAATTTCGTGCAGCTTTGTGTATGATCAACAGGATTTGTAAAAAACACATAATACAATAAAAATTTCATATAATTACATTTCACAGCCGAAACAGCACTTCTAGGAATCACCGATCGCTACGACATCCAACCCGGACATTCCGGAATAGAGAATATAGGTGAAAAACATTTATTTTTTATTGAGAACTGTAATATATTTTTTACATTCAATATTTTTTTAGATTGCCCCCTAAGAACACGAAAAAGCATTTTTACATTAAATGTACCAATTTTATATTCAGATAAAATTTTTATACTAATTAAAAGCGTTAATTTCGTATTGGCCTCGTGCCAGAAGTTAATAGCCGGAAAAATCACTAAAAATTTCGTTATATACAGCAGTTTGTTTTATCTGATAATTTCAGTTTTAAGAGCTTATTTCGATTATATGTCTGTTAAATTTGTGCTTTATTTATGCTATTTTATTTATTGCTTAACGAAATTTTAATTTCGTTATGTAATATTAGCTGGAAACAATTTCTAAACTTTTTATATTGTTTAAGTGCAAATGGATTAATGTTTTGTAATCGTCTGCAAGCGATAGAGATACATTTAAAAAAAAAAAAATCATGCTTGAAATTTAATTAAATGCTATACTAAATGAGTAAATTGTAATACAGTTTTCCAACAAATTACATTGGAAAGTAGACTATTTCCCCAATATAATGGTGTTAAAATTTAAAGTATGTGATGTTTAGAAATTAAAAAAAAATTAGGGCGGAGTTACTCAGTGTAGAAGATTTTGAGTTTGAAGAAACTCCACCCTAAAGACTGCTTTTTCTTTGCTTATTGTCTGTGATCAAAAAGTTTTGAAGTAGTAATTTTTTCATGGCATTGTACAATCTCTAATCTTCTATGTTTATAGTATGTTACTGTTTCATGAAGATCTTGAGAAGTACATAATGCAAATATCAGACATATTTTGTTATCTTAGAGCCTTGTATTAACACGATTTTGATAAAATACTGAGTTTTTCAGCCTCTTCGAATATTAGACGTAAAATGTACTGTGGGTTGCGCATTTAGTATTGCTATACGGGGTCTCTATCTGCTAAAAACACAGAGAGAAGAAATTATGAACCAACCGTACTACTATATATAGATATTTATTGTTTTACTTGCTTCTTTGTGGTTGGATTTGACCTATTTTATGCCACTATATAACACGAGCTGGAGACAATGCTTGACACATTTAATATAGCTATTTTTTTATATATGGATACTTACATTATAAAGATAATGTAAATGTAGTGCAGTGTTGCCAGATTGGGGACTTTTTAAATTCAGATTGCTTCATTGTCACTGCTTTTTTTAAATAGAAATATTCGGCATATTTAAAAATGGATTAAAAGTTTTGAAAAATACGGCGAATTATACTATTTAAAAAAAGCGGTGACTGTAAATAAATCTCAATTAAAAAACTCCCCAATCTGGCATCACTGATGTAGTGGGATGTGTATTGCACTGCGGTGTGTGTGTGGGGGGGGGGGGGGGGGCGAGTGTAGGCATGATAGAAATTGAGGGCGTGGATCAAATAAATAACAAAACTATATTAATGCCAATAATGTATCAAAAATATATATAGGTAGAAAACTAAAAATGGATAGTTACAGCAGCAAAATAAAAATAAAAATGTAAAAATAAAAATAATTACTTTAATTAAGTTTGAAAAAAAAAGGTCTGTATACCTTTATTTTAAAAAAGATACCTCTAAAAGTACGTACACTATTGTAACTTCCAAGATGCATGCCACCACTATTTTAGATTAGATATTTTCTATTTAATATTTAAATCTGATAATATGCGAAATTGCCTTTTTGATTCGCAGAGTTCGTTTTTAAAAATAAATAAGGCCATTACAAAATATTTAACTAAATCCAAATAATTAAAAAAAATTACACAGTTACAACAATACTAACCACTGATAAATAAATACATGCGCGAGTAGCAAAACTGCCTGATACGCAGTCTTCTTTATTCGCCAAAATACTGGAATAAAACTTAAAATAAAAAATAACGCAACAGAACTAAAACTTTTTTACATTTTTGTATATATCAGCACTCTGGCTATTACTTGATATATGCAGATATGGCAGATTTTATTTTTATTAATTAATACTGTCCAAAATTTATTATTTCACACTATATTTTTTATCATATTATTATACATCAGAAATATCTTGTACCAGGCACACTGGAACTTTTGATGTACGTTTTATCCTTTATTTTTAATCAATAAAGGATGATCAAACGGAATCTGAGTGAGCTATCTTAAACACGTCTTCCAAAACCTTTCGAAAACTACATCATTCATTGTGCGATTAGTATGTGCATAAAAAAATCGATATTGACATCAGAAATAATGCGAAAAAAAGTTTGTGAACCGCTGATGTTTCAAAGGTTCCTTTAAGATTCCACAAACATTTACGAAAATTAAGCTAAATTCAATACTTATTAAATTTTCAAATCCAGTTTTTACTAGATGAAAGTTAAAAATAAATATAATTTAAAACTGTAATAATATTTGCATCGATTTAAAACCAAAGTGGAAAATATAAGATAACACGCTACAATTTTACATTGATAAAGAACGGTTCACTTTTTAACTGAGCCCCTGATAGAATAAAATACAAAAATTTGCAATAATGTTACCATATTTTATAAAAAAAAATATGTTATATATTTTTTATATTATTATATACAATACCATTGATAAAAAACGATACACCGTCTTTATTTGCGTATTGTTTAAACAAAATGACAAAAGAAGAGAGAAAACTGAGTATATTGTTTCAAATACGAGAGAAAGAGTTGTCTGTACGGTAATGTTTGGATGAAAAGTGAAAATAAAAACTTTGAAACAAAGAATCTATTATGAAATCAACTTTGAATACACAATAAATAAAACATAGCTGAGATAGTAGTATATGCCTTTACAAAACTAGTCAATAGACATTATTATATACTAAATATTAAATTTATACCAGTAATGTAAAGAAAGAAAATTTTTATTTATTATTTCGCACCTGCTTGTTCTTGAGATGTTGAAGCCAAGCAGTGCTATTTTCCAGAAAATGCTGTAATAAGAAACAGCATTATCAATTTTGCGATAATGAAATTCAAATGTACTTCTCTACATAAATGAGTGATGGGTAAAACGAGTTATTTTGACAATCGAATCATTTACGTTAAACTTCGAGTTATTTTGATAATTGAATGATTTTAAAAAATCGAATGATCTGAAATTTTGTGCAAACTATAGATGACAATTATCATTATCATTGATTCTCATTCACCATTCTGCGATCCTTGAGAGATTGCGTAAATGTTTGGATGAAGTTACACATATGTGAAGCTTGAAGAAAACTCCGCCCTAAACATTGCCTATTCTTTTTTATCGCCTATGATCGGAGACTTTTATGGTTGACTTTTATGGTAAGTATTTTTTTTTCATATTATACAATTTCAAATCACAAATATTTATAGTATGTTACTGAGGTGTGTAGAATTTATACAGGACGTGCTAGAAATACTGTGACACACACTGTGACGTAAATGTGCGGGGATTCAAATATACTTAGGGAACACTTCCAAAAATCTAAGGAATTATTCAAAAAGTAGAACAACCCTTCTAAAATTATGGAAATAAGAGCATCTTTTAGCCACTTTTAACTATTTCTAGAATAGTAGAAGAACTTTGAGTCAAATCAGTAAAACTAATGGCTCAAATCAACACAGGTACTTATGAACCTGCCATTTCACTTTTACCTCATTTATTTATGTAAAAAGATTATATTCAAATAGTCACTTTACTGAACCAATAATCAATGAACAACAAAATACGAACTTTAATTTCATCTAATACACTTTTAGTTAAAATTATATCACAAATTTACCTTATAATAATCCAACTAGGCCTAATAGTGCCTTTACTGGCTACATCCATTTTATATATATCTTGTTTCAAAACAGAAATTAGAAGATTGGCTCTTAGCCAAATCTCGTGATCCAAACTATTTTACAACTCGCGCATTAAAGCCATGGATAATAATAGAGTGTCAGTTTAGTGTCAGTTCATTTGATGATCATTTACGTGAAGTGTTCAAACTGAAATCCTACAAATATATAAGATTATGTTCAGGTTGAAGGCATTTTGTTGGGTGTAGCTATCTAAGGAGATAAGCACAGGTTAGATGCCCCTGAAATAATTTTGCATTTTTTCTTTCTTTTCTTTTTTCTTTCTTTTTTTCTTTTTATTTTCCTCATATGTTCCTCCTTAGCTAAAAATAAAATTCCTCTTAATCACCGTTTGTAAATATTTATATTACGTAACAAAAAAATATTAATTAAATATTTTAAAAATACATTTTTAGAAAAAAGCTTCCATGAAATCAGAATATGTTGAACAGCTATAAAATATGATACATATAAATGCAAGTTTTTAATAATTTTTAAAAAATGAAACTATATTCATATTTAAATACTATTTTCTGTCAAATAGTTAATGTGTCAGCATATTTTAAGATGCATATCTCGTAATTGTACGACAACTTTTTAATAGATTTTTTCGGCTTATTTAAATGCAGAAAAGTATTATAAACCCTTTAATTAAATAGAGTGGCTACAATTTCTGTTATTTAAATATTAAATGGAAAATCCTATTAAAAATTGCGGTAAAAGCGTACGAACCCTGCTATCGGTATCCACGTAAATATTTAGAAATGCATTTGTTCGAATGCACAGAGAAAAAAAATATAAAACGAAATTTTTGGCAGGAGCCACTCAGTTACGCATATGTGAAGCTTGAAGAAAACTCCGCCCTAAACATTGCCTTTTCTTTGTTATCGCCTATGATCGGAGACTTATGATCGGAGACTTTTTGAAGTATTTTTTGTTTGTTTTTGTTTTCATGATATTATACAATTTCAAATCACAAATATTTATAGTATGTTATTGAGGTGTGTAGAATTTATGCAGGACGTACTATAAATACTGTGACACACTATATTGTCTTTGAGCATCTTTTTTTCACCTTATATAAGTTTTCAATTACATTAAGAATTTTACACATTGATCAAATTTAGTCAAATTAATATACAGTGTAATATGGATGTTAACATAAACTTTAAATTAACTAGAAAAAAAATTACAGAATCAAAAAATAAAGTCAATTAGAAAATTACTTATGTCAATATTTTTCGTTCAGAAATATGTGCAAGATGTAAAATCCCCCTTTCTGTTGTTTTGATTGGCGAGATTAGGCGTCGCCAATAATAATTATTGTAACCCTTGCGTTTGTTGTTTTTCAGTTTTAATTCTGATTTAGATGTGATGGAATTCGTGAACCGAGTGGCTGGCGGTATAACCAGCTTTTATCTGAACCAGGCTTTTGCTTGGTAACAATAAATTTCTTAATTTTAATTTAACTGAACTTTTTTTATTATGTGTAACATCAACGAGAATTTATCATTAAAAAATAAGTGACAGTGAAAATTTAGTATGAAATAGATCCTGATTCGAAGAACAAACAATTTCGTTTTGCAATTTCTTCATTTCTGGCGTCCGCGACAGGATGTCTGCACTGGATTTGTGATTTGGTTTTGATAAATGATTATCTGAAGACTTGAGGTAAGCTCAGTCTAATTTATATTTTTGTTGAACTGTAAAATAAAAGTGAATATGTCTACTATAGATACTTTAAAAAAGAAGCGTTATGGTTTACGAACGCACACAACAAAGCTGTGTACTAAAATATGTACAATTCTTGAAGATGACTCTATATCATTAGAAAACAAGTTTGATATGTTAAATATCTGTAAAGATCAGTTAAATGAGAAATATGAAACATTAAAAAAATTAAATTCTGACATACAAGACGAAATCGCTGATGCAGATTTCGAAAAAGAAATCGAAAGCTCAGAAAGCTATAGTGAAAAAATTATCAAATCGCGTTACAAAATAACGAAATTTTTAAATGAACGCAACTCCCAAAACCAAAATAATGGTTTTCAAAATTTTATGAAAAATGATTCCGTTTCTCAAAACGGAAATATAGAGATATCTATGAACTTGCCGAAGCTAACAATATACAAATTTTATGGTGATAGCAGTTCTTGGCTCGAATTTTGGGGGCAATTTTCTAATGCTATTGAGAAGAATTCTAATTTAACCCCAATTGATAAATTCGTATATTTAAAATCCCTGCTTGGAGGCAGTGCGTATAATGCTGTTGCAGGTTTTTCACTTTCCGAGGAAAATTTCAAAGCTGCTGTTGATTTGTTAAAAGATCGCTATGGTCGTAGCGACCTAGTTATCAATGCTCATATGAGTAAATTGTTAAGTTTAAAACAGGTAAAGAATGCTTCGAATGTCAAAGAATTACGAGAATTGTATGATAAGTGCGAGATACAAATAAGAAATATAAATTCTCTTGGTGTTACGTCAGGAAGTTATGGTCACCTTCTCTGCCCTATTTTAATGAAATTAATACCTTCTGAAATAGCACTAGATTTTAATCGTAAAAGAGCCAATACTGATAAAATGGAGATCGAAGAGCTTCTTTCCTCCATTAAAAACGAAGTGCAATCTCGAGAAGCTACGATGACACTGCAGACCTCCGAAAATAGTTTTAGTGCTAAAAATACAAAGTATAATAACAATTATAAACAGTTGAATAATTATAAACGCGACATTCTTTCAGCCTCTGCATTGGCTACTAATGTAAAAAGTATTTGTATATTTTGTGAAAATGATCACGATTCTAAATCATGTAAAGATTGTTCTATTCATCAAAAACGTGATAAATTGCGTATCCATGGTCGTTGCTTTGTTTGTTTCAGAAAATTTCATGTGTCGGCCAAGTGTAAATTTAATTCTGAAAAATGTAAATTTTGTAATAGCAATTTTCACCATTTTTCGGTTTGTAAAAATAGGAATTCTAATCAAACTGTCCCGAAAGAAATCAAATCAGCAGACTCTGTAATAACTTCTATTTCTCATTGTAAAGTCAATTCGAATGCAAATTCCTTTAAAGAGGTTATTTTACAAACAGCTTGCGTAAAAGTGGATTCTTCAGATTTTTTCCTTTGCAGCTATTAAGCCACAAATAAAAACTTATGATGTTGTGCAATTAAAATTATCTCATGTTGAAGACAAATCGCGTTTCATTTTTATTGAAGCTTTAGTAACAGACGTAATTTCTAACGCAACGATTCATCCCCCACTTCTCAATAAACAGATAACAGACAAATTGGCGCCCTACAAGCTGTCAAATTATGCTGCGCCATGCGATTCGCAAATAAATATATTAATTGGAGCGGATTATTTTTATCAAATCTGTCACGAGGGAGAGGTACAGAAAATAACTAAATCTCTATTTTTATGTGAAAGTTTATTCGGACACTCTTTATGTGGGTTCTATGAGGATGAAAAAAGGAATTTGAAATACGCATCTGTTTTAAATCTGTCCGTTGTAAATCTAGAGAGAGAGGATTTGAAATTTTTGTGGGAAATTGAATTTTTGGGTATTACGCAATCAAATGAAAATATTTCAGATATGGATAAGGAAATTCTGAATAAATTTGAGAATAATTTAAAATTTGTAAATAATAGGTACGAAACGGGTTTATTGTGGAAGGATGAGAAAACTAGAGTAGATAATAATTTTATAATAGCAAGGAATCGTTTTAACGAATTAAGTCGTAAACTCGAAAAGGATAAAGACTTATGTAAAAAATATAAGGCTATTGTATTGGAACAAAAAACTACCGGAATTGTAGAAGACTGCTCTGATAGAATAATTGAGAACGGGTATTTTATGCCTCATAGACCAGTTTTAAGAGAGGATAAATTAACTACCAAAGTGAGGATGGTTTTCGATGCTTCTTATAAAGAAAAGCATTTAAATTCTTTAAATGACTGTTTATACCCAGGTCCTAATCTTAATCCGAACATACTTGATGTTATAATGAATTTTAGAAAATATAATATTGCATTTTGCGCTGACTTAGAAAAAGCCTTTTTGCAAATTGGGATATCAGAAGAGGATCGGGATTATTTAAAATTTTTGTGGTTTGGTGACGAAAATGATAACTTAACTTTTTTGAGATTTACTAGAGCTGCTTTTGGTTTAACTTGCAGTCCCTTTATTTTGGCTGCAACGATTAGATATCATATTCGTAAATATATTGACCCTCCTGAAGTTGTTAAGATCTTGAATTCATCTTTATACGTAGATGATTTAATAACGGGGTCAAAATCTGATGAAGACGCTTTTTATCTATCATCAACCGCTTCGGATATTTTTAGGAAAGCTGGTATGAATTTGCGAAAATTCAATACTAATTCTGTTAAACTTAGAAAAATAAGGGAGGAAAATAAATTATGTGATTCATAAGAAAATTCGAATAATTCTTTGAAGATTTTGGGATTATTATGGGATACCAATTGGGATATTTTACGTTTTGATGTACAATCCTTTCCTGATGAATGGAAATGTAATCCAACGAAACGCGTTGTTCTTAAAGCCATGTTAAAAATCTTTGATCCTATTGGATTCATCGCACCATTTTCTATTCGTATGAAAAGTTTGCTACAGGAAACATGGAAAAGGGGTTTGGAATGGGATGAAAAATTCCCTGATGATTTAAAAATTGAATGGGAAAATTGGTGTTCAGAAATTGATCATTTAGGTAAATTTGAGGTTCCCCGCAAATATTTTCCGCAGGGCCTAGAATTTCCAGACCCAGTTGAAATTCATATTTTTTCCGATGCCAGCCCTAAGGCTTATGGGGCTGTAGCTTATTTTCGATATATCACAAGTAATAATGAAATTATGACCAGTCTTATTTGGGCAAAATCTAGAGTTTCCCCTATTAAGTGTTTGACAATCCCTCGTCTTGAATTAATGGGGGCATTAATAGCTGCTAGGATGTCTAAATATTTAAAAAATGTATTTAATTTTCAAAATTTGGAAATGCATATCTGGTCAGATTCCACTATTACGTTATACTGGATAAAAGGATCAGCCAATAATTGAAGCCCTTTTGTGGCTAACAGGGTTGTAGAAATACAGTCTTTGACTGATCCGAAATTGTGGAAATATATCCCGGGTAAGGACAACCCGAGTGATCTTCTGACTAGAGGCGAGAATTTACATAACCACACTAAAAATAAATTATGGTACTATGGTCCAGATTGGTTATCATTACCAAAGGACAGTTGGCCAAAACCTGAAAAGGTACCATTTAACTTAAACATCCTAAATCAAAGCACTTTGAATGAAAGAAAATCATCGAAGTTGAGTTCTGACCAAATATCTTGTACAGTAGGTGTTGTACCTCCAGAATCATTGTTAAAATTAGAAAATTTTAGTAATATTTCAAAATTACTTAGCATCACAGCATTGATCTTAAGATTTCTAAACAATATCAACAAAAGTAAAACTAAAATTTCAGGTGACCTGACAGCTCCAGAAATTGAAAAAGCAGAAATTTATTGGATAAAATAAACTCAATTATCTGTCTTTGATCGTGAAATTGATTTTTTGAAAAAGGGATTTTGGGAACGAATGGTTCGTTCGGTAAAAACTCCGTTGAAGAAAGTTCTCGGTAGATCTTCTCTCTCATTTGAAGAAATTCAAACCACTTTGACCGAAATTGAGGCTGTGATTAATGGTCGCCCATTGACGTATGTCTATGAAGAAAACAGTGAACCGCTTCCACTTACACCTTCTCATTTTTTGATCGGCAAGCGAATAAATTTTCTACCAGATCTTAATTCTGTTTCAGAAATTAAATCGAATAAAATAACACTGACAAAAATTTTGAGATATCGAGATCAAGTTTTAAATCATTTTTGGAAACGTTGGAGACAGGAATATTTGCTTGAACTTCGTTCTGCCAATTTTACAGTTCCGGTCAAAACTCCAACTGAATTCGAAGTTGGAGATGTTGTGTTAATTAATGAGGATAAAACTCCAAAGCACATGTGGAAATGTGGACGAATTACAGAACTGTTTTTAGGAAGAGATTCGAAAATTAGATCTTGTGCCATTCAGACTGTTTCCGGTGTGATAAGAAGACCAGTCCAATTGATTTATAAATTGGAACTAGACATTATGGACTAAAAATGAACATTATCGTGAACATTTTATTTTTATTTTCTTTCTATTAACGTTTTCTAATCCTATTATTTTGTATATTTTAGTTTCAGTATTTACTCCTGTGAAAACATTGATTTTATGTAATCTCCTTATTGTAAGTATGTTCTATTTTAATCTTATCAATGTAGTTTGAAATTTTTTAGAAATTTAACTTGAATGATGAACAATAGTAATTGTTTATCCGGGGGCAGTGTGTAAAATCCCCCTTTCTGTTGTTTTGATTGGCGAGATTAGGCGTCGCAAATAATAATTATTGTAACCCTTGCGTTTGTTGTCTTTCAGTTTTAATTCTGATTTAGATGTGATGGAATTCGTGAACCGAGTGGCTGGCGGTATAACCAGCTTTTATCTGAACCAGGCTTTTGCTTGGTAACAATAAATTTCTTAATTTTAATTTAACTGAACTTTTTTAATTATGTGTAACATCAACGAGAATTTATTATTAAAAAATAAGTGACAGTGAAAATTTAGTATGAAATAGATCCTGATTCGAAGAACAAACAATTTCGTTTTGCAATTTCTTCACAAGATCACAGTGTAAAAATTGTAAACTGTAAAAATGCAATTGAACTTCTATTTAATAAATGTCTCACTTTTTGTAAAAAAAATTGTAATATAAAAATTTCGCTAAATAGAATATGAACAAGATATATATTTCAAAGTAAAAGAAAAAAGAAATACGCATCTCCCTTAACTCAGCTTTGACAACTACATTTTAGAGTTACTGGGTTCTAATTTTTTACAGATACTACTAATTCATTATTCCTTTTTAATTGAAAAAGGTACCCTAGCTCTAAAATTTTAATTTTCGAAATTTACAATGAAATCTTTAAAGAAATTCGAAAGTTCGCTTTGAGCACAATTAAAAAAAAATAATAATCTCGTTCACCCTAATAATTACAGATCTCAAGTTTTTCAAACATATTTCCGAGAACACCTTCCAAGAATTTCAACCCAAATTGCCTCGACAACTTTATACGGGATTTTTTAACTTGCAATAAAAAATAAATGGATGTCTGAATATTTGTATATAGAAAATCCGATCGTGTCACAGATGAATTTTTAACCCCCCCCCTCCCCCGCCCCCCCAAAAAAAAGAAAGAAAAAAGAAGGAAATAAGTTTTCCTGGTTGGTAGAAAACAAATATAACTTTTAAAAAATTCTGTAAAATATATTTGTTAATTGGAAACTTTTCATCAATACTTAAAGGGTTTTTTCAATTTTTTTTTCTCCCAAATGAAGTTTCCCGAAAAAGAGAATTTTGTCAAATACAAGTTCGCTAAGTCAAATTTCAATCTCATAATTTTACCTGTCACAAAAGAACTCAATGAATATTATGTGTTTTTCTCATATTGATAAATATTGTAAATTAATTGTTTATTTCGTAAAACATTTTTTTTGTTTTGTTATCATTAGACTGTAAAATAATCAAATAAATAAATAAAATAAAAGACTGAGTTTGAAAATTTATTTAACTAAATATAAATATTTCATAAAAAGTACACAGAAAAAACACATAACCTACACATAAATAAATACTTAAAAGCGTAGTAAAACTGGCTTATATACAAATTTTATTCATGCGCCAACGTGACTAAATAAATAAATAAATAGAGAAGTAAGAGTTTTAAAGAAAATTTTTTTCTGATAGCATTAAAACTATGTGCAGGATTCTCGCTTTGCCATCTTTGAGATGCGTTTATTCATTAATTTTAAATTAACTGTAATTTTAATTAAAACAACGTTATTTAATCTAATGTGAGTATGCTATTTCAAAAGTTCGATAAAAAAAATAGTTTAGTAAAATACCCCATTCATTGTTATGCACTTTGCATGTGCATAGAAAAGGGGATGGTGACATAAAAAATAGTATATAAATGATGAATCACTACCAGATAATTCAAATGTATGGCTGGCTAAATTAACTATAGATTAAAGAAATTTAGTTGATCCTAACAAGTGAAAAATTTAATTAATCATCCATTGCATTGGAAAAAATGACTAATTTAATTCACGTCCTATATTTTTACAGCAATAACCATGCCTTAACCCCTTGGGGACGAGCGACACGTATACGTGAAACATTGGCGGGAAACACTTAGTTTTTCACATGTTTTTATAAAATATGATTAATAACATTTAAATTAAAATCGACACTTTTGTGCACAATCCTCTAATAGATATAGGTAAAGTTATAAAAGTTGTTCAAATATATTTCTCGTAAATAGTTACAAACCAGAGACAACCGAAATAAAATACAACGAGGCACTTGAGAAATAAACATTAAACTATTCAAAATATGCTTGTATTTATTTAATCACATTTCATCCATTCGTACAAGAAACGAATTATTCAGTCATACCAACATTAATCTCGGCAAAATGGAAAATCATTCATAAAAAGTGGTAATGAATGATTTTACCCAAACGAATAATAATCTCCTGAAATCACTCAAACAGGAAATCATTCCAACACAACGCTAATGAATGATTTGATTTCATTCAGATAGGAAAACAATTCGAATGAGTAACTCGGACATGCGTAGAAACATAGCTGTAAACCTTCTACTTTCTTTTTAATCAACTAAAGCCGAATATTTTACAAGTAAACAGAATAAGATGTAAAGCGATATGTAAACAAGAAACATTTAACGAAATACTTTTTCTGGCATATTGTATGTTTTATTTTAACTTGAAGAAATAAAAGGAAAATATGTATCATTTGGAAAAAAGTATAAGATCGAATGATTGTTCCGAGTTATATTTCTATATTCGAAGTAGTCGAATGATTTGTAATAATTTCTTGTTTCAACAATTAATATAGGGGGCAATAAGCTAAAACAGGACATAATTATTTTGCAATTTATGTACCATTTAAACATGTACAAAGCCAGCATAAGTCTATTTTTTGAAAGAACGAGATTGGAATGTTAATTGTACATAATGGTACAGTATAATCATTTATATTTCATATCTCTTTATTAAATTGTAACTATATTTTTTGTATTTGCTTAAAATGATCAAAAGAGCCATAATTATTTCGCGCACTGTAGCATATCATGAAATGAGTGAAAAAACAGTTTTAAAATTTCATCTGTACATACATGAACCAATTTAAGTTAAAACAACAAGAACGTAAACTCAAGCATCCGGCATAGATTATGAAACACTTTCCAACACTAAAAAAATATTATTAAGGAATTAAATTAATTCATACGATGAAATGAGATATCTGAATAAGCAATTTGAAATATACCTAACTCAGCAAAAATCCAATTTCAACAATTTCTGCCAATATTCGAAATATTTCGTGCAGCTCTGTGTATGATCAACAAGATTTGTAAAAAACACATAATACAATAAAAATTACATATACAGTTAAACCTGTGTATAACGATACTGTCTATAACGATAAACCTGTCAATAACGATATTTTCCTTTGGTCCCAGCGAAATTCCTAGTTATTCAATGTATTTTGAACCTGTGTACAGCGATAATCAATTTTTAGCTGCACCTGTCTACAACGATATTTTTTTCTCTTTCGAAAGCTGAAGGTTCCCGATATAACCAAATTTTTTTTTCTTGGAAAACGACACCCCATCATCCGGAATGTAAAATAACAAAAGTCTGTGCTTATCTCCGTGTCCAAATGTTGACTCTTTCTTCATTCTTACCTCTTGTTGAAGGTATTAGGGGATGTTGGGGAGGGGATATCACTTTGCTGCCTGTATCGAGCTTAAGTCTTTACAGCTGATCATTGTCAAACTTGTTTTACTAGATAAGGAATTGGGAGGGATGTTACCCCTTTCTCCGAATTCGACTAGTCACTGTCGAATCTTTTCATTCCTAGGTCAGACACCCCTCACTTCGGATTGACCACTTTTTCGTTGCAATTCATTTTTATGTGCTCGTATTTTTCATTGTAAGTTCGTATTTTTCATTATTCGTTTTAAGTGATGGCTCAGCGTAAAGCATTGTCATTTAAAGAAAAGTTAAAAATCATTTTGGATATTGGTCAAGGAATGACACAAGTTGATGCTGCTAAAAAGTGTGGGATTTCACAGTCAACGATAGCTACTTTTTTAAAAAAAACGAAAAGATATTGAAGATGCTGTGGAAAAAAATAAAGTGGATAGCAAACGAAAAAGATTTATAGGTGCAGTAAATGATGATGTTGACAAAGCTCTCCTACGATAGTTCCACGAGATGAGAAACTAAAACGTGACCATTAGTGGACCTATGATTTCTGAAAAAGCAAGAAAATTCGCCTCTTTGCTAGGCAACAATGATTTCAAAGCCAGCAATGGATGGCTTACTTCCTTTCGTGAACGTCATGTAATTGTTTTTAAAACTATTGCGGGAGAAGAAAAGTCAGCTCTAGCTGAGGCTCCATTATCCTGGAAACAGCCAGAAAAAGAGAAAATTGAAAAATTTTCTCCAGATGATGTGTACAATGCTGATGAAACTGGTTTGTTCTATCAGCTAATGCCAGATAAAACAAATGTTCTTTAAAGGAGACAGCTGTAAAGGTGGGAAGAAATCAAAGCAAAGGCTGTCAATACTGCTGTGTCAAAAACAGTACACGAACCGACAAATTGAAGCCTTTAGTGATTGGAAAGTACGCGAAGCCAGGGTGCTTTAAAAATATAAAGAGTTTACCAGTTCACTACAAGGCAAGTAAGAGGGCCTGGATGACGGAGGAAATCTTCAACAACTCGCTGCTTGATGTTGATAAAAAAAATGAAAAATAAAAAGAAGAATGTTGCTTTCATAGTTGATAACTGTACACCTCACAACAATCCCTCACGTTTAAAAATATAAAAGTGTTTTACTTTCGACCAAATTGCACGTCGATCCTGCAGCCTTTAGATTTAGGCATTATCAACTGTTTCAAGGGATATTATCGAAAAAGGTTAGTTCGGAACGTTGTTTATAATCTGAATAACAATCTCCCAAATCCATATGCAGTTGATGTGAATGGGTCTCCGGAAGTTGGAATTCGACAACAGCATCTACAATCCAAAATTGTTGGAAGAAAGCTTCATTCTTTGAAGAAAAGTCCAATATTGACTTTACTGAAATCGTTAAGGAAGAAGAAGAATGTGTGGAGAGTTTATCCACAGCTGTTAGAGCTTTCCAAAGCTCATCAAACCTATCTTTTACATTGAATGCTGAAGAATTTTTAAACTTAGACAATGATGTGTACGTGTTTAGCGGTGCAAGCGATGAAGATATTTTAGCAGAATTAATTCCAAGTGATCAGAGTGATGAAGAAGAAACAGTTGACTGTTCACAAAACAGAACTCAAATTTCTCCTGAGGATGCTATATCCTTAATTAGCACTCTTCAGGATTTTGTTGCAACAGTACCAAATGTTTCGGACGTGCATCTGAACTCGTTAGACGGGTTGAAACATACGTGCATGCTGATGTCATTTGCATCAAAAAGTAAGCAAACAAAATTAACAGATTTCTTTTCTAAATAATTTTTGTTTCTGCAATTTTCTTACAAAATAAACATATGCTTGTATCTTTTACGTATATTTTTAATTTGTTTACTTATTACTTATTTCAGTTTAAAAATATAATTTTATATATTCAAACTGTCTATAACGATAACCTGTCTATAACGATATCTTATCTGGGTCCCTACAGTATCGTTATAGACAGGTTTCACTGTAATTACATCTAACAGCCGAAACAGCACTTCTAGCAATTACCGATCGCTACGACATCCAACCCGGACTTTCCGGAATAGAGAATATAGGTGAAAAACATTTATTTTTTATTGAGAACTGTAATATATTTTTTACATTCAATATTTTTTTAGATTGCCCCCTAAGAACACGAAAAAGCATTTTTACATTAAATGTACCAATTTTATATTCAGATAAAATTTTTATACTAATTAAAAGCGTTAATTTCGTATTGGCCTCGTGCCAGAAGTTAATAGCCGAAAAAATCACTAAAAATTTCGTTATCTACAGCAGTTTGTTTTATCTGATAATTTCAGCAGTTTTAAGAGCTTATTTGGATTATATGTCTGTTAAATTTGTGCTTTATTTATGCTATTTTATTTATTGTTTAACGAAATTTTAATTTCGTTATGGAATATTAGCTGGAAACAATTGCTAAACTTTTTGTATTGTTTAAGTGCAAATGGATTAATGTTTTGTAATCGTCTGCAAGCGATAGAGATATATTTTTAAAAAATCATGCTTGAAATTTAATTAAATGCTATACTAAATGAGTAATTTGTGATACAGTTTTCCAACAAATTACATTGGAAAGTGGACTCTTTCCCCAATATAACGGTGTTAAAATTTAAAGTATGTGATGTTTAGAAATTAAAAAAAAATTAGGGCGGAGTTACTCAGTGTAGAAGATTTTGAGTTTGAAGAAACTCCACCCTAAAGACTGCCTTTTCTTTGCTTATTGTCTGTGATCAAAAAGTTTTGAAGTAGTAATTTTTTCATGTTACTGTTTCATGAACATCTTGAGAAGTACATAATGCAAATATCAGACATATTTTGTTACCTTAGAGCCTTGTATTATTACGATTTTGATAACATACTGAGTTTTTCAGACTCCTCGAATTTTAGACGTAAAATGTACTGTGGGTTGAGCATTTAGTATTGCTATACTGGGTCTCTATCTGCTAAAAACACAGAGAGAAGAAATTATGAACCAACCGTACTACTATATATAGATATTTATTGCTTTATTTGCTTCTTTGTGGTTGGATTTAACCTATTTTATGCCACTATTTAACACGAACTGGAGACAATGCTTGACACATTTAATATAGCTATTTTTTTTATATGGATACTTACATTATAAAGATAATGTAAATGTAGTGCAGTGTTGCCAGATTGGGGACTTTTTAAATTCAGATTGCTTCATTGTCACTGCTTTTTTTAAATAGAAATATTCGGCATATTTAAAAATGGATTAAAAGTTTTGAAAAATACGGCGAATTATACTATTTTAAAAAAACGGTGACAGTAAAATAATCTCAATTAAAAAACTCACCAATCTGGCAGCACTGCGGTGTGTGTGTGGTGGGGGGGGGGGGGGGAGTTTAGGTATGATTGAAATTGAGGGCGTGGATCAAATAAATAACAAAACTATATTAATGCCAATAATGTATCAAAAATATATATAGGTAGAAAACTAAAAATGGATAGTTACAGCAGCAAAATAAAAATAAAAATGTAAAAATAAAAATAATTACTTTAATTAAATTTGAAAAAAAAGGTCTGTATACCTTTATTTTAAAAAAGATACCTCTAAAAGTACGTACACTATTGTAACTTCCAAGATGCATGCCACCACTATTTTAGATTAGATATTTTCTATTTAATATTTAAATCTGAGAATATGCGAAATTGCCTTTTTGATTCGCAGAGTTCGTTTTTTTAAAAATAAATAAGGCGATTACAAAATATTTAACTAAATCCAAATAATTAAAAAAAAATACACAGTTACAACAATACTAACCACTGATAAATAAATACATGCGCGAGTAGGAAAACTGCCTGATACGCAGTCTTCTTTATTCGCCAAAATAATGGAATAAAACTTAAAATAAAAAATAACGCAACAGAACTAAAACTTTTTTACATTTTTGTATATCTCAGCACTCTGGCTATTACTTGTTATATGCAGATATGGCAGATTTTATTTTTATTAATTGATAGTATCCAAAATTTATTATTTCACATTATATTTTTTATCATATTATTATACATCAGAAATATCTTGTACCAGGCACACTGCAACTCTTGATGCACGTTTTATCATTTATTTTTAATCAATAAAGGCTGATCAAACGGAATATGAGTGGGCTATCTTAAACACGTCTTCCAAAACCTTTCGAAAACTACATCATTCATTGTGCGATTTGTATGTGCTTAGAAAAATCGATATTGACATAAAAAATAATGCGAAACAAAGTTTGTGAACCGCTGATGTTTCAAAGATTCCTTTAAAATTCCCCCAATATTTACGAAAATTAAGCTAAATTCAATACTTATTAAATTTTCAAATCCAGTTTTTACTAGATGAAAGATAAAAATAAATATAATTTAAATCTGTAATAATATTTGGATCGATTTAACCCTTTCCGGCACAGTGGTCACACTGTGGGCATACATAACTTTAATTCCAAATTTGCATTCGACACCAAGAATATTTTAATAAAATTTTGCATTTAGTATAAAAGCTATAAATAAGGGGTTCTTATTTTTAAAAAAAGTCGTTTATATATTCCGGTGTGAGTCAGTAATTTCGCATTTTACGAAAAGAATTTGTCTGTGCCGGAAAGGGTTAAAACCAAATCGAAAAACATAAGAAAACACGCTACAATTTTACATTGATAAAGAACGGTTCACTTTTTAACTGGAAAGTCCCGGATAAAAAAAAATTTAAAAAAAATGCAATACTGTTATCATATTTAAAAAAAAATGTTATATATATATTTTATATTATTATATACAATCCCATTGTTAAAAACCGATACCGTCTTTATTTGCGTATTGTTTAAACAAAATGACAAAAGAAGAGAGAAAACTGACTATATTGTTTCAAATGCGAGAGAAAGGGTTATCTGTACGGGAATGTTTGGGTGAAAAGTGAAAATAAAAACTTTGAAACAAAGAATCTATTATGAAATCAATTTTGAATACACAATAAATAAAACATAGTTGAGAATAGTAGCATATACTTTTATAAAACTAGTCAATAGACATTATTATATACTAAAAATTAAACTTGTACTAGTAATGTAAAGAAAGAAAATTTAATTTTGTATTTCGCACCTGCTTTCTCAACGTCTACGTAATATCCTGCTGGAACATTCCAGAAAATGCTGTAATAAGAAACAGCATTATCAATATTGCGAAAAAGAAATTCAAATGTACTGCTCTACATAAATGAGTGATGGGTAAAACGAGTTATTTTGACAATCGAATCATTTACGTTAAACTTCGAGTTATTTTGATAATTAAATGATTTTAAAAAATCGAATGATCTGAATTTTTTTGCAAAATAAAATGACAATTATCATTATCATTGATTCCCATTCGCCATTCTGCGATCTCTGAGAAATTGCGTAAATGTTTGGATGAAGTTAGGCATATGTGAAGCTTGAAGAAAACTCCGCCCTAAACATTGTCTTTTCTTAACCGTTTCAAGTATCATAACATGTTCAAAATACACCGCAAACGATTTTTCTCCCATAGATCATAATGTAAAGGATTTATTTTCTACGTTCCTGTAATTGAACTATAAATGCTACAAATTGTAAACTCCGGTAAAAACATGCTGTAGTCCAACTCAGTAACGCATATTAATTTCATTATGTTTGAAATATCGTAACATTAATAAAATGTGCCGCAAACGATTTTTCCCCATAAACTGTAATGTAATAGAATTATTTTGTGTGTCCCTGTAAATGAACTATCAACGTTACACACTTAATTTTTAATACCAAACATTCTATAGTAAAATTCAATAATGTATAAAAATATCATGACAATGCGAGTATATTTACGAGAGTTAGATCACGGGCAAACGGTCAGACAGACAGACGGACAAACCGAATTCACAAACACTTTTCAACCATGTTGGAAAGTGGGGGAAGGTGTTGTACCTTTGACCACTAAGTGTTTCAGAACCATCTATTGAAAATTTATGAAACTCAATAATTTTAGTTTGTTTTACATCCACTAGGAGTCTTTTATAATGTGCTGTTGTTTGCATCAAGACCTCCTTATCATAGTATCAGACCTCTCAATCAGCAAGTTGCCTTTGACCGCTATACTTGTCCTGCTACTAGCGCCATCAATCGTCAGTAATAGTATTTACGACACGAAATCACACGAAATTTTTTCACAGCTCCATTTGTTCTATGCATTTGCTTATGAACTAGTAGTTTTCCTACCACTAAAATTTTATAGTAAATTTTATCTTATTAAATTGACAAGATCGTGTGATTACATGACGAAAAAAATTCTATTAAATTTTAGTGGTAAGAAAAAAGCGTAAGAGTTGACAGCTATGCGGTAGCAGACCAGCTAGATTTTTCTATAGATTTTTCTATTATATTTTTGGATACCAGTTTTTTAGTAGAGACAATTTTGTTTTGTTTGATCGGAGAATTCTGGGATTTAAAAGAACAACATTTTCTCTAAAAATATACTGGTGTTCAAAAAGCCCGAAACATGGCAACTGTGCGGTAGTATCCACCAGGCGGCGATACTTTCCGGAGAAAGTCAATTAATAAGTTGGCAATTTCCGCGGACATTTTCTCCCATAGATTTTCTACGGATTGTCAAGTCTGATCTATGATAAGGGAGTCTTGGTTTGCATGATGCCCATTGCCTAGATGCAAAAAATATCAATCCATTTTCATCCATCAAAAGTAAGTATTTTTTGTCTTTTTTTCATCTCAAAAGTTTTTCTCTAATTATTAAAATTATTAATAAAAGACATACATAATTATTTTATATAATTATTAATATAAAACCTATTAAAAAAGAGTGTAAAAAAAAACTTAATACGCTTCTCTAAAGCCACTAATTATTTAAAAAAATAATAAAGATGGCACAAGGTAAAGAAATAATCTATATATTTAAAACGCTAAGCGATTTCTTTCGACAATCCGTGAGAACAAACTACTGCATCAAATTACATCATTCTTTTTTTAAATGAAAGATATTTGGTCACAGATTTGTTATCGTGCATTCGTTTGTTCGAAAATTTAATTAATTAACTGTAATTTTCAATTAAACTTTTACTTCTGCTAATGACGTCATAATCGGATAACGCCTACTGTTGCGAAGCACAGAGTTTATTCTCTTAACTCGGTGGTTGAATAAAAGAGAAATAATAAATATTAAACGCACGCGATTTTAAGGCCGTATTTGTTAATTTGCAAGTTAAATTTCGGTAAAAATACTTATCCGCGTGTTTTATAAGCGAATAAAAATTCATATTTATTGTGACGTCACGGGAATATTGTCCATTGGGTTTATTTTATCATTATGCATTATAACTTTGTTGATGCCATTTTTTCATTACAATTAAATACAAAATATATTTATATTTGTGTGCATGGTGTTTAAGCATTAATGTAAGGTATATGAAGTACGTGTGAAAAGTTTGCGCCGGTGAAAATGACGTTATGCTTAGGTTGAAGTGCATTTTAACATTGATAAAACTAAAGAGAAAATTGTATATGATTGTGTTAACATGACATAATTTTACTGATTTTTGCATTCATAATTATAAAGATTAGAATTGGAGCCGTCATTGATTTCTTCATCTTGATTACATACCTTGATTACATGTTACCAATTGCTTTTTTTTTTTAATTATAGGATAGAAGATTACCTTTTTTAATTAAAAAAAATCACAAAAGTAAAGGATTTCAGGAAATTTAAAGTTATTAAAAATAGTGTTATGGCAGAAAAAAATCTTGAAATAATGATTGTATTTTTAGCTAGAATAAACAATGTAAGACTAATATTTCATGGGAATTATTTTGGTAGATTTATTATAAGTTCATTTAACAGTTCCTTATTAGCGCAAAGTCCTATTTCTTTCACTGTGAATTTCTCTTTCGATGTCAAAAAATGTTTTTCCACTTTTAGACGCCAGCCAAAATACAGTGGCAATTTTTAGAAATGTACAACAGTTGTGACAACAAAGGCGCTATCGCTTTAGCTTTCATCGCGCTTACATCACTTCGAAATACTACAACTTTCTATTTTTTACTACATTTTACAATTTCAATTCTTACATCATCAATTAGAAAAGAAATTAGCTTTCGATTGAAATTTATTTGAAAACTGCCGATTAATTTAACGACTTTTTAAATAATTTTCAAGCATGAAAAGTTTTTCAATTCTATCTTATCAATGACCACCAGTTTACTTCAATAATGTAAAACAGCCCCTGGGAAAGTTGCCACAATTGAAAATAGATTTCCCTAACCATCATAAAAAGTGAATAATATTTTTTTTTTTAAAAAGAAAAAAAAGTGATAACTCATAAGATCAGATTATCCATAAGATAGAACATTTTGGCGCTAAACAAAAATTTGTCAGGGAAAAAAAAAGACTATTTTTAGTTTATGTTGAACATAAAATTGATATGTTGAATTCGTCAATGAATATGTTCCATCAGATATCAGGATATGCTAGGAATTGCATTTTTTTTATTTTTTTACATTTGCCAACTGTATAAGAGGAAAAATATCCCCGACTGTGATGGAAAAGGGATAATCATCCTGATTATGTCAAGGAACCGAAGAAACCATACAAATAAATTACACTTGAAAACATTAAAAATCTCCCTCATCTGCAGATAGATTTATTACTGTAAAAAACTTCTTAATCTTTGCATAAAAATTGATTAGCTTAAAATAATGGATGCGTTTTAGAAGATATGGATTTGAAACGAACAATGATTAAAGAGGACATTTTAAAACTTTTAATTTAATCATTTTAAAACTTTTTTAAAGTCGAATTTCGACGGTGCGTTTGGGCAGATGCAATGCACATGCGCATAGGAGCTCATTCGGTTGCATTATCACAGGGGGGGGGGATGTGTGCTTTATTTACTATGTTCTGTTATTTACTGAATATGATATGAACGTAGGAATATAATATATGTATATACTTCATAGGTCCATGAATTTCTTTTCTTGCCGTGGAGAATATGGTGGTAATGTCAAACTGATTTGCATTACACAGTTATTTACGGATTGTTTGTTTGGAGTTTGCATCGGAAATAGTACTGTATTTGACTGGGGAAAAAAAATTTAAATAAAATATTTGAAAGACTGTTTTATACGCATCCCTTCATAAATAATAAAGAAGCTTATTTTACTGATATTGTTATAGTATTTTTTTTTTGCGTCAAGTTTTGACGGGTTCCATCTAGTCTATATATTTAAAACGCTAAGCGTTTTGTTTCGACAATCCGTGAGAACAAACTACTACATCAAATTACATCATTCTTTTTTTAAATGAAAGATATTTGGTCACAGATTTGTTATCGTACATTCGTTTGTTCGAAAATTTAATTAATTAGCCGTAATCTTAAATTAAAATTTTACTTCTGCTTATGACGTCATAAAGTCGGCAATCGGATTAACGCCCACTGTTGCGACGTACAGAGTTTATTTTCTGAACTCAATGATTGCGAGCATAAAAAATAAATATTAAATATTAAAAGCACGTGACTTTTAGGCCGAATTTCTTAATTTGTAAGTTAAAATATAGTTAAATTGTTTAAGTATTTCGGTAAAAATATTTATCCGTGTGTTTTATAAGCAAATAAAAATTCATATTTACTGTGACGTCACGGAAATATTGTCCATTGGGTTCATTTTATCATTAAGCATTATAACTTGTTGATGCCATTTTTTCATTACAATTAAATGCAAAATATATTTTTATTTGTATGCATGGTGCTTAAGCATAAATGTACGTGTGAAAAGTTTGTACCGGTGAAAATGACGTTATGCTTAGCTTGAAATGCATTTTAACATTGATAAAACTAAAAAGAAAAATTTATATGATTGTGTCAATATGGCGTAATATTAACTGATATTTCAATTTTTAATTTTAAAGATTAGAACTGGAGCCTTTATTGGTTGCTTCATCTTGATTGCATACCTTCATTGCATGTTACCAATTACTTTTTTTTTAAATTATAGGATTAAGTTATAGGAATTATAGGATTTAAATTATTAAGATTTCCTTTTTTAATAAAAAAATTCACAAAAGTAAAGAATTTCAGGAAAAAAAAAACCTTGAAATAATGATTGTATTTTTAGCTAGAATAAACAATGTAAGGCTATTATGTTATAGGAATTATTTTGGTAGGTTTGTTATAAGTTCATTTAACAGTTCCTTATTAGCGGCAAAGTCTTATTTCTTTCACTGTGAATTTTTCTTTCGATGTCAAAAAATGGTAGTCTACTTTTGGACGCCAACCAAAACACAGTGGCAATATTTAGAAATGTATAACGGTTGTGACAACAAACGGCACTATCGCTTTAGCTTTCATCGCGCTTACATCACTTCTAAATACTAAAAATTTAATTTTTTTTTACTACATTTTACAATTTCAATTCTTACATCCTCAATTAGAAAAAAAAATTAGCTTTCGATTGAAATTTATTTGAAATCTGCCGCTTAATTTAACGACTTTTTAAATAATTTTCAAGCATGAAGTATTTTTCAATTCTATCTGAACAATGACCATCCGTTTGTTTTAATAATATAAAATAGCCCCTTGGAAAGTTGCAGCAATTGAAAATAGGTATCCCTAACCTTCATGAAAAGTGAAAAAAAAATGATAATAAAAACCTGATAAATCGTAAGATCAGATTATCCATAAGATAGAGTATTTTGGCGCAAATATAAAATCTGTCAAAAGAAAAAAAAACTATTTTTAGTTTATGATTAACATAAAATTGATATGTTGAATTCGTTGATGTATATGTTGAATCAGAATATGCTAGGAACTGTTATTTATTATTTTTTTAAAGATCCATTGGATATTTAACTGTATAAGGGACCGATTCTGATGGAAAAGGAATAATCATCCTGATTATGTAAAGGGATAGAAGAAACCATACAAATAAATTACAATTGAAAACATTAAAATTCTCCCTCATCTGCTTATTAATTTATTATTTTTAACAAAATTTCTTCATTTTTACATAAAAATTGATTAGCTTAAAACAATGGATGCGTTTTAGAAGATATGGATTTGAAACGAACAATGATTAAAGAGGACATTTTAAAACTTTTAATTTAAACATTTTAAAACTTTTTTTTAACGTGGAATTTCAACGGTGCCTTTGGGCAGATGCAATACATATGCGCATAGGAGCTCATTCGATTGCATTATCACAGGGGGGGGGGGGGGTTTATACTATGTTCTTTTATTTACTGAATATAAGATGAAAGTAGGAAATTTGTATGATACTTTATGATAGGACTATTTGTATGATACTTTATAAGTCCATAAACCTTTTTTTTTTTTTTTTTTTTTTTTTGTCGTGGGGAATATGGTGGTAATGTCAAACTGATTTGCATTACACATTTGTTTACGGAGTGTTCATTTGGAGTTTGCATCGGAAATAGCATTTCACTGGGGAAGGGGGGATTAAAATAAAATATTTGAAAGACTGTTTCATACGAAGCCCTACTTAAATAATAAAGAAGCTTATTTTACTGATATTGTTATAGCATTTTCTTCCGTCACGTTTTGATGGGTTCCATCTAGTATATATTAAAATTTTAACTCATCGACAAAAATATAAAAATGCGTTGTGTAATTAATTTACATTTTGCCCATTTCTTATCTTTCACATACGATTAGCCATAATGAGCCATTTTGCGTATGAATCACAACATTTATTTTTTGTATTATGTATATTTATATAATTTTAATCACATTTTTTAAAAATATTTTCAAAGTTATTTTCCTTTGACTGTTTAAATAAATTATATTGTATTAGGCAGATGGCATAACACTTTAAATTATGCATATACTTCATAATTGGAAATATTTAAACAGCTCTATAATTTTATAAATTTCTTTTAGTAATAGTTTTACCTTTTTAAAACCCAAAATGGCGATATAAATATTTAAAAAAAAAATAATATTATTATTTTATATTTTCATTTGAGACTTAATAGAAACTTAAACTAGTTAATTGATTTAAATCTAAAATAAATTAAAAAAAGTAAAATACCTCAGAATTTGTCAAAAATATTCTAAATTAATTATTACATTTGGCGATTTCTTTTTATTTTAATTTCCGTGAACTGACTTATTTGATGATGATTATAAACGAATAGTCTAACTATCCTGCTACAGTAATTAAAGTATATAATAAATTTTTTAGTGATTTCTTTAGGGACATTTTTCATTTACAAATGTAACATTTGTTAAATTTCATTTGAATATTTGTAAGTGTATTTTTATTTGTGTCAGTAAAAAAAAAATGTTTACTTAATTTCATAACAATTAAAATTCAAGTAAATAAATTTGATAAGTGGATATAGTTATAACTAAATTAGTGTTAATTCAATTTCATAACCGCTTTACAATTTGAAATTCCCTAATGATATATGCACTGCTTTTGATTGAACGAATCAGATATTTTGTTTTACTCATTTTAACTTTATTCTAAAATAAATGGTTTAATTAATAGGCAGATAAAAGGAATCTGGGAAAAGATTTGGTAAAAATTAGATAATAATAAAACATAAATATCATTAATGCGCTCCAAAAATACTTTTAAAAATGGTATGGATACAGGGCGCGTAAAGTTCTGTCACAATGTTTTAACAGATTTTTCGCCTTATTTAATCGCAAAATAACATTACAAATTCAGTGTTTAAATATTGTAGCAACGTATTCTAAGATTGCAATATTAAATAGAAAATTGATAATCTAAAACAGTTGTGGCAGTCTCCTTCGAAATTCCAAAGAGTGGTCGCAACTTGAGAATAAATATTGCCTGTGCGCTGATAAAAATGGCAGCTGTCGCTGGCGGATATTTTTTTCAGCGTTTGAACAGTCCCTAGAACTTCAACACCAATAATTTCTAAAAGTTTTTTTCGCCTAGTTTTTCTGAAATACAAAAAAATAACAGAAAACTTTTAGATTTGGTGTTGAAGTTCGAGGGACAAACGCTGAAAAAAAAAAAAACCCTCCTTCGACAGCCACCATTTTTGTGTCAGCGCACAGGTAGTGTTCAGGGGGCGGAGACCTTGTTATAGAAAACAACTTTATGCATGATCTAACTGAATTTTGTCATTAAATATACAATGGGAATGTTAAACAAACCTCAATTTAATTTTTTCTTAGATCATTTATATATTTGTCTTTTACATCTACGTTTTTCTAATGTTTTCCCATCGACTGTTCACTCAAGTATCGTGTATTGCAAAAGTACGGAGTAAAAGTAAAACTCGATAAAAATAGAGCTACACAGTAAAAAATTACAAATGTTTCTTAATCTAGGAAAATACTATATTATAACCACGACTGAAAACATAAAATAACATCTTCCGAGTTACTCATGATTCCGAGAAGCGTTCTTTAGAAATCAATATATTTTCGAGATTTAAAGAAGCCTTTATTAAATAGAAAAAAAAAAATGTTTTCTGTTGCTGCCACTGATTTTCGCAAAACTTTTCGAACACTATCACCAAAATCTGGTAGTTATTTTATTCAAAAATTCTAAATTTATACCAGAAAATGTTCAATAGTAATTTTTATTAAATTTGTTTTCGGAATGCATGTAACTTAAAATAAAATATAACAATTTAATCTTTCTGGGCAGAATTTGAAATTTAAGAATAAAAAATCCGCTAGAGGAGATAATACTGCTTCCGACTTCCAAGTAGTTTTTATAGTGTATTGATCAATCTTCTAAAACTGTTATGTTTGTGTTCAGATTGTTATCAATTCTCAATTAAACATTTTCAGCTGCGCAATTGAATTTATACATGCAAAAATAACAAAATAATATTAATTTTAATGATAATGTTAATGTTACAAGTTGAAAATTTCCAACTGGACGAAAAATGTCCGGGCCAGGATTCGAACCTGGGATCGCTTGGCTGAAGCCGCCACGCTTTACCACTGAGCTATCCCGGTCGAATCTGAAGGGTATAATTCATCCAGTTAACCTTATTGATCAAAGCATCTGGTCTGATATTTTAATCAGCTCAACAGAAAAGATCGCAGGTAATGGAACTCCAGTAAACGCTGGATACGTGAATACACTGGATTATTTTTTAACAAAATTATTTCAAATTGGTAAAGTAATCATACAAGTTGTAAATTTCCATCTGGACGAAAAATGTCCGGGTCAGGATTCGAACCTATGATACCTACGATATACTTATAGGACTTATAGGTTCAAATCCTGGCCCGGACATTTTTCGTCCAGTTGGAAATTTACAACTTGTATGATTACTTTACCAATTTGAAATAATTGTGTTAAAAAATAATCCAGTGAATGTTAATGTTGTTAATTTATCATGTTTGTCTGTAAAGCATGTTTGTTGAACATGAAAATGTTTAATAGAGAATTGATATTGTATCTGAAAATCCTATATTCCGGGTTGAAAAAACTGATACTATACAGTGTACACTATACACTATAATATTATGACACTATATTAACTTCTCGGAAACGTTTCCGAAAATAAGTAGCAACTAAATGAACTCTGTTTTTATGAATGCTTCTTTAAATCTCGAAAATATATTTGTTTCTTAGAATACCTGCCAACTTTCAACTAAACTTCCGTACAATGTGAGTTAATTTGATCCAGGTTAAGGATTTTTCTAGTACTGTATATGATCTACATATTTGCATATATACTACATAACATGCAAAAATTTAGTACAGTTAGGCAACGCATAACACAGTTAAAAATTCCCCGTCAGCAAGCTTTGCCAATAAGCGGAAATATACTCGAATTATTTTGTGCTGCCCTATATATGACTTACAGAACTTCTACACACAAAGTAATATTCAAAAAATTAATTAAAACGCGTACTCCAACTGAAAACTCACTTCCAGGATGTATTGATCATAGATAGTACTGTAACTGAATTATTTTGTGTGTCCCTGTAAATGAACGATAAATGCTATGCACACCATATTCTATAGTACTCATCTTGATTTTGCATCTCAGTGATGTATATAAATTTTAATATGTTTGAAACAGTGTAGCATTGTTAAAATACATTGCAAACGATTTCCCCCACATAGACCATAATGTAACGTCATTCTTTTGATTGTCCCTGTAAACGAACAATAAATGCTACACCCTTCAATTTTAATACCGAACATGCCATGGTAAACCGCAATAACATACATCAATTACATGGCAATCTTATTATATTTATGCAAATTAGAGCATGGGCAGACAAACAGACAGACAGACAGTCAAACCGAATTCATAAACACCTTTCAAATATGTTCTATGTTGGAAAGTGTTAACTGTTAACAAGATAATACCACCAATAAAGATAAGTTAATCCACATTATTTTGCTTTTCTTCCCTTTTATTGTGCTAAATTGCCATTTGAATTTATGTAAATGAATTGTTATGCCATTTGAATTTATTTGAATTTATTTATCTAATTGTCATTTGAATTTATTTAAATAAACCCATTACAAATTTAAATCAAATCTTTGAAATTAATTTAAATTTCTAAGTTTCAAGAGCTATTATAAAATACTTGGATCCTCACGAATAATGAATGTTTATTTAGGATTGCAATTCGTCATATTCTTCGAGAAGTAAATGTTAACACTAGAACTACCGGAAATTTTACTCAAGTTTTTTAAAACTATTTCATACCAGAAATTTAATTTGAAACTACTTAACTTATTCATTTAACGTATTTCTGTGAGTTTTATATTTAATTTATTTTAAAAAGAAAATTTCTGTTTCGAATCGGATTATATTCATTTGGTAACCGTCAAAATGACGGCTCATGGTAGTTCTAGAGTTACACATACAGCCTTGATTTGATTGGCGAAATTGATTTAAATCTCTTAACCCTTTCAGGGGCAAAGTACTTGTGTTTCTAAAATGTTGAAATCAGTGAATCACACCGGGATTTAAAAACAAAATTTATTTCAAAATATGTAGAAGCGTTTCTTCACGTATATTATAAAAGTAAAATTTGATTCCAAAATTCCGGTGTCAATACGCGTTTGGGAATTAAAATTAAGTGGTATATATTATATACCACCGCCCCTCAAGGGGTTAAAATATTTTAAACATTCACGTATTTTAGCAGAATTTGAACAATTTCATAATATTGAGCATTAGTTTCAATTTGAATTTACATATGATATTTCTAAATATAAATTTTGACAATATTTCTATTGAAGTTGTATTATTGGTAGTTTTATCAAATACCCAGTAATGGTATGTGTACGTGATATTTTTTTTTATTTTTTTTTATTTTTATTTTTTTTTTTTAAATATTTAATATTCGTAATATTCTGCAAATATATACATTTCATAACAAAATGCACAGTTGCGCAGGAAGGCAACTTGGCATTATAACATTCATTACGCACAACTATGCAACTGTATACAAATATATACATTATTTAACAAAATACAGTGACCTCTCACTTATACGCGATGTTCAGTAATTACTTTTTTAAAAGAGTAAAATTTGATTTAATATTTCTGAGATAAAATAAGGAGAAAATAACTTTAAAGAGAAACTAGTGAGAGGTCGCTGTACATAGTTGCTCAGGGAGACAACTTGGCATTACAAGATTCATTACGCAAAACTGTGCGACTGTATAATCGGTAAACATGTATATAGAGCAGGAAAATGAACAGGAACAGGATGAATTTAAGGGGCTTCCTATTTGCCAGGCATTCCATGTTCTGAAGATGAGTAGATTGTTTATCACATCATAGAGTGCAATGAAATTAGTCTAACATTAGTACTAAAATACTATTACAGATAAAATTTTAGGAGAGAAATTAATAAGTGATAAAAAAATTGAAAGTACTGCCTAATGCTCACAGTCAGACGAATGGCGACAGCGGTTAGATTGGTCTTGGAAAAGACAGACCCCAACAATAAACGCATACGGCCTGATGCAGACATTTCGGAGGACTGGAGACGAAATGAGTAGAGGATAGGACAGGATCTATTTATGCGAACTGGCTTCATGAACAATCAATCCTAAAATAGGAATGTGGACCATGACCAGTAATAACTGGATGTCCGGAGTGTCGAAAAGTGGAAAAATATAAATATAAAAATATTAAAATTTAAATTAGGATACTAAATAAAATGAAATTTAGCTGTTCCAAAAGCGTCAGTGAAACAAGCAGTCAAATGATTTATGTAAACGTGTTAAACGAATTCCCCCCCCCCAAAAAAAAGGGGGCCATTTTCGTGGCCGCACATTTTTATGTGTGCGCAGCATAAACTATATTAGATAGGTAATTATATAATTAACAGTAAGCTAATAAAAGTTTATTTTTCTTATAATTAAAAAAATAAACACAAAAAATTCTTAAGTTTGTTTCTATTAAAAGTGTTGTAAACATCACAAACTGGTAATTCATAAACAATATCATTTGGGATTTTATAAATATCTCTGTAAAATGTTTTCGATAGGTATTTAATATGATTTGAAAGGAAGTAGTTTAAAAGTCGCTACTGATAGGGATATTTCTTACCGTTAAATATATAAACTCTAATAGACAAATATTTTATTCGAACCAGATATTTCTTCATAAAATAAATAAAATGTACTGTGTTTACTGATAATTGTTTACGTCACTTTCAATGTACTGCCCCCTGAAACGCAATGTCCAACAATAAATGAAAGTACCATGTCAACTTTAAAACGAACAGCATTTTTATTGTCATTTACATAACAGCTTGGAATTTAAATCATACGGTGTATTTTGATTACAATGCAGATTTCAGAATCATTCATAACAGTTGTTAAAGGTATGGTTCTATTATTTAGAAACGTAGCGCCATTATTAATTTTCTAGCCCTGGAAAGATCTTGGTATTAAAATGCTCTGTTAGATGATATGCGTGTCAGTAAAATATTTACAATTGTAAATTAAAACGGACAGAGATTTCAGAATAGTCAGACAACATTTTACGATATGATTTAAAGTTCTTCTGTTCAAATTATAATAATGCATAACAGCGAAGAAATACTTTTGGTTCTATACTTAATTATTAAAAAATAATGTAACGAATATACTCACTAATTTGACAACTTACGATTAAACATGAAGTGAAAAATGGTTTATTTCAATACGAAAGAGATGCCTTGTAATATTTCTTAATCAGTGTGCCATAAAAGTCAGGTAAATATGTTTTGACTAATATGAAAATTTAAGCTGTTTTTGAAATATTATTATAGTCTATCTTAAAATTTCAATTATAATCTATCTCTTCTTTCAATATAAAAGTGAATGTTTAAAATTCCTTTCGTTTTATACCAATGAAAATGGGTATACATTTATTTAAAGGTCGTTTCATAAGACAAAGCTCTATATCATACATGTGCTAAAATTTTTAATATTCGGAATTTTCTGTAGAACACTTTTTTAAATATATATATATATATATATATATATATATACACATACATACACACACACACACACACATATATATATATATATATATATATATATATATATATACTACAATCGAATTTTTAGAAGCCAGAAACGGTTTGAAGTTATTTTTAAACAATAACAGGGTTCCTACGGATCAGGAATTTTTCAGGAGTGTTACCAGTAATTTTTTTTTATAGAATAAGAAATCGAGGTTTAATTCGCGCAACTTGGCTTCTCTTAAGGAGAGATTTTCTGTAAGAAAATACTGGTAACGAAGAATTTCCTGGTCGCAAAATTCCAGGAGGCGTAGGAACCCTAAATAAAGTTGACCAGATCAAATATTTATCTTTAGATTATCATACACATATTAGGTCATACACTTATATACACACTGTCATACACTTATATTAGGATATTTTAAGAGATCTAATCTACCACAAATCTATTTTTTAAATTGTGGTACGATTGAATATAAAAATATACTCTAGCCCGGGATCGTAAACAAAGGGTGAATACGGCAAAAGTTGCGCATGCCCAGGGTATGAATGATTTTTACTTTGCAAACCAGTAAGTACAATGATCGTCACATTATTCAATTGGAGACACTTGCTACAAATTCTACGAAAAAGTAAATTGAAGATGAATTTTCGAAAACTAGTAGTGACAATTGTAAAAATTGAACCCACCATGGTATGTCAAACCAGACACGATTGCTCCCGGATTAATAATAATTATTGGCATACTAATTCGAGAAATAACTTTTTCATACCTCTAATAGAATACCTATAAGTTTTTGCTTTAAAATATTTAATTTTTATATTAATTATGCAGCATTTTTTAATCAATTGTAACTTATTTTAGAAATTTATTCACTTTGTCTTGAGAGCGTGCGTGTGTATGTATGCGAGGACGGTGGTCAGAGAAATGTACCGCACGTAAACTTTGATTCCCAATAGACGAAGGCAGGTCAAAATGTGTATCATGCTCAGCTTTTCGATTATTTTATTATCGTTTCTGTAATTTTATATTGGTGTACTTTGCTTTTTTTTTTTTTTTTTTTTTTTTTGTTAAATTTGCAATTTTTACGGAAATTTTCAACCAGTTGAAAATTCCACATTGAATCTTGTAGCGAAATATACAAGAATTACATTTCGCCGACTTTCAGCATACCTGTATAATCTTAGCAAAAATGCTGTTATGTTAAATCCGAGAATGTTCCGATTAAATAATAAGAATAATAATAATAAAAACATTTTCTCTACGATTAGACTGGTATGTAAAAAGTCGGAGCAATCTCATCCCTGAATATATTAACACATTGACGGACAGTAGGAACAAGTGAAGCTCGAAAATTGACAGTATATGTTTTTGTAATTTTTAGAATATTAGAAGTATAGTTTTACTCTTTCTGCTTAAATAAACTTAATTTTGATTAATCCAGCATTTTTAATTAGGTTGCACTACTCCCTTCACAACCACGTCCAGGGTGGCTAGTGGTCAGGGAAAAATACAGTCAAAAGAAGTGATAAACACCAGTATATTCTTATCGAAAAAAATACGTTGATTATTCGATCAAATAATCAATTTGAATTTTTCTATAAGAATATACTGGTAATTGTAATTTTTTTTACTGTATTTTTCCCTGACCACTAGCCATCCGCAATGTACATACTGAAGCTGCAACTCGTATAACAGGTGGAAAACGAACGTCAACCTAAAAAATTTTTTCCAAAACATGACACTGGGCTTCTACATGTACGCCGGTAAATGCACATTTGTGCTGCTATAGCCGTAGTGTCTAAAGACGACCGTTTTGTTTTGGGCGGCTATAGCCGTCATGCTTTATTCTGAGCTTCGCTTTGGTGGCTATAGCCGCAAGTGTCCGTCAACGTATTAAGTATTGTCTTCTTTTCAATCCACTTTATTCGTAATTCGTATTGTGATTTTTCGATTTTTGACAAATTTTGAATGTCTCTGTTTTCGCCAAAAATAAAAAGCTGGATTTTTTATTAAACAATTTCGCTATGGAAATTTTACCACCAAAAGTTTTTTTTATATCACATTACGAAGTGAATTTTCGAGAAACGTTTAAGAGATATTTTTTTAAAATGTTAATTACGGGATTTTTTACCAGTGTTCGTACGCTTATACCACAATTTTCTAACATAATTTTTCGTCATTTTTAAATGCAGAAAAGAACTCTAAATCATACAGTTAATATCATTTTTGCTATTTAGATATTAAATAGAAAAATTCTGGTAAAAACGTACGAACCCTGTTTACGACTTAACCCCTTGGGGACGAGCGACACGTATACGTGACGCATAAGATGCTCAAAATCCTCAATTATTACCACCAGTTATTTTTTATTGCATGCTTTGCCTTATTGAATCTTAGCATTTCTGAGATTCTGTTAGGCGAAAATTTCTGTTTTGAAAAACCGGTGGTGAAAGGTTAAAAATTCTGAAAAAGACGCTCGTCGAGAAGGGTATTTTTTTCAAATCTTGAAAGAGTCCAGAGCTATTTTCTCTTGGTGAACAGACAGCAAAATTTGATGGTTTTCAAAATATAATTTTGCTATGGCAATTGCGTTTTTCTCTTAATGAAATATAAATTTTTATTCATTTGTTTGGATGTCATTTTGGGAGCATATGTTTTAATACTCGATAATAACAATGTACGGGAATTGCGTGTGCATTGAGTTTAATTTTATATCATAGGATATTATTTTTTTAGTATGTTAAAATTGTTAACTTTTAAAGCTTTCCCGTGAAACGACGTGTGAGTCTGCTAATATTTAATATAATTTCGGAGATTGATGAAAGGTTAAATAATTTCACTTTTCTAAAACTTATCCTCAAATCATATGGTGATTTAAAAACTTGAGTCTAAACACTTGCACTTTACACTTATCTTGAAAACACACGATAAATGTTGATAACGCACGACTAGTAAGTGGGAAATAAGTTGAAACAAAATTGCTCATCGACAGATATTAAACCTTTACTTGTAAGTACTTTCAAAGCGCAATTTATTATAGCAATACAAGTGCTTAAATGATATCAAATAAATCGTACTTAAAAGTACGTAAAATCGTACTTCTCCCAATCTCTGACGTTCATAATTTCTTGCCAGACATTAAGCGAATTCAATATACAGTGATGGCCAAAAGTGTGGATGTTTTTTGAAAGTTTCATATTTTTCAACTTTGTGTGCTTGTAGAATATATTAATTTTCACTTAAATACAAACGTTTATATATCAAATTGAAGGTAATTTATGTAGAATTTAATAATAAAACAGTATTACAATATCTGTGTTACAAAAAAAGTTATGCAACTAATAGTAAGACCTATCTTAGATTTGCATTTTTTTAAAGCGATACTTAGACAATCAATACATAGAAGGATAACCCTTATTTTTTAAGACAGCTTCACAGCGTCTTTTCATCGAGTGAACGAGTGTTTGGAGTTCATCTTTCGTAATCACATGGTGCCAAGAATCAATTATAGCTTCAATAAGTTGTCTTTTATTGGATGGGCGTTTTTTTCGTACAAGAATTTTCAAACGTCGTCACAAATTTTCAATTAGATTGAGATCAGGGCTGTTTCCTGGCCATGGTAATATATCTATGCCTTTATTTTGAAACCCTGCTTTGCATATTTTTGCTGTGTGGCATGGAGCTGAATCCTGCTGAAAAATAAATGGTGCGTTGTTGGGGAAGAGATCCCTGATGGAAGATATCAATTTTGGTTCCAGAACAGTTTCGATGTATTTTTTGGCATTCAGGATGTCATCAATCACTGGAATTCGGCCCACACCATCTGCAGACATACATACCTAAATCATGACATTTGTTGGGTTTTTTGTAGTTGCTTCAATGCAATCAGGATAAAGTGCTTCTCCTACTCTACGTCTCACGTATTTTCTACCATCACTACCAAAGAGCGATATTTTACTCTCATCGCTCCAGATTACTTGCTTCCATTGATTTTCTGACCATTTAATGTGTTCTTTTGCCCTCTTAACTCGTTTTTCGCGTTGCATTTGATTTAAATATGTTTTTTTCCTTGGAATTCTAGCTTATAGTCCAAATCCTGATAACCTTCTTCTTATTGTTCTTGAACTTACTGCAATACCTGCTGCATTCATTTCACATCTAATGGCATCTGATGAAATTTTTCTATCTTGAAGGCATAGCTATTTAATTTTTCTATCGGCAGTAGCACTTGTGCATTTTGTTCGGCCTGATTTGGCTTTATTGTCCACTGATTTCTTTTTTTAATAACGTAAACAGAACTTTCGTACACCAGAACAAGTCACTGAACTACCAACTTGTCTTGCAATTTCAGCATAAGAGAGGCCATTTTCTCTCAATATGACAAATCGGCTTCTTTTTGTAGATGTCCAATTAGTCCTTCTTGTTGATGACATTGTTTAAAATTAGTTTAATTAAAAAAAAAGACTTTAAATATTCAAAAACAGCAATACTCTATTTAATTGTAGTAGTATGCATCATTCCGCAAAATATTTCCACAACAATAACTCTTTTACTATCCAAATAACCTAAACTATAGTTACAGACATTTGAATTGTCCTCAGAACAGTGTTTGTGATTGGCTAGTACGCTTTTATTACAAAACACGTCCTTATTCAAAACGATTTGTGTTTGTTTGTTTTACTAAAATGAGCATAACTTTTTTTGTAATACAGATATTGTAATACTGTTTTTATTATTAAATTCTACATTAAATTACCTTAAGTTTGATATATAAACGTTTGTATTTAAGTGAAAATTAATATATTCTACAAGCACACAAATTTGAAAAACATGAAACTTTCAAAAAATGCCCAAACTTCTGGCCACCACTATATATATATATGTATATATATATATACATATAAAAATAATAATAATAAATAAATAAATATAATAATAAATAAATAAATAAATATATATATATATATATATATAAGAAAAAACGCAAAATTGGAAAATTGCCAGATTTTATTAAAAAGCGTCTCGATAACATCAAACTTAAAATAAAATAATGGAGACATGGAGTTAGCAAAAATGATATTAACGATTATCTTAATATTTACTTTTAGGTTGGGTCTGAATTGCAAAATCGTCCCTACATAAAACACGAGTTTAACAAATATTCGTCGCGACCATGTCAAACTATCGAATATGAAAAACTGCTACTGCATTTTTCACTACTTTTAAAAATGGAACAATTCTCATCACTAAATTTTAACCCCTTAATCGTCGCGCCCAATACATTTACGGGCAGTGTAGGCTACTTTTTTTAAATTCAGATTGTTTGATTCCCACCAGTTTTTTTTTTTAAATAGTGTAACTGGTTTTATGCTCGCGTTATTTTATCTGCCATTGAGAAATCTGAATATTTTCTACTTAAGAAAATTGGTGGCAATCAATCAATCTGAATTTTAAACAAGAACAAAAAATCATGCGTCAAGCATAGATTACGTAACACTTTCCAACGCTTCCAAAATAATTTTACAAAACATACCGTTTAATAAGCTGAAAGATAACATCTAAGTAAACAATTTGGAAAATGCATAACATATTTAAAAACATAATTTCAGGAATTTCCAACAGATACAATATTGGAAAAATATCCTGATACTTTTATTCAGCCCTGTATATGATCTATAGATTTGTACATGTTAGGATGCTAAATTTTAGTTTAGATAGGAAACGCGTAGCACAGTTTAAAATTATCTTTCTGGAGTTTCTGTCAATAAACGGAAATGTGTTCGCGAACTTTTGTGCTGCCCTGTATAGGATCTACAGAATTTATACACACCACATAATAGACAAAAAGCGAGTTAAAATTAAAATCGCGTTTAGTAACTTAAAACGCACTTCCAGGAATTAGTGTTAACAGACAGTAGAGAATTCTTTTGTGTGTCCCTGTAAATGAACGATGACTGCTATACACACACTATTCTGTAGTAAGCCTCTTGTAATGCACCTTAGTGATCTATATAAATTTAAATGCGTTTAAAATAGTGAAACATTATTTAAATAAACCGCAGACGATTTTTCTCCATAGACGTCATGTAACGGAATTCTTTTGACTGTCCCTGTAAAGTAACTATAAGTGCTATGCACACCCTATTCCATATTAAGCTTCTTCTAATGCACCTTAGTGATATATATAAATTTCAATGCGTTTAAAATAGTGAAACATTATTTAAATAAACCGCAAATGATTTTTCCCCATAGACCGCAATGTAACGGAATTCTTTTGAGTGTCCCTGTAAAAAAACTATAAGTGCTACACACTTCCGTTAAAATAGGGAACATGCTATAGATAACGACAATAACATATAAAAATTGCAGAGCAATCCGAGCATATTTACGGTAGTTAGAGCACGGACAGACGGCCAGACAAACCGAAGTCATAAACACTTTTCAACTAGGTTGGAAAGTGTTAAAAAGTAGCCTAAGCTTATCGGTCGCGACGATTAAGGGGTTAATAGAATTCTTCTAGTAGTAAAAATACTAATACAATTTATATGAAGAATATCGCCAGTTTAGTCTTCTTTTTTGTTCAGAGATTTATACAGGAAATTTTAAGAAAAATAATGTTACTCAAAGTAATCGCGATATGTCAGTCATTAACCCGTCAGCACACGCGCCCCTTTCCATTACATTACTACACGCGCGGGATAAATTTTACCCAATGGGTTTTCTTGTGTCCATTTCCCCCCGGTAAGATTATAAACAAAAATTTATATTTTGAAATAAACTATAAATCAATAAAGCACATAATTTAACTTAAAATAAAAAGTTCTTTTATATTAAAAAAAAAAAAAATCTCCCATTAAGATTTTTTATGCATATCATTACATACAAAGCTTTTACAATCCAAATTGAGCCATGAAAATACAAAACTAGTCATTGGGGGCCACCCTAACACTTACCCATCATGGATATGCATAATGTAAAATATTAAAATAAAAATGTGTAAACTACTTATAAAATGCATTGCAATTCAAATAAAATCGTGGCTTGATGACGTCATAAACTTTAAAGGCTCGATTACTGAATTGCTTGAAAGAGGTTTTTCCTTATAACTCCAAAAATAATAACCCTATTAACTAGCGGTTTATTGCATCTGATTAAGCGTCAAATTTCCAATTAAAATATATTTTTAAAACAGGGTTCGTACGGATAAGGGTATTTTCCAGGAGTTTCACCAGTATTTTCTTTATAGAAAAGAAATCTAAATTAAACTCGCGAAACTTCGCCTTCTTTTGGAGGGATTTTCTGTAAGAAAATACTGGTACCGAAAAAATTCCTGATCGCAAAATTCCAGGAGCCGTACGAACCCTGTTAAAATGACATTTGGATGAAATACAGGGTCATGAAAAATCGAAGAGTGTGGAAAATAGGATTCCAAATATATCGGCAACTAATTATCCGATCGACTTCATGCTTTATGCAAAATTTATGTTTTTTTATTGTCTTTTATATTCATTTCTTAAAATAACCGATTTCGAAAATTTTTATGTACCTTTTATCAGAACGAATATTTCGAGAGTCCGAAAAAATAGTTCCGGTTAATCGAGGTTGTTGAAATGAAATAGGATTCTTCCCATTATTACATTCTAAGTACATACCAAATTGCAAGTCTCTATCTCAATTTTTTCGGGAGATAGAGCGTTTACAGACACACAGACACACAGACGGACGGCAATTTTTTTTCTAAAAATATGTTTTTCGGAATCTCCAGTGTCTGAAACGTGTAAATCAGTCAAAAATTTTTTTTTCTATTTCCAAACCGATTACAACATTTACCCTATACTACTTATGATGGGTAAGTAAAAACATAAAACTGATATATAGAAACTGTATGTGCAAGAGTTGTTAACGTTTAAAAGAAAAATTATATTATTATTTGCACACTATATTTTTTACATAAGCATTTGCATTAACATTTTCCTATCATTATGGTTTATGTTATAACACGCGTGGGGTAAATTTCCTCCCTCGTGACATTTTTATAACAAAAGAATGGGAAATACACAACCGGAGGTAAATTCTTTTTGGCCACATCTTGATATCATTCAGCTTGAAAGGTATTATAAAGCTCAGAATGATCACGAACTATTTTTGCTCATTTTTAAGTAATATTTGTAAGTTGTTGTAGATTTTACCCCAGAGCGTGTGCTGACGGGTTAAATATAGACTATTTGAAATTTGACATTTCTGGTGTAGATTCGAAATTTCTTAATAAAAAAAGGAGGCCAAACTAGAAACACCGCTGAAAGAATACTATTGAAATTTAGTGGTGACAATCTGCCTATTTTTAAAAGTAGTGAAAAATACATTTTTTCGACGATGTTATCGAGATTGATTGCCAGATTATGTTTAACCCTTTCCGGCACAGTGGTCCCACTCCGGGAACACTTAATTTTAATTCCAAACTTGCATTCGGCACCAAGAATATTTTAATAAAATTTCTCTTCTATAATGAAAGCTTAAAAGAAGGATTTCTTATTTTTTTTAAAAGTCGTTTGTAAATTCCGGTGTCAGTCAGTAATTTCGCATTTTACGAACAGAATTTGTCGGTGCCGGAAACTTATATTTTCATTCATAAAAACTAAATCTACAACAATTACATGAAAATTATATCATTTTCTAGACACTTTACGTCGGTCGTGTCGTTAGTCATTTTTTTTCGAAAGAAAAAACTAATTCTAAAACTGATACTATTTCATTTTCTATTGAATATAATTTGCAGAAAATGTTACTACTGCAGTTAAAGTATTAAAATACTTAGCTCAATGCTACAACTAAAGATTTAGCTGAAGTATATACAATCCAAATGCAAATTAAATCATAAATCCGTTTGTTTAAAGTCAGTTTGACGTCATAGTTATTAAAAGTGACATTATCTTTCATATTTTATTTCAATTTGTTTTTCTTGAAATTGAAATGCTTATATTATAGTTGAAGTTTTAACTTCAAATACATTTAAAGGAAAGTTTTACGTCTTTTTAACACACTTATTGTCAAAGTTTTTATTTTATATATGAAAAATGTGCATTAACTGCTCAGAATGAGAACAATTATGGAAATACAAAAATTTAGCGAGTGAATCTTTATTTTTATTGTCTTATAAAAACAAAAGTACACGTGATATATATATATATATTAATTTTCGTGCCGTTTTTTTAGTGCGTGGCAACAGAAAAGAATAATTGAATTAGAAATATATATATATATATATATATATATATATATATATATATATATTATAAAGATAAACTATAGAGAGTTATTAAAAAGAGGGTTAAAAGTAATCTGACATTTTTTTAAAGTTGACAGTGACCTTTCTCGTATTCTAAAACAAATGTACATCAAGTTTTGTGAAAATCTGTCAAACACTGTAGATTTGTATAAGGAAAATACAAATCAAGAACGGCTTTTAAATACATAGATTGCATTTTCCTTTCATCAATTTTTCTGATTCATATAATTCACTAGGCAGTTCTTCTTGAAAAATGATATTTAAAGCTGCAGGCTTGGAAGCTTTTCGAATTATTGAAAATTTCATTTTATGAGTTCTAGTCGCATAGTCCCATGCTAAAATGAATAATCGGTTTTTTTTCTGCGGCCTGACACTCATTTTGCTTCTTTTGAAGCAACACATTTTGTGGGTAACATCTTGTTTCGTTGCAGTTATATAACTGATCAGACGTGAGATTTTTGATGATTGGAATATCTTCAATTTTATTACGAAATTACAGCATTACTGACGTTTCCGTAAAAAGTTTTTTTATCCCAAGGAATAGACGAATGCGAGGCCATAACGCGTCTTCCACCGGTGTAGCCAGCCAAAGTTTGCTGTGAAATCTTCTTCCCTTACTTTGAAATTATTTCTGAAAAATACAGCTGATTTTTATGATAACTTGGGCCACAATAAGGTTGCTTTTGATACGTTGTTATGTAAACCAAAGGAATAAAGCCTAGCTAGTTTTTACATAGTGAGAATTTCTCATTGATTTTCTCTTTACTGCTGACGTTTCCTTGCTTTGCCATGACTGACATCGAAATTAAAACTTTTCACTTTAATTTAACATTTTCATCCTCAAATTTTAACCTCTAGTAATTCTATAAAAAATTAACAAAAATGCATAAACTGCATAGTTTCATTCGCTGATTTATCCAAGGAACTGAAAAAAGTGTCAAAAGTGGGAGCTACCTTCGGAAAAAAATGAAGTTGGCGCGAATGTAATAGGTATATGACCCCCTAATTAAAAAATTCCATTTATAACCTGTAAAAGGACATTATTCCTAGTCTAAAGGCATATTTCGTGTGATTTTATCGTAAAAGGTCTTGGAATAAAATTAGGTGCGTTTTTTTCTTTTCATACGGCCTGCTTAAAGATATTTTACTAAATATTATTAAAATTTAGTGTTGAAAGCTTGATATCAATGACCCTCAATTTATAATAAACTGTGTATTATTTAAATACAGTTGGGGGAGGTCAGACTTTAGAAGAAATGTAAAAGGATTACTCCTTTTCTGTGACAGTGGAGACCATTCATGCAAGAAAACGGGGAGCCTGATTACTGCAGGGGCAAATTTCCAGCAGTAAATTTGAATAGAAATTTTCGAATTTTTTAACGCCTCATTCATGCAGAATATCTGTGGTAATCAAGGCAAAAATACTTACTCATTTTTAATTTTAGAAATGTGCCAAGTCGGTAGTCAAATACTTGGAAGAAGGTTAGTTTCATAAAGTATATATAGTTCATTTCTGCTACGGGTTATTTATGTTGAATAGTGCCGTGCCCCTGGAACCCTCATTGTGGTTCGGCGCGTTCAGATGTTTCTTCGACAGGAAGTTCCTTTCATCAGGCTGGAGTTGATTTAGACTTCTGTTAACCCTTTAAAGGGCGGTGGGATATAATATATCCCAATTAATTTTAATTCCCATCGCCGCAATGACACCGGAATTTTGGAATCAAATTTTGCTTTTATAATATACGTGACGAAAAACTTTTACTTATTTGGAAATAATTTTTTTGTTTAAATTCCGGTGTGATTCAACGATTTCAACATTTTAGAAACAAAAGTACTTTGCCCCTGAAAGGGTTAACAGTTGCACGGAAAACAAACATACAGTCGAAGACACACATCGAATTCGACATTACTTTTTCAACGAAATTTCGCCTTCACATCCCCGTAGGAACGGCGACTTCTAGAAGGATACAACCTCAGAAAAATGTTGAGCAGACTATGAGCTTTGTAGATGCTTAAAAGAAAATTTTACAGAGAAAAGTGGTGTGAGCTGCTTATTTTAAAAGTTTTTGTAATCGGTAAAACAACAATAAAGCAAAATCTATATTATTAATGTTCGGAAACGTCTGTGTGTCTGTACGTGGAAAAAACTCTGCAACCGTAGCGAGTAGCGAAGCGCTTTTTGTTTAAAAAAATTCGGAAAAATCCCGGGATTGGTGATACCCAGTATCGAAGAAATCGGCCCCTAATTAAGAACGTTATTAATTAAAAACCTCATCAAAATTAGCAAAACAAGAAACAGCTTTATCGAAACCCGAAAAGAAAATTTATGTTTTGATAATCGCAGACATCCAAATTGTCGCTTTTTAACGCATCATCGAATAAAAAAAAATCTACCGCAGGTATCGATCCGAAAATCGGGGTACACACGCGGCCGATTTTTGTCGTTCCAAAAAGTCAAAAGTTTCCAAAGTCCGAGTTCCAAAAGTTTTTTGAAATTCGGACCGTAACTTTTCTTTATTTCGGCCAAAAACTGACCAGACATCCAACATTGACCCCAGACGGGAAAAAGGTTGCTGTAAAGAATGCCGGGTTGACACATCCGAGATCAAATCGCCCCATTCCTTTTTGAAGCAAGTGGAAATAATCACTTTACATTCACGAAAATTTGCACACATGTGTAAAAAAAATCGCAAATTCAACAAAAAAAAATTCATAAAAATCGACCAATAACTTTTAAAGATATCAATTAAAACTCATTAATGAAAATGTGAAAATGAATTTATTTCTATTTCAACTGGGTAGAAGTAAAATATTTGCAGGTGTTGTCATCAGACATTTGGACACCTTTCTGCCAAAAGAGATAAATTGATAAAAAGATGCATTTTAAAATGATTCCAGTTTTTATGGGCAATATATATATTTTTTAAATATCGGATTTTCGAATCTGAAAAATATGAATCCTTGCTCTGAGTGATCTGGCATTTCAGGGATTCAAAAAATTTTCAAATTCCGACCATAATTTTTGATTTTAGCAAAATCCCGATTTTTGTATAGGGATATAAAAAGAAAAAGAAGCTAAGGAATTAGCTATTTCTTTTCAAAATATGTCCCGTTGTATGGGTCCCATCGCGAAGCGGTATGGCTCATTCGACTCGACATCAATAGCGTTTACATATTTTAGTTTCCAGTTCCACCACCAGGGGGCGCTTCCGTAAATCTGGTTCTATGGGCCCGATTACGACGGGGTTTGGCTCTTTTGACTGGATTTCAATAGCTTTACAGATTTGGGTTATGTTCGCATAGAACAGATTGCGCCCCCTGGTGGTGGTAGGTGTAATTAAAGAATTTTGCCGCTAACTCGGGTTCTATGGGTCACATCACGACGCGGTTTGGTTCATTTGACTCGGCATCAATAGAGCTTATCGATTTCAGTTCGTTTTTTCACCACCAGGGGGCGCTTTCCTATCTCCGGTTCTATGGGCACGAAGACGGCGAGGTATGGCTCATTCGACTCGACATCGAAAGCCTTAACGATTTCAGTTATGATCGTATAAACAGATTGCGCCACCGGGTGGTGGAAGGTGGAACTAACGTATACTGCAGCGCTTGCGCAGCACGACTGCTAATCGGTGCCGCAGGCAGCGGGGTTCCGAGCCGGAGGTTCGTTCAGTTAGAGGTTTATACTATTCGATGTGCAATTTAAGGAATTATCCGGTGCCGAAGGCAGCGGGGACCAGGGTCGGAGGTTTGTTCGGTTAGAGGTTTGTACTATTCAATGTGCAAATTAAGGGATTATCCGGTGCGTGCGTAGCTCTTCAGATATACGGTGCCGAAGGTAGTGGGGACCCGGTTCGGAGGTTCGTTCGGTTCGAGGTGGATGCGAGCCAGAGGGTCGTTCGTTTCGATGTTTTATAAAAAAAAGGAGATTTCAAAATATTCGAGGCACCTATGTAAATTAGGGGCCCGCTAGCGGGCGAAGCCAGCTAGTAATTTATTAATTAACATATCAAAAGTCTTTTTATTCAGAGTGAAACTTTTTAGTTCATACAACTATTAATTCATTTTAGTAAAATAGCATGAAGTTAAATTGCATTTTTCAGATAATGCTTTGAGAGAAATCCTTCTGTCTAAAATAAAGTAAGTTTGCTATGTGAATTTCTTATAAAAATGGTCATCACAATCGAAAACCGGAAAAAAATCTTATGTCTATTGGAAAATATTAAAAAAATTACAGAAATTATAATGTAAAATAATACACGCACGCGCAAGCATAGAAAAATGTGGCAAATTTCATAATTGCTGGTCTGTCTTACACTTGGATTAAGCAAATTTTACCAAAGATGAAACAATCAATTCCCATAACGACGTTGAAAACGTTCAAGAAATCTTATGGTACGCGGTCACGTGCGACTGAAAACCATTTCATTGTCAGTTCTTGGGTTGGTATTGTAAGAGCCTACTGTATAGCCACTATATAGCCTCTCTCTCGCTGATTTTTCGGTTTTAATTTTCGCAGAAATTATTTTAAAAAACATTTATTTTTAAATTACTTTTTCTTTTCATGAATTTTTCTGGTTCGTATAATTTACGGACAGTTCTTGAAAAATATTATTTAAAGCTGGAGGCTTTGAAGCTTTTCGAATTATTGAAAATTTCATTTTATGAGGTGCAGTCGTATAGGCCGATGCTAAAATGAATAATCGTTTCTTTTTTTCTGTGTCCTGACACTCATTTTGCTTCTTTTGAAGCAACACATTTTGTGGGTAATATCTTGTTTCGTTGCAGTTATATAACTGATCAGACGTGAGATTTTTGATGATTGGAATATCTTCAATTTTATTACGAAATTACAGCATACGTTTCCGTAAAGAGTTTTTTATCGCAAGGAATAAACGAATGCCAAGCCATAACGCGTCTTCCACCGGTCTAACCAGCCAAAGTTTGCCGTGATATCTTCTTCCCTTACTTTGAAATTATTTCTGAAAAATACAGCTGATTTTTCTGATAATTGGGGTCACTTATAAGGTTGTTTTTGATCCGTTGTAATGTAAACCAAAGCAATAAAGCCTAGCTAGTTTTTTTCATAGGGGAGTTTCTCATCGATTTTCTCTTTACTGCTGACTATTCCTTGCTTTTCAATGAACAGACTGTCCACGTTTTATTCATTTGCGACACCAATAATCAATTATTACCTCACCAGGCCAAGAACTATAATTGTTGGGAAAAAAATTTTGCCATTAAACCAACAAAAAGTTGTCTTTTAAAAAATAATGGTAAGAATAGATTTCAGCCATATATTTAGTGCCCCTAATAGAGCGAGTCACGAGCCGTCACTGATTATATCCCATATTTTATTTAAAAGTATCTATCTCATAAATTTCCCTGTGTTCATTTTCTTTTGCGTGATTAAAAGGTAGCAAAATTAAATTTTCGAAGAGTAAAATTTCGCTATTTCTCGAAATATAATAATTGGAAAAAACTATGTTTTTGACGATGATCATTGTATTAATGTAAAAATTGTTATATGTGATAATTCATCTTTTTTAATGTATTTATTAGTAATGGTCATAATTAAAATTGCACTTTTGAGTAATATATATCTTAAACTATCTTTAGTTCATTCAATGTGTCTCAACGAAAAAAAAAATGACATCGCATAATTTTATGGAAAGATATAAATTCAAACTTTTCACGTTTATTTAACATTTGCATCCTCATATTTAAACCTCTTGTAATTCTATAAAAAATTAACAAAAATGCCTAAACTGTAAACTTTCCTGGAATGATTTGATCCAAGGAACTGAAAAAAGTGTCAAAAGTGGGAGTTACCTTTTGAAAAAATAAAGATTGCACGAATGTATTACACATACGACCCCCTAATTTGAAAAATTCAATTATAACCTGTGAAAAGACATTATACCGAGTCTAACGTAACATTTCGTGTGATTTTATCGTAAAAGGTCTTGGAATAAAATTAGGTGTATTTTTTTCTTTTGATACTGTCTGTATCAACAGTGGACTGCTTAAAGATATTTTACTAAATATTATATTAATTTAGTGTTGAAAGTTTGATATCAATAACCCTTAATTGCAAATAAACGGTCAATTATTTAAATACAGTTGGGTGGGGTGAGACCTTAGAAGAAATGTAAAAGGATTCCTCCTTTTCTGTGACAGTGGAGACCATTCATGCAAGAAAATGTGGAGCCTGATTACTGCAGTGGCAAATTTCCAGCTGTAAATCAGAATAGAAATTTTCGAATTTTTTAACGCCTCATTCATGCAGAATATCTGTCGTAATTAAGGCAAAAATATCTACTCATTTTTAACTTTAGAAATGTGCCAAGTGGTAGTCAAAATCTTGGAAGAAGGTTAGTTTTATAAAGTATATATAGTTCATTTCTGCTACAAGTTATTTATGAATGTTGAATAGTGCCGTACACCTGGAACCCTCATGGTGGTTCGGCGCGTTCAGATTTTTTTCGACAGGAAGTTCCTTTCATCACGCTGGAGTTGATTTAGACTTCTGATAACCCTTTAACCCCTTGAAGGGCACCGGTATATTATATATACCATTTAATTTTAATCCCAAAATGCCACAATGACATCAGAATTTTATAATCAAATTTTGAATTTATAAGGTACAGAGGGAAAGCTTTTAATTATTTTAGAATAAATTAATTCGTGAATCCTGGTATCAATCAACCATTTCAATATTTTAGCTACAAAAGTACTTTGCCCCAGAAGGTGTTAATGGGCGGTGGGATATAATACATCCCAATTAATTTTAATTCCCAATCACCGCAATGACACTGGAATTTTGGAATCAAATTTTGCTTTTATAATATTCGTGACGAAGAGCTTTTACTTATTTCGAAATAAATTTGTTGTTAAATTCCGGTGTGATTCAACGATTTTAACATTTTAGAAACAGAAGTACTTTGCCCCTGAAATGGTTAACATCTGCACAGAAAACAAACACACAGTTGAAGACACACATCGAATTCGACATTACTTTTTCAACGAAATTTTGCCTTCGATTCCCCGTAGGAACAGCGACTTCTAGAAGGATACAACTACAGAAAAATGATGAACAGAATATGAACTCTGTAGATGCCTAAAACAAAATTTTACAGAGAAAAGTGGTGTGAGCTGCTTATTTTAAAAGTTTTTGTAATCGGTAAAACAACAATAAAGCAAAAAAAAAAAAAAATATTAATTAACATATCAAAAGTCCTTTTATTCAGAGTGAAACTTTTTAACACTTTCCAACCTAGTTGAAAAGTGTTTATGACTTAGGTTTGTCTGCCGTCTGCCGTCTGCCGTCTGATGTCTGCTGTCTACCTGTGCTCTAACTCCCGTAAATATGCTCGGATTGACCTGCAATTTTTATATGTTACTGTCGTTATCTATAGCATGTTCCCTATTTCAATTGAAGTGTGTAGCACTTATAGGTTGTCTACAGGGACACTCAAAAGAATTCCGTTACATTACGGTCTATGGGAAAATCATTTGCGGTTTATTTTAATGACGTTACACAATTCCAAATATATTGTAATTGATATGTATCACTAAGGGGCATTACAAGAAGCTTAATATGGAATAAGGTGTGCATAGCACTTATAGTTACTTTACAGGGGCAGTCAAAAGAATTCCGTTACATTACGTCTATGGAGAAAAATCGTTTGCGGTTTAGTTAAAGAATGTTTAACTATTTTAAACGGATTGAAATTTATATATATCACTAAGGTGCATTACAAGAGGCTTACTACAGAATATTGTGTGTATAGAAGTCATTGTTCATTTACAGGGACACACAAAAGAATTCTCTACTGTTTGTTAACAATAGTTCATGAAAGTGCGTTTTAAGTTGCAGAATGCGATTTTAAATTTAACTCACTGTTTGTCTATTACTTGTTGTGTATAAATTCTGTAGATCATATACAGGGCAGCACAAAAGTTCGCAAATACATTTCCGTTTATTGAAAGAAACTCCAGAAGGAGAATTTTAAACTGTGCTACGCGTTTCCTAACTAATCTAAAATTTAGCATCCTATGTAGCATATATACAAATCTATAGATCATATACAGGGCTGAACAAAAATATTCGGATATTTTTCCGAATATTGTATATGTTGGGAATATATGTTGGAAATTTCTGAAATTACGTTTTTAAATATGTTATGCGTTTTCCAAATTGTTTACTTAGATGTTACATTTCAGCTTATTAAACGTTAATGATTTGTAAAATTATTTTGGGAGCGTTGGAAAGTGTTACATAATCTGTGCTTGACGCATGATTTTTCGTTCTTGTTAGTTCATACAAAAAGTAATTCATTTAAGTAAAATAGCATAAAGTTAAATTGCATTCACTGTATAGCAATTATATAGCCCCGCTCTCGTTGATTTTTCTGTTTTAATTTCTACTTTAATTTTCACAGAAATTATTTTAAAAAACATTTATTTTTAAATTACTTTTTCTTTTCATGAATTTTTCTGATTCGTATAATTTACGGGCAGTTCTTCTTGAAAAATATTATTTAAAGTTGGAAGCTTGGAAGCTTTTCGAATTATTGAAAATTTCATTTTATGAGTTGTAGTCTCACAGTCCCATGCTAAAATGAAGAATTGTTTCTATTTTCTGTGTCCTGACACTCACTTTGCTTCTTTTGAAGCAACACATTTTGTGGGTAATATCTTTTTTCGTTGCAGTTATATAACTGATCAGACGTGAGATTTTTGATGAGTGCGATATCTTCAATTTTACTGCGAAATGACATCACTACTTATGTTTCTGTAAAGAGTTTTTTACACCAAGCAATAAACGAATGCCAAACCATAACGTCTCTTTCACCGGTCTAACCAGCCAAACTTTGTCGTGAAATCTTCTTCACTTACTTTGAAATTATTTCTGATCAATACAGCTGCTTTTTCTGGAATATTTGACAACTTATAAGATTGCTTTTGATCCGTTGTTATGTAAACCAAAGGAATAAAGCCTAGCTAGTTTTTACACAGAGAGAATTTCTCATTGATTTTCTCTGCTGACATTACTTGCTTTTCAATGAACAGACGGTCCACGTTTTATTCATTTGCGACACCAATAAACAATTGTTACCTCACCAGCACAAGAACTAGAATTTTTGGGACATTTGTTTTCCATTAAATGAACAAAGAGTTTTCTTTAAAAAAATAATGGTAAGAATAGAATAAAATTTTCAGCCATGTATTTAGTGCAACTAAAAGAGCGAGTCACGGGCTGCCACTGATTATATCCCATATTTTATTTAAAAGTATCAATCTCATAAATTTCCCTGTGTTCATTTTCTTTTGTGTGATTAAAAGCTAGCAAAATTAAATTTTCGAAGAGTAAAATTTCGCTATATCTCGAAATATAACGATTGGAATAAACCATGTTTTTGACGATGATCATTGTATTAATGTAAAAATTGTTGTATGCGATAATTCATCTTTTTTTAATATAATTATTAGTAATGGTCATAATTAAAATTGCACTTTTGAGTAATATATTGCTTAAACTATGCTTTGGTTCATTTAATGTGTCTCAATGAAAAAAAAAATGACATCGCATAATTTATGGAAAGATATAATTTAAAACTTTTCACTTTTATTTAACAATTGCATCCTCAAATTTTAACCTCTTGTAATTCTATAAAATTTTAAAAACAAAATGCCTAAACTGTATACATTCCTTGGTCTTATTTGATCCAAGGAACTGAAAAAGTGTAAAAAGTGGGAGTTACCTTTGGAAAAAAATGAAAATGGCACGAATGTAATAGATATACGACCCCCTAATTCGAAAATTTCACTAATAACCTGTGAAAAGACATTATTCCGAGTCTAACGTAACATTTCGTGTGATTTTATCATAAAAGGTCTTGGAATAAAATTAGGTGTATTTTTTTCTTTTGATACTGTCTGTATCAACAGTGGACTGCTTAAAGATATTTTACTAAATATTATAATAATTTAGTGTTGAAAGTTTGATATCAATAACCCTTAATTGCAAATAAACGGTCATTTATTTAAATACAGTTGGGTGTTGTGAGACCTTAGAAAAAAATGTAAAAGGATTCCTCCTTTTCTGTGACAATGGATACCATTCATGCAAGAAAATGGGGAGTCTGATTACTGCAGGGGCAGATTTCCAGCAGTAAATTTGAATAGAAATTTTCGAATTTTTTAACGCCTCATTCATGCAGAATATCTGTTATAATTAAGGCATAAATATCTATTCATTTTTAATATTAGAAATGTGCCAAGTAAGTAGTCAGATTTCTGGAAGAAGGTTAGTTCCATAAAGTACATATAGTTCATTTCTGCAACGGGTTGTTTATGAATGTTGAATAGTCGTGCACCTGGAACCCTCATGGTGGTTCCGCGCGTTTAGATATTTTTCGACAGGAACTTCCTTTCATCACCCTGGAGTTGATTTAGACATCTGTTAACACTTTGAAGGGCGGTGGGATATAATACCGGGTGATTATAATTAAAGTTACGATTTCAAAAATCGATAATTTTAAAACTACTGGTCAGAATGACTTGATATTTTAGCAGAACAATCGTGAGGCAATGGAATTTTGTTTGGCGAAGGAAAAGAAATAGTTCCAAATTGTGCCGATAGATGGCGTTGTCAGGGTAATGTCAGGGGAAAGACCAAAAATGTATTCTTGAACCCTTTCCGGCGCGGAGTAAATTTGTTTGCAAAATGATGAAATAATAGACTGACACCGGAATTTACAAACGAATCCATTAGTAAAAATAAACTTGCTTATTTTTCTGGTTCTTAATGAAAGGAAAATTTTAATTAAATACCGGGTGATTATAATTAAAGTTACGATTTCAAAAATCGATAATTTTAATTAAAACTACTGGTCAGATTGACTTGATATTTTAGCAGAACAATCGTGAGGCAATGGAATTTTGTTTGGCGAAGGAAAAAAAAAGTTTCAAAATGTGCCCATAGATGGCGCTGTCTGGGTTCACATTGTCTGAAGATATGCAAATTACTAATACGTGACATGCGCACCGCAGACATAGCAACCATAAAAATGCAGAGCAGCAGCTCTTTGCCTGAATGCTTCATCATGACTCTGACTATGAAGGATCGCGCTCTGCTCTTGAAGCTTTTTTATAAGAACGATGACTGTGCACTTACAGCTATTAGGAAGTTTCGGACATTAAAATCCATAAAAAAAGGTCCAATAGCAACAAATGGTCTGCAAAAAATGATTGCTAAATTCGAAGAGACCGGTTCATTTGACGTTAAACGGGGTAGAGGAAGGAAACCAGTTTCAGCTGCGGCAGTGGAAGATGTGGCTACAGCATTACAGGAACATACTGACAGTGATGCTGGAATCAGCAGTGCAAGGGGGATTGGCCGAATGCTGGATATGCCGAACAGCACGGTGCGTAAAGTCCTACGGAACGTCTTACGCCGTTATCCGTACAAGATAACTCATGTGCAGGAGTTGCTACCTGCTGACCTGGAAGCACGTCAATCTTTTGCACTACAATTTCTTGCCCGAATGGAAGTGGACAACGGATGGCCATGGAACATTCTGTGGTCTGACGAAGCCCACTTTCATTTGCAAGGTTCTGTAAATACGCAAAATTGCAGGATATGGGCGACCGATAATCCGTCCCAGCTACAGCCATTACCTCTTCAGTCTGAAAAGGTCACTGTGTGGTGCGGAATAACGGCAGCGTTTATCGTCGGTCCATTTTTCTTCGAGGAGATCACACCTGCGGGTCCCGTTACCTGCACAGTTACTGGCAAGCGGTATGAAGCACTTTTGCGTAACCATGTTCTTCCGGCACTTCAACAGCGTCAGTGTGTGGATCGCATAATATTCATGCAAGATGGCGCTCCTCCGCACATTGCTACTACTGTGAAGCAGCTACTGAGTGATAATTTCGGAGATGATAGGATCATAAGCCGCCATTTTCGAACAACGTGGCCGCCACGTTCCCCCGACATAAACCCGTGTGATTTCTGGCTTTGGGGGTACCTGAAGAATGTTGTTTATAGCGGGCGGATTCAGAATCTAGCCGACTTGAAGGCAAGCATCACACAACACACCCATTGCATTAGTACAGATACCCTCCGATCTGTTGTGGAGCATGCCGTTTTGTGCTTCCAATTAGTAGCGGAACAAGGCGGAGGGCATATTGAGCAACTTATGCCTTAATAATCAGTAAGGTGTTTGTTCCATGAAGCTCTTTTTTTTTTTCATTTTTTGTCATTATCGCTGTCGTTGCTGTAAACACGTAGTCTTGTCTTTTCGCTAATAAATTTTTAGTAAATCTCTGAACTCTATTTTTTTCCTTTTGGCAACATCATTCCTATGTTTAACCCTTTAAAGGGCGGTGGTCACAAAAAAGGACACCCAATTTTAATTCTAAAACTGACATACGGCACCAAGAATATTTAATTAAAATTTTCCTTTCATTAAGAACCAGAAAATAAGCAAGTTTCTTTTTACTAATGGATTCGTTTGTAAATTCCGGTGTCAGTCTATTATTTCATCATTTTGTAAACAAATTTACACCGCGCCGGAAAGGGTTCAAGAATACATTTTTGGTCTTTCCCCTGACATTACCCTGACAACGCCATCTATCGGCACAATTTGGAACTATTTTTTTTTCCTTCGCCAAACGAAATTCCATTGCCTCACGATTGTTCTGCTAAAATATCAAGTCATTCTGACCAGTAGTTTTAAAATTATCGATTTTTGAAATCGTAACTTTAATTATAATCACCCGGTATATCCCAATTAATTTTAATTCTCAATCGCCACAATGAAACCGGAATTTTGGAATCAAATGTTTTTTTATAATATACGTGACGAAAAGCGTTTACTTATGTGGAAATAAATTCGTTGTTAAATTCCGGTGTGTTTCAACGATTTCAACATTTTAGAAACAGAAGTACTATACCCCTGTAACGATTAACAACTACACGGAAAACAGACATACAGTTGAAGATACACCTGGAATTCCACATTACTTTTTCAACAAAATTTCGCCTTCGCGATCCCTGTAGGAACAGCGATTTCGAGAACACCAGAACCTTATTTAGAAATACGAACTAAATTTCAGCTGTGCAAATACTGAAAGCAAAATTTTACAAAGGAAAGTGGTGTCAGCTGCTTATTTTAAAAATTTTTGTAATCGGCAAAACTACAATAAAGCAAAATAATTTATTACTTAACGTATCAAAAGTCTTTTTATTCAAAGTGAAACTTATTAGTTCATACAACAAGTAATTCCTTTTAGAAAAATAGCATAAAGTTAAATTGCATTATTCAAATAATGCTTTGATAATAATCCTTCTGGCTAAAATAAAGTAAGTTTTCTATGTGAGTCTCCTTATAAGTATGGTCATCACAATCGGAAACCGTAAAAATAATTTTACGTCTATTGGAAAATATTTATAAACTTACAGAAATTATAATGGAAAATAATACACGCACGCGCAAGCATAGAAAAGTGTGGCAGATTTCATAACTGCTGGGTCTGTCTTACGGATGGATTAAGCAAATTTTACCAAAGATGAAACAATCAATCCACATGACGACGTTGAAAACGTTCGAGAAACCTTATGGTACGTGGTCACGTGCGACTGAAAACCATTTCATTGTCAATTCTTAGGTTGGTATTGTAAGAGCCCACTGTATAGCCACTATATAGCCTCGCTCTTGCTGATTTTTCTGTTTTAATTTCTACTTTAATTTTCGCAGAAATTATTAAAAAAAACACATTTATTTTATTACTACTTTTTCTTTTTATGAATTTTTCTGCTTCGTATAATTTTCGGACAGTTCTTCTTGAAAAATATTATTTAAAGCTGGAGACTTGGAAGCTGTTCGAATTATTGAAAATTTCATTTGTAGTAGTATAGTCCCTTGCTAAAATGAATAATCGTTTCTTTTTCTCTGTGTCCTGACATTCATTTTGCTTCTTTTGAAGCAACACATATTGTGGGTAACATCTTGTTTCGTTGCAGTTATATAACGGATCAGATGTGAGACTTTTGATGAGTGGGATATCTTCAATTTTATTACGAAATTACAGCATTACTGACGTTTCCGTAAAGAGTTTTTTATTCCAAGGATTAGACGAATTCCAAGCCGTAACGTCTCTTCCACCGGTCTAGCCAGTCAAAATTTGCCGTGAAATCTTCTTCCCTTACTTTGAAATTATTTCTGAAGAATACAGCTGATTTTTCTGAAAATTGGGGCCACTTATAAAATTGCTTTTGTTCCGTTGTTATGCAAACCAAAGGAATAATACCTAGCTTGTTTTTACATAGCGAGACTTTCTCATTGATTTTCTTTTTATTGCTGACTGTTTCTTGCATACTGTTCAATTTTTATTCGTTTCCGACACCAATAATCAATTGTTACCTCACGAACGCAAGAACTGGAAAAAAGCGCTCTCCCTTACTCCATCCTGACAAACCTATTATCAATTTTATTTCCCTTAAAAGGCACGGGCGGTTTGTAGTAATATAAAGACACGGGCGGTGCAGCGCACTCTATGCACAATCGGTTTTTATAGCATAAATAACGACTTTTAATGATATCCTTTTTTAATTGAATGTCCAGTAATAAACATGAAATTGTTTTTAAAAAAAATAATTTTATTAGAATTAATATAACATAGACGTTTGTAGGAACACAAAGACACGAGTGGGAAACTCCATCCGCCAACACCTTTTAAGTATCAACTTTTGATGCTAAAGACAAGAATAGTCTGATGCTTAGTAATAGAATACAAGTCATAGGCATTACATTTATAAAAAAAAAGTTTAATTAATAAAGAAAACAGTATATATTGCACAAATACACAAGCGGTAGATTCAGTACATCAGTTGTGATTTATCAATAAGTATAATAATACAGAACAGAAAAAACTGCCAACATCAATTTTAAACAATGGTTGAACATTAAAGGGACTTTGGGAAGAGGGTAAATGAAGCGCAAATTTGAATCACGTAATTATTTTATAAGTCACAACTGTTTTGGCGCATTCATTACGTTACCCGTGTCATACAATGCTAAGTTTCGTAAAATAACTCCAACTATCACTTTCAGAAGCCATATTTCTTCTATAAAGTAACTTGTTTAATAATAATAGAAAAAAAATCATTACACAAACAATACTGTCACTAAAATAAATGTACGGTCAGTGCCAAAAAAAATTTTATACCTCACTTTATTAGCAGATCGTTTACGATAAAATCACACAGTCTAAATACTCTTTTTTTAAAATATCAATAGATTTTTTTGAAAAAAAGGAATGATGTACACAGTAAATGTTCAACCAACTTTTTTTTTTTTTTTCAAAAATGGTAACATATATTTGTATTCCTTGGATTAAGGTAGACCGGAAAAAAGTATAGCTTATAAACTTTTTATTAAATCTTCATAGAGTTATAAAAGAAAATATATTAGGGTATATGCAAAAACGTCGAAGACATAATTTACGATCTCACAGGAATCCTTCCAGAAAGACAACAGTAACAGTGTAGAGTAATCTATATACAAATTAAACTAAATAAACTAGTACATTCCATATTTTATTTAAAAGTATCTGTCTCATAAATTTCCCGGTTTTCATTTTATTCATTTTCTTATGTGTGATTGAAAGGTAGCAAAATAAGGCCCCTTTAAATTTTCGCTATATCTCGAAAAGTAGTGGTTGGAATGAACTACAAATTACATACCTATGTTTTTAATGATGCCCATTCTATTTATGTAAACAGTGATGTAGGTCATAATTCATTTTTAATGTATTTATATATATGGACTTTAATGGACTTTTTATAGTTAAAATTATGCTTTTGAGTAAAAATTTGCTTAAAATATGCTTGGTGCACATTCAATGTGTCTCAATGAAAACAAAAATTTTAAATCGGATAATTTTTGGGAAAGATATAAATTACAGATTATCATTTTAGTTTAACATTAGCATGTTCAAATTTTAATCTCTTCTACCTCTATGAAGATTTATATACTTTTCTTGGCTGATTTGATCCAAGCAACTCAAAAAAGTGTCAAAAGTGGGAGTTACCTGTGTAAAAAAATAAAATTGGCGCGAATGTAATATGTAGACGACACCCTATTTCAAAAGTTTCATTTATATTCAGTAAGAAAACGTTACTCCGAGTATAATGACATATTTCGTGTGATTTTATCGTAAAAGGTCCGCGAATAAAAATAGGTGTTTTTTTTTCTTTTGATACTGTTTGTATCAGTAGTAGGCTGCTTAACCCATTACCCGCTGGTGCTGCGTTAACGCGACATTCAAAATAAAAGTGTATATAAAAAAAAACCCTACCAATCAACCACTATTTTAATATGTTAAAAAATACTTTATTTAATGACAAAAACTTTGCTATTAAAGATACCGAATATTATCTTCCAGAATTTTTGGTGGGAAACGAATTTCAGTAAAAATATTGAAGGCTCCGCCCACATAGTTTTGGCGGTTAATGGGTTAAATACATTTTAGTAAATATTATTAAAACTTTTGTGAACTACATATATATACAGAGAGAGAGAAATTTTGTAGGTGTAGAAACAAGACGTGGAAAGAAAAATTAGCCAAAAAGAATTAATTAAAAAAAATCATCGGTATGAGGATATGTGGCGCTGTTTTTTTCCGTGTAATCTTTCGTCCCCCGTTTTCTTTAATTATTCTGCAAAATTTGGCTCTATTCTCGCAATTAGATCGAGCTCCAGAAAACACTGGGTGCTGTTAGTTTAATTATGGCCACCTAGAAGTCACCATAATTAAATTTACAGCACTGTTATTAGCTAGGGGAATTTGAGATCTCACTGATCCTTAATTAGAAATGAGCAGTCAAGCATATGCCCTTAATTGCATAGTGATGTAAATTTCCACCACTGTTTATTTAACTTTTAATAAATAAATCAACTTCTTCGGAACCACTATATTTATATAGAAATATTGATGCAGTAAATTTCCCGTGAACTATGTTGCTGTACAAAGTTAAAAATCTATCTTAGAATTTCTGATGTCTAATATTTAAAATATGTATAAAAAATACAATTGTAAAAGAAAAACTCAGTCAAAGAAGGGTTAAATACAGTTGGGCGGGGTAAGACTAGAGAAGCAAATTAAAAGGTTTGCTCCTTTTTTGTGATCTGGGAGACATTTCATGTAAGAAGAAGGCTAGCCTAATTACTGCCGGTATAAGCTTTTGAATCCTCATTTCCAATCCCCCTGAAGGTTGCGCTGATGTGAATAATAATGGCGAATAATTCCAGTTATTTGCCTTATTGTTATTCGCTGAACAATTTGTTTATCTTCGCTCAATGTATTCTTATTCGCTGGGCCTGATTACCAACGGGGCACACTTCCACCAGTAAAAAAATAATAGAAAATATTTCTTTATTCATGGCAGTAATTGGGCATGAATAGGGCTTTACAATAGGACGAAAATTTCTATTAAATTTTACTGTTGGAAGTGTGCCCCGTCGGTAATCAGGCCCTGCTATTCGCTCAACGTCATTGAAATAAGTAATTGGGACATCTAATGCCAGATAGATTACAGCCCTGGAATCGCAAATAGAAATATTCGTCTTATTTAAACGCCTCATTCATGCAGAATTTCTGTCATAAATAATGCAAAAATTTCTATTCATTTTTAATTTTGAAAATTTGCCACGTCGGTACCCTTATGAAAACAGTTCATAGAGCTAACTAGAACTCTATAGAATTCATTATAAGTTCTGTAAAATAGCCTTTCTATAGAGTTTTGAAGAGAATACATTTTCTAAAGAAAATGTTTCTATAGAATTCTTAGATGTTCTGTGGAATTTTTTTTCTATAAAACAGTTTTCTAAAGAGTACTTTAAACCTTATAGAATTAAGTTCTATGTACTAATGATTCTATAGGTTTTTTTGTTTTTTGTTTTTTATATAAAATAGTATATTTTTTGGTGTTCTAAAATTTATGTGTACTAATTTATTTATACCTATATACTAAAATTAAAATTAATAATTGATAATACATCAATTTACTATTATTGTACTCCATAGATTTAATATGATTATATTTTAATTCAGTTCTAATAGATTGTGATGCAATTGTTAATGTAACAATATCAGTCGAATTACTGATTTAAATGACGGTTAATTTATTTGTTTGATTATAATTTATTAATTTGTTGATTAATTTTCTAAGCATTTATCAATTAGGGGTTAAATTTGTAAAACCATCCATCTAATTTGATAGATTTTATTCAGTTTAATAATACTGTAATTTTTGTTCAAATATTTTAATCTGAAGTATAAATATTTGAATAATTTATATTTTAAGTTGCATGAATGTTTCAAGTTAAATGAATGTTTCAAGTTGCATAGGTTAGAATTCGAATTATTTTCAGAAATATATCTTTTTTGCAATATCTAAGAAAATATCTTCCTTTTCTATTTTTTCTACCTTTTGGCCAATCGTTTTTTACTTCGGACTGTTTTGACTAGCGTCTCCGTGTGGCTCTGCTCCCTACGGAGACTTTACGCTACGCCTCTTGGCTCTAGAATTGAAGCTAGTTATTTGAGGTTGCTGCAGTTAAAAGACGTAGCCACGGACACCAAAGCCATTATATAAAAAACCCTGATTATTTGAAGGCTCAAACAAAAATATTAGCTTTTTGAAAGGGGGAGGGCAGACCCTGTTCTCTTGAATATTTCAATAAAAGAGTACTTAAGTTAAGTGGGATTAATATTCAAGATGTTCCTGCATACAAAATTCATGTGCGCATGACTTGGGTCACACTTGTCGAAATTTTCATTTCGGAGAATTTAAGCACCATCACTATTCAAGTTCTACCTGTGCCCAACATTTGTAGTGTCTATGACTATTTAAAGGCTCAAACAAAAACAGTATGTATTTTGTCGCAAGGGAGGAGGGGAAGGGGGTTACCTTCTTCTATTGAATTTTTCAAAAAAGGAGAACTTAAGTATGAAATTGTATGTATTGTATGTCTTTTTAAGGTTCAGGATGTATCTGCATACAAAATTCATGTGTGCATGACAATTTGAAGGCATATAAAATTTCTATTGTCTATTTGAAAATTCAAACAAAAATATTATTTTTTTGTAATGGTGGGGGGGGGGGGGACATCTTCGGATACATTTTTCAAGAAAGGAGTGCTTGCATGATTACTATTTAGATCTGCTGCCTCTGGAATTCGGTTCAAACCGCCGAATTTAACAGTATTTTCTGAAGGATCGTCTGCCTTTACAAAATAAAAATGAAAACGTATTTTGATTACAATGTTTCTGAATAAGAACACCTGTCATGAATTTCCGAAAAAAAAGGAATTAAAAAATGTGTTGGAAAGTAGCTTCTGTGTTATTTCTATAGATATTTTTATAGATGTTCTGTGTTATTACTATAGATATTTTTTATAGAAGCTCTACAAATATTTTTATTGAACTTCTACAGGTATTTCTATAGCTTTTGGTCAAACTAGCTTGTACCAAAACGGGCCATAATTCTATAGAATTCTAAAAAATATGTTTCTCTCTTTATTAAAAAAAAGAGTGACCGCCGTCGCCGCAGCAGCCGCTGGCAATGTATTTTTTGTACCTTGAGGTAATTCTGGGCTTATATTCAGAAAACTATTGCATATAAAAATGCGAAAATTGGAAGTATTACACAGAAATGGCCGATACACTCGTTGAAGCAGACAGTTTTTAAATCGAAGAAATATTATAAGAGATATTTAATATTAAAATCGGTCAAAATAGTTCTCATAAAAGATTTGTATAGGAACGTAAACTATGCATAGCAATTTAACCATAATTTAAAAGGATATAGTTGAAAAGCTTGTGGTGCGCAGAGTGCAATAATTTTTTTAATCTGACTATTTTTGAGGCTTTATTTCAGATTTCTTATTGAAAGTTTCATTATATTGATGAACATTTATATCATATTTCAAAAAGTCCAGTATTTGAATTGTTGCCATTTGTAAAATAGCGCACATAATAATATTCCCTTTCAATTAAAAAAGTACTTACACATTACTATTAAAAACAGAAACAGAAATTTTAAATAATAATTGAATGATCACGTGTTAAAAGCAGTAAATGTAGAAAATTATGTAATAAAAAATATACTTGCGCGTGAATATTAAAAAGAGAAATAATTAAGTTATTATGCATTAAAAGCATTACATGGGTACACTTAGGTCATATTTAAAATGCTCACATAACAATATTTCCAAACACTTTCAATTTAAAAATACATTTACACGAGAGATTAATTTATTTCGACAAAATATTTTACATATTATTGCAAGTTTTAAAACAACATAAATAATAATATTTTCCTAAAATTAAAAACTATATTTCTACGTTTAAATTAACGGCAGAACAAATAAATTGTTAAAATATCATTCAAAATACAGATAAACGTTAAATTAGAATAACGCGATGACATGGCTCAACAAGCCCAGCCCAATCACTCGATGACATAACTCACACGTGTAACGATGACATAACTAACACGTGCATCTGATGTCAATTGAATGCGACGCCACGGTAAAGTACTTTTGGCGTAAATCCTGTATTTTGGCGACAGTTCTTTTCTTTTATAGAAAGTAGTCGACGGGATAATGGAGAAGTACCCAATTTTTTACACCACCGTTATAAATTTGCCCGATGCAGCGACATTGTTCACTTAACCATTTTACACAAGTTGATTTTCAAATGTTTAATTGATCTTATTTAATCAATCACGAAAACAGTTGTTAGCTGTTTCGACAGCACTTTTTTTAGGCTTAAAGTTCCTCAGTCAAAGGAAAATGAATGGAAACCGGTTACAGCAGATCGCCACTGGTCGTTTAATTATAATTCTATCTTACGTAATCGTTTTAGAGTTGATCAAATCAGAGTGTTTTTAAAGTTTGCGGTGTCAGAACGGAGGTTGGTGAGCATAGCTCAAAGGGTTCAGAACCCCAAGTTCTATAAAAAATATACAGAGAACTCAAGAAATTTCACTAACATGAAATTTCTATAACATGAAATTTCTATTTCCGTGTTTAATAGTAACGTGGAAATTTTGTAAGGATACTCAGACCCTTGAAAGAAGGTTAGTTTCAGAAAGTATGGTTCATTTCTGCCACAGGTTCTTTATGAATGTTGGAAAGTGTTGTGGCTCTGGAATCCTTATGCAGGTTTAGATTTTTTCAACAGGAACTTCCTTTTATCATGTTGGAGTTGATTTAGACTTCTTTCGTGGCCAGATTCGATACCTCCTATAGCGCCTTCAAAATCACCCTTAGTTTCGGAATTGTTAAAGGAATACTTTTGCAGGTAGATGGTGCGAATACCCACGGTAAATAATGATTAGTAAAGGTTACTTTTATACATGAAAATACAAAACACCTCGCACTATATGACTTATAAAATGCATACATATTATATGTATATTTTGCCTCGGCATTTTTTACATTAAAAAACGGAAAAAACTGAAAGATTTAAAGAAAATATAAATAAATACATTACTTTAGGCAATTAAAAATATTTTAAGTAACAGACTAGTATAAAATTCAAAACAAAAATTAAAAGTTAATTTCTACATTTATAATTTAAATTCTTGATTACTTGAACGTTTGAGAATTCTGACCGTAAAATACACAGTGAACATTTTTTGAAATATTACTTACTAATTCACAATATTATGCAAATAAGATTTTTTTTTTCAAAAATATCAAACTCTACTCAAGTTTTTCTAATTTTCTAGCTAATTATTTTTGCACCTTACTGTCGACATAATATATATACATAAAGTAGATTCAGGACGACTTTTGATAATTTTAATCACTGGAAGTACTGAAAAAAAAAAGATAATTACAAATTTCATTATGTTTACAAAATATATATATATATATATAAAAAAAAAAAAAAAAAAAAAGAAAACAAGTAAAATTATAAAATGAAATAATCGAATCCTTCATAGTATAAAAATATATAATAAAAATAAAAAGTTATTTACATGTTTCGCAAATTAAGAAAATAATTAAGTATTTTTCATTAATATCCGGCAATTAACTCATATCGAATAATTTTCTTAGAAGAATGATTATTTTAGAACGATTCTTATTTATATAGAAAATATAGATACAGTAGAACTCCAATTATCCGAATCAATTGGGACCAATCTATTCGGATAATCAAAAATTCGTATAATTGGATTTTTTCCAAAAAAGGGGTATATTTTAATTAATTACTGTATGTATGTTGAAAATGGGGGAAAAAATTATTTTTAAAGAAAAAGAGCTTTTAATTAATTAAATGAAAAGGCAACACTATTACATGTTAAGCGTACTTACAAGTGCTGTACTTTAGTACAGTATGTACGTACCGTACTGTAAAGGAAAGTCATTACTTTGCTGAACATCTCGGTCAAAGTAAGCTGTTTGACAGTATTCATCCGTTTTCGGGGAGCAAAGTCGCGCATCCCCTTGACAGTCAGAAGTTGCATGTGGTCACACTCGGGCTGACGCTTCATCCACTTCAACGCGGTTTCAAGGCCGGCAAATGCTTCACTAGCTGATGGTCACGTGTATGCTTCAACTTCGACATTAATGTCATTTTCTTCCTTGACAATTTCTTCTCTCACACTTTCAATACTTTCATCATCATTTAGAGTTTGAAACCCAGGGTCTTCGTGGCGGGAAAGACAATAGCGCGCGTAGACAGAATCATTATTTTGGGAATCGCAGTACAGTTCCGTCTTTATTTGTTTTTTTCTGAAATTCTGAAAGAGATTCGGATAATCAGCGATTCGGATAGTTGGAGTTCGGATAATTGGAGTTCTACTGTTCATTGCCATAAGTTTAACCATCGTTGATGTTAACATTAAATATACAAAGCAACAGTAAAATAACATTATTAGAGTTTACATTATGTTTAGAAAATATAGAATAAAGGCAAATTATAAAAGAAAATTTTCGAATTCTGGAAGTCATGGTACAAAAGTATATGATACCCAAAAACATATTTACTTATCTCAAAATATTAACTAAATAAACAAGCTTTTTTTGCCAATAACCTGGAATCAACTCATATCGAAATAATGTTTTAAAATTTATTTTTTTTTTATTCTTAATGATTTAGAAAATATAGATATTTGTACATTACGGACGAATTGCAATATTTTCAGGTGCTGTTTATATAATTTTTAATGATGGGAAGAATTTTGAGCATATTAAGTAGCATATATTTATTTTATTCACGTTTATGTCGCATACTCATAATGAGCTTTTATAAGTTTCGGATATATCAATTTATAAATAGTTTTAACGATTCCTTTTGAATTTAGGTTAGAAAATTCCTTTTGAATTTAGGTTAGAAAATTTCTTTTGATTTTAGGCTAGTCTGCTCCATAAAGTCTATAATTATGGGAATCAGATTGACAAATTGTGGTTTGCGATAAGACAATCTAGAAATCATCCCTGAAATAACTTTCAACCATTTATTCCTTATGTTCAATTTTGAAGGAAGTTCGTGAACTCCAGGATTTTTTAAAAAGTAAATTGGAAATGCCGTATAGACGACAGCAATGGACAGTTTTCGAATAAAAAATAAATAAATAATCGATTTTTCATTTACGTTATACCTAAAAGAAAACACGATAGCGCAATGCAAAGATCAAGAAATTCTCCTTTAGCCATGGTGGGTAAAAGAGCCATCTACATTTCTCAGGAGGGAAAATCTGATTCCGCGAGAACAAAGGGATTTTAACTTTTGTTACGGCTGTATATGGTGAATCGTGTTTCGCCGTTCTTCTGCTAACAACTGCACGAAAAACAGACACACAGTTCAAGAGACAGATCGAATACCAAATTACTCGTTTTATGATATTTCGCTATCCCCATAGGAACAGCGACTTCTAGAATCATCTAATGCAATAGCAAGATTAGTCACTGCCACCGAGAAACACTCAAGGCCGACGGACAAGAAATATGACGTCATCGCTAATGGACGGACTTCTCACATGTCAGTTATCAAAATCAATTTGAATTTTTCTATAAGAATATACTGGTAATTAACATTTTTTTTGGTCAGGGGAAAATACAGTAAAAAAAATGATAATTACCAGTATATTCTTATAGAAAAATTCAAATTTATTTTGATAACTGACATGTGAGAAGTCGGTCCATTAGCGATGACGTAACATTTCTTGTCCGTCGGCCTTGAGTGTTTCTCGGTGGCAGTGGATTAGTGCACTAAAAATAAACTTTGAACATATTCAAAAGTAAATTTCATTGAGAAAAGTGGTGTGAGCTGCTTTTTAAAAAAATATTGTAATTAGCAAAATTACAATAAAGTGTAATTTATTATTTAACATAATAAAAGTTTTTCTCCTAGTGATACTTATTATTCTGTTCAGGGTCAGATAACAAGAAAATGTTTTCAGAAAATTAGCAGAAAGTTAAATCGCATTATTCAGAAAATTATTTGACATTTATCCTTCTGGCTAAAATAAAATTAAGTTTTTTGAATATGAAACTCTTTATAAGTATGGTCATCACATTCGAAAAGAGAAAGACAAATCTTATGTTTATTAAAAAATATTAAAAAGCTTACAGAAATTGTATGTCTCAAAAACATAGCTTGAAAATTCTGATAGTAATCGGCGATAGAATAAGCTCGAATTTCGCTGTTCCCAAAAGGAAGCAAAAAGATGAGGGGTTGTATCCAAATATACTAGCTTATGAAAGTTGACATAATAAGAATGAAGTGTCTCTCATTCTATATTTGATACAACCCCTCATCTTTTTGCTTCCTTTTGGGAACAGCGAATTTTGAACTTATTCTATCGCCGATTACTATCAGAATTTTCAAGCTATGTTTTTGAGACTTTCATAAAAATTGGTCTATATATTTAGCTAATATATTATGCACAGTATATTTTGATTGAATTCGCGCATGCGCAGTGAAACAATATTTAGTAAACCTGCTCATTTTTCATACAATTTTTATTATTTTTTAATTCTGATTGCAGGGTGTTGTGTACAACTTTGTTTGTCATATTTTCTGAAAATAACTTGTTTTTATATTCAAAACTCTGCAAATTATAAACAAAAAACTTTATAAAATTTGGGACTGTTTTTATAAAAACCTGAATTTCTCTGCGAGTATACATGCTATCTTCATAAAAATAAACCCAAATTATTACAATAATCCACTTAATCATAATCTTTTGCAATATTAGTTTTTACAGGGTTATCCAAAATATATTCGCTTTTCTTCAATTTGTTGACGTCCCCTTATGGGGTTTCGGAAAAAAATCTTCGCGGAAATATATGACGTCAATCATGTTGTTTGCACTCCGGAAGTTTCAGGTAAATTCCTCATGTATCTTTCCAGATATTTAACAAAACGTCTAAAATCGCAAATGACCAATCATCATTGGAAATATAATGTACACCTTTTATCTTAATTTCACTCCAGTAGAATAGTCTTTGTTCCCAAGTAAGGCATTTGAATGAAAAAAAAAATATCCGTTATAAAATTAGACACACACATAAAAAAATTGCGACAGATTCCGTAATTGCTGAGTCTGCTTTACACACGGATGAAACAAATTTTACAAAATATGGAACAATCAATCCACATAACGTCCATTTGAAGACGTTAGAGAAACCTTATGGTACGCGAACACATGCGGCTCAAAACAATTTCGCTGTCAATGCTTGTTTGGAATCATAGGAGACGACTTTATATAACCTTAAATCGTACATCTTTCTCTTGGCAGGGTAGATTTTTCTTTTTAACACTTTCCAACCTAGTTGAAAAGTGTTTATGACTTCGGTTTGTCTGCCGTCTGCCCGTCTGTCCGTGCCCTAACTCCCGTAAATGTGCTTCGATTGTCCTGAAATTTTTGTATGCTATTGACGTTTACTATAGCATGTTCCCTATTTTAACAGAAGTGTGTAGCACTTATAGTTTGTTTACAGGGACAGTCAAAAGTATTCGGTTACATTACAGTCAATGGGGAATAATCGGTTCAAGCGAATTTTGACGACGCTACGTCATTTAAAACATAATGAAATTGATATATAATTACGAAGCGCATTAAAACATGCTTTTTGTAGAATATGGGGTGCAAAGCATTTATTATTCATTTACAGGGTCAAATAAAAGAATTTTTTTACACATCGTTATTTGGGGAAAAATCGTCTGCAGTGTAATTTAGTGATATTTCACTTTTATAAGAACGAAAACTATGCATAGGAATTTAACCATAATTTAAAAGGATATAGTTGACAAGCTTGTGGTTTGCAGAGTGCAATTATTTTTTAATTTGACTATTTTTGAGTCTTTATTTCAATATTTTATTCAAATTTTCATTATTTTGATGAAGATTTGTTTCATATTTCAAAAAGTCCATTATTTGAGTTGTTGCCATTTGTAAAATAGCGCACTTAATTATATTCCCTTTCATTTAAAAAAGTATTTACACGTGACTATTAAAAACAGAAATAAATTTTAAAATAATAAATAAATGAATAAAATAAAAAATAAAAATATACTTGCGCGTGAATATTAAAAGGAGAAATTATTAAATTATTACGCGTTCAAAGCATTAAATGTGGAAACTTACGTCATATTTAAAATGCTGAAATAACAATATTTCCAAACACTTTCAATTAAAAAATATATTTACACGAGAGATTAATTTATTACGACAAAATCTTTTACCTGTTATTGCAAACTTTAAAACAGCGTAAATAATAATATTTCCCTTCTGTTAAAAGCTATATTTTTACGTTTAATAATTACTTTTAAATTATCGAAAGGACTAATAAATTGTTAAAATATCATTAAAAAGAGAGATAAACATTAAATTAAAATCACTCGATGACATAACTAACACGTGTAACGCATCTGATGTCAATTGAATGTGGTGCCACGATCATGCACTTTTCGCGTAAATCCTATACTTTGGCGACAGTTCTTTTCTTTTATAAAAAGTAGTCGACGGGATAATGGAGAAGTACCCAATTTTTTACAGCACCGTTATAAAATTGCCCGATGCAGCGACATTGTTTACTTAACCATTTTACACAAGTTGATTTTCAAATGCATAATTGATCTTATTTAATCAATCGCAAAAACATTTTTTAGCTGTTTCGGCAGCACTCGATTCGATTTAAAATCCCTCAGTCGAATGAAAATAAATGGAAACCCGATTACAGAAGATCGCTACTGGTCGTTTAATTATAATGCAATCTTCCGTCATCGTTTTAGAGTTGATCAAATCAGTGAGTTTTTAAAGTCTGCGGTGTCAGAACGGAGGTTAGTGAGCGTAGCTCGAAGGGGTGAAGAGCCCCCAAGTTCTATAAAAAATATATGTAGAGAATTCTATAAGGAATTTTTGTAAGGGTACTCAGACCCTTGGAAGAAGTTTCAGAACGTATGGTTCATTTCTGCCCAGGTTCTTTATGGATGTTGAATAGTGTTGTGCCTCTGAAATCCTTATGCTGGTTTAGATTTTTTCAACAGGAATTTCCTTTTATCATGTTGGAGTTGATTTAGACATCTTTCACGGCCAGATTCGATTCCTCTTATACTTCCTTTAAAATCACCGTTAGTTTCGGAATCGTTAAAGGGCTACTTTTGCAGGTAGATGGCGCAAATACCCATGGTAAATAATAATTAGTAAAGGTTACTTTTATACATGAAAATACAAAACACCTCGCACTATATGACTTACAAAATGGATGTATAATATATGTATATTTTGCCTCGGCGTTTTTTACACTACAAACGGGCAAAAATGAAAGATTCAAAGCAAATATAAATAAATACATTACTTTAAACAATTAAAAATATTTTAAGTAATAGAATAGTATAACATTCAAAACAAAAATGAAAAGTTAATTTCTACATCTATATACATTTAAATTCTTGATTACTTGAACCATTGAAAATTCTGACCGTAAAATACACAATACATTTTTTAAAAATAATATTTACTAATTCACAATATTATGAAAATGAGAATTTTTTTTCAAAAATATCAAACTCTACTCAAGTCAGGATAACTTTTTAGAAAGTTAATTATTTCTGCACCATACTTTCGACATAAAAAGAATATATATAAAGTACATTCCGGACGACTTTTGATAATTTTAAGCATTAGAAGTACTGAAAAAAATATTATAATTACAGATTTCATTATGTTTATAAAATATTTAAAAAAAAAATACAAAAAAAAAAATTGTAAAATGAAATACTCGAATGCTGGATAAAGTCATAGTATAAAAATATATAATAAAATTGAAAATTTATTTACATGTTTCGCAATATTAAGAAAATCAGTAAGTATTTTTCATCAATATCCGGGACAATTAATTCATATCAAATAATTTTCTTATAAAAATTATTATTTTAGCACGATTCTTAATTATTTAGAAAATATATGTACATTGCCATAAGTTTAACCATTGCTGGTGTTAACATGAAATATGCAAAGCAATATAAAAATAACAATATTAGAGTTTACATTATGCTTAAAAAATTTAAAATAAAGGCAAATTATAAAATGAAATGTTCGAATTCTGGAAGTCATGGTACAAAAGTGTATGAAAAAAATGAAAAGATATTCACATATTTTAAAATATTAACTGGATAAACAAGCTTTTCTCGCCAATAACCTGCAATCAACTCATATCGAAATAATGTTTTCAAAACTTAGAATATTTGTACACGATTCTTAATTAATTAGAAAATAAAGATATTTGTACATTACGTACGAATTCCAATTATTTCAGGTGCTGTTTAAATATTTTTTAATGATGGGCAAGAATTTTGCGCATATTAAGTAGCATATATTTAGCGTATATTTATTTTATGCACGTTTATGTCACATTCTCATAATGGACTTTTGTAATTTTCGGATATAACAATTTATAAAAAGTTTTAACGATTCCTTTTGAATTTAAGATTGGTACAGTCTGCTCCATAAAGTCTAAAATTATGGGAATCAGATTGACAAATTGTGGTTTGTGATAAGATAATCCAGAAATCATCCCTGAAATAACTTCCAACCATTTATTCCTTAAATACAATTTTGAAAGAAATTCGTGAAAAGAAACTCCAGGATTTTTAAAAAAGTGAATCGGAATGCCGTAAGGAACACAGCAATGAACAATTTTCGAATAAAAAAAATAATAAATTCGATTTTTGATTTAAGTTATACTTAAAAAAAAAAAAAAAAAAAAAAAAAAAAAACACGAGAGCGCAATGCACAGTTACAGAAATTCTCCTTTAGGTGGGTTAACCCCTTCAGGGGCAAAGTACTCTTGTAGCTAAAATATTGAAATGATTGATTGAAACCAGGATTCGCGAACGAAATTATTTTAAAAGTAAGTAAAAACTTTTATTCATATACCGTATAAATTCAAAATTTGATTATAAAATTTTGGTGTCATTGTGGCATTTTGGGATTAAAATTAAGTGGTATATATAATATACCGGTGCCCTTCAAGGGGTTAAAGAGCCATCTACATTTCTCAGGAGGGAAAATCTGATTCCGTTAGAACAAAGGGAATTTAACTTTTTGTTACGACTGTATAGGGTGAATCGTGCTTGGCAGTTCTTGGGCTTAAGCAAACAGTGGAGCTTCATTTCTGCAAAAATCGACCCAAAAATCGAAAATTATTTTTGTGCATATTATTTTTCTCCAGTTTGAGCCACTTGCGAAAAACACGTGCAGATGCGACTATTTTTCGCAAAGTTACAAGCGTTTGGATTTTGTACACAAACAATTTTTTGGCCCTTTAATATAACTTTAAATCAATTTTTCTCAAAACGGATTTTTCAACGATTTCAGATATTTGAAATGCTCCGAGTGTCTTCGTTTTTCATCAAAATTCACGAAATTGATAAGGAAGTATACTGATATTGTGTACAAGGAAACTAAGCATGCATTTTGCAATTCGACTTCATTAAGATAGTTAAATTTGATTTTTAACTTGTTAAAAGGCAAAATTTTGATGAAAATCGATAGGAAATTCAGAAAAAAAATCTCTAAGAAATTAACTATACAAGAGATTAAAAAATCGATGCTTAGATTTGTTTGTAGTATAGTTTTAAGTTATTAAAATTCAAAAGCAAGGACATTTCTAAAAAATTAAGACGCCCAGAGAATTTTAAAATTAAAAAAAATCTTAAAATTGCAAAAATATTGGAAATTTCTTTTAATGTGTTTTATATACTTATGATGAAATGTATATATGCAAAAAAATTTATATCTCTATGGTGGAAATGAAAAAAAAAATAACATCCACCGTCCCCTTAGCAACAGCACAAAACCCAGACACACAATTGGATATACAGCTTGAATACCACAATTCTCTTCCAATGATATTTCGCTATCCCCATAGGAACTGCGATTTCTAGAATATAACAGAAACATAAAGATGCAGATACTATGTACATAAACTTTGAACATATTTAGGTAAATCTCAACTGAGAAAAGTGGTGTGAGTTGCTTATTTTAAAAGTTTTTGTAATTGGCAAAATTAAAGTATAATTTATTATTCAACATAATAAAAGTTTTTCTCCTAGTGATACTTATTATTCTGTACAGGGTCATATAACAAGAAAATGTTTTCAGATAATTAGCATAAAGTTAAATCGCATTATTCAGAAAATGATTTGACATTTATCCTTCTGGCTAAAATATAGTAAGTTTTTTGAATATGAAACTCTTTATAAGTATGGTCATCACATTCGAAAAAATAAAGACAAATCTTATGTTTATCGAAAAAAATTTAAAAAGCTTACAGAATTTGTATGTCTCCACAAATTACAATTGAACTTTAAAATACACCTTTTATCTTAATTTCACCACAGTAGAATAGTTTTTGTTCCCTAAATAAGGTATTTGAATGAAAAAAAAAGACATCCGTTTGAAAATCAGACACACGCATAGAAAAATTGCGACAGATTCCGTAATTGCTGAGTCTGATTTACACACGGATGAAAAATGTTTTACAAAATATGGAACAATCAATCCACATAACGTCCATTTGAAGATGTTACAGAAACCTTATGGTACGCGAACACGTGCGGTTCAAAACAAATTCGCTGTCAATGCTTGCTTGGAATCATAGGAGACGACTTTATAGAACCTTAAATCATACATCTTTCTCTTGGCAGGGTAGATTTCTCTTTTTTAATTTCTTCTTTATTTTGGGAAGAAATTGTCCGAAAAACCGATTTCTTTAAAATTACTTTTCCTTTCATAATTTTTTTGGATTCGTATAATTTACTTCTTGAAAAATGTTGTTTAAAGCTTGAAGCTTAAAGGCTTTTCCAATTACTGTAAATTTCATTTTATGAGTTTTAAGTGCACATGTTAAAATATTTAATCGTTCATTTATTTTTTGTGGGTAACATCATAATTCAAATCAGTTATATAACTGAACCGACGTGCGATTTTGATGAATGCAATATCTTGAATTGTAATAAGAAATGACAGCATTAATGACATTTCTGTAAAGAGATTTTTACCACAAACATTGAATTGACGAACGCCGCGCCGTAAAGTCTTTTCAACCGGTGTAACCAACCGAAGTTTGCCGTGAAATTCTCTTAACATTCATCATTCAATCATTCATCATTCTTCACATCACAATCATTTTACACAAGTTGATTTTCAAATGTATAATTGATCTTATTTAATCAATCACAAAAACAGTTGTTACCTGTTTTGGCAGCACTCGATTCGGCTTTAAAATCCCTCAGTCGAAGGAAAATAAATGGAAAACCGACTACAGCAGATCGCCACTGGTCGTTTAATTATAATTCAATCTTCCGTAGTCGTTTTAGAATTGATCAAATCAGTGTGTTTTTAAAGTTCGCGGTGTCAGAACGGAGGTTATTGAGCGTAGGTCGAAGGGGGGAAGAGCCACCAAGTTCTATAAAAAATATATGTAGAGAATTCTATAAGGAATTTTTTGTAAGGGTACTCAGACCCTTGAAAGAAGGTTAGTTTCAGAACATATGGTTCATTTCTGCCATAGGTTCTTTATCCCTTTCCGGCGCAGACAAAATTTGTTCGTAAAATGTGAAATTACTGAATGACACTGGAATTTACAAACGACTTTAAAAAAAAATTAAGAAGTCCTTATTTTAAGCTTTCATTGTAGAAGCAAAATTTTATTAAAATATTCTTGGTGCCGAATGCAAGTCTGGAATTACAATTGGGTGTGCCCGGAGTGGGACCACTGTGCCGGAAAGGGTTAAGGATGTTGAATAGTGTTGTGCCTCTGAAAGCCTTATGCTAGTTTAGATTTTTTCAACAGGAACTTCCTTTTATCATGTTGGAGTTGATTTAGACGTTTTTCGCGGCCAGATTCGATGCCTCTTATACAGCCTTAAAAATCACCCTTAGTTTCGGAATCGTTAAAGGGCTACTTTTGCAGGTAGATGGCGCGAATACCCACGGTAAATAATGACTAGTAAAGGTTACTTTTATACATAAAAATACAAAACACCTCGCACTATAGGACTTACAAAATGTATATATAGTATATGTATATTTTGCCTCGGCGTTTTTTACACTACAAACGGACAAAACAGAAAAATTCAAAGAAAATATAAATAAATACATTACTTTAAGAAATTAAGAATATTTTATGTAATAGACTAGCATAACATTCAAAACAAAAAATTAAAAGTTAATTTATATATTTATACACATTTAAATTCTTGATTACTTGAACCATTGAGAATTCTGACCGTAAAATACACAGTAATTTTTTTTAATAATATTTACTAATTCACAATATTATGAAAATGAAATTTTTTTTCAAATATATCAATCTTTACTCAAGTCACGATAACTTTTTAGAAAATTAATTATTTTTGCACCATACTTTCGACATAAAAAAGATATACATAAAGTAGATTTAGATGCACATTTATGTCACATTCTCATAATGGACTTTTGTAATTTTCGGATATATCAATTTATAAATAGTTTTAACGATTCCTTTTGAATTTAGGATTGGTACAGTCTGCTCCACAAAGTCTAAAATTATGGGAATCAGATTGACAAATTGTGGTTTGTGATAAGACAATCCAGAAATCATCCCTGAAATGACTTCCAACCATATATTCCTTAAATACAATTTTGAAAGAAATTCGTGAAAAGAAACTCCAGGATTTTTTAAAAAGGGAATCGGAAATGCCGTACGGAACACAGCAATGGACAAATTTCGAATAAAAAAATAATAATAAATTCGATTTTTCATTTAAGTTATACCTTAAAAAAACACGAGAGCGCAATGCAAAGATACAGAAATTATCCTTTATCCATGGTGGGTAAAAGAGCCATCTACATTTCTCAGGAGGAAAAATCTGATTCTGCGAGAACAAAGGGGGTTTAACTTTTTGTTACGGCAGTATAGGTTAAATCGTGCTTGGCCGTCCTTCCGTTAACAACTGCACGAAAAACAGACAGACAGCAAGAGATGCAGCTTGAGTACCACTTTACTCTTTCAATGATATTTCGCTATCCCGATAGGAACTGCGATATCTAGAATCAAGCACATCACACGAAATGAAGCTGTACTAAAATTAAACTTTGAACTTATTTAAAGGTAAATTTTACTGAGAAAAGTGGTGTGAGCTGCTTATTTTAAAAGTTTTTGTAATTGGCAAAATTACAATATTGTATAATTTATTATTTAACATAATACTTTTTCTTCTAGTGATACTTATTATTCTATACAGGGTCATATAACAAGAAAATGTTTTCAGGAAATTAGCATAAAGTTAAGTCGCATTATTCAGAAAATGATTCGACATTTATCCTTCTGGCTAAAAAGTTTTTTGAAAATGAAACTATTTATAAGTATGGTCATCACATTCGAAAAGAGAAAGACAAATATTATGTTTATTGAAAAATATTAAAAAGCTTACAGAAATTGTATGTCTCCACAAATTAAAATTGTACTGTAAAATACACATTTTTTCTTAATTTCATTGCAGTACATTAGTTTTTGTTCCCTAATTAAGGTTTTTAATAGAAAAAAAAACATTCGTTGTAAAATTAGACACACGCATAGAAAAATTGCGACAGATTCCGTAATTGCTGAGTCTGTTTTACACACGAATGAAACAAATTTTACAAAATATGGAACAATCAATCCACATAACGTCCATTTGAAGACATTGGAGAAACCTTATGGTACGCGAACACGTGAGGCTCAAAACAATTTCGCTGTCAATGCTTGCTTGTAATCATAGGAAACGACTTTATAGAACCTTAAATCATACATCTTTTTCTCGGCAGGGTAGAATTTTCTTTTTTAATTAATTTTTTATTTTTGGAAGAAATTGTCCGAAAAACCATTTTCTTTTAACTTTTTTTTCCTTTCACACATTTTTCGGATTCGTATAATTTACTTCTTGAAAAATGTTGTTTAAAGCTCGAAGCTTAAAGGATTTTCGAATTACTGTAAGTTCCATTTTATGAGTTTTAAGTGCATCGAAGCATGTTAAAATGTTTAATTGTTCATTTATTTTTGGGGGTAACATTTTGTAATTCAAATCAGTCTCGAAGCAGATCTATAACTGAACAGACGTGAGATTTTGATGAATGCAATATCTTGAATTGTAATAAGAAATGACAGCATTAATGACATTTCTGTAAAGAGATTTTTACCACAAACATTGAATTGACGAACACTGCGCAACCGGTGTAACCAACCGAAGTTTGTCGTGAAATCTTCTTCACCTTTATTAAAATTATTTCCGAAAAATCGGCTATATTTAAAAATAGAACCACTTATCGGAGTATGTTTCATTCGTTAACGAATGAAACTACAGACGTGTGAGTCCTATACAGACGTGTTACCTAATAATTGTTATGTAAATCAAAGTAATAAAGCCTAGATAGTTTATAATGAGAATTTCTCATTGATTTTCTCTTTATTGCTGACTTTTATTCCCATTTCTTTAGATTGATAATTTTAATTATGAAAACCACTAATAATTACATATAAAAATCATTAGTGACCAACAGCAATTTTTACATAAATAGAATAGGCATCATCCAAAACATAGATGTGTAAATTTGGAGTTATTCCAATCACTATTTTTAGAGATCTAGTTTTCAAAACTGTAAAGGGACCATATTTTGCAACCTTTAAATCACACATAAGAAAATGAAAAAACAGAAACAAGAAAACGTATGTGATAGATACATTCACATAAAATTTAGAAAATAAAATTTTAATTTAGCTTAACTAATAATAAGCAAAACGAGTTATTTTGATAATAGAATGATTTACGTTAGAGTTATTTTAATAACTGACTGATTTTAATAATCGGCTTATCTAATAATTATTGCAAAATATAGATGACAATCATTATTATGATAGATTCTCATTCACCATTCTGAGATCTGACAAGGAGAGTGCCAAGTTTGGTAATCACAGATTTTTATTATTTTTATACATGTTCTAAGGTAGAAGCCCCTTAGTCACAGGTTCAATGGATTTTATACAACGCCCCTTAGTTCTCGAGAAATGGGAGTCTAATATTATATTTCAACTTAAATACTTACTTTGTAACGAAACAACTGTGCTGGTTGTAGCTAAGTTGGTATGGCAACTGCTCGTTGTTCCGAGGGCCCGGGATCGATACGTTTGTTTTTATAATTTTTTTTATAAATATATTTGTAATTATAATTTAATAATCTCAATAAAATTTTTGCTAACATAATTACATTTTAACTGAGCATTTTCGATTTTTTTAAAAATCACTTTTAAAATGTATTTCATATATGCTTTATCAATGCAACGATATTGAACAATTGTGTCAATTCGTGATTGTAAAGAAACAACATTTATAAATTGCCTTAACAAAGGAAGTTAATGCGATGATAATACTACTCTGTTTTTAAAGTAAGAAGCATAATTATATTAAACATTAGCATAAGAATTAAATTACAACATATTTATGTTTTATTTTATTGTAACTAGAGGACACCACAACAAACTTTGGTTATTTCTTTTTTTTAGTTTGATGCAGTTAAGTGGTTTTTGCTTTCAATCTTTATCGCACAAGTGCGTATCATTCTATAACAGCTCATAATCATATAAAAATGGAAGAAGCAAGCTGTAGTTCGCAAGATCAATCTGAAGTGTCGGGATTCAATAAAAATCAGAAAAGTGATGTCACAAATGCGTTGAAGTACTGTAAAAATTTATTCAAAAAACAATGAATTTTTAACAAATAATACAGCATCTGAAATATACTCGTTTTCTATTGCGATGGGAAAAGAATTCTATAATTCGATAGTTAATATGCTGATTTTGTAACGATTTTTGAATTTTTACTGGTCAATAATAGATCCAATTTTTGTAAAGCTCTTTAAATGATGAGAAATTTTTAATAATGGCTTAAAAATCAAAAATGCTAAATTAAAATTTAATTATGTTAACAAATTTTTTTTAGATTATTAAATTATAATTACAAGTATATTTATTTAAAAAAATGAGAAAAACAAACGTAGCGCGTTCCGGCTTCGAACCCGGGCCCTTTGAACAACGAGCAGACGCCATACCAACTGAACTACAACCAACGAAGTTATTGTGTTACAAAGTAAGTATTTAAGTTATGTTATAATATTAGACCCCCCATTTCTCGAGAACTAAGGAGCGTTGTATAAAATCCATTGAACCTGAGACTAAGAGGCTTCTACCCTACAACATATATAAAAATAATCAAAATCTGTGATTACCAAGCTTGGCACTCTCCTTGTGAGATAAATTACCTAAATCTACGGGAATTCAAATATATTTAGGGAACAGTTCATTTGTGCCTTGAAGGGCAGTGACATATATATACCACTGGCATAGCTGCCAACGTTACGCTTTTTTTACCACTAAAATTTAATAGAAATTTTTTGCTTATGTAATCACACGATTTTGTCGATTTAATAAAATAAAATTTACTGTCAAATTTTAGTGGTAGGAATAAAGCGTAAATGTTGGCAGCCATGGCACCACTTAATTTTAATACCCAAATCCCATATTCGCACCAGAAATTAGTAATGCAATTAATTTATTATAATGTACGTGAAGAAAGACTTTTACTTATTTATGTAAATCCTGGTGTCAATCAATCATTTCAACATTTTAGCAAAAGACCCTGAAAAAGTTAAATCTAAGGAATTATTCAAAAAGTAGAATAATTCTCCTAAAATTACGGAAATAAGAAAGAGTATACTCGTGGTTGTTAACATTCAAAATAAAAGTATATGATAAAAAAAAAATGCCTTGCCTCCACTATTTTAATATGTTAAAAATACTTTATTTAATGACAAAAACTTTGCTATTAAAGTTACCAAATATTATCTGTCAGAATAATATATTTCAGTAAAAATACCGAAGACTCCGCCCGCATAGTTTTGGCTGTAAATGGGTTAAGCCACATTTAACTATTTCTAGAGTAGTAGAAGAACTTTGAGATAAACCAGAAAAAAAAAAAGACTCAAAGCTACTAGATCTACTCCGCAGATCTACACCGATTATGACTTCTAGAACACAAAACCACCCCCAGTTCAAAACTTTATCTATCTATCTATTTATATCACTATTTTATAGACACGATAAATTCCATAATTCTGTCAAGTTCATTAATGGGTAAAATCGAACCAATGTGTGTGTGTGGGGGGGGGGCTTTTTGTGAAAACAGAAAAAAAACCTCATAACTTCTTAATTTTATCTTAATTTTATTCTTAATATTATAATTTTTTTATTATTATTTTATAACTTTTACTTCTTAACCCCTTGGGGACGAGCGACACGTATACGTGACGCATAAGATGCTCCGAATCCTCGATTATTCCCATCAATTATTTTTTATTGTAAGCTTTGCCTTATTTAATGCTAGCATTTCTAAGATTCAATTAAACGAAAATTTCTGTTTTGAAAAACCGGTGGTAAACGATTAAAAATTCTGTAAAGGACGCTCGTCGTGTAGGGGTTAATACATATCGAATCCGTCCCAAACACGAGAAGCGTATCTGCTGTTAGTGAGTGCACGACAGCAGTGATACGGTTCCGCAGATCGTTCAGAGTTGTTGGTAGCAACGGGACGTACACAGCTTCCTTAACAAAACCCCAGAAGAAGTGGTCACATGGGGTGATATACGCTTTCTCGTGTGTGGGACGAGTTTGGCTATCGCGTAGATGTTTGCCGTGCAGCAAACGGGGGACACATTGAACATTTATAATGTCTTAAAAAAACTTTGAAACTTCCTCTTTTCATTGGTATAAAGATTGTTCATTTTGGATTTGTACTTTAATAAATACATTTTTTTGAAAATAGGTTCATCATTTAGAATAACACTGTACATATATCTCATAATTGTATTATCCAGGGTACGTACGCTTTTACCACAAATTTTTAATATTTTTTTTCGCCTTATTTAAATGCAGAAAAGTATTACAAATCCTTTAATTAAATAGGGTGGCTGCAATTTCTGCTATTTAAATATTAAATAGAAAATACTATTAAAAAATTGTGGCAAAAGCGTACGAATCCTGCTATTGGCATCCACATAAATATTTTAAAATGAATTTCTAAGAAAGCATAAAGAAAAAAAATAAAAGGAAAATTTTGGGCGGAGCTACTCAGTTATACAAATCTGAAGATTGGAGAAAACTCCGTCCTACACATTAACTTTTCTTTTTTATCGCCTGTGATCGGAAAGGATCAGGGTCCATAAGCCGTGTTTTTGGCCATTAAAATAAGACTAAAATTCAATTTTGTTACACTGACTTAATTATTTCACTTTTTAATATTAGAAGGTTTATCCTGTACGATTTCAACAGTATTTTTTCCATTTTGTTCGTTTTTATATAACTTACACAAGCTCAAAGTTTGTATTATTAGTAGTTTTTGATAAAAAATACGCAATTTCTCCTAATTTTACCTCAATTTTTAATATATTTTTTAATATTTTACTATGAGCGCAGCTTTGCAACACTTTTTTTTACATATATTGTACATAAGAAGAAAGAAAAGTAAAGAAGAAAGTGTTGCACGATTACGCTCATATAAATAATTGAGGTAAAATTAGGAGAAATTGCGTATTTTTCATCAAAAACTAAGAATAATACGAATTTTGAGCTTGTGTAAGTTATATAAATCCGAACAAAATGCAAAAAACTATTGTTGAAATCATACAGGATAAACCTTCTAATATTAAAAAGGGAAATAATTAAGTCAGTATAACAAAATAGAGTTTTAGTCTATTTCATGGGCTAAAAACACGACTTATGGACTCTGGTCTGTTTTTGAAGTAATTGCTTCATGACATTATACAATTGCAAATCACTAATACTTATAGTATGTTATTGAGGTGTGTAGAATTTATACAGGACGTAATAGAAATACTAAGACACATATTATTATATTGTGTTTGAGCATTTTTTTTCTTCTTATATACGTTTTCAATTACATTATGGATTTTACACATTGATCAAATTGAGTCAAATTGATATGGAATGTAATATGTATATTGACATAAATTGTAATTCACTTGAAAAAGTTTTACAACCTCAAAAAATAATGTTAATCAGGAAAACACTTATGTCATTTTTTTTCTCAGAAATATGTAAAGATCACAGTGTAAAAATTGTAAACTGTAAAAATGCAGTTGAATTTCTATTTAATAAATGTCCCAGTTATTCTAAAAAAAATGTAATATAGAAATTTCGTTAAATAGAAAATCAACAAGATATATTTTCAAAGAAAGAGAAAGAAAAAAATAGAAAAAAAGAAAGGAAGAAGAAATACGCATATAACTCGGTTTTAACTACTACATATTAAAGTAGTAATATTTGCTGGCTTTTAATTTTTACATTTACTAAGTCATTACGAGTTGTAATTTTCCAACTGGACGAAAAATGTCCGGGTCAGGTTTCGAACCTGGGATCTCTGGGGTTAAGCTGCCATACTCTACCAACTGAGCTATCCCGGTCGAATCTGGAGGGCATAATTCATCCAGTTAACCTTATTGATCATAGCATCTGGTCTGATATTTTAATCAGCTCAACAGAATAGATCGCAGGTAATGGAACTTCAGTAAACGCTGGAAAGGTGATTACACTAGATTAATTTTTACACAATTATTCAAATTGGTAAAGAAATCATACGAGTTGTAATTTTCCAACTGGACGAAAAATGTCCGGGCCAGGATTCGAACCTGGGATATCTTGGCTGAAGCTGTCATGCTCACAGGTAATGGAACTCCAGTAAACGCTGGAAACGTGAAGCGCTGGAAGCGTTTACTGGAGTTCCATTACCTGTATGATTATTAGCTCGTATGATTTCTTTACCAATTTGAATAATTATGTTAAAATTAATCTAGTATAATCATGTTTCCAGCGTTTACTGGAGTTCCAGCACCTGCGATGTTGCACCTGCGACCTGTTGAGCTGATTAAAATATCTGACCAGATGCTATGATCAATAAGGTTAACTGGATGAATTATGTCCTCCAGATTTGACTGGGATAGCTCAGTTGGTAGAGCATGGCAGCTTCAGCCATGACATGCCAGTTTCGAATCCTGGCCGGGACATTTTTCGTCCAGTTGGAAAATTACAACTCGTATGATTTCTTTACCAATTTGAATAATTGTGTAAAAATTAATCTAGACTAATTCATTATTCTCTTTTAATTAAAAAAGATAGCTTAGCTTTAAAATTTTATTATTCCAAGTTTACAATGAAAGCATTAAAGAAATTAGAAAATTATTTTTTAACACATTTAAAAAAAAATAATAATCTCCTTTACCCTAACATATATAGATCTCAAGTGCTTCAAACATGTTTTCGAGAACATCTTCTACGAATTTCAACCCAAATTACTTCGATAACCTTATCTGGGATTCCTTTCCGTGCAATTAAAGTAAATGGATATCTAAATATTTGCAAATAGAAAACCTGATTGGGTCATACACAATTATTAACACACACACACACACACACACACACACACACACGAATAATAACAAAACATAATAAAATAATAATAAGCTTCCCTGGTTGGTAGAAAATAATTAGAACTTATAAAAAAAATCTATCAAATAAATTCGTTAATTAGAAACGTCTCATCAATACTTAAAGGTTTTTTCCAATGTGTTTTTTCTCCCAAATAAAAGTTCCAGAAAAAGAGAATCTTGTAAAATAGAACGAACTTGAATTTTATAGTTTTACATGTCACAAAATAACTCAATGCATATTATATATTTTACTCATATTGATAAATTAGATTTTTATTTATTTATTTTTTTTTTCATTTTTCTTTAACATTGTCAGGAATAATGAGTTTGACAATTTATTTATCTAAGTACAATATTTCCCTAGAAATAACACATAGCTAACAAGCAAATAAATGCATAAAAGCGTAATAAAACTAGCTTATACGCAAATTCTTTCCATGCGCAAACGTGATTGATTAAAAAAAAATAGAGAACTAAAAGTTTTAAAGAAAAATTCTATCTAATACCAGCAAACATGATGCGAGATTCTGCTATCTTTGAGATGCGTTTATTCATTAAATTTTACTTAACTGCTATTTTAATTCAAACAACATACTTTAATGTAATGTGAGTATGCCATTGATAAAAATCCTTTAGAAAAATACCCCATTCACTGCTGTGCGCTTTGCATGAACATAGAATAGGGGATATTGGTATGTGAAAGAGTATAGTAAATGATTCACTACCAGATAATTCAAATAGATGTCTGGCTAAATTAACTGTGGATTAAAGAAAGTGGTTGATTCTAACAATGAAAAAAAATTAATGATCCATTAGAAACTAGTAGTCGGATGTGCCAATCCCAAAACTTTCTTCTATCTCACGCAGGTTTCGCATACACTAAAAAGAATCAGCACCCATTTATATCAAGGTCTAACTGAATCTAAAGTTTTATTAAATTCCGTGCATTAGTTCTTGAGATAAAACTATTGCTAAAATCGTGTGAATCCTGCAAAATGCAGCATAGCAGCGCCACCTGTTGGGAGATTTAGACCAAAACCTAATCAACAACAACTTATATCAACATCTAACTGAAACTGAAGTTTGATGAAAATCCGTGCATTAGTTCTTGAGATATAGTTATCGTGATAATAATAAAAAAAGTTATCATAGCAGCGCCATCTTTTGAGCAATTTACACAAAAAAGTATGCAGCATCTATTTATGTCAAGGTCGAACAGAATCTGAAGTTTGATAAAATTCCGCGCATTAGTTCGTGATATATAGCTATCATAAAAACAAGAAAAACGTGGTATGGCAGCGCCACCTGTTGGGATATCTACACCAAAACGTAATCAGCCCCTATTTATATCAAGGTCTAACTGAACCTGAAGTTTTATGAAAATAAGTTCATTATTTCTTGAGATAGAGCTTTTGCGGAAATCGCGAAAAATGCAGCATAGCAGCGCCACCTGTCGGGCGATTTTAACCAAACACTAATCAGCTCCAATTTATATCAGGGACTAACTGAATATAAAGTTTTATTAAATTTCGTACATTAGTTCTTGAGATAGAGCGCCCACAAAATTTTTATCACAGACAGACAGAGATTTTCTAAAAATGGTCAAATCGTGTTCAGGACCTTCTAAAACGTATAAATACGTCGAAAACCGGAAGTCGAAAATTTTCATGAATCCAATTACTTTCTTTTTGTAAAGATAGAAGAAAGTAAAAATTAGTAATTTAATTAATGTTTTATTTTTTATCAGCAATAACTGCACCTTAAGCTATCCTAAAAAATTGAAACAATTTTCTGATGTTGTGGAAAGGCTCGGGGGGGGGGGGGGGGGTATACCATTGAAGCGATCACGATCTTAAAACAAGTATAGTGTATCTTAAATCTTTCTTCAATATCATTGTAAAATATTAATTTTAATATCGCTGTTACACATTAAAAGTTAAGAATATAGATGTATAGTGCATTTCTTTTCAATTTATATGGTAAAAGTTAAAAAGTTTAATTATAATTTCAAATATATAAATTTGAGCACTTCTAAACAATAGAAACTCAGCGATAACTATACTGTTCATCGTAAAATGGATAGCAAAATAAAGCACCCTGTTGAGTAATCATATTCAAAAATCAGTGAACAGATTTTATTCATTACATCCCTAAAATAAGTTTTGAGAGTTTGTCGTCTTCTGATGATGAACTATCGGTGAACAAAATATTTACGATGACAACGAAGATGATGATACGTTTGACATTCGTTCAAAAGACGTTGAGTAGTGTATTTGTGGAAAATATGGTTTAAATAAATTTTGGTTTAGATGCAAATCGTTTGGGAAATGGGCTCATTCTGAATAAGTAGAGAATGGAGCTGAATAAGTAGAGAATTTTATTTGTGACTTTTTCAATTTGATTCAGATTATAAGCTTAACATATTAATAAATATAGGTTAAGGAACATAGTAATTATTCATTATTCTGCTAAATTACATTGCTCTCTAATTATTTTCAGCAGGTTATGTGTTTCCTGGTATCCATTTCTTTGCATGTACTAGGTTATTAAAGAGTGGCGTCATTACCCCAATACAGTAGCGGAATTACCGTAGTATCCTGGGTAATCCCGCTACTGTACAGAGGTTGCAAAAATATTTTTTTATGCATATTTACAATACAGTTATTATTACGGTTAAATTTATACAGATACTAAAGATCATGATTCAGCTTTAGAAATTTTAATGTTAAGCATTTTTAGAGGTGAAATTTTTTTAATTTCCTTAAGTTTGCGGCATTCCCCCGATCTGCCCTACCCTACTATAAAAAATAAAATGTTAGCTATGTACACGACCCCCCCGCCCTTTTTTTTTAATGTATTCATATTGACTGTTGACTTTTTATTGAATTTCTTAAAACAGAAAAATTTAATTATGGAAATTATTAATAAATCCCTATTTAAAAAAATGAATTATACACTACATTCACTACATTTAGTTTTACATAAATAGAACGGTCATCGTCAAAAATATAAGTGTTTAAGTTTGCAGTTTATTCCAACCACTATTTTTCGAAACATTTTGAGATTCATTGCATTTCTCTGAACAGACTGTTCATTTTTTATTCGATTGCGATGCAAATCGCCTACTGTTACGAAAAAAAAATATTTGAAAATACGTAAAAGCCTTTCTTCATAACATCTTAAAGGCAAAATTTTATTCCTAAATTCTGATACCATTGAGGCTTTTGGAGATATTAACAATTATCCATTTCTTTCCCATAAATTCAGTATTAGTGTCACAATTCTGAAATTTTAGGAATAGAATAATTGTATGCTCAAAATAAGTATTATATCAGAGTTACCAAGTCTCCGGCTTTTTGCACACCAGTAATTGTTTAGAGAAAAATATTGTTCTTTTAAATCTCGGTATGATAAAATTATATAAAACAACATTTTCTGTACTAAAATATTGGTATCCAAAAAGCCGGAGACTTGGAAGGTCTGTTATATAAATAAAAAAACAATACTAGGGGGCTCAGCACCCTACTCGCTAACGCTCGCCAACCCCTGTGAATTGCGAAGCAATTTAATAAAATATAAATCATTTAGGTCGCTTAATAAATCAAATCTCGAATAAATCATTTAGATCGCTACGCGGTCCCAAGCAATTCTTGATGAAATGAGTACTACCATAAATCATTTTAACATATTAAATTGACAATTTGTTTTAAAGGTAAAAAAAAGTAATTGAAAACTTCGTTGAAAACACAATTAAAAATGCTTTTATATTGGTGCTACTAATGGGCATAATTCATTTAAATACTATGAAAAAAGGATCTTGGAAAAACAATTAGTTTAAAACACATTGTTCCTATTACATTGTACAGCACGGCTTAAATTCATTTAAAAAAACACTACGTGATATTTTATTTATTTCATCAAGACAGCAACAGATGGCAGCAAGTGCACTCTAAACAGTTGATATATTTATTCTCTCCGGTTTTCATGTGGATGAAATTAACGTAAATAAATTCTAAATATGAGTTGAGAATTCATTTGGAATTAACTGTATTACTCATAATAAAAATGAGGAATCATCTCAAATGCTTTTGATTACGTACATGTTATTTTATTTCTAATAATGGATAGTTTAAGTTTCACTGCTCGTGCCAGGGTAATACAATGACACCATATTGGAGCTGAAAACTACGATTGTTGTCAAACGATAATCTAGAAATTCAGCCTTATGTCCGCGCCACGTAAGAGAAATATATATATATATAAATATATTTTAATTTTTTAACTTGTTAATCAGGTCTCAAATAACCATTTATGAAGTCAAATGGAATAATAAAATTTTGCAAAGCATTCCAAGCAAGATTATTTAAATAATAAATATATATTTAGATAAATTAGTTAAAATAAAATTGAATATTTCCGCATATTTTAGCCAAATAAATTTTTAATGAACATTTTTTATAGATAAATTCCATCAAACAGAATCATATTCATGCCACTTTTTGAGAAATGGACTTAATCTCATTGAAGATAGAAGTCATACTTTTTCAAAGAGTGTGCAATTTAGCATCATGCCACATTTAATTTTATTTCTCATTCCGCATAAAACACAAATGCATAAGATTTTTACCGCTGACAGTTTAATATCTGTTCGATGCAGCATATTTAGTTTAATATTCTGCAATTGAAATTTTAATTTTTGATTAATACTTTATTTGGATTTCTTAATATTTAATTTTGAAAATTTAAAATTATTTTTTAATTTGCATCTATTTCGCTCAACATTTCTCAAAAACTGATAAAGCAATTTGAAAGAAACTTGGCAGATACATTCATTCTGATGCAAGGAATAACTTATACTTCAAATTTAGTATTACAATTGAATTGGTTATATTTTTTCAACAACAACAAAAAAACAACAACGATTTTTTTCAAAATTTTATATAAATTTAAATTAACAAAATTTTTAATTGTTAAAAATGAAGTATGCGTCCAAGCTACATTATTTTTACATCGTTATCACTATTATTTGAGACACTAGAACCAATAGTTTTGCTAGATTCTTGCGTGCAATGGATGACAATAAAACAATTTAATTTTTTTTAATCAAAAGTAAACATTAAAAATAAACTAATATATGAGTTATAGAATATTGAAATAATTATTCTACATAGAAAATATATTAAGCTGTCAGTGATAAAAAGTGGTAAAAAGCATTTGTTGTTTTATAGGGAATAAAAAATAAAATTAAAAATGGCATGATGCCACTTTTAATTTTATTGCACCTTCAGTGACAAAGTAAGACTCTGGAGACAGCTTAACACATTGCTCTGATAAATGATGCAATCTACTGGTGCGAAATAAAAATTATTTATCAATAAGGAAATGTATGTAGCTTCCATTGGGGCCATTTTGAATTAGTTGAGGATTTCAAATGTACAGTTAAAAAATAACGAATGTGATGATGCCATTTGAACTCACTGGGAATGAACGGGTTATGGATATATAATATCGCACCGCCCTTCAAGGGGTTAATGACATTTTTCAGTATTTCTCATAATATTTAGCTATTTCCTTTCATATAAAGAAGGAAAGTATAAAACAAAAACTGTAAACCTGTACAGAAACTATACAGAAAACTGTACAGAAACTGTAAAAACTGTACAGAAACTATAAAACAAAAAAGCTATACTTAATTTATCAAAGTTGTATTTCTGCAGCACTGCCGGAAATTTTTTCTATACTTCCAACTTCTCTTAAAGAACTGTTTTACGATTCCCGGTATCATAAAAATCTTTCTTAACGCGAATTGAAATAGAAGTGTTTATTTTCTACCATGTTTCTTCAACTCACAACTTCCAGTAAAAACATCATCTTCATATTCTATAGAATATAAATACAATTCTTTAATTTTAACTGTTCGATTTCATTTAACAACCAACCAAAATAAAATTCGTACAATTTGAAAATAATTTTGATAAACCTAAATCACTGTTATTTGTTATCACTATTATTTGGGATAATAGAGAAATGAAATTTGTTTTTATGAGAAAAGAGAAATAATCAAACGAGATTTTTTTTTGTTTATGAAATCCCATACACCAAGGCAGATGGAGCATTACAATACTATATAGGAATGACAAACAGAAAATTTAAAACGATAATAAAAGAATATATGGCATAGATAAAATATGAGAGAAGAACTACTGCCTTAGCTAGACTACATAGAAAAGAGCCGTTGAGGATTGATTTGTTTACAAGAATATTACTATTATTACCAAGAATATTACTGTTTTCAAGAACAGTAAAATAATTTTTCCATCAAGTATTTATTTCCCAGCCATTATCCGTGAGTCAATCGAAATGTATTTGCGAAACGATAACATTTGCAACAAATCAGCTTATTTGGAATTACCTAAGATTGGGTACGTGATGCTTTTCAAATTAAAAAAGCAACAAAAATAAAATAAAATTATAATTTTCACGTTTTCCAGTTTGACCAATTTAAGCATCTGCTTACATTGGACATGTGATCTCGTAATTTATGTTTATCATTTTTAAAAACTTTGCGAGAATATTTTATTTATCATTTTGACCTGAAGATGTCGCTGTTTGAGAGAAGGAAACATATGTCATCTATATTATAAGGTATTTTTAAACCTTTTGTGTTATGTTTCTTATCACTTTAAGAAATAATTACACTTAATTTTAAATTAACAAGTGATTTTATTAGATTATTTGTAAAACTATTTAAAATTTTAATTTTAATTATTTTTTTTCAAACATAAGAATTATTAAATTAAGACTTTTACTGCTTATCTCAAAACTGTTGCGAGTTAAGAATAGAAAAAACCTTAATGCTGCTTATAATAAACAATATTGCAAATGTTAGTGATATAGAAATAAAACATTTTTTAAATGGATTTTTTAATTAAAAAAAACCTTAATAAAAGGACACATTGAAAACGCGCAAACACGTCTTATACGATGCACATATACACATATTTATAGCCATGCACAAGTAAAAATAAACTGAATAACGAATACAAATCATAAAGCTATCTGAAAAAAAAAAAATAAATAAACATTGTAAGGTAAAGATCCAAAAATACTGATAATGCCTACAAAAAAACAAAACAAAAAAAACATTCATGATTTAAAATTTAAACTTTTATAAGCACTTTTAAAAATGGATTTTATATTAAAACAAGAAAGAAAAATTATGCATCAAGCATAGATTATGTAACACTTTCCAACACTTCCAAAATCATTTTAAAAATCATTACCGTTTAATAAGGTGAAAGATGATATTTAATTGAACAAGGTCAAGGACAAACCGAGCGGTGAGGCCTACTTTTCGTCTAAAGCTCAACTAGCCCCACTAAACACATAACATATTTAAGAACACAATTTCAGGAATTACCAACAATATTCGGAAAAATATCCGAATTATTTTGTGCAGCCCTGTATATGATGTATATATTTGTATATATACTACATAGAATGCTAAATTTTAGTTCAGTTAGGAAATTCGTACCACAGTTTAAAATTATGCATCTGAATTTCCGTCAATAAACGGAAATGTACTAGAGAACTTTTGTGCTGCCCTGTATATGATCTATAGATATTATATACACCAAGTAATAAGCAAAAAGTGAATTAAATTTAAAAACGCGTGTAGTAACTCTAAACGCTCTTATATCAATTATTGTTAACAGACAGTAGCGAATTCTTTTGTGTGTCCCTGTAAATGAACGATGAATGCTTTTACACAATATTATATAATAAACCTCTTTAATTGCACCATAAATCAATTTCAATAGGTTTGAAAAAGTGAAACATTATTAAAATAAACGATTTTTCACCATAGAGAGTAATGTAAGAGAATTCTTTTGAGTGTCTCTGTAAAGGAACTATAAGTGCTATGCACACTATATTCCACAGTAAGCCTCGTGTAGGGCACCTCAGTGACATATATCAATTTCAATGTGTTTCAAATTGCGCAACATCATTAAAATAAACCGCAAATAATATTTCCCCATAGACCGTAACGCAACGGAATTCTTTTGAGTGTCCCTGTAAAAAAGCTATAAGTGCTATACATTTCATTTTCCATACCGAACATGCCATAATAAAGCTCGATAACATATATCAATTACATGTCAATCCGAATATATTTACGTGAGTTAGAGCATGGACAGACTGAAGGCAAACAGACGGCAGACAAACCGAATTTATAAACACTTTTCAACTTTGTTGGAAAGTGTTAAAAACATCTAGTAACAGGAAACATCCGAAAGGTCGGCTAGAAATCCTTCAAAGAACACCATGGCTTTCGCAGATGCCGTGTCGGACAGTGCTCTAACGGACAAATTTTGTATGTTTTAATTACTACTTCTTCGCAATTACTTTTTTCGGAACTTGTAACGGAATTCTTTTGAGTGTCCCTGTAAAAAACTATAAGTGCTATACACTTCATTTTCGATACCGAACATGCCATAGTAAAGCTCAATAACATATATCAATTGCATGTCAATCCGAATATATTTACGTCAGTTAGAGTACGGACAGACAGACCGCAGACAGACAAACCGAATTCATAAACACTTTTCAACATTGTTGGAAAATGTTAAAAACATCTAGTAACAGGAAACATCCGAGAGGTCGGCAAGAAATCTTACGCCATGGCTCCCGCAGATGCCGTGTTGGATAGTGCTCTAACTGACAAATTTTGTATGTTTTAATTACTACTTCTTCGCAATTACTTTTTTCTATTCGCAAAATTCTTTATGAATTCATCACTGCCTCGAAGTGCACCACTACCTCACTATTTTTTTCATCGTGATCTTAATAGAAAAAATTTTCCTATTTTTTAACAAATTTATGAGCTACTATTTCTTTTATATACATATAGTGTTCTGAAATCACCATTGCACATTCAAGGATATTTTACTTAATCTCATACGCAGAATGTCCAGAGCCTGATTACCACCGGAATAAGCTTCCCTCAATAAAAATCAATAGAAAATTTTCCATTTTTTCGTGACAGAAATTGTACGCAAATAAGACGTTTAACCTCTTCGGGACGAGCGCCCCGTATACGTGACGAGGCTTGTGGTTTTCAGATCCCGCGCGACCGGAATACGTGACAAGGCTTGTGGTTTTCAGATCCCGAGAGACACAAATTCGTGACTCAGACTTGGAACGTTTTTAGTTTTTAATTTAATGTACATATTTTTATAATAATCATCTTTAAATAGGTATCACGATAGAACAGATTTCTTTTTAACTAGGAAAATAAATGGAATCAATTAATATATTTTTTTTTATCTATAATAATTTAATTTTTCATACAATTACTGCAATTAAATAATATTGCCGTATTTAGAATGAATAGTGATTCATTTCTATCGTTACCTTCTTTTATCGCATTTAATAAATCGCATCACTTTTAGCTTATCGAGAAATTTTATACCTCTTGGAACAGGAAATGAATGAAATGAATTAGTCAGCTGATCAAGTGTAAACATATGACGTATACTTAAAACTCGCGCCGGGCTAAATGTTTAATGCGTATTTCATGGTACTGTTTTCTTTTTTTACTTTTATTTATCTTGATTGAAAACAAGCTATTCCTTTCCTGGCGCCACGATTATTATTATTATTATTATTATTTTCTTTCTTTGAGAGGGAAAGAGGAACTGTGTTTTATACTTTATTCTGTTCATGCAAAACACATAGCGTAGTAATAAAAAAAAAAAAAAATACAGATTGCAGAAGTTAAAAGTATCATAATTTATTTCAGCACAGTAAGTTAAGATAAATTTTCTGCCTTTTTCTTTGGTTGTTATTTTGATATTTCAAGTCAATAATTTTTCATAACGTTTCAAATGAATTTGTTTTAAATTAAATTATTTATATTTTCGTATCAATTTCCAATAACTAATTAAAATGTCTAAAAGACGCCGGTATTCAATGTTGAATTCAGATACCTTCCTCCGGGAGGGATATCTGTGGCTCCGGGTGGGACATTACAGAGTTCCGGGGGGGGGAAGAACATTTCAATGCTCCGGGGGGGATGTCTCCTCCGGGTCATTCCTTGGATTCAACATTGCCGGCATTTGACTGCTGAGGAAATAGCGGAAATGATGAATAAAAATTCGTCTTCAGAAAGTGAAATTTCTGCGAGTGAAAGTGATTCTAACGCAATCATTGACTCATATTTTGAATGCAAAGAATGCGATGTGGGTCTTTGCGCAGATGTTTGCTTTAAAATTTACCATACCCAAAAAGATTTTTAAGAATCCTAAAACTGTCACATTCTGTAACGTGCATATTTTGAATTATTATTCAGTTTTAACCATTATAATCAAATATATTTATTTAATATGCTTTTATGTTATATGTTTACACATATTTATACCACATATCATTTTGAAAATTACTTTTAACTTGAACAATTTTTTTTTAAATATAATTTAAATTAATGTACAGTGTTACTCATTATTATTCATTATTATTCAGCACTTGTTACTTTATATATTTAATTATATATTAAAATACATTTTCAAAAGATACTTTTAAAATCAACAACATTTTTGAAAAATATATTTTAAGTTATCATTAAATTTTACTGATAATTATCCAACAGTTTTTAATCGAGATGCTATATTATACGTTAATATATATATATATATATATATATATTTTAAATGATTTTAACTTTAAAAACATCTTGGAAATGTATATTTAAAAAATTTATTCTATTTTACTCATTATTACGGATTATTATTCAGCACTATATATATGTTTATATATATATATATATATATATTTTAATATTTTAAAATTGAAACAAGGTTTTTGTGTCTATTTTTATGTATATTAAGTGTTATGAGGTAACATTCGCAAGTTGTTTGCAAGTTTTATTTAATTATTTTCATTTTTGAATAAATCGTCTTTTTTTAAATATTTATTTTGCTTACTGAGAGTTAAAAGTGTTATAAATTATTTAGTAACAAAATTGTTATGTTTAGAAGAAAATGTTTGATATCTTGATATTTTAAAAACATGTCAGTATTTTTTCTATTATATTATAGCATTTTTTAAACAAAAAACGGGGTTAAACATAAGGATTAAATCTATTTAAAAATTCATTTTTGTATCACAATATCGGAGAATATACCTCATTTTTGAATAAATATATGTATAATAAGAACTTATTCCATGTACGTGAATTAAAAAAAGTTTCATTGAATATTTATTTTGTTATAAGTTTTTAAAGACTATTTTACAAGCGTTAGGCTTAACTGCGCAAAATCCTTCGGCCCAGAAGGAGAAATCGAATTTTCCCGCTCCGTCCTCAGATGCGCACTTCAGAGTGCGCGCGCCGTCGCGAACGGGTTAACCCTTTCAGGGGCAAAGTATTTTCAGTACTTTCATGTTGAAATAAATGATGGACACCGGAATTTACAAAAAAAAAATTATTTAGAAATAAGAAAAAGGCTATATTTCACATACATATTAAATGGAAAAGTTTTAGCAAAATTCTGGTGCCATTGTAGCGTTTGGGAATTAAAATTAAGTGGTTTCAGAAGCATACCACTGCCACTGAAAGGTTTAAATATGCAGAGGCGTAGCGTCAAGGGGGGCACGGACCACTTTACTACCAGTATTTTTATATACTATATTTGGCCTTATTTAATTGATACCGTCCAAAGATTAAATAAGACTAAATATAGTATAAAATTATACTGGTAGTAAAATTATCGTGCCCCCCCCCCCCCCCCCCTGACGCTACGCCACTGTAAATATGCGAAAATTTCTATTAAAGTTTATTGTTAGAAATGTGCCCCAGCGGTAATCAGACCCTGATAATGTCAATAGAATAAGAAAAAATACAGGGTGATTCACTGCCAGTGCAACAAACCTTAAGAACTTAAAGAACACTACAACAAGGAATTTTTGTATGGGAAAGCTGAGTCGCAATCCACTTATTCAGTCATAAATACTGAGTGTCTCACTTCAAGTCGAAACCAGATTTTCGTTCACAACTTTAACAGTAATGAAGATAATTTATCGACATTTTCGAAAGACTTGCTTTAGTATATGTGAAATGAGATTATATCACGGGATTAATATGACTTGGATGCAGATCGTGGACAGTTCTAGCAATTATCGGGAAATTATTACGGTTCATAGAAAGCAAAGTAAGTCTGTTGAAAAGATTGGTAAAAAATTTTCATTATTGTTAAAGTTATACCCAAAAACCGTTTCTGCCTGGTGTTTGGTTATACACAAAAACAGTTTCTGCCCTGTATTTTTATGAGGGAATAAGTGGATTGACACCCAGCTTCCCGATAAAAAAAGTTTATTTCACTGATATCTATCACCTTTTAAAGTTTGACGCACTGGTAGTGAATCGTTCTGTCAAAAGTAAGGAATTGTTGTTTTTTACAGTTTTTTGGGCATATGCCGTGTGATAAAATAAATGCAAAAGAAGAAAAAAAAAGTATAAGTAGTAGCGCAATGCGTGTTCACAGAAACCTACAGAAAGACATGGTATATATTTTTAATAATTTTTTTTGCTAGACATTTATATAAGTTGCGTTCAGTGGTATCAGCAGTTTGTAGGACGCGACGGAGCAACACAGTTCACAATAGAACTAGGGATACGAATAATCAATTTGACAGATGGCATTAGTGAGAATAGATGTAAGACATGAGGAGTTAGTCTGCAGACCACCGTAAAAGATTTTTGCTACAATTTATGTAAATAATGGCTTAAATAGAGACATGCAGCAGCTTTAGAGTCATATGGTACTAACTGCGGGATATAAATGTATCTATTCTGGCAGTTAGTTACATTTTTATTACCAAAACATAACATGTATACCTGTGTGTATATATGTAAAAACCGTTTCTTATTATTGTCACGTTTACTGTATATACCTTTCAAGTTAAAGGATTTTTTATCTCTTTTTGTGACTTATGTATCATTCTAAGTTCTAAATATCGCACAATTTGACTTTTTACATCATCAAATCCAATAGAGGAAAAAAATTATTTCCAAGTGCAAGATAGGCTGAAACTTATCACAAATTTTGTGATTATCTGGAATGTTTTTAAATTTTTAATCGGTGATGTTACAGCATAGACGGTAGCGAAATGTAAATATGTTTCTATGACATTTTTTCTATGGAAAAGGATTTGTGTAATATTTATATATCAATTATCAAACTTCACCAAATTATTCAGATAAATTACCACGAATAAGGAATTATTATTTTAAATACATTTGAATGACATACTATTTTAGACTGATAGGAATTTGATGTTATATTTGAAATTCACCAAACAAGTTTTTTATTAAAAATATTATGTGTGTTATCTACCGTTATAAAATTGTTTTATACTTAAAGGCTTTCTGTATGAAAAAGCTTTGTGTAATATTTTTGGAAATGCATTCTATTCATATAAAATGTTTTGGAATTCTGTGAAATTTTTGTAATAAACTACTGTTTACCAAATACTGTATTTGGAGGTTTCTGGCTTGATCCAATATTTAATGTCTTTAACTAATGCATCCTTCTCTTGATAGTGAAAACTTCATTACAGGCGTCTTTACGTCTACGTCTTTTGGTCACCACTATTTTTAAATCATTTTCTTCGGAGATTACAACAATAATTGCAAGAAAATATTAATTACAAAGTTGCTTTCTATGACAATTGCAAGATAAATCTAAAACAAAAATTTTCGTAAAGAAATAGTGGTGTTAAAGTTTTTATTTAGTCTCTTAAAATTGACCCTTCCGAGTCCTGTTCCTATGATAATTTTTATTTCACTTTTTTCTTCTTACAGAAACCCATTATAATTATCCATTATATAGCTTTTACAAAATTTCCTGTTATCGAATTTAGATTCACGAACTTTGACAAGCTTCGCTGTAATTGCTGTCATCTCAAAATGTAGTTCAGCTTATGTTCAGCATGTATTCTCTTTCAAACCACAATAATAATCTTTAATCACCAAACTGTGTAATAGTAAATACACACTCCTTAAAACAATGCTTATTGCAAAGCGCCTGAGCAATTTCGTGAAATAGAAAAAATATTTTTTGTTAAATTAACTTACTAACATTAAAGCATGACAAATTTCATATAGATTATTCTAATTAATTTAGAATTTCTTTATAACACCGTTTATTACTACCTTATAAGCGCAGATAAATATAAACCACCCGGCACACTGTTTGACCCTTAATTTTAGTAATTTAGTAATGCAAATGTTTTATTTTTTAGTATTGTTCCCCGTCGGATTACCAGCCCGACTGTCTGATCATACAAGCACTAAATTTGGTATAGATGTCCAGAAAGTTACGAAAATAAAATATGTTACTAAGATGAAGGCTGTTTCCAGTTGAAAATTACTTGTCTCGACATTATAGTTAAAAAAATTGCACAAAATAGATCAGTTTTAAGACGGTCATGGGACTTTATCTCCTATATATGAGTGTGTTTATATACGAGAGGCAGCAAAACCGCCTACGAAAGTAGCAGCCTTAAAACCATTAAGTGGCAGTTGGCATAGTATCAGAAGTTGTCTCTCAAAGGTTGCCGGGAGAAGAATGTTGTCGTATTATAGTAACCAACGGAGAACACCGAGCTACGCTCGGTTAAAATTAGCTTTGCGTTCAGATCGATATAACAATAAATTCTCACTGTATTATTGCTAGAAAGCATTTTATTTTATAACAGTATTATTTACAGAAACAATCAATATTGAAACTATGTACATGTTTCTAAATTTTACATTACGTACATATTTACATTGAAAGAGCATCCTTCCAAACTACATTTTTAGTTTGTCAAGTTATAGAAAATTCCTTTAGATTCTGAAACTAATTTTTTTCTCCAAATATTGTCAAGTTTGGCGACATTTTTTCATTTGGAGCCAAGCATGTGTTGAGAAAGTTCTTTGTACCCTGATTGGTTGAACTCAGTTTTCGAGAACGTTCTAAGGACTCTGATTGGTTTATATCTTGCCTCCGATTGAGAATTTCTAGAAAATTCTTTCAGATTTTGAAAGCCAATTTTTTCGCCAAATGTCGCCAAAACATCGCAAAATATCGCCAATTTTGGCGACATTATTTCATTTGGTTCCAAGCATATGTTTTAGCATTGGTAATATTAAAATTCGATTTTCCCGCCAAATCTTGCCAATGTCGCCAACATTTCATGAAATACCGCCAAATTTGGCGAAATGTTGCCAACTTTGTCACTTTATTTACTGCCAACTGTTCAAAAAATTAATAATTGTTTCAACTTTCATTCCCATTGAAATGCATTGACCCGTAGTCAACCCAAAATGACCCAGTAATAGAATACCTCCGCTCCTATTGAGAATTTCTAAAAAAATTCTTGAGATTCTGAAAGTCATTTTTTTCGCTAAATGTCGCCAAACTGTCGCCAAGCATGTGTTTTCGCATTGGTAACCTTAAAAGTCGATTTTTCCGTCAAATCTCGCCAATGTCACCAACTTTTACCAAATATCGCCAAATTTGCGAAATGTTGCTAACTTTGCGACTTTTTCAACCTTCATTCCCATTGACCCGTAGTGACCCCAAAATGACCCACTAATCGAATTTTCTGGAACATGTGACCTAGCTCAATGGTATTCTGGTACCCCAAAACGGTAGGAAACAAATTTTCGTGAAAATCGTTAGAGGCGTTTTCAAGATAAAATTTGGTTAACCACGCACAAACACACACACACACACACACACACACAGACAGACAGACAGACATACAAGATTTGCTCGTATTATTATATATATGATAAATAATAATAATAATAAAAATTAGAATAATATTATTCGCAAATTTTATACCTGCTCCATAGAGGTTAATAAGTACTTTTTAAGAATTAACGTATGTCATATTGTGCATTCCATACTTAATGCATAATTTCCACATTTATGTATAACCTTTCCTTAGGTAGATACTTATATACGTATATGATACATTATTAATACATCCGTATTATATTCTTACATATATATTATAACACACATACGTACTTAGATACAAATTTCAAAAGTAAAATAAAATACGTTTCATTTAAATAATAATAATCTTACATGCTATTTCTATTCATTAGTTATTTATTAGCTTTACTAGTTTCAGACAAGTAATATTTGAGTAACGAAAACTAGAAGAAAATTTCATTTGCATAAATTCAATTATAATGCATTAGGCATTTACAAATCATATTCGTTCGTCGTATACAGAATAAATTGTATTTTTTATATTTGTTTCAAGATTTATAGAGTGTCATGTAATAAACATGATTTAGTTTTTGAAATTATAAAATTGCTGGGTTTAGTTGAATGACTTTCATATTCATGTAAAATTCAAAAGAAGAGCTGCATCTAACATAATAATAACATAATGAGCTTGTAATAATTATGTCGCCCTTTCTATATGAATTTGTTTACAGCAGCTTTATTATTCATGTTTTTTTTTATAATTATATATAATTGAGATGCAGTGGATTATCATACATAATTTATTGAAATGTATCGATAAGGTTATGCATTCCAAAAGCTGCATAGATTATTTTTTTTAATCTTTACAAGAAGAAAGTATTGGATTCGTGAAAAAATTCGAATTCCGGTTTTCGACGGATTTATACGTTTTAGAAAGTCCTGAACACGATTTGGCTGCTTTTTGAAAATGTCTGTGTGTGCCTCTATCTGTCTATGTGACTGAGTGTCTGTATACGACGGAAAATTTTGGAGCACTCTATCTCAAGAAATAATGCACGGAATTTAAGAAAACTATAGATTCTGTTAGACCTTGATATAAATTAGTTTTGATTAGTTTTTGGTGTAAATCTCCCAACAGGTGGCACTGCTATGCTGTATTTTTCATGAGAAAAGTTTACACTCTGCGATTGTCAAATCATTTGTTACTTTTGCGGTTTTGATATTTCTTTAGCATCATTTTCAGATTTCTGCGATTTTTAATGAGTTTTTAATTAAAATCTCGGCTAATTATCAAAATATTAAAAATCTGAGCCTCATGTACACCAGGACATGCCTTGAACTACCTAAATTTAAATTTTCAGACCTTGTACGTGTGGTAAATTTTGCTAGCCATTACAAAGGCAGACAGAGAGGAAAATAAAACTTTCTTTTATCAGTATACATTTACCCGCAAATAAACATTATTTGCTGTAATTCACATAAGAGTGTGTCAATAAGTATTCAAGATGCGTGTCGTCAATATTTTGTACTTTCTTAGGCCCTGTTTATACAAAAACATTTTCTAATTCCTTAAAATACATGATTACATTTAAAAAATGAAGCTTAAGTCAGGTATATAAACCATTATTTTCTAAGAAGAGTGTGTATAAATTATACGGTATAATATTTATAATAAGATAAATCTAAACGTTTTCTTTGACTTATTTGATCTCAGAAAAACTAGTCGAAGTAAACTTTTAGAAATTATTGGTGTTGAAGTTCGAGAGACTGTTCAAACGCTGAAAAACAAATCCGCCTCAACAGTCGCCATTTCTATCAAAGCGTAGGCCTAGTATTCGGGGGTTGGTGCATCAATGCTGAGTGGCGTCAGTTTCAGCCTCGACTGAGCGCCAATCGCTGTCATCGCAATCTATTGTTTGAAATTCGAACTGAATGAAGAATCACAGTAAAAAAACTCCTGACATCATACATAACCCTCCTGTGAGAATTTTTTAAATATCTGTCACCGTTTGCAAGCTGTTGAATTTTAAAATCCATCAGTCTTTTTTGGGACACCCAGTATAACAAAACTTCATCTTTAACAAGGTGAAAGATGATATCTTAGTAAACAAAGTCAAATTCAATCCGGACGGGGAGGCCTACCTTTCGGCTTAAGCTGAACTAGCCCTCCCCCCCCGGAAAACATGTAACACATTTGAAAACTCAATTTCAATAACTATCATCTATAATCGGTAAAGTATTCGAATTATTTTGTGCAGCCCTCTATCTGATCTATAGATTTGTATCTATATCACATAGTATACGTACTAAGACTTAGTTCAATTAGGAAAAGCATAACAAAGATTAAAATTCTCTTTCAGCAATTTCTGACAGTTAAATGGAAAACAGGGATGAGATTTCTCCGCTTTTTTGCATACTAGTATAATCTTACAGTAAATGCTTTTTTATTTAATCGGAACATTCTGCGATTTAAAAGAACGACGTTTTCTCTAAGATTATACTGGTATGCAAAAAAGCGGAGAAATCTCATCCCTGATGGAAAAGTACTCAAATTCTTTATGCAGTTCTGTATAAGATCTATAGAATTTATTCACACATCAAATATTATGAAATATAATTAGTTAAATAAAAACAACTGAAAACGCACTTCCATCAATTATCGCACATAGACCTTCACCTGATTATGTTGTTTGTCCCTGTAAATAAGCTATAAATTCTATGCACACTATGTTCTACAGTAAGAATCTTGTAGTGCACCTCAGTGTTATATATCAGTTTCAAAATGTTTGAAATCGTGTAACATCATTATACTATGTTGCAAGCAATTTTTTTAGACCATAATGTAATGGAATTTTCTTGAGTGCCCCTGTAAAGTACCTATACATTCTACACACTTCATTTTCAATAGAGAACAGGCCATAATTAACCTAAACAACGTGAATCAATTTCACGGCAATCAGAATATATTTACGTGTGTTAGAACACAGACAGACAGACGGCCGGTCAAACCTAATTCATAAACGCTTTTCAACTATGCTGAAAAGTGCTAAAAGTTTGGGAACTTCTGATCTAAAATTTTGTAAGCGTTATCATTGAAATGCTTTGGGTAGGCTTTATATGATTCAGCTTGCAGTTTGAGGAAACATGTTTTATACTTTAATCTCAAAATACCATAATTAGAGTATGAAACAAAATACTAAAAAGTTGAAAATTGTATGTCAACAGAGGCGTAGCGTCAAGGGGGGCACGGATCACTTTACTACCAGTATTTTTATATACTATATTTGGATTTATTTAATTCATACCGTTCAAAGATTAAATAAAGCTAAATGTAGTATATAATTATACTGGTAATAAAATGATCGTGCCCCCCCCCCCCCTGACGCTACGCCACTGTATGTCAAACATGGCAATACTTCGTGACAAACGTTCGTACTATAACTAGTTTTATAAATATTCAGATCTTGGTGCAATATCTGTTGCACTCTTGTGAAAAATGCATGAATACAAAATTTATTTTATGTGCAGATTTTCATATTATAGATATTAATTTTATTTTATGAAATTAAGTTTCAATACGTTTTTACAAACAATTAATTACAATTCTGTTACATTAAAATAATACTATGCGGAAATATCCAATACAAGACGATGTTATATAGCATCGTTATTATTTCAGTGAAATGAATTATATCGCCTGTTATTATGATATGATTAATTTCCGTAATAAAATAAGTACATTTTAAGTTACCAACATTTTATCTTTTGTTGACATTTACTGAAAATTCCAATAACAAACTTAAGCCTAGCTTTGAAAATTTTAGAACTTGAAATAGTATTTAGACTCTTTTCCATTTAATATCTATTTCTCCGGCAACATCTATCCAAAAACCTATCGGTAGATTTAAGCAATTTTATTATAAAATACGGTTTTTAAATTCAGTAATACGGAAATAATATGACTCCATCATACATATGAAGTAATCATCATGGTAACCTAGAATCATTACCTATCGTGGGATATCATTGAATTAATTACGTGTGATAGGATTTAATAGAAAGAAGAAAACTTTTATTAATATCTTTTTAAATTTTGATTCGATTTTCATAAACTTTGAAATGACCCTTCAAAATTCTGAAACGATTATATAGGGTGTCAAAAAAGTATCCGTACAACTTATTACAAAAAAAAATAATAGGCCTACAACAAAAATAATTACAACAGCACATAGAATCACTTAAAAAGTTTTTTTTCTACTGCCTTAGTAAACTTCAACATGAGATCCTTTCGTAGCACGAAGAATATCAAGAAGATATTCCAATTCAATCCACGAACGTTTTAGCATGCTAACATCAACAATAGCTACTGCTGTTTGGATCTTTTGTTTCAATTCCATGAGACTATTAAATTTTGTTCGGATTTCATCAAATAGTTGTAACTACTGTTGATGTTAGCATGCTGAAACGCACGCGGATGAAATTGGAATATCGACTTGATATTATTCGTGCAACGAAAGGATCTCATGTACAAGCATACTAAGGTAGTAGAAAAAAACTTTCTAAGTTACTCTATGTACTGATGTAGTTATGTTTTCTGTAAGCTTATTATTTTTTTTGTAATAAATTTTCGAAGTTGTACGGAGACTTTTGGGACACCCTGTATATACCGCAATTTTGCGCGTATACCTCAGACAATTCGATTTCCTACCAGAATTTATTTTAAATAAAATGTGACTTATTTCTGCTTAGCACTTATTTGACTTCTTATTTTCAATAAAATTTCCGGTTTGAAAAAGTCTTAACTATGACGCGGCGCATACGTGCGAAATTACGGTATATTAAATTTCAAACCATTCGGTTTGGTAGTTTTTGCGCTGTTACATACGGACAGACGGACGGACCAGACGACAACTATAGGTGCTACGTATATATATAATTACGAACGCCCCTAAAAATGTGTATCAATACTGTTCCACGCGTCAATTTAATGAGTTTTTATAAAAATTAAACTGTTGATTTTACTTAAGATAAAAATTCAAATTTCATTATTTTCGTAGGAGCTTTATTCTAGAATAGGAGGCGAAAAACATATTAGACGAAAAATATTTCATTATTTTTCGAATTATCTTATTCGCATTCCACTGGCAATGTTAACGCAGCTTAGAAATCCTGGAATTTAATTTTGAATGTAAGAACTCATATTAAATGGGCTTTGCAGGTATTCGTCGTAAACGTTTGTTTGTGTAATATGAAATAAAATAAATACCATTCCTTATTGTTTTTAGAATGCGGCAGAATGAATAATATTGCACAGCGCTGCTACATATGCAGTAAAACGTGTTTAAAGGGGAATCGCATTATACTAAAATATTTTTTCCGAATTGGACACATTTCCGCATTAAACAAAACAAGACGATTCACCCCGTGTTAGGCGGTTTAAAGATTCCCGATGTACATAAAATAGGTGAAAATTGTTTTTAAGGGAAAATTCTAATTCGTTCGTAATTACTTGTCCGTACGTCTGTTTGTTGGTGATGGCTAGCTAGCGATATCCAGTACACGCTGAGGTCTGAAAACTTTGATGAGGATAGAAAAATATACCGTAATTTCCGGCATATAATCCGCAGCTCAAAGAGTCGTTTTTCGACCCAGAAATTTTATTCAATAATTGTAGTTAAATATTTACAGCGATCTTTTAAGTTACATTTTATAAAATAATATTTCTGGGTCGAAAAACGACTCTTTGAGCTGCGGATTATACGCCGGAAATTACGGTACGTCCGATTGCACCTGAAGCTCAAATTTTTATTTTTATTTCTTTGTTTTGATACACCTAAGACCACAACATTTCTAAAGTTAATGCCTTTTTACTCGTCAAAGGCTTAAGGAAGCGGAATGTACTAACGATTTTGGAAGATATAACGGGATCTTGACTTTACAAAATGAAGTTGTTGAAAAATAAAAAAATAAAAAATAAAAAAAACAATGCATGGCTATCAAACCCCAATTAATTCTTTTTAATTAGGCTCAAAACATTGCTTACGAGACGTACAAAATATTACAACAATATAGACAAGTGAGTAAGTGTGATTGAAGATCGCACAAAGGGTTTCGTTTAATATTCCTTTCAAAACACTTTGTCCTTTCTTTAATAAATCCAAATAAATTTCATTTTCAAAAGAAAAAAAAAAACCATGTTGTTTATAAAGTAAAAATTTATCGGTCTATTTTTCTCGTTTTTTCGAAAATTTGAACCGGTTCGATAGCGGACAAAGCCCGCTATTATACTCTGTCATAATAATATATGTCATGTGGATTAAATGCGAGATTAAAAAAAATCAATTTCAAAATTAAACAGGTTGTATAGAGACCTTCAAAATGTTAGACTTCAGATTAATTTTCTTTTTAATTCTCTAATGACGTCACATTAGGCTGCTTTCTGTATTTACACATAGTCATGCACCTTGTATTATTGAGAAATGTTTGAAAATTTCTGTTTTATTAACAATATGACATCATATTAATCTCTTTTCAATTGGTGAAACTCTTTATTTCATTTTCATTTTTCACGTGGAAATCTTTAAATAGAAAATTAATTATAGTAGAAAGAATTTTATTGCGGATTTTTAATTGTTGGCGACTACTATAACGAAAAATGTTTAAATTTAATAGGAAAAGGCTGTTAGATTTTTGCTTGTTTTTTTCTCTATATATTAAAATAATACGATTTTTTCAAATTTTATGATTTTGAGCTTCATAGTCGGTATTCTGATTTAACTACACAAATTTTCAAGTTATAGAGTTTCTGAAAACCGGCTCTGTGACGGACAGACCAAGAAGAGGGACGAATAGGGTTTCGTGAGATGACAATATAAAAATAACTATATACAAACCCTAACAATATAAAAAACTAGCCGATTCTGCGTAGCGTATCTGCGCTCTAGTGTCTACTTTTTTGCATATATGCATATTAGAATACACTAATTTCAGCATTATATGTATACATTTTATGCATAAAAACGTCTCCACTTAGGACTGGGCACTTTGAAATAAAAAATATATGCACATTTTAAGATATGGACACCGTTTAGAAGTATGAAAACACAGGTATTTTTTCAGCATCATGCATATAAAAACCTTTGCATGCACACTATAGTTACTGGACACTCTTTAAAAATAAAAGAAAAGTGTATACATATTATATTCAAAGTATCTACATCATTCACAAATATCAAAATTTTTTTTTCAGGATCGGCTTTTGTATTTACAATTGTAAATGTCAAAGTTTGGAGATAAAACAGTAACTGAAACAAAAGATTGAAGGACCCACATTCAACTGAACATAGATAAAATCTAGTTTTGAAAAATCTAAGCAAATTTTTTCTAAAGTTTGACCCCGGGCTTTGTTTATAATTAATCAAAAGCTAATCGGATAGGAAATTGTATACGCTTAAATATAAATGGCATATTACTGTCTGATGGAATAAGTGGTATTCGAGGGATGAAAAAAATTTCATTAATATTGGAATCAATTTATTTTTGCTTCAATAACTTTATTTTACTAGTAACTTACTATTAGTCTTCTACCATTGCACAGACCTGTAGAAGGTACTGAATTTCTTAGTAATATTATAGTAGATCCTGGCTTTAATTTCAGTTTCTGAGATGGCATGCCAGTTGGTGTCCAGACTGTTTAAACATTCTTCCGTATTTCCATGTTGATCTTGTGGATCATCACTTATGATGGTGTCAATGCTTTCGTAAACCCTTTCAGTTCCTGTCATACGTTGTAAAACACGATTATTAATTTCAACTGACATATTGTTTGTCCCTGTTAGTGTGGCTCTTCCTTTGATCTTCTGAGATGTCACTGCCTTTAAAACAAGAGTTAGCTGGATGGGGAGGCTATCAAATGGCTTAAGCACTCCCAAGCCCCGTCCAGAAGAGTTGGTCTCTTAATTTTGAATCAATTCCAGATGAGAGATCTGCACCTGGATTGGCACCCTCAGAGGTAACGCTTATACTAAACATGGAGGACATTGGAGCCAGGAACAGATTTTAAGTGCATCGGCTTCCATTAACGTACACGGTTCCACAACAGCAGCAGTCGAGAGAGGTTGTCACCCTCCCAAGCACTGACCACGGTCAATTCTGCTTCACTTTCGGTGATCTTACGAGAACCGAGCTTATTCGTCCGCGCCACTGCGGGACCTGTCTTAAAATGAATATCACTGAGAAGTCGCTACACTGGATCTTGTATATGTGGATAGGAAATTGGGGGCAACTTAATAGTTTTCCCACTTTGAGATTCGCCAACCTGTAACAGACAACTTGATAACTCTCTCTCTGTGAGAAGGGAACGCATATTTTCTGTAAATTTCATAATGTAAAAATCAGACTAAAGTTTATGCTTATTTATGCAACTTGAAACTGTTAAAGATATTGAACCTCTAAAAATGACAGGTAGGACATGACGGAAATCTCCAACCATTGAAGATTATTTTATTAACTTATTATTATAAACATTTATTTACTATTATTCAATCTACATTATAAATCTGCATCAGTAACATTGACGTCATAACGATGCGGACAACATTGGGGTTAAACTGCATAGTGTACAACAATGGAACAAATATTTTAATCAATAACAAAGTTTATTGGTTTCACTTCGCCCTTTATTTTCTTTCCTTTTAGAGAGTAGCTAGTTTTAAAAAAAAAAAAATAAGAAACATTATTGGCCGATTTTTAGAAAATTGTATTTTCGGATGCTGAAAACTTTTCCACTTATATGTGGTGAGTTTTATATCAATACCTCAAATACTTTCCTTAACGTTCGGAAATTAGTGAAAACAAACCACTTGTTGCCACCAGCAATATATAAAAATTCGCTTTTTCTCCGTTAAGTACATTAGCGTTATATATATATTGGTTAGATTTATAAAACAATTGTTTTCCATCAGTTACTTATTTTTTGGTTTTCACCTGTCTTTCCTGCTTTTCCTATACATTTCCTTCTAAAAATGGGACTATATAGTATGTAAGATAAAATTCATATATGTTTTCTCATGCTGCGGAACTTATAGAACAACTTGCTCAACATAATCATATAATAAGATACATGCGAGAGACGCAAGCATATTTAAATGTCTTAAACTTTTGAATCGGGTTTTAAATCTTTTAAATTTGGCACTGATGATGGAGCTTTAGGGGCTCCGAAACAGCTGTTTGCCATTATATATTTTTGCGTTGTTTATTTATTTTTAATAAGATTACTAATTATAATTAAAATAAGATAAAAATGCTTAAGCGATACAAACAGGATGCAGGAAAGCTTATAAAAACCTTTTAATATAAATATTGACATGTTTCAACGCTGAAACCACGCTATTATCACTATCTGCAAAGATAAACAAACTATTCTAGCAAAATTTTGAAAATAAACTTGAAAAGTACCTGTTTTTATTACATACATGATTTCGTGATTTATGTTTTTCACCAGAGCAGATGAAATATTACAATATTATATAGGAATGGCAACTAGAAAGTTTAAAACAAGATTAAAAGAGCATATGGCAGATATCAAATAGGACAGAAATACTACTTCATTGGCAAGACTACCTAGAACAGAGACTTTAAAAATTGATTTTACAAATAATAAAATAATTTATCCATCAAGACTTTATTTACCATCCATTATCCGTGAATCAACAGAAATCTATATGCGTAACGAGAACATTTGCAATGAATCAGCCTCATTTGAATTACCTAAAATTTGGCACGAGGTATTTTTCAATTTCAAAAAAGCAGTAAAGAAATATTAATTTTCACGTTTACAGTTTACTATTTTAAGCACCTGCATTTATTACACATATGAACTCGTGATATATGATTTTCAAGTTTATTTTCAAAAATTTGCGAGAATAGTTTGTTTATCGTTGTAGATCTTGATAATGGCAACGTTTGAATGCTGAAACATGTCGATCTTTATATTAAAATGTTTTTATAAGCCTTTTTGTGTTCTATTTGTATCACGTAAGCATTTATATCTATATTTTAGCTCACCATAGTTGACAAATCTTGTGAAGATACATACGATTTTCATCTACGTATGTCGCGGGAATTTGTCGTTTTTGCACATCTTGCAATGTTGCGACCACTTGTTCTATTGGTGTGTAAACGTTCCTATGGATGACGTTTTTATGTACTTATTTAGATATTACGCTAACTGCCAAAATTGCATTTTAATGCAGGTAATCCTACACAGTTCATGTATAACATTTCCGTCAAATTGAAATTATTAACTTTAATTAATTGAACATATAGATAACTATGTTCAGGTTTAAAAAAAAGAACTCTTAGAGATAAATTTCAAATAATTAATTAACCACATTATTTGATAATCATGTTCATATTTGCTCATTACTGGTTATTATCCAGAGATAATGATTTATGTTTTCTTAAATCATTTTTCCCCTTTTCAGCGTAACCTAAAATAATTAATTTGATTCATTGATGGCAAATTAGCAATTAACCTCGTTCTGTAAGAAAGGCAATTGAATTAATGATTGATCAAATCCAAGAATTAACATACATTATTTAATAAATGTAATGCGTTAGTAATTAAAATGATCATTAAATTGCATTTTCTGAAGTTCTTGTAATAAATTAAATTAATGAACTGATTAAATGAAATGAATAACATTTTATTAATCCCCATTTTCTCTAAAAATATAAATGAATATTCATATTTAAAGATTAAAATACATTTCATGATTTCTATTCTTTGGGGGGTGAGGGGGGTCGGGGTTATCCGAGGTGGACGTGGTCATCTTCTTAAATTACCACTATTTTCGAAAAATATTTTTTATGGTAGAATTCTATCGCAAATGTTGTAGATATATATAAGAAATATCATTGTTTAGAAATATTGGTCCGCACCTAAACCCTTCTTTAATGATCGTATAATATATATACCTAGAAGTATATAGACCTATAGTATATACCTAAAAGTATATAGAGATATACCTAAAAGTTTTTGACCTAAAAGTTTTTAAAATTTCTAATGCATGCATAGACTGACTTCAAAGTCACCTGAAATCATAAAAATTATGAAAGAAAGCAAATAAATATTATTTAACATTTTAAATTCAGAAAGTTTCATATATATATTGACTTACTTATTTATATACCTGCCAACTTTCCGGTTTGGTTTTATAAAATGAAATACTTTGATCCAAAAAAAGTTACATTTATTTTAAGTTAAATATGTCTTGTTCCTATGTGTTTCTTTCGATCAACTCTTCCCGAGGAGCCTGTGGTCATCTACTACACATCCCTAGAACAGAGAAAATGGTGAAATAATTGTTAGGGTTCAAGAATTTAGAAATTTTGGTGAAAAGGAAAGAGAAAAAAGAAAAGAAAATGTACAAATAATAGTAGAAAAATTGTAAAACAAAGGTATTAAAAATATTAAATAAGGGAATTTAAAATTACCCATTCTGTATCTCTTACGATTACAGCTGTCAAAGTTGTAACTTGATAGCGTGTTCAGAGCACTATTATCAGAATTAGTCAGAGAGAGATGAAAATTAAGATTTAAGTGTTGAATGATGGCCCCTAGCCTAGGAAATCAATTTCTTTATAAATGTGAAAATTTCGAACATAATAAGGCACATCATAAATTAATCGAATGGTAGAATTTTGGGTTTGAATGAGGAGATTGATGCGACTAATCACAGCATACGACCAAATTTGGCAGCTGTAAGTGAAGATAGGACGAAGTAGGGATGTGTACACACTGTAAAAAATTTTGCAGCAAAGTAACCGGTCTTTCGACCGTATTCTATAAAAACGGTCGAATGACCATACTAAACCGTACATAACCGTAATTTAACGCTATTTTGACCATAATATTGCTGATATTAGGGTCAGAATACTGTTAAATTACGGTTATGTAACCGTTTTTTATAAAAACAGTCGAATGACCGGTTACTCTGCTGCAAATTGTTTACAGTGCAGGAGCAATTTGTTTTTAGAAGAAAGTTCCCTGTTTCGAGCTAAAATTTTCTATATGTAATGTTAATCGCATGATTTCTATTTGACGTCATTTAATAAATAAAATTTCTGGCGCAAATATGATTATTTGATTTGGAAAAATCACGGAAGGTTGGCAGCTATACAGTATTCTTAAAATCCAAACTTGCTTATCTGATTCAAGTTTACTAGCAAAGGAAAGTTTTCAGGAGAAAATTGCCGATGTCAATGAAAAAGAACTGCTGGCATAAACCTTAAACAAATATTAATAAGAAGAAATTTAAATTTAATTTGAAAAACGAAATGTGTTACAATATAAATTATATATTTCCTTACATTATAAAAAATTGTTATTTAAAAATGGATGCTTGTATTCATGTGATAGCATTTTCAATCGCAGTACATTTTTAATTTCTGATAGTTTTGCATATATACATTGTTCCTAATTTTTTACTGGCGAATGTAGATGGTACACTAACTTTAAAAGGATTTGACGATTTCCATTCAAAACATTTTGACTGAAATAGTAACAAGTAATCTTTGAATATAAATAAAATTGAATTCAAGGGTTTATTTATTACATTATTGCACTGAAATGCATTTATTGCATATCAGATGGCATACTTTAGTGATAGCAATTTGGAGGTATTAAGTGTTGTATTGGCTCCATTTAATTGTCATCCTCATACACTTTAAATCATATTGTTATCAATACGCTCATTTTCGCGGGGTAGATGATCATTTATTAAAAAGATTTTGACGTTTCCCTGTAAAAAACAATATATGGTAAAAGAACTAATTTAAAATATAAAGTGTTCTGTGTACTCTAATATAAAAATGGAATTTTGACGCGATTGGCCAATTTTTATGAAAGTTAGAACCAGGAAAACAACAACAAGAAAAAAAAAACAAGAAAAGGAAAATACAGAAAAACGTGTTATTTTAACTCTTGATGAAATATTTAACCCCTTCAGGACGAGCGTCATTTAAAATAAATTTTATTTTTTAATACCGTTTGTAGCATAAGTGCATATTACTAAAATTAGATTCTTATCCAGTCGTATCTTGAAATTTCGCAAAACGTGTCTAAAACTGTGGGAATCTAATATTTTCGTTTGTTTTGAGCTATGATATGATATTAGGTATCTGCAGCTTTTTTGCTACTATAATACTGCTGTAGGATCTAAACTTAGTAGATTTAGTCGCATCTCGCCCCTTATGGTAAACCAGACTGGTATTACACCTGGCTAGTAGCCAGTGAAGTTTCCATTCAGCTGTTTTTGTAGTAGAATCTTCGACCGTGAATTCGCCAACGTGGTAAGGAGTTAGTTTTGTATTTCAAATAAAACAATATTGAAATTCACGGAATTCCTTTAATTGTGTTATCACAGTAATTAAATTGGCATTTTGTCATGCTATTTACAGAGTTTCTAGTGAGATTCTAGAATCTAGAGTTAGCTAGAGTGACTTTCTTCTTAGGCTCCTGCAAACGATTAGAGAGGTTATTTTGTTTGGAGATAGTGCTTGAATTTAGTGAGTTTCTTGGGGAAAGCATTTCCTCTTTCAGTCTTTTAGCGTTTCAGGATTAATTTCAATCATCTTTAATTTCAGCCCGTTCGCTCTACTGCCGATCACCCTTCTTATTGCTTTTGAAGAAACTGTTGTTATTGCTAATCTTTATGTAATGGCTTACTTTCAAGCTGACGAGCCAGAAAGATTCTGCACACATTAATTCCGTATATAATTTTTCTCCTTATTTAATCCAAGATTTCAACGATTACACAAAGCAATGATTGCGAACGACTAAAATAATCTGATACTCAATAATATAAGCCATGGGTACCCTATATTTAACGTATACGTGACACTTGTCCTAAAGGCGTTAAAGGGACCGCCACAAAAACAAGCACTTTGCAACAAAAAGGGAATGGTTGAAATATGATTACCCTTTTAAACGTTTTACTTTGATATACACAAAGAATCCCTTTCAAACGAATTGTATAACCTTCTTTGAAGCATGTCAATTAAAAATTGTTGCATTTGCTCTAGAAGGAGAATGTGGAAATACTTTGCTGATAAAGATTCTACCAGTCGAAATAATTTTAGTATATAAACATTGTTCTTTTGCCTGTAGATTTTTCGACATATTCATATTTACCAAATAGTACATCTCAATAAGAGGCATTGAAGTATTTCCATGCCCGAAAGAGCACAATATCTAGGTTTACTAAAACTTCTGTCAAACAGGTTAAAATTTTGAGTGTATTCATTTGCTACTTTTATGCTCGTAGGTTTGTTTTACATTTTATGTAAAAAGTACCCGGAATTTACCATTTAAAAGATGCGCATAAAAGATATAACGACAATTGTTTTTTTCTTGTAAGTTGATATTACTATACCGAGTTCTTACGCGGCGTTTGAGCGCTTCTATGACTTAGTGTGTTCAGAGTAGCTGTTTTTCTTAGTAATACTTTTGAGTCCTCTACGATTTTTGACGATGGAAACATTATTTGAGCAAACAGTTTGCCTTAAATTATGTGTTTCAAACAAATTTCGTGTGCCGAATATCTTGAAAATCTCCAAACTTTTGTGTGAATTTTCTACTAGATTAATGCATTATCGCACAAAAATATGGTTGTGCATGAGATTTTGACCAAAAGCGCACCGAATGTCATCCACCAAACATCGTACTCACGTTATATTCGCAATGTGACATTTCTTGTTCCCATAATTCGAGGAAAATAATTCGAGGTCCCTTGAATTCGAGGAAAATAATTCGAGGTCCCTTGAATTCGAGGAAAATAATTCGAGGTCCCTTGAATTCGAGGAAAGCGTTATGAGTCAATCGAGATCATAAAAGAAAAGTTGCTGAAGTAGCTGAATGTCATACCTCAATCTACCTACTAAAAAATGTATAAAAGTTTCTGTCAAATTCTGACATGGTTTATTGGATTCGATGATGCCTACTTTGAAGGCGACATCCTAACTTTTGTTGAATAAATTATTTTTTTGTGTTTTATTTATTATTCGTACTATTCACACAGAATGTATTCCTTTGAAAAGTACTATCTACGAAATGTTCGAACTCTTAGAAATTTTGTTCAATCTTTTCTCCTTTTTACTCCCAGTTTTTAGTTCCATATTAATGACTGATCTAAAAAAAAAAATCTAAAGCATTCTTTGCAACCCGAACCTTTAGCCGCAAAAAGTGCTTAAAATACGCTAGTTAATACGGTATTAGCTCAAGTAATTTAGATTAATCGTTGGTCAAAATTCAAATTATGTCAATAAATTTAGTAAACGCTTTTTTATCAATTATGGAAAGATTGCCTGTCTTCTAATATTTTCTTTAAAATTTATATAAATTAAATTGTTTTTCGTTTCCATGATAAATGTTATTAAAAACTGTAACGTTTTGAAATTGTTTTATTATTTACTTTCATGGATTTTCATGGAATATGTTATCTCTTTGGCGAGGTCTTTGTGTTTTTATGCGTATGCGTACGAGTAGTGACGATCGATAGTTGAAACATCATTAAACAAGAAAGAAAAATCAAGCGTCAAGCACAGATGATCTTCTAACGATAAATTTTAAAGTTAAATAACCATTTAATAAGGTGAAAGATGATTCGCAAGTAACCATTTTTGCGAAAAGTATAATACACTTGAAAACCCAGTATACCGAATACTTTTGTGCAGCCTTATATATAATATATAGTTTTGTATATATCCAACACAGTCTGAAAAAATTAGTTCAGTTAGGAAACACAGAACGCAGTTGAAATTTCTTTTTAATCTATTTCCGTCTATAAACGGGAATGTACTCGAATTCTTTTGTGCAGCCCTGTATATAATCTACAGAATTTGTACACACCAAGTAATATGCAAAAAAATATGTATAATTTAAAAACGGTTACTACAATTGAAAAAGCGTCTCCAGCAATTATTTCTTATAGACAGTACTGTAATCGAATACTTTTGTGTGATCCTGTAAACGGACGATAAATGCTACGCACACCATATTCTTTCGTATGCATACATCAGTCTTTTAGTGATGTATATAGGATGTCGATACGTTTGAAAAAGTGTAACATCATTAAAATACACTGAAAACGATTTTTATCGATATACTATAATGAAACGGAATTTTTTTAGTGCCCCTGTAAATGAAATATAAGTGATACACACTTAATTTTCAATACCGAACATGCCATTATAAACCTCATCAGCATATACCAATTACATGTCATTCCGAGTATATTTACGGAAGTTAGAGCACGGAAAGACAAACCGAAATCAAAAACATTTTTCAATTATGCTAGAAATTGTTAAAAATTTTGAGCAAAAACAGGATTAATTCAACGATGCTTAATTATTTTTCTCTCCTAGTAATCATATTTTACCCTTCAATTAAATGTAATAATTTTTTAAATATATGTATATATTTTTTTCAATTTCATTACTGTAAAATAATATTTTTGTTCTAAAAGATTAACTGATAAATAATAAAATCTTACACTTTCCAAACAAAAAGAAAGAGAGAAAAAAAATTCACAATGAAATATCATAATTCATTATTCAAGAAATTTAAAAAAACATTTAAACATTAATTTCTTTAATTAAAAATATTATTCACAGAAAATGTAAAAATTATCTCTTCTAATCAAGATTTAAAATATTAATATGGCAACATTTTATACAAAGTTAATTACCATGCATTTTAACAACATGTGAAAATAAATAACAGATATTTAATCCTTCGCCCTTTTATATAGAAAAAAGAATTTCTTCAAAGAAAATCATTCATATAAATATTCATTTTTGCTGATTTGAATATTTTATTTAACATTATGGAAAGTGATGAATGTATCACTGACGTCGTTTACTTTAAGTATTCAAAAAAAAAAAAAAAAAAAAAAAAAAAAAAAATTAATCCTCTTAGCGATGATAAGATAAATCCTTTGTGTAAATAAATATATAATTTTTTTTTTGCCTGTTCTTTTTTTTTTAAATTTTAACATTATTTTGATACATTTTTGATATATTATATTTGATACAAGATATTTGTGATACATTAATAATAAAGGTACTACAGTCGAACTTGTTTAATACGAGCGCGTCTAAAACGAGAACACGGTTAAGATGAGCGATTTGTGCATTAATACTGGTTCATCATTTAAATTAGTGAGATTTTCTCGCTTTTTACGAGCTACAGTTGCAGTATCATGGCTAATGCGAGCAAGTTATGTGTTCATTTTAATGTGATTTATAGAGAAAACTAGAGCAGAATATGTAAAAAAAAAATCGTTTTCTTATCGAACACAATTTTCTCTCAGCGATCATATTTCTACGTTATAGCTGTCTGTCAAATGTAGAATTTCAACATTCAAGGATCTCACCCCCTTCCTCAAAATAAAATGCAAAGGAAAGTCCTGAGGTCTTGAAAGAATGAAAATAAAAACGGAGAGATAAGAATGTTTCAGTAATGAATGCATAACTGACGACGTTTACTTTAAGTATTCAAAAAATATTTAATTCTCTTAGCGATGATACGATAAATCCTTTGTGTAAATGAATATATCATTATTTTTTGCCTGTCCTATTTTTTTAAATTTTAACATTATTTTGATACAATTTTTAAAAATTATATTTGATACAAGATATTTGTGATACATTGATAACAAATGTACTAGAGTCGGACTCGTTTAATACGAGCACGACTAAAACGAGAACACGGTTAAGAAGAGCAATTTTCACATTAATAGTGTTTCATCATTTAAGCGATATTGAGATTTTCTCGCTTTTAACGAGCTACAGAAGCAGAATCGCAGCTAATGTAAACTAGTCATTGGGGGCCACCGTAACACTTACCCATCATGGATATGCATAATATAAAATATGAAAATAAAACATGTGTAAACTACTTATAAAATGCATTGCAATTCGAATAAAACCGTGGCTTGATGACGTCATAAACTTTAAATGCTCTATCACTGAATTGCGTAAAAGAAATATCCCTATAACTCCAAAAACGTTAATCATATTAACTAACAGTTTATTGCGACGGATTAAGCGTCCCATTTCCAATTAAAATATATCTTTGAATTGAAATTTGGATGAAATACAGGGTCATGAAAAATCGAAGAGTGTGGAAATAGGATTACAAATATCTTGGCAACTAATAATCCTACCGACTTTATCTTTTATGCAAAATACATGTTTTTTATTGTCTTTTATATTTACTTCTTAAAATAAACACTTTCGAAAATTTTTATATACCTTTTATCAGAATGAATATTTCGGGAGTCCGAAAAAAAAATAGTTCCGGATAATCGAGGTTACTGAAATTCAATAAGCTTCTTCCCATTATTACATACTAAGTACATACTAAATTTTAAGTCTGTATCTCAAATTTTTTCGGGAGATAGAGCGTTTACAGACACAAACACACACACAGACGGACGGCAATTTTTTTTTCTGAAAATATGTTTTTCGAAATCTCCAGTGTGTGAAACGTGTAAATCAGTCATTTTTTTTCGATTTTCAAAACGGAGACTTACCCTACACTACGTATGATGGGTAAGTAACAAGTTATGTGTTCATTTTAATGTGATTTATAGAGAAAAGTAGGATATAATTAGTAAAGGAATCGTTTTCTTATCGAATACTGTTCTCTTTCAGCGATAATATTTCTACATTATAACTGTCTGCCAAAATGTAGAATTTCAACATTCAAGAAGCGTTTTCCTTCTTCACCAGAAAATGCAAAGTAAAGTTTTGAGATCTTGAAATAATGAAAGTAAAAACGGAGAAATATGAAAGTTTCAGTGATGAATGCATCACTGACGACGTTTACTTTAAGTATTCAGAATTTTTTAAATCCTTTTAGCGATGATACGATAAATCTTTTGTGTAACTGATAATTGTACACGGCTAATATAATTACTTTTTCCCTGTTTTTTTAATTTTATTTTAGTATTATATTCATAATATTTTAGCTACGTTAATAATAAATGTATTGTTATCCGACTCGTTTAGTACGAGCACGGCTAAAACGAGAATACGGTTAAGACGAGCAATTTTCATATTAATACTGTTTCATCATTTAACCCTTCTTTGCATGAGTTTTTCTTTTACAATTGTGTTTTTTTATACATATATTAAATATTAGACACCAGAAATTTTAAGATTTAGACTTTGTTCAGCAACATAGTTCACGGGAAATTTACTCCATTAGTATTTCTATATAAATATAGTGGTGGGGAAGAAGTTGATTTATTTATTTAAAGTTAAATAAAAAGTGATGGAAATATACATCACTATGCAATTAAGGGTTAAACGATATTGAGATTTTCTGTCCTTTTTACGAGCTACTGAAGCAGGATCATGGCTAATATGAGCAAGTTATGTGTTCATTTTAATGTGATTTTAATGTGATTTATACTGCTGTCCAAACATTAAGGGGCAGTGGACGGACACTTTCGCTTTTTACACAGTTTGTCGAATATCTACTAAAGTTCTTGACAAATTGTCCTTGAAATTCGAGGATGTAAAGCTCATGTTTGACTTCAAGAACAGTAGAAGGGAAGGAAATCTCCTATAATCGAATGGGATTTACACCCGAATTTGTCAATTAGCTCACTGCACTGTTTGAATCTTTCTGAGTTTTCACGATCTTTGACTGGTCTTTTTATATGAGTTACTCTATATGATTGAGTACCAAATCATGAAAAAAAATCTTTAGTCTAGTTGGTCCATGCGCAGTTATAAATTATATCATACAAATGTCCATGTCTCGTCAAATATTCAATATATTAATTTTTTAATTGCAAACTATTTCTACTGTTCTTGAAGTCAAACATGTTCTTTATATCCTCGAATTTCAAGGAGAATTCGTCAAAAATTTCAGTAGATATTCGATTTTGTTTCAAGGATGAACAAGAACGAAAAATCCTGCGTCAAGCATAGATTATGTAACACTTTCCAACGCTTCCAAAGTATTTTTACAAATCATTACCGTTTAATAAGCTGAAAGATAACATCTAAGTAAACAATTTGGAAAACGCATAACATGTTTAAAAACGTAATTTCAGGAATTTCCAACGTATACAATAATAGGAAAAATATCCGAATTATTTTTATTTAGCCCTGTATATGATCTATAGATTTGTATATATAGTACATAGGATGCTAAATTTTAGTTCAGTTAGGAAACGAGTAGCACATTTTAAAATTATCCTTCTGGGGTTTCTGTCAATAAACGGAAATGTGTTCGCGAACTTTTGTGCTACCCTGTATATGATCTACATACTTTATACACACCAAGTAATAGACAAAAAGTGAGTTAAATTTAAAATCGCGTTCAGCAACTTAAAACGCACTTCCAGGAATTATTGTTAACAGACAGTAGAGAATTCTTTTGTGCGTCCCTGTAAATGAACGATGTAAAATGAATGAACGATGTAAATGAACTATACTCACAGTATTCTGTAGTAAGTCTCTTGTAATGCACCTTAGGGATATATATAAATTTCAGTGCGTTTAAAATAGTGAAACATTATTTAAATAAAACGCAGACGATTTTTCTCGATATACGTAATGTAACGGAATTCTTTTGACTGTCCCTGTAAAGTAACTATAAGTGCTATGCACTGCCTATTCCATATTAAGCTTCTTGTAATGCATCTTAGTGATATATATCAATTACAATGTGTTTGAAATTGCATAACATCATTAAAATAAACGGCAAATGATTTTTTCCCATAGACCGTAATGTAACGGAATTCTTTTGAGTGTCCCTGTAAAAAACTATAAGTGCTACAGACTTCAGTTAAAATAGGGAACATGCTATAAATGACGACAATGACATATAAAAATTGCAGGGCAATCCGAGCATATTTACGGGAGTTAGAGAACGGTCAGATGGCCAAACGGCAGACAAACCGAAGTCATAAACACTTTTCAACTAGGTTGGAAAGTGTTAAAAAAGTTGGTTATCAATGTTTACACCCGGGCCCTCTATTTATAAAATACAACATTGTATCCATTTCTCATTATTTTATTTTTAAGATAACTCACCTATAAATATTCCTTTTAGGTAGTTTGAACAATTTATGTGCCTCATACTCTTACTTAATCATGTTAAAAGGATTATAATTTTAGGTACTTATAAATTCTATTCTTTTGTTATGATTGAAAATTTAATTTTTTGTAAAATATATTACATCTTTTAATTTTCTTTTTGATTAAGTATTTTTGCATATGAAAATCATTTGTAATGCAAATTAGAATTTTATTAGTTCATGAATGAGAAAAATATTTTTTTACAATTTATTTTCCAAATTGAAATATTGGAAAAAAAATGTAAATTATATAATGCATTCAAATCTCAAACAAGATCCAAAGCTAGAATTTTTTTTATATCAGCATTTTTTATAAACGATAAAATGGGATTAGAAGATAATTATCTTCACTTTAACTGCGTTATTAAAGTGTTGCACATCGCTGGTTCCTGTAATATTGTATTATATTTTGGGAAATATATTCCGTTAAAGGTTTCCTCTTACTATATATCTTTACTTTAAATGACTGATGATTACTACTATTTAGCTTATGTATTACAGAGAAATTTCACTCATTAAGAAAAATTCTTTTTGTGTACTTTTTTTCATTCTCTAATTACCTATATTAGATCTTATTATTAATATTTGTCTTATAAAAATCCACCTTTTTTATACTTTTATGGACGGATGTTGTAGGTGTTTAATGCTTCTTCTGCAGTTGTTTTTTAAATCAGACGGATAATACTTACGAAACAGTGCTAATAATATATACAATAAAATTAGCAAATTACTGTTTTATTACATAGTATTTCTTTTAATTTGTTGTGTAACTAGGGGCTTAGCGCAGTTACACATAAACGATTATTAATATAAAGTACAGTGCATTTCTTTTAATTTAACATGGAGTTGCAGTGATCTGTGAGTAAAATAAAGCACAGCCAGGCAGTGCCATCTGTAAAAGCATAAAGTTCAATATTCTGTTTTAAACCAGGGTTACAATTTGGTCACTTCGTTTATTCAAAAACTTCGAATTCACACTGGAAATTCCAAAAGAAGGATTTTTACTTTATGAAATCACGAAATGTCTGTTATTAATTAAACACAAATTATTAATCGAAATTTGTTGTATGAAATCGGAGACGTCTGAAAAAAATGGAGGCCAAGCTGACAACTCTAGTCCAAACATTAACGATTCCAGCAATAATTGATACAAGTATATGAGAGTTATAACAATGGTTGCAACAATGATGTTATTTATATGCCAAGGCACGCGTACTAACACGACAACTTGCTTTGGACACTAATCAGGAACGTTACCCCACCAAAGTATAGCAGCATGACCATCGCCCTAGGAGTTATCCAATCCAGTATTGAATTATCCAAACGAAGAATTTTTACTTTATGAAATCACGAAATGTCTGTTATTAATTAAACCAAAATTAATAATCGAAATTTGTTGTACGAAATCGGAGACTTCTGAATAAATATGGAGGCCAAGCTGACAACCCTAGTCCAAACATGAACGATTCTAGCTATAATTGATACAAGTATATGAGAGTTATAACAAAGGTTGCAACAATGATGTTATTTATATGCCAAGGCACGCGTACTAACACGACAACTTGCTTTGGACACTATTCAGGAACGTTACCCAACCAGAGTATAGCAGCATTCCCATTCCCCGAGGAGTTATCCAATCCAAAATTGAACTATCCAAAAAAAGGATTTTTACTTTATGAAATCACGAAATGTCTGTTATTAATTAAACCAAAATTAATAATCGAAATTTGTTGTACGAAATCGGAGACTTCTGAATAAAAATGGAGGCCAAGCTGACAACCCTAGTCCAAATATGAACGATTCTAGCTATAATTGATACAAGTATATGAGAGTTATAACAATGGTTGCAACAATGATTTTATTTATATGCCAAGGCACGCATACTAACACGACAACTTGCTTTGGACACTATTCAGGAACGTTACCCCACCAAAGTATAGCAGCATCACCCTCCCCGTAGGAGTTATCCAATCCAAAATTGAACTATCAAAAAAGAAGGATTTTTACTTTATGAAATCACGAAATTTCTGTTATTAATTAAACCAAAATTAATAATCGAAATTTGTTGTACGAAATCGGAGACTTCTGAATAAAAATGGAGGCCAAGCTGACAACCCTAGTCCAAACATGAACGATTCTAGCTATAATTGATACAAGTATATGAGAGTTATAACAATGTTTGCAACAATGATGTTATTTATATGCCAAGGCACGCGTACTAACACGACAACTTGCTTTGGACACTATTCAGGAACGTTACCCAACTAGAGTATAGCAGCATTCCCATTCCCCGAGGAGTTATTCAATCCAAAATAGAACTATCCAAAAGAAGGATTTTTACTTTATGAAATCACGAATTGTCTGTTATTAATTAAACAAAAATTAATAATCGAAATTTGTTCTATGAAATCGGAGACTTCTGAATAAAAATGGAGGCCAAGCTGACAACCCTAGTCCAAACATGAACGATTCCAGCAATAATTGATACAAGTATATGAGAGTTATAACAATGGTTGCAACAATGATTTTATTTATATGCCAAGGCACGCCTACTAACACGACAACTTGCTTTGGACACTATTCAGGAACGTTACCCCACCAAAGTATAGCAGCATCACCCTCCCCCTAGGAGTTATCCAATCCAAAATTGAACTATCAAAAAAGAAGGATTTTTACTTTATGAAATCACGAAATTTCTGTTATTAATTAAACAAAAATTATTAATTGAAATTTGTTGTATGAAATTGGAGACTTCTGAATAAAAATGGAGGCCAAGCTGACAACCCTAGTCCAAACATGAACGATTATAGCAATAATTGATACAAGTACATGAGAGTTATAACAATGGTTGCAACAATGATGTTTTTATATGCCAAGGCACGCGTACTAACACGACAACTTGCTTTGGACACTATTCAGGAACGTTACCCAAGCAGAGTATAGCAACATTCCCATCCCCCGAGGAGTCATACAATACAAAATTGAATTATCATTATTCTTCATAATAAGCATCTTACATTATAGCTAACACAAAAATCATAAAAACACGCTATAATAGCATCACGTGTTTGGTCGATACGCAACAAAATCTGATAAACACCAATTTATATCAAGGTCTAATTAAAATGAAAAATTTTATTGAATTATAGGTTTGAGTTAAAGTGTACACGAAATTTCTGTAATGTGCAGACAGTTGCCCGAATGACAGACAGACAGACATTTTCCGAAAATATTCAAATCGTATTCAGGACATTGCAAAACGCGTACGTTCATTAAAAATCGGAATTTAGATTTTTCTATGAATCCAATATTTTATTTTTATTAATTTTTAGAACAATGTAAAAAGAAAAAAGAAAATATGAGATTTTTACACACAACAGATTTCGTAAGAACGTCTTAATTGAATTTTAAATCCCGTCAATTTAGAGCAAGAAATTTTTTATAGCACAGACGTTATAGTCAATTATCTCTATTTCCAATTTTAATTCAACAAACACAGTATAGCAGCGCCCACCACCCCTCCTCTGAAGAATCGTGATCAAAAAGCATCGTTTTCACAAAAAGCTTCATATAAAATTTGGTGCAATTCCATTCTATAGATACCGAGGTCAGTGCTGTAGTTGGAAAAAAAATTGTGGGAACTCACCTTTTCCTAGAGTAGATAAGGAGTGAATTTTTTGCATTGGTCATGATGTTATTCATACAGATGAATGCTCTTTAGCATTCAGACATTGAAATGAGTATATTTTCACATTCTGGAGAAAAAAAAGGCTTGTGATCGTACGCGTTATTTTTTTACAGTAAAAAACCAAATATTTCTGGGAACGGTGTTCCCACGCGTTCCAACCCAACTACAGCCCTAACCGAGGTATAGTTAACATAAAAATCATAAAAAACAGAGCACTACAGCGCCTAGAATACATAGTGTGGAAAACGGCTTCAAAATAGTACTAAAAAATTTAATCCGATAAATGTAGAACGATGCTGAAAGGATAATGGCTCGATCGCAGCGACATCTTCTAGCAGTGGCGTCGACAGGGTGGAGGTCCAGATCGTTTGGATACCACTAATTTTATAAAAATATTTTTGCCTTAACTAATCGGAGAATTTCCTGCGATATTGAAGGTGAAGAAAACTTTATAATATTACTGATTTCCAGAGCATTTAAACACACCCCTCTCTGGCTACCCCACTGTCTGCTAGCTCTTTTCAACGTAAATATTGTATAAGAATCGAACTGAGAAAACGTTTCAGATGGTGGTAAATATTTTAAATAATTAAATTATACTCTATTTCTTTTGACTTGGATAGTGATTTTCATAAGCTTTGAAAATATGAATGATATTGATCATGGCCAAAAAACGTGATACGCATTCTTTTGTGCCTAGTTGCAGTACTCGATACAGGACAGCGAACTAGAAACTGGCTATATTTAGTATACCAAAGGATGAATCTCTGCTAGAATACTGGAAAAGATTAATTTACTGATATGATAAAAAACTAACTTCAAAATCAGTTACATCTGAAATATACATTTATTAACAGAAATTATGTTCATGTTTACAATAGTGAAACGGTTACTTTTGCTAGAGGTAAATCTATCTTTAAAGCTGATGTCGCTGCGATCGCCCTTTTTTTGTACCGCATCATTGAACGTTTATCGGCTACAATTTTTTAGCATTTTATAAAGCATTACCAGTTTGGCGTTTTTTTAAATTCCGAAATTTCGCATTCATACCAGAAATTCCCTATAATGTTATTTTGGTACTTAATAGCAAATATTTCGTAACTTCTTAAAGTAAAAATTCTTGTTTCAGAATTTCCAGTTTGAATTCGAAAATTTTGAATTAAAAAATGGTAAAACCATTTTCCACATTATGTATTCTAGGCGCTGTAACAGAACCGCGTGTTTTGACGAGACACACCAAACTAATCAAAATAAATTTAGGGGAAGGCCGGACAAAGTGTTCACCCTAAAGTTTTGTGATTTTTTGTTACCCCTTAAAATATGTATACATAACTGACAATTTGCCTAGAATTAGAGTGACTACTTAGAAGTGTAAGGGTATTTATAATATTTACGAAATAAGAAAGTGGAAATGAGAATTTGTTTTTTTCCCCCCAAAAAATCAAAATGACCACTTTACCCGTCTAAGTCGGGCAAAGTTTTCACTCCAATGCCACTTTGCCCCTATAGTTGTAAAAAGAGTGAAATCACTATTTAAATAATTAGAACATTCTTATTGTCATAACAAATCGTATGAAACATAATGAATGATTAAAAATGGTATGAATATCCAATACGAGTTTGAAAAATCCAAATAAAAAATTATAAATCAGAATCAAACACAGCATTTTTCGCAAATGAACTCCACGTCATCTTCTTAGCGAAATGAATAGGACTAATGAGTCCAGGGGTACATTGCACCTGATTCAACCTTCATCACTTGATCCAATCAAACGACCATTACCCTGACCACAGGGTTGCCAGTTGTAAGTTGTTTTTTTTTATTTCGAAATTTCGTATTCACACCAGAAATTCTCTACAATATTATTTTCTTTATTCAATGACAGACATTTCCTGAATACTTAAATTATAATTTTTTCTTTCATAATTTCCGGTAAGAATTCGAAATTTTTGAATTAAAGAAAAGGCCAACCTGGCAACCCTGCCTGACCACTTTGCCCGTTTGGGAGCCATGACAGAAAATACGTTCTACACTTGAAATAATGAACAGTCAGCGACCACTCAGCCACAAATGTGAAGTTGAAAACATGCTCTGTCCTTGCATATTCAACAATAACCCTTCAAATAAAATAAATGCAAGTACAACATGTTATTGTTAATTGTATGTAATATAAGTCACTTACCTTAGATCACAAACTTCAAAAACTGGAAAACCCGCTCTAAAATTATAGAGTATGGAACCATCTTGTTCAACGATTGTCCGGTTACTCACTGCCATCAAACGAAATAGTTTGACCACAAACCACGCAATGCCAGCGCTTTGGTGATGTCATTATATTGGGTGACCACTTTGCCCACCCTGGCCACTTTGCCCAGCCTTCCCCTATGTCAAGGTCTAAAATTACAAGTTGGAAATCACTTCAAATGTGACAAAAGTTCGTACTGTTATTATTTCAGTGATATGAATTATATCGTCTGTTATTATGATATGATTAATTTCCGTAATAAAATAAGAGTATTTTAAGTTGGCAACATTTTATATTTTGTTGACATTTACTGAAAATTCAAATGGGAAACTTAAGCCTAGCTTTGAAAATTTCAGAAACTGAAATCCATTTTTAGACTTTTTTTTCCATTTAATATCTATTTCTCCGGAAACATCTATTCATAAAACTGTCGGTAGATTATGGGATTGCTATAATTAAGCAATTTTAGTATGCAAATTCAGTAATACGGAAATAATAGGACTCCATCTTAAATAGGACGTAATCACCATGGCAACCTAGAATCATTATCAATTATGAAATATCATGGAATTAATTACGTATAATAGTATTTAATAGAATGAATAACATGACTATAATTTGGTCATAGAAGTTATAAAATGTCATATACGTCATATATGACTATCACTTGTTCATAGTTGTTATAAAATGTCATATACGTCATATATATTTAGAACGTCATACATGTCAAATCCCTTGACGATACATCTCGGTCGTTTGACGATTAATCCTCAGAAGCTGCTATAACATGCAAGGGCGGATCTAGAGAGTCTTCAAGGGGGGGGCGATATCAGAAATTTGGAAGTTAATATACGACCCGCAATCCTGGTCGTGTCGGGCCTAATTTTTTTAAATTGCGGGTCAGGTTTACTTCTACGTTTTTGCTACGGGTCGGGTTTGGGTCGGGTTGACTCCTACTTGTTTACTGCGGGTCGGGTTTGGGTCAGGTTAATTTTTTTTTTTGGTACGAGATGGGTTCAGGTTGGGTTAATGTTTACTTTTGTTGCTGCGAGTCGGATTGACGTCTACATTTATCCTGCGGGTCGGGTTAGCTTAAATTATCGGTTTGGGTTTTTCACTCTTGCGTGCCGTGTTCGGGTTGACCCGATTTTTTAAAAGAATGTGTAAAAAATTTTATCGATAAAATCTATATGCAGTAAAAATTTCATAACGGTCAGTCCCAAATAGCGGAAAGCTTTATGTAGGGAATACTTTTAAAATCTTTTATTTAGTAAAACCTCCGAATTATAGCCACCTTGGAGCTGTCGAGTTTATCCACAAATTCAGAAATAATAGCATATGTGCGTTAAGACCTCCGTTACGGTCACTCCTGAAGGGCGGAGGCAGTCCCCAATACAAATATATGCAAATTTTTGCGCACTGCTCCAGGTAAGAGATAAATTCGATGCCACCGAATTGTCCGTTATTTAAATGTTTTACAGTATTTGAATATTAATGAGTATATATATACTATATGTTTATATTTCTATACAAAAGAAAATTGAAATTAGAGATATAATTGCATACTACATTTTATAATTATATTAAAATATGGATTAATTTTCTTTCATTTCGGTTTCGGGAGGACGAATATTTTTTTTTCGGGGTTCGGTTTTGGTTACAATGGAAATTTCGGGTTCGGTTTGCGACAACCGATCTGCACAGGTCTCTTGGAGGAATTTTACATTGTATGTTCAAAAGGTGGTTTTAAATGAGATTTTTGTAGTATCTTATAAATTGGCCAGTGCGCTAATTTTTTTAGAAACTCCAAAACCTCGCTGTATTAAAAATTACGGTATAAGAAACTACAATAGTCTCTAGGGAGCGAGAGCAAATTTTTAAATTTCTACAGGCGCTTAAAACACAGCCTTTGCTGCTGATCTTGTATTCTTATCATCATCATCATCTATATTATTTCTCCTGTCAACATCCCTTTTTCTCAGAAACTACGAAACGCAGAACGACGAATGAGATGGCATATGAAAGGATTTGGAACTGGCTTCTGACATAGCACACTTAACAATTCGTTAAAACATGTTTTTTATTAAAATTTGCTGAAAATTAAAAATAAAATCGGCATTTTTTTCATTAAAGAAATGAAAGGTTTTCTTCAAAGTATCGTTGCCACAAAAATAAAATAACACATTATATGATGCTTAGCAATTATAATAAAAACCACCGCACGGGTTTATTTTATGTTTATGATTAAAAAGCGAAATTGAAATTTAAATGTTTAGAATTATATTTCTATGTCTCATGATTTCCCGAAGCGGAAGACGTCATTCTCTAATGCAGTTAAACTACGATTGTTAATTTTTTTTCTCGCGCGTGCATTTTGCAATCTTGGATCAGTTTTTACTATAACTTTGATGGAATAAATTAGATGATATTCTAACTTGACTAAAAACAAAATGTTGTTTGCAGATATTTTTAATACTTACTTTTTCTTTAGATGTTTAAACCTGCATCTAAGAAATATTACATATTGATAAAAATGGTACTTCTCTATTATCCCGTCGACCACTTTTCATAACAAAAAACTATCGCCAAATAAACGGGAGAACGTTGCCATTGGAATATCAAAATAAATAAATAAATAAAATATAAGAATTTAAGGACACAATTGTTATTTTAATGAATGAAATTACTAATAAATCAGTAAAACATAATGAAAAATACACGCAAATGTCGCGTTAAAAACCACTTGATGACGTAACAAACACGTATAATGCTTCTGATATCAAGTAAATGGGACTGCATTTTTGGCGTTTAATCTTACAGTTTGGCGATAGTTTTTTGTTATGAAAAGTGGTCGACGGGATAATAGAGCAGTACCTAAAAAATATTAGATTTCAGTGCGAAATCCTCGCACGGGTCCTCTGGTATGTGTATTAATAGCAATGATTTTTTAAATGTATCAGAAATAAAGTGAGTTTGATTTTCAGAACTAAACTTACAATTCATTAAAGCTTATGGCCTATAGTACAGAGCCCTTTTTTTTACTATGGGCCCTGGGGTGAAATAATGCCCGCCCCTGTCCGGTTGTCAGCCTAACGCGGAACAATCAATGTTTAGTCCCCAAGTAAACTTGGTACTCAATTTATAGACCCCAAATGGATTAAGACCTGAGTTAGCCTTGATGAGTCCGCAGTCGAAATGAGAATATTTAGCGTGGTAGCGAGAAATAATTGTTGTTTAGAGTGAGAGTATTAACAAAAACAATAAACAAATGTTGTAAATCTCTTTACATTTTTTATCTTTATCACCCTTTTATAAGCGATTTTTTTTTATAATGAAAGAAGCCGAATTTACTTCGAAATTTCGTTCTCTTTTCTGGTTCTGTTTTAAATATGGAAAACGGGATAGGGAGCGAAGATTATCGTAGGTTATGCTAACTTGAAAGTTGTCGCCAACTAGACAGATGTAGGGATAGGTACAGTGAGACTAGGCGAGCTCTTCTCCCTGTAACATTGCCTATGATTCAATCGACGTACTGTACCTTGTAATAAAACGCCAAAATGAAACAACGAACACTTCGAAGATAGACCTATATAGACGAACGACATCACATTACAGTACTAATAAAAAGGTTGTCCAGATTTTTATTAGAATTATACAGCGGTAGGACGAAAACTATACAAAGTATTCATACAAACTTTTTTTAGAGGCAATGTGTATCTGTGGGCACATGGGGAGATACCTTCTAGAAGTCGCATAAAGGCTCCATTTTTTGAAGGCTAATATAATCATAAGAGACAATTTTAAGCTTTGACTGATCCCCACATTTCAGAATTCTGTAAAAAAAAAATTAACTGGGTGTAAGACTTCTTGTTTCTTTATATCAAAGATTAGTTCTAATTCAGTAAAGACTGTTTTGAAACTTATTAACGAAACATATATTCAGTAGCTATGGGACGCTAGCTGAAAAAAGCATTTAGAAGAAACATTAAAACTAGCTTACATATCTCGGTTAGAGGTCTACACTTGCCGAAACTTCCAGACTCGGGCAAGGCCGGACCCGTACAAGAAGTATTCCCCGTACCGGTATAAAAGCCCGAGTTAGGCTCGGCCCGCTCCAGTATAAAAGCTAAAAGTTTGCCCCAAGCCCGGATCTGTCCGTACAAAAACCGCCAGACTTAATTTCTACAAGTATGCCGATGTTTCTGAAGCAACATTATTCTACAATTAAAATTATTCATAAAGCCCACTTACTTATGCGCAGATTATTTTTTTTCAGATTGTGTTCGAAATTCATGGAATACAGAATGACAACAATATTAATGACAGTTAGATAATTGTGTACATAAACACTCAAAAATATTTGAATTATACAATTACATTCAGAATTCAGATGAATATTCATTAACGTTAACGTAGTTTAGAATTAAAGAAACAAATAATAAACGAAAGTCATAATTTTAAAGCTCTACGTAAAAAAGTACATTTTTACTTTCTTTTATATGTAACAGAAAAAAAGAATTGTAATTGAAATTTATCTCAACTTCCGGTTTTCGAAGGATTTATACCGAAAGAGATCACGAAAAACATGTTTTTACAAAATGTCATTCCGTCCGTGTGTGTGTCCTCTTTGTATCATCGAAAGTTTATGATGTTATGCATAGAATTAAACCAAATTTCATTTATAGGTTTTTGACTACGTCTAACAGGTAGTACTTAAATGTGGGGATATTCCGCCGGATGGGGGCTCTGTAATAGCGATTTTTGTGCCATTTTCATTATTGTACCATTGGGAAGTGTATGAAGTTATGCATAGAATTGGACCAAATTTTATTTATAGGTTTTCGACTATGGCCAGCAGGGTCCTAATTGAATTTAGGAATATTCACCCGGAAGTGGGCATTGTGATAGCGATTTTTGTGCAATTTTTCGTAGTTTAACATAGGCTGTTCATGCAGCGAAGGTAACTCGGCGCTTCGCGAGGAGCTGACGTAAAACATAATTCTGTGATAGCCCAAGAAAGAGTAAGGGAACAGACAATGTCTGAGTTTCGTGAATGAAAATTGACTCGAGATTTTTTTGGGGCGAGACTCTTTCCCGCAGAGACCTCTGATGTCGGTTTAACGCAAGAGGGTTGGGGGGGGGGAAGTCGATCCGCCATTAATCGTAACCAGGTCGAATTTTCAGCTATTATGCCGGACCCAGGCCTGAAAATTTCGGCCCGTGCAGGCCCCTAAAAAGAACGAAATCTAAGACAGGCGCGAACCGAAAAAAAAAGTCTGGTCCGGCCACAATCTCCAGAAAAATCAAGGCCCGGTTCAGGTCCAAGTCTCAAGAAAAAAATAGGGCCCGGTCCCAACTCAACCCTTAAAGAGTGAAGACCTGTCCCTGCTCGACCCGTGGGTCGGGCTGTCATTTGCCAGAGGCCTTTTTTCGTGAAGACCTCTAATGTCGGTTTACAAACCATGTTTTAGCCCAAGGGGGGCGATCGTCCCATCGCAGACCTTTTATTAGTGCAAGGGAGTGGTGGTGGTGTGTGTGTGTGTGGGGGGGGGGGGGGCGTCGATCCACCATTGGTCGCAACCAGGTCGAATTTTCAGCTTTATGCCGAGCCGAGGCCTGAAAATTTCGGCCCGTGCAGACTTCTAGAAAGAATGAAATCTAAGCCAGGCTCGAACCGATAAAAAAGAAGTCTGGTCCAGCCCACCTCCAGAAAAAGCGAGGCCCGGCCCAGGCCCAAATCTCCAGAAAAAAATAAGACCCGGTACCGACCCGACCCTTAAAGAGTGAAGAACTGACCCGGCTCGACCCGACCCGCGGGACGGACCGTGCTTCGCCAGAGACCTTTTTCCGTGGAGGACTCTAATGTCAGTTTACCGACCCTTTTTTAACCCAAGGGGGGGGCGATCGCCCCATCGCCCCTCCCTTAGATCCGCCATTGATAACATGGTAGTACCGATTTTTTAAAAAATCAAATTGCTTAATAAATATTTTTATTAATATCTTTTTAAATTTTGATTCGATTTTCATAAAATTTGAAATGACTCGACTACATTTTGCAAGGATTATATATATTAAATTTCAAACCATTTGGTTGGGTAGTTTTGCGCTGTTATATGCGGACAGACGGACGGATGGGCGGATCAGACGACCACTATAGGTGCTATATATTTATATAATTACGAACGCACCTAAAAAGGGCAAAAGTGAGTTGCGCCGCCAGGTGCCTACGAGTGCCCGTTAGGCACGTCAACCACCGTTTCCAAGTTCTAGCGAACTTTTAATGAGTACGACCAGGTGAGTCCTGTGAGCTCTATGGCCGAAAAACTAAAAAGGTAAAACTAGGCTGCAAACAAATCTAAAATAAAAAACTAAAGGTCATGGTAAAAAGTAAACTAACTAAGTATGAAGTTTCAAAGAATTTTTGTCATGAGTGCACACGAAATTTGTGTAAAACATAGACAGTTGCCAGAAAGACGGAGAGACAGATATTTTCTAAAAATAGTCAGACAGTACTCAGGACATTTCAAAAAGTGTAAGTACCTCAAAAACCGGAAATTATTTTTTTTACGAATCCAATACGTTATTTTTATGAATGTAGAACAGAGTAAAATTGAAAAAATATATATAAATTTGCAACATAGTTGTTTTTCTGGGGACTTTTAAATTGATATATTGGTATTTAAATTGCGTCTTTCTCGAGATTTTTTAATTTATTTTTGTTTTATTTTTTAAGAAATTTTATAAGCATATTAAGCAGGGGTGCAAAAATCTAGTCGCCAATTGGCTCATTTCCACCACTAAATTTTATTAGTATTCTTCGTCAAATTTTAATAGTATACTTCGCCTAAATTTTATGAGTATTCTTATTAGATGAAGAATACTAAAAATTTAGTGGTGGGAATCGACCCATTGGCGCCTATATTTTTGCACCTCTGATATTAACCTCTTCGCGACGAGCGCCCTTTACAAAATTTTTAATATGTTACCACCAGTTTTTCAAAAGAGAAATTTTTTACCTAATTGAATCGCAAAAATGTTACGATTAGATAAGAAAAACCGTACAATAAAAAATAACTGGTGGGAATAATCGAGGATTCTGAGCATCTTATGCGTCACGTATTCGTGTCGCTCGTCCCCAAGGGGTTAAGTATATTACCTACATTTACCTAGATATTAAGCTATATATTACCTACATTTACCTAGATATTAAGCTATATATTACCTACATTTACCTAGATATTAAGCTATCTATATATTACCTACATTTACCTAGATATTAAGCTATATATTACCTACATTTACCTAGATATTAAGCTATATATTACCTACATTTACCTATATATTAAGTGTATTACCTACATTTTACACTTAATATATTTAAAAAATATATATTATTAGATTGAAGAATTACATAAATCATGTTACTACTTCTTTAATAAACAAACGTTTTGATGAGGAAAAAATAAAATAATCAAGAGCTCTCAAACAGGAAATACATTCAGTAAAGACTGTATTATGTGAAAAATATATGTGTACATTTGAAAGATAAATTGTTTTTAATGTTGTTTACGACTGTTTCAGTCAATGATTAATGCTCAAGGGAAAAGAAAAGGTCATTAGGAAAGTATTATATACCTTCAGATACTAAATACCAAGTTTCTCCTGAATAATATTTTTAATGTGTCGCAATATCTAAGAAATAATTCAAAATGAATCTTTAAAAATGAATGAGATTCTACAAGAGACAAAATCTTAACGTGGAAAGTCAACATTTTTTCTAGTTAAGAACTTTTGTTCAAAATACTACAGAATCAATATTTTAAAAAGGATATTCTAATGAGAAAATAATTCTAATTATGTTGCATGCAATCTAAAACCCCTGAAAAGTCCTCATTTTTAATTTATTGAGGCACATGTAAAGAAAGAAAACAAGTTGGAAATTGTACGTCAAATATGACAAATTAGGTGCGTTCGTACTATAACTAGTTTTATAAATATTCCGATCTTGATGCAATAGCTGTTGCACTATTATGCAAAAACGCATGAATACAAAATTTATTTTATATGCAGATTTTCATATTATCTATTTTATTTTATGAAATTAAGTTTGAATACACTTTTACAAACAATTCATTTCAATTCTGTTACAAAAATTATATTATGCTCAAATATTCAATGCAAGACAACGTAAAAAAAAAATCATCGTTGTTATTTTACTGAAAAATGAATTATATCGTATGTTATTATATGATTAATTTCCGTAATAAAATAAGTGAATTTTATCTTTTATTGACATTTACTGAAAATTCCAATGGGAAACTTAAGCTTAGCTTTGAAAATTTCAGAAGAGGTACAATTCAGCTAGAGGTAAATCTATTTTTAAAGCAGATGTCGCTGCGATAGCCCTATTATTGTACCGCACGTTTATCGGTTACCATTTTTTAGCACTTTTTAAATCATTACCAGTTTGGCTTTTTTTTTTATTCCGAAATTTCCCAATCATACCAGAAATTCCCTATAATGTTCTTTTGGTTACTTAATGGCAGATATTTCGTGACTTCTAGTACTGAAGTAAAAATTCTTGTTTCAGAATATCCGGTTAGAATTCGAAAATTATGAATTAAAAACGGGTAAAACCGTTTTCCACACTATGTATTCTAGGCGCTGTAGTAACAGTAACTGTGACAGACTGTAACAGTAACTATTTCTATTGTGATGCATACTTGCCAACCTTCAACTAAATTTCCAGTACAGCCTTTTATGTTAACATTAAAGGCTGTACCGAAAATTTAGTTGAAGGTTGGTAAGTATGCATCACAAAAAAAATTGTTACTGTTACACCAGAAACCGAACTCAACATAACTGAAGTATTTTCATTAGCTTAGCAATATCCCGTAAATAATCTTCTATAAATTACATGGTTTTTCAATAGAAGTTAAGGTTTACTCTGTTGAAATTCTAGGGGGTTAGAATGACAGTGGAGTAAGTCGAAAATTTCAAAAATCTAGATAAGCATATTGTCAATGCACGTATATTAATTTCTGTTCAGTGCGACAGTCAAATTTGCCATAGTTCACTTAGGGAGTCGGTAGAGGTAACAATATGTTGGACCACTTAATTCAACGGCAATACGACAAGTTTTACAAAACCCTTCAATTCTGAAATTAAAAAAATATTGACTTACTCCACTTTCATTTTAACACCCTCATTAGTCGTGGTATTGAGAATATATTTACACGTTTTTATTTAGCTGAATTTTGTTCATATGTGTAAATACGGAATTCTACAATCAATTTTTAACTTACTTCCTGAATGCTAGACATATAAAAAATAAGTACAAAGGTGTGTTTGCGATGACAATACATCATTTTAATATTTTTAGGATTTAATTATACATTAATAACTTAATTGTAAGACATTTTCCAGTTTCCCCACCATAGGCGATAAATTGCCAAATATTTTTTTATGGTTATACTTGTGTAAGAGAAATAACATAAATGGATTTCACTTTGCCCGTAACTTTCGGACACGTTTCCGAATAATTTTTACAGTGTATTAATCAGTTTTTTTAACCCAAAATATCGGTTTTTTGGACGCTATCTATTCTCAAGTAAGCATTTTAAACATGTTTAACAAACATGATATATTAACAGCGTTAACATTAACATTAAAATTGATAGTATTAACAGTAACATCATGTATATTCATGTCTCTTCGTGTAGAGCATAGCTGTTTCACAAAGACAAAACATTAGAAGTAGTAGCTTACTCGGTTCACTTTATTTGATATAGAACGGATTTATGGAACCAACCTATAAATTGTATACCTTCTTTGCTGAAAGTTGGCCAAAGAGAACATTTTAGAAACTCAGGCCAAACCTAGGTTTAAAGCTTCCCTGTTGTTCTAGAATTGATTTATAAAATGTTTCATTCAAATCCGTTCAGTGGTAAGAAAAGTATGGAGCACCTCCCACTGAATATTAGGCCTGAGCGCTGACACAAAAATTGATGCAGTTGCAGGCAGCGCCTGATTACCAACGGGGCACATTTCTCCCAGTAAAAAATAATAGAATTTTTTTCCTTATTCATGGCAGTAATTTTGCGCGAATAGGACGTTTTAATAAGACAAAAATTTCTATTAAATTTTACTGGTGGATGTGTGCCCCGTCGGTAATCAGGCCCTGGTTGCACGCGGAAAATTATCATCGTGTGTACGGTTCCTTGAAACTCAATACCAATAATTTCTAAAAGTTTTTTCCGCCATATTTGTCTGAGATTCAATAAGTCAAAGAAAACTTTTCTAAAATACTGGTGTGAAAAATAGGGGACCGTACAAATAAGGTTTTACAAAAGCGGTCTACGAACGCCGCCATTTTTGTGTCAGCGCTCAGGCCTAGTATTCAAGAATGGTGTATGGACCCATATACACATAAAAAAAGATAAATGTTTCTTAATCTACGAATATATAATATAAACACGTGCTAAAATATACAATAGCCTCATGTGAGTTACCGACGATTCTGAAATGCATTCTTTATCTTTAGAAACCTCAGAAACCAATATATTTTCGAGATTTAAAAAAGTATTTATCAAAATAAAATTTCTTTTACTGCTAATGACTTTTGGAAACTTTTCCGAGTGGTTTTTATCGTGTATTAATCAGTTTTATCAAACCGAAATACTGTTTTTGTGGATGCTATCAATTCTTAATTAAACATTTTCAGCTGCATAACTGAATTAATACACTCAAGTGAGACAAAATAAAATTAATTTTAATGTTAATTTTATTGATTTACCATATTTGTTTCTAAAACATGTTTGTTAAACGTGAAAAATTTTAATTGAGAACTGATAGCATCTGAAAAACGCATTTTCTACGTTGCGAAAACTGATTAATACACTATAGAAAGTACTCGGAAACATTTTGGATAATCATTGGCAACAAAAGAATCTCTGTTTTTATAAATGCTTCTTTAAATGTCAAAAATATATTAGTTTCTGAGGTTTTTGAAGATAAAGAACGCTTTTCATGAGTATGTCAGAAAAAGTTATTACACATTTTCATTTGCGATTATATTATATTTACATAGATTGAAAAATATTTATCTCTTTTTATTGTGCACATTTACAACGACAGAAAAAAGAAGCTCCTTTTTTTGGCAAGTTGCTTAAAAGTAAAATTTTGTCTCGCATATATATTTAAAAATTATAGATAAAGCACACATAGTTTGAACATGTAAAAAGAAGTTAGATTAATCAGGCAGTTCTTCCCAAAAATTTCAGTTTTTATAAATGAAAGCATGATTTATTATTCTCAGGTTATGTTTATGGATAAACAAATCACTTCTAAATTTACAAGATAAGAATAATCTGAAATAATCAATTATAGAACAATTAAAAAAAGGAAATAACATGTGTTCGTGACACGCTATTTAGAACAAACAAAAGAAAACTTCCATTATAAATATGACTTACAGGAGAGGAGCCAAAAGAAAATTGAAGTTTTTGTTCTGCTAATTATTTGTATTGAATTGAATTGTATTGAATTTGTATTGTATTTGAAGTAGGCCTCTTTCAACTTGGAGAAAAAAATGATGTGAGAAATATATCACAAAAAAAATTAATAGTGCTTTAGACTATGGATTTTAATAACAATAAATTCAATGCATCGCATAAACCTATTCTATATATCTTTGGGATTATTTAACGTTGTTGATTTTTTTACTTTTTGTTGATACGTATTTCACTTTTCAAAAAGGCTTTATGTATTTCATTGGTCTCTGATAGACTTTATTATTTACTCTTTTACGATTAGACTAAATTTTCGTTGAGTTTTTTTTTTAATAATAGTCCGGATATTTACCGATGTTATTTAAATAGAGATGTGTCTGTAATTTTTATTCACTGCATTGATATTGAGTTTTGATTTCATAACAATTCTTTAACTAACAGCAGAATTCTTACGTACTGTTATTTTACTATTATTGTACTATATCGTACTATTACGTACTGTAATAGTACGTAAGAATTTTGCTGTTAGTTAAAGAATTGTTATGAACTCAAAACTCAATATCGATGCAGTGAATAAAAATTACAGACACAATTCTTTTTAAATAACATCGGTAAATATTTAAAAAAAAAAAACATTGTTCCTAAGCGGTTTTTGTATTGTCTATATCTTAGCTAATAATGAACATATTTTGGCCGATATTGGCAATGCTGGTATACCATATAAGCCCAACATTTGAGTGTTTACACTTTGTCACTAATACTGGCACGAATTAGTTGTTTGCTGGCATTTCCAATGTAAAAAGAATATTTTTGTCATTGTGGCATTCAATTGCAATTGTGTTCAAAATTGTCAAATTAAGGTAATTTAACCGATACTTAACCCCTTAAAGGACACCGGTATATTATATATACCACTTAATTTTAATCCCAAAATGCCACAATGACACCAGAATTTTATAATCAATTTTTGAATTTATAAGGCACACGAGGAAAATTCTTTTACTTATTTTAAAATAAATTCGTTCGTGAATCCTGGTGTCAATCAATCATTTCAATATTTTAGCTACAAGAGTACTTTGCCCCTGAAGGGGTTAAATAATTATGTTTAATTAATATCAGTATTTTCTTTGAGATATATACTAGGAATACAATACTGGGTTTCAAGATAATCGATGTTTGTCTATTATTAGGGAAGATGATCATAGGTGTCTGGGCGTAAGTAATATATCATCAGTAACATAAACGATGGATTTAATGCTTGAACTGTCGTTCTTGTTTATGAAAGACTGCATCTAAACGTTTATTACTGTATTTTAGTTACTTAAAATCTATAAGAATTGGGACATTTTTATTACTCGATATTATTATTAGCTTGATTTTTTTGCGAATTGTTTTTATCCACACCGTAGTTGAAAATAATTAGCCTAATCTGCTACTTTTTTCCCAGTCTATCAACAACAGATATAGTAATTACGTTTGTAGTGTAAGTTTCTACAGTAACATGTCCAAATTTTGCTGAAATACGAGCTTTTATTTTCAACAAATTTGGAAGAAAGGCATTCGGATGACCTTATAAAGATAGCGGGCAACAGGTTTAAAGGGCTAATACAGAAGATGTGAAATATATATTTCAGTGAACGTCTCGAAATGTTGAAATGCGATTTCAAATTAATTATGTTTTAAAACTTATAATATTTTATGTTCTTAATTGAAATACTATTTACTTCATATGCTATTTCGTGATAAAAACGCAGTCTAGTATGTAGCAATATATACCTAGTATATAGCTATATCATAGATGCTTTTTTTCATCAATCTTAAGTAATCCAGTGTTTTAGGAAATTCAACGCTTTCCTGGTATGATATTGTCTTGCGTGTGCCATTTTAAAAAATGAAAAATATATTCTCAATTTTAGTCATACTGAAAAAAATGAAATATAATCGTTATTTATTAAAAATGAATTAACAACAAATAGTACATAAGGATTATTCAACATATCTTATCATGTTTGCTGTAGAATAATCTAAAAAAACATATTTTAGGCTTAAATTGATGGAACTTAAAAAAAAAATTAAAAAATTATCCTACTCTAACACTCTATACTTATTAAAAACTCTAACGAATCACTCTTTTATATGGTGTATAGTCATCTCTGACAGAAATTCAAATCTCGCGCATCGAGTTTATTGCATTTACTAAAATTCTAATCAAGCTTTGTGGAGTTTCACTCTACTATTCTGAAAGTTCACATTTCAGCCCCTAGATGTTTCGAGGAGGTATTTGACGCACTGCAATTCAGCTGCCTGAGATATCTAGGCTCGCTGGCTGAATAGTATTCAAATCCGGTGAGCATCCCATTGTTATGATTCTTTCTGTATTCAAGTATTCTGACCCCAAAGATGCAAGCATTGTCATTTGCCGAATAGCCAACAGCACATTTTAACAATTTTACCAAAGGTTTCAAGATTACGTCTACATACCTCTGACTGGTTGCAAAACTTTCATCAAATATATATGACTCACACTTTTCAAGATTTCTTCGCAAATCCTTTTACCAAGTACATGAAAACTCGATCTTTCATGCCTGAGCGAAGGCAATTTGCATCTTCTTTGTTTCAACAACTTTACCCTGACTCAAAATATGACTTGAACCACCAATAAGACTATAGGTAAACTTGGCTGTAAATACACAGTCCCATCCCAATTAACTTCAATTGATGGTGAAGCTTTAGGTTAGATGGTTAGCTGTATTGACGGTGACTTTAAACCTGCATTTTGAAAACTGCTGTGTATGCGACACAAAGCACTGTTTTTGTCTCATGACGCCAGTGGCGTAAACCAGAGTCGGGGGTCCAGATGCTCTGGATACCACTAATATTGTACAGTTATCTTTGCCTTTTCTTATCGGAAAACTTTCTGCGATAATGATGAAGAAGAAAACTTTATAATTTTACTGGTATACAGAGCGTTTGGACCCCCCCTCCCTGGCTACGTCACTGCATGACGCCCACCTCGTGAAGCCTGCGCGCAGCATTAAAACGATTAACTCGAGTCCACCTCACATTTTATTTCACAAACGAATAACATATATCTGTCTTTGGATGCAGTTATTGCTCTTAGCTGCCCTCAATCAGGCTGAGATATCGCTATTTGGAAAGTGTTTTCATATTCTTGATATGAAAAATCTGTGAATAACTTCAGTGATATTCGTTTGTGTATTATCCTCCACAAGTCAACTAATTAACCTGCATTTGTGATTGCGTACGTTGTTCCTCACACAATATTCACCTAATTTGCATATATCATGCAGAAAACTTTGCAACACCCTAACCAATTTTGCGATCAACGGAACATAATTAGCATAAATAATCAGTATTAAACATTAGTTAACAACTTTATTCAATAGGGAAAGCTTTCAGACTATCATTTATATTTGACAAGCATTGTATATTCAATAAACCAATATACTTTTAATTTTCTTTATCGATTAAAAATTATAAAAAGTGTATAATTTATAACTTACAGAAATTCTTTTCAAAATTTGATAATAAATATGGTATTTTTTTTTCTCAGGGTAGTAAAACCAAAAGATGAATTTCAGAATACAATAAGTTTTAATGTATAATAATCAAAAAGTTTTAATGTACAATAATAAGACATTTCCATAATAATTCAACATTTACATCAAAACATACAATATTTAAATGATAAATGTTCATATTGATATTCATATTGAAATTTATTATTTCTGATTAAAGATAAGCCCTTTAAAAATATACCATGATTTTATAAAATCAGAGGGCCATTGTCAGAATTTAAAAGGAGTTATCAGATTAAAAAAAAGTATTGATTTGAATAGTATTTTGATTTCATAAATTTAAAGATTACTTAAAAACTTATTAGCATTTCAAAAGATAGTGTTTCATCTAGAAAATACTTTCTTTACTAAAAATATAAGCAAGAGGTATCGCCGAGACATATTATAAATTTTCTAATATGATAAATCTAAAATGATTAATGCATATAATTCAAGTATTTATATTCATACAAAAATATGAGAAAAAGCTTATGTGATAAATGTTCGTATTTCTAATTTATGAAACTATTCCGGAAAAAGCTGTTAAATATCCTTACAGAAGAATACAAAGAAAAGGTTTATTTATTTATTTACTATTAGTATTATTATTTTAATGGGAACCATTATAAGAAGTTTAAAATGTAATACGATAAAACATACATAGGGTAAAACAATTAGATTTTATAAATATAAGGATTATTTTGATTAATGTTTGGCTATGAAAATATTTATTTTATGTGAAAAAATTTTATGTGGAAAAGTATTATCTAAAAAACTGTGAAATACCTTCAGTTTATTCTATATATTTCAAAAAGGAAAAAAATATGCATGTCAACTTTAATGCTACAAAAGATGTTGCTTTATAACATTATTTATAATTTATTAAAATTATTTATTAAACTTTACTGGTAACAGTATTTTAATTTTTTTAATATAAAATGTAAGCTAATATATATTTTCCACATATTTTTCATTTTGAGAATCTTACAATTTTGGATATATGTCTATGTATTGTATTATAATTATCGATTAATATTTTGTCGATGTTTTATGTGATTTAATTGTTATTGCACACAAAAGCTTTATTATATATGTATAATTTATCTGAATAATTGGAGAGATAAAATTCTTTTTTTCTTTTAATAAATACATTAATGAGGTTTATTTATATTTATAAACTTACTTATTTCATTATACTTTAAGTTAATTCCCTTTATATTTTGATAATTGTACAAATAATAATTTTTAAACGGAATGTAATGGTTTTATAAATATTCAAAACCCCGCAAATATAATTTATTTCTTAAAATTTACAAATGAAATAATCTTAACAATAACCTTTCATTTTCCAAAAATTTGCATATTGTGACAAAACTATCAAATTTCAATAACAATCACATATATAAATAACTATTTTTTCATTGAAAGTTCGAGATGCTTGTGCTATAAACATTAAAGTATGTTATGTGTTATAAACATTAAATTATAAATGTTTATACGGATAATAAAAGTAAACTTTTACTAAATGTGTATGATTTTACCACTATACAGTTTACGCTCTAAAAATTATTTAAAAAAAGAAAAAAATATATATATATAATCGAAATTTTATTATAACTTCAGTCCTAATTAATACTGAAATACACTGGCCTCCAAAAGTTAAGGTACAACGACGCCCACCATTAAAAGAATGAAAATAAAGGGTAACTATCTTCAGACACATTAGAATTCTTAACCCTTTTTACTACGTGTACATATAAGTCCAAGTGGCCACTATTTGAAGAATAAAACTCTACCATACACTTAGACCAGCGGTTCCCAACCTGGGGTACGCGTACCCCTGGGGGTACGTAGAAATATTATTGGTAATGGCGGAAATCACAAAAATTATTAAACTAAAAACACATAACGAAAATTTTAGATTACAAAGTTAGGCTCATGTGTACACCAAATACGTTGCACACCAAATGAGGAAAATGCCCAGTATACCTAATAATTCATTAATAATGCAATGTCAGTAGCTCCGCCCACTGCTAAGCAGTTTGCATGAGTACGTTATCTCCTCCACTCTCTTCCCGAAAACTTTACTCAATCATTATGCAATATTACTTTCTCATCACTTATTTTCTTATTCTTTCATGTTTAATAATTATTGCAGAATGCCTGAATTACGTCAAAGCCTCCTAGCCTCAAGGATTTTTGTTAAAACGTGTTGAAAAGCTGGCCGTTATTTTCGTTTCCAAATAGGCGGAGTTATATCACTAACATATAATGATAGGAAAGCTTTCCTCAGTTTAATGAGTTTTTAATTTGTAGTGTTTACTAAATGTTTTAAGTGGTGAAGTTGTAAAGTTGTTATCAATAACTATCGTAAGATAGTTAAAAAAAAAAAATAATACTAAATTGATTTTCTTATGTTTGGCTAATATTATAAAAAGCTATATTAACTTTAAAACGCAACATAAAAATATTAAATGTTAAAAATGTCAAAGAAATTTGTAACGATTTACTATATAGTTGTGATAAGAAGATTACTAATGAAAAAGAGTATGTTTGCGTTATCTAGTTGGGTGAATAGGGGCGTGTTTATGAGAAATGGGGGTACTCTGAAATGAATAGCCTAAAAAGGGGGTACGTGAAAGAAAAAAGGTTGGGAAGCGCTGACTTAGAATATGATATTTGCAAGAGAAATCTACCACAAAGGAACATTTTTGTAAAATGTGATATGATGGAATATAAAATTATTCGCCAATCCTGGACCGTAATCAAAGGTTTATAAAGTTAAGCTGTATAAGCCTTTGCTCATAGCTGCCAACTTTTACGCTTTTTTTACACTACTAAAACAGGGGTGCAAAAATCTAGGCGCCAATGTGCCGATTCCCACCACTAATTTTTAAGTATTCCTCGTCTACTAAGAATACTGATAAAACTTAGGCAAAGTATACTAAAGTTTGAGGAAGAATACTAATAAAATTTAGTGGTGGGAATCAGCCCATTGGCGCCTACATTTTTTTCCACCCCTGCAACTAAAGTTTAATAGAAAATGTTGCCTTTTTTTGAATCACATGGTTTCGGCGATTTAATAAGTTTAAATTTATTATAAAATTTTAGTGGTAGGAAAAAAACGTAAAAATTGGCATCTATGCCTTTGCTTGTTTCTACACGCACAATTAAATTTCCTTACCCTTTGACTACGGTACATATAAGTCCAAGTGGCCACTATTTAACACTTTAACGGATAAAGCATTTCAATTACTAAAATGTTGAAATAAATGATTGACACCGTAAATTATGAACAAATTTATTTCTATATATATATAAAAAAAAGCGATATTTCACTTATATAATAAATGGAAAACATTTCTATTAAAATTCTGCTGTCATTGTTGAATTTCGTAATTAAAGTTTTGTGGTTTCGTAGGGAAACCAATGAACGTTAAAGGGTTAAAGAATAAAACTCTAACATACACTTATACTATGATATTTGCAAGAGAAATCTACCACAAAGAAACATTTTTGTAAAATGTGATAGATTGAATATAAAAATATTCGCCTATCCTGGACCGTAATCAAAGGGTTTAAAAAGTTAAGCTGTATATTTCTTTTAAATGCTAAAAGGTGTAAATTAACAACATAATAAATGCACAGTAAAATAAATTTTATTAGGTTGTTTGACATGCTTCGGCTCACTCCGAGCCATTTTCAAAAACAAATGAGAATATTCCATAACTGAACGGTCTTTGAAGTTATTATTTAAAACTAGCCGCCACTGGCGACCAGTTTGACAATTTGTTTCGAAATTTGATTCATTAAATATCATTACATGAGTTGTATTTGTTTACATTCAGCTTACATCAAGAAAAGATAAAGAATGAAGTTGAGATGTATAGCACATAATTATGGTAAACTTTGATTGTGTCACTGGTACGAATTATTTTTTTGACACCAGGCAGCGCTCCAAAAAATCTTTCATGGAAAACTAACTTTACGAACAATTATCTCAATGGTTTAATGGTTTAATATTTTAAACCTTCACGACGAATGAATCTTTTTTTTTTGGTTTACTTTCATGGATAGAGAATTTGAACTGCGAAGCTAATTTCAACTGAAGTTATTGGAGAATATATACATAATTGAACGTAAGTCATCTCTCAAATATTAATTTATTTTGAACGATCTTTCTAAAAATGTCACATTTATGACGTTTTATTCGAAAAAATAATTTTTAATAAAAATGACCGCCTGGCATATGAAAAAATGAAACGGACATTCCGGAACTGTTGATGACAGTCACATGACTTACGGTTTTATTAAAGAGATGCTATCATCTAATTTTCATGTGCTTCTTAAAAATTACGTACGTTATGTTTTATTTTTACTTGGTAGTTTATTTTCATATCTGTAACCATGGAGTAACTCGAGCCACAATTGTAACATAAATATGAAAATAAACAACCAGTTAAAAATAAAAGATAACGTGCGTAATTTTTAAAAAGTACATGAAAATTAAATGATAGCATTTAAAATATCTTCAAAGACCTTGCAATTATGGAATATTCTCATTTGTTTTTGAAAATGGCTCGGAGGGAGCCGAAACATGTCAAACAACCTAATAAAAGTTATTTTGCTGAGTATTTATTATGTTTTTAATTAACAGCATTTAAAAGAAATATATTCTTACAAGGTGTTATAATTTATTATATTGTTAAGTTAAGCTGTATTTGGCGTTTGCTTCTTTCTACACGCACATATATATATATATCTTTCATATAACTACAAGGTATCCTCAATACAAATGCACATTTCCATAAAGGCCATAAATCCTTTTTCTACTTAAATGCAGCTGCCCTCTTAATAGAATTAAGCTGTGTTTAGCCTTTGCTTCTACTTGCATACATATGTAGTTTTAATTTATGTACAAGGTGTCCCAAATAAAAATACACATTTCTGAAAGCGTTGCTGCAAAATTTTTCTCGCGTTATATGCTAGTGCATTGTTTATACAGTTAATTAAACCTTTTGATTACGGGCTTGGACTGGCGAACATTTTTATATTCATTCGTACCACAATTTACAAAAAAAATTTCTTTGTGGTATATATATTTTTAAAATTATCTTGGTATAAGTGTAGGGCAGGTATTAGTAATGAAAATGTGGTGAGAATAGAACAAAAAAATAGTATCTGGACGACATCTATCCCAAAACCGTAATCAAAAGGTTAAGTTGTATTTAGCCTTGGCTTCCACATGCACACATATACAGTCCATAGTGCACACATATACAGTGTCCATAATTAAACGACCCTACTTTAACCCTTTGAGGGGCGGTGGTATATATTATATACCACCTAATTTTAATCCGTTTCAAACCAGAAAATTTTAATTACATTTTACTTTTTTAACTTTGACGAGAAAAAGGTTGAAAAATATCTTATTCTAGGTTTGAACTAAATTCTTTCCGAAATTCCGGTGGGAATCCAACGTTACAGGAGCACAAGTGCTTGCCCCTGAAAGGGTTAAAGTTGTCTACAGATGAAACTATTGGTCAGAAAATAGTGAAAATTTGTGGTGGATATAATGAAGTGATGGGAATTTTTTTGAGCGAAAAAAAATTAGTTCAAAATTTCTCCGTCAGAGGGCTTTTTTTAATGACTTATACATTTAGCGTGCATTTGCGATAGTTTACAAATTTTATTACAACAAAAGATGTTCAACAAAACTTTTTTTACGACATGTTCTTAGCATTTTCCAAAACACACTGAGGTCAACTGTGGAACATGCTATCTTAAGATTCCAGATGGCAGATGAAAATGATGGCCGTCATGTGGAACATGATATGTCGTAATAAAATTTTTAAACTATCGTAAAGGTATGTTAAATGTGTAATTCGTTAAACAACGCCCTCTGGTGGCGAAATTTTGAACTAATTTCTTTCGCTCAAACAAATTCCCATCCCTTCATTATGTTTTTCACGAAATTTCACAACTTTCTGACCAGTAGTTTCGTCTGTGGACAACTTTAAAGTAAGGACGTTTAAATATGGACACCTTGTATATTATTTATATATCTACATGGCGTGCCCAATAAAAATACGTATTTTCGAAAGAGCTACTGCCAAAACTGTTTCTCGCTGTATGCTGCACAGTTAATAAAGTTAAGCAGTATTTATACTTTGCTTCTACACGCACACACATATACCGGGTATCCCAAAAATGACTGATGGATTTTAAAATTCAATAACTTGCAAACGGTGACAGATATTAAAAAAAATTCTTGCAGGAGTGTTATGTATGATGTCAGGAGTTTTCTTACTGTGATTCTTGATTTTAGTTCGAATTTCAAACAATAGATGGCACTAACAGCGATTGGCGTACAGTCAAGGCCGAAACTGACGCCCCCCAGCATTCATGGACCACCCCCTGAATACTAGACCTGCCCGCTGATAAAAATTGCTGCTGTCGTCTGCGGATTTTTTTCACCGTTTGAACGGTTCCTCGAACTTCAACAGCAATAATTTCTAAAAGTTTTCTTCGCCTAGTTTTTCTGAGATCAAATAAGTCAAAGAAAACTTTTAGATATTATCGGTGTTAAAGTTCGAGTGACCGTACAAATGATGAAAAAAAATTCCGCCTGCGACAGCAGCCATTTTTGCCAGCGCGCATGCCTAGTATTCGGGGGGGCGGTGCATCAATGCTGAGTGGCCTCACTTTCGCCCTCGACTGAACGCCAATGGCTTCCAGCGCCATCTATTGTTTGAAATTCGAACTAAAATCAAGAATCACAGTAAGAAAAATTCCTGACATCATACATAACTCTCTTGCAAGAATTTTTTTAATATCTGTCACCGTTTGCAAGTTAATAAATTTTAAAATCCATCAGTCATTTTTGGGACACCCGGAATATTTTATATATTTACAAGGTGCCCCATACAACAACAAGGTGTCCTATAAAAATACACATTTCCGAAAAAGATAGAGAAAAACCAGAAAATCATGACAACTGGGATGTGTTGTAATGGAATGATGGGAATTTTTTCTATAGTAAAAAGGTTTTTCTAAAAAAAAAAAAAAAAAAAAAAAAAAAATAATAATGATGATGAAAGTTCCTAAAAGATATTTTAGTACAGGAAATGTTGTTTTATTTAATCGGAGCATTCTGCGATTTAAAAGAACAACATTTTTCTCAAAAAAATTACTGGTGTGCAAAAAGCCGGAGACTCGGCAACTCTGCTGCTGTTCCCATCTGAAATAATAACATAGCGTGTTCAATGAGTGATTGCAGTGTATAATACGTCGGAATAACAGGATCACGGTAAATTAAATATTTCAGAACATTTATACACTTTTCGACATAGTTGAAAAATGCTTATAATTTCGGATTTTTGTCATCTGTCTGCTCGTCTGTTCATCTACCCGTGTTCAAGCTCTCTTGAATATACTGATTGACATGTATTTCTTATATATTATTGAGGTTCACTATAGAATGGTTGCTATTGAAAATGCGGTGTGTAGAATTTACAATACTTCAAACATAACGGAATTTGTGTGCATCTCGGAGGTGGCTCACAAAATTCTTTCCATGTAGGATAGAATATGTACTATTTACATTTCTTTTACAGGGAAGCACAGCAGAATTGCATTATATTACTATCCAGTGCCCGTGGCTCCGCTGATGTATAATATAAGTTTTGTAAATCGAATGCCAATTTTACATATATTTTTTTATATTTGATTAAAACAAGGATTCTGAATCTACAAAAATGTAATATAACCACGTATGAAAGAGCCATTTTTAAATTTTTATCGATTTTCTTAAAAGTCCCACTTTCGCCGAAAATGAGTACTGGTTTTACTAACCTCTTTCTATTTGTTATCTTATTCATCCAATATTATATTTTATATACCTTTCTGAAACGAACATTCAGTAGAATTTACAAAAAGACGAATTAAAAAATATGAAATAGTTTTTTTAATTAATTATTTATTAAAGAAACAAAAGCGATCATATGTGTTCCTGAAACAGAACGAAAAATTCTCCAATGAAATTTGCTACTGACGTGATTTAATTCAACTTATAAGCCGGCCAAATCGATTTCTAGGGCTATTTTTAGATCAGCTAATTATTATTAGATTATTTATTAAATTGTAATTATTAGATTTCGTGGAATACAATTCCATTAGTTTATAATATATGTGGAAAACCGTTTATGGTGCATTTTAATGTTACGATATTTCAAACATAACAAATTTATATGCATCACTGAAGTAGACTACATCCAGGATTCTGTAAAGTATAGAATGTGTAGCATTGATTGTTCGTTTACGAGGACGAATAAAAAATTCCATTACATTAGGAACTAAAGGGGGAAAATCATATGAAGGTGTATTTTAAAGATGCTACTAACATAATGAAACAAGTTGGAAATTGTACGTTCAACGTAACATATGAGGTGCGTTCGTTTTATAACTAGTTTCACAATGTAAAGAAATCATTCTTATTATTTCAGTGAAATGAATTATATCGTCTGCTATGAGCGAAATGAGCATGCCTCTTTTTTACTTACCCATCATACGTAGTATAGGGTAAGTCTTGTAATCGTTTTGAAAATCGAAAATTTTTTTTGACGGATTTACACGTTTCAGACACTGGAGATTCCGAAAAACATATTTTTAGAAAAAAAAAATTTGTCGTCCGTCTGTGTGTCTGTGTGTGTGTAAACGCTCTATCTCCCGAAAAAATTGAGATAGAGACTTGCAATTTGGTATGTACTTAGTATGTAATAATGGGAAGAAGCCTATTTCATTTCAATAACCTCGATTAACCGGAACAATTTTTTTCGGACTCTCGAAATTTTCGTTCTGATGAAAGGTATATAAAAATTTTCGAAATTGTTTATTTTAAGAAATGAATATAAAAGACAATAAAAAAACATAAATTTTGCATAAAGCATAAAGTCGATCGGATAATTAGTTGCCGAGATATTAGGAATCCTATTTTCCACACTCTTCGATTTTTCATGACCCTGTATTTCATCCAAATTTCACTTCAAAGATACATTTTAATTGGAAATTTGACGCTTAATCAGATGCAATAAACCGCTAGTTAATAAGATTATTATTTTTGGAGTTATAAGGATGTTTCTTTCAAGCAATTTAGTAATCGAGCCTTTAAAGTTTGTGACGTCATCAAGCCACGATTTTATTTGAATTGCAATGCACTTTATAAGTAGTTTACACATTTTTATTTTAATGTTTTACATTATGCATATCCATGATGGGTAAGTATTACGGAGGCCCCCAACGACTAGTTTCTTATTACATACGCCACGTTCCCAAATGCGAATTTTTTTTTCTGCACCAGACAGTGCTGCAATATTCTACATAGAGATCTTGCTTTGCGAATGATTACCTCCATGGTTTAATATTTTTATGACTCATAATGAACGAATCTCCTGTGTTTATTTACTCTAATGTATTAAGATATTCGGTTAACATAATTTCCACTGAAGATATCCCAGAATCTATACATTTTTTAATGTAACTCATCTCTCGCATAAACGATTTTCTTATACGATCTTTCTAAAAATGTATCTTTTATGCAATTTTATTGGAAAAAATAATTTTGAATAAAATGTCAGCATGTCATATGAAAAAAGAAGTGGTTTGCCCGTATTTGTTTTCTTCAGTCATATGACTTGCGCTATTATTATACAGATTACGTACGATAGGATTTAACAAAATAAAGAAAACTTTTATTAATATCTTTTTATGTTTTGATTCGATTTTCATAAAATTTGAAATGACTCGACAAAATTCTGCAACGATAGTATATATTAAATTTGAAACCATTGGTTGGGAAGTTTATGCGCTGTTATATGCGGATGGACAGACGGACGGACCAGACGACGACTTTAGGTGCTACGTATTTATGTAATTACGAATGCACCTAATAATGAAATAAATACCCTTAACTCGGGAGAGGTCGCGCATACCCAGATTATGAATGAATTTTACATTGTCACCAATAAATACAATTAATAATCGTCACTATATTTAGTCTGAGACAATTGTTACAAATTCTATGAAAATATAAAAGATAGAGTACTTTTCGAAAAATAGTGGTGGCAATTATAAAAACCGTACGCACCCTGGGGTATGTCATACCCCATGCGACTGCTCCCGTGTTAAACATAATGAAAACGATAGGGAGAACTTCGGTGCACGTGTTTTCTATTGATGATAGAGTGCATTAGCATTTATCGTTCTTTTAAAGAAACACGCAAAAAATTCCGTTATATGATTGATCATACACTAAAATTGCCTCAAATGCGTGAATTGAACTGCGGTATGCATTTTAAATTTTAACTAAATTTTGGTTGTATTACGTTGTGTGTATAATACGTTGTGTGTTCTATAGATCATATACAGGAATGCACGACAAAATTCACACAATTTACCAGATACGGACAGCAATTCCTAAAAATGGATTTTACTGCATTGTATGTTTTTTCTCCCTTAAATACACGAATTTTACTTTTAGAATTGCGTTTTTTTATATTTATATTAAAGATTAACACTAGAAATTTTAAGGTAAATATTTAAGTTTATTTAATAGCATATTTGCGTGATTTTTAGAGGATTAATATTCTTTATAAATATACTGGTCGCGAAAAACTTGATTTAACCCTTTTCGGCGCGGAGTAAGTCTGTTTGTAAAATCATGAAATATTGGACTGACACCAGAATTTAAAAACGAATTCATTTGAAAACAAAAACTTGTTATTTTCCAATACTTAATAAAAAGAAGTTTTTAATTAAATATTCTTGGTGCCGATTGTCAGTTTTGGAATTAAAATTAGGTGTCCTTTTTTGTGGACACCGCCCGTTAAAGGGTTAAAGTTAGAAAGTGTTGCAAATTTGATACACTGTGAATTTAAGGGTTAAATTGTTTATTTAGCGATCTTATTTCTAATCCCTTAACATTCGCGAGTTTTGATTATTCGCGAATATGAAAATGCGGAAAAGTTAACATTCGCGAGAATCTGACTTGATTATTCGCGATTTTTTTAATTATATTTTTCTTTTTCAGAATTTGCAGTAGTTAAAGATGTTTTTCCCTGTGTCTTCTCAGTATGTATTTACAAATCAATTTTCAGTTGTCTACTGAAAAAAGGAGCGAGTGTTGTAGGACAGCATAATAATAATAACAGTAGAATACTCGTTGCAGAGGGAATATTAGAAGTGGTAAGGTAACGGCATCTTCAATCTATTAATTTATAATGTGCTTGTGCAGGTTCTCGTACAGATGGAGCTGAAGCTGCTGTATGGAGCTGAAGATGCTGCATGGAGCTGAAACTGCATATATTATCATCTCTTTGAAAATAGAGAGAAAGAGTCGAAATTATTTTAAAAAAATAAAATTATGCTTTTTTAGCTGAAATTATTTCTCCAGTCAGTTAATTTTAATTATCTTCAATAAATATATTTCCTATTTATGAATATGTGTGTACATTCACATTCTACATATATGTTATGCATAAAGTATTGTTAATACATATATCCTTTTGTTCTTTGAAATACTGTACCACTCTAATTAAAATTTTATAGAACGTTACACCTTTTTTAGTGCAGAGAGATAGACTCAACATTCGTGAAATTGACATTCGCGAGGTTTTTCTGGAACGTAACCCTCGCGAATGTTAAGGGATTACTGTATTATAAAATATGATTTCTTAACAATATTCTGTTAGTGTTGGAAAGTGTTTCATTATATATTACTGCTGTATAATTTTTCATTGTAGTGTTTCCTTTTATCAGAAAAAAAAATCCATTATCACTTTCTGATATTCCCCAGATTTTATTATAATTTTTTAATAAATGCTTTCAGCAATAAAAGTTTCGGTAATTTATGTTTGGACACGTTTTTGACATAACTGAAATAAAATCTTTCATTTTTGATTTCCGGATTGGGTTTCAGTTCCAACTATTGTCGGATTTTAGTGGAGTTGCGGTTTAACAAAAACTATTTTATCAGTTTAAGGTAGAGTTTTGGCTCAATATTTTATTTTTTTTATTTATAAATATTTATTTATTTGATGAGTTTGGGTCGGCTTTAAAGTTCATTTCTAATACAATTTTCAGGTTCGGGTCAGATACGAAAGTTCCTGATATATCTTCATTTTTATTATTTTTCTTTTATTTTTATTACCATTTATTTATTTTTTTATTTATTTACAGAAATACGTATTATAGCGCAATTTTAATTTATAGCATTTCATTTAAATATTTTCTCTTACAATACTGACCTATGAATACTTCTGAGTTTTTTTCATAATTAATTCTTCAAAAATTATGTAAAAAATTTCGTGACAGGTTAAGGAAAACTTCCATTTTTCGATTTTTTGTAAATTTATAATATTAAATTTAACGTAGAAGAAATATCCACAAAAATAAATGCAATTTACTTTCTGGAAATAAAACTACTTTCATGAATGTAGTGACAAAAGTGTAATCTATCATCGCTTCATCCTCTGTGATGTATTTCCTGTCAAGTGTGTATCTGGTGAACTAGAAAAAAAAAATATCGGAAACATGCGTTGCGGATAAAACGTGAAACATTAATTTTTGAAAGACAATTGCATAGCTGCCATATTTTACGCCTTTTTCTTATCAGTGAAATGTAATAGTAAATTTTTAATTATGTAAAAATTCTGTTAAATTTTAGTGATAGTTGAAAAAAGTAAAAGTTGGCAGCTATGCAATTGTATTTAGGTCGTTTTTAAAAATAAATAGACTAGATTTACTAGAATTAAAATTATTTTAATAAAAACAATATGCAAAGTAAGCAGAGGCTTTATTTTTTAATACCATTATTTACGAATAATAATACTTACCGTTTTTATTTGCAGAATTCTGTGATTAATAAAGACAAAAATCACTATTTAGAATTAATGGTATCCAAAAAATAAGCATCTTTACCCACCCTGATATACAGTTCAGAATAAGAACTAGGCTAAAAAGTTAATTTGTGAATAAAATAAATGAATAATTATGATTAACTTCTTTAATGAGTGAAATTTTCGTCGATACTATGTGTATTTTGATGATTTAATGATTTTTAAATGGTGATGTTTTTGATAGTTTCGATTCACTCAAACGTCCTGTGTCCCCTTAAGGCGGTTGTAAAAAGAAAATAGTTTTCCCTGCTCGACAGCGAGAAACTGTTTTGACATAATTTCTGAATTATTTTCAAACGCAAACGCATGGCAAATCCAGGTATGATTATTGATTTGTAATCGAAGTTTCTCTGTTTTTCCATAAATGAATCACATCTCGAGTTATAAGCGATTATTGTCTCACGAAAACAGTTTTTCTCTTTCTCGTGCTGCCGAGTTCGGAAATTCATTTCGAAGTGTTAACTTGGACAGCCTTTTCTTAAGGGTATGTCGTTGCCGGAAAGTGAAAAAAATAGTTTGATTACAAAGTTTCATAATAAGAATATCTGCCTATTTCATACATTTGCAAACAAAAATTAAATACTTTCAAATTGTACGTCAAGCGTGACAAATGAAGTGCGTTCGTACTGTTATTATTTCAGTGAAATGAATTATATTGTTTGTTATTATGATATGATTCATTTCCGTAATAATATAAGTACATTTTAAGTTTGCAACATTTTATCTGTTGTTGATATTTATTGAAAATTTCAATGGGAAACTTAACCCTAGCTTTGAAAATTTCAGAATTTTAAATCCATATTTCGACTCTTTTTCCATTTAATATCTATTTCTTTGGAAACATCTATCCAAAAAACTGACGGTAAGTTATAAGATTGCTATAATTAAACAATTTTAGTATACAAATTCGGTTTTAAAATTCAGTAATGTAAAATAATAATATGAAATAATATGAATTAATATGACTCTATCTTAAATATGAGGTAATCACCATGGCAACCTAGAATCATTGCTATAATGGGATATCATTGAATTAATTACGTATGATAGAAGTCAATAGGATGAAGAATTTCATTATAACTTGGTCATAGAGGTTATAAAATGTCATATACGTCATATATGAATATAACGTCATACATGTCAGATAACTTGGCGATACATCTCGGTCGCTTGACGATTAATCCTCAGAAACTGCTGTAACAGGGAAGTGTCGATTTAAAAAAAATCAAATTACTTAATAAATATTTTTATTCATATCTTTTTTAAGTTTGGATTCGATTTTCATAAAATATATAGTTTGAATATGTAAAAAAAAAAATAGATTAATCAGTCAGTTTTTCACATTTTTTTTTAATTTATAAATGAAGGAATGATTCATTATCTGAGAATATGTTTCTAGACAAACAGATCACGTCTAAATTTACAAGAGATGAATAATCAGAAATAATCAATTATAGAATAATAATAATAATAATATTAAAACAGATGTTCATGACACGTTATTTTAGAACAAACAAAATAAAACTTTCATTATAAATATGACTTACAGGAAAGGAGCCAAAAGAAAATGGAAGTTTTTGTTCTGCTAAGTATTGTATTTGAAGTAGGCGTTTCTCAAAATGGAGGAAAAAATAATGTGAAAAATATATAAAAAAAATAAAATAAAATAAAATAAATAAACAATGCTTCAGACTATGGAATTTAATAAAAGTAAATTGAATGCATCGCGTATACCTATTCTATATGTCTTTTGAACTAATTAATGACGTTGATGTTTTGGCTTTTTTGAGGCATGTATTGCATTTTCCCAAAAGGCTTTATATAGTTATTATTCTCCGATAGACTTTATTATTTACTGTTGTACGTGTAGACTAAATTATCGTTAAACATTAAAAAATAATAATAGTCTGGACATTTACCACCGGTGTTATTTGAAAAGATATGTGTCTGTAATTTTATATTCACTGAATCGGTATTTTTGAGTACATATCATTTCTTTCTAATAGCAAAATTCTTACACACTATTGTTGTTGATAAACAAAATATCGGTTCTAAATTGTATGTATTGTCTCTATTTTAACTAACAATGGCCTATCATATAAGCCCAATATTTGAGTGTTTACATTTTGTCAATACGATTTAATTATTGGCAAGAAGTAATCTGCTATTTCTTTGCTGATATTTCCAATATAAAATCAATATGTAGGTAACAGTGGCGTTCATTCCACTGCAATCCACTGCGTGTTTAACTAGTGTTAAAAAATAATCAAATTAAGGCAATTTCACAAATATTTAACAAATTATGTTTAATCAATATTGATATTTTCTTTGAAATGCAGTGATCTCTCACTTATACGCGATACACGGAAATCATTTTTCAGCACCAGTTTTTTTAGGGTAATTTTCGTCTTCTTAAATCGAGAATTTGTAAATGGAATTTAACTGTTTTAAAATATTGGTATAAAAAATTGGTATATATAATTACTGAACGTCGCGTATAAGTGAGAGATCACTGTATATAAAATGAATGCAATATTGGAATCAAAGCTAACCGATATTGGCCTACTATTAGGGTATATGATCAAAGGTGTATGAGCTTAAGTAATGTATTATCACTACCATCAGCGGGATAGGGGGAAAAGAACATTAATACTTTTCGACTGTTTATACGGATTTAATACTTTAACTTGCTTTTTTGTTTATGAAAAAGTGCATCTAAAAGTTACTGTATTTAAATACTGAAAATCTATATGAATTGTGGCCTTTTTATTATTCAATATGATTATTATCTTGAGTGTTTTGCGAATTGTTTTTATTGACACCGTAGTTGAAAAGTATTAGCCTAATCAATAATTGTTCTTCTAGTCTATCAACAACTGTTATAGTAATTACGATAATAGCGCAGGTTTCTTTAATATCATGTACAAATTCTGCAGAAATCGGAACATCTTTTTCAAGACATTTAAAAGAAAAGGATTCCGGTGAATATAAAGATAGCGAGCAACATGTTTAAAGGGCTAATACAAAAGATATGACAGATAGATTTCATTGAACATTTTGAAAGTTGAAATGCGATATCACATTAATTGTGTTTTCAGTTTATAATGTTGTATGTTCTTACATAACATACTATTAACTTTTATATGTTATTTCGTCATAAAAACGCAGCCTAATAAATGCCTTTATTCGGCAACCTTATGTAATCCATTTTTTATTTGGAAATTCAATACTTTCTTGGTATGATATTGTCTTTTGTGTATATCATTTTTACAAATAAATAAACTTTTTGCTATTTTACTGGAGAAAGTAATAAAAATATTTCCTTAAAAAAATGAAATCGGTTTCCTACACCGTGTATACGTTGTATATACGTGTATACTCGTTGAAATTAAACAATATTGAAATAAATAAAACTTAATTGTTATTTATTGCAAATCAACTAAAGGCAAATTGCACATAAGGAATATTCAATATAAGTTACCATGTTTGCTAGTAGAATAAACGCAAAATATTCTTTTTAGCATTAACACATTCACTGCCGCGTTAAAATTACCAGAATTTTATTTTATTTAGAAAGTTCGAATCCACACCAGAAAATACTAATAGCAATATTTTTATTTAATTACACACATTTCGTGATTGCATAAAATAAAAATTCTTCTTTCGAAATTTCCGGTACGAATTCGTAATATTAGATTGAAAAACTACGAGTATACACGCGGTTGGCAGCGAATGGGTTAAATTGATGGAACTTTAAAAATGGTAGAAAAATCTCCTCTAACCTGTCTTCTAGTTTATCATTATTTTACATGGTGTGTGGCCATCCCTAACAGAAATGAAGACTTTGTATTTCCCTTTTTATAGCATTCACTAAAATTATGATTAAGGTTTGGAGAGTTTCAATACAGCGTTTTCAGAATGTATTTTTAAACTCTTAGGGGTTCCGAGGAGGCGTTTGGTACATTGCTATTGTATCCAAGTATTCTGACTCGAAAAATGCATGGGCTTCGTGAGATCACGTCCACATATCTATGGCCGATTGCGAAACTTTCATCAAAGAAAAACTTACACTTTTCGTTATTTCTTCTCAAAACGTTTAACCACGTCCATGAAAACTCGATTCCCAATCACAAGAGAAAACAAATTCCACCTTCGTTATTCAATCAACCCCCAACTCAAATTTGTTTAGAACCACAATTTAGACTATATCTGGACTTGTCTGTAAACAGTCATCAGCCCTATTCGCTTTACCTCTATTGAAGGTGAAGACAACACCACCTTAACCTTCGTACCCTGTTGAAATTTTACTCAATGTTGATAAAAACATTTCACACCAGAACTTGTTTTTGAAAATAATTTAACATATTTATTTAACGTATTTTACGTAGTATTTATTTACCTTACTTTATGAAAAAAAAATCTGGTTCCAATCGAATTAAATAAATTATAGAAATGGGTCGATTCGACCCATTTAGGGGGGGGGGGCACCCAACCTGGAGCCCAGCCGTAAGGCTGATGGGCGTACCACCAGGCGGAAAATCCCAACTACCATCCAAATCCACCCAGCCACAGGAGCAGACTAAGTCAACGAGCGTTAATTAAAACAATAATCAAACTCAAAAGCAAAAATGGCGACATCGCCAATGAATCCAGTTGATTCATACTACTAAACTAAAATATATAAACTAATCCTAACATAAAAAAATAAAATAGCAAGGTAACACACAACCTCCTTATGCTAAAAACTAAATAAAAATTAACTACAAACAAAACAATAAATGAAACAAAATTTTAAGACCAGTATGGTTACACAAGTCTAAATATTATGGAAATAATAGGTGTCTACTGCAACTGTGCTCATCATTATATAAGACAGACTATATTGAAAAAGTTCATAACAGTTCATAGTCTAATTTGAAAAAGTTCATAACAGTTCATAGTCTATAACAGTTTATAGTCTATTTTGAAAAAGTTCATAAGTAGTCATAGCAATTCAACTCCAATATATGTACGTCAATAAATAAATGTGAAGTTTTCTTGAGCAGTAAAAGAAAATTATCAATTTAAAAGCGATATCTGATAAAAGAATAAAGATCATTTAAAATATTGTAATTGTCAGCCAGTTTTTTATAATTAGCGGGATTATTCAAAGTTTTGAATAAATTCTGTCTAAGAGTCAAGCCTGAATTGAATTTGAAATGATGTACCATTAAATTACACCTGCCATAAATATAATGTACCACGTCTCCTCTACTACCGCATTCACAAAGATCGTTTTCTCTCTTTCCAATCTTATATAGAAAGTGAGGAAAACTGGCATGTCCAGTGAAAAAGTATTGTGCCACCTGTGAGCTGCACAAATAATCTGTTTTTCGCGCGTATTCAGACCAAACGCTTATCGCTCACAACTCCCTTTCGTCCGCAAATTTACGAATAACGGCTAGATTCGCGAGTCAGACCAAACATGCGGAAGGTTTCTCTCTCGTAGAGCGCTCGCAAATGAGAGCGTCACGTGGTCAGTATTTGCGGACGGTCCGAAGTAGCCGTAAGTCGTTCGTAAGAGGAAAATCAAATATGGCCGCCAACATAGCGAAGCGATAGAAAACCATGTTAGGCTTGCTATTCCAGTTTTGTTTATACTAAATAATGCCGTTTACGGCTAATAAATATTACACTTTATGAATTACTCATAAATAGTTTTAGAAAGAACACAAATAGCTAGGGGATATTCTTTAAAATACAGGTATGTGAAATGTTTTTAAGTGTTATTATGTTATCTTATATGTTGTATTATGATGAATATTATAGTGATGAATATTATAGCTTAACGCTATTTCTAGAACTCTTATAAAACCTTCATAAGAGTCATTATTAAGATAAGACATGTTATTAGAATCTTGGTGTTGACAGTGTAGACTTTCTCGACAGAGTTTCTCGTGTGAAGTGCTGCGCGTCCATTGAAAAATAAGTGTTTACCTTTATAAAATTACTACAGTTTCTAATAATTTAATAAGATAAAGATTTTTGTCAATTTTCGTTACGAATCAGCAAGAATTAGATTTGATGATGCATAATAATAAAAGGTTGACACATAAATTGTTGAATTTAAGAAAATAATTTAAATTTCTTATTTTTCTGAAGTAAACAAATTGTTTGTAAGCAACTATATAATTTCCAAGTTTTATCAATTGTTGATTTTATTAACATGCAGCGAATTAATTTGTTCAGTATTTGATGTTAATTTAGAAGCAATTTTTAAATTCACACATAAAAATTAATATAAACTTGACAAAATATAAATTTGTAAGGATACTTTTGTTAATTAAATACTGCTTATTTTCGATATTTTCTTTTTTTTTTTAGAGCTTGTCTCTAATCATAAAATGAAGAACTAAAAATAGCTCTCATTACATAGTATAAATTATTAACAAAATGAATAAATCATAATTCTTGAAACTATAATTTTGAGAATTATAAACATGCCTTATCTTAAAAAATGTTTTGTGAGTTCCCAGTATAATACAACATGTTAATAATAATAATAACACATTCAAAACATTTTACATTGTGGCTGATTGAGAGTATGTAAGAATGTATGATTGAGTATTGAGTTATGTGAAAGTAATTAATTCACATTTAAGATTATTTCTTCAGCTTTAAAAAAAATAATAATTAATGAATCTCTCTGCACTACACCTAACTCAAATTAATAATAATAGTAATGATGATAATAACTATTAATGAGTTTGCAGATAACAAAAGTGTATTATTTTTAAGCTGAAAATTTTTTTAATTATAATTTATGCCTGGAAGTTATAATTTAACAATGTTTATTTTTTATTAAAAAATTTTTTTTTTCTTTTTTTTTTCTTTTTTTTTTTAACGCCTGTATAATAAATTTCTCAAATATATTAATTTGCACACGAGATTATCAACTTTTAACTTTGTATAAAATTCAACAGTGCAAATGAAATATTGGTGAGGTATTGCATTGATTCTTACATAGTAGTTATATGTAATTAAAAAAAAAAAAAAAAAAAAAGTTTGTAAAATGTTTTCCTATTTTCAATAGCATATACAGTTTGTTTAAATTCTGAACTTTTCAAGCCAAATAAATACATTGAAAAAGATACCAATTAAAAGACATTGATAAATATATTATCATGAAATTTAATGTTTAACAAATCTTCACATTATGCCAAAATGGCACAAAAGAACAGACCTTTTTTCAAAATGTACCCTTTCATTTGAATAAAATCAATATAAATGATATAAAATAAAATTGTTTAATATAAATAAAAATATCAGTTTCAATATTCTAATATATTATCAAAAATCCCCCCCCCCCCTCAACACAAATATCTAAACATAAATATGTAAAAGTTAACAAGTGAGAAAAACAGGGTAATAGTGTTTAATCTAGGAAAAAGGGATTTGTAGCTTTTTGGCTAATTGCAGCCAATAACTGTTAGCCAAATAAAAATAGGTTTAGCCAAGAAAAAAACTTATTTATACAAAATTTCTACATAAATGAGTGGGTATTAATTTTAATTATGCAATATACAAATAGTACATCACTCTGTAACATTGACCCTTTGAGATTTGGCCATACATCACACATCAAATGCTGTTTTAAATAGAAATTCTTTTTAAACTTCCCCTTCCAAATTAATCACCATTAAGTTACTTAAATTTTTGATTGTCATGCTATTTCTCAAGACAGTTTTTGTTATATTCACGAAACTCAATCCCCTTTCACAATCTGCTGTAGACAACAGAATTGTTGCTACAAATTCATACAAAGAAGTCACATTGGGAAACATGTCAGTAATGCCATTTTTATGGGAAAAAGAATATAATCAGCTGGTTTAATTTCTTTACCCCCTTGTAGCCAGTACCTGCCTGAACAACTTCCATTCATGAACCGTTTTGGTTTCATTTCCTAAGTTGGGATCATCAACAAAATATAAACAAATTTTTAATTTCCTCAATGCTTGTTTAAAGCAAATGACGTCACACTATTTGTAAGATGCTTGCACAGAGGACGAGACAAATTTTGAAGAGAGTTGCCAGGACAGAGGCAGTTTGAGATTTTTTTCACGTGGCAGCAGCAAGTTTACGAAAGGCAGGAACGACAAAATGGAAATGATATATATATTTTTTGGCTGTTGCTATTTGGCTAATCCACTAAATGCTTTGGGGGCAAAAGGTGCTTTCAGTTAGCTTTTTGGCTATTTGGCTAGCTCTAGATTAAACCCTAGGTAATAATAACACATTCTGCTGCTATTATTACTCATTTCTCTATCATTCGTTTGGCACTGAAGAAGAAGCTCCTATTATGAAGCCTTGAAACAATTGCAAGATAAAATTTCTGTGTATATTTGTGCTTTTCTTTGCATTGGTTTTTGCAGATCAGGTATTTATCTTTGCACAGTTTTTTCATATGTATCTTAATTTGTAAGTACTCTGGATATAGAAGTTTTGAACCCTTAACCCCCCCCCCCCAATAGCAGGGCAGAAATATATATATATTTATATAAAATACCTCTTTGAATCAAAAATTAACTTTCAAATTCGTACAAAAAATTACCGAATTATATAGTTAAAATGAAATTAAACGTATAAAAATCAAAGGAAAAAATAATACAAAAATTATATATATATATTGTTATATTTATGTATCCTGCATCCAGAACTGTTTTAAAGTGATTCTCAAATGACCTGCCCCACAATGGCGAAATTTTCTGACTCGTTTTGAAATAAGAAGGTATAAAATTAGCAGCCTGACTGTTGGAGCGATTTGGAATCGAAATGAGTTTTCCATTTTTTAGATAAATAAATTACTTATCGAGTTAAAAGTTATAGTTGTCACAGCCTTTTTTTTCTGTTTTCTGGCGCTGTCGCACCGGAATTTCGGTTCAGAACACCAAATTTGATAGTATTTTCTGAAACATCTTTTGCCTTTATCAAAAAATGGAAAACGCTATTCGATTTCATGGTTTCTGAATAAGACCATCTGCCAATTTCATGCTTTTCTGAACAAAAATGAATTAAAAAAAGTGTCAAAAAGTAGCTCCTTTGGATTTGAGAACAGCTTTAAGGCATTTTAGGGCCCTGTGTCCGATTGCTTTTTTGGAAGTCCCAATGTATTAATCAATTTTCACTTTTTTTAAAATATAATATTGTGTGAAAATATACCATAATGGAAAACCAGACGCTTTAAAACTAAGGTATTGTTGACTTATACGCAAAGGGTTAACCTTTGATAGATAATATTTAATTAATAAATTTTTAATTGATAGGAAAATACGGGATATGTTCACGAAAATAACCTCAAGGGGGGGGGGGGGTAACATATATATATGAGCTTGTTGTTACAGTTCTCCTTAAATTGTATTTTATTTATTTATTTATTTATTATTATTTTTTTCAATTTAAAAGCATACAATGAAATATTATTCAAGAGTCAGCTAATTCAAAGCGACTTATTGAGTGCGAGCCCTGGACACGGGCCCAATCACCCACCGTTAAGACAGAACTGAATATATGAAAAAAAATATATATATATTGCAAAAATTATTCAAAACATCCATTTCTGTCCCTTTAAAAGCTGTAGATGCATTCTCATTGGTTAATACAGACTGATCTTCGATTAAAACTCGATTCTCTTATCTACAAATCTTACGTGACGTCAGCAGTTACGGAGAAGGGAGAATGTTTGACTGGAATCGCGTCCACCTGTGCTTTTCCCTCTTCTCTCGTAAACCCCCCCTTTTGCGGATCGACTCCCGCAACTTTACGAGCGTTTGGTCTGAATACGCGCGTGTTTTTACCTCCTTAATTATGTTGTACGTGTCTCGACCAACTGTAGAAGATTGCCATTCCAACTGCCAGGTCTTTAACACTTCTCTCCTACAATACAACTTTATGGCCGAGACAGGTACCGGCAATTCTATGCGTATATCCGCCTGACCATTAATGATCACACTTTTGGCTAATTCATCTGCTCTCTCATTTCCCGATATACCGATGTGTGCCTTAATCCAGCCAATGTTCACCACCTTATCCGGATTTTGATATAATAGATCAAATATATCTCTAACTATGATATTTGCAGGAAAAATCTGCTGGAGAACTAGGACCGAAGATTGACTGTCTGAAAATATCTTCACTGATTTAAAATTTAATTGTACAAACCACTTTATTGCCTGCTTAATTGCCTCCAATTCAGCCTGATAAATTGAGTTCCATTTAGATAAACTGACTTTATAATCAAATATATAATTTCCTTGGTGGTATACAGTAAAAGCTGCAGAGGTACCGTTGGCCATTTTAGAACCGTCTGTAAAAATAATTGGGTTAACTGAAAAAGGTGGACTGTCGCGCAATGGGTTCATAAAAACTAAATTCTTTATCATATTATAATTTGGATATTCATACTGCTTAATGTTAGTCATAAAATCTTTGCCGCGAAGCTCTTTCCCCCACATTTGTATTGCAGACTTCCCTTTTAAAACATTGTATTGCAATGCATCATACTTCAGTTTGATACCAATTGGAGGGACTCCCGCTAAAACACACAGTGCCTCCGTTGAGACATTCCTATAAGACTTTATAATTGTCCTCAAACCCACTCTTTGACAGGAGCTGAGCTTACGCAGCGCATGGTTTTTCAAATCATCATACCAAATTTTGTGACCATATGCAATTTGCTTTTCCATTACGGTCAAATACCAAGTCTTCAAAATCTCATGACGAATACCTTTATCTCTATAACCTGTCTTTGCTATATTAAGTACAAAGTTTCTTAGATTTGACCTCACAGTGTCCAAATGAACAAGCCATGTGAATTTACTATCAAGATTGAAGCCCAGGTATCTGAATGAATCAACAATATCAATTGTGATGTTGTTTAATTTGAAAATCGGATGTCTATTTTCCATAAGATTTGAACCAAATAACATTGCTATTGATTTATCAATACTAAGATTTAAGTGAAAGTTTTGACATCCAATCACAAACCTGTTCAAAGATTTGTTCATAACTGTCTCCAATTCTCTTCTTGTATCAGAACCGTTTACTATAAGGAAATCATCTGCGTAGGAGACTATGAGTGCATGTTCAGCCTTATAAAATTTAATTAAAGCGTCCGCAATTAACAACCACAACAGTGGGCCAATGCAAGAGCCCTGCGGGCAACCCTTGTGTAACAGAAACCATCTGATGCCATCTGAATATTGAAAACCTATATTTCTTTCAGAAAGGTAATTTTTTAGGATTGATTTTAAATAGCTTGGAATTGGAGTAGAATCAATGATCTCCGCCAGAATAAACCAGTCTGTACTATCAAATGCACCCTGGATATCCAGTGACGCAACTGCACAATATTTGAAGTTAGATAAAACGTTTCTAACCATGCCTCTAAAATAAGACATAGCAGACAATGTGCTCCTTCCTTCACGGAATCCATGTTGATCAACGTCAAGGTAATTATCTTTTTCCAGCTTTATCATAACTCTTGTTTTAATTACTCTTTCTAAAAGTTTACCCAATATCGATAACAGAGTAATAGGACGATATCCCCTAGCAGAACTAGGGTCTTTATTCCTTTTTCGGAAAAATATTACAATTCCCGATTTCCAAATTCGTGGAAAATGTCCAAAGATCAAGCACTTGTTTAGGATCGCTTTTATAATTTCAGGAAACTTCTTGCATAAGTTTCTAACCACCAAGGCATCTATTTTATCTGAGCCCGGAGCCTTCGAAAGTCCTTGCTGGGCAACCACAAATTTTAATTCCCTCGTAGTCACAGATGAACAATCCCCATCGGCAGAAAAAGATTTATCTGAAGAGTATGAAAAGATGTTATTCGGAGTGTCATTTATATTAAAATGTTCACTCATTAATTCTGAGGCAACTTCATCATACGAAGAAAAAGGAGCCGAATTTTCCAAATACGTAAAAATTAAATCTGTATGTTTCAATTTCTTGTTTGATATAAATCTATATAAATTACCATAATTTTCATTTGTTCTCTTACAATAGTCAAGCCATGCTGTTTTTTTAGCATTCTTTACCATCTTTTTATATTTATTCCTTTCTTCAATATAAACATTTCTATAGCTCTGATTATCCAAATTTTTAGTACTTCTTTTATACAAAGCACTTACTCTATTCCTGTATATTTTCAGATCTTTAGTGTACCATGTAATAGTAGGTTTGTAAGATAATACACCTTTTGTAAAACATTTGTCCATTACATCAGTAATCAAAACCTGAAATTGTTCCATCCAGTCATCTAGTGCTGTCACGTCATTTACATTCAGCAAAGAGCTCAACCAATTCCTCTTAATTCCTTCAATTATATTGTTAAATTTAACAAATGATTTATTTTTAGTTTTATATCTTTTCTTATCCATAATTACTGGAGCACAGTTTAAAACAAATGTTATATATCGGTGATCACTGTAGGAAAACGTGTCAGCATCAACTTTCCAACTGTCAACATAGTTACAAATTTCATAACCACTCAACGTTAAGTCCGGACGTCCATGTAAATCACCTTGATTAAAAGAATGTGGTGCCTCTAAGTCATTCAAAATACACAAATTATTCTGCATAATGTAATCTAATAGAGTTTCTGTTCTGTCATTTTCACGTGAATAACCAAGTGATCGTAATGGAACATTAAAGTCTCCACCTATTACTATATTATCAAAATCTGGAAATAAACCAGACCAATCCGCCATGTCTTCTTCCAAGTTTCCCGACGGGGCTGAATATTGTGAACCAATATATATAATTCTATCACTCATGTTTAAAGAGATAAACACACTATTATTCAGAGTAAGGCACTGTATACAAGTATAATCCTTGTTAGTTATATAAATAGCAGCATTATAATTAAAAGAATAAAAGGAAGGCCAGTGTGATGGAACACCCAAAGCAACTTTATTAAAGACATAAGGATCCTGGACCAAAACCACATCAATTCCTTTCTCCAATACATAGATCCCCAATGCATCATTGGCAGCTCGACAATGATTCAAATTAACTTGCAAAAACTTAAGACCCAAAAAGACGTCCAAATTACCTACGGAGCCCTTAGCTCCGTTTAGGAATAGCCTTTAATCTCACCTGCTGATATACCTGACAATCAGGACTATCTGCCCTGTGATCACACGCACCCGATGCCGATTCAAAATAGCAATTGTAACATTTAACATGTGTTTCTTTACAGTCTTTTATGTCATGTTCACCAGCACACTTGACACAATGTTGAGTTCCCTTACAACCACTAGCATAATGGCCGAATTCTTGACAACGGAAGCACCGAGTGATGGAAACAAATTCCACCACCCTGTGTCTCTCGAAGTCTATACATATTTTCTTTCTGTCAAGTAACCATTGTTTACTATTCGCATCGACATCAAGTAACCAGTTAAATTTCTCATTTCTTGTCTTTATCCTCTTAACTATGGTGAAGTCAGGACGAATTTCATCATATAAAGTTTCCAATGCCTCTTTTGCCGCACCATCTAAGTCAGGATCCCTCAATTTCCTGGAGATTTCCCTAGTCATATTTTCATTACTGACAGAATCATCCAGTAGCTTCTGTACTGAGCCCTTTACCATTTCTTCATCCACTGCCGAATCTACGCTCAATATAAGTACTCTCTCTCTTTTTCTCTGTGGAACCGAAATCTTGATTTTATTCTTTATTGACTCAGCCTGAATCACCTTTTCTCTCATTTTCTCTGTATCCCTTCTATTTCCCCATCTTTAATATAACCTGTTTATTCTTTGTGACAATTACATCTTCAGGAATAGGAATACTAACGTCTGATCGGCAAAGAGTCTTAATTTCACTCTTGATCAAATCCACATCCTCGCCTCCTTATTCATTGTAATAATAATCGCGTGATCATCTCTTTTACTTTTTGATTCAGTTACTATAGGCCTCTGCAGTTCATCAGCAAAGCTCACCGATTGTCTACTTATTCTTCCCGCTATATCCTCTAATCTCTTATTGTATTCGCCGTAAGCTTCAATCTTTGTTTCCATCTGCACAATAGTTTTGAAGACATCAATGGCTTTCATCACAATATGATCCAAAACACGTTTAGCCGTTAATGCAGTTGGTCCACTTATCTTATCCTGTTTACTTCTCTTATGCTCCAGAAATGAATACAACTTCGAACTCAAAGTCTGTATCATCGGCAAAAATTCAGAATCCTTAACTTCGTCAAACCAGCTATCCGGGTCGTCCATATTGAAATAAGCCTAACCAAGACCTAAACCAGAATTACAACTAATCCAAACTCCAAAAACACCTTAGCCAAAATATAAGACCAAAGATATACAACAAAAATCAAATAAATCAGCAAACCGCCAAGGGGCCTTCACACACGGAACTAACTTTCAGCATATATGTGGACCAACCGATGGTTGGAACCACCTGAAGTAATCCAATTTCACAAGAAACAAAACCAGCAACGCTATGAATAATCAATCATATGCCTCAGCTATGACCGAAAATGAAGCACCGGAAATGATAGTATAACAGAATAAAATCACAAAATTTATCAAAATCCAAACACAACCTGCCCAGAAATCAAAATACCACAAAGGCAATCTAATCACCTTGGCAACCAATAACAATACAAAACAGCCGTAAATACTCAAAGACAAATCTTCAATTACTATGAATTACAAAAATCAAAATAAACAAACAATAACTGTTGCCTAGCAACCCAGGAATCAAACACCAATAACTTGAACTTGTCCAATACACAAGCACCCCAAAAACTGAGTGACCGCACAGATCGCTAGCTCTTTACGCAACACGAAAACTAAATCCACAAATTACCAAACAGCAGCAAAATACAACTCATCTTAACTCCAACACAAAATGGATGACAACAACGAGCGCTGAAACGCCCACCTTGGAGCCATCGAAATACAAAAACTACAATAACTCAAGAAATACAAGTCAAAAATAAAAAAACAACTTAGCGGTTAGATACAGCAAAGAGGTAAGTACCCGAACTATACTTCAATTCATAAAAATTAATAAATTAATAAGAAAAGTTAGTAAAATATAAATCTGAAAGACAGAATCAATGGCGAATCGCCATGAAAAATTTTACAAGTCCATTTAACATAAAAATAGATTAAATAAAGCAATAATATTATACAAAATAGAAACTAGATAAGATATAGAGTAGGATTATACTGTATATTAAGGATTTGAACAAAAATTTACCAAATTATGAACTTAGTTGTCGGAGCTCCAAAAATTGCACGCAACACATGACGTAGTAGATAGGGATTTTTTATTTAGGGTAGGAAGGTTAATTAAGTCTCTTTAGAAAGCGATGTTTGTACGACACAAAGTGCTGGTTTTGTGTCGTGACGTCCACCTAGTGAAGCCGCCGTGCAGCAATAGAACGATTGACTAGGCTTTCAGTGGCATTCTGCAGGTCTAAACCAACACTTTGTAGTAACGTCACATTTTATTACACACAAAGAAAAACATATATCTGTCTTCGGATGCAGTTGTGGTTCTTAGCCACTCTCGACAACGATGAGTTTTCGCCATTTAGAAAGAGTTTTTAAGTTCTTGATATAACACACCGGGTAATAGCTTCGATAATCTTCATTTGAGTATTACCCGCCACATGTTTACCGTTTAACCTCTGACTTTTGATCTTCATTGACAAGTTTGAGTACATGACGTATGAAAATTGATCACTTTCAGAAACCACATTGACTTTAAACAACACTGTGTACCCGAATTACAAAATGCGTCCATTGAGCGAAACAGGATCATCTACACAATTTCTATATTTCATGCGCAAATCTCTGAAAAAAGCCCAATTTTGCAGTTAACTGCACATATTTAACATAAATAATCATCATTGGCCATTATGTAACAACTTTATTCAATGGGAATAGTTTTTCAGACTATGAATAAATTTTGACAAGCTTTGGATATTCAATGAAAAAATATATTTTTCATTTTCTTAAAAAATATATATATAAAATATTTCATATATAACTTACAGAAATTATTTTCAAAAATTGTTAACCCCTTGAGGACGAGCGACACGTATACGTGACACATAAGATGCTCAGAATCCTTGATTATTCCCACCAGCTACTTTTTATTATAAGCTTTGCTTTATTTAATTCTAGCATTTCTGCTATTCATTTAGGCGAAAATTTCTGTCTTGAAAAACCGGTGGTAAAAGATTAAAAATTCTGTAAAGGAGGCTCGTCATGAAGGGGTTAATAAATAAGGTTTTTTCCTTTGGCAGCACAGCCAAAAGATGAATTTCGTAATATAATAGATTCAAAAGCATCAATGTACCGGGTGATTATAATTAAAGTTACGATTTCAAAAATCGATAATTTTAAAACTACTGGTCAGAATGACTTGATATTTTACCAGAACAATCGTGAGGGAATGGAATTTTGTTTGGCGAAGGAAAAAAAATAGTTCCAAATTGTGCCGATAGATGGCGTTGTCAGGGTAATGTCAGGGGAAAGACCAAAAATGTATTCTTGAACCCTTTCCTGCGCGGTGTAAATTTGTTTGCAAAATGATGAAATAATAGACTGACACCGGAATTTACAAACGAATCCATTAGTAAAAAGAAACTTGCTTATTTTCTGGTTCTTAATGAAAGGAAAATTTTAATTAAATATTCTTGGTGCCGTTTGTCAGTTTTAGAATTAAAATTGGGTGTCCTTTTTTGTGACCACCGCCCGTTAAAGGGTTAAACATAGGAATGATGTTGCCAAAAGGAAAAAAATAGAGTTTAGAGATTTACTAAAAATTTATTAGCGAAAAGACAAGACTACGTGTTTACAGCGAAAACAGCGATAATGACAAAAAATGAAAAAAAAAGAGCTTCATGGAACAAACACCTTACTGATTATTAAGGCATAAGTTGCTCAATATGCCCTCCGCCTTGTTCCGCTACTAATTGGAAGCGCAAAACGGCATGCTCCACAACAGATCGGAGGGTATCTGTACTAATGCAATGGGTGTGTTGTGTGATTCTTGGCTTCAAGTCGGCTAGATTCTGAATCCGCCCGCTATAAACAACATTCTTCAGGTACCCCCAAAGCCAGAAATCACACGGGTTTAAATCGGGGGAACGTGGCGGCCACGTTGTTGGAAAATGGCGGCTTATGATCCTATCATCTCCGAAATTATCACTCAGTAGCTGCTTCACAGTAGTAGCAATGTGCGGAGGAGCGCCATCTTGCATGAATATTATGCGATCCACACACTGACGCTGTTGAAGTGCCGGAAGAACATGGTTACGCAAAAGTGCTTCATACCGCTTGCCAGTAACTGTGCAGGTAACGGGACCCGCAGGTGTGATCTCCTCGAAGAAAAATGGACCGACGATAAACGCTGCCGTTATTCCGCCCCACACAGTGACCTTTTCAGACTGAAGAGGTAATGGCTGTAGCTGGGACGGATTCTCGGTCGCCCATATCCTGCAATTTTGCGTATTTACAGAACCTTGCAAATGAAAGTGGGCTTCGTCAGACCACAGAATGTTCCATGGCCATCCGTTGTCCACTTCCATCCGGGGCAAGAAATTGTAGTGCAAAAGATTGACGTGCTTCCAGGTCAGCAGGTAGGAACTCCTGCACATGAGTTATCTTGTACGGATAACAGCGTAAGACGTTCCGTAGGACTTTACGCACCGTGCTGTTCGGCATATACAGCATTCGGCCAATCCCCCTTGCACTGCTGATTCCAGCATCACTGTCAGTATGTTCCTGTAATGCTGTAGCCACATCTTCCACTGCCGCAGCTGAAACTGGTTTCCTTCCTCTATCCCGTTTAACGTCAAATGAACCGGTCTCTTCGAATTTAGCAATCATTTTTTGCAGACCATTTGTTGTTATTGGACCTTTTTTATGGATTTTAATGTCCGAAACTTCCTAATAGCTGTAAGTGCACAGTCATCATCGTTCTTATAAAAAAGCTTCAAGAGCAGAGCGCGATCCTTCATAGTCAGAGTCATGATGAAGCATTCAGGCAAAGAGCTGCTGCTCTGCATTTTTATGGTTGCTATGTCTGCGGTGCGCATGTCAGGTATTAGTAATTTGCATATCTTCAGACAATGTGAACCCAGACAGCGCCATCTATGGGCACATTTTGAAACTTTTTTTTTCCTTCGCCAAAGAAAATTCCATTCCCTCACGATTGTTCTGCTAAAATATCAAGTCAATCTGACCAGTAGTTTTAATTAAAATTATCGATTTTTGAAATCGTAACTTTAATTATAATCACCCGGTATTTAATTAAAATTTTCCTTTCATTAAGAACAAGAAAAATAAGCAAGTTTCTTTTTACTAATGGATTCGTTTGTAAATTCCTGTGTCAGTCTATTATTTCATCATTTTGCAAACAAATTTACTCCGCGCCGGAAAGGGTTCAAGAATACATTTTTGGTCTTTCCCCTGACATTACCCTGACAACGCCATCTATCGGCACAATTTGAAACTATTTTTTTTCCTTCGCCAAACAAAATTCCATTGCCTCACGATTGTTCTGCTAAAATATCAAGTCATTCTGACCAGTAGTTTTAAAATTATCGATTTTTGAAATCGTAACTTTAATTATAATCACCCGGTATAATGAGACATTTCCATAAGCATTTAATTTAAAAATCATAAAGTAGAATATTTAAATGATAAATGTTCCATAATTATATTCATATTGAAATTTATTATTTTTTATTAAAGATAACCCCTTCATAAATATACCATGTTATTAATAAAATCAGAAAGCCATTGACAGAATTTAAAATGAGTTATAAAATTAAAAAAAATATATTTTTTAATAGTATTATGTTTTTATAAATTTACAGATTATATTTAAAACTTATTAGCATTTCAAAAGATAGTGTTTCATCGAGAAAATATACTTTCTTTCTTTAAAATATAAGCAAGAGGTATCGCCGAGTTATATTATAAATTTCATAATATGAAAAATCCAAAAATATTAATGAATGCTGCAAATATGCACATACTTGAAGCATACATTCATACAAAATTAGGAGAAAAAGCTTATGTGAAAAACATCCGCATTTGTATCAAAATTTATGAAGCTATTCCGGAAAAAGCTTTCAAATAGAACACAAAGAAAAAGGTTTTTGTTTATCTGTTTGCCTTTTTTTTATTTTTTAATGGGAACAAACACCATTATAAGAAGTTTAAAATATAATGCGATAAAAATATACACAGAATAAAAAAAGTATTTAATTTTATAAATTTAAAGATTATTTTGATTAATATGTTTGGCTGTAAAAAAAAAATATTTATTTTATGTGGAAAAATATTATATAAAATTCTGTGAAATATCTTCAGATTATTCTATTTATTCCAAATTAAAACATAAAATGTCAACTTTGGTCTTTATAACGAGGTGGTATATCGTAATGTTTATAAATTAATGGAAAGATTTATGAAGTTTTTAGTTTTACTGATAACATTTTATAAAATAGTAATAATATTTATTTATCTTCAAAAACTTTCTTATTTTATTACACTTAAAGGTAATTCACTTTATATTTTACGAATAGATTAAACTAATATTTTTAAAATGAATGTGGTATTTTTAAAAATATTCTAACTATTTTAGTACCTCGAAAATACAATTTACTTTTTAAAACTTAAAAATTAAATGTCGAAACTTTAACATTTTATTTTGTGAAAAAATTGCATTTTATAAAAAGAAATATCAAATTTCAAAACATTATTAAATTTATGATTACCGTATATAGTCGCGTACTAGCCGACCTTCTAATTCGAGATGAAAACAGGTTTAATGGCAGTAATGCTTTTTTACGCTTTATTTAATCTCATTTAATTCTAAATCATTTAAGGCGTAGAAAACCATTCTGAATCACTGGTATTAAACTTGTTTTAATCTCAAATTTGGGGTTAAATTATTTATGCCGCAGAAAACCATTCTGAATTACTGGTATTAAACTTGTTTTCATTTAGAATTTGGGGGTAGGTTTATACGCGAGTATATACGGTAACTACATTGTTAAATGAATGTTAGTGTGTGATGTTATAAAGTATATTGTGCGCTAAGTATAAATGTTTATCTGCATAGTAAATGTAAACTTTTCGTCAGAAAATTATATGTTTACAGCAATATACACTTTACGTTCCATAAATCATCAAAAGTTCATCCGAACGATGGCTATAACTTCAATTCTAATTAATGCATAGATGAAACAAAATCATCGTCTTAATTCGTATAAAGTTCTTCACAAACTGGTGTGTTGTCTATTTTGTCATGAAAGGACATCTACATACTCACAAAATGCTAAAAGGTAACGACAGAAATCATAATGAAAATTTCCATTTCGTAACATTTTAACAAATATCTGTTTTCGCGTAAGTGACCCAGTGATGAAGGACATCTACATACTCACAAAGTGCTAAAAGGTAACGACAGAAATCATAATGAAAATTTCCATTTCGTAACATTTTAACAAATATCTGTTTTCGCGTAAGTGACCCAAAGATGAAGGACATCTACATACTCACAAAATGCTAAAAGGTAACGACAGAAATCATAATGAAAATTTCCATTTCGTAACATTTTAACAAATATCTGTTTTCGCGTAAGTGACCCAATGATGAAGGACATCTACATACTCACAAAGTGCTAAAAGGTAACGACAGAAATCATAATGAAAATTTCCATTTCGTAACATTTTAACAAATATCTGTTTTCGCGTAAGTGACCCAATGATGAAGGACATCTACATACTCACAAAATGCTAAAAGGTAACGACAGAAATCATAATGAAAATTTCCATTTCGTAACATTTTAACAAATATCTGTTTTCGTGTAAGTGACCCAATGATGAAGGACATCTACATACTCACAAAGTGCTAAAAGGTAACGACAGAAATCATAATGAAAATTTCCATTTCGTAACGTTTTAACAAATAACTCTTTTGGCGTAAATGGTCCAATGATGAAGAACAACCTATGAAACATTTCTCAACTTGGAAAAACGTTTTTCACTCTGACGTTTTTTTTTTTCGAAAGTTAATATACCTTTATTTTAGGAAGTACTGTTGTTCAAAAAAAAGTTACTTCCATGTAAATTTTATATGTTAGTGAGATTCATTATAACACGCTCATTACTGAAAGTGAAGTGCTCGTTATTGAAGTAAAAGTATAGATCATGGGTATTTATAAGTATTTTACAGGGGCGCACAAAATAATTTCGTTACATTATGATCTATTGGGAGAAATCGTTTGCGGTGTATTTTAATGCTACTACACTTCAAACATATTTAAAGTAATGTGCATCACTGAGATGGACTACACGATGCATTCTGTGAGGTATAGAATAAGTAGAAGTTATAGTTCGTTTACCAAGATGCAATACTTTCATTACATTATTATCTATGAGAAAAAATCGATTATGGTGTATTTTAGATGTTATAGTACAACAAACAAAAATAAAATGATATGAATGACTGTTATGTATTTCCACATGTCATCTATAGATCATGGAGTACGTAGCATTTATCGTTCATTTACAGAGATACAAAAATTGTTCAGTGATTATTCATTAACGATAATTGCCCCAAGTCTGTGTTCAGCTGTGATATGCACATTTAAACTTAACTAATTTTTAGGGCATCACGTGGTATGTATAAATTTTATAGATCATATTCAGAATTGCAAGAAAAATTTTCACTTGCATTAATAGCTGAAAATAGATTTTACTGCATTATGTGTTTTGTAAATTGTTTATTAATATCTCCTTTTAATGTATGAAAATGACAAATTTCTTAACAATATTCTGTTAGTGTTGGAAAGTGTTTCGTAATCTACGTAGATATGATGCATGAAATTTCGTTCTTGTTTTCTGTTATTAAGAAAAACTAATTCAATATCAAAATATCAAAATATAATTCAATATCAGAATTAATTCATAATCATTTTGCTAATCACCAGATTTTATGACTATGGGATAAGCACTTTCAGCAATACCTCTCTTGGAAGTTTCATTACGTATATCATAGGTGCCAACCTCTCATTAATATTCCGTAATATGCGGGTTAATTTCACCCAGGTTTAACACGTTTCGCACCAGAATTTTTTTGAACAAATTCCGCGTAGAAACTTGAAATTTAATAAATAAAGCTTCATCCAATAATTTCTCTGGTTGGAAGCGTTGTTAAACTGGGTCAAATGTAACCGCATATTACGGAATATTAATGAGAGGTTGGCACTTATGCGTATATACATGCTGATGCACCACGCTTGATAGAAACCTGGAGCGAACTGCGCATGGGCGAAAATGGCTAGTCCATGTCGAAAATGGGGAAGACCGTAAGCCGTACGTACGCTGACTAAGATAAAGAGTGGTGATTTCAGCTTCTTTTGCCGGGGCTATTCTCCCTACAGTGTGAATAGAATCGGCTTGGCATTCTGGCAACCGGAGTTCTTAGAAGTGTGGTTGAACAGTATACGTATATCCATAGCTGCCAACTTTTATGCTTTTTTCCAACCACTAAAATTTTATAGTAAATTTTAGCTTATAAAATCTCCGAAATCACCTGTTTCAGTAAGCATAATTTGTCTTTAAATATTTAGTGGTAACAAAAAAAGCGTAAAAGTTGGCAGTTGTGGTATATATCTACAGATATACGTATATGTATATCTATATGTATTCATATATCTATATCTATCTACACATACATACAGGTTTAGTACGGACTCCTGGAATTGTCAGGGTAATTACCAGTATCTTCTGATAGAAAAACTTGACTTATGAAATCGTGCGATTACATAAGGCATAGCTGCCAACTTTTAAGCTTTTTTTCCTACCACTAAAATTTTATATTAGATTTAAGCTTATTAAATCGCCGAAATCGTGTGCTTCAATAAGCTAAAATTTTCTATTCATTTTTAGTGGTAACAAAAAAGCGTAAAATTTGGCAGCTATGCATAAGGTGAGTTTTTCTATAAGAAATACTGGTTGTTTTCCTGAAATTTCCAGGTTTGTACAAACCCTGATGTTACATATATAAATATACTAACTGGGCTGCACGTGCTACACTGGTCGATTTATCCAAACGAACCTTGAATCATATGAAACATCTGTGAATTTAACCCTTTTTATCCTGACGGTACTTATAAGTACCACTTTAACCCCTTCGCGACGAGCTTCTTTTACAGAATTTTTAATCTGTTACCACCGGTTTTTCAAATGAGAAATTTTTACCTAATTGAATCGCAAAAATGCTATAATTAGATAAGGAAAGCTTTACAAAAAAAAAATAACTGGTGGAAATATTCGAGGATTCTGAGCATCTAAAAAGTAGCTGGAAATTTAATTCAGGATATAAAGGGTTAACCCTTTCAGGGGCAAGCACTTGTGCTCCTGTAACGTTGAATTCTCACCGGAATTTAGAAAAGAATTTAGTTCAAAATAAGAATAAGCAATTTTTCAACTTTTTCTCGTCAAAGTTAAAAAAGTAAAATTTGATTAAAATTTTCTGGTTTGAATCGGATTAAAATTAGGTGGTATATAATATATACCACCGCCCCTCAAAGGGTTAAAGCAATACAGGGCAATTACCTCAAATGTCCTTCTGCATTACTAAAACGTATCATAACGTCATTGTGCTATTATATTTTCTAATGTGTCAGACAAAATTTAGGTTGTTAAGGAGTAACTCTTTTAGCTGATCATATACAGTTAGGATTTCGTAAAGAACGATCGAAAGATATGCAATATACTAAAATTATCCCTTAAAAATAATCTAACTAACAAGTCCCTAAATTCCTCCACTTGAATTTTTTAAAGAGACTAATCTTTTATCATTGGGTTCCACTTACTATACAGCTTTTCCCATAATTATATAACTAAGCAACAAAAAATTATATTTTATATAATAAAACCTTCTCTGAAAAAAATATCCAACTAACCGTGTCAGTTCTATCGAAATCCATTCTGCAGAATCTTTTAAAAATCTATATCTCTCTATCTATCTATTCATCGAAAATTAAACTTTTATATACTATTTTATCATAACTGAAATAAAATCTCTCATTTCTGGTTGCGGATTGGGTTACAGTTCCAAGTATAGCTGGTTTTAGTTAAGCCCCGGTTTAACGGGAATTTTTTATCGGTTTCGATTCGGATTTTGGTTTTATAAAAATGATTTTGACGAATATGTGTCGGATTTAATGTTCATTATTTATAAAAGAACTTATCAGGTTTGAATGCGGTACGAAACTTCAGGTGCAAGCAACAGTCTAGATCAATTTTTCGCTACATTTTGTGGGGTATGTTTTATTTTCAGATTTAGGGCTCTTTTTTTCAGAAATATATTTAAAGGCTTTTTTAATTTGATCCATTTCATTAACCTATGCATACGTCTATATGCTTTTTCATAATTAATTCTTTAAAATTTATGTGAAAAGTTTCGCGAAATATCTCTAGAATTTTCGTTTATTTATAACATTAAATATAGCATAGAAAGATATAGTCACAAAAATAAATGCTATGTACTTTCAGCAACTAAAACTGCTTTCCTGAATGTAACGACAAAAATGTAATTTATCATCACCTCATCCTCTGTGATATATTTCCTGTCAAGTGTATATCCGTTGAACTAGAAAAAAATATCCAAAACATGTGTTGCGGATAAAAAAAAAGTGAAACATTATTTTTTGGAAGACTGTTGTAGTTAGAACATTTTTTACAATAAATTTTCTAGATTCACTACAATTAAATTCATTCTAATAAATACTATATAAAAGGTATTCAGAAGTCTTTATTCTGAGTACTATTACAGGCATCCCCCGACTTAAGTAATTAATGCGTACCGCAGACTTTTACGTACCGTAATTTCCGGCGTGAAATCCGCAGCTCAAAGAGTCGTTCTTCGACCCAGAAATATTATTTTATACAATGTAACTTAAAAGATCGCTGTAAATATTTAACTACAATTATTGAATAAAATTTCTGGGTCGATAAACGACTCTTTGAGCTGCGGATTATACGCCGGAAATTACGGTAACTCGAATTTTACGTAAGTCGAAAGTGTAATTTGCTTAAGTAAAATTTCGTAAGAAACTGTAATATTTATTATATATGGATTATTTACACAGTATTAATTTTTAAATAAAGCATCATGCAGCAGTATTTACTCGGATATAAATTATACAAGTATGAAAAAATATAAAGGTAATCTGAAAAAACACTTTTCAAATAAAAAATATCTTTTGTGGAATTTTGGATTTATAAATGTAACATTGATGGAGTGATTTATAATAATTTTGAGATTACTTCAAATGACTATAAAAATAAGAAATAATTAAAGAGGACTGACTTACCTCTTCTTCACGAATTTTCGATGACAAGACAAATGAATAATACTCCCAAAATAAAATAATTCTTGATAAGTACAAATCGTATTTATTAAGAATTAGATGACAACAATGAATAACGAACAATAAATATTCGTTGTTATGATAATAATGTATATTCCCAACAAAAAAATAACTCTAATACATAAAACTATATTATAAGAGTTATAATTTTTATCTACATATTTTATTTATAAAATAATTATCAAAAGTATGCAAACGCGTATCAAATGCCCTAGTTAGTTCATAAATGTAATTTTCAAAAAAATTCTACGTAACTACGAATTTATGTAAGTCGCAGTATACGTAAGTCGGGGGATGCCTGTATTTCGAATTGTAATAGTCATCTTATTTAATTCCAGAATTCTGCGATTGAAAAAGGTTCTGTCATAAATGCCAACCTAGTACTAATCTTCCGTAAAATATGGGTTAATGTAATCCAGGTTAAACACGTTTCAAACTAGAATTTTTTTTAAAGATGAATTAAAATAGACTCCACATAAGAACATGAAGGTAATTAATTATATATTATTATTTCAGATATATTTTCTAGTTTGAAAATCTTAAACATGGATCAAATTAACTAACATTTTATGGAAGTTTAGTTGAAGGGTGGCAAGTATGCATTGTTTATTATTTAGAAATAGTGGTATCCAGTAATAAGCATATCTACACACCCTGATATATAGTTTAGAATAAGCACTGATACTTTTAATTGCGAATAAAATAAATTAGTTATTAAGATTAAACAATTTTAATACAAAAGTTTCTACCTTTGTTAACCCTTTTCGGCGCGGACTAAATCTGTTTGTAAAATGATGAAATAATGGACTCACACCAGAAATTACAAACGAATTCATTAGAAAATAAAAACTTGCTTATTATCCGGTAATTAACAAAAGGAAAATTTTAATTAGATATTCTTGGTGCCGTTTGTCAGTTTTTGAATTAAAATTAGGTGTCCTTTTTTGTGACCACCGCCCATTAACCCTTAATTGCATAGTGATGTAAATTTCCATCACTGTTTATTTAACTTTTATTAAATAAATGTACTTCTTCGCCACCACTATATTTATATAGAAATATTAATCCAGTAAATTTTCCGTGAACTATGTTGCTGAACAAAGTTAAAAATCTATCTTAAAATTTCTGGTGTCTAATATTTAATATATGTATAAAAAAACACAATTGTAAAAGAAAAACTCATGCAAAGAAGGGTTAAAGGGTTAAGATATTATCTCCTTTTTCTAGAAAGCTGATATTTTATTAATAGTAATTTTTAGACATTTGAATGTGTAAATTAATATTTTCTGCCAGAGATTTTATTTTTAAATTCACGATGTTTTTTTTTTCATTTTTATAAAGAACTATTTGGTTTATATTGCTTTTTATTATAAACTTTTACTTAAAATTTCAAAGATTATACATTCTTTTGCCAAATGTACTGTTATGCATTTAACAAAAGAAAATATAATATTGCATCTTGGAGATATTTAAGTTATTTCTCCTTTTACAGTCATTTATAGTAATTTTCAGAAATAGTTACTTCCTTTCACATCTCTTTCTCATTGACAATATTGATAGTATTATTGTTATTAACAGATTTCTAAATAAGGGTGGGATTCAAAAGATTCTTGTCAATAGTTACAAACTTTTATTCAAAATGTCACCACTCTAAATCCTACGATGATGATATTTAGTCTTAACATTTTTAGGGTAATGTCTGATATAAATCAACTAAATTTAGCATTAACCCCTTAATCGTCGTGCCCGAGACATTCACGGGCAGCGTAGGTTACGCCTGTTTTATTCAGATAGTTTGATTCCCACCAGTTTCTTAAAATAGTGTTATTGGCTTTATTCTTGCATTATTTTATCTGTCTATTAAATAAGGCGAACATTTCTACTTAAAAAACTGGTGGTAATCAAGCAATATGAATTTTTAAAAAGTAGCCTACACATAAAGGGCGCGACGATTAAGGGGTAAACATAAATACGTATTTCTAATAACTTCACCAATGGCTAAATAGATGATGAACTGCGCATTTTAATCGAACGGTCCGTTAACAGACCGTTTTCAGTATCATTTTAGAAGCTATTACTAAAACAAATAAGAATATTACATTCTTGCACGATGTATAGTGTAATGATTTGTGACGCCATCATTCAATTTTTCGTGTACACTCTAAAAACGACATTTTCAAAACTGAGCAAAAAATACTCAAATCTGAGTATGTCCCACTATCAAAATGGCTCCGAATCAAAATAACTCATGTTTGAAATATGTATATACTAATTTCTGAAAACATCCACACACTCAAGAATAAAACATCATGTGCTCATATTTGAGTATGTCCATGTTTCAAAAAAGAGTATGAACTGACGTCTATGTGCTCATTTTTGAGTATGCCCATGTTTCAAAAATGAGTATGAACTGATTCTAATAATTTTTTAGTATGTCCATGTTTCAAAAATGAGTATGAGCTGACTTCTATGTGCTCCGTTTTGAGTATGTCCATGTTTCAATATTCTGAGAATTTCTGGTATTCAGAATGAAAGCATCGGGTCGTCCTATTTGAAACAAAAAGTTTTATAAAAAATGAAAACATCGATGTTCTCAGATTTGAAAGTGTCATTTTACACAGTATACTTTCTCAGATCACGCATGTTATTTTATTTTAATTTTACTTGTATGTTTATCTCCATATTCATAGCTGTGATGTTACTTAACCCATAATTTTGGCAAAGGAAATGATGTTGCATCGTTACATATGGACTTTTTATGCGTTAGAATCTCTATGGTTTTTCTATGATATATAATGTATGGGTAGTATAGATTAAAGAGCAACATTATCTTACTTTCATTTAAACTTATTTGAATAGTTTCTTGTTGATATAACCTTGCAAGAGCTTGCAAGAGCTTGTCTTTTATTTCTATCACATAAATTATTTCTGTTGTCAACATCCCCTTTTTATGCATTTACAAAACACACAACAACGAATTAAGTATCATTTGAAATGTTTTTCAACCGTCTTCTGACATAGTACACTCATGTTTCGTTAAAACATGTTTCTTGATTAAAAATTGCTGTTAATTGCAAATTAAATCGGCATTGTTTTCATAAATGAAATGAAAGTTTTCCTCAAATTAGTGTTGGCAGAAAAATAAAATACCGCATTATATGAAGATCGACAATGATTATAAAAAAATAAATAGTACAAAAAAGTATGACTTCTCTGCACAGGTTTATTTTATATTTATGGTTCAAAAGCAAAATTGAAATTGAAATTATTAGAAGAAAAAGACAACATCGATCGATCGAAGCAGAGGTATTTCGTGCGTAGAATAAAGGTTTCGCTTTGTTATATTAGATTAAATTGTATTTTAAATGCCTTCAATTTATTATGAACATTTATTAATTTTTAACATTATCTGCATAATATTTGATATCCGAAAATTAATTTTTTTAAAGTTATTTATACATTTATTTCTTCGTTTCGTGTTTTTCAAGAAGTGGATGATGTCATTTTCTACTGCAGGTAAAATACAATTCTTATTTTCTTTCCCTCGCGCGTGCTTTTTTGCTATCTTCATTCAGTTTTTACTGTAATGTCGATGGAATGAATAAGACGATATTCTGGCTTGACTGATGTTGTTTGCAGCTAGTTTTTATCCTTAATATTTTTTAACGGTTTAACCCCTTGAAGGGCACCAGTATATAATGTATATCACTTTTTAATATATAACTTTGCCACCAGTATTATTAAATAAAAATATTTAATATTAATTTTTGCGGATTGAGAAGGCAAAAATTCATCATTTAAAATTACTGGTGTTAAAACATCGCAAAATTTAGCATTTTTAGACTACGTGCTTGCCCTTCAAGGGGTTAAACCTGCATCTAAAAATATTAGATGTTGCTAAAGATTATTAGACCGCAGTGCAAATCTTTGCATGGGTCCACTAGTTATACTCTATATCAGCTATGTTCTCCTCTTTTCCATAAAGAAATTATCACTAGTTATGCCAATATAATAATTCTTTGATCCATTGGTTTTAATAAATGGGATTTCATATACACCTGAATAATTTTCAAAACGAATTGGGTGAATTATAGTGCGAATGGTATCCTTTAATTTCGGAGGTTATTTTTACTGTTTTACTTAACACTTTTTAGAAATTGATGAAGTGGGTGTTGACTGGAAAATCACTGTGTGGTCAGATTTGTTATATATTGAAAAAAATTATTTTCTGGCAAATGTTAATAACTATATGTAGGTCTTTTCGTGTGATGAAACAACTTGAAAAAATAAGTCATTTATGCTTTGTTTTAAACAAAAATCATCACGAGCATTTTCAGGGTGTTAAACTTTGAGTACAGAGCTACCACTGACGATTATTTTTTTTTATTCTATTCGCACCACTATTTAAAAAATAATTTTTTAACTATATTTAGATTGCACATGTTGCCAATGTATATGTGAAATAATTTTGATTTTACAAAGTGGTGCGAGATAAAATTAAAAAATAGTCGTCAGTGGCAGCCCTGTGGTCAATCCACTCGGCAAACTATATTTCATATATTTCTAAAGCACCATTTAAAAATATATATTATTTCATCTCGAGAAATGAAACATCACCAGCACTAGGCGTTCCTTCAATTATGAAAAGTATGAATTACCGCAAGAAAAAACAAGATCGAAAAATCATGCGTCAAGCATAGATTATGTAACACTTTCCAAAGCCTCCAAAATAATTTTACAAATCATTACCGTTTAATAAGCTGAAAGATAACATCTAAGTAAACAACTTGGAAAACGCATAACATATTTAAAAACGTAATTTCAGGAATTTCCAATCTATATTTTTATTCGGAAAAATATCCGAAGACTATTATTCAGCCCTGTATATGATCTACAAATTTGTATGTATACTACATAGGATGCTAAGTTTTAGTTTACTTAAGAAACGCGTAGCACAGTTTAAAATTCTCCTTCTGGAGTTTCTGTCAATAAACGGAAATGTGTTCGCAAACTTTTGTATTTCCCTGTATATGATCTACAGAATTTATACACACCACGTAATAAACAAAAAGTGAGTTATATTTAAAATCGCGTTCAGTAACTTAAACCGCACTGCCAGGAATTATTGTTAACAGACAGTAGAGAATTCTTTTGTATGTCCCTGTAAATGAACAATGACTGCTATACACACAATATTCTGTAGTAAGCCTCTTGTAATGCATCTTAGTGATATATATAAATTTCAATGCGCTTAAAATAGTGAAACATTATTTAATTAAACCGCAAACAATTTTTCTCCGTAGACGTAATGTAAAGGAATTCTTTTGACTGCCCCTGTAAAGTAACTATAAGTGCTGTGCACACCCTTTCTTGTAATGCACCTTAGTGATATATCTCAATTACAATTTGTTTGAAATTGTGTAACATCATTAAAATAAACCGCAAATGATTTTTCACTATAGACCGTAATGTAACGGAATTCTTTTGAGTGTCCCTGTAAAACAACTATAAATGCTACACACTTCATTTGAAATAGGGAACGTGCTATAGAAAACGACAATAACATATAAAAATTGCAGGGCAATCCGAGCATATTTACGGGAGTTAGAGCACGGACAGACGGCCCGACAAACCGAAGTCTTTAACATTTTTCAACTAGGTTGGAAAGTGTTAAAAAATATGAATAACTAAACTTTCTTTTAATACATGGTGTATAAACATTTATGTATAATTAAAACTTATACAAACATTAAAAACTTAAATCGGCGTTTCGGTTGACATCTACGATCATCTTCAGGATTATGATGTTAATTTATATTAGAGCCTAAAAAACAGAGACGATTTTAAGTTTTTAATGTGCGTATAAGTTTTGATTATACACAAATATGTATACACCATATAGTAAAAGTGAGTTTTATTTTTCTTCAAAAAATTTTTCGACTATGTTTTGATGGTGTAATAGTCCAGTTCATCCATTAGTATTAATTATATTTCACAGAAATACAATAAGTACTACCGACAACATTAATTGACAGCTCATTCCTGTCAATAAAGTTGAAAAAAAATATAAATTTTGCTTTTTAACCGCTGATGGGCATTTTTTTTTTAACGAGTGCATTCAATTAAAATTTTATTTAGAAAGACGCTAAAATGAAACGAATTAAGTATCAAAAGAAACTTGCAGTGGGTTTTCATTTATAGCGTCTGCGATTGTAATAATTCTTTTACATGATATTTTGCATTTTGAAAAAATGCAATGCACTTGTTTTACAATAATACACACACTCACACACACACACACACACACATATATATATATGTTTATATACAGGGTGTAACTGAAATGCTTCAACAAACTTTGAGGGATGATAGTACTCATGAAGATGAACAAAAAATGCAATAGAACACGGGGTCGCAAATGACATTTAATCCTTTCAGGGACAGTGGTATGTCTAAAAAAACACTTCATTTTAATTCCAAAACGCCACAATGGCACCAGAATTTTGCTAAAATCTTTTCCATTTAATATTTATGTAAAGTATAGCCTTTTTCTTATTTACAAACAATTTTCTTTGTAAATTCCGGTGTCAGTCCATTTTCAGACGCATTTTCTCTATTTGTATCCTTTAAGCCTTTTAGGGGCAAACTACTTTTAGTACTAAAATGTTGAAATAAATGACTGGCATCGGAATTTATAAAAAAAATTGTTTGTAAATAAGAAAAAGGCTATATTTCACATACATATTAAATGGAAAAGATTTTAGCAAAATTCTGATGCCATTATGGCGTTTTGGAATTAAAATTAAGCGCTTTCATAAACATACCACTGCCCCTGAAGGGGTTACACGTCATTTGCGACCCCATGTTCCATTGCATTTTTTGTTCGTCTTCATGAGTACTATCATCCCTCAAAGTTTGTTGAAGCATTTCAGTTACACCCTGTATATATATATATATATATGATATTGTATTGGAAAATTTAAAGCTGATATTAAAATAACTAGTAAACCTACAGATCAGAGGCCTCAACATCAGTTCTACAAATCACTGTTCATTATTCTCACTAATTTTTAACATTATCTGCATAATATCCTAAAATTCAATTTTTTAAAGTTATTAACACATTTATAAGAATATATAATTTATCGAAAGTTCCGGAAATTTTAGAAGTATCGGATTAAACACACTGTTATGCAATGACAGAATAAACTACTTATTACTGTCTTTTTTCAGAATAACAATAAGTTACTTCAGGGGGGCCCGCTTGAACATCCCGTCGTCGCTTTAATTTTACATTCTCAATTTCCAGTAATTGTGCTATTTCATTTCTTGAGTATATGTCTGAATGTATTTACTATTTTAATTTCATTAGAATAACCATCTCTCCGTACAAGAGATTTTATCCTACCATTAAGAAAATACTTACATTTCAACCACTAAACATCATGTGTAGCTGAAATTGAATAAAATTTCGTGTATAAAATACACTTATACAAATGTAAATTCCTCTTATATAATCTATATTCAATTTAAATTTCAGCGTTTTTCTTATTTTTATTTGGAAAATCGATTTGGTAATCTTTCTTTAGTAGTTAAAATAAATTCTCATCTATTTCATTAAAAAAAGCATATTAAAAATTTAAATCCCCCGAAAATTAGCTATTGTGTTAATAAAATTTTGTGTCAAAATAATGGAAATCACTTGAATTTTCTTTTGTTGATATTCTTTGAAATATAGTTGCTTAGCAACCATTTAATGAAACAGAGAGAAACAAATGCATTGGAAAGTTTTGTAAAAAAATGAGAAATTAAAATGTTTCACATCTTTCAAATTAATGAATAAAACTTACCAAAAATTTATACAATAAATTTCGAAATTCTAATAAATATATTGGCTAATTTTTTAAGCGATTGGATTAAATTAAGATCTCCATTTAGCATCCATAATTTAGCATTTATAATTATTCCAATGCGACATTTTCTTTTCGGCGAATATTAAAATTAAAAAAATCGTCTGACTTCCCATTGAAAAGAAATTATGGCCTAAAAACAAATGTTCTATATTTCTCAAACGAATGAGCCAAATACAACAAAAACTAATCACCTAATTCTGGGTACCTCACCAACATACCCACCAAAAGTCAACCTAATAGGACGATTTTCACGGCAGTTATCATGGAACAGACAGACAGACAAACAGACAGACGGAAACCGAAAACTTTTAGGGTCTCCACAGCTTCAACTGACGTTTCGGTAAATATGTAAACGACCTCTTCCGCTAACAAAATATTAATATTCTGTCATGAGGATGTTATTTTAAATCCAAAGACACTTTTATTGGGATTCTGTTGTGAACTATTCGCAAAAAAACTGATATATGTTTTTTCATGAACTATGTTGTACACAATCCGAATGATTAAATGTAGATGACAAGAACAGAAAACGTTTTTCTCAAAGATGCGCATCATATAATATAATGTACTTCCATAACCGTTCTACATATTTTTCACGCATACCAATGCGGACATAGAAGTCAGCATTTTCACGTGAATTCTTAGCCAATTACTACCCCGAACAAACTGCAGCGTTCATCAATAAAAGTTTCAAATTGTTTGATAAATTTTTAATGGTGGCCATTTTTTTCATTTTGCACAAACGTGTTTCAAAATTAAATGCTCTTTATGACTTCTGCGTAATAGTTGCCCAACACGATTAAAATTTGATTTTTTTTAATAAAAAGCGGTGTTTATTTTATTAAGTGACGAATTCATAATATTTTCATAATGATTCGGACACACACACACACACACATATATATATATATATATATACAGTAACCTATCACTTATATGCGATATTCAGCAATTACATTTTCGTAGTACTAGTTTAAAACAGTAAATTTCGATTTATAAATTCCGCGATTAAATAAGGAAAAAATTACTTTAAGAAGAAATTGACACTGAAAAATAATTACCATGTATCGCGTATAAGTGAGAGGTCACTGTATATATATATATATATATATATATATATATATATATAGAGGGTGTTTCACTACCTGACCGACAAACTTTGAGGGGTGATAGTAGACATGAAGACAAACATTATTAAATAGGAAACCATGGGGCACAAACGTCTTCTGTAGTAGCTAGGGCCATTAAAGTTTAAGGTTCAAAACTTCAAACGATGATAAAAAACGGAAAAAAGCGTTGATCCGTTTGCGGTTTTCGCTAAAACCATTCTTTATATCACGTTTTTCTTCAAAAATTTTTTTAAAGGTTACGTTCAAAAATTGTCGAGAGAGGGTGCTTTAGACTTTAACGAACAACTACTTCTTATCGTTATTTTTTGTATGGGATTAAAATTATTTTAAAGTTCAGATTTTAACTTAATTTTTAATCCCAAAATCGAAAACACTGAGTTCGGGTATCTAGCGAAAATTGAACTGTGAACAGAGGGGGAGGGGGGATTTTAAACGCTCATAAACATTGAACAAACTAATCGATTTTGTTGCGGTTTGCGTGAAGGTCATTCCCTTGGTAATTATTTTATTCAAAATGACGTACAGCTTTGGTGACCTCATTTTTTGATAGAGGGCGCTTCCGACACATCTCCGACATTTCAATGACATTACACCTGGGTGTTTTACTACCAGACCAACATACTTCTAGGAAGTGTTAGAGATGCAAAGACGACTCGGAATCACATAGGAATGTAACGTTGTAAATGCCTTTTTTGCGAGTTATGGTTAAAAGAAACAGAGAAAAAAACAACAGAAAGAAGCAGAGAAACAGCAACACGTTAATGTGACAGAAAACAGTTTATTTAAAGGTTTAACTACAAAAGGTATTCGAAATTACGACCAGAAGTAGTCCGGCAAGCCTGGCAGCGACAGTAGATGGCGCTGCGGTTTCCTTGCGGTAGAGGGTGCTGAACGGTAAGGCGCGTGAACAACGATCATGCTGAAGCAAAGCCATTAAATAATAAGCCCAGTCAGATAGAGTTAAATTGTTAGCGGGGACACTAGCGCCACTTCATCTACTGCGGAAAGAAGGCGAAACAGAAGTGCGTCGCAGATAAACGATACGATTTATTTATATCGATATTTTATACGATTTTTATCGTTTTTATCGATGTTTTGTTTTTGCACTTCCTTTATAAGCTTGCTAATTATTGGGATCTTTTACATTAAAGCTAACACTATAATGGAAAAAAAAATGGGGGAAATTTACTGGATTAATATTTCTATATAAATATAGTGGTGGCGATGAAGTTGATTTATTTATTAAAAGTTAAATAAAAAGTGATGGAAATTCAAGAATGAAAACATCACTATGCAATTAACCCTTTCCGGCACAGACAAATTCTGTTTGTAAAATGTGAAATTACTGACTGACACCGGAATTTACAAACGACTTTTTTAGATAATATGAACTCCTTATTTTAAGCTTTAATTTTAGAAGCAAAATTTTATTAAAATATTCTTGGTGCCAAATGCAAGCATCCCATCCGCTAGATGGCGCTATTTTCAACTTGCGAAAAGTTTCCCATTTATCTGACTGGGCTTATTATTTAATGGCTTTGTGCTGAAGTGATCATTTGCGAACCGGTTCCAAAGGTAGTAGGATGGAGTATTCGAACGATGAACTGGTCGACATGTTGCTCGTATATGGAGCTGCAGACTGCATCGGACACGCCGCTCTATATGGTTCTAGTACGATGGGGCTCCTCCACATTATCCAATGACGTTCGCCGACACCTCCACGTAACATTTGGACAGCGGTGGATGGGTCCGGTTCATTGACCTGCCAAATCGCCGGACCTATCATGTATGGACTTCTGCTGCAGTCAAATGAAAAGTTTGGTGTATGAGACTCCCGTAACTACAGTTGAAGACCTCGTGGCTTGTGTTTCCCTGCTTCTTTCTGTTGCTTTTAGGTAGCTTTCAATACAAAAAAGTATAAAGCTACCTATTGCAGCCGTTCGGATGAAAGCAGTTCCGAAAAATTTCGATATATTTTCACCGATCATGACCCCCAGACCCCAAAACACCCTCCATTCAAATGTTGATTTATATATATAGATATATCCATATATATATATATATATATATATATATATATATATATATATATATATATATATATATATATATCTGACCTATGTCATACGATAACGCTCGTATTTATAAATCGATTTTGATGAAACTAATTGTGTGTATTAAGGTCACCAATGTCTCGACCGAGTTCGTTGGCCAGCTTGGTCCGCCATTTTGTTTCAAGATGGCGGCCATTTAAAAATTTAAAACTGAAATAAATATACAAAAAAGTTAAAAATTCAAATTAATTACGTGTTAGGCCTTGATACAAGGATTCCAGAGCATTTTTTGGTTTACCTCTATCTTAAAAAATGGCTGAGATAGAGCAGTTTGAAATCCTAGGGTGACTGACATTTTGAAACAAAACAGCACATTAACGCGATTACTCACAAATTATTTTATTTCATTGTTGTAATAATTTTCCCAATCACACGCATAAAACTATATATTCATATCTGTTAGCGCCAAAATTGGCGACATTGGCGACAAAATTGGCAAAATTGGCGCCAAAATTGGCAAAATTTAGGACATTTGGCGAAATATCGCCAAATTTGGCGACCAAAATAAGTCTTTATAAATGAAGAAAATTTGGCTATTGCTCAATAATTTGGCGAAATTCTTATTCAAATTCAGTATTAACGAATCTTTTGAAAACGTTTTCTTTGCATTTTAACTTGCTGTTTTCGTGTAACATTAGCTAAAATTTTAAAACGAAGATATAGGAAAGCTATCTTTTCCTCCCGGTATAGGCCGGAAGGACTTTTTTCTCTTCTTCTTTTAACCATAACTAGCAAAAAAGGCATTTACAGCGTTACATTCCTATGAGATTCCGAATCGTCTTTGCATCCCTGATACTTCCTGGAAGTATGTTGGTCTGGTAGTAAAACACCCAGGAGTAATGTCATTGAAATGTCGGAGATGTGTCGGAAGCGCCCTCTATCAAAAAATGGAGACACCAAAGCTGTACGTCATTTGAATAAAATAATTTACCAAGGGAATGACTTACACGCAAACCACAACAAAATCGATTAGTTTGTTCAAAGTTTATGTGCGTTTAAAATCCCCCCCCCTCTCGGTTCACAGTTCAATTTTCGCTAGTTACCCGATCCCAATGTTTTCGATTTTGGGCTTAAAATTTAAGTTAAAATCTAAACTTCAGAATAATTTTAACCCCATACAAAAAATAACGGTATAAAGAATTTTTGAACGTAACCTTTAAAAAAATTTTTGAAGAAAATCGTGATATAAAGAATGATTTTAGCGAAAACCACAAACGAATCCACCGTTTTTTCCTCTTTTAATCATCGTTTGAAGTTTTGGACCTTAAACTTTAATGGCACCTAACTCCTGCAGAAGACGCTTGCGCCCCATGGTTCCCTATTTAATAATGTTTGTCTGCATGTCTACTATCACCCCTCAAAGTTTGTCGGCCCTGTATACACCCTGTATATATATATATATATTACAAAATTAAAATTTTTCCATTCAGCAATGTTCCGTATATAACCACGGCTTGTTAAAATAATTCTTATTCTTAATATAGTACTTCACTACCCATATGTAAAGCCATTTTATCCTTAAACACTTATAATAGTGTTTATTCTATTTTACTCTATTCTGAAAACGGCGCTTCCCGCTTATATTTCTTATTTTTTAAAACCCCTTTTCATTAAAATCCTTATTAAATAATTCCTTTCATTTTCCGTATCTAAAATCACTCTAAATTCTTTAAATAAGATACAAAATCTCATATTTCCTAAATTATTCCATCTTAAAGAAAACCTCATTTCCGTAAATTATTTCTTATATTAAAATACTAAATGTATCCTATTATGTTTCAATATTTAAATATTTCTCATTTTTAATCAGTGTGAATTATTAAATTTCTTCCCTCGTATTCTAAGAAATCATCTATAGTCAAAGAATATATTTTATACCTATTTTCGAAGCTAAAATATTACTTCATTTTACCGCGTTTTTAAATTTCGAAAATTCCAGTTGTAACCAGAAAAATTGTTTGGCGCCGATAACATCTGGAAGTTTAATCACTACGATACCTCTACGCCATAAATTGGATTAATTCCTTAAAATTCCGACTAGGATTGGCTATAGCAGGTCACATGTCGCGTTTGTATCCTAGGGATCCTACATTAGAGAGAGATTGGACATTGCGTCGCCGGCAGATTTGACAAATCCGCCATTTTAGTTACGTCGTATGTATACGCTGGTATTGCTTTCTGAAGAAAATTTGGATTTTAAAGATTCAACGTTTTAAATATTGTATCAAGACTTATTACACTATTAATAGATAATTTTCTTTTGTTGTTTATAGTTACTTTTTAATATTTAGTAATGTTTATTTATTTTATAACATATTTTAAATTGTCAGAGTTCAATTGTTGTGTATGCGGTCAACTTCAAACAGTTTCATTAAATAATAACTATCGAAATGAGTAACACAAACAAAGCAATTTCGTTTCTGCGTCTCTTGTTTTACATTTTAAAACTGATTTGGATTTAAATCTTTTTGTAGTGAGTGAGCAAAACGTGTAAATAATTTGGAGTTTCGAAGTTTGACACAGTTGGCGGTAACTGGCAAACGTTGTTAGCGATGAATTTCTGTTTACATTTTGAAACATTTGTTTTAAGAACGTAATACAGAATAAAATTGTATATAGAGCACTCTTTTTAAAATATGAAATTGTTTATAAATTATAAGGAATAATTGAATAAATTGTTAAACTGTTCATTTTTTAATAATTTCTCTTTTAAATATCCGCGGAATTTGAGAGCACAAGACATAAGCATTTAAATTTTCCGCATAAAAAAAATCTATATATAAAAGCGCTGACTCTGATAATTGCAAAAATATATAAATTCACAATATATAAACCTCTATATAAGTAAACATTACTAAGCATATGTGTGTAAATTTTTTATTCAGTTTCTCGGAATGTATTTTTTTTTTTGCATATTTAGATATACTTAGTATTATAAAGTGTATTATTCTAGAGAATTGAAGCTTTTTAATTTCATACAACCAATTAGTTTCTTTAAAACTATCTAAATTTAGTAATGTAAATACCAAGACTCCCTTATCATAGATCAGACTTGACAATCCGGAGAAAGTCTATGGGAGAAAATGTCCGCGGTAATTGCCAACTTTTTAATTGACTTTCTCCGGAAAGTATCGCCGCCTGGTGGATACTACCGCACAGTTGCCATGTTTCGGGCTTTTTGAACACCAGTATATTTTTAGAGAAAATGTTGTTCTTTTAAATCCCAGAATTCTCCGATCAAACAAAACAAAATTGTCTCTACTAAAAAACTGGTATTCAAAAATATAATAGAAAAATCTATAGAAAAATCTAGCTGGTCTGCTACCGCATAGCTGCCAACTCTTACGCTTTTTTCTTACCACTAAAATTTAATAGAATTTTTTTCGTCATGTAATCACACGATCTTGTGAATTTAATAAGATAAAATTTACTATAAAACTTTAGTGGTAGGAAAACTACTAGTTCATAAGCAAATGCATAGAACAAATGGAGCTGTGAAAAAATTTCGTGTGATTTCGTGTCGTAAATACTATTACTGACGATTGATGGCGCTAGTAGCAGGACAAGTATAGCGGTCAAAGGCAACTTGCTAATTGAGAGGTCTGATACTATGATAAGGGGGAGTCTTGGTAAATACATTAATAAAGAAGGTGTATTAAGAATAATTTTCAAAAATTTATACTTTTCTGAATATTTCAGTATTTTTTTTAATTTCTTATTGCTGTTAAATGATATATTTTTAACCTTATGAAATTAAAAGAGTTCCCTCTAAGAAATTTTATTTATTTATTTAAAAAAGTAACCTAACTAATCTATGTCATGAGTCATGACCATTTAAACAGAGGAAAGTAAAAAATAAATACCCACACTACAAAAAATTACATTATGTAGCATTTCTTGTGTTATGCATAAATTAAAATATTTATTTTAAGTGAAAAAAAACCCCAAAATCTTGAATATTTATTTATAATCAAATTCGATTATTTTAAGCAAAATGTAAAGTCCCGAAATGTTAACCCTGCAATTCAGCCGAATAAAAGAAAAAGCATTTTCTGAGAATTCTTATTTATTAAAACGGAATTGTTCTTATGTTTATGTTCTGAATGACTCTGTCAAGGTATGTGAAATGAATTTCTGGTGATTTTAATAGAATAAAAAGTGTTGGGCGCGGATGAAAATGCATTGCGTTCTACGGCGTTCCATCTGCTTTGTAACTAATATGGCGGACTTTTCGTCAATGTCCAATCTCTCTCTAATGTAGGATCCCTATTGTATCCTATCTTCTAGCTCCCCCTTAAAATCGCTTGCACTGCTCGAAGACACATAATTTTGATGGATTCTCTTTCCTTCGAAGTTGCTGACGAATAAATCTGGAGTCGGAGTGAGAAAGAATGGAAGTCCCTGTAGTATTCTCGTACTTATTAATATCATGGAAACTCAATGCTTCTAATTTTGAAGTGCATTTCCCTCGTGTGCCTGATGTGTTAGATTGAATAAAGTAGCTGAAGCGAAACCGCCGTCTGCTTGTTTTCCTCTGTTTTTTTCATTTGCCGTCTACGAGTTTGTTTTCCGAATGTGAACGACTGCAATTACCTCTGCTATTAATTGGGGAACACTGCCTTTATCACTCCAAAACCTTCTAAAACGTCACACATACGGTGACGGTAATACATATATATATATATATATATAGGCTCAAAAAAGATTAAAAATAAAAATAAAATATAAATACAAATATAAATATAAATATAAATAATATCCTTACAATAAGCGCTATAGCTTCAAATAACCACACAGATTAAATATAGCACATTATGTATGAATTTCATTCGGCAGACCCAGAATCTCGCACCATAATTAACTAAGAATAAACAACAAACATCAAAGAAATTTCAACAGATATAACCTGAACAAGAAAAAAACAACCAAAAAGCTTTGGCCTCGTCAGCAGTGGGCATATTATAAAAGCATAACACTGTTTCAGACTAATTACCATACACAATAAACTATTATTCAGTAGTAGCGGTGAGTTTCGGATAGAGTGTCGTGAAGCATAAATCAAATGCATAAAAACAATTGAAAGCATATCCCGAACAGGGATTGATTTCGTGATATGCTTTCAATTGTTCTTATGCATTTTATTTATGCTTCACGACACTCTGGCCGAAACCCACCGCTACGACCTCTTATGCTAACAAAATATTAATATTTTGCCATGAGGACGTTATTTAAAATTCAAAGACATTTTTATTGGTATACTGTTCGAACTATTCTTGAAAAAACTTATATATATATACAGGGTGTATCTGAAATGCCTCAACAAACTTAGAGGGATGATAGTACTCATGAAGACGAACAAAAAATGCAATGGAACATGGGGTCGCAAATGACGTTTAACCCTTTCAGGGGCAGTGGTATATTTATGAAACCACTTAATTGTAATTCCAAAACGCCACAATGGCACCAGAATTTTTCTAAAATCTTTTCCATTTAATATGTATGTGAAATATAGCCTTTTTCTTATTTACAAACAATTTTTTTTGTAAATTCCGGTACCAGTCATTTATTTCAACATTTTAGTACTAAAAGTACCTTGCCCCTGAAAGGCTTAATCCTTTAGCGGACGGTGTCCACTAAAAAGGAAACCTAATTTTAATTCCAAAACTGACAAATGACACCAAGAATATTTAATTAAATTTCTTTTTTTATAAACTACGGGAAAATCAGTAAGTTTTTATTTTCTAATAAATTCTTTTGTAAATTCTGGTGTCAGTCGATAATTTCATCATTTTAAAAACAGACTTACTCCGCGCCGGAAAGGGTTAAAGGATGAAAATCGAGAAAATGCGTCTGAAAATGGACTGGCACCGGAATTTACAAAAAAATTGTTTATAAATAAGAAAAGGGCTATATTTCACATACATATTAAATGGAAAAGATTTTAGCAAAATTCTGGTGCCATTGTGGCGTTTTGGAATTAAAATTAAGTGGTTTCATGAACATACCACTGCCCCTGAAAGGGTTAAACGTCATTTGAGACCCCATGTTCTATTGCATTTTTTGTTCGTCTTCATGAGTACTATCATCCCTCTAAGTTTGTTGAAGCATTTCAGATACACCCTGTATATATATATATATATATATGTGAACGGTGTTTTACACAAGCTTCTACACTCTGACAGTTTAACTTTAGGTTAGAGATTTGAGAATCATTGTAGCTACTGCTTCCATATATACTCTATAATTAGTACTTTTCGTATGATTTTTTTTTTCGTAGTTAAGTTTTGTATTTACACATTTTCCCTTATCTTAACCTATCTGACCGCCGAGCAAAGGGACAAATTTGTAAAGTTGTTTTCTCTGTAATTTTTAAAAAAACTCTAAAAAACATGATATTTCAATCATGATATAAAAAATTTAATTGTGTATATGAATACAATCCTTGACACTGTTAATCAAGTTGTTAATCATTACTTAATGTTTTAAAACTACATGATATTTGTAGAATTATATTAATTCAAATAAAGCTAATATTGCAGTGAACCTAATGTAGTGAACGGATATACCAGTTCACGGCGATGGCAAGGAAGGCGAATATATTTTATCGTCTATTCTTTTTCTCTGTCAATATAAAAAATATGGATATTTAAGTGTATGAAATTCTTTATAACCGCTATGACTAAAGCATGTGTGTGTCTTCGCGCTCATGGAAACAAAACTAACACATCAGTAAATTCAGCTAACCTATTATATTGGAATCTCTAAAAATATGAAAATCTTTATAGCCACCAAATCTGTAACGCATGTATGAGCGCTTCACGTTAATGAAAACAAAACAAAAAAAGTCACTTAATTCAGCTGATTCATTGTATTGGAATCTCTAAATATATTAAATTTATTTTTTAAAACTGCAATCTCAAACACGCATGTTACAAAATACACTTTATATTATATAAAGTGTTAATATTGTTTTAAATAGTTTTTATAGCTTAATTAAAAATAATAGCTCTTCATTTTTCACTGTCTGGATACGAACCCCAGCCTAGAGCACAGGCAGCAAACTTCATAAGACTGAGCCATCGCGCACTTAATCAGAGAAAGTTTAGAACAATATTTTGTATTTTAATGCTCTCTTTAGACTCTATTTGTGATGCCGAAGTTAGACGGTCGGGGTGTAGATGCTACTGTGTTGCACACAATCGGAATTATTAAATGTACACGATAGGAATAGAACATGTTTCTTCTTAAAGTTGCACGTCACACAGTACTTCCATAACCACTCTTCATGATTTTCACATAATTACAACGGCTAGAAAAGCCAACATTTTCACTTGAATTTTTACCAATAGTCCAAGTGCTACACGACAAAAATAAGGTGAAAACTGCACATCGTGATACAGTTATACCGATTGGTCAGTATCAACTCTATATTAATACAAAGCATATAAGAAGGGGAGGCATCGCTGAAAGTGCGGGGAATTCAAGATGGCGGCCGTTATTCAAAATGGCGTCATTTTCGGGAATTAGTGCAATTCCGTTTCTATTCATCGTATAAAAGAATGTTTGATGGAAATATAGATGTTTTTAGATAAAAAATATTATTTGTAAAACTTTACAGCACAGTCGAAAAGTATTTATGAATCAGTTTGCCTGTTTGTCTGTCTGTCTGGTCGTCTGTCTAGTCGCGCACTAGCTCAAAAAAACAACTAACCGGATATCCAGATAATTAAAATATGGTATTGTAGTATACCGTAATAAGTTCGGAATTCATTTTCAAGTGTCCATCATTCATAGTTCATTTACAGGGGCAATCAAAAGTATTCGGTTACATTATGGTCTGTAGACGAAAATCGTTTGCAATGTGTTTTAATGATATTATACTCTTTGTAACATAATCAAATTAATATACATCAGTGCGGTGCAGTACAAGATACTTACTATAGAATAAGCAGTGCATAGCAGTTTTCGTTCATTTACAGGGGCTCACAAAATAATATGGTTACCATTACATTAATGTCTCCGAGCACAGTGCCTTTATAACTTGTGTATAAATTTTATAGATCATCAGCTATATCGATTTTTATTAAGGTAGGATGCTAGGTATGAAATAACTGCAATTTTTAATAATAACATCCTTTTTGGTCAGTATCTTCTTTATATTAAAACAATGCATACAAGAGAGGCATAATGAAATGTCTTAGGAATTTAAGATTTACGCTGTTATTAATTTTTTCCGTTTTCGTCATATAAAAGTGTCTTTGATGTGATTTTCGATTTTTTTAATCTAAAATTTCCTTTTTAATATCAGAAATATACTTAAAATGAAACTAGTTCAATTATTAAAGTATTTTTTATTGTATAGTGAGTAAAATGAATGGAATAAATAAATAATAAAATTGCATTTTACTCATGCCTTACTTATACAACATATTAAAAAATGAATGCTGCATAACAAATGAATGACATAAAATTGCAGAATATAAAAACTTTAGTTTGTAGCATATTATTTCTCATTCACATTCCTTTTTTCAGTTGCACGATAATGTGCAAAAAAGATCAACCTTCCTACAACTAAATTTATTTTTGCAGATTTTGGACACACATTTTATTAGTTCTTTGGAAGAATCTGCAATCTCGGACAGCTCCGACCATTTTAATTTCCATGAAAAAATATCCAACCACCATCCCCATTTATTTGGAGAGGTGGGCATATTTCCCGCTCATGTGCTTGTCCCCAAATGTATCCAGCTTGGAAAGCACTCCGTAAAATATGTTGCTCTAGTGCATCCTTGGTTGGTGGAAGATGTTCAATAGGACAATTTTTTGTCATAAACAATTCCTATCTAGCACCATTTACACTTATGCTGTTACATGTTGAACAGTACAACAATACTGCGAATCTTTCTAAAATATTTAGAATATCGTCAGGTATGGATGTTTGTGGTTTTGATAAAAATGAAAATGCGATAGTAGCATCTTTATAGAGAATCCATGTCTTCCAAGCTGACTTTTTTGTTTTTCCTGTGAAACCAGGATTGCTTTCGCAGCCTGTGACAGCATGGAAGTCTAGTAACGACATTGCTTTTTCTTTTCCAATTGCTGCAGCTACATTATGAACGGGAATAAGTCTGTAATTCTTCCCTGTTCCAAATGCAATCCAAACACTTTGCAGGTGTCTATCTGACAGAGTAAAGATATGAGAAATTGCTAAAACTAATACATCAGTATCTACAGAGCGTATAACAATATTTTTCAATCCGTTTTCTGCCATGTCTTTGAGGTGCAAAATTATCCTTGTATCAGCTTCTTCATGACAAGGGCAAGTCATTCCAATTAAGGAACTTAGTGCAATATTATTTCCTTTAACTTCTTCACCTGATGTGGTTATAACGTGTGTATTTTTTATGGTATTTATAGCTAGTGTTCCAAGCATATTAAATGACTCTTCTTTATTACTTGAATTTCTTAAGAAATCTTGCCAATTTTTATGTAGTTTGACATGCGATAGCACTTGCCGCCTGGTTCCTGCACCCCTTTTTTTGTCTGGTTTCACCTTTAATGCTTGGTGCTTGGGAATGTATCTATCCCATATCAAATCTGTTCTTTGGCAACTAAAACTCTCAATGTCGTTACATAAAAGGGGTTGAAATGTGTTGTTGTAGTAATAATTAAAGGTTTTTGAAGACTGGAAATGCTTTAAAATGTTAATAAGAACTGGCCCATCATAAATTAGATCATCGCATGTTCCTGGAAAGGTGCTTCTATTCTTCTTAATAGTTTCCTCTAAAATACGTGCTAAATCACTTTTATGGCTGGGTCGAAATTCACCGTTACTGGAAAAAGCAGGGGGAAATGGTTGATTTCCATAGTTGAAAAAATTTTGCAGGTCTAACTGACGATTCTGTGCAACTATTAAAAGCCTGGAAAATAGCTGGACGTCTGCTTTTAAAACCTTTAGGGTTGTATTTTTCTGCTTATGTTTTTTGCCGGAGTACTAAAGAGAGAAATTTTGTTTTTTTTTCAGAGGTTGAAATATTGATGAGGAATTGACATGAAAACGTAAACTGAATATTGACACTGTATATTTACAAAATTAATCTTTATCACGCGTTTCAGTATATAATCGTGCATCGCGCTATAAAACTATATATAGAACAGATCTTTCATAAACAAAAATCTTTTCATTTCAATTGTCAGATTTATCGTCCGCGCCAAAGAGTCTGAGAGTAGAGTAAGAAATCGCAACATTAAAATGAAATATGTTTTGGAATGTTGGAACAAAACCCCATATTGAATACATCTCATTTTGGGTGGTGCCTCGTCATCAGAATTACATTGTAATAAATACATAAATACACGCTACATTGCATATTTATATAAAAGAAAATGTTCATATGACAATTTGCAATTATTTCATATCTAGCAAAGTTCAAAAACACATTATATAATTAAAAACGCGCATAGACAGCATTGTGCTTATTGAAAGTCCTGTGACCGTATTATTTTGTGAGCCCCTGTAAATGAACGAAAACTGCTATGTACTGCTTATTCTGTAGTAAGTATCTTGTACTGCACCGCACTGATGTATATTAATTTGAATATGTTACAAAGAGTATAATATCATTAAAACACATTGCAAGCGATTTTCGTCTACAGACCATAATGTAACCGAATACTTTTGATTGCCCTGTAAATGAACTATGAATGATGCACACTTGAAAATGAATACCGAACTTGTTACGGTATACTACAATACCATATTTTAATTATCTGGATATCCGGTGAATTTTTTTTTTGAGTTACTGAGCGACTTGACAGACGACCAGACAGACAGACAAACAGGCAAACTGAATTCATAAATACTTTTCGACTGTGCTGTAAAATGTTACAAATAATATTTTTTATCTAAAAACATCCAGATTTCCATCAAACATGCTTTTATACAATGAATTGAAACGTAATTTCACTAATTCCCGAAAATGACGCCATTTTGAATAACGGCCGCCATCCAGGGCCTGATTATGAACGGGGCATACTTCCACCAGTAAAAAAGAACAGATTTTTTTCCCTTATTCATAGCAGTAATTTTAGATTAATAGGACCTTTTAGTAATACGAAAGTTTCTATTAAATTTTACTGGTGGAAGTGTGCCCCGTCGGTAATCAGGCTCTGCCGCCATCTTGAATTCCCCGCACTTTCAGCGATGCCTCCCCTTCTCATATGCTTTGTATTATTATAGAGAAGATACTGACCAAACGATATAACTGTATCACGATTTGCAGTTTTTTCACTCCTAGCACCTGGACTACAAATCATTTGGACGATTACAAAACGCAAAGTTCATCAATAAACGTTTCAACTTTTTTGATAATTTTTTACTGGTAGTTGTTTTCTTTTTCGTTTTGCACAATTAGGTGTTTTAAAATTACTAAATGCTCTTTATGACTTATTTCGCATGATAGATGGCCAATATGATTAAAAATTGATTTTTTTAAAAAAGACAGTGTTGATTTTATTAAGCAGCGAATTTATAACATTTTCATAATGATTTGAAAGCCTCCTATGTATAATGTAAACTTTATTAACTAGTTAATAATACGTAATTACAGCGAACACGGTACCGGTAAAAATTTATAAAGTCAGCTGTGGTATATTATTTCAAAACGGATATGGAGTGGATTCTATAGAAATTAGCCAGAATTCTACGAAACATCCCTTGGGAATTCAATTTACTTCACCTAAGGCAATTTAAAACTGCATAGGTTAGATTGAATCGAAAAATGTTACTTTTTACAATTTCTTTACACTTTTTTTTACTGTAATTAAAATTAAATGTACGGTCAGGGCCCGACTGGCGTATGAGAAACTTGCACCAGTATTTTTTAAGGTAATCTTTATTTAAACACAGAATTTCTGTCAAAAATTAGGCGAAATTGTCTTTTGGAATTTACTAGTGGAAGTTTGAAGGTGTGGTAATCGCACCATGTATCTTTTATCGTGACGTTGATGAAATAAATTTTATCCCAGAAAATAATAAGTTGAAAGAAAAAGATAGAAAACAGAACAAATAACTCTATCAACTTTTTCTTTTTAGGTAGCTTACTTTACAAAAAGTAAAAAGTCACCTATTGCAGCCATTCGAAGGAAAGCAATTTCGGAAAATGTTGGTATATTTCCACCGATCATAACCCCCAGACCCCAAAACCGCTCTCAATTCAAATGTTGATATATATATATATACAGGGTGTCCATAATTAAACGACCCTACTTTAAAGTTGTCTACAGACAAAACTATTGGTCAGAAAGTTGTGAAATTTTATGGAGAACATAATGAAGGCATGGGAATTTGTTTGAGCGAAAAAAATAGTTCGAAATTTCGCCACCAGAGGGCGCTTTTATAGATAATTTAGCATAACATTTAGCATACATTTACGATAGTTTAAAAACTTTATTAGAACACATGCTCCACATGACGGACATCATTTTCAGCTACCACCTGGAATCTATAACATAGCATGTTCCACAGTCGTCCGGAGTGTGTTTTGGGAAATGCTAAGAACATGTCATAAAAAAAAGTTTTGTTGAACATCTTTTGCTGTAATAAAATTCGTAAACTATCGCAAATATATGCAAAATGTGTAATTCATTAAAAAACGCCCTCTGGTGACGAAATTTTGAACTAATTTTTTTTTCGCTCAAACAAATTCCCATCCCTTCATTATGTTCTCCACAAAATTTCACAACTTTCTGACCAATATTTTCGTCTGTAGACAACTTTAAAGTAGGGTCGTTTAATTATGGACACCCTGTATATATATCTGATCTGTGTCATACGATAGCACTTGTAATTATAAACTGATTTCAATGAAACTAAGCGTTTGTATTAGGCTCGCGAATATCTGGACCGAGTTCGTTGGCAAGCTTTGTACGCCATCTTGTTTCAAAATGGCGCCACTAAAAGATTTAAAACTAAAAAATATATACAAAAAATTTCGAAATTCAAATTTATCTTTGTTTGTTAGGATTTTGGAGCATTTTTTGTTTTGCCTCTATCTTAACTCTTCTTTGCATGAGTTTTTCTTTTACAGTTGTGTTTTTTTATACATATATTAAATATTAGACAGTAGAAATTTTAAGATAGATTTTTTACTTTGTTCAGCTTCTTTGTTACTGGATTAATATTTCTATATAAATATAGTGGTGGCGAAGAAGTTGATTTATTTATTAAAAGTTAAATAAACAGTGATGGAAATTTACATCACTGTGCAACTAAGGGTTAAAAAATGGCTGAGATATAGCAGTTTGAAATTCTAAGGTGGCTGAGATTTTGAAACAAGATAGCAGATTAAACCAAATCTAGGATTAATTTATGAGTTTTACTGAATGGGATTTCAAGCAAATTATTATCTTTCATTGTTGTAATCATTTCTCAATCATACGCATAAAACTATATTCATATCCGTTAACGTCAATTTCTCGACTAGCTTGGCGACACTTAGCGAAATATCGTCAAATTTGGCCACCAAAAATAAGTCTCAACTTGGCTATATCTGACTAATTTGGCGAATTTCTTATTCAAAGGAAGTATTTACGAATTTTCTGTAATCGTGTTCTTTGCAATTTAGCTTGCTACTTTCGAGTAACATTAGCTAAAATTTGAAAATGAATATATAGGAAAGCTACTTTTCCCTACCGGTACAGGCTGGAAGGACATTTTTTTTATATGTGTGTGCATGTGATTATATTTAAGGAAGCTTGTAATTAGTATTTGCAGTTATGAAATGTATTACCGTAATTTCCGGTGTATAAGCCGCGGGTAAATTAAGTCTTTTTCAAATCAGAATTATTTTTATAGAAACAAATACAAATAAGTGTCAAGATGTAACACGTTACATTTCATTAAAAACAATTTCCGGTCCGAAACCAATATATTTGAGCCGCGAATTATACACCCACAATTACGGTAATCACAGGAAAAGTCTTTGATTATACCTCATCGTTTATAAAGGCCACAAAAATGTAAAGTGGTAGAAGAATAAAATTTCGTCTTGTAAAAACTATTTTTATCACTTATTTATTCTGTTGCAACATTAAATCATTTGTCTTGCGAAATATATTAAATACATACTTATGATTTTTTTTGTTATGCGGTGTAAAGATATTGACATTCTTGCGCATTAATCAAAACACAAAAAGTTTTTTTCTCTCCTTATTTTTTTTTCTGAAACTTAATGAAGTTTCTGAAGATGTCGTTTTTCATAATCCTATCATTTAAATATGCGTGATCGGTTATTGTGAGAATACAAAAGGTCTTAGTAGGAAAAAAAGAAAGCGGTGAAAGAATATTTATTACTTTTAAACAGCTTTTTTGCTTCGTAAAAATGGTGTAATTATGGATATTTATCAGAATTAATGAATAATTCTACTAAGATATGCGTATTTTGACGAGAAATAAACTATCTTTAAATGCAGTTTTTGCATCTATTCAAAAACAGGAATTCGACACGAAAATGTTTCGAAACTACTAACGGAAGTTAATGACATTAAAAAAGGCTTAAAGCACAAAAACATTAAAACATCAGTGAACTATTCTGCTAAAACAAAACACAGACATGTTTTTATTTTAAGAATAAAACCATCTTAAAATAAAATATTTCTATTCTTTCAATATCTGTCATTTCATCCGCAAATTCTTAGTAACCACTGATATTACTAAAACAAAATAAAAATCCATTTTAAGACTATTTAAAAATTATATCTATACTAATAAAAGAAAATTTCACTTTGTGTGTATGAGTGTGTGCATGTGTCTGTCTTTTGGCGATGACCAGCGAAATATACAGCTCGCACAGTACTAAAAATTTGGATTTAGTTAGTCCAAACCATGTCCTGATGCACCTGAGGCTCAGGTTCTTAATATTTTGATAATTAGCCTAGATTTTAATTAAAAACTCATCAAACATCGCATCAGAAATAAGATCTTTTTTGTCTCAAAATATCGAAAGAAACACTGATTTCAAAACGGAAACGAATGATTATTCAAATTTTCGTGCTAATCGATTTGAAACTCTGAATCCATATGCAAAAAAAAAAATATCTACATCCAAATATCCAATTTTTGTGAAAATTGGCCGGTAATTTTTCTTAATTTTTGCAAAAAATTGAAAAAAAAAATTGATGGCGGCAGTTCAATAAAAAGTAATCACATAATGAACAAGCCAGACATGGATAGTATTGAGATCTAGTCAGGGCCCAATTCTCCATTTACTTTCCGAAATCGAGAAAAGCAATGATGCGAAAAGAAGTTGTGTTTTCTTAAACGTAATATGGCAGGTAATGACTTAAAATTTTAAATATCATATGTTAATTCGGCATTTTTATATCTTAAATTAAAAGTGAGGAGGGGTATTTTTCTCGGGTTCTATAGTCCCAATTTCAACGAAAATTGCTTCATTCAACTTAACATGAACAAATTAAGATATCGACAATTAATTGACATATAGATTCCCCCCCCTGGTAGTGGAATGTTTAACTAAAACTTTTCCAGCTCGTTCGCAGCACGCCTGCTATACGGTGATGTAGGCAGCAGAGATCTGTGCTGGCGGTTCATTTGAAATGAGGTTTGTTTATAGCAGAATATGCCTAGTGGCGGTGGAAGGTGGAACTAGAAAATTTTCCGACGCGTGCGGCAGCGGGGACTAGCGCCGGAGATTCGTTCGGAAAGTGGTTCGTTTACAACAGAATGTACTCCCATGGCGGTGGACGGTGTAAATAAAACATTTTCCGGAGTAGTATGCCCAGTATACGGTGCCAAAGGCAGTGGAGAACCTGTTAGAGTTTCGTTTTTAAGAGATTTATGGTTATTATCACGGGTCCAGGCAATGTCGGGTGGGTCATCTAATAAGAAAATAAAATAAAAAGACGCCTGAATTTTAATGTTCAATAATTATTTAACTATAAAAAAATATAACGACTAACGAAATTACACGTTTCTCGAGCAGCTCAGGATTCTTGTACAGAATTTTTTAAACAAATTCAAATTTCCACCAGCAGATATCACTATTCCGTTCCAAACTCTCAGAATGCTTAGCACTTTGATGAAGGGTTTGGGACATATACCGTCCTAGCGACTGTTTTTTTTTATTCTAAAATGGTGGGTTTTGTACCAATCGCCGTTCAAAGATGATCCACTCCGTGTGACGTTTAAACGTCATGATTTGGCCGTGTATTTCTTTGGTCGCGGACAGACGAGCTGGTGACGTATAGAGGAACTGACCTACACATACTCCACCTATTTGAAACATTTTTCGATGAACGTTTTTTTTCTTCCAAAGGTTATTTCGTTAGAATTCCTTATCTATTTCTATTTTCATGTTTCATGTAAAAATTCACTTTTAGTCATTTTCGCAACAATAGGTCTCTTTCGAACTCTATTTTGATTCGGAAAATGAAAATAAAATACGGAAAACGGAAATATCAATCATTATTCTCGTAGTCGCGCTTGTTGCTTATAACATTCCAGTTTACACGTTTCTTTGCATCATTTTCAACCATTTGTGTACATCTTTAACATTCTGACAAAGAAAGTTCTATTATTACTTTTTATCTCAGATTTTTTTATTTTTTTTATTTGAAGCTCTAATTCTTGTTAACTTTTCCATATATCAATAAAAAAAATATAGTAAGCGAAAGTATGAATAATTAGTGCCATAAAGTATTGTTGTCTTTTCTAGATAAACTAAATGTATTTTGAATATAATATCTGGTAATAATCTGGTAAACATAAATAAACATGATACGACTGGACGACTTTGCGCTTCCAATTCTGAATTTCTAAAGATTAAAAAACTATGCGCAGTAGGTTACGCAAATGGAAAATTTTACGATAATCAATTAAATACGAGAGTTTAAATGTTTATTTTTTCTGCATGGGGAATTCTTTGAAAAAAAAGACTTGATTTTGGGAAAAATTTTGATCTTTAATTAGTTAAATATTTCCTATAGTGGTAAATTGAAAATTGAAAATTGACTATTTTGAATAATGAGTTGGGGACTTTTTCAGAAAAAATCACCGATTTGGGGAAAATTTGAGAAATTTTAAGAAAATTGCCGTTCCGCTATCTGGCAATACTCACTCACACGAAGAAACTCGCAAGCGGATGTTAAACCTATGGGAACGTTCCTTGCAAATTAATCGCTTGCATTTTAATATTTTTAAATGATTAATTTGTATAGGATATCTGAGGTCTAACCTGATTAGTTTTTACTTTTACAATTTATTTTTTTAACGTTTCTTCTATCTTCGGAACCGGTTCCAAAAGGGAAAGTAGCCTTATTTGAAAACGATTTAACCAAATTCGAAAAAGTGCAAACTAACAATGTTAGAAATCGACTTGAGATGTTCTACGCAAAAAAAAATTAAACTGATTAAAATGCAAACCAGATATTTGAAAAGAATGCTCCCATAGGTCTAACATTAGTTTGCGAGTTATAGTAGTGCGAGTTATACTAGTATAGGCTCTTAAGGGTAGTCTAAAAAATGCTCTTCCTCCACTGAATAACAAAATCCATCCACATACAAACTCATTTTCTTTCCCATTTACCAGGCTATTTCCAGTATTCATATTCAAATACCTAAAATCAAAAGAATTCTCCATTTTCTTATTAAAAGGATACTCTTTGCGTTACAAATGATTGCTATCCAACGTCAATCCTATACCAATAATCATTCCAAAACGCCAATTACAGTGTCATTATTTATTACAATATAGGAAAATAAAAGATGCTAATTCGACTTTCTAGAATGTAAATAACAATACCTACAAAAGGTATGTCTTTACTAATAAAAAATCTCCTGAACATGCCAGAAAATAGCGATTTTAGATTTGAGAAAAGCCTTGAACTAAAGTATACATCTATATAAATAGCCTCTGAATTTCGTTTAAGTTTTGAAACTCGAAAGTTTTACGCTTGTTACACTTCGTTTACTGGCGATTTTGCATGAAATCTTGATTTTTAAAAGTACAAGCTCCGCCCTCTTATGAAAGTCTTTCATTAAATGGTTTTCTAGATAGGATTTTCAAGTTTATGCCTCAGTAAGTATCGTACAATGTACGGATTTAATATAAAATGTCTTACAATCTAAAAATCTAATTTGGACAAAATGATGTAAAAGCTGTTTCTCCTTTTTAAATAAGGCCACGCCCTTAGTCAATGATGCTTAGTAAAACAAACACGAGTTAACTCGTGACCGCACTGTTAAAAATCTTCAGTTTTTGCTGTAGACACACTCCACCGCTTTTAGAGAAAATGGTTAATTTACTATATTATGGAGCATTTCCATTGGTCAAAATAGAGATATTCTATAAAAGCGGTGGAGTGACTATGCAGAAAAGCTGAAGATTTTTAACAGTGCGGTCAACACACACACACACACACACACACACACACACACACAAAGTGTTAAGTGTAGGCTACACTTTGAGACAGTTCAGTGGACTTCAGTTTCTGTTGACTAAAATTGAGCTATTTTTAAAATTACTGTATACAAAATTTATGAATTTTGTTATGAACTTACTTCACCTTTAAATCAATTAGGGTCAAAAAGCTGTTTAATACTGAAAGTTCGTGTGCTTTTTAGGGAACACCTTGTATATGTATACATTAGAGATGATTTCGGGTTATTCTTGTGGAACCGAACCCGACGATTTGAAATTCGAATTCGAAAATGTTGTATCATCAGGATCCGAGAACGCCCGAGGCAGATACCGAGAGTACGCAATAGAAAATCGTTAATAACATACTAAAATTATTTCAAGAATAATTTTCACTTTTAACAATCTCTTCTTACATAGAAATAAGTATTAATCCTAAATGCTTCTCCATGACAACGTTTTGTTGTTGTTTAAAATAGCAAATTTGTTATTTATATCCAACCGCTGACTGAAATCGGCAAATGTCATAATTTGTATTGATCAAAAATATCATAGTATAACTATAACATAAATACATGAGTTCTGTTTTGCAGTGATCCTATAAAAGGACTTCAAACAGAAAGCAGAGATAGACAAGAGATATCCAACAGCTTCTTTATATTACTAACACTGTCCATGCAAAGGCTTCAGAATCAGACATTTTTCCTTATCCATCAATAACAATTTTATCCCTTTTCAAACTGATTTTTAAAGTGTCGTAAAACACTTTAAGAAATTTAGACTACAATCTTCTTTCTCAAATAGAAAGTATTTTTTCACTTCTCAATTTGGGTACAAATAAAATTTTTAATTTGATCCCGAGTCCGTCCAAATCCGAAGACTAATATAAAAATCGAGCCCGAACCCGCGTCATGTCAGGGCTCATGTTCGGGATGTGCCCGTCTAATCTGTAGTATATATGCTGTGACAAAAAATAAAAGTCGCAATTTGAAAATTCAATAATTTATTAACTATAATAAATATGAAGATAAAAGAAAGTGACATTTATAACTCGTAGCTCTAAAACTTCATATGCTGCAATTTTAAAAGCAGTTCTATTTTTCGTCAGTAGATGGCACTACACTCTCAAATTGTAAAAAGGCTCAAAGTAATATGAAAAATTGCATTAAAATTCTCTCAAGTTTTATTCTTTACTCTATTTAACAACTAAACCCAGGAAAAAAGCTTAAATTTTGAAATTTATTTGAGAATTTTTAATGTACGAGGCGGTGCAGCGTCATCTATTGACGAAAAATCGACTTGTTTTTAAAATTACAGAATATAAATTTAATTTACCAATTTATATATAAATGTCGCTTATTTCATCTTCATATTTATTACAGTTAACGAATTATTGAATTTTCAATTTGAAGCGTTTATTTCTTGTCACCCTGTATGTATTAGAACTAATTCCCTAGAGGACAAAAATAACAACTTGAAGAATATTTTGTTTTAACTTCCGCTATAATATTGACTGGACCACCAATGGTCTATCATCAAAAAAGTGCATTTCATATCTTAATTATCCTTTTTAATATACTTTATGTTTCAATTAAATTTCTATTCTAAATTATTTAAATATTTACTTCTAAATGCATACCTCTTTATAACATAAAAATGTATTCATTATTCTAGTACACTTTGCTTTTATTATAACTAGTGTTAACATTTTTTAAACAATACTGTTATATAAACAAACAACAAAGGAATTCAAAAGAGTGGTTCTTCAGATCTATTGTTCATTAGAAGCAAAAAACTGTTAGCTTAAAGTATTAATGAAAGCTAAAGTGAACCTTTAAAAAATATTTTGTTTTTCTTTTATTCTTAGTAAATGTCTTTTTATGAAAGTATACCCGTTTTTTTTATCTTACAGTAAAAAAAACAGAAAAGCTTTAAAAAAATGAAAAAAAAATGTATCTTTAAAGGAAAAAGTGCGAATGTTTTATGATATTTAAATAATTTAAAAATTATATTAAGCAGCATTTTTTAAAATTTAAAATACTGTAAATAAGTAACGGTTTTAAAGAAAAAGTACCTTCTTCTTTATTATTTTTTAAACCGAATATCTATATTTTTTTGTTAATTTAAAATTGTAATAATAAAATTTTATATTTGACTTTTGATAAAGGAATCCATACATAATCAAACTTTACTTTCTCTTTTACATTAATTTAATTGCTCAGCAACTTCTAAAAGTCGTTTTCTATAAATCGCAGGAGTGCTATATATTTTTAATTATTCACCACCACTATTTTCAAAAGAAAAGTTTTTTGATAATTTACCAGTGCATGTCCATACTGACCACTCCTTCGAACCACACCACCGTAAAAGACCAAAATATTCCAGCATTATAGACTGTGATAATTAGTGCTCATCATAATTTATATTTCTCTATTTCTTATCTTTTACTTAGTAATTTTTTCCACATTATAAATACTTAATTTCTCAAAAAAAAAAAAAAAGTATGGCTCTTTTGAGTTCCATTTTTTGTTTATGCTTTCTCCGCCTTTTGACCACTTGGCATTTATGTGATGTTTCACTAACATGTTCCGAACCCTATTTTTTTACTTTTTCAACTTCCTTACAAGTAATTAGTTATAAGTACAGCTATACCATTTCACTTTAATTACCAGTATTTAGACTCTATCCTTTGTATCTTTCGTTACTAGAGAGACATGAGATTACTCGTGTGAGTTATTCTCGATCTCGAATTGGGATAAATCAAATCATGAGAGGGAGCCCTTGACTAGTCGCTGGGCCCTGGTCGCTCCTATGAGCTTTCCAGACAAGCCCGGCGTCGAGGACGTTACGGACTGTCGCTCATGAACCGAGCCTGTCCGGCCACTGTCGTACTCATGAAAGGGGTTACGATCGCGCCGATTCAGGCATCCAGAAAGTCAAAAGGGGGCAATGTCCAGTAATGGATGGGTGCCGCGTATTTTTTTATACACCCGCAGTCGTCTTACTTTATTATTCCTTTATTATAATCTCTTTTCTTAGTTTTACATCTTTCCTTTTTATTGTAATTTTCCTTTTTCTTGTAGTGAATACTACATCTTAACCTTTCCCAATGGCTCAATTTAATAAAAGACACTCTACTTACAATAGACTGGTCGTTAAGTTGATTGTAACTCGGAATCTCCTCAACTAACATCAACTGTTCGGCAACTATACTGACCCAATGTTTCTAGTAGGCTACTTTTTTTAAATATCCAATTATCTTTATTGCCACGAAATTTTTGATAAAGTAAAATTCGCCTTATTTAAATGACCGACTAAATATGGCATAAACAGGGCCAATTATACCATTCAAAAAAAGTGCTAACCTTTTCAAGGGCAAAGTACATGTGTTGCTAAAGTTTTGAAATGATTGAATACCACAGGGATTTACGAATAAATTTATTTTAATATAAGTAAAAGCTTTTCTTGACGTACATTATAAAAGTAAAATTTTATCTAAAATTCTTGTGCCATTGTGGCCTTTTGAGATTAAAATTAAGTAGGACACAATCCAAAATTTAACAAAGACGGGATTTAAATTTAAAGACCATATTTTAACGTCCGCATTAAAGTCCATATATTAGTGTCGGGATTTAAAATTAACTGGTGTCTACCTCACCGCCCTTCAAGTGGTTAAGTAAATATAGCACGAAGATAATAGTTTGGATATAGTGACAGCATGCATGGAAAAAATATAAGATGCTACTACGACGTCTAAAATCATAAAATAAGTAAGTACAATGAGTAAAAAAGTTTAAATGAAAATATTAAAATTCTACACTTGCTTTAGAGTTTGCACGATTTCTTTTATGATAAAATTATTTTTGCGAGAAATGCATTCATGTCCTGGTCCCAGCATATTTTCGCTCTGTTGGGAAAAATCTCAACTGTGATACTCCAACCATTGAATGCATTCTTTCTTTTTTAACAAAAGCAGCATATTAAATGAAATTTTGAAGCATTAAGATATTCTTGTAACTTTAAACATGCATCTGTGTTATAAAAAAAGTATTTTTCTACAAAATACACTATAATGCCATAATTGATGGAAACTTTCAGTTTTAGACATTTTTTCGAATATTTTAAAATATACATGTCAGATTCTTTTGGGGTATTAGGATTAAAAAGAACAGGTTTGACTTCATATTTATCAATGTTGATTTGATAAGTAGGACAATTAGAGGACCGAAAAAAAATTAAAGAAAAAAAATAATACTTGGGATCACCCTGTAAAATAAAATGCACGAAATGATTTACCGCTACAGAATATACATAGGCAGACATTGGATAATATTTGTACTCATTTGTGTAAGAATAGCATGCATATTAATTGAGATATAGCGATTTTTTGAAAAAAATAAAAAAATTCTTGCATGTTTTTTGCTTATAAAATACAGGGTTTTTAACCAAATTTAACGTCAGTTTCAGAAAAATTGACAAAATGTAGTATAAATCATATAGTGTGATTGAAATATAAATATATTAAATATTTAAGGAAATATGGGCAGTTGTATGAAATAATTTTTATCTGCGCATGCGTGAACGATAACTAAAAACTTTTTGCCTAATTTAATACTCAACACTATGGAGCAACTTATAAAAAAAAGCAGTCAAATATCGTAAAAATTCAGAGAGATATCGGCGCTAGAGTGAGCTGTTTTTTAGTTTCTGACTAAAACTCGCTGAATGATAGGGGATTGTCCACAAATTGATATTTTTAAGTTATCTGGCAGTGTTCGGAGAAAATTTTTAGAAAAAACAATTTAATTATAACTTACGCTTATGTTTAGGAAGATTTTGACTCTAAACTACGAAGAAAAGGAAAATATAGTCCATACATTGATTACATCTAGGTAAATTGAGGAGTTTATGGTAAAATTTTGTGAAATTTAGCCCAATACGCAAAACACTCTACAGTAAATTTTCGAGAAATTACGTTTTGCGTATTAGACCAGTAAAATTAGGAAAGTTTGCCATAATACATGCTAGGAGATAAAAATTAGTACAGTTGTTCATTGATGGCTACTGATGACTATGTAAAAAGTCCTGATGGATAGGAGGTGAGTGGGGGGGGGGGAGGGTTCAAATAAATTACTTTTTTTAGTTTTTTACAAAAATCTCAGAAACTGTTGGTTTTCATGAAAAAATTGCTCCGATATAAATTAATGAACATAAAATTCTCTACAAATGAGAGTTATATACAGTGGAACTCGATTATCCGTCAGCCAGAAAACTGGAGCTTTGACGGATTTTCCGCAAAAAATTCACTTTAATTTCAATTTTATTTACTTAATGTCGCCATACTAAATGCTACAGAGATAAAAATTGGTACAGTTGTCCCGTGGTGGCTACTAATGACTATGTAAAATGTCCTGATGGATAGGAAGTGAACGAGGAGAGGGAGGGGTCAAAATACTTTTTTAGTTTTTTGCAAATATCTCAGAAACTGTTGGTTTTCATGAAAAAATTACTCTGACGTAAATTAAAGAACGTTAAATTCTCTACAAATGACAGGTATATACAGTGGAACCTCGATTATCAGTCAGTCACGAGATCAGAGCCTTGACGGATTTTCCGCAAAAAAAAAAAAAATCTTGTAATTTCAAATTTATTAAATACCAATGGATCCGTGCGAAAATTTCGCACTGCGGTCTAATATTTTTTAACAATATCTAATATTTTTTGGACTCAGGTTTAATTTTCTAAAGGGAAATTAAGGACTAAAAATATCTGCAAACAACATTAGTCAAGCCAGAATATCATCTAATTTATTACATCAAAGTTACTATTGAAACAGCCCACTGATTTCCAATACTGTGATATTATTATGGATGGTGGTTTCTTTCTTCACAAAGTCCCTTGGTCAAGAGGTTCCACTTTTATTTCAATTTGTGAAGTATAAATCTCTACACATTATAAAGGAAAAGGCTGTTCAGTGCTTTTTGATGGCTACTCCGACATTGCCAACAGCACGAAATTAGCAGAGCAAAACCGAAGATGTGCACTGAAGAAGTCCGTGGATATTAATTTCAACGGGGAACCCAGAGGTTTCCGTCAACCAAGAGCTTCCTTTCAAATGAAAAGAACAAATCAAGATTAACAGCTGTGCTTTCTTCCAAATTGAAGGAGAATGGAATATCTTACCGGGAGAGTACTGGCAATGCAGATACCATAATTGTAACAACAGCCATTGAAATATCTTCTTCTAGTGGCAGAGTGGCAATTGTTGGTGAGGATGTTGATCTTGTTGTCCTCCTAATCGCCCTAACTCCGCTCGAACAAGAAATTTTCGTTAAGCCAAGTAGTGGAAGAATTGAAAAAAATATTTTTTTCTCACAACAGTTAATTCAAGAAACAAGACATCATTCTAGACCTTTATGCATTCACTGGATGTGATACGACGTCAGCCTAATTCAAAAAGTGGAAAACAAAAATTTTCCAGCTGTTTCAACAGTGTGAAGAGGTACACAAAATTGCTGACCATGATGCTGTTGTAGAAGCAGGAAACCAACTTTTTTCTTTAGATTGTATGAAGCACCTCCCACATCTACATCTCTCAATATTTTCCGATACCATTCTTTCGCCAAATCTAAATCGAATGTCAAACCTGACATTTCAATCCTTCCACCAACAGAAGTAGTGGCTAGAAAATTATCTATCCGGGTGTACCATCAGGTGCAGCTGTGGTTTGGCCAGTAACAACATGCCGAACTCTGGGGCTGGGAACAAAATCAGAATCGTCTGGTTCTTATTACAACTAAGGAACTGATCGCACCTAATGCTGTCTTAAATACCATCTTCTGCATATGCACCACTGGGTGTGGAGCTAAATATGGGTATAGGAAAGCAGCCATTAACTGCACACTCATCTGCAACATTTGCCATGGTGACTGTCTGAATGCTACACTTATAGCTATAAATACAGATCAACAGGACGAGGAAGACGATGAAGATGTGATTATGGATTCAGTCATGCTGAGAACGCCTTCTCATGTAGCGTCCACTTCAGTTGATGATGATGTGTCAAGAAAAAAAGAACATTATGACTTAGTAAGTATTTGCTTAATGATAAATTATTACTTTCATTGTTCTCAATTATGTTTTGTTGCGCTTACACAGTTTCACGTGAAATAACATTTTATTAATAATAAATATAAATATTTGTCTTCAGTACCAGGGTGATAACAACAGGACAAGGAAGAAGATGAGGTGATGATTATGAATCCTAACAATCCATCCACTTTCATAATTACACAATATTTACTTAATTATAAATTAATATGTACCTACTTTTAGTTTTCTCCAAGTTTTATATTCGCAATTATAATATTTCACATTCATAAACATTTCATTAATAATAAATATTTTTCTTTCATAAACAACTTACCTGGCATTATTTCATGCAATATTGCAGTATTGAAGTGTTTACTGTCTTCCTTTTTATTTTGCAACAATATTTAATAAATTTGAATAGACATTGAGTAAATAAATATCAAATTAAAGTAATTTTTTTTCCGGAAAATCCGTCAAGGCTCAGGTTTTCTGAATGACGGATAATCGAAGGTCTACTGTAAATACCTGTCATTTGTAATGAATTTTGTGTTCTTTAATGTCAGAGTAATTATTTGATGAAAGCCGACAGTTTCTGAGATATTTGTAAAAAACTAAAAAAGTATTTTGCCCCCCCTCTCCCCTCGTTCACTTCCTATCCATCAGGACTTTTTACGTATTCATTAGTAGCCATCACGGGACAGCTGTACTAATTTTTATCTCTGTAGAATTTATTATGGCGACATTAAGTAAATAAAATTGAAATTAAAGTGAATTTTTTGCGGAAAATCCGTCAAATCTCCGGTTTTCTGGCTGACGGATAATCGAGATTCTACTGTATATAACTTTCATTGCTAGAGAATTTTATGTTCTTTAATTTATATCGGAGTAAGTTTTTCATGAAAACCAACAGTTTCTGAGATTTTTGTAAAAAACTAAAAAAAGTAATTTACCGTAATTTCCGGCGTATAATCCGCAGCTCAAAGAGTCGTTTTTCGACCCAGAAATATTATTTTTTTTAATGTAATTTAAAAGATCGCTGTAAATATTTAACTACAATTATTGAATAAAATTTCTGGGTCGAAAAACGACTCTTTGAGCTGCAGATTATACGCCGGAAATTACGGTATTTGAACCCTCCCCCCCCCCCACTCACCTCCTATCCATCAGGACTTTTTACATAGTCATCAGTAGCCATCAATGAACAACTGTACTAATTTTTATCTCCTAGCATGTATTATGGCAAACTTTCCTAATTTTGCTAGTCTAATACGCAAAACGTAATTTCTCGAAAATTTACTGTACAGTGTTTTGCGTATTGGGCTAAATTTCACAAAATTTTACCATAAACTCCTCAATTTACCTAGATGTAATCAATGTATGGACTATATTTTCCTTTTCTTCGTAGTTTAGAGTCAAAATCTTCCTAAACATAAGCGTAAGTTATAATTAAATTGTTTTTTCTAAAAATTTTCTCCGAACACTGCCAGATAACTTAAAAATATCAATTTGTGGACAATCCCCTATCATTCAGCGAGTTTTAGTCAGAAACTAAAAAACAGCTCACTCTAACGCCGATATCTCTCTGAATTTTTACGATATTTGACTGCTTTTTTTTCATAAGTTGCTCCATAGTGTTGAGTATTAAATTAGGCAAAAAGTTTTTTGTTATCGTTCGCGCATGCGCAGATACAAATTATTTCATACAACTGCCCATATTTCCTTAAATATTTAATATATTTATATTTGAATCACACTATATGATTTCTACTACATTTTTTCAATTTTTCTGAAACTGACGTTAAATTTGGTTAAAAACCCTGTATTTTATAAGCAAAAAACATGAAAGAATTTTTTTAATTTTTTAAAAAAATCGCTATATCTCAATTAATATGCATGCTATTCTTACACAAATGAGTACACATATTATACAATGTCTGCCTATGTATATTCTGTAGCGGTAAATCATTTCGTGTATTTTATTTTACAGGGTGATCCCAAGTATTATTTTCCTTCTTTAAATTTTTGTTGGTCCCCTAATTGTCCTACTTATCAAATCAACATTGATAAATATGAAGTCAAACCTGTTCTTTTTAATTCTAATACCCCAAAAGAATCTGACATGTATATTTTAAAATATTCGAGAAAATGTCTAAAACTGAAAGTTCCCATCAATTATGGCATTATAGTGTAAATTAAATAAATAAATAAATATAAACTTACTTCAAGACATTTGCCTCTTACTATCGTGTTTTGTGGCATCCTCGCATTAATTTCCTGCACGTATCGCGTTGTACCCAAAAATTGTATTTGTCAACACGAAACACAACACAAACCCAATGCAGTTCAACTCGAAACAGATCTGTAACACTAATATGTATTTTAATGCAATTTTAAAAAATACTCTGTTATTATTTTTAATACCAATTTCGTCTTTTATGCAGAAAAATGAGCATATTCTCATTTATATTCAAATATATAATTTTTTCATCTTAAACAATTTTTGCGATATTCTTTTGAAAAAACGAGATGCCAAACCCGACCGACAAGCTTCAAAATCCAACCCAAAATATGCCCGAACCCGAAACAATTAGAGTTAATCGCAACTTAATTCAATCCAATACGAAAAAATAAAATAAAATAAACTATTGCTAACCAAAGCCGGTCAGTTTAGGGTAAAATCCAGTTATTCGACCTAAAGCAGACTCTGATTTAATTTTTTTTTTTTACTTTCTCTTTGTTGCTAATATCGTTTTTTTTTTTTTTTTTTACAGGCAGATACGATGATATGTTAATTTTTGAGATGCCCTTATGCAACAAAATTATACGCGGTAAGAAGATTAAAAAAAAGTAAATATCTGTTGATTGGTGCCAAGATAGCGTACACAATATTGCACTATATTTGGATACAACCCCTCATATTTTTGCTTCCTTTTGGGAACAACGGATTTTAAACTTATTCTATCGACGATAATTTTCAGAATTTTCGAACAATAATTTTGAGACTTTTACAAAAGTTGCTCTATATACTTAGCTAATACATTATGCATATTATTTTTTGATTGCATTCGCGCATGCGCAGTGAAACATTTTTTAGTAAACCTTCTCATTTTTCAACCAATTTTTATTATTTTTTAATTCTGATTACAGAGTATTATGGACAATGTTGTTTCTCATATTTTCTGAAAAGAACTTTTTTTTTTTTATATTGAGAACTCTGCAAATTATAAGCAAAACACTAGGCGAAATTTGGGACTGTTCTTATAAAAACCTTAATTTCTCTACGAGTATACATGCTATCCTCATAAAAATAATCACAGTATATTACAATAAGCCGCTTATTAATAATCTCGAGTTTGAACGCCTTTGCTACATTAGTTTTTACAGGGTTATACAAAACATATTCGTTCTTTTTCAATTTGTTGACAGTCCCCTATGGGGTTTCCTGAAAAAAATCTTCGCGGAAATATATAACCTATACTATACTGTTTACACACCTGCAGTTTCAGGTTAATTTCTCATGTATTTTTCTAGATAGTTAACAAAACGTCTAAAATCGCAAGTGACCGGTCACCTTTGGCAATATAGTGTATGAATGCAGATAGACAGACAAATATATAATTTATAGATCCTAATTATTTTGCAACACGGAAAGTTTTTGGTATGAGACATTCCCAAAGAGAAAAAAATTGTAAGAAAATCGGACAATTCGTTCAAAAGTTATTCATGCGGATACATAAAAAAAAAAACATGAAACAAATTGTATCACCCCCTTCCTTGGAAGTATGTGACTAAGACCTATTCAAATTGAAAATAACCGGCAGGAACTATTTTATTTCAAAATCTTTTCTGTCAATCTAAGAAACAAATACATTTTTGAAATTTCCTATTACTGGTTCAGTGCTTTCCAAACACAAGGGAAATGTTTCCGAAATTATGGATAAGTCTAAAGTTTTACGAGGTTATTTAAGGTTTTCGAAAACTTTTCCACTATTAGAAAACGTTTCTTAACTGTTCAGGAAATATATTTTGGATACATTTACCTTTGGTTTGTTTGTGTGTATGTGCAGTATGCAGATGTTTTGTACAGTTTTACTTACATTTTCAGATATATTTATATTTATGCATAAATAAAAATGTATGCTTACATATTGATAGAGTATCACAGTATTACTGTAACATAAGAGCGATATTTCATACTTTTGAGGAATAGCCCTAGATTCCGAAAAATTAAAGGAAAACTTAAAGGAAGGATTTTAGCCGGAAAAGTGTGTCTGCGAAACTCATCTGCAGTTTTAACATATTTGGGCATTTTAAAATTAGGTTGTAATAGTTAAACGTATGGTACTCAAATTCCGATGAAATTCTCTAAATGACACGGATTTTTGTTGGTGTTGACAACTCAGTAATCTCTTTCGCTTTACTTATTTATTTCAAATTTGTTATCATCTCTTTTCTTAACTTTTCATCTATCCTTTTCATTGAATTATTCTTTTGTCTTGTAGCTAACATTACATCTTAACTCTTCCCAACGGCACAATTTTCTACAAGACACTCTACTCACATATAGACCGGGCGTAAAGTTGTATGCAATTCGGAAGCCCCTTAACCGACATCAACTGTTCGGCAACTGTTGATTCTGTCATTTAAAATTATAATGGTTAATCTAAAAAATTTTCAGTTAAAATGGTACGTTTTTTTTTTCTAGTCTGTAGCGGCCTCTGAATTTCACCTACCTGGGCATTTTCATTCGATATTTCGTTGGGAGTCTGGGCTCTCATTCAATGAATCAGTGCTTTTAGTACAGCAATAGCTACAATTAGCAGTCCTATTTTTTGTGCTTGGCTATTTAAAATTATAATAGTTACTGTACAAAAATTCAGGTAATATGGTAGGGTTTTTTTAGAACTCTGTGGCGGCCTCAATGTTTCACTTACCTAATTGGATCTCTCGTTGGGAGTCTGGTCAGGGCTCTCATTCAATCAATCAGAGTTTTCCGTACAACAGAAGCTACAAGCAGCGATCCTATATTTTTGTGCTTGGGATTTATAATTATAATAGTTACTCTATAAAAATTGTTAAAATGGTAGTTTTTTTACTAGTCTGTGGCGTCCTCCGTGTTTCACCTACCTGGGCATTTCCATTGGATCTTTCGTTGGGAGACTGGGCTCTCATTCAATGAATCAGTGTCTTTTGTACAGCAACAGCTACAAGCAGCAATCCCATTTTTTATGCTTGGCGATTTAAAATTATAATAGTCACTGTACAAAATTTCAGTTAAAATGGTAGGGTTTTTGTAGTGGTCAGTGGCGGCCTCCACGTTTCACTTACCAAATTGGATCTCTCGTTGGGAGTCTGGTCCGGTCTCTCATTCAATCAATCAGTGTTTCCCGTACAACAGAAGCTACAAGCAGCGATCCTATATTTTTGTGCTTGGCGATTTATGATTATAATAGTTACTCTACAAAAATTCTGTTAAAATGTAAGGTTTTTTTTACTAGTCTGTGGCGTTCTCCGTGTTTCACCTACCTGGTCATTTTCATTGGATCTTTCGTTTGCAGACTGGGCTCTCATTCAATTAATCAGTGTTTTCCGTACAACAGAAGCTACAAGCAGCAATCCTACATTTTGTGCTTGGCGATGGTGATGTTCAGTAAACAAAATTGTAGTAACCATCTTGCAGAAACGGACGCATATACTTATACAGTTTTTGTGGATTTAAGGGGCGAACGATATGGTATAGAGGACAGCATACTGGTCTCTTAATCCGAGGAATGCAGTTTCTGTCCTCTTTGTTTTCACCTTTTTAACCCTAAAATATAGACAGTCGTAATAATTATGACTTTGTTTAACGGACGAGAACTGATTGACGAGTAAGAGGATACTTATAAGAATGAGGTTACTAAAAAAAATAATAATATTTGTTATCTAGGTAAACTGACTACATAAGCTATTCAAAAATAACGAGTGCGCAAAAAATTCGTTAAAACTTTAAAAATTCATTAAAAATAAACATCTAATGCTAAAAATTTGCGGTTTATAGGAATGGGATTAGAGGAAGATCGGATGTTTTTAATAACAAAAAGAGTTGTTAAAAAAATTACCAATAAATGCGGCGGGCAAGCATAATATGAAGCAGATGCACACAAATTAGACATATATTAAAAGTCACATTTCAGCGAAGCGTCTGACAAGCTTCAGTATCCCAGCACATGAAACAGGCTCTTTTCTCGTCTTCAGTCATTTTGCCATGCAGGATTTTTGCAATGCTCCAGTTGCCGATTCCCCGTTCTTGTAATAGTATTTAATCAACAGCTCTTCATCTGGTAACGATAGCATACTGCTGCCAACAAATGAAGAATCTGTGTGCATTGAGGGGGTTTACTGACATCCAGATTTGCATTACTCTGCTTCCTTTTATGCATGAAGTGCCATCTATCGGTAATTTTTAAACCTTTTTTTTTGTTATTAAAACAAATCCGATCTCCCTCTAATTCCATTCCTGTAAACCTCAATTTGTTAGCATCATTCGTTTGTTTTTAATGAATTTTTAAAGTTTTAGCGAAAGTTTGGTGCACCCGGTACATTGTAATCATTTTTTAACCTATTTTTCCAAATAAAATTGCAAAAATGTACAGAATTCGTGCTTTTTACAAGCGTCTAGTCTTTTCCAGTATCTCGAGTACGTCTAGTCATCTAAGGTTAATAATTTTGATTCTATCCTTATTAATTTATAATTAGTTACTCGACCTTTTTTTAAAACAGAATATTGTTAATGAAACTAAGTTTTCATGTTTAATATCACTCATAAGAGCTATAATAATAATAATTAATAATTAAAATGAAACATGTTTAAATGCAATAATATCATAGAATAAAATAAAATTAAAAATATCTAATTAGCTGAATTAATTTATTAAAGTATTTCCTTTTTTTAATTGGGTATGATTCTTCATGCATAAATTACGCATATAAAATATCAGTTGCTCTGTATTTTTTTTAATATTAAATGTAATAAAATTAATGAAAATATTTCACTAATTAATATGACTTACGAAATTTGTATTCATTCTTTTTGAGTCATAATTAAATAAACTGAAATATAATTTTAAATGTAATAATAACATTTTTTAAATTTACCTTCAAATTTTTTTTATGTTATGACATTAGTAAAATATTATTATTTAATTAGCAGAATTCATTTATTGTACTATTCATGTTTTAAAATAAAGTAAACTTCTTCATATATATAAATTACGTTAGTCGCCGTAATAAATTATTTTTCTGTTCTAGTGTGTTACATTTTTAAAATTTACTTTTAAAAAAATGATAACATTTTTATGCTATTCATTATTAATATAAGTTGCAAGACATATGTTAATATATTGTGCAATCGAAGAGTGAGTGCAATCTCTTGCTTTGGCATTTTCATTCAAGCCAGTACTCGGGGCAATAACCGAGGGGTTTTTCGAACCCATTGTAATCTTTTTTTTTTTTTTACTGAGGAAGGGAATCAAGGAATCCTTTGAACGGCCATATGCGGTTTTTTGTGCCAGTTTTCCATATTTGTGCGTTACAACGTTGTTATTGATTTTAGTTTATGAATTAAAATTCGCACAAAGTATTTGATCTATCTATTTTATAAATAGTTTACACATGTTTTATTTTAAAATTTTTATTATGCATATCCATGATGGGCAAGTATTACGGTGACTCCCAACGACTAGTTTATACGGTGTTTAACAACGCCGCTGTAAGGTAAGGTCTCTGTATTTTTCTTCTCAACTATACCTTCTCGCAAATGTTGCCCCCCCCCCCTCCCAATCTTTAATTTTCGGTCCAACACTACCATCAAGATATTTTATAATAAAAAGTAAAAAGCTCATATATTGTTTGCAAATCTCCAATGAATAAATACATCCATTGTTATTTTAAATAATAATTATGAATAGACTATCAATTCCTTCTACAAAAAATAGTATTCGACAGGTACTCGAGTTTAGAATTTCAAGTTATAAAATTTTAAATGTGCTACAGAACAGTACATAAATAAAGTTAAAAGTAAAGGTGGTCTGGCATACCAAGAATTTCAATTTTAATTCCTGATAAAAGCGGTGTTTTATTTCACAAAATGATAAGAGTATGAATTTTAAAGCGCATTTGTAGTTGGTTCTACATATTCAAAAGCAATTGTTTTATTTTTCTTTCATTTATGCAGCTTTTAAAAAATCTAATTAATTTTCAATCAATTTTACAATTAATGTTTTAATTAATCACATATCATTAATATGAGCTACTTCCAAAACAGACTTTATCGAGTTATTTACATACAGGATAACATGTTATTGATCAAATTATACATACAACGGTGACGAAATTTTTATTATACATTTTATTCTCAAAATTTCATTTTTTATAACATGTTTTAAGACAAACATGTTTTAAGAAGTACTACACCTGTATTAAATTTGTTTTCTCGTAAATGCAGTCCACTGGCTTGTTTGACATAATTTTTAATTCGCAAATTGACATAGGATATTTAATTAATGATAAATTGCGTCATTAACAAATTTTAGAGAGTAGTCTTTTCTCATTTATCTCTCTTCCCTTTTTCTTGTCATATTAATTATCAGCTGTTACATGTCACCGAAAACAAAAATAATCATCTTTTCGATTTCTCATGTCATGTTTTACACTACTGCATGAATTTTATATTCGTTCATTTATTTCTGTATTTCAAGCAAAAAATAATTTTGTGACGAAAAAATAAATTTAGTTGTTTATAAACGTGTATTCATATATATATGTTGATTTACAAATATTAACTTGTGTTAGAAATGAAACATTTGTAATGGTTTATTCTGCTTCTGTAACGGGTAATAGTTTTAGAGAAAATAATCTTTAACACTAGAACGACCGGAAATTTTATTCAAGTTTTATAAAACTATTTCCCACCAGAATTTTTATTTAAAACTATTTAAATTATTCATTTAACATATTTCTGTGAGTTTTCGATTTAATTTATTTTTAAAAGAAATTTCTGGTTCTAATCGGAATATTTTCATTTTTTAACGGTCAAAATGACCGCTCATGGTTGTTCTAGTGTTAAAATAAATTAGAATGAAAGATTTAGTTTTAGAATGTTTTTTGACGTTTAATATAATTTGCAAGGTGCATGCATTACTAGGAATTTCCAAGGAGTTAGCCAACATTATTAAAGATTAGAAAACTTCTAATTAATATTTAAATCGCAGACTTTGAAAGAACCAAATTTATACCCAATCTTTGTAATAATTTCCTGCAATTAAATAAGGCAATAAATTCTATTAATCTTCTCACCATAAATGGGTCGAATCGGCTCGTTTCTATAATTTATCTCATTCGATTTGAATCAGAATTTTATTCATAAAGTAAATTAAATAAAAGCTATAGAAAACAAAAACAGAAACAGTAGATTGTTTCGATGGGATTCCCAGTTGTAAAAAACTCCACTCCCTGTATATGAGTATTTGTGTATCACATCTTAAAGGAGCCATGAAAAAAGAGTATAAACGTAGCAAAAATGCACTGTAGAATGAAAGAAAAGCAGAGGATTTCACCGTCAACTTCATCAGCCAATCCGAAATAAGTAAGATGGTCAATCAAAATTAGCTTGCGTAAAGCAGCCAAACAGATTTCATTTGCATTACATCATTATATTTGGGGAAAAATCGCTTGCGGTGCATTTTAATGATTTTATGATACTTCAAACATACTGAAATTAAAACAGGATCACCGAGGTGCCCTACAACATTTTTCTTCTGTAGATCACGGAGTGAGACGCACAAAAGAATTTGGTTAAAGGGCTGATTATGATTGTGAATTACTGTAAGTACGTTTTCTGCTGTTGTGCGCATTTTGAACCTTATCTAATTTTCTGTGCAATACGCAGCGGTGGCTAGTCAGGGGGTTCACAACCACATTGCTACCAATATTTTTTAAAAAACTTAATTTATCCTTGTTCAATCATAAAACATTCTACGATCAGATAATGTCATATAATTTAATGTACGATAATTCTGGTAGTAAAGTGATTGTGAACACCCTGACGTGACGCTACTGATATTGCGTACTGTGTATAAATTCTGTAGATCATTCGTCAGTGCCAAATCAAACTATCGAATATGAAAAAATGCATTTTTCATTACTTTTAAAAATGGGCCGATTGTCACCGCTACATTTTATTAGAATTATTCGCCTAGTAAAAATATTAATAAAATACCTGTGAAGAACAGGGTTGCCAGTTTAGCCTTCTTTGTCACTCACAGATGCCGATTTCATACTGGAGATTTTGAGAGAAACATTTTTACTTTTAGTAATCACGAAATGCCTGCCATTAAATAAAGCAAAACTTTCTGTTTTAAATTTCTGCTATAAATTCGGAATTTCCGAATAAAGAAGGAAGCCAAATTGGCAATCCTGCTGAAGAATACTATTAAAATTTAGTGGTGACAATCGGCCAATTTTCGACACTAAAACTACCGGAAATTTTACTCGAGTTTTTAAAAACTATTTTACACCAGAAATCTTATTTAAAACTACTTAGCTAATTCATTTAACGTATTTCTGTGAGTTTTTTTTATTTAACTTATTTTAAAAAGAAATTTCTGGTTTGAATCGGAATTTATTCATTTGGTAACCGTCAGAATGACGGCTCATGGTAGTTCTAGTGCTAAAAGTAATGAAAAATGAATTTTGTCACATTCGATAGTTTGACATGCAATTGCCGAAAATATATGTCTATGAGTTATGTGTTTTTAAAATAAGTTATTTAGATATCTAATTTCATTCTATGAAAAAATGAAAAATTTTAATTATATTCTGTTAGTGTTGGAAAGTGTTTCAAAATATATTCTATATTTTTTGCTTTTTATAAATTCTACCCTATTCCATAAAGAATATTCTGCCTTAGATACTTTGCGTTATTTATCAAATAAAGGCCAATTTATAGATTTCTCTTAATTGTATGTGTGAAGTATACACAGATGATTAAATCAATTATTTTAATTAGCTTAATTTTAAATCATTGATTTTCATCATATAATATTTTATTTGTAAGATACGATAAAATATTAAAATCAAATATTAAAATAATTTGTTCTGTTTCTAAATATAGTCCAATGATTAAATAATATATTTTTTAATAGTTTGAAATTGGTTAAAAAAATATTTAAAATTTAGGAAAGGTTCTATCAAGCTTTACAAATATTTTATAGAAAACTAGTAATTAGACGTATTATAAATTCACATATAATTTCATTTCGTTTTAGTAATCTTATTATTAATTATTTTTAAGAAGCACAGGTAGCTTCTCTAGCGGAAAGAATTTGTAATGCTTCTATAAATAAATACAGGTTGTCTCTTATCGTTGCTCAATAGCTAGTTTCTAATTATCTAATTTTAGAGGTATATCTTCAATTGCAAAGGTTTCTTAAAAGTTGTTGTTGTTCTCAATCATCTTAGATGCCAGTCTAAGACAAATATATATTTTTGAAAACTTTCCAAAATTATAATTTTTATTAGGTTCCTTGGTCCTATCAGTTATATTTAGAAAACACATACTTCATTCTCTGCCAGAAAATGTAAAATTCCTCATTGTTTTCTGATGAAAACTTACCAAGTTAGCATAATTTGCATTTTATGAATTTTAAACATTTTATGACGAAAATAATATTTTTCCAGTTTTATTGTTAGAAAGCTCTGAAAATCCTCAATATGCAATAATAATACAGTAACCTCTCATTCATACGCAATACACGGAAATTATTTTTCGGCACCAGTTTTTTTTAAAGGTAATTTTCATCTTATTAAATATCAGAATTTATAAATCGATTTTTATTGTTTTAAAATAGTGCATGGTATATCAAAGTAATTACTGAACAACACGTATAAATGATAGGTCACTGTATTTGAAAAAATTTTGTAATTGAATGTATACATATAAAAATGAAGTTTCAGGAATTAGTTAGTTAGTTAGTTAGGATGAAAGAGATTAGGCATATTTCTGTTATAATCCATTTTTTTCGACGTTTGTATGTACTGAAAATCGTTTATTTTCAATGACTTATCATACAGAGAAGAGAATCATATATATGTTTTTCAGTAAATTGACCCGACTCCAAATGAACAGAAATTGTCAATTTCAATTCTGTTTTTAATTTTATTGTTGCATGCGTGAGATATGTGAAATAAACAAATATGTCGGTCCTCTAAAAATTATTTTAACAGTAGCAAGATCTGAAAATCAAAAAGCCGAACGCTATATGAAAATGACAGAAGGAAAGCACAACAAATAGGAATAGGGCTACAGTTTGGAATAAATCGCGATGATAAAAAGCGACAATGCGATGATTAGGGTTACGTCATCCCCGCTAGCGAACACCCCCCCCCCCTTTTAAATACTAGGTCTGCGCGCAGACACAAAATTGGCAGCTGTCTTAGGCGTGATCTACGCCCCATGTGGTGGTCATTTTGACTTTTAATGATTTATGCTGTAGGTATTCATCAAAGGTTATATATATATATATATGTTTGACCATATTCATTAGCAGATGTACCATGCCCATATTATATTTCATTTGAAACGGAAAAGTACTCTCGAAACACTTTTAGGTTTATTGTTGTGAAGTTAATTTTCGACATCAGGGTAATAATATAAAAACTTTTTAATTGAAAAATACAGAACATTTGAAAAAAATAATTTAGCAGCTTTACACATTCACTCAACATTTGCGTTATTGTGATAAATAAAATTAAGCGCAAACTGGAAAAAAATATGATAAAACAACATGTTTATTAAATGTTTTTCTCGCAGTCTAGAATAAATATAATATGTACACAAATATTTTTAAAGATCTCAACATTCGTTTTATCGCTTTTTACTTGTTAGAAAAGAAAATATGATAAAACAACATGTTTATTACATGTTTTTCCCGCAGTCTAGATGTATCCAAATATTTTTTTAAGATCTCATAATAGAAAATTAAATATTCTTTTTAATTTAGGAAAATAACGATTTATAACCTTACAATAAATTGCCTAATTTCAAATTGTAACTACATTATACTATCTGTTATTTCTCTTTTTGTTAAAGAATCCATAAAACCTGAAAGCAGTTTTTATATAATGTATAATGATATCATTATATTTTTACTTTTCTATAAGTAGTAGCTAATATAATGATAAACTATCATTCTAACACATTTTTACTTGAAAAATAAAGATAAAAAAATGGAAGAGAAAAGTTTATCGGCTATTCATGTTAACTGATCATATACTCTGCTGAGAAAAATGTAATTAGGCGCAAGCTGTTCACCATCATTCTTTTTTTTCGTTTCTAAATCGTCAGAAAAAAATATGATAAAATAACATGTTTACTCAATGCTTTGCGTATATTGTGTTACGAAAATGTACTGAAATATTTTTCAAGATTTCATAAAAAAAACATGCAGAATTCACAAATGTAATTTTTATAAAGCAGATTGTTCAGAATAAAACAGAACTTTTCTTTTTAAAATGTATACATAAGTATCATTATAACTTTTATAGAATAAATTATGTTTTAGTTATGATTGAAGAAAAAAATGTCTGTTTTTAGATATTGCATAAAGTGTTTGCTTTCACAAGTACATGTGTGCCTCAGTTTCACAAAATACGCTGTAATTTACGAAGACGAGAATAAAAAACGTTTTATTAATTTAATAAAATTTTTCATTAAATATCCCATTCCATATAATATCTGATTTCACTATGTTACTTTTCTTCTACCTAAAACCGTTCAGTTTGTGAAAAATACTATCTTAATTTTCAAACTTCTTTTTTAAAATGTTATATTTGACTATGGTTCAAAACAGTTATATATACCGGGTGCAACTTATCGTTCACCAATACATAGGTACCAACCTCTCATTAATCCGTAATATGCGGGTTAATTTGACCCAGTTTAACAACGCTTAAACCAGATAAATTATTGGATGAATCTTTATTTATTTAATTTCAGGTTTCTACGTGGAATTTATTTAATTTCATTTCTTAAAAAAAATTCTGGTGCGAAACGTGTTAAACCTGGGTCAAATTAACCCGCATATTGCAGACTATTAATGAGAGGTTGGCACCTATGCTAATAGCTAATTCCTAAATCATTAGTTTTAGCTGTATACTTCCAATTGGAAAAATGTGTCAGAGTTATTTCTTAAAGAGTTACAAAATGTAAATTTTTATACAGTCCCTTGATTCGATAAATTATACTTAAAAAATCTTTCCCCCTGTTTCAATAAGAAAAACAGTAAACATTTCAATTCTGACGTATTACCAAAACTTACCGAGATTTGATACATTCAATATTATTAATTTTCGGCGTTTTCTGGCACTAAAAACGCGGTTTTCTGTTTTTAGTGCCAGAAAATGCCGAAAAATTATAAAATTATAGAGAACTTAATTTGTTTTCATTATTACTTCATCCATACATGCACCCATATAATCATATTCATATGCATTATAAGTAAATTGTGTAAAAAAGAAAGATTTTAATAGTTAATATATCTGTTGGTTTTATACCCCTTATAGAAATAAATATGACATTTGAATTTTTGAATGGCAAGCAATAGAATTTCCCATATTTTCATGTGTTACACACTTGCACAAATAAATTATTAACGTATAATTAAAGTGAGAAGAAATATTAACACTTATTCTTCCGACTGTGGGTCGAGGTGTATACACGTCTCAGTGGACTATTTTTTTATTCGCTTTGTATTACCTTTTCGAAAAATAATCTCTGCCATACACTTACACTAGGATACCTTCAAGAGAAATCTACCAGTAAGAATATTTTTTGTAAATATTTTTGTAATCAATTGGTTAATAGAGTATTATTTTTTTTATTACAGTTTTCGAGCTTAATACACTAGAATGTCCGTAGCGTTGAATTTGATATAGCTTGACCAATTAAATCTATTTTGACTTCAACCAAAAATTGCTTTACAAAATAACCCAAATATAAACCACACAAAGCTTAACCCATTCCCTACTAATGGTGCGTTTCCGCACCATTCAAAATAAAAGTGTATTAAAAAAAAAAACCTACCAAGCTACTGCTATTTTAATGTATTAAAATATACTTTATTTAATGACAAAAACTTTGCTATTAAAGATACCTAATATTACCTTTCAGAATTTTTGGTGGCAAACGAATTTTTTGTATAAACATTGAAGATTCCGCCCATATAGTTTCGGCAGTTAATGGGTTAAAAGGGCACACGACTCGGAAATCTTTAAAAAATTCAATTTTCGAGAAACATGTATATAGAAGAAGAATATTTAATGCACATTTGAAAGCTAACCGCTTAAAAAAATTCATTTAATTACGCTAGTTACGACTAAAAATACAGGAGGTATTCTCAGTAAACAATGATTAAAAGAACATCGCCACCCCCACAGTATTGCTCTCAGAACGCAAATATTCAGTTTTTTTTTTTTTTTTTTAGAGTCCAATTCTGAATTCTATCGTTGCATTTCGACATCGAAGAGAGACGTTATAATACAACAATGCCGAAAAGATTATATGAAAAAATATTAAATGATTCAGGAGAAAAGGATTTTGGAGAATCTAAGAGCAACCTGGAAAATCTATCTAATATCATAATGTTTAAAGGAGAGCGCAGGTCTTCTATTATTTTTATTGAAAATAGACGGTTAACAATATTTCAAATTAATAAAAAAATTTTCGAGTTGAAGTTTCAGAAATATAAATAGTTTACAAAATTAAAATGTTATGTTAACTTCCATTTTTACTGTAATTTTTGCATATGTCATGACATTTTATTTTTTTTATTTTAACTAATTAATTTTTTAATCCGATCCCTAGCGTTGTAGAACACACTTTTAAGAAACACGGGCAAAAAAAAAGGGGGGCACTTCTTTCTTGCAGGAGAAAAGGATTTTGGAGAATCTAAGAGCAACCTGGAAAATCTATCTAATATCATAATGTTTAAAGGAGAGCGCAGGTCTTCTATTATTTTTATTGAAAATAGCCGGTTAACAATATTTCAAATTAATAAAAAAAATTTCGAGTTGAAGTTTCAGAAATATAAATAGTTTTTAAAATTAAAATGTTATGTTAACTTCCATTTTTACTGTAATTTTTGCATATGTCATGACATTTTATTTTTTTTTATTTTAACTAATTAATTTTTTGATCCGATCCCTGGCGTTGTAGAACACACTTTTAAGAAACACGGGCAAAAAAAAAAAAGAGGCACTTCTTTCTTGCAGGAGAAAAGGATTTTGGAGAATCTAAGAGCAACCTGGAAAATCTATCTAATATCATAATGTTTAAAGGAGAGCGCAGGTCTTCTATTACTTTTATTGAAAATAGCCGGTTAACAATATTTCAAATTAATAAAAAAATTTTTCGAGTTGAAGTTTCAGAAATATAAATAGTTTTTAAAATTAAAATGTTATGTTAACTTCCATTTTTACTGTAATTTTTGCATATGTCATGACATTTTATTTTTTTTAATTTTAACTAATTAATTTTTTAATCCGATCCCTAGCGTTGTAGAACACACTTTTAAGAAACACGGGCAAAAAAAAAAAGAGGCACTTCTTTCTTGCAGGAGAAAAGGATTTTGGAGAATCTAAGAGCAACCTGGAAAATCTATCTAATATCATAATGTTTAAAGGAGAGCGCAGGTCTTCTATTATTTTTATTGAAAATAGCCGGTTAACAATATTTCAAATTAATAAAAAAAAATTTCGAGTTGAAGTTTCAGAAATATAAATAGTTTTTAAAATTAAAATGTTATGTTAACTTCCATTTTTACTGTAATTTTTGCATATGTCATGACATTTTATTTTTTTTAATTTTAACTAATTAATTTTTTAATCCGATCCCTAGCGTTGTAGAACACACTTTTAAGAAACACGGGCAAAAAAAAAAAGAGGCACTTCTTTCTTGCAGGAGAAAAGGATTTTGGAGAATCTAAGAGCAACCTGGAAAATCTATCTAATATCATAATGTTTAAAGGAGAGCGCAGGTCTTCTATTATTTTTATTGAAAATAGCCGGTTAACAATATTTCAAATTAATAAAAAAAAATTTCGAGTTGAAGTTTCAGAAATATAAATAGTTTTTAAAATTAAAATGTTATGTTAACTTCCATTTTTACTGTAATTTTTGCATATGTCATGACATTTTATTTTTTTTTTATTTTAACTAATTAATTTTTTAATCCGATCCCTAGCGTTGTAGAACACACTTTTAAGAAACACGGGCAAAAAAAAAAAAAAAAAAAAAAAAAAAAAAAAGAGGCACTTCTTTCTTGCAGGAGAAAAGGATTTTGGAGAATCTAAGAGCTACCTGGAAAATCTATCTAATATCATAATGTTTAAAGGAGAGCGCAGGTCTTCTATTATTTTTATTGAAAATAGCCGGTTAACAATATTTCAAATTAATAAAAAAATTTTTCGAGTTGAAGTTTCAGAAATATAAATAGTTTTTAAAATTAAAATGTTATGTTAACTTCCATTTTTACTGTAATTTTTGCATATGTCATGACATTTTATTTTTTTTAATTTTAACTAATTAATTTTTTAATCCGATCCCTAGCGTTGTAGAACACACTTTTAAGAAACACGGGCAAAAAAAAAAAGAGGCACTTCTTTCTTGCAGGAGAAAAGGATTTTGGAGAATCTAAGAGCAACCTGGAAAATCTATCTAATATCATAATGTTTAAAGGAGAGCGCAGGTCTTCTATTATTTTTATTGAAAATAGCCGGTTAACAATATTTCAAATTAATAAAAAAATTTTTCGAGTTGAAGTTTCAGAAATATAAATAGTTTTTAAAATTAAAATGTTATGTTAACTTCCATTTTTACTGTAATTTTTGCATATGTCATGACATTTTATTTTTTTTAATTTTAACTAATTAATTTTTTAATCCGATCCCTAGCGTTGTAGAACACACTTTTAAGAAACACGGGCAAAAAAAAAAAGAGGCACTTCTTTCTTGCAGGAGAAAAGGATTTTGGAGAATCTAAGAGCAACCTGGAAAATCTATCTAATATCATAATGTTTAAAGGAGAGCGCAGGTCTTCTATTATTTTTATTGAAAATAGCCGGTTAACAATATTTCAAATTAATAAAAAAAAATTTCGAGTTGAAGTTTCAGAAATATAAATAGTTTTTAAAATTAAAATGTTATGTTAACTTCCATTTTTACTGTAATTTTTGCATATGTCATGACATTTTATTTTTTTTTTATTTTAACTAATTAATTTTTTAATCCGATCCCTAGCGTTGTAGAACACACTTTTAAGAAACACGGGCAAAAAAAAAAAAAAAAAAAAAAAAAAAAAAAGAGGCACTTCTTTCTTGCAGGAGAAAAGGATTTTGGAGAATCTAAGAGCTACCTGGAAAATCTATCTAATATCATAATGTTTAAAGGAGAGCGCAGGTCTTCTATTATTTTTATTGAAAATAGCCGGTTAACAATATTTCAAATTAATAAAAAAATTTCGAGTTGAAGTTTCAGAAATATAAATAGTTTTTAAAATTAAAATGTTATGTTAACTTTCATTTTTACTGTAATTTTTGCATATGTCATGACATTTTATTTATTTTTATTTTAATTAATTAATTTTTTAATCCGATCCCTAGCGTTGTAGAACACACTTTTAAGAAACACGGGCAAAAAAAAAGAGGCACTTCTTTCTTGCAGAATTTTTAGCGCGTCAGAGAAAACGGCAAGCTTCAATTTGGCAGGAAAATCAACTTTTTTAAAAGCACTTAAGGGCAACTTTTATGTACATTTTTAAATCTCATCAGATTATTGTATATCTTTGTGAAATAATGGTCACTTTATCAAATGTACAAGGAAATTTACTATCAGTATCGGATCCCAGCATGAATAAAATCGAAAAAGACGTGCTTGGATCACTAATTCTACTTATGTATTTTTTCTTCCATAAAACGTTTGTAAGTTTTTAACTAAAAAAAATATGTATTTAAATCATATATTCCACCATATTTTAGTCATATTCACCATATAGACGTAGCAAATATGCATTAAATGGTAATATTAGAACATTTTTATTGATGAGTAAACTTGGAAAATCTATCTAAGATCATAATGTTTAAAGGAAATCACAGGGATTCTAGTTTTTTCATAGAAAATCGCCTGTTAACAATATTTCAAATCAATAAAAAAAATATGAAATGGATTTTCAGAAATATAAACATTTATTTTTTTTTAATTAAAATGCTATGTTGGCGTTCCTTTTTAATGTAATTTTTACATAGGTCATGACATTTTATTTATTTTTTCTTAAACTAATTTATTTTTTTAATCCAATCCCTAGTGTTGTAGAACACACTTTTAAGAAAATCATGCAAAAAAGAGGCACTTCTTTGTTACAGCTCCCTTAGCGCGTCAGGGAGAAACAGCAAGCTTCAATTTGGCAGGAAAAAAAATTTGAAACTCACTTAAGGGCAACTTTTATGTACATTTTAAATTCTCATCAGATGATTGTGTATGTTTGTGAAATAATGGTCACTATATCAAATGTACAAGTAAATTTATCATCAATGTGGGATCCAGATATTCAATCGAGGCGTGCTCTTTCCCAGTAGTTGTTGACGTATAGTTTCATCACCATAGTTAATCGCAAGAATTTCCTAGCAAACTCATTATAAAAAGTTACTAGAAATTACTAATATGAAAGAGCATGCCCAATTTGAATAGGAGAGTTCGCCCCGGTAATTTTTTAATATATAAACCATTGAATACATGTATTGTCAAGCAGTTGATTTAATGTATACTTAAACAAACCATATAATAATGTAATGCGAAATATATAATACATGTCGACATAAATAAGCCATATAATATTGGTAATTGTTTCATTGGTTGCAGTTTCATTTTCATTAATGTTTATGATATTTTGTGCGAAATTGTATTTTTTTAAGACCGTGTTATGCCTAAACTCCTATATCAAAAAGTTGCTAAAAAAGTTTTAAATGTTCAAAATTGTAGAAGATAAATTTTTAAATTTACTTACATTTTTGAAAAAAAAAAATCCCATTACTTTTCAAATTTTAGCACAAGAAATGCATTTTTTCTTGTTTAACATTTTTCTTCATAAAACTATTTAATAGTATATTATAAAGGCATTATAAAACATTTTAAGTTCAAACAGTAGAAAATACTATTAATCTGATATGATTTATGATTTTTGAGACAGTGTTAGGTTATCTTATTATTATAAGTTTACAACTCATTTATTTACACCCATTTTCACTGATTTTGAATTTATCTTAAATAAAAACAAGACTTTTAAAGTGTATCTCAAAATAAGCAAATTTATATACCGGGTGTCCGAAAAAGGTTGGACTGATTTGAAAGAATCATAACTCTAAAAATAATTGAGTAAATGAAATTTTTTTTTCAAAGTACTCGTCAAATATCCAAGATTTGTTAGATGTAGCTGTTTTAAAATCGTGAAATTCAAACGCTGTGCAGAATCGATGATCGGAAAATGCAAATCGCACCACACATTCGAAATTATAACTTTTTGCTTAGGTTATTTGTGTACATAGTGGATCCTTTCCTACTAAATCGAAGATGTTGAAGAACTTTCTAATTGACATTTTTCCCATAACTCCAATAGTTTTATACTTATCCGCTTTCCACTCCGGAATCATCGTAAAAATTGCGAATGTGTGGTACGATTTGCATTTACATATAATCGATTCTGTGCATCGTCTGAATGTTACGACTTTAAAACAACTACATCTAACAAATCTTGGATATTTGACGAGTACTTTGAAACGAAAATAATTTCATTTACTCAATTATTTTTAGAGTTATGATTATTTCAAATCAGTCTAACCTTTTTCGGACACCCGGTATATATATTTTAAAGTATTGTTATTTTTCTGATTTTTTTTCTTACTGACAGTTAAGCAAAATTAAATGTATGTAGCTTTTAACTTCTACAAATTTTACTAATATTATTTTTTAAATATTAGGTAATTTATATAAAACATTTCTTCAGTCTCAGAAATGACATTTTTGGATAAAGTCGTGAAATTCAGAAATTTTTGAATAGAATAACAGACAAAACTAATTTTTGTCCAATTTAAATTTTTTTTAATGTTTGTACCATATTTATAATTTTGCCGTTAGAGTTAACATTACATTTATTGAATGCTATAATTCCATTAATTGTTAATTTTTCTTTTTTTTCAGATTTTAACTGGATTAAGAAAGAGAAATAAATTCATGAAACATGTTCAAGATGTTCAAGAAGCCATTTAACGTTATTTTGTTAGAAAATTTAAATAACACATAATAAAATGTTATTTACAAATACTTTTACTTTCCATTTATTATGAATCTGTACGATATTTTTTTGTTTGTTTAGAAAAAAGTACAATGCAATGTTGAGGAGTTTTAAAATAGGATTTAATGCCGTGTATTTTATTATAAAGAGTTTATATTTTGAAGGATGTTTACTAATATTTTAGGAAATTATTTTAAATGTAAAAGCTAGTAGTCCTCAAAGCAGAATATTTTACAATGTTTTGCAACGCAAAGCTGATCAAAAGTACTCTGGGGGATAACACAGGTAAATGTTTTGCTTTTCAGGGGTGTCAAACTGTGACCCGCCGGATATCACTAAAATTTTACAGCAAACTTTACCTTATCTAATCATCGAATTTCTGCGATTCAAAAAGTCGACTATTTCTATAAAAAATTAGTGGTATCCGGCGGGCCACATTTTGACACCCCTGTTCTATATGCAGGGGTGCAATATCATCTTTTATAGAAATACAAAATATGTTTCGTAAAGCAATAGCACACACACACACACAAAATCAAAATTATTTAGGGGTAAGATTTATTTGTAAAACCATGGCATTTACAGAGAATTTACAGTTCTGTCAATAGCTTTAGAAGTGACATATTTTGAGATATCACTTTGATGAAGAAAATGTCTTTGAAAATTTTGTTCCATGCATAGTTGGTTATTAGTCCAGATCTTAGAATTTTACTAAGAGACTTATGTCCAGATGGAGGCTTATGCGCTTTTCTTTCGTTATTGAATACATGTTATTGAACAGGTTATGAGTAAAATTTGTCGAAAGGTCATGCAAGGCTTGCAGCATTCCTAAAATTTTCTATTTGGATTACCACTATTTTAAAACAAAAATCTTTGTAGTAGATTTCTAGTGCAGTTGTGCAAAATATCTACCTATGAGAATATTGATTTAAAATAGTGGTAGCAAAACTAAAAAAAATGGGAGCGCTGCGAGTCCTGGTTATGAGTTACACGTGTTATGATCATATACATCACAACAGGTTAAGAGTAAAATTTGTTGGGAGCAACTCCACTGCACCATGCGATTTAAAACGGACGATTTACGAATTTAGCGATATTTTCTCGTGACTGATTGACAAATTTTGCAAAATTATTCCCCGACTGACGAACTTCTTGATCTTTTCTCACCATCGATCGACGAATTTCTTAATATTTTTGAGATTTTTCTTCGATTGACTAACGATTTTCAGAAATTTCTGCCGCGATTGATCGACAAATTTAACGATTTTTTACCGCGACTCAATGAAGATTTTCGCGATCCCCCCTCCCCCCTCCCCACCCCGATCAACGTATAATTTCGAGATTTTTTTCTCTCGCGACTAATTGACGCAGAGCTGCCAAGTCTCCGACTTTTTGGATACCAGTATTTTAGTACAGAAAAAGTTGACTTGTTTAATCGGAGCACTCTGCTATTTAAGTGAACAACATTTTCTCTAATAAAATACTGGTGTTCAAAAAGCCGAAGGCTTGGCAACTCTGTTGATGAATTTCTTAATATTTTTGAGATTTTCCCCTTGATGGACAGGTGATTTTCGCGTTTTTTTTCAGTCGTTCCACTGCCGAATTTCTCTTTATATTTGCCCGCAACCAAATTGGCGAATATTGAAATATTTTCCTTCTACCGATTGAAAAAGTTTGAGGCTTTTTCTTGCGACCGATCGGCGAAAATCGATTGGATTGCTTTCATGACTAATCGAAGAGTTTCATATTTTTTTCCGCAACCGGCTGAATAATTTCACGATCGACTGATGAATTTCGCGTTTTCTTCCCGCGAATGATTGTTGAATTTCGCTATCTTTTTAAATGAACGAATGAAGAATTTTGCAATTTTTTCGCACATTGTTTCGACCACTAAATGACGAATTTCGTTGAAAAAGAGAATTTGTAATGTTCTTTAGGGAAGCCCGTTGTACTCAGGTCTCCCACTGGTCCGCTTTTTGAAAACCAGTATTTTTTTAGAAAGAAATTTGTGGTAGGTATTTGCAACAATTGCAATTAAAACGAGCTTCGAAGTTAGTTTCTATAAAAATTATAAAGAATATTTTTCTTTAAAAAAATTGTGTTCAAAAAACGGACCGAGTGGGAGCCCTGTGTACTGCAATGTACGTCACACTTTTAAACATATTCTGCTTTGGGGCTAATAGTAAACAAAAGTCCTTATTTTTAATCTAAATAAGTCATATCTTTTATTTTTGTATTTGCTTTTACACTTAATTTTAATTACGAAAAAGCAACATAATTAGTCATTTATATATATTTTAATGACAGAAAAAGAAATTATTTTACAATTAATACTTTGTCTTTCTGGCCTTTTAATTAATTATCTAATTCAAACTATTATAAAAAAAGAATTATTACAAATTTTATTTTTTTAATATATTGTTTTATTGTTACCATTTTAGTCAGGCATTTTCAAATGCTTAAACTAACAAAACAGGCATTTGAAATATCCACAATGACTTACAGAAAAAGCAGTTGCATTTGTGTAACAAAAAACATTCTAAGAATATAGTAATTCAGACACAATAAAATACAATAATCCAACATGAATGAAAAATTGACTTGGTCCAGGGCTAGAATCTTTCACTCATGTTGGGTTATTGTATTTAAATGTGTCTGAATTAATATGTCCTTAAATTGTACTTAAAAAAAGAATCAGACGTTATTATTTATGTGATTTAATAAAAAATCATTATATTCTATTCAATGAATGAATATAGATTTGATTTAAACAAATGCTAAATTGCGAATAATTACTTTTCTTTGTGACATAAAATGTAAATAAACAGGAAACAAATATATTTCTTTTTAATATTTTTCCTTTTTAAATTCAAATAACACTTTTACAAAAATTACAGATTTTTATTTTGTTTTGTCAAGAAGTTTATCATCTTTTTTATTCCAGATCAGTTTTCTGAAATAAAAATAAATGGTGTTTTTATATCTCATTGTTTTTTGGAATACTTATATACACATGGAATTTTAAAGGTCAAAGTATTAGAGATAAGCTGGTAAAATAGTATTGCTAAAGCTGCATAAGAAATGCAATTCAATAGATATATTTAATAATACTTTCTAATTGCGAAATATTTCTATGTGTATGAATTAAATATAATGACATCACTACTGCTAAACAAGTCTCTAAGTACACTAGCTTAACATCTAAAATTTAATTAATCATCAGTAAAGCATCTATTTATTATTTACTTATACATTTATTGCAAAATGCTAAAAATGACATTGACAACGCCATTTTATTATTTTGCAATAAGTATGCATTGGCACTGCATATCTAGCAATAATTTGCATAATTTTGCATTGGCGACTATTCTATCCTGCACCAATTTCAGTAAACAGACATGTTTTACATACATTTTCACACCATGTGAAAGAGAAATATATTAAAAAGAATCTTTTAAAAATAGTGGTGCGAATAGAATATAAAATAGTCGCAAGTGTCAGCCCTGCATTGTGCAGACAGGATCAACAGGAAGGTGTTGTTGACAGTATATTTCACAGAGAATTCAAAGGATAAATATCACTCGAAGCTTAATGCTCTTTAAAAATAACGTCAAATTCAAATTTCAGATCAAATGAGCAACCATTTTGGAAAGATAGCTAGCTTACACATAAACAGTTTGTACGTATAGCACAACACTTGACTGCTATCCTCAACCCCCGAAATATTTAAACTTTTTCACACAGCTGGACAGCTATACGGTGACATACTAAGTTTAATCCCTAAATGTCACACTAACACCGGAATTTTGATACAAAATTCTCGGTTTGTTATTTACGCGATCAAATCCATTACTTAATTTTAAATAAATTTGATTGAAAATTCCGGTGCCAGTGTGACATTTGGGGATTAAACTTAGTATGTCACCGTAAAGGTGTCAGTGGAGTGCAAAATATTAAATATTAAAAAGCTGACTAAGATGCTGCCTGCTTACATTAGCGGCATATTTTCGTTTAGGTAAGTTAGGATCTTATTTTAATTTTTAAATAACGATAAAAATTAGGCTAACTTTTATTAGCGTGATTTTTTCTTACGTAATTTTATTCAAAATATTTCGCAGATCTCTCAAATAAATAAAATATTGGAATCTTAAATTCAAATATTTTACAAGAAAAGTTTAACTTAAGAGAAAATTTAAAGATAATAATTTTTTTTTCTCTAGAAGATAAAAAAATTACGCAATAGGGAATCTACTTATTCTTTAATATAATTTTAACCCTACACTAGGCAGTGATGCATTCATGACTCATTTTAAATTAAACTTTTAATAAATAAATTTTAATCTCAGCAAAGAAATATATCCGCCTTATTTATTCCCAGAAGACTTCTAAAAATAAAGTAAAATTTTCTCTTTAATATTTCGGGTGCCAAACCTAAACATAAGTATAAAAACATACTTCTGAAAGAAAATTCGTAAAGAGTAGGGTCAGTGTTGCCAGTCCGGTACTTTTTTAAAAATTCAGATAATTTGATTGATGCCAGTTTTTTGAAATAGTATAATTTGCCTTATTTTAGCCTCATTTTATCTGTCTTTAAATAAGGCGAATTTTACACTTTCAAAAAGTAGTGACAATCAAGCAATCTCAATAAAATAAAAGTAGTGGACTGGCTACATTGATGATACTGAGGCTCAATGTTGTACCAGTAGTACATTCAGAAGAAATAATTATAATGATATTACAATGTTGTTTAAACATTGTATTTTCATTAGAAATATTTATAATGAAATGTCGTTAATGCATTGGAAATATCTTAAATGAAACGCTAATCTTGCAGAAATGTTGGCTTTGTATTTAAAATATTGGTATGGCAAAATAATTTTTGGAGCACTGTTGCATGCTAATATTGGCCAACATATTGCTCTTCGATGACAACATTTGCAAGAGAAATCTACCACTAAGATTATTGTTTGATAATAGTGACAGAAAAAAAACATCGCCGATCGCAGCATTTATGTGCTAAATATACTTAGATTTGAAAAATATACTGCCCTAGTAACTATTTAATGTTGGTTATATTGGCTACATTGATGATACTGAGGCTCAATGTTGTACCAGTGGTACATTCATCAGAAATAATTATAATGATATTACAATGTTGTTTAAACATTGACTTTTCATTAGAATTATTTATAATGAAATGCCGTTAATGCATTGGAAATATTTTAAATGAAACGCTAATCTTGCAGAAATGTTGGCTTTATATTTAAAATATTGGTATATCTAAATAAATTTGGAGCACTATTGCATGCTAATATTGGCCAACTTCCATAACTCTATAACCAAATACCCTTTAAATGTTTTCAGTTTAATTGTCCTTCCTCGCATAATAGACTAACTGTGCAGGTACATTTGAAATCCGTTCAGAATAATATTCAACTTATAACTTATAACTATTTTCCATGGTCGGGACTCAATGCAATGTAATAGGCAAAACAACCCATTTAGTAATAAATGAGAAAAGTGTCTTAAACTTAAATCAAAACAAAACAACAGCTAAAACACGAGTTTCTTTCGATCGAGCTGCGTTTGCCATAAATGTAATGAAAATTTCCCAGTGACAGTAAGCAATAAAAAACGGTGTCCCTTAATAAATAAATTTATATGCGATTAAGGAATTTAATCAATTTGGCAGCTGTCATAGGCACCGACTTCACGGTGGGCGAAATAGGCAATCAAGCATATTTCTACCACTAATTAAAAAAATTGCCCCATTTAATAACCGTAATAAATTAAGAAAACAATAAAATTTTAAAATGGATGGTGAAAGTTTGCCTGATTTGCCTTCGTCGACCCCATTAAGTCGGCGCTGATCAAAGCCATTAAATAATAAGCCCAGTCAGATAAATGGGAAACTTTTCGCAAGTTGAAAATAGCGCCATCTAGCGGTTGAGAGTGCTGCATTCGGCACCAAGAATATTTTAATAAAATTTTGCTTCTAAAATTAAAGCTTAAAATAAGGAGTTCATATTTTCTAAGAAAGTCGTTTGTAAATTCCGGTGTCAGTCAGTAATTTCACATTTTACGAACATAATTTGTCTGTGCCGGAAAGGGTTAATTGCATAGTGATGTAAATTTCCATCATTTTTTATTTAACTTTTAATAAATAAATCAACTTCTTCGCCACCACTATATTTATATAGAAATATTAATGCAGTAAATTTCCACCATTTTTTTCCATTATAGTTTTAGCTTTAATGTAAAAGATCCCAATAATTAGCAAGCTTTTAAAGGAAGTGCAAAACAAAACATCGATAAAAATCGTATAAAATATCGATGTAAATAAATCGTATCTTTTCTCTGCGACCCACTTCTGTTTTGTCCTCCTTCCGCAGCAGAGGTTTGGCGCTAGTGTGTCGCTAACAAATTTAACACTATCTGACTGGGCTTATTATTTAATGGCTTTGGCGCAGATGGCAGCTGTTGCAGTTGTACAGGAATAAATCATATCATCACTCTCAGAAGGGAAGTGTCTCGAAACGCATAATAAAAAATCCGGAAAAACAGGGACTATTCGTCTCATGTTACCTGTTTATAATGCAAAATTTGGCGAACCTCAATTTTACGCCAGTTAACATACAATGAAATAGTCGTTCGTTGGCGATTCATCGCTGATTTGCGACCAGTAATATTGATGAAATAATGTTTTGTAAATATTGATTATTAAACAATGATACATTCTAAATGAAATCGAAAATAACATAAATCTTGCAACAAAAGTAACTTATTTATTTAATCTAATTTTAACTAGCATTGTTCATTCATTTATCTTCAAAAATAAAGAAAATTGTACATATCAAATCATGAACAAAGACAAGGGTCTTAAGTCCTTAAGTTAATTAAAAAAGCACACAAAGCTCATTTCATTGTACAGAAAGACATATTACTAGAGAAATGTTTCAACAAGACATAATTATGCCCCCCCCACCCCCAAAAAAAGAAAGTTATTTTTTTTTAGGGGTGGAAGAGGATTCTAACTCTATAATTTTTCGTTATTATTTTGTTCGATGCAGTAGCAACAGTATAAACTGATCCGTTTTCTGAATACTAGTATTTACAAAGAATTATTTTAATGGTGTGTTTCTACTACACTAATAGCCATTGGCGTTAGTATCAAAGAAACCCCTACCAGGAATTTTAAAACATTACAATTCTCTTTAAAAAACCGTAATAAAAAACGGACCGAGCAGCAGCACCTTATAAACATCCAGCAATCATGCTATTAGAAGTTCTACGATCTCTCTTAAGCTGTTATCACACGGACGACCATACGATATCAAGTATATGCTATTGCCTCTCGATTTCTTGGAGCTACACTTTCACGCTGCAACTAGGCTTATTTTCCCTACTGAAAGTTATCTGCTAATGTAAGGAGAGGGCGTAACATTTGGCGAGTAATTGCAGCAGGTGTTTTAATATTTAATGTAGAGTTCGACTGATACACAGGAAGCATTATCGCGTACTAACATTTTATACATTGCAGTTTCTTTTCGTGTCTGTTCTATATATATAATATTGTGATCATTTTACTTAAAATTCCAAGATTATAAAAACAATACTCTCGCTAATATAAAATTAAAATTCTAAAGTATAGAGTCCATATCTTCACTTTTCGTCTTTCATTAGCTATAAATATTAAGAATTCTCAACTATTAGTATTAAGTCATTTAGAAAAAATAGCATATTAAAACTAGTTTTTTATCACTATTGGAACCGCACTTTATCGCTAAGCCGAAATCTGTAACGCAAAAAAAGATTTTAAATTAAGTTTTAGTTATTTTGCCAAAATCACTATTATGACATTTTTAGTTAATATATTTTACATATTTTAAATGTAATTCATATTACATATTGAATGTAATATAAAAATGAAATACGTAATAGAATTTAGATATAGTTGCACTCTTTTGCAGTTTTATCTTCCTTGCTTTTGATGATTTAAATCATTTCTCTAAAGTTTAAATGAGTTTTTGATATTTTTCGTTACAAAAACACAGTCCTTATTTTTATATATATTGTGTACAGTCCTTGGAGTGGGGGGGGGGGGGGAGTTATACCCTCTACTAACTCTGCCGCAAATCACTGTATAAAAATGTCACAAGTAACAATAGATTAGTAATAACATCTAATAATAATGCTGTACATAAATTTTGCTGGGGGGGAGGATGAAGTTACGTATATCAATTGTAACATATTCTACAACTTTTAGTACTAAACCCTAATTTCGACATCATATTTTTCGGTAAATTTTACCTTCGTGTATCAAACTGAAAATCACTCGTTAAAGCAGTTTATTGTTTTAAAAGAAAATTATTAAAAGGTAAAATATAATTAACTATAAATAGCTGCTAGATTAAATTTTCATTTATTAAATTTTATTTTTCTGAAAGTATAAGAAAATTTTCTTTCCGCCCCCCCCCCTCCACTACAAAATAGATTCTGAATGCTGCATGCTAAAAGGAGGCAATAATTTGTACTGCAATAAAATACCTTGATGCGTGTTTGCTTGCATTTTTATCTTTGGCGACATAATTTGGCAACAAGTACGAAACAACGCCAAATATAGCTGCAGAAAGTAGTTAAACTAGTACAGTTTGAGAAGTAAATAAGTGACTACGACAGTACAATTATAACATATAGCAAATAATATAAGGATTTGCAATAAAATAATCGCAATAAATAACTTTAAATTAGTAAATAAAGTTCTTATCGGGAATGTAAATAACGAACTCCGAAGAGGCAATCGACGCATATGTAATTCTTTAATTTCAAAATAACTGCACATTTTTAAATTCTTTTCGTGTATAATTGGTCCCTGTGTTACTAAAGATTTTCTTTTTTCTTAATTCTTCTGCATTTTTGGTTTCAATATTTGCGACACGCTAAACATAAGATGTTGACTTACTGACGGTAGCCATCTTGGAATTTTTAGAGAGCTCTGATTGGTGGATTTCGAGCTGATACCTATCGTAGAGGATACAAACTACTGTAAATTACGAGAGGTAATCTATCAAACGGGACGATTTCGAGCGTTTTCGTCTTGAAAAACGTGTTTCGGATGAAATATCTGATATTGACTATGATATGAGAGTACGTGTGATAGCACCATTAACCCACAAATCACACCATTAATTTGTTGTGCTTTTTAAAACAGCATATGAATTACAGCAGGGGCATTTTTTTATCACTTTTATCCGAATAGTATTTTTCGTGTTTATTTTATGAGGGATATTTTGGATTACGCAGCTTGAAAGGACTTCATACTACAAGGTGTCCGAAAAGTCTGCAAACGATCAAATAACTGGAGAAAGAAATATATATCGGAATGAAAAGCGGAAAATATGTGTTTAATAGTTTTCAAAAATGTATTTAGGGATATCAAAGTTGCCCCCCCCTCCCAACTCTGCCTCCTAGGAGGAAAGGGGGCAACTTGGAAATATTAAATGATAACTCCCCCTTTTTTATTGTAGATTCGGATTCTACGAAAAAGAAACAACTTTTGTATTTAACATTTTCTTCTAAAAATCATAGATGGCGCTGTAATCGAGTAAACTGCACTGAGAATCGTTTCCATTGAAAAGTTTGGAATCGGTCGTATAACTCGAGAAATATACATCAGATTGAAAAACGGAAATATACATGTTTAATATTTGTGTAAAATCTATTTAGGTATATCAAAGCTCCCCCTCCCCCACCCCCAAATCGCCTCTAGGGTGGAAGGGGAATAACTCGAGAAACATACATGGGAGTGAGAAACGGAAAAATACTTGTTCAATATTTTAGAAAAATCTATTTACAGATATCAAAGTTGCAATTTTTCTAAAATATTGAACACGTATTTTTCCGTGTTTCAATCTGATATATACTTCAGGAATACAGATTCTTTGGAATACAGATATCAAAGTTGCAATTTTTCTAAAATATTGAACACGTATTTTTCCGTGTTTCAATCTGATATATACTTCTGAAGTTATTCGACCGTTTACAGATTTTTCAATGGAAACGATAATCACTGCATTTTTCTAAGATCACCACACTTTACTTGATTACAGCGCCATCTACGATTTTCCGAAGAAAATGCTAAATATAAAAGTTACGTATTTCCCGTAGAATCCGAATCTGCAATAAAAAATGTGGTTATTTAATATTTCAAAGATGCTCCCTTCCCCCCCCCCCCGCCACCAGGGGACAGAGATGGGGGGCAACTTTGATATCGCTAAATAGATTTTTCAAAAATATTGAACACATATTTTTCGTCTTTCAATCCGATTTATATTTCTCGAGTTATTTGACCGTTTCCAGACTTTTCGGGCACCCTGTTCAAACGACACTAATAAATTGGCGGTTCTACTTCATTATCCCCCTTAGGAACAACGATTTCTAAAACTTTTTCATATATCTTCAGCTACCCAAAAATTTAGTCTATTGGGACATTATATTTAAACTTACCTTTTTAAAATAAGTGGTTTAGCTGTTCGTTTTAAAAGTTGATGTAATATGCTTTAACGAGTTTTTTACATTCTCGGACGAATTGCCGAATGCCTTTTGTTAGAGGAATAGGAAAGTGTCCTTTATGGCCCCTGAATCTCGGATTAATTGAAAATAAAATAATAATTATAATAATGTTTTCTAGGGAAAAAAATCTTTAAATACGTTTTTTTTTTAAACAATATTTTTTTTACTCTTGTCCCACTGTTTGCAAAAAAAAACTACTTTGTCGATCTGAATGAAACTTTTAGACATTGTTCTGTATACATGTGACCATGATTGGACCTGACCATGTGTAATACTTTCGAAAAAATCTATTTTTTCTGACACCTTAGACAAAAAGACTATCGATTTTTGCTACCCATTTTTTCAGATAAAGACCATTATGACAAAAAATGACAGAAATAGTTATCGATTCCAACCATAACTGTAAGACTACTGATTATAAAACTGTTCACAAATTCTATTTCTGATTTATAGATCTGCAGGGAAGTTTCCAGACTTTTCAGACACCCTGTGCAAACTACACTATTAAATTGGCTACTTTGCTTCATTATCCCCTTAGGCACAACGATTTCTTGAATTTCGTCAATCTAGAAAGAACTCTCCAAAATTACTCTTTTTATGTTGATATTTTATTTTAACTTACCTTTTTAAAATAAGTGGTGTTAGATGTTTATTTTAAAAGTTGTTGTAATGTTCTTCAACGGGTTTTCTACATTCTCGGACGGGTTGCCGAACACCTTGTTGGAGGAATAGGAAAGTGACCTTTATGGACCCTGAATCTCGGATTAATGGAAAATTAAAAAAAATAATAATTTTTTCTAGAAAAAAAAATTAACACTTTTTAAAACAACAACAACATTTTTTTACTCTTGTCCCACTGTTTGCGAAAACAACTACTTTGTCGATCTGAATGAAACTTTTAGACATTGTTCTGTATGCATGTGGCCATGACTGGACCTGACAATGTGTAATACTTTCGAAATAATCTATTTTTTTCTGACACCTTAGACTATAAGAATATCGATTTTTGCTACCCATTTTTTCAGATGGAGACTATTATGACAAAAAAAATAACAAAAATATTTATCGGTTCCAACCACAACTGTAAGCCTACTGATTATAAAACTGTTCATAAATTCTTTTCTGATTTATAGATCTATAGGAAAGCGTGAGACACAGGGTTCGTACGGTTCAGGGAATTTTCTAGGAGTGTTACCAGTATTTTTTTTTATCGAAAAAGAAATCTAGGTTAAACTCGCGAAATTTCGCCTTGTTTTAAGGAGAGATTTTCTGTAAGAAAATACTGGTACCAAAGAATTTCCTGGTCGCAAAATTCCAGGAACCGTATGAACCTTGGAGACATCACAGCAGTGTGCGTGGTACAGGCTCAAATTCGCTAAGCATCGTGTAATAAGAAAAAATGTTTTTTTTTTTCTAAAAAATTCAAAAACGTTGTTTGAAATACAAATAAATGTAAAATAGAAACATTTACTGTAATATATTTTATTTAAAAAAAATAACAATTCCCCAAAAAGGCTTAGTTATAAGAAGTAAAATGTAGAAAACCCCTTTAAGATATCTGAATACGTCCGGAACCCTTTTTTAAAAAAACATGTAAACAAAGCAACCACTTGTTAATTTTTGTTTATGTATGAAGTAGTGATATGTTCAGTTTACATTTATATTGAAATACTTCAGTTTTAGAAATGTATAGTAAATATGGTATAATTATTAAAAAAAACTACAAAAAGGCTACATGTAATTCAATCAATTCCAACAAATTTAGTATAAAAATAATCCTCACGCATTTATCTAGCGATTAAAACTGAAATTTATAGGCTACTTCTATAAATTAATGTTTTAGAGCTAGTCGAAGAATCTATTCTAGATATTTGGCATATTTTACATCATGTTACTCAAATATTATAACATAAATAATAAAAAACATTCTTTTGTGAAAATTATTTTAGTGCATATTCTAAGAAAAGTTATAAATATAAATACAGTGACCTCTCACTTATACGACTCTCAGTTAGACGACTCTCTCGGTTATACGCCGAATTCTCTTGGTCCCGTCCACGCTTTATGGGAAATAATGCTAAACTTCTCTCAGTTATACGACTGCTTCTCTCACTTATATGACGCTTTAAACGGTTCAGGCGATTTTATGTTTCTCACTCAAGAATTCATTTTTATAATCATTAAAGTACAAATCATTAACGTTTCTTACCTTTATCCTTTTGACTATTGTTAAAGTGTTTATCAATAATGAATAACATTTCTTATGTACCTTGGTGTGTTATTAACGATGAAATCTATGGCGGGAAGATGGTTGTATAAATTTTCCTTGTGCCTGTCATTTCACAAAACCGATTAACAAAAGCCAAATGACCACCTGCAGATCACGTATCTGTGTAGTACTGAGGGAGAAATCAGGGTTATTTCAAAATGCACTTTCCTGGATCAGTGTCCATCTCATTCAAATGTAAAAGATCATTTCTGCAACAAATTAAAGTTCGATTTTTACCAGCAAATTCTACAAAGAGATTAAAGCTATTAGATTTAGAGATTATAAATAACTTCAAATAAACTACAGAATTAGTTTGATTTGTCGTTTTATTTTTGATCGGGAAAATAAAAAAGGAAACTAAAGCAACTTCCCGTTTAGATGCTTTGCATCTTACAGCATCTGCATGGAAAAATATGACATCGCAGACAATTAAGAATTGTTTTAGAGAATGTGGTTTTTCACAAGACCAAACTGCTAGTTCAACGAATGAAGCAGATTTTGAAGCCTATGGGAATCCTTTAATGATAAATCTTTGAAGATATCAATAGTGAAGACGTGAGCGAGGAGGGTAACGAAGATGAGAGCAATGTTCCTGCTGTTCTAAATTTTTCAGAAACAAGTGCCACTTTAAATACATTAAAGAATTATGTCCACCAAAATTGTTATTCCCAAAATAGTTTAAGAGCTTTAATAGACTTAGAAAAATATATTTTCTCTTTTCGTCGACGACAGAAAAAAACTAACATCACTTCCTTTTTTGAGAAAATCTGAACTGTAAATCTTCAAAATAAACATAGTGCGATTGAGCTATTTTGTGAATTTTTTAAAATACATTTTATATTTCATTTTTTAATATTATTTTATAAATTTTGTTAAAATCTGTTCTTAGTACTCAAAACTTATCGTTTTTAATATAGGTAAAATATAATTAATACATATAAAGTTTGAAACTTGTATAATAAGACAGTCTCTCACTTATACGACTCTCAGTTATACGATTTTTTTCTACGGTCTCCTGAAAGTCGTATAAGTGAGAGGTCACTGTATATATATATATATATATATATATATCAAGTTTGAAAAAAAAATGAATTGTAACATTTTCAGGTATTATTTTTTTAATGAAGCGAGATAAATTAAAAAAGTGATTTTGAGAAAAATGCAATTTTATCTGAGATGACAAAAAAAAATGTTGCTAGATACTCTCAGAAAATGTTAATTAGTTTAATACTAAGAATATTAATTATTTTAAAATATAGAAAATAAGATAATGTTTGCTAAAATAATGCGGTATTTCATTTTTGTTTGACAGTCGTTTACTTCCAGTTATTTTAATTAACTATTTCATTTTGTAAATTCTTTAATATGTTAGTTTCTAACCTACGTAGATATAAAATCAAAAGTGCTGTGGAAAGGTAAATATATGCTCACTTCAATAAATAAAAAAACTGAAAATATCATTTATTGCAAAAATTGAACACTTTAACATATTAATCGACAAAACAAGTTCATTAATTGAAACAATTTCACAAGTTATTAACATATTATAACTCTTTCATAAAACTTATTATTATATGCAATAGTCGAGAAAATCTTTTGTCTACGTGTGTCTGTGTCTATGTGACTATATAAGCAAATTTTATCTAAAAAAAGGCTCTAATGATTTTGTCTAAAATTTGAATCTTACCGTTTTCGTTCACGAGAAGACCAATGGACTAGGTCACATGTTCAAGAAAATTTGATTAGTGAGTCATTACCGGTCAGGGTCAAGCTAATTTTATCTAAAACACTGCTCAAACGATTTTGAATAAATTCTGTATTCTACCATCTTAGGAGATGAGAAGAGAAATGTGCTAGGTCATATGCAGTGGCGTAGCCAGGGTGGGGGGTTCAGATGCTCTGGATACCACAAATATTGTAAAGTTTTCTTTGCCTTAACTTATCGGAGAGCTTTATATGATAATCAAGGAGAAGAAAACTTTACAATATTACTGGTATCCAGAGCATTTGGACCCCCTACCTGGCTACGTCACTGGTCATATGTTTGAGAAAATTCGATTAGTGGATCATTTTTAGTTCACTACGGGTCAAACTAATTTTTATCTAAAAAACGGATATAGCGACTTTTGAGCAAATTTTTTATCCTACCCGTTTTTGGGCACGAGAAGACAATTTGACTAGGTCACATATTCGAGAAAATTTGATTATTGGGTCATTTTGGGATCACTGCGGTTGAAGCTAATTTTATCTAATAAACGGCTCTAACGATTTTTACTAAAATTTGTATCCAAACATTGTGAAGTTTCTAGAAATTGACAATAATTCTATTGTCAGAAAAGGCATTTTCTAGAAATTGACAATAGGAGCTGTGGTACACGATTCAACCAATCCCTATCAAAATCAATTTGAATTTTTCTATAAGAATATACTGGTAAAAATCATTTTTTTGGTCAGCGGAAAATACAGTAAAAAAAATAATTATTACCAGTATATTCTTACAGAAAAATTCAAATTGATTTTGATAACTGACATGTGAGAAGTCGGTCCATTAGCGATGACGTCACATTTCTTGTCTGTCGGCCTTGAGTGTTTCTCGGTGGCAGTGACATTGCTCTGTATTTCCCACTGGCAAAGAGTAATCTAAAAATGGATGTTTTAGAATTTAAGGTGTAGGTCAAAAAATAATCTTGAGACAAATGCTATCATAGTGCCTTTTCTATAAAATAATTTTTTAATAACTTATTTAACAATAATAATCAAAACTGGCGCTTCTAAATATTCAGACTCTCTCTAGTCTAAAAATGTTAGTAACACTGCAGCTGCTGCTGCCGTTGTTGAGTTTATCGTGTTGATCATCATGGTTCGCTTATCATGGAAAATCCATTGCATATAAAAACATCTATCTAAAAAACTAATTATCATTAAATAATTTTACTAAATTAGCTTTATTTTATCATCATAGTCTTCAATAACATTTTCGTTGCGACGAATTGACGCTACGACGAATTGATGCTGCGATGAATTCTGAGCGATGAATTGTTCCGTGACGAATTGACGCGACACCGTTGTAAGGATAATTTATTTATTATTATATATTAACAACAGACTTGTGTTTAATTCGAAGAAATGTGTTTTGCGCTTTGTATCGTTGAAGTGTTACATAGTTCAATTAGATAAGTTTTATAGGATCAAAAACCAAGCATAGCTGTTTAACCATACTTTCGTGGCATGTGCTTGACTAGATTTGCGGTGTGCAATGTCCTATCATTTTTTTTTAATTTGGCTATTTTTTCGGGTTTTGTTAATATTTTGATTCAAAATATAAGTATAGGAGTAGAGAATTCATTCATATTTTCAAATTAGCCATTTTTATTTACTGCTGCTAAAATTTAAGAGCCCGTAAGCCATTTTTAAGTTCACTCGTAATTATATAAATACGTAGCACCTATAGTCGTCGTCTGGTCCGTCCGTCCGTCCGTATTTCCGCATATAACAGCGCAAAAACTACCCAAAAGAATGGTTTGAAATTTAATATATATAATTGTTGTCGGATTTTGTCGAGTCATTTCAAATTTTATGAAAATCGAATCAGAACTTGAAAAGATATTAATATAAGTTTTCTTCTTTCTGTTAACTCTTTTCATACATAATCTATATAATAAAAGCGCAATTCATGTACTGAGGAAAACAAATACGGGCTAGCCATTTTTTTTTCATATGCCAGGTGGCCATTTTTATTCAAAATTATTTTTTCGAATAAATTTACATAAAAGTTATATTTTTAGAAAGATCGTTCAAAAATGGGTCTGTTTGAGAGATAAGTTACATTTAAAAATATATAGCTTCTGAGATAACTGCAGTTAAAATTAGGTTAACAACCCAATATTCATCGCAATATTCATTAAAGTAAATAAACACAAGACATTCGCTCATCGTGAGTCATAGAAATATTAAACCATGGAGATGATCATTCGCAAAGCAAGATCTCCATGGTGAATTTTGCAGCGCTATCTCGTGTCGAAAAAAAAATTCGCATCTGTAAACGTGGCATACGTGATAAAAGAAAAGAAAGGCATGCTTATTTGGCTCATAACAGACGATATAATTCATTTCACGGAAATAATAACGAAGAATTTTTTACATTGTAAAAACAGTTATAGTAAGAATGCACCTCATTTGTCACGTTTAACGTACAATTTCCAACTTGTTATTTACTGTTGCCAAAATTTATTAAGACCGAATAATAGTACGTATTTTCAAACAATGCAATTTCCATTAAAATAAGTATTTACACATAAATATTGAAAATAAAAATTACATTATTATGTGAGAAAAGTATTCACGTGTTAAAATTCCGTGATACTTAAAGCGAATTGTGAATTTTGATGCGTACAAGTAATTTTAAATGATATTTGGTGCACGGAATACGTTTCATAAAAGAAGGTTTTAAGTTGAGAATTGCGTCATGGTTAACAATAGACATATGTTTTATATAATTTTGATTTTAAAGACCATTTGAAACGTTTACTTGTTTTATTTTGAATATTTTTAATTACATTTTCTTTATTGTTGTTTTATTGTTAAAAGAAACTCAGCAAGAGCAAATATATATTTTGAAATCAATACATTATTTGTTATCATTATTTAAATGGTTTTTATAAGTGAATGTCGCTCCATATATTCAGCAGATTATGCAGAAATCATTAACTTTAAATCTTACACTGGTGAAAATATGACCTCATATTTAAAATGAAACGCGCAGAAAGTGTAAATATGTAATTTAATTTAAATATTCTATTGGGGATTTACAAAATGACGCAAGTTTACAAACTTTTTTTTTATATTTCCCTTTTCCCAGTTTTTTTCTATTATTTATTTTTCGGGGTGGAGAGAGGAGCTTCGTTTAATGGTATTTCATTAAATTGAAAGCACTAAAATAATATTTAACTTCAAATGCCTATCGAATTTCTGTAATTTCTGCCGGTTTCTTCCATAAAAGAAAAAAAAAAGGAAATTAGCATTGTTTTAGAGACCGCGGGATTTGAATTAGTTGGGGAGCGTAACTGGTAGTAGACAAAGCTTCGCAAGCTCCCCCCTCCCCCCCATATATCTTTCGAAATTAAAAAAATTATAAAAGTTTTTATAATACACATTATTTAAAATAAATAGTTAAAGAAGTCTGTTTTTAACTTTTTCGAATAATATTCACTAAAATGCCTTTTTTTATATTAATCTTGCAGACACAAAGTATTTTTTCCTATGTAATACATCTTGAAAGTAAATGTCATGAATATCCGTCTAAATCCAACACAAAAAAAATAAATATACTAAAAATTTGGTAGTTCTGTTTATTGCACAAATGCTATGCAGATCCTATTACTCAAACTAGGTATGCTCTTTCCTGTTACTCAAACTAGGTATGCTCTTTCCTGTTACTCAAACTAGGTATGCTCTTTCCTGTTACTCAAACTAGGTATGCTCTCTAGAATCAAATGTGTTTGCGAGAGTTACAGTAACTTAAAAATATTTTGTTATATTTTTTTTCACAATAAAATACTTTTTTTTATGTATTCCTTTCAAAGATATTTTTCAATTATTCTAGTCTGAAGTATTGAAACATGATTTCCAAAGATTTCAAATCTAATAATATGTTGGTTGCATAGTATGGCAATTCTGAAGCACTTACACCGACTAGAAAAATGTGTTTTCGAAAAAAAAAGTATAATTATTATAGTAAAAATTATTATTTTTTTATATTCTACTACATTCAGTAGATTTTTTTAAACAGGAAATTAGCTGAAAAGATGTTTGACACTTTAATTTTTACAGGCTATGCAATATTCAAAATATTTGCTTGTTTTTTATATTTTCCTGAACTGATCATATCTATAAATATTGAAGAGACAAATCTTATACATTTCAGTCCCATTTATTCCAATAGAGTATTTTCACTATATTAAGTAACAAAGTTTTCAAGAAAAATTAAATTCACACATAAAAAGAAATGATGGTCATATTGTGTCATTAAACTACGTTTTGAATCAGAAATGTTTTAGTTCATCCAAGCGAAACTAGATATGTATCTAAGTTTGCTTCATTTCATACTTATTCAGTAATGATTCCCTTTCTAAATGTTATTATCACTTATTCAGATACAATTTTTTAATCAAGCTACTTAATATAATCAACAATATAATTTTTTTATAATGATTCAAAAGATGGAATGGCAGCGTAAATCGCGAAATGCGATATTCTTATAAAAGAGTTTATTCTCTTTCACGTTAGGCCCGTGTTTTTTCGTTACTAGAAGTCATGTTAAAAAGGTTGTACAAAAAAATATTTTAACAAAATAAATTTTTGAACTGTTTATAGAATAACGGGATATAAAAGATATTATAGCATCTAACTGCAGAGGTGCCAAGCTCTCATTAATATTCCGTAATATGCAAGTTAATTTGATCCAAGTTTCACACGTTTCGCACCAGAAATTTTCTTAAGAAATTAAAATAAATAAGTTCCACGTATTAACCTGAAATTAAATCGATAAAGTTTCATCCAATAATTTTTCTGGTTTGAAGCGTTGTTTAACTGAGTTAGATTAAACCACTTATTACGGAAGATTGGGAACTTGGCACATCTGGCAAACTGTGATTAAAAACATATATATATTCTGGGATTTACAAGAATACTTATGAGAATGAAGGAAAACCTTCAAACGGTGAAAGGGTTAATGCAAATTCAGTAAGGATTTTCTGTTTTTTTTTTTTTTTTTTTTTTTTTTTTTTTTTTTTTAAGAATTGGTTGAAAATAGTGGTTAGTTTTATAGTAATATTTTAAAATCATATACAGCAATCAAAGTATCTTGTACTGATATGTTTCCTGAAACTTTATATTTTGTTAGTAATACAGTTGTTTAAGAACCAAATATAAAAATATTTTGTTTACCTATTTTCGTTTCATGCAAATTCAATTTAAAACATTATTTTGAATTATATGTCATACGACATGGAATAGACCTAGAACAAAATGCACCATCTCATCCTATTTCATCACCAAATTTTTGCAGCAAGATGTGAGAGGTAGCGTTCAATTGGAAATTATGTCTATTTTCCTATTATGAAGGCATTTTTATAAATAGCGTAGTTTATTTATTATACCTTTTCTAACTCGGCAAATATATCTAAAAAATATATATGCTTTCTTTAATGTGATTTTTTAAAATCGAATACAAACATAGATTATATTATTTATAGGGAGTCACATTTTTAACTACCGATGTTTCCAAACAATATTCTACGTGGTAGTTATATACAACATTTCAAAGAGAAATCAACCATTTTGCAGAAATGTTGGCTTTACATTTTAAATATTGATATGACTAAATACTTTTTTTTGTCTTTATTTTTTTTTTAAAGTGCTCATAACGTATTCGGATATCTTAAGAGAGTTTTATACTGAATATCTAGATATTTTTTGGAACTTGTTCCCGCCTCCCCCCCCCCCAAAAAAGAAGATATATATATTTTTTTCTTTGGGGGGGGAGGGTGAACGGGGCGGGCTCTAATTGTATTTACAATTCTTCGTTATTATTTTTTTTCTTCGATGTAGTTGCAACAGTTTAAACGGGTCCGGTTCTTGAATACAAGTATCTGCAAAGAATTATTTTTATGGTACGTTTCTACAACATTGGAAAGGCCTTGTACGTTGGTTTCTACGAAATTCGTACGAGAACACTTAAAACATCAGGGCTTCCAAATGGCCCGCCAACTGAATACCAAAAATTTTTAAGAGAAAATTTCATGGTAGGTTTCTACAACATTTCGGCAAAAATTAGCCCCTGAAGGTGGATTCAGCAAAATTTGCTAGAAAAATCTAAAAATAAAATTTTTCTAAGAAAATACCGGTATTTCAAAAACTGACCATTTGGGAGCACTGAACGATGCAATTGTCTCAAAAAAGAGGTAACCCTCTGACCGCCGAGCAAAAGCGCAAAATTGTAATGTTGTTTTCACTGTAATTGTTCAAAAATGCTAAAAAGCAACAAAAAAACATACTTCAAACATGATATAAAAACTTAATTACGTATGCGAATATAAACCTTGAGATTATTAATCATTACTTAATGTTTTAAAACTACATTATATTTGTAGAATTAGATTAATTTAAATAATGCTAATATTGCTGTGAACCCTACAGCATAGTGAACGGGTATATCAGTTTACGGTAGTGAGAAGTTTAAAAAAAAAAAAACGGACCGAACGCATGACCTGTATAGATATCCCGCCTTCATTCTGTCAGAAATTCTATGATCTGTCTTAATCCATTCCCTGCTAATGGTGCGTTTTCGGAAAATTGAAAAAAAAAAAGTGTATGAAAAAAAAAAAAAAAAAGGTGTATGAAAAAAAAGAACTGCCAAGCTACCACTATTTTAATATGATAAAATATACTTTATTTAATGACAAAAACTTTGCTATTAAAGATACCGAATATTATCTTTCAGAATTCTTGCTGGCAAACGAATTTCAATTAAAAATCATTGAAGACTCCGCCCATATACTTTCGGCAGTTAATGGGTTAATACGAAATTCACAATCCCAATTTCTTGTGCATTCTAAAACAGAATCTGAATTACCTTAGGGGAAATTTTCCATCACACTTTCCAAATAGTAATTTTCGACACTATTGTATGACGGAAATTTTGGGTTAAAATAAGAGATGATTTCTATTTATAATACAGCGGTAGAAGTTGTATCTACGGTAATTAGGATTTTCATACAAGTCCCTAGCACAGAGTAAGGAGATTTAAACAGAGAATCAACTCTCATACACTGCAATGGTAACTTCTTTAACATGGGATTACACAAAGACAGTGGCGATAGCTGCGGATGACGCAGAAACTACGCCCATAACAGAAGCGAGGTTTCTAATAACGGCTATATATCGCTTTCTTGGCGACAAATGAGAGAAGGGAAAAAAAACGGCGACTGCTTGTTGCTGCTTCTTTTTTAAATCTCATTGTTAATATCATTTAAAATCGTAGAATCCGCATTTATTATTTTTTCAATTGCATGCATATTTATCTATACTAATAAAAGAAAGTGTCTCTCTGTGTGTGTGTGTGTGTCTGTTGGCGATAGCTAGGAAAATCTAGCCCACATAGAAGGCTGCAAATTTAGATTTAGGTAGTCCAAACCCTCTCCTGGTGCACCATTACGTCAGAATTTTAATATTTCAATTATTTACTGAAATATTATTAATATTCACAAAGAATTCTCACCAAAAATACGCTTTTATTCTCTTAGGTTGGTTGGTTCACTGGTTGGTTGCATCGATTCTTCACAGAAGTAATTAAATAAACCAGAGTAGCGATGCAAAAATAAGGATTTCTAACTAAATAGTGTCAATATGGATTGAAGTTATCAGCGTAGAGCCACTCGAATGTAGCGCCACCTGTACATGACAAATTACACATACGTCCCACTGATTGAAATATTTTCCAGGGACATTTTTCTTTATGACAATTAGTAGGGTTTAAGGTTTTTTTTTTTTTTTTTTTTTTTTACATGACATTTATTATTATGATGGAGATTGTTAATACAGAAAACTTTATTTAACAGATTCTTTTTATATTTGCGGGAATGGAAAGGGGCAAGGGTCTAATTACATTTAAGCTTCAAGGTGTATTTCTAGAAAGCAGTTACCAGAATTTCCGAATAATAGTCTAAGGCTAAGCCAAATTTCAAATTAAGTTCCTAGCTTAACAAAATGAATCAATCTTTAAAGATGTATTGTGATCTTCTTAATTAGTTATTTGTTGAATGCCACTTGAACAACCCCCCCCCCCCCTCTCGGCCGTCCTTCAAGGTTTTTTCTCTAACTCTGCTCCGTTTCCATATCTCAGCAACTATCTTTCCGATTTCAACGCAAGTGATTTCAAACATTATAATTAATTTAATAGTCACCCTTTTTAACATTAAACTAAATTTATGAGTAGCGGCTACCACTATTTACGAATAACAGTTTAAGCCAAATTTGTAAGTAAATTCAAAGCTTAAGGAAACGAACGAATTTTGAAAGATGCATAGTGGTCCTCCTAATTAGACATTTGCCGACGAACACTTGAACACTCCCTCCCCGGGACCTCCTTCAAAGTTTTTTCTCTAACTATGCTCCGTTTTCATATCTCAGAAAATATCTTTCCGATTTCAACACAAGTGATTCCAAACATTATAATTAACTTAATATATAATTAACATTATAATAACTCTTTATAACATTAGACTAAATTTATGAGTAGCGGTTACCACTATTTCCGAATAATAGTTTAAGCCAAATTTGTAATTAAGTTCCTAGCTTAAGCAAACGAACGAATTTTGAAAGATGCATAGTGGTCCTCCTAATTAGTCATTTGCTGAAGGACACTCGAACAACCCCTGCCCCCGTCCTTCCTTTAAGGTTTTTTTCTCTAACTATGCTCCGTTTCCATATCTCAGCAACTATCTTTCCGATTTCAATACAAGTGATTCCAAACATTATAATTAACTTAATTGTCACTCTTCATAACATTAAACTAAAATTATGAGTAGCGGTTACCAGTATTTACGAATAATAGTTTAAACCAAATTTGTAATTAAGTTCAAAGCTTAAGCAAACGAACGAATTTTAAAAGATGCATAGTGGTCCTCCTAATTAGTCATTTTCTGAAGGACACTTGAACAATCCCTCCCCCCCCGGCCCTCCCTACAAGGTTTTTTTTCTCTAACTATGCTCCGTTTCCATATCTCAGCAACTATCTTTCCGATTTCAACACAAGTGATTCCAAACATTATAATTAACTTAAATGTCACTCTTCATAACATTAAACTAAAATTATGAGTAGCGGTTACCACTATTTACGAAAAATAGTTTAAGCCAAATTTGTAATTAAGTTCAAAGCTTAAGCAAACGAACGAATTTTGAAAGATGCATAGTGGTCCTCGTAATTAGTCATTTGCTGAAGGGCACTTGAACACCCCCTCCACCCCGGGACCTCCATCAAGGTTTTTTCTCTAACTATGCTCCGTTTCCATATCTCAGCAACTATTTTTCCGATTTCAACGCAAGTGATTCCAAACATTATAATTAACTTAATTGTCACTCTTTATAACATTAAACTAAATTTATGAGTAGCGGTTACCACTATTTCCGAATAATTGTGTAAGCCAAATTTGTAATTAAGTTCAAAGCTTAAGCAAACGAACGAATTTCGAAAGATGCATAGTGCTCCTCTTAATTAGTCATTTACTGAAGGGTACTTGAACAAACATTCCCCCCCGGCCCCTCCTTCAAGGTTTTTCTCTATCTATACCCCGTTTCTATATATCAGCAACTATCTTTCCGATTTCCACGCAAGTGATTCCAAACATTATATTTAACTTAATAGTCACCCTTTATAACATTAAATTAAATTTATGAGCAGCGGTTACCACTATTTGCAAATAAGAGTTTGAGCCAAGTTTGTAATTAAGTTCCTAGCTCAACAAAACGAACGAATTTTTATGCATGCATAGTGGGCCTCCTAATTAGTCATTTTATGAAGGATACTCGAACATCCCCTCCCCTCGGCACCTCACTCAAGGTTATTTTCTCTAACTGTGCCTTATTGCAATAACTGGGCTAATAATGTTCCAATCTTCCCGAAACCAGCTCAATTTTGTAGTGTGCCTACTATACAGTAACGTAGGCAGCGGGGACCTGTCTCAGAAGTTCGTTCGGAAGGAGGTTTGTTTAGAACAGAATGCTCCCTTGGCTGTGGTAGGGGGAAATAAAAGATTTTCTAGAGCGTACGAGTATGCCGGGTATACGGTTCCGAAGCCATCGTAGACCGTGGCCAGAGTTCCGTTTTTTAAGAGATTTAAGTTTATTACAAGGGCTCGGGCAACGCCGGGCCGGTCAGCTACTAAGCATATAAAATTCTTCGAATGTTCCAGAAATTAGAATCATTGAATAAAACACGGTTTTATACAATGATAGTGTAAAATTCTGATGAATTGCTTATTCTTTTAATTTTTTAAATAAACAGGTATTCATCAGCAACAAATAAATTAAAGTGGAAAGTAATAATAAAAGCTTTTAAAATTTGTAAAAAATAAGAAAAAATGTTTATATTTCCCGAGCAGATGCAAAAACATTTTCAAATATTTTAAGCAATTAATTTCTAAATTTTATTAAATTTATCGGCAAAATTTTAAAACTATTGGTAATCCATATCTAAAATCCAGCATTCTTAATTTTACGTTTAAATCCATTATGCAAATGTTCCATTTTCATTTCAATTAGAAAAGAAATTTGAAAAATCGTCTGCATCCCCATAGGAAAGCATTATGACCTAAAAAAAATGTTCTATATTTTCCGAACGAATGAACCAAATTTAACCAAAATATATACAGCTAATTCCGATACTTTGCCAACATACCTACTAAAAATCAACCTAATTGGACAATTTTCACGGAAAACAGACAGATGGAAGCCAAAAACTTTTTGCGTCTCCACAGTGAGCCTTAAAATGACGTTTCGGCAAAAATCTGTGAACACTGAATTTTATGTAAAATATTTCAAACATTACGAAACTTGAAAAACAAGAACAAAAATAACACATGAAAATAAATCATAACTTATATTTTGAAGAATTATAATGACCTATTGATCTTCAAAGCGTAATTTTAATAATAAATATTAATCAAGATTCAAAAATCAAATAACGAACGCCGAAAATTTGCACTTGTGCAAATGACAACAGCAAAAGGCGACTAGCAGAATAGGGTTACAATTAAACGGAAATCACGAAGATAAAAATCGCCAAAGCGATGATTTAGTTTTTAAGTAATTCGCTGCAGTCGCTCTTTTCAGGCGAAGTTGGGTCTCTGTTTAAATCTCCTTACTCTGCGGTCCCTAGTATCCAAACTGTTTATGCATTAAGAGCTTCACAAGATACTACAAACTACATTAACAATTTGGCTATTTTATTTCATTAATCCCTTAAGATTAACGAGTACTAGAATTTCATACCTGAAGATATAACTCACGATCTTTTTATTTAAATGTAATGTTATATTTAAAACCTTCTTTAAAAATAAGTGGTGTTTGCTATTTATTTTAAAAGTATTTGTAATATTCTTTTACGGACGCGGTGAGGGGATGGAATTCTACATTCTCGGAGGAATTTAAACGAACGCCTTGTTGGAGGAACGGGGAAGTGTCCTTCATTACCCTTGAATCGCGGATTAATGGAAATTTTTAAATAAATATTGTTTCCTAGTGCGAGAAATAAAAACTTTAATCAATTTTAGATACTTGTCATATTTTACATCATCTTTATTGAAATAAACCATAATTTGAAAAATATACTTATTGTGAACATTCTTTTAGTCCATGTTCTAAGAAACATTATAAAGAAAATACATATCAAGTTTGAAAAAGAAAAATAATTAAATGATAACATTTTGATTTATCATTTTTAACAAAGCGAGACATATGAAATAACTGACTTTGAAAAAAATGTAACTGAGATGACAAAACAAATGTTGCTAGATTTAAATTAAATTCTTCGTTACCAGATACTCTTAGCAGTTTTATTGTTTACTTTAATACTAAGAATGTTAATTATTTTAATATTAAGAAAAAAATCATTGAAAATAATATGTGCTAAAATAATATCTACCAGTGAACCCGTGCGAAGAATTCGCACTTAGCAGCCCCACTCCATTCCTTTATCTCCTCCCACTCTTTATCCCCCTCGCTTATCCCCATATCCCCAATTTTTAATTTAAGTGAATTTTCAGACAGTCTTTAAACTAAAATTCAATATATAATGTTACATTTAGGGGCAAAAAATCCTATCCAATGATTCCTCATTTATCGTTGTACGCTACGTATTAGTTGAGAAAAATGGATGTTGACAATAGAAATAATATATAATTTATTTCTGTTGTCAACATCTCATTTTCTACGTGTTTATAAAGCGCAATGAATGAGCAATGAATGAGGTATCCGTAGAAAGAGTTTTGAACCGGATTCTGACATAGTACACTTACGTTTGTTAAAGCACATTTTTGAAATTACAACTAATTATAAATTAAATCACCATTGTTTAATAATGAAATAAATATTTTTTTTAAATCAATGTTGCCAAAAAAATAAAACAAAATACCGCATTATATCACGCTCAACAACGATTATAAAAAAAGTAAATAAATGAAACAATAAAGATAAAATATAACATCTCAGCACGTTTTTTTTCTTTTCTTTTCTTTTTTTGAAATATATATTTATGATATAGAAGCAACGTTCGATCAAAGCAGTGGTATTTCACGTGTACCCTAAAAGGTATAAAAAGTAAGATGCGCCGCAGGCACCCATGAGGGAGCGCACCGCGCGTAGACGACCACCGAACCCAAGTCCTGAAAGACTTTTATCGCGCCAGTAGCTTTGACTCGCTACGGCGCTTCGGCCGGTCAGAGAGCCGAGCCAATACGGACCCTCTAACTTTGAGCCCATGTGTTGACGACGTACGTCGTTGCGACACGCGGTGAATCCACGGGGAGTCACTGCGAGACACTTGGAGACGGGCCGGCGTCCCCCAACAGCTTCGGAGCTGGAAACCAAAGAAAGGAACCATTCCCTAGGCCTTAAGTCGGGATGTTCCAACCCGTACTTGCTCTACCACAACTCGAGGGGTTACCCTAAAAGGTATGCTTTGTTATATTAAATTAAATTGCATTTTTTACAGGGTGTATCTGGAAAAGTGGGCAAAATTTTACAGGGTGATAGAACACAGCTATAGGAGCATATTTCGTCATAGAATGTATGTCCACGCGAGCCGCTAGTTGGCGTTGTAAATGGTATGACACATTCCTACGAGAGGTGTTGCCGGAGATGCTGCGTCCGATTCCAACCCCCACCATGCCGAGAATGTGGTTTGAACACGACGGTGCGCCTGCATACTTTCCCTTGAACGTGCGGAACACTTTAGATGCAACGTTTCCAGGGCAAAGGATTGGTCTAGGTGGGCCCATAGCTTGGTCACAAGATTGCCGGATCTCTCGTGATTGGACTCTCTCCCGTGGGGCCATATGAAAAGCCTAATCTACGAATGCCCCATTGAAACCGATATGAATCTAGTCTCCAGGATTGCCGTTGTCGCCGGAGATATTCGGAAAATGCCTGGTGTCTTCGCAAATGTGCGTCTGTCCCTATCCCGCAGGTGTGAAGCGTGCAGTACAGCTGGCGGAAGATCTATTGAGAAATTTCTTTGAGCGTGTACACTGTAAAAAATTTGCAGCAAAGTAACTAGTCATTCAGGGATGAGATTGCTCCGCTTTTTTTCATACCAGTATAATGTTACAGAAAATGTTCTTGTATTTAATCGGAACATTCTCAAGTTTAACAGAACAACGTTTTCTCTAAGATTATACTGGTGTGCAAAAAAGCGGAGAAATTTCATCCCTGCAGTTATTCGACAGTTTTTATAGAAAACGGTTACATATTCGTAATTTAACGAATTTAACGTAGTATTCTGACCCTAATATGGGCAATATTTTGGTCAAAATAGCGTTAAATTACGGTTATGTAACCTGCTTTCTATAAAAACGGTCGAATGACTGGTTAATTTGCTGCAAACTTTTTACTGTGTACATTAATTACATTGCTGTTAATACATTTTTTTCTGAAGTAACTCGTCTCGTTCTTGTGTTAATTTTTTAACTGACAAGGAGAGTGCCAAGCTTGGTAATCACAGATTTTGATTATTTTTATATATGTTGTAGGGTAGAAGCTCCTTAGTCTCAGGTTCTATGGATTTTATACAACGCTCCTTAGTTCTCGTGAAATGGGGGGTCTAATATTATAACAATACTTACTTTGTAACAAAATAACTGTGTTGGTCGTAGCTCAGTTGGTATGGCGTCTGCGCGTTGTTCCAAGGCCCGGATCCGATTTCGGGACGCGCTAAGTTTATTTTTCTCTCTTTTTTTTATAAATATACTTGTAATTATAATTTAATAATCTCAATAAAATATTTTATTAACATAATTAAATTTTAATTTTGAATTTTCGATTTTTAAACCATTATTAAACATTTCTCATCATTTAAAGAGCTTTAAAAAAATTGGATGTATTATTGACTAGTAAAAATTCAAAATTAGCATATTTACTATCGAAATATAGAATTCTTCTCCCTTCGCAATAGAAAACGAAGATATTTCAGATGCTGGATTATTTGTTAAAAATCCATTGTTTTGCAATAAAATTTACAGTACTTCAACGCATTTGTGACATCACTTTTCTGATTTTCATCGAATCCCGACACTTCAGATTGATCATCTTGTGAACTACAGCTTGCTTCTTCCATTTTTATACGATTATAAGCTGTTATAGAATGATACGCGCTTGTGCGATAAAGATTGAAAACAAAAACCACTTAACTCCACCAAACTGAAAAAAAGAAATAACCAAAGTCTGTTGTGGCGCCCTCTAGTTACAATAAAATAAAACATAATTATGTTGTAATTTAATTCTTATGCTAAATTTTAATAAAATTATGCTTCTCACTTTAAAAGCAGTGTAATATTATCATCGCATTGACTTCCCTTGTTAAGGCAATTTATAAATGATGTTTCTTTACAATCACAAATGTTCAATATCGTTGCATTGATAAAGCATATATGGAATACATTTTAAAAGTGATTTAAAAAAATCAAAAATGCTAAATTAAAATTTTATTGTGTTAACAAATTTTTTATTGAGATTATTAAATTATCAATACAAGTATATTTATAACAAAAATGAGAAAAACAAACGTAGCGCGTTCCGGCATCGAACCCGGGGCCTCGGAACAACGAGCAGACGCCATACCAACTGAGCCGCGATCAACGTAGTTATTTTGTTACAAAGTAAGTATTTAAGTTGTGTTATAATATTAGACCCCCCATTTCTCGAGAACTAAGGAGCGTTGTATAAAATCCATTGAACCTGAGACTAAGGGGCTTCTACCCTAGAACATATATAAAAATACTCAAAATCTGTGATTACCAAGCTTGGCACTCTTCTTGTGAGACAGTAAAAAACTACATTTTAACTTCTCACCGCTTGCGTTCAGACCATACATTTTATGACGAAATTGCTCGTATAACTTCGTTCTATCACCCCGTAAAGTTTTGCCCACTTTTTCAGTTAATTTTCTTTGTTTCGTGTTTTTTCCCTATGCGGAAGATGTCCTCATCTAATGCAGTTAAAATGCGATTGCTATTTTTTTTTCTCGTACGTGTATTTGGCTATCTTCGATCCTTTTTTATGGTAATTTTGATTGAATAAATGAGATGATATTCTGGGTTAACTAATACTGTTTACATATGTTTTATCTTTAATTTTCCCTTAGAATCGCTTGCATCTAAAAATATTATGAATTGATAAAAATAATATTAGACTGCAGTGCGAAATCCTCGCATGGCTGCACTGGTAATATAGTATTTCAATTTGTTTGACAGTCTTTGTGGTTATTTCAATGAACTATTCCGATTTGTGGAACTGAACAAATTCTTTAAGATATTCGCTTCTAACTAAAGTAGATACAAAATCAAAACTGTTTTGTAAATATATATTAATATAAATGCTGGACCATTACACCATTAAACATTACAACATTAAAGATGTGAGTATAAAACATCATAAATTTACTGAATGGTGTATACAAATGTCAAATTTAAAATTTTATACATACATTAAAATTAAAAATATCGACGTTTTGACCACCTTCAATGGTCATCATCAGGAAATATTTGTTATAGTTCCTGATTGTTTTATAAAGCTATATATACGTTCTGTTCAATAAATCTAAAAACTGGAAATATCATTTGTTGATAAAATAGAGCATTTTAACGTATTAAATGACAATTAAAATTACTTATTGCTATATAATTAGTCGTGTAAAAAAGGAACGTTTCAGAATTTAAGGTGTAAGAGAAAAATATTCTTCAGAGAAATGCTGTGATAGTAACTTCTCTGTAAAAAATATTTTTTTATTAACTGCGTTAACACAAATGATCAAAACTGGAACTTATAAATACTCAGAATTTCTCTATTCTAAAAAATTTTACTAACACTTCAGCTCCTGCTGCTGGTGTTCAATCTGTTGTGTTCTTTTCAGTTTCTCTGCTTATCATTAAAGTCTGTTGCATATAAACACATGAAAACAGATAGTTTGATACAGATATGTATGCTAGATATTCTGAAGCAGACAGATTTAAATATAAAAATTGTGTAATGCGCTATGTAATGTTGGAATTGGTTAGAATAGTTCACTTACATAAGTTTTATAGGATCAAGTACCAAATATTGCAGTTTAACCATCTTTTGTTAGCATATACCTGACTAGATTGTGGTATGCAAAGTTTAATCATTTTTAAGTGTGGCTATTTTTTCGAGTTTATGTTAAACTTTTGTATTCAATATATCATTATCTGAATGGAAAATTCATTCCTATCTTGAAATTAGCCATTTTTTTACTGTTACCAGGAAAGCTCGAAAAATTATTATTTCCAAACAATGTATCTTCCATTGACATACGTCAGTGTTGAAAATGAAAGTTACATTATCACTCGAAAAAAGCATTCACTTTAAAATTACGTTATATTTAAAGCGAATTGTGAAATTCGAGGCGTTCAAGTAATTTTAAATTATGCACAGTACACGGAATACAACGCTTAAAGGGAGGTTTTAAGTGGGAAATAATGTAATGGTTATCAATAACATAAATTTTTAACATAAATTTGATTTTAAAGATAATATGAAACAATTAGTTATTTAATTTTCAATATAATTAATTATTGTTTTCTTTGCTGTTGTTATATTTTTAAAAGAAACCGAGCAAGAGACTCTAATTATGTATTTTGATATCAATACATTATTTTTTAGCATTACTTAAATGATGGTTTTTATATGTTAAATTTGCGCGATATATTCAGCTGATTACGTGCATGTGCATTCAATAATTATTAACTTCAAAGCAAAATGTCGTCAAATTTAAAATGAAACGTCCAGAAAATTTAGATATTTAATTAATTTAAATATTTTATTGTGATTACGTAAAATGGCTTAAGCATACTTGCCAACTTTCAACTAAACTTCCGTAAAATGTGAGTTAATTTGATCCAGGTTAAACACGTTTCCAGCCAGAAAATATATCTGAGATAATAATACATGTTTAGTTTCATTTTCTTTTGTGGAACCTATTTAAATGCATTTCTTAAAAATAATTCTGGTTTGAAACGTGTTTAACCTCGATTAAATTAACCCATTGTTTACGGAAGTTAAGTGCGAAGTTGGCAAGTATGCTTAAGGTACACAAACTTTTCTTTTCATAGTTCTTTTCCTCCCAGATTTATCTTTAAAATATTTATTTTTTTGGGGGAGGAGGGATTCGGGTAATGTCATTTTATTAAATTAAAAGTGGTTTTAATATTTATTTTATTCACGGAATCTGTTTCTTAAAATAAAATTTAACTTGAAATGGCTCTTGAGTGTCTACATCCGCAGTCATTAATCGTAAAGCCAAAGTAGGGGGGTTGTAGAGACCGTGGGCAGTAGCGTAGACAGGTTGTGGGTCCAGATGCTCTGGTTACCGCTAAATTTTTAAAGTTTTCATTGCCTTAATTAATCGGATAACTTTCTGCGATAATAAAGGCGAAGAAACCTTTACAATATTACTGGTATCCAAAACATTTGGGCTACCACTCTTGGGGACGGGACGGGTCGGGCTCTAATCATATTTATAATTCTTCGTTATTATTTTTTTCTACGATGTAGTTGCAACAGTTTAAATTGGTCTGTTTCTTGAATACAAGTATCTGCAAAGAATTATTTTCGTGGTAAGTTTCTATAACATTGGAACGGCCTTGTGAGTTGGTTTCTACGAAATTCGCACGAGAAAACTTAAAACATCATCAGGGTTCCCAAAATTACCCGCCAACTGAATACCAAAAATTTTTAAGGGAAAAGTCCATGGTAGATTTCTACAACATTTCGGCAAAAATTTACCCCCGAAGGTGGTTTCAACAAAATTTGAAAGAAAAATCTAAAAATAAAATCTAAAAACAAAATACCGGTATTCTAAAAACGGACCATTTGGGAGCACTGTACGATGCAATCGTCTCAAAAAAAAAAAAGTAAAAACAACAACAACAACAAACGGACTGAACGGATGACCTGTATAAATATCCCGCCTTCATTCTGTCAGAAGTTCTATGATCTTTCTTAATACGTAAGTCACAACCCCAATTTCTTTTGCATTCTAAAACAGAATCTGAATTACCTTAGGGGCAATTTTCCATCACATTTTCAGAATAGTAATTTTCGACTCGATTGTATGACGGAAATTTTGGGTTAAAATAAGAGACGATTTCTATTAAAACCCTCGCGACGAGCGTTCTTTACAGAATTTTTAATCTTTTACCACCGGTTTTTCAAGACAGAAATTTTCGTGTAATAGAATCACAGAAATGGTATCATTAAATAAGGCAAAGCTGACAATAAAAAGGGTAACTGGTGGGAATAATTGAGGATTCTAAGCATCTCATGCGTCACGTATATGTGTCGCTCGTCCCCAAGGGGTTAAAAATACCGCGGTAGAAGTTGTATCTGCGGTAATTAAGATTTTCATACAAGTCCCCGTTTACTCATTAAGAGCTTCACAACTCACTACAAACAACATTAACAATTTGGCTATTTTATTCAATTCCTACTATTAGCTCACACCCTCTATATATTTATATATCGTGTTCAAATTTTCAATTATTCTTTATTCATCCATTCAAGTTCAAATACATTTTTTATAACTTGTACTGGATGACAATTGATGTTAATACAGTTTTTTCAAATATTAATTCATTAATTAAATTTAATAAATTAATTTTAGTTTTATATTTCATTTCTGTTCAAAAGTACAGACTCACTCCATTTCATTGTTGTTTAAAAGTATAGACTCACTCCATTTCATTTCTGTTCAAAAGAATAGACTTACTCCATATTTATAGTCTCCTTCGCCTGCGCGCAGCCTGATCTTCGTTCGTGAACAGCCCCATTATCTTTTTACGCGTGAAGGTTTCGTTGTGAAGTTTGGTAATTTTTGAAAATCAATATTAGATAAACGGCATAAACATTAGATTTGAAAATTATATAAAAAAAATACAATTTTTACCTTTCTAACGCAGTTTGTCTAACAATTTTGTGAGAAATACTTTTCGAGCTATTAATTTTTGATATTTTAGCTATTTATTTTTTATTTAATTTTTAATACATTTCAAAAATTTCTCTTATGTAAGATATTTAGCAGGATATAAACTTAGGATTAAATACCATCAGTGGCGAAGCGTGTAGATCGCTGGAAAAAAAATCTTTTTGACATAAGTAGGAATTGACTTTAAAAAAATGTTTTTATATTACTTGTTTCATTAATCCCGCAGGATTAACGAGTACTAGAATATCAACTTGGAAGATTTTAGTCACAAATATATCATTTAAATGTAACAATATATTTGAAGCCTCTTTTAAAAATAAGTGGTGTTAGCTATTTATTTTAAAAGTATTTGTAATATGTTTTTATGGACTGGGTGAGGGGGTGGAATTGTACATTCTCAGAGGAATTTCAACGAACGCCTTGTTAGAGGAAAGGGGAAGTGTCCTTTATTGCCCTTGAATCACGGATTAATGGAAATTTTTAAATAAATAATGTTTCCTAGTGCTAGAAATAAAAACTTTAATCAATTTTAAATACTTGTCATATTTTACATCATCTTTATTGAAATATACCATAATTTGAAAAATATTCTAATTGTGAACATTCTTTTAGTCCATGTTCCTTAAGAAGCCTTATAAAGAAAATAAAAACAAGTTTGAAAAAGAAAAAGAATTGAATGATAACATTTTGATTTATCATTTTTAACAAAGCGATACATACGAAGTAACTGATTTTTAAAAAAATGTAACTGAGATGACAAAACAAATGTTGCTAGATTAAAATTAAATTCTTCGCTGCCAGATACTCTTAGCAGTTGTATTGATTACTTTAATACTAAGAATGTTAATTATTTTAATATTAAGAAAAAAATCATTGTAAATTATATTTGCTAAAATAATATCTACCAGTGAACCCGTGCGAAGAATTCGTACTTAGCAGCCCCACCCCATTCCTTTATCTCCTCCCACTCCTTATCCCCTCGTTTATCCCCATATCCCCAATTTTTCATTTAAGTGAATTTTCAGACAGTCTTTAAACTAATATTGAATATACAATGTTACATTTGGGGGCAAAAAATCCTATCCAATTATACCTCATTTTCTACGTGTTTATAAAGTACATAACAATGAATGAGGTATCCGTAGAAAGAGTTTTGAACCGATTCTGACATAGTACACTTACGTTTGTTAAAGCACATTTTTTAAATTACAGCTAAATATAAATTAAATAACCATTGTTTCATAATGAAATAAATATATATTTTTTCAAATCAATGTTGCAGCTGGTGTTCAATCTATTGTGTTCTTTTCAGTTTCTCGGCTTATCATAAGAATCTATTGCATATAAACACATGAAAACGGATAGTTTGATACAGATATGTACGCTAGATATTCTGAAGCAGACAGATTTAAATAGAAGAATTGTGTTATACGCTATGTAATGTTGGAATTGGATAGAATAGTTCGCTTACATAAGTTTTATAGGATCAAGCACCAAATATAGCAGTTTAACCATCTTTTGTTGGCATATACTTGACTAGATTGTGGTATGCGGTGTTTAATCATTTTTAAGTGTGGCTATTTTTTCGAGTTTATGTTAAACTTTTTTATTCAAAATATCATTATCTGAATGGAAAATTCATTCATATCTTGAAATTAGCCATTTTTATTTACTGTTATCAGAAAAGCTCGAAAAATTATTTTTTCCAAACAATGTATTTTTCATTGACATACGTCAGTGTTGAAAATGAAAGTTACATTATCACTCGAAAAAAGCATTCACTTTAAAATTACGTCATATGTAAAGCGAATTGTGAAATTCGAGGCGTTCAAGTAATTTTAAATGATACATAGTGCACGGAATACAGTGCAAAAAAAAGAGGTTTTAAGTGGGAAATCATGTAAAGGTTATCAATAACATAAATTTTTAACATAAATTTGATTTTAAAGATGATATGAAACATTTAGTTAGTTCATTTTCAATATAAATAATTATTGTTTTCTTTGCTGTTGTCATATTTTGAAAAGAAACCGAGCAAGAGCAACTAATTATGCATTTTGATATCGATACATTACTTAAATGATGGTTTTTATGTGTTATATTTGCGCGGTATATTTAGCGGATTACGTGCATGTGCTTTCAATAATTATTAACTTCAAAGCTTCTGTTGGTGAAAATGTCTTCAAATTTAAAATGAACCGTCCAGAAAATGTAAATATTTAATTAATTTAAATATTTTATTGTGTAAAATGGCGCAAGTTACACGAACGTTTCTTTTCATAGATCCTTTTCCCCCAGATTTATCTTTCTTTTATTTATATTTGGGGGGGGAGGGGGGATCGAGTAACGTCATTTCATTAAATTAAAAGTGGTTTAAATGTTATTTTGTTCACTGAGTCCATTTCTTAAAATAAAATTTAACTTGGACTGGCTATTGAGTTTCTACATTCGCGGTCATTGATCGTAAAGCCATAATAGGGTGTTTTTAGAGACCGCGGGCAGTAGCGTAGACAGGTGTTGGGTCTAGATGTTCTGGATACCGCTAAATTTTTTAAGTTTTCATTGCCTTAATTAATCGGATAACTTTCTGCAATTACAAGGTGAAGAAAACTTTTGCAATATTACTGGTATCCAAAACATTTGGCTACCACTCTGGCTACGCCACTGACCGTGAGATCTGGACGCGGGTCGGCGAGTGTAGCTAGTATTTGGCAAGGTACCGCAAGGCTCCCCAAAATCTATATCTATTTCAAAGTTTAAAACTAACAAAAGTTTTTATAACATACATTATTGAAAATAGATTGGCCCAAGGACAATTAAAAACCAATTTCTCCCATCCAATGTGGTACGACCTTGCCGTGGGGGATGGACTTTCCACGAACAGTACCACAACTGTTGACTGATTTGGAAGTTATTTTTCCGTCAAACACCTGAAACACTCATGCACATGGAATAGTGCGATTGGTTTACTGTCCAACGCATGCCAAAGCCGTAGTATTTCGATTAAAAATGTCACTTGTAGCAGAATCCACTTTCGTTATGCCACTTACAGAGCCATCTATTGATACACTTTGGAACTTTTTTCTTTCTTATGCCATACCATTTCCCCCTTCTTCCAGTATATTCAGTTCAAATTTCAAATCATTCTGAACTTTCTTTTTTTTACATCATTTTAAAAGTGGGACTTTAATTATAATCACGCTGTATATATACTCAAGTTTTAATGTACACATCTGACTGTAATTTTTGCATTAGAATTATATTTACATTTTTACGTTGGTATAAAATTTAAACTAAATATTATAACGTATAAGAACCACATAATTCATAAATTAAAAAAATGTTTTTTTTTCTTTTTTTTTTAAGATTTTGAAATATTGCCTTTTATTTGATTTTTTAAAATAAAATGTGGGCATAACAAACTCCACGTTTTTAAACATTTTACTATGTAAAGTTTATCTGCAACATTTAAACTGATTTATGTAATAAGAACAATTGTTGTTTTCCGTTACTTTTATATTTGCTGAATTAATAACAGCAATTCCTTTGAAGTCTGAATTAACAAAATTTTTAGTTCGCTATTTAAACATTTCATTCATCTGAAAGCCTAGCAAACAAACTTCTAAAGTGTTCATTGGAGTGGAAATTATCACGCAACACTATTGGCTTTGAAGCTCTCAAATAAACAATATATTCATGAAGATTGCGAAATAAACTATGCCTTAATAGCACTTACGATGTTTGTAGCTTTCAAGTTTGGTGACAAAACATTGGAAAACGTATTTGAAGATATACTAACTTTATCTGTGGTTCCATCTTAAAAGAAATTTGTGGTTAAAAAAGAAAAAAACACGTCTGAAATTTTTTAGTTCGAAGGATAGATTTTTAAAGTCATGAAATGATTTAAATTAATTGAATTGAAATTTCCTTTCAAATTAACGAGTTTCCTCAATAAAATATTAGATAGGCAAATGTCTATAGGCAAATAACTTCTTTCTTATTTCATTAGATTGTATTTGTTTACCGAAAACAAGTCTAACAAGTTTTTTTCGTCTCAAGAAAAACTTTCCTTTAAATATGGTTCAACAATAATTTGGTTTTCAGAGTTGGAAGCTCAAACATTTATTATACATTTAAAAAATACAATATTACTTCATATAGGATCACCATTTGTCTATTATTCTATCAAATGGAAAATTCTTAAACTATGAATAATTATATTTTTATTCGTAAATATTAATTGTAGATATTCCGAAAAATTATAATTAAAAATATATTATTTATTTGCATCTTATCGCATGAATGTCTTCACTTCAGTATTTTCTTTCTTATTCAGAAATTCTGAATTCATACCGGAAATTTCTACTTTATGTAATAAAGAAACGTCTGTAAGTGGAATGAAGGAAATTTTACTATTTAGAATTTTTGTAGTTTGTAAGTTCTGATTGAAAAAGTAATTCTTGATCTGCGCGCCAATAATTCAAATAGGTTAATATGTTTATTGATATTTAAATGAAATAATCATTCGCAGTTTCAAAAAATAAAAAAATACCTATATATATATACGTATATATGTTGCATGGTTAAGCTTTCAGCGGACGTGCTTTACTTTTATGCACAAATAGGTAGAGGAATTTCGGGTACTATGGAATAGTCGGGTAATATATCATACCAAGATTTCTGTTTGGTAAAGTGCTGCCACCAGTGGCGGCCCTGACTGAGAATTTTCGGGGCACTAAATATATACAGTGACCTCTCATTTATACGCAATACACGGAAATTATTTTTCAGCACCAGTTTTTTTTAAGGTAAATTTCGTTATTAAATCGCAGAATTTATAATTCAAATTTTACTGTTTTAAAATAGTGGTATAAAAAGTAATTACTGAACATCGCGTATAAGTGAAAGGTGCTTGAAAGATTTCTTCTTTTTGTCCCACTATTTATTTAAAGAAATTTATTATTTGTTTAATGACAGAACTTTCTACCAAAAATAAAATAAGAATTCTTTTAAAATAAAGTGGTAAGAAAATAATAAATTTGGCAGACATGCATTTAGTGCCTCAAATAAAGCCAGCCACAAGCCGCCACTGGCTGCCACCAAGCGGCAATATCATAAATGTCTTAAGAACGCTTCCAGAATGACCCCCAGAACTCACAGTTCGTCGTTCGGCTTCAGGATATTTGCGTCGGGCGAATAAAAATTTGTTTTTCCTCTTTAGAAAGTTTCAGGAAAAAAATTTTCAACATTTTTTTTATTCGTTATTAGAAGTAATATTTTTGCATTGAAAATAAGAATATGTATACGTACAACCTGTTTTTGATGTAATACTCGGTATTTAGCTCGAAATTCACAGGAATAACATAGAATAATTTTTTACCTAACTGGCGGTGTCGGGTTATATAGACTATAATATCTGATAATAATCCATGATAATGGTGGCGGAAAGAGAGATCTTTATATTTATTATTTGTGCAAACCTGAGGTATGAAATGAAGTATATTGGTTGACTACCTAGACACTATATTTTGATAATGCGCTCTTTATAACATTACATTAGTTCATAATGAATAGAGGAAAGTATTTTCAACTAGGTAAATTATATTCAATGGTTGGAGTATCATAGTTGAGATTTTTTCCAACAGAGCGAAAATATGCCTGGACCAGGACTCGAACATGGGTACTTTGGTTTGCCGTACTAACGCTCTACCTACTGAGCTGATTTTGAAATTACATGGTATACAGGAGTTTCCATGCTGTTTCAAGATTCATCATGTAAATGCTATAGTTATAGCTCAGATGAATGAAATTAGCGCTGCAGTTCGCAGCCTTGTCCAACAAATAAAAGTGAAATATGCCAGCCCAGGATATCGTCGGGATAGCTCAGTAGGGAGAGCGTTGGTACGGCAAACCAAAGTACCCAGGTTCGAGTCCTGGTCCCGGCATATTTTCGCTCTGTTGGAAAAAATCTCAACTATGATACTCCAACCATTGAATATTACATTAGTTTTTTATCAAATTTTGTTGGTTTTCTACATTTTTAACAAAATATTCTATATTTTCCGACTATCTCATAATAGCTTCCGAAACGTTTTCATTATTATTATTTGTTTGCATGTGATGAAATTTCAGAAAATGACTTTTGTCAACAAATAACTCCCTCATCACAGATTGTTAAAGTGTGTGATTGTATTCGGTTTTCGTGTTTTAAACAATATCGATCTTTGATACTATCTCAAACATAAATGGTTTTCAGTAATGTCCAAAATTCCTCTACATGCCCCATTTCTTACGCACAAAAGTTACACTACTACAAATGCTACACAATTATTTAAAACAGTAATAACATACATACACTATATTGCCAAAGGTGATTGGTCACTTCCCGCATAGCATGCACAGTCACAGTGACGTCAATGTGAGTCACGTACGTCACGTCACATCTGTGACCAAAATGCCACCACTTTGTAACGTCACACTGTGACCAAAATGTGAACGTCTTAAAGATCTAAAGAAAACTTAAAATAAACTTTAGAACATCTTATAACATAAAGAAAATGACTTTTTGCAGCTTTAGAAATTTTTGTGACGTTGCAATGACGTCACTGCAAGTCACATAAGTCACGTAAAACCTATGAACAAAATACCAACACTCTGTGACTTCACGGTGTGATCGGAGAGTGAATTTGGAAAAAAAAACTCATAAAATATAGATTTGAATTATGTCATGTACCTAAATCATTAATAAAAATATTGTCACGCACTATTTAAATATATTGAGTATTTCCAAAATAAAATAATAAATAAATATCTGTCTACATATATGAGGCAGATAATTTTTTACAATTTTCATTACCATTTTCATGAAATTTAACAAAATATACTATATAATACACAGGTAAAAATCCTTAAATAGAAATTTAGTTATTTATCGAGTTATAAGCAATTCGTGTCACGTGACGACCAGTTTTTCTCCTGTCTTTCACTGTCACGTCGGATATTCAAATCAAAACGCCGACTTTGCATTCGTTTCTGAAAGATCTTCTGCTTTTAACAAAAAATGGAAAATGTTTTTCAATAACATAGTTTCTGAACAAAACACGAGCCAATTTCGTGTATTTCCGAGCAAAAATGAATTAAAAACATGTTATAAAGTATATGTCATTCCTATAGCAATTTATCCAAAACTGGCCAGTGCTTAGTAAGATGTCACCTCTATTAAATATATTGCTTTTTTCGATAGAGTGTAAAAAATAAAAAATTTGTACTTAGGAAATTTGATTGCAATTTAAATTTATATCGAAATTACTTTATAAAGCCTATTAAATCAATTATTATTTAAAATTTATCTTTACTTTTGACGTCTAAAGCAAATGCAATGGATTAAAAAATATATAAAAATGTAAATTTTCACAGCTTTTTTCTAAGAATACAAAACTCTCTCATATACAAAAAGAATATTATAGCATCATTAGAAGTTCATTTTTCAGCCATAGAAATTATAAAGGTTTTGAAATGTCTTTATTTAAATTATTTTCTTCCTATATCATTTGCGGTAAAGTTGGAAGCATCTGCTAACTGTTATTTTGTTGTGTTTAAACAATACTGCGCGCGCATATTGAAGGCAGACGATTTTTTCTCATTCGAAGTTAGGATAGGATTAGCGTGTGTTGCGTTCTTTTAAATTTGTAGATTTATACTGTGTAAGTAAATTAACGTTTTAAAGTGAACAATCTCCATTTTAAAGTAAACCATCCATTTTAACATCTCCATGTGTCTAGCCGGGTGCATTCATAAGGCCTGGGTGATATTTGATTTCTCAGATCTATGAACACACCCCTCTGCTGGAATAATTTGAAAATTATTGTAGTGGATGTACAGTCTAATTTTTCAATGAAAGGGAAGCAGATAAGGAGCATTCAACAATAACACCTTTACCTATAGATCAGCAGGTAACTTTTAATGTCTTCGCAGTTTTGTTAATAGTTCATGTTTAGTACTAGTACATTTAATATTGCATTATTTAAAAGTTAAGATGTTTAAATTTTCTTTTAAAAAATCACTTGTATTAAATTTTATCTTTAATGTTTTAATTTTTTTTTTAAATAGACTATTTGGAAAAAAGCTTAAAGTATTTACTAACAATATGTATTCTAAATGTAAAGTGTTATTTAAAAGGAGGAATTTATTTAATGTTTTGCGTTTCTTAGTTCAATTTTCATAGTTATTCATTATAATTAAAAACATTGCAATTTTTAAAACTATTAATTTTTGATTTGCAATTTAATAATTTCGTTGCTAGTGTAGGTTTCCAGAAATAATTTTCCGGTATATTTGAAAAAAAAATGTGACATTTTAATGAATTGAATAATTTATTTGTCGAGATATGTCAATGTTACATGCACAAAAATAATAAATATTGATGAAACAATAAAATAACTGTTTAGTTAAGGTAATTTTTCCAGCTGTGTTATCGAATGTTTTTACTGTAAAAATTGATATTTAAGTTCTGCATTTAGTGTTCTATCAAAAACTATAAATAAAATAATTTGTAAAGGAAAAATATATATAATTTTTTTTTTGGCATTTATGATCTTAAGTTCTATATTTCATTTACAACTAAAACTGTTTTACTGCTTGATACAATGTTTATTATTTAATAATATCGCACAATAGGTATATCTATTATTTAAATTGATTCCTAATATAAATTTTTCAGAATGCTTATTTGAAAATTTATACTTATATTTTCTTTAAAGTTGTTCTCAAATCCAAAATAGCTAATTTCTGGCATATTTCTGAATTCATTTTTATTCGGAAATACATGAAATTGGCAGGTGTTCTTATTCAGAAAAGGGTAGATGTGCCAGTAATGGACCGCCTTCCAGTAATGGGACACCTTCAAAGTTTTTGGTTTATAAAAAAATAACCAATAAAAATTCAGCTTTATTTATTTCATTAATATGCTTTCTTTAAATTCTAGTTCTAATGCAATCATAATATCATTTATCTATTACTTTTTGTGAGGTGTCCATTACTGGAGTTTAGGGTGTTTTGATTTATTTTTGTTATTTACAATTAAATTTAGATTCACATTGGGAAATGTGACTATGAGCATGGTTAAATATTGTTGGTAGAGTAATATAATATTAAAAAATGTTGAATATAACAATTATGACTATTAATTAAAAAATAATTGTTAAAGAAATTCCTTAAGGGTGTCCATTACTGGCACATCTACCCTATATATAATCGAATGGCGTTATCCATTTTTTGGTAACGGCAGATGATGTTTCAGAAAACACTATCAAAGTCGGTGTTTTGAACCAAATTTCCGACGCGCAGCGTCAGAAACGGGTAAAACGTGACCGACATAGATCTTAAGTATTACATTTATCTAAAAATGGAAAACGCTATTCATTCCAAATAGCTTTAATAATCAGGCATGCAAGTGCCATGCGTTTAAAAGTTTGTTCATAAATGTGTCAGAAAGTTTCGTGTTAACCGGTTTCTCAATCAGATGCAAAGTTTTTATTTGAATACGAGTTGCATCAATAAAAATGTTTGCCAATCCAATCCTTATCGTCGATCTTATCCGTATTTGATGAAATCTTGTTATCCGAATCTATGCGAAATCATTTATCAGGTTCGGTCGCGTTGTGGGCTTACAGATTTTTTTTGTTGCTGTTGTTTTTGGGTTAGGGTAAGAATACGGGTTGAATCAAAATATAGTTTCAGTCAACCATCTTTCATGTTCAAGTTGACATTCAATCATGTTCAAGAAGTATATAACCGGATTCGTGTATGACTCTAGATCCGAGCCGACATCAGAAATTGTATCGTAATACAATTTCTGATAAAATCTGGTTACTCGGTCGTATGCAAGATTCTATTCCAAACAAGACTTACAGTAAAAACATTATACCCGACTCGGGTCAGATCGGGTTCACGAAAATCAGGTCACACGACAACTAATCGAAATCTATTCTGTAGCCAAACAAATCCAAAAAGATCGATCCGAAGTTTCTGGATTGGATCGGGTAAAATATGGTCACCCGACCCGGTGCAGTGTCGTCACAAACGTCACAAACTTGAACCATAAAAAAATTTGATCCGAACAATCCGTATAGGATTCGGGTAAAATCTGGTCACCCTATCCGATGCAGATTCGTCACATTTTTCACATTTAAGTCGCACGGTGACTTCACAAAGTAGTCACATTGTGAGGTCACAGAAAGCCTTGAAAACGGCCATAACGACCTCGCATTTACGTCACAATGACTTCACATCGACGTCACTTGACGTCACGACGACGGTCACAAAGTCACAGTGTGACTTCACAGTGACGTCGCCATGACGTCATCATGCCTTACTTGTTGCGATTTTAGACATTTTGTTAACATCTAGAAAAATACATGAGGAATTAACCTGAAACTGCAGGTGTGTAAACAATATAGTATAGGTTATATATTTCCGTGAAGATTTTTTCACAAAACCCCATAGGGGACTGTCAACAAATTGAAAAAGAACGAATATCTTTTGGACAACCCTGTAAAAACTAATGTAGCAAAGGCGTTCAAACTCGAGATTATTAATAAGTGGCTTATTGTAATATACTGTGTTCATTTGTATGAGGATAGCATGTATACTCGTAGAGAAATTAAGGTTTTTATAAAAACAGTCCCAAATTTCGCCGAGTTTTTTTTGCTTATAATTTGCAGAGTTCTTAACATAAAAACAAGTTGTTGTCAGAAAATATGACAAATAACATTGTACATATAACAATAAAATAATTGTACATATAACAATACATATAAAAATAATAAAAATTAGATGACAAATGAGCAGGTTTACTAAAAATGTTTCACTGCGCATGCGCGAATGCAATCAAAATATCCTATGCATAATGTATTAGCTAAGTATATAGAGCAACTTTTGTGCAAGTCTCAAAATCATAGCTTGAAAATTCTGAAAATTATCGTCGATAGAATAAGGTCGAAATCCGTTGTTCCCAAAAAGAAGCAAAAAGATGAGGAGTTGTATCAAATATCTGTTGATTAGTGCCAAGATAGCGTACACAATATTTCACGTACTACTATATTTGAATACAACCCCTCATATAGCTGTTTAATAAGTTAAATAAGATACCTAAGTAAATATTATAGAAAACTTAAACACAATCGAAATCCAGATTTCAGCAATTACAGGCCATAGCTAGAAAAATATTCTAATTATTTTGTGCAGCCCTGTATATAATCTGTTGAATTATTTTAGTCTCTTTATAGTATGCTACAATTCAGTTTAGTAAGAAAACCCATATCACAGTTGAAAGATCACCTTCAGCAGTTCCAACCAATAGACGAAAACATATTTGCATAGCTGCCAACTTTTACGCTTTTTTCCTACTACTGAAATTTTATAGTAAATTTTACCTTATTAAACCGCCGAAATCATGTGATTCAGTAACACAAAATTTTCTATTAATTTTTAGTGGTAGCAATAAAGTGTAAAATTTGGCTGCTATGAATTTTAATTATTTTGTACAGCCTTGTATTAAAATTAATATCCCCCCCCCCTTAAGATTTTTATACACGATACATATTAAGTTTAAGTTTAATTCAGGCAAAAACACACTGTAAACTATTGAAATCATACTTCTAGAATCATACTAGAAATTACTACTAGAAATCACTACTAGAATTTTCTTATCGTACATAAACAGCCATTATTCCAGTTCGTTTTCATGACCCTGTATATAATTGTACTTATATTCTACAACTATCTCTTAGTTTAATAAATATATTTCACGTTCAAAATGCATATAACTCTATTAAAATACAAGTAATTTACGCTGGTGCACAGTAATGATTAGGAATTCTTTTGTGTAGACTTGTATAGATCTATCTCATTTTATAGACACCACATAGTATAGACTAAAATTAGTTAAGGACATACCTAACCGAAAGCGCACTTATTGCTGATAGATAATACTTCGGGTAGAGTACTGCATCCGAAATCTTTTGTGTATCCTGTAAATGAACTATAAATGCTATGCACGCATCATAATGTACAACAAGTATCTTGTAGTAAACCTCAGTCATGTATATCAATTTCAATATATTTAAACAGTGTAACGTAATTAAAATACGCTGCAAAGAGTTTTTCTCCATAAACCATTATGTACCCGAATACTTTTGTGTGGTCCTGTAAATTAATGAAAAATGTTCTACACTCCATATTCTACAGAAAGCATGTTTTAGTGCACCTCAAAAATTGATATCAATTTCATTTCTGTTTGTAATAGTGTAACATGATTAAAAGACACTGCAAACGATATTCCCCTCTAGACCAGCGGTTCCCAATCTTTTTTTTTTCTCACGTACCCCTTGCTTAGATTTCTCATTTATGCTTACCCCACATTAACCTGTTCCAAATATGTTTGTTTTTGTTCATTAGTAATGTTCTTATGCTAGTTACCAATGTTAGATGTAATTCTATAAAGAATTCCAATTTTCTACCACTTATCCAATTTGAACCACAACACAATATCAATATAAAGTCATTCAAAACACTAAAGATATCAAATTAAGCTCTCACAAAGGAAGGATAAAGCTACACCCATTAATACACGTTAATAAGTTTATGCAAATGCTGACTAGTTGAACAGTAAAATGATGTTCTGCTTTCAAAATGGTTTTAAATGAAATCGGCGATACCAGATGCCCCTTTAGCTCTTTCCCTTTTAGCCCTAGAACTACTAGATAGAAAAGAACAACAAAAACATGCGAAATTGAAAGATCTTAATAGGAGTGGGCGGATATAATAGCGACATGGTCAAACAATTACTAATTTTAAGCATTTTCCTTCACTTTATGCGAATATCCTGTTTTAATTTTAAATATGCCTACTCTTTGCAAACGAAAAGCTTCGTTTTAAGCTTACTTCTAATTTTAAGCTTTCATTTTAATTTTTATTTTTTGCTTTATCCGCCATTACCAAATTAATTTTCACGTATATCCCCAGGGATACGCGTACCCCAGGTTGGGAACCGCTGCTCTAGACCATAATATAACGGAATGCTTTTGAGTTTCTCTGTAAAGTAATTATAAGTGCTACACGTACCATATTCGATAGTAATCATTTTGTAAAGCACTTTCGTGATGTATACCAATTTCGATATATCTATATTATAAAGGCCAAACGTGTCCGTGCGTAACGCATACGTCATTTTGCGAATGGCAACAGCTGACGATGAAATTTCGGTTTTGTGATTTTTTCTATTGCAATTTTTTTAATTTCTAAACATAGCACATTTTCAATTTTTACACCGTTATAGAGGATAAAAAATTACTTTCAAATGCAATTTGTTTGAAAACTATATCTTAATTGCCTGATATATTATGGCTTATAAAATAATTTTTAAGCATGAATTTTGAAACGCCCAATAAACAAATGGAAGAATGCTGCCATTATAAATTTTTAAATAGTTACATGTAGTAAAATTAATGAATTTTGAAATAAAAAGTCACAAGAATAGGGTGCCTTTATATGAGAGTAGCGTTATACCGGATACAAAATTTAATTAGTTCAGACGATTTTGGAGAAAAGAAAGCTTTGTAATAATTTAAAAATTTAAAAGAAAATTATTTGTTTACACCATAAACAAACCTCGGATATTTTAACAGATAATATAAACAGAAGATATTGTTTTAGATATTGCATTTTTATGAATAAAATATAAAAAAAATATTTCACAAATTTAATAAAAATGCATATAAAAAGTTAATATGAGCAGTAAGAAACAACGTTTTAATTCATATTTCATCAGTATTACAAATAATGCTGACGGTCATTGCGAAGTTGGAAAAAACGAATATACATGAAATTCGTTAATATCGCGATCACTATATCGTATGCATAAGATGATGAATAATAAATTAACAAAGAAGCATCACTGGATGCAGCGAACTCCCTGTATTAATAATACCAAAAAATAAAAAATAAACAAAACCCTTGAAATTCGTTAATGTCGCGATCACTATATCGCATGTATGAACGCTTAGTACAAAAAAAATAAACTGGATGGATACCGCATGTATGAGCGCTTCACGCACAAGAAAAGCAAAGAAACCAGTAAAAAAATCACTAAATGCAGCAACTTTGACAATTAAAAATATGGAAAATCTATTAGATTTAGGGAAAAAATGGTTTTCGCCTGCGTTCTGTAACCCGGGAAGCCCGAGTTCGATTCCCTAGTATTAAATAATGTAACAACATTAAAATATACTGCAAAGGATTTTTCCCCGCATACCATAATGTAACGGCATTCTTTTGAGTACCCCTGTGGACGACGTGTAAGTGCTACATACTTCATTTTCAATACCGAACATGTCATTACATAGATCAATAACATATTGCATGGCAATCGAAGTTTATTTACGTGAATTAGAGCACGCACAGGCTACTAGACAGACAAACAGACTGACAGACGGTCAGACAAACCGAATTCATAAACACTTTTCAACTATGTTGGAAAGGTGTTAAAAATGTTTTTAATACTAAAATCCTTCACAAATCTTCTACATAATTTTCCGATTAAAACCTGACTTATTCTCATGTCTGAAACTCATGAAATACTCCATATATTTATTCATGTTCAAAACAACATATCTAAAAATGTTCTTTATTGTGAAACAAAAATTTATTTTTTCAAAAAATATATATACAAACTGTGGAAAAAAAAAACTACTTTAAGTTAAATTACAAAAGCAATGCAACTTAAAACAAAACAAGAACGAAAAATCATGCGTCAAGCATAGATTATATAACACTTTCCAACGCTTCCAAAATAATTTTACAAATCATACTGTTTAATAAGCTAAAAGATAACATCTAAGTAATCCGAATACTTTTATTCAGCCCTGTATAGGATCTATAGATTTGTATATATACTACATAGGATGCTAAATTTTACTTCAGTTAGGAAACGCGTAGCACAGTTTAAAATTCTCTTCTGGAGTTTCTGTTAATAAAAGGAAATGCGTTCACGAACTTTTGTGCTTCCCTGTATATGATCTACAGAATTTATACACACCACGTAATAGACAAAAAGTGAGTTAAATTTAAAATCGCGTTCAGTAACTTAAAACTCACTTCCAGTAATTATTTTTAACAGACAGTAGATAATTCTTTTGTGTGTCCCTGTAAATGAACGATGACTGCTATACACACACTATTCTGTAGTAAGCCTCTTGTAATGCACCTTAGTGATATATATAAATTTCAATGCGTTTAAAATAGTTAAACATTATTTAAGTAAACCGCAGACGATTTTTCTCCATAGACGTAATGTAACAGAATTTTTTTGACTGCCCCTGTAAAGTAACTATAAGTACTATACACACCCTATTCCATATTAAGCTTCTTGTAATGCACCTTAGTGATATATATCAATTACAATGTGTTTGAAATTGTGTAACCTCATTAAAATAAACAGCAAATGATTTTTCCCCATTGACCGTAATGTAACGGAATTCTTTTGAGTGTCCCTGTAAAAAAAGTATAAGTGCTACACACTTCCGTTGAAATAGGGAACATGCTATAGGTAACGACAATAACATATAAAAAATGCAGAGCAATCCGAGCATATTTACGGGAGTTAGAGCACGGACAGACGGCCGACGGCAGACGGCCAGACAAACCGAAGTCATAAACAATTTTCAACTAGGTTGGAAAGTGTTAAAAACAAACAAAAAAATATTTCCCGACATTCTGGATAATCTGAGACAATTTTCGGTGAATAAAATGAAATGTAATTAAAGAAGAAAATGTGCCCTTTTTGTGGCATTTAAGTTTAAGCGACTCATTCTTTTGGTTAACTTAAAGGCAATTTTATGTTCACTCTTATTTAAAATACAGGGTGGTTCATAATTAAGTATACAACTTCCAAATGCTGTAAAACAGGAACAGTTTTAGCAAGTTCCCCGAATGCAAGCCTTAAGGTAGGTACCAGGGCCTGATTATCAACGGGGCACACTTCCACCAGTAAAAAATAATAGAATTTTTTCACTTATTAATGGCAGTAATTTTGCATGATAATAAGACGAATTTTGCAGTTAATAAGAAGGAAATTTCTATTGAATTTTACTGGTGGAAGTGTGCCCCGTCGGTAATCAGGCCCTGGTAGGTACACTCATAAAGTTTTATCCCCACTGCTGTGCAAAGTGACATAGGCGATAGCTATCGTGTCACGGGTATATCAATAGATATGGCTGCGTCTGCAGTGGAACAGACATTTTGTGTTCTTTAATTAAGCAAAACGGAATCTGTCCTCAATGTGCAACGGCAATTTCGACCACGATTTTTAAAAGAACCTCTAACCAGAAAATCCATTTGTGATTGGTTTAAAAAAATTGAAACTACTGGCTGTTTGAGCAAAGTGGGCAGAAATGGATTACCGGTTTGATGCGTGTCATGTGACTAAGGATGCACACATAGACCATCTGTGACTGTCTCTAAAAACTTGAAACATTCACCTATACTTCTGTTACAGCAACATAAATTTTCTTACATAATTGCTGTTGAACACAAAATGCCTTCTCCACTGCAGACGCAGCCATTTCTACTGAAATTCGTCTGACATGCTAGCTATCACTTATGTCACTTCGCACAGTAGTGGAAAAAAAAACTTTATGAGTATACCTACCTTACGGTTTGCATTTGGGGAACGTGACTCAGGACTCTCAGGACTCTTAAACATTTAAAATTTTCGAATTTTTTATTTTTTATATTTTAAACTCCTATTTTTTCTGAACATTTTAGTGTAAATGTTTTCTTGAAATTCCCATTAGAACAGACGCCATGGCTTTTAGAATTATACCCACTCAAAGCTGAAGCGGCGTTTCCGAAAACTTTGAAGTCATTTTTCTAAAAATGATATTTTTGGGCATAACGCGCATGATATCTCAAAAACGTATCAATATTTTTTCATGAAATTTTTCAAAAATATGTGTCATGTTAGTCTACATAAATTGAACCTAAAATTTCATTTGTATCATTAATTTTTTTTTTGTTAAGTGGTTATAATGTTGAAAATTTAAAAAAAAAAATGCATTAGCTCAATACAACTTCGCATTAAAAATATAAAAATGCTTTAAATAGGAATTTATTTAGGTTCAGTGTAATTATTACAATATGAAGAATACTTAGGTTCCAAAATTTTTATTCTAGATGCAAAAATTATTTTGTAATCGCGCACGTAAGATGTGATGTCAATTTTCTGCTCGACAAATGTCTGACAGTTTGAAGCCCCCTATAAATATTAATTCTGCATCTTGTAACTTTTTAAATATGTGAAATGAAAGAACACGCTTAAATCTTTTCATCCCAATAAAAATTGTGTTTTTGAATCATATACATTTAAAGATATTAAATAATAAAAACTGTCATATTTTTCATTTTTTCCAATTTTAAGAGTCCTTAGACCCCTTAATAGACTTTTTTATGTACTTTACATTTTTTCAACGCATACTTTGTTACTAAAAGCATAAAAAAAATTAAAATAGCAGTAGAAAAAAAGTGCGTGAGATGAAATAGGTGTGATGGAATATTTTATGTAGACTGATTAGTGGGAAAAAATTGAGCTTGAGATAAGCAGTAGCAAAAAATTTCTCAAACTTCCTTTTTTATGTTAAAATTGTTGTAAATTATTATATTTTATCCACGTTTATTTCAAAGAAAGTTTCGAAAGTAGTTATTTTCCACATTATTATCATATTCTATCATGTAAAACATATTTCTTTTTCTGTAGCATAAGCAAGTTTCATGACAGATTGCATAGTTATTCATTTGCAGTTTCAATACTTATTCGTGTTATGTTTTTTTTTTTTTTTTTTTTTTTTTGTAAAACAAAAATTTAATTGTTTTTTAAAGAAAATACAAACCGTGAAAAAAAAAAAAAAAAAAAAAAAAACTGCTTTAAGTTAAATTACTACAGCAATACGATTTTTTTAAAAGTTTCTTCACATTTCGCATAACCTGCGACAATTCTCGAAGAATAAAAATAAAATGTAATTATTAAAAAAAATATGCCAATTTTGTTGCATTTAAGTTTAACCGACGTACATTTTTCGTTAGCGTCAACGTAATTTTATGTGTCAGCTCGTGTTTAGAATGTCTTAATAATTCAAAATATTTTTATTGTATACGTTTTTTTTTCAAACGTATATTTTGTTACTAAAAGTATAAATAAAATTAAAAGATAAGTATAAAAGTTTGTATGAAATAAAACAGATGGAATCCTAATAATATTATAAATCTGATTGTGTGCAAATGTTAGGCTGAAGCCAGCATCAAAATGGAGCATTTAATGATCCTGTATCTTTGCATATAGGTTGATTATAACCCTCAAATGAACATAGGCTGGTTTTTGTTTACTTTATTCAAATATTTTTCTTAATAATTCACAATTTCGTTATTTTCATAGAGAATGAATGGACATTTTTTCGTATAATATTTTAAAATGGTAAAATTTACTTTACCGTTGCTAATACTTTATCGTTGCCAAAACTTAATCAAAACCGGAATAATAATTTTTACTCAACAATTTAGTTTCAATTGAAAAATTTTAACGTGAAAAATGAAAATGAAATAAAAAAATTAAAGAATTAAAAAGAAGATTAAATAATATTATTGGAAATGAAACGTACTTTTTTTAGTTTTTGATAATAATACAAGGTTTCAATATGCGTAACCATACGAAACAGGCGAATATGACGTAATACATCGAAAATAAAGTGGATATGCTTTGATGGTGAAATAAAATAATCTTGGGTTTTTTCTTTATTTTTTTCCTTTTTTCTTTCTTTTTTATGGTGGTAACAATACTTGGCGTTTTACCGTCTGCACATGGCTAATATAACTATACCGTATTTTTTATTTAAATTTTTAAAAAGTAAAAAGAAGTTTGAAAAGAAAATGGCTAGCAAATGTCAATAATATGCTCCGCAGAATTATCCATGTCGAAAATGATGTCATGGATAACGAGAAATAGTTATTTTCATTCTTAAAACTAAAAGAAATAATTCGATTACCTAAAAAAAATGACGAATGTTAATAGTTCCATTTTTGTTGTTCCATTATATCGTTAAAGTAACATAATTTCCCCTATACCAATATTGAAATTAATTGCCTGGAAAAGAAAATTAACAAGAATTATGCCATTAAAAACTGATTTCTCTGGGGAAAAAGAGACGTCATATTTGAAATAAAATGGGAATTTTCCAGTATTTTTTAAAATGAGTGTGAATCAATTCCTTACATTAATAATACAAGGATCAGTAAGAATAGAAAGTAGATGAGTTTCACGCCATATTTATAACGAAATATTTATTTTTTTTTTATCTATACTGATTATTAAGCATGAGTATCCGTTATATATACAGATGAGAGTTTTCTGCTAAAAACCACATCATAATTTTAGGAAAAGGAAAATGAACACGAATCTATTATATTAAAATCTGACCGTGTGTTTGTATTTCGCAACTACTCCTAGACTATCGAACGCAACGCTATTTACTTAATACTGTTTATCATTGATCCGAGGATGTCACACAAACTCTCAGAATTTAAAAAATTAAATTAAATGCCAAGTTTTTTTTTCTTTTTTTCTTTTTGTAAATTTTAACGAAGTTCCTCTAAAAACGGAAAGTAAATTACTCTATATTTGTGTATAAAAAGGGAGAAATAAAACAGATCAGTATATTTTTTCACCATTTTCTCATTAAAACTGAAAAACAAAATGTATTTTCACTTTGAATAAATGGTGAAAACAAAATCTTGATTTCAGTAAATTATTCGAAAAATAAAAACATATTTTCACATTATTCAAACTTCATGAATCAATTTATTCTGGATATAAAAAATTGCTTGTCAACATACTGTCATTTAGAAAGCAAGATTTGTTTCAGCTATACATTAAACCAAGGAGCCAGAATTGAATTTTAAAGAAAAAGCATATACTATTTCCAATTAATGTTTTTTTGAAGGATGGCTGTTAAAAAGTTTCTCAAAGGCGTTAAAAGTAAAATTGTTTATCAGGTAAAATTGACATTTGTTTTTACCCAATTCGTCTATTTTCACGATTTTATTTGTCTCTCCTTTTTGCATTGGTTGCAATTTCATTTTCGCGTTTATTTGGCACAAAATTTCACTTTTTTAAGACTGAGTTATGTCAAGATCCCGATAACAAAAAATACCGTATTGTCTCCTATGAAATGTGATAAATAATTAGTTAATTATTAACGTTTTAAAGAAAAAGCATATACTATTTACAATTAATGTTTTTTTTGAAGGATGGCTGTTAAAACGTTTCACAAAGGCGTTAAAAGTAAAATTGTTTATCAGGTAAAATTGACATTTGTTTTTCCCATTTCGTCTATTTCCACGATTTTATTTGGCTCTCCTTTTTGCATTGGTTGTAATTTCATTTTCTCTATTATTTGGCACAAAATTTCACTTTTTTAAGACTGAGTTATGTCAAGGTCCCTATAACAAAAAATACCGTATTATCTCCTATGAAATGTGATAAATAGTTAATTATTAACGTTTTTAATTATCGAGGGTGAAATATTTTGCTTAATTAATGTATTTATTCTCTTTTTAATGTTGCGGGAACGAAGTCACGGGTAACAGCTAGTATTGTATAAGAATGATTAATGGAAAACATGTAAGCGTCGGATAAAACAATAAAAAAAAATAAAACTTCTTTGTTTATAATGTCAGTGAAAATTCTTGTACATTATTATATTTTATTCATGTTTCTTTTTATTTTTCATGCTGTAACATATTCTAGCATGCTGTAACATCTCATGTAAAACATATTTCTTTTTCTATAGCATACACACTTTTCATGACAGATTATATACTTATTCATTTACACTTTCAATATTTATTCATGTTCAAAATAACATATCTGAGAACGTTTTTTATTGTGAAACAAAAATTTAAATTTTTTTTAAAGAAAATACAAACTTTGAAAAAAAAATCTGCTTTAAGTTAAATTACTAAAGCACTATAATTAAAAATATATATATTTCTCCATATTTCTCCACATTCGCAGCAATTTTCAATCAATAAAAAGGAAATGTAATTACAGAAGGAAAATCTGCCATTTTTTGTCGCATTTAAGTTTTATCGCGACGCATACTTTTGATTATCGTCAAGGTAATTATATGTTCCTTCTTATTTCGTATATCTTAAAAAATCAAAATATTTTTTTTAATGTACTTTACATTTTTTCAACGCATATTTTGTCACTAAAAACATAAATAAAATTACAAGATAGTAGAAAAAGAGTGCGTGAGATGAAACAGATGTAATGGAATATTTTATGTAGAATGATTAGTTAGATAAGCAGTCTCAAAAAAATCTCACACTTCCTTGTTTATGTCAGTTAAAAATTGTGGTCCATTATATTTTATCCATGTTTATTTCAAAGAAATATTCGAAAGTTACTTGATTTCCACGCTATTATTATATTATATCATGTAAACAGATTTATCTTTCTAAAAGCATAAACAAGTGTCATGACACATTGTATAGCTATTCATTTGCAGTTTCATTCTATAGATTAGGTAAAGCCGCTAAAATGTTTCTAAATATTTCTTGTTTAAGGAAAGGTGATGTTTACAAACAAATACGTCTGTTAACCAATCTATCACTACATTTTTGTCGTAGCGATAATTTTAGGAATCGTCTTGACGACGTACGCCAATCATATCGTAGAACTGTTTAAGGTAGACCAATCAAATCGCTCCATCTTATGTGTACTGTAGGATTAAAAGCGGGCAGGTTTTTCTTACTATCCAACAGTAATTAGCAAACAGTGACGTCAGCTACCCTTTCTTTATTCTTTTTAAGAATCATGAAACCGAAAATGTTCAATATCATCGCAGCCACCGCCCCCTGAATACTAGGCCTGCGCGCTGAAAACAATGGCGGCTGTCGAAGGCGGAATCGTTTGTACAGTCCCTCGAACTTCAACACCAATAATATCTAAAAGTTTTCTTTGACTTATTTGATCTCCGAAAAACAGGGATAGGGATGACCACCTCGGAAAACCCGGCCTAAGCCTTAGAGTTTAAGTGCAATCCCGAGGGGCTGATCTCCGAAAAACAAGGCGAAGAAAACTTTTAGAAATTATTGGTGTGGAATTTCGAGGGACCGTTCAAACGCTGAAAAAAAAATCGGCCTGCGACAGCGCCATTGTTGTCAGCGCTCAAGCCTAGTATTCAGGGGGTGGTGTCGCAGCAATAAATGAGATAACAGATACGCGATGTTCAGTAATTACTTTTTTGTACCACTATTTTAAAACAGTAAAATTCGATTTATAAATTCTGCTATTAAAGAAGCAGAAAATTACTTTAAAAAGAAACAGGTGCCGAAAAATAATTACCGTGTAAAATTTGTTGTCACAAATTTTAAAATTCTACTCTTATTTTAATTTTTATGTTCGGTTGTTGTATCGCGTATAAGTGAGAAGTCACTGTACATTTAGTTTAAAATTTCAGAACTATTTTTTTCTCATATTTTTCTTAAATTATTATGATTACAATAAAGAAATAAAACTAGAATAAGCTTTAATGAAATATTTTTAAATGTTCACATTTTAATATTAAAAACAAAAAATAGGAAAAGAAAAGGGAGAAATAATAATTATGTTCCGTCCGCAGATTATGTTAATTTATTTAATGTTATAATTTTTTTTTCATGCAAATTTCAATAAAATGGGATCACACAACATATTTATTTATTTTTTTGCCTCTAAATTATATAGCGAAAAAGTTAAAACTCAAAAAGTGCGCATGTTGTAGTGAAAATTTATAAAATGAAAAATATCATCATTTTCCTCGAAAGCATATTTCAATATTGTAGCAGTGCAAATAACTTTATGAAATCAACAGAGGAAATGAAGAAACATAAATTTCAAGAGAAAAACCGATTGATAAATATGACTCGAACAGACCTTGTCTGATAAATAAATATGGCTGATAAATAACTTTAACGAAAAAAATATACATATATGCAAGCAATTTTACAAAATCAAATTTTTGTCACAAGTTTTAAAATACTACTCTTAGTTTAATTTTTATGGTCGGTTCAACATTTAACTTGCTGTGAGTGGTAGAGCAAGATTTCGAAACATAATGATTTGAACCGAACTCTGAACTTACACAACTACGTTTTTGACGATTCACATTCTGTCTGATGTAGCTATGAATAAAGAAGAACAAACACAAAGTGCGTGTCTACCGCTTGCGAGTGAAATAACTGAGGATGTAGTCACAAGAAGGCGGCTTTTTGTTTACTATCGGATCCGGACCTGGTTAATGCCAGGGGTGCCTTCCGGCAGCGTGGGTGACTGTCACGGTGAGGACCCGGGTACGAATCCTGGGTGAGACATGGAAGTCATTGTATGTGTATCTTCAGTGCTGTCAACTTCCTTGTGTCTACCTCGTTCGCAGGAATAAGATTTATGTAATTTGTCAAAACCCTGTATGTGTTTCTGTGAATAAAAACTATGGATCATTCGAGACAACAGCGTTGAACCTTATAGGTCTCAACGCAGCTTCCTTCAAATGTGTTCATATGCCCAGGGCAAACTTCCACCAGTAAAAACGAATAGAAATATTTGCCTTATGTATGACTGAAATTCTGCATGAATAAGGGGAAAATTTTTAATCAAATTTATTGTATGAAGTATGCCTCTATGGTAATCAAATTCACTGACTGACATTGACAATAGGATTGTTTTTGTAGTCACAATATGGTGAAACAGCTAAGCCTGACTATCGAAGGGGCAAACTTCCACTGGTAAAAACGAATAGATATTTGTCCCTAATTATGACGGGTATTTTACATAAATAAGGCGTTTAAGTAAGGAGGAAATTTCTATGCAAATTTCTTGGAGGAAGTGTGCCCCGGCTGTGCTCAGGCTCTATAAAATGGGTTACAGTCTAAGTTTCACCGTATTGAGGATATGCCTATTTTTTGTTCATAGTTCATTGCTCTGTCTATGTAAAAATTGATAAAGGTCCCAATTCATAAGTTTTATGAATATGAATTCTTAATAATTTTCATAATTAAAATTATGCTTTTGAGTAAAAAAAAAAATCGTAGAATATGTTTGGATCAATTCAATATATCTAACTGAAAACAAAAACTTTAAATCGGATTATTTTTTGGGGAAGATGTAAATTAAAGTTTGTTACATTAATTTAACATTTCCGTACTCAAATTTTGACCTGTTATAATTAGAGATCGACCGAAACAGGTTTTAAGACCGAAACCAAAACCTAAACCGAATTTCGGTGATCTTCCCACTTTCGGCCGAAACCGAAACCGAAACCAAAAGTGTCAAAAAATTTAAAAACTGATTAATACATACACAACTGCATATAATTATTAATTAATTAATTAATTAATAACAAATAATTAATAAATACTTAATAATAACTATATACTTCACTAATTAATTTAATTATACGTGTATTGAACCACATTTCTAAGAAACAAACGTACATATATATGTGTGTGTATAAGTTTCAAACAAAAATGAAACATGAATAATACAACTTTTATATTTTATCATTTTATAACAACCAATAATTATAGGCATTTATCAATAATTTATTAACAATGCAGTTAAATAATGTAAAACAAATTCAATAATGAATATTTATTTTTTAAATATATTCATATTTTCAGTTCGTTAATATTTTGCATTTAAATTGTTTAAGTTTACAGATAAGTATAAGTAAAAGTAATTGTTTAAGTAAAAGTTTAAGTAAAGGGCACAAAAGTTAAAATAATTTGTTCAATTTGACTAAAAAAGGAAAATTAGCATTAGGTCAACATTTTAAACATGGAAATTATTAATTATAAACTTTATTTTCCATTTCAATATTCTCAAAGTGAGACATGTTTAACACTATTTAGTATTATCCAATTTTAAATATATATATATATATAAGGATAAAAATGTAACAGTCGTCTATTTCCTTTTAGGATGTGCACAATAAGATCAAAATAAATCTTTGCTCACTCACCGCCCCCCCTAAAAAAAAATCTTTGCCACTCCCTGCCTCCCTAAGAAAATATTGAAATTGCACCCCTGTTTGGAAATTTTATCTCCGGTGCCAAGTTGACTCTCTGTGCCTCTATCCAAAACTATTTTTTGTAAAATAAAACGTAATTAATTTAGCAAAAAGACGGAAATAGTTTCCAATTATACGAATTTCATCTAATAAAAAAATATTTTAAGTATACATATATCGATATATGTTTTGTAATAAATTTCGTAAATCTTCATATGTTTTAACAACACCTTTCTCATAAAGCATTCGAAACAAAATTTTCTACTACTGTTAAGTTTTCAGCTTTTAAAGATCATGTGATAAGCGTCTTTTAAGTTTAGTCGTATATGCATTGCTTGCTTTATAATTTACACTCGCATCATGGATTAGTCATGACCGATAATGATAAACAGTGGAGTTCACAGTAATAAACAATGTCTCATTTGAGCCGATACAACTCACATCAATGAGTAAAGTTAAAAATTTCCGAAAGAAGGAACGAGATTTTGAAATACAGATAGTTTCGGTCAAGTTTCGATCAGACCGAAATTTTGGCAGCAGTTTCGCCGAAACCGAAACCGAAACCGAAACCGGAATTTCGGTCGATCTCTAGTTATAATGCCATGAAGATTTAACAAAAATACATAAACAATATATTTTTTCGTGCTGATTTGTTTCCTAGAACTCAGTGTCAAAAGATTGTGTTATAATTTAAAGTATAGAATTTGGTGCAAATTTAATATGTAGACTATCCCTTCCTCAAAAATTGCATTCATATTCTGAAAGCAGATATTATTCAGAGTCTAATAACCACTTTAATGTGATTTTATTGTAAACAGATAAAGACTAGCGTATCTTTCTTTCTTTATTTTTTTTAACATTGACTTACATAGGAACTTTTAATAAGTTCTATCTATCTATATGTGTAGAGGAATTTCGGGTATTATGGAAAACTGTTTACATTTGGGGCTATACAACATCCCGATATTGTTTAAAACCCGAAAAGCGAATACAGTTATAAACTTCAACTATCTGTGAAGTATGTCTATATATAGATTTTATAGACAAAAATTAATTTACGAGATTTCATCAATTGCAAACAAATAATAATAATATTAATATTTTGAGGGTATTGTGAGACAGTCGAGAATTATAGAATAAGGGGTGAAAAATGAAGAAAGCGAACAAAATTTGGCAAAAAAATAGATTTAAAGGTATCAAGAGGCCATGATCAAAATACAGTGTCTAGGTAGTCAGCTTCAGTTTGTACTTCTGATTTGCACATATCACAAATATAAGGATCTATCTTTGCGCCACCATAATCATAGAGTATTGCATGATATTGCTATGGTACATAACCCGACACCGCTGGTTTGGGAAAAAATTACTCTTTGTTTATTGGTGTGGCTATGAGTATTATATCATAAACTGTTAGTGTTTCGGTGTATATATGCTTACTTTCAATATAAAAATATTACTTGTAATAATGAATAAAATATATTAAAAAATTATCGCCGGAAACTTTCCAAACACGGAAAGCAAATATTTATTCACGCAACGTACGCTGACGTCGACCGACGAACTGCTCCTTCTGGGGCATTCTGGGAACGTTCTTAAATAGTTCATGATATTGTAACTTAGTTGCAGCATTTTACCAAACAGACACCTTGGTAATGTTTATTAGCAGACTTTTCCATAATACCCGAAGCTCCCCTATATGTATAAATTGCATTTTTTTATTAGATTCTCTCTAAAAAAAGCCTTTTATCAGTTACTTTATGCAACATTAAGTTAGAAAAAGTATTCATTGATAATAATTTTTTTTCTACTTTTTTATTGATTTACATTCAACAGCTAAATGAATATCAACTTTTCAAAGAAAATCTATAGAACTTTATACTGTTAATTTTGAGTTATTAGATGTTTTGCCGTCATGTGCATCATTATACTCAGCGAATGATGCTGCAATACAAATTATGTGCAGGGTAAATGCCCATTAGAACTTTTATACCAAGGCATATTAGCTGTCTTGTGGTCGATCATTATACTCTGTGAAAGATGCTGCAATACAAATTATGCGCAGGGTAAATGCCCATTAGAACTTTTATACCAAGGCCAGACTTGCCAAGTCTCCGGCTTTTTGAACACCGGTATTATCTTAGAGAAAATGTTGTTCTTTTAAATCGCCAAATGTTCCGATTACTTAAAACAACATTTTCTGTACTAAAATACTGTTGTCCAAAAAGCCGGAGACTTAGCGATTCTGCAAGGCATATTAGCTGTCTTGTGGCGGATCATTATACTCAGTGAAAGATTCTGCAATACAAATTATGCGCAGGATAAATGTCCATTAGAACTTTAATACCAAGGCATATCAGCTGTCTGGTGGTGGATCATTATACTCATTGAAAGGTGCTGCAATACAAATTATGCGCGGGGTAAATGTCAATTACAGCTTTTATACCAAGGCATATTAGCTGTCTTGTGGTGGATCATTATACTCATATATCATTATACACCTTTCATCATTATACTCCTTACATCATTATACTACTTTAATTTGAGTTTTAAGACATGAATCATGTAGAAGTGTTTAAGTAAGAGTTTCCTTTGAAGTACAGTGACCTCTCACTTATACGCGATGTTCAGTAATTACTTGTTCATACCACTATTTTAAAATAGGAAAATTCTATTTATAAATTCTATGATTTCATAACTCGAAAATTCCTTTAAAATAAAAGTGGTACAAAAAAATAATTTCAGTGTATATCGCGTATAAGTGAGATGTCACTGTATACATATTTCTTCCAACGTCTCTAAAATTACTTTGTCATTTATTATCACAAATGAAAATTATATTCAGTCAAGGCTCAATTAATAGCTATAAATCACAAATGTTGAAAATACATCGGTATTTTACAGTACAAAAGAAACTCGTGTAATAATCTGAAATATTGGTAGTATATCTGCTATCGTATTCTTAGTATATCTGGCAAAATATCGCTTTTATATGATATATTAAAATAACTATATTACTCTTAAACTAATTACTAAGAACTCATTATTCACTGTGGATAACAACTTATATCAATATTTAAATACAATGCTTCAAGTATCTATTTTGTAAAAATAGTTGCAAAATTTACCCATAGATGAGTTTTAAATCCTAACGAAATAAGGTATTTGGATATAAACATATGAAATCTTTTTTGAATAAGTAAGCTTACTTTTAAAGAGATTTAGCATAAATTGACTATAGAAAATCCAATGAAATGAAACGCACATGTCGAGCCGTAATTTAAATGTCAGTTTCGATATGTCCATATTCGAATCAAAATTTATTTAACTGCAAGCATTTCATATTTAAATCTATTACAGATAGGAGTTGTATGAATCTCAAATGTTTTTGGCAAGAGGATTTTTCCTGGATGCATGGAATTTATGAATGTTTTAGAAATTGCTTATTGACCTTTAAATAAGAATAACAATTTTTATTTATGTATTTTTCTTGTGCACATACATACACATACATACTTGCACACACACATATAATTATATAGTAGCGGTGTTGATGTACGTTTAAAATAACAAATATCCTATAAACAAGAGTGTAAGTGTGATTGAAGATTCCGAGGCTTTTGGATTAGAAGTGAAACGCGTTACCACTGAACCAGTTAGTACACGCGAAAAAGACTTAAATTAAGGTTCTGTTTCAAAATCTAAATCGCAGAAATGGTTGGATGTCATTAAATTAATTCATTTAATTAAAATTATATAAGACTTTTCCAAAATTTTAGGATTTTTAGTGTGACAAGAGATATTTAGCTATTAGTATGCAAAATTTCAAGCCTCTAACTTATACAGTTTCCGCGAACGAACTCTGTAACATACAGACAGACAGAGGAGTGAGACGAATAGGGTTTCGTCAGATTGGACACGGTACTGTAGCCGAAATATTTTGTGTGTCCCTGTAAATAATCGATAAATTCTATGCACCTAAGAAGTATCTTGTAGTAAACATTAATAATGTATATCAATCTCATTATATTTGAAATCGAGTAACATAATTAGAATACGCTTCAAACAGTTTTTCCCCCGTAGATCATTACGTAAAACAATACTTTTGTGTGGAACTGCAAATGAAAGAGAAAAGCTTTACACTCCGTATTCTACAGAAAGCATGTCTTAGTGCTTCTCAGAAATTGATATCAATTTCATTTATGTTTGTAATACTGTAGCATGATTAAAATGCGACGCAAACGATTTTTCACATTAAACCATAATGTAATTGAATTCTTTTGAGTTTCTCTGTAAAGTAATTATAAGGACTACACGTACCATGTTCGATAGTACGCATCTTGTAGTGTATTTCAGTGATGTATATCAATTTCAATATAATTGAAATAGTGTCACATCATTAAAATGCACTGCAGACGATTTTTTCTCCATAGGCCGTAATGTAACGGCATTCTTTTGAGTATCCCTGTAAAAAAAAGTATAAGTGTTAGACACTTCATTTTGAATACCGAACACGCTATAGTAAACCTCAATAACATATATCAATTGTATGACTATCGGGATATATTTACGCGAGTTAGAGCACTGACAGACAGACAGACAGCAGAGAAATCGAATTCATAGAAACTTTTCAACTATGTCGGAAAGTGCTTAAAAAAGGTCAAACTGGCACCCTTGCCAACAAATACAAATAATAATCGTCACCTTTTTCAGTAGGAGATAGTGATTGCCAATTCTATGATAAAGCAAGTGGAAGATTACTTTTAAATAAATAGTGGTGGCAATTGTAAAAACCGTACGCACCCTGGTAATACCCGACCTATGAAATACCTATGTAATACACGACGCGAATTCTCTTGGGTGAAACACAAAAGCATGGCACTTGCAGGTCTGGCAATTGAAGCGATTTGGAATCGAATAGTGTTTTCCATTTTTTTCATAAATGAATTACTTCTCGTGTTATAAGCTATTGCTGACAGGTGACGACAGGTTTTACTCCCTTCCCTCGCTATCGCGTCCGGAAATCCCGTTCAAAACGCCAACTTTGACATTGTATTCTGAAAGATCTTCTTCTGTTACCAAAAGATGGAAAGCATCATTCGATTACATAGTTTATGAATAACAGCACCTGCCCATTTCATGCGTTTCCGAACAAATGGGAATTCGGAAATGTGTCAGAAATATTGAGAACAGTCTTTGGATGTGAGAAAAGATATAAATAAAGTGATGTTTAACATTTGAAAAATCTGCTAAATTGGCAACACTGATTACGCACATATTTTTATTTTTACAGTTTACGAATTGTCTTTCTATTCGATTGCAAGATGCATTTAGTTAAGCTTTTCAGGGGCAAAGTAGATCTGTTGCTAAAATGGTGATATGATTCGATGACAGCAGGATTTCCAATAAAATCTTTTTTTAAAATAAGTAAAATGTTTTTTTTTTGCTTTTTTTTCACTTTCATTATAAAAGAAAAAAAAATATTCCGAAAATCTTGCGTCATTGAGGCATTCGGGAATTAAAATTACGTGAGATGTATAATATCACACCGCCTTTCAAGTGGTTAAATGGCTTTGATTTTTTTACGAAAAGTGCGTTTTACATTCGAGTAAGTATGTTATTCAATCACCAGATTCCATGTGCAGTTGCACTGCGCATGGAATCTGGCAATTTTTGAATTTACAACTAACAGTTAATAGAGTTTAATATGCATACTAAAACATACATGCCAACATCGCACTAAACTTCCGTACAATGTAGGTTAAACACGTTTCAAACCAGATTTTTTTTAAAGATATACATTGAAATATCTACGTGATGCAAACAGTGAAGCAGTCTATCATGTCAAGGGGATATCCAGTTGCAAGCAACTCCACTCCCTGTATATGAATAGTTGTACTATATCACATCTTAAAGGAGCCATGCAAAAAAAAAGCATAATTATAATAAAAATGTACTAAAAACAGAAAAAGAAGCTATGGATTACATCGTCAACTTCAACAGCTAATCCGAAATTAGTGAGCTAGACAATCAAGATTTAGTTTGCGTAGAGCAGCCAATCAAGAATTACTTGTGATTTAAGATCGAAAGAGAATGATGATAATGATTAGGAAGAGCATATTGAATAGAAAAAGGATAATTTTGAATAGAAACAAGTGAAACTAGTCGTTGGGGGCCACCGTAATACTTACCCATCATGGATATGCATAATGTAAAATATTAAAATAAAAATGTGTAAACTACTTATAAAATGCATTGCAATTCAAATAAAATCGTGGCTTGATGACGTCACAAACTTTAAAGGCTCGATTACTGAATTGCTTGAAAGAGGTTTTTCCTTATAACTCCAAAAATAATAATCCTATTAACTAGCGGTTTATTGCATCTGATTAAGCGTCACATTTCCAATTAAAATATATCTTTGAAGTGAAATTTGGATGAAATACAGGGTCATGAAAAATCGAAGAGTGTGGTAAATAGGATTCCAAATATCTCGGCAACTCATTATCCGATCGACTTCATGCTTTATTCAAAATTTATGTTTTTTATTGTCTTTTATATTCATTTCTTAAAATAAACAATTTCGAAAATTTTTATATACCTTTTATCAGAACGAATATTTCGAGAGTCCGAAAAAAATTGTTCCGGTTAATCGAGGTTATTGAAATGAAATAGGCTTCTTCCCATTGTTACATACTAAGTACATACCAAATTGCAAGTCTCTATCTCAATTTTTTCGGGAGATAGAGCGTTTACAGACACACACACACACAGACACACAGACACACAGACGGACGGCAAAATTTTTTTTCTAAAAATATGTTTTTTGGAATCTCCAGTGTCTGAAACGTGTAAATCCGTCAAAAAAAAATTTTCGATTTTCAAAACGATTACAAGACTTACCCTATACTACGTATGATGGGTAAGTAAAATTGAAAAGAAAGGTATGTTTAACTGTTATAAAAGGAGATTCGTTCGTAAATAAGTAAAGTGAAGCAAAAAGAGCGTAAAGCTACCCCAATTTTAAAAAAAGACAGATTTCATTGCCATACATTTAAATATAGTTTAGTAAAGTTTAATATACATATAAATAAGAAAAATACATGTTTTTTTATCGGAACAGTTGATGCCGGTTAAGGGGCTTCCGAGTTGCTAACAACTTTACCCCCAGTCTATAGTGAGTAGAATGTCTTGTAAAAAATAAGCCGCTGGAAAAGTAAAAATACTACAATGAGCAATTAAAAAGAAAGAGGAAAAAATTTAAATAATGGTAGAAAATAAATTTGGAATAAGATAGTAAAGCAATAGAGATTAAGGATAGAGTGTAAAAATTAAAGAAAATAAAATGGTGTAGCTGTAGTAAAATTTACTACTGATAATAAAGTTTAAAGGTTAAAAATAGGGTTCGGGACATGTTCGATACAAACAGCACATAAATGCCAGGTGGGAAAGGCGGTCAAAGTTTAACTTTAAAATAAACAAGAACGAAAAATCATGCGTCAAGCATAGATTATGTAACACTTTCCAACGCTTCCAAAATAATTTTACAAATCATACCGTTTAATAAGCTAAAAGATAACATCTAAGTAATCCAAATACTTTTATTCAGCCCTGTATAGGATCTATAGATTTGTATATATACTACATAGGATGTTAAATTTTAGTTCAGTTAGGAAACGCGTAGCACAGTTTAAAATTCTCCGTCTGGAGTTAAATAATACGGAAATGTGTTCGCGAACTTTTGTGCTTCTCTGTATAGGATATACAGAATTTATACACACCACATAATAGACAAAAAGCGAGTTAAAATTAAAATCGCGATCAGTAACTTAAAACGCACTTCCAGGAATTATTGTTAACTTACAGTAGAGAATTCTTTTGTGTGTCCCTGTCAATGAACGATGACTGCTGTACACACACTATTCTGTAGTAAGCCTCTTGAAATACACCTTAGTGATAAATTTCAATGTGTTTAAAATAAGGAAACATTATTTAAATAAACCGCAGACGATTTTTCTCCATAGACGTAATGTAACAGAATTCTTTTGACTGTCCCTGTAAAGTAACTATAAGTGCTATGCACACTCTATTCCATATTAAGCTTCTTCTAATGCACCTTAGTGATATATATAAATTTCAATACGTTTAAAATAGTGAAACATTATTTAAATAAACCGTCAATGATTTTTCCCCATAGACCGCAATGTAACGGAATTCTTTTGAGTGTCCCTGTAAAAAAACTATAAGTGCTACACACTTCCGTTGAAATAGGGAACATGCTATAGATAACGACTATAACATATAAAAATTGCAGAGCAATCAGAGCATATTTACGGGAGTTAGAGCACGGACAGACGGACAGACGGCAGACGGCAGACGGCCATACGGCCAGACAAACCTAAGTCATAAACACTTTTCAACTAGGTTGGAAAGTGTTAAAAAGACACTTTTCAGTGGCCATACAATATATATATATATATATATATATATTGGTATATCAAGGAGTGAATTTTTCTTTGAAAATAAGAACTTGAAACAAAATATATATTATTTTTTTAGATATATTTTCTGGTTATAAAGTCTTTAACCTTGATCAAATTAACTCACATTGTATGGAAGTTTAGTAGAAAGTTGGCAGGTATGCTACAAGAATATTTTAACTACGCAACGTAAATAAAAAAAATTCTTGGAATAAAATGTTTCTTTAACAATGTACGTGAAAACAAAAGGCTTTTACTTATTTTCAAATACATTTAATTATTGACGTTTTTTCAGTCGTGACGTTGCTGATTTTATTGAACGATTTATTGAACGTACAAATACGACAATTTGCAGAATTTTCATAACTTCTGATTATAGTTAATGAATTTATTATTCAAAATCCAATCTTAATATTTAAAATAAAACAGGATAAATTTTGTTTAGAAAACGCATTCAATAGCATTTCATTATGAGAGTGCATTTGAATTTAACTTATAAATTGAAGCGTTTTTAAACACACTTGAAATATAAATATCACCAGCTTTTCATAAAATTCAGAAGGGTGTAAATGATATATATTTTGAGCTTTTATAAATAGTTTCAAACGTTGAATTTCGTAATTTTGTTTTGAAGATTTGTTTCAATAGTTATCAACAGGAATGCTACTAAATATCTAAATTTTACATTTAATAAGAACTTCGAAATTTATTAAATAAATATTAAATTTAATAAATTTGGAAGCGTACTGTATTTCAGCGTTGTTTTGACGTGAATTGTGGCATTTCTAGCACCTCTTAAAACATAACATTTCATAACATTTCACAGAAGCTACAATAAATAAATCTGTTGAAGATTTTTTTGAAAAATACTGTCATTTTTTCAACAGTTAGGGACGAAATTATGAGTTCGGCTTGATGTGAGATACTCTATATTTCTGATTAAATAAGTCTATTGCGATCCTGGTTTCCTATTCAAGTAGGTTTGCCTCTTACAGTTAGTTTCATCAGGGGATGACCACCTCAGGAAACCCGGCCTAAGCCTTAGAGTTTGTGTGCAATCCTGAGGGGCTGACACGCCTCTATCACCAGCGAGACCACAGTTACAGAATTATGTATGCAAGTTTTACAATATAATACTCCAATTTTTCTTCTTCTCAGAAGTTTTACATTTACATGTGATTTTCTTTGTAGTGAAAGTAATTGAATTTTGTCTGATAATACAGTTATTGCTTTCATACATACGATTATTATTATTATTTCAATGTATGCAGAATATATAATTTCCGGATGAGCTATTTACAAACACTGTGCGCACCATGTCTAAAATTATTATTGGTTAAATATGATGGGTTATTCTTGGCTAGCATATTTTATACAAATACTTTACTACAATTGATGTATATGGAAAAATATGATGCACACATACAGTTATTATAATTAATTCGATTATACAATTATACAGTTTAGACCATTTCCAGAATATGACTATATACAAGTACTGTGCAGACTTTATATTTAGGATTTTTGGTTAAATGCGATGCAGATTCTTGGTCAAATACTTCTAATACAATTAATAATATACTAATATGAATATACAGATGCGAATACACTGAAAATTTACAAATAATATGCAGATAGTTAGGTTCATCAGTTTAGATACACTCTGTATATTTACGTACTTATTATATATTGGCTTACATGTTATACAATAAGGGGCTCTGCCCCTACGGGTTTCGCTCGCCAAACTCCGATCAAATATCGCAGATTCTAAAAACATGTTAATATGCTCTGTTAATATGCTCTGTTTAAATATATATATATATATATATATATATATATACAGAAGATTGGAGTATAATTAAACGCCCAATGGCGATCTTTTGTTAACGGGTTGCCATTCATTTTCATTTTCCTTTGAGTGAAAGATTTTCTGGATCGTAAGCCGAATCAACTGTTGTCGCACAGCTAACGGCTGTTTTCGTAATTGATTAAATAAGATCAATTAAACATTTGGAAATCAGCTTGTATAAAATGGTTAAGTACACAATGTTGCTGCCTCCCGGAATTTTACAACGACACTATAAGAAAATTGCTGTAAAAAATAACTCGTTTTAAATAGATTGTTGTAAATACACGCAATTTGCACCGAAGTTTTCTTTCTCTTTTTAATATTTACGTGTAAATACATTTTTTAATTGAAAGGAAATATTATTATTTCGCTGTTTTAGGATTTGTCAACAATAGGTTAGAAATGACTTTTTCATAATATGAAATAAATATCTATTCAGATAATGAAATTTTTATTAATTAAAAAAAAAAACCTCAAAAAATTGGTAAAAATGATTGCACAATGTTAACTGCAAGCTTGTCAAATATGTGCCTGCGAAAGATGGTTAAATTGTTATGCATAGTTTTTGACAGTATAAAATAATTTTTAACGGAACTATTTTATTATCAATGTTATTAGTACTTAAAATAATTCTTTAATTAAAAAATTGTCAGTGTGTTTATCGGACATTTCTCTATAAATTTACTTATTTTCATATTTTTATATGTAATAGTTTTCTTAATATAGTCCAAGAAAGACCTCCTGTCATAACAAATTTATTTAAGGCAGCGACAACGTTTTTTTTTTACTTTTTTATATATAAATACAGAGATTCCTACCGATATAGGGCAATTTTCAGTGCATGTAGGATATGTAACAACCCTTGTTTCAACAAATTAATGTTAACCTGGCTAATTAGAAATCTCCGATAATCCCAATTAAAATATAATATATCTCTAAGGTTGAGCAAAAAGCTACTAGCGTTTAATTTTTGAGATAAATAGAATACTTAAATCAACCATTAACGTAATAACCCAATAACAGTTGCGCCATATATGTGTAGACTACTTTTTTTTAAAATTCAGATTGTTTTATTTCCCCCACTTTTTTGAAGTAAAAATATTCACCTTATTTAATAGCAGATAAAATAGTGAGAGAATAAAGACAATTGCACTGTTTTAAAAAACTGGTGGGAATCAAGCAATATGAATTTTTAAAAAGTATCCTACACAGCCCGTGAATATCACAGGCACGACCGTTAAGGGATTAACCTCAAAATATATAAAGTAGGAGTTTTCACCTTTTTGCTAAAAGACTTCTGCCACCACAAATTTTGAAAGTTATTTTTTGCTTTATTTGATTGCAAAGTTTCTGTAATTGAATAAAACATTTTTGTTAATTCTAAATTAATGATAGCTAGGTAGTCAACTTCATAATGCCCATTTATTGCTTAAAAACAAGACAAGCGGGTGATGGACTAATGAATTATGTTCAATTCTACGACAGTGGTACAACAAAGGTTTCTCACTATGATCGAATATTTTTATTTTAAATGACATGATGCCTTTCCGGCCAATTATTATATTGGAAAACTGACAATTTATTTAAAGTTTTAAAAAGTTAATCATTTTAATGAGCTAAATTACTTAAACCACTTTATTATCTTTAGCTTTAAAATTTATCTTGATACATAAAATTTCCTAATGTTTATTTTTTTTTTCGAAACTTTACTGCAATCCCTATGCATCTCATTTGTGTTTATAACTTTAAAAAAAAAAAAAAAAATTTCATTTTTAATAACACATTAATTTTACATTAATGGGTATTATTGAAGAAATATTGCATTACAAAAGCATTATATTCCAAATATATCAATGTGCACAATTTAAAAATTCCTTCCTGTCCGACAGTTATGTAGTGTTATTATTTTGTTTATAGCTAAATTATACTAATTACATGCAAACAACAGTTTTTAGAAATATACTTTTATAATATAGATATCACCGTTAATTTATCAGGATTTATTTATTATTACAGATTTGTAATCGGCTTTGTTGTAATGTTGCAAGCATGAAAGGCACAATATATATTTCTTTAATTTTTTTCCACGTATAAGAAAATTGCCGTATTAAAATAATTAAATATTCTTATCTGCAAGAAAAAAATTATTTTCTATGAAAAGATTAGATATTTGAATAAAGAAATGTGATTAGTTTTATATACATATAATTCGGTTAAAGACATCTTTCTTCGGAGAGTTGCATTGAAAATTTATTATTATAATGTATTACCTTGAATATTAATATTATAGTTTGAAACTACCCTAATTTCCGGCGTATTATCCAGGAACAAAACAAACATATTTATACCGATAACTTTAAACTAATAAAACATAATTTATTTCCACATAGTACAGATTAGGCAATCTTATTTAAGAACAATTTTTTGGTCCAAAACAGATTTATTTGATACACAGTTCAAATGGCGGAAATTGGTCTATTACTATTAATTATTAAATATATTGAAATCCTTCTATATTAAAAAAGTAATCTGGAACTGAGCCAAAAACGATTTAGAAATGGACCAATCAAATTCTGCGTAGATATTCCGGGTTATTCTCATCGCTTTTTTACTAGGGACTTTTTTGAGGAGCTATTACTTTTTTTCTAGCCATCCTACGGATTCCAAAATCATTAAACCAGACCCGAAATATAACAAGCTTTCAGAAATTCAAAAAATTATCACGGTCGGATAATAAAAACTCAAACAATTCTTAAAAAACGAGTAAAAAATATTTTATTGAAAAAGTCATTTTTTTTATATTGTTGCCAATTTTTTTTTAAGCGCAAAGGATTATGTTTTATCTCAAATAAAAAATGTATTTGCGCGAGACTATTAAAAACAATAATGAAAGTTTAAAATAATAATTAAATAAGCACGTGTTGAAAGCAGGAAATAAAGAAAATTACGTTATATAAATTGTGTTTACACATGAATATTAAAAATAAAAAAGATGAATTAAATGAAAAAGCATTATAACCTGATTACAGACGAAAGTCGCCGTTCGTGATATCATCATCATCATCTTTTTAAAACAGTATACATTACCAGGTTTTAAGAGGCTGTGAAATCAGAACGGGGGTTGGTGAGCGTAGCGAGCAGGGGGCGGAGTCCCCTAGTTAAAGAAATAATAATAAGTGAGGATAAAAAAAAGAGACGAGATTTCTTTGTTTTAGAACGTCATATATTTTAGAGTACTCATTGTTGCCAGTTAGCGAACTTAAAAAAAAAATTAGATTGCTTGATTGCCAATACTTTTTTATGTAGAAATATTCGCCTTATTTAGTAACAGATTAAAAAATGCGAAAATAACAAGAATTATGCTATTTTAAAAAAGTTATAACCATTAAGCAATCTAAATAAAAGAAAAATAGCGAACTGACAACAGTGTATTTGCTATCAATTCTTCGAAAAAAAAAACATAAATTTCACAATAAAAGACGAAAGTGTTTAATTCTAATTAAATCTACTTCATAATGAACAGAGGTAAAAGATAATCCTGGTCCCGGCATTAATAACTATTGAATATAAATTTGCCTCTTTTGCAGTGTTGCCAGACAGTCGAAAGTCAATTTCCCCAAAAGTTCTAAAATTTTCCCCAAATCGGTGTTTTTAGCCACACACAGGGTGGCTTATTCTTTCAATCTCTATCATTTTTCATGTTTATGAAAAGTCACAGCAATCCATCGTTGCCACAGATTAATCTCGGAAAATGAAACATTTGAAGTTACTTAAAAAATTAATAACTCGAAAAGTATTTGTCACAAAATTGTTTCACAAACTGCGTTAGAATGGTAAAAAATTGTATTTTTCTTGATATAAATTTCAAATCTAATGATTATGTCGTTTTTCAAATATTAGATTTCAAAAATTACAAAACTTCACAATGGAGTACCGTAGCGAAACTTTTACGCGTAAAAAGATAATGATAAAGGCATTGTGGCTCGACGTGTATCGTGTATACTGGCCATAGCATGAGTAACGAATTATAGTAAACTTATTATTCTGTTAAAATATAAAAGTGAATTATGTATATACATTTTTAAAAAATAAAGAAAAACATTTTATTACAAACATCAACAAAATGTTTTCTTCTATTTATTCCCTTATTCCAAAGATATCGTTTTATCGTCTGCTGCCATAGCAACATGAATTAAATATCATTAAAAAATTGCTCAGTGGTAGAAAAATATTTTTCTAATGAACAACTCAACACTTTAACAGGGGAATTTTTATTTGTTATTTAGATATTTTAAAATTGTTTGTTATCATTGCGTTTTTATTCTGAGTTACAACTAGTTTATTTATTTTTTAAATAAAAGCCGTGTGTGGCAATCTATATTCGGCCTTATAGCAGAATTTTCCCCTCTTGTTTTTTTTTTTTTTGAAAAAGTCCCCAAATCAGTTTTTAGTCGAAAAAGTAAATTTTAAATTTTAAATTTACCACTATAAATCATTTTAACCAATTTAAACTTAAAAGTTTTTCCCCAAATCGAGCCTTTAAAAAAAAAAAAATCCCCATTTACAAAACGAAAATAAAACGAACTTGCGAATCGCCATTTTTATTGTGATCAATTACTTTTTTGAATAAAATAATATGAATTAAGAAAAGGTAAATAGATATTACATTTAAATGCGTAATATATTAGAACTTAAATACGTCCGTATTTAAGTTTTCGTGTAATCGACAAATCCAGATCCAGTGTTGCCAGAAGATTAAAAGTAAATTTTAACCCGAAAACATGAAATAATGAACAAAATCCCCCAGTTTTCCCCCCAAAATGCTGATATTCCCTAAACGTTTTATCACCAATAACTTGTCCCCCAAAATTTCCCATGAGACTCAAAATTCTCCAAAATGGGGACAAAATTTCCCATCTGGCAACACTGTTCTTTTCAAAACGTATACCTGTTAAGCGTTCCAGCTTAATACTAGAACAGGACCGTAAAATTGAAACAACTGTGCTACCTTGTGGACGGAGGGCATAATGCCAATGCGCGCGCTTTTAAGATGACGTCATTAGGTATGACACAAAATCTACCATCTGCGCATCTCCTGAGCATATTTTGCGAATATGTACGCAGTCAGGGAAGCTGTGTATCTTGTTCAGCAGATTTATTTCCAAATATTTTCGATGCAGTTTGTTTTAATAGAGATATGTATATTTAAAAAAAGAAAACATACAAAATACCATATTAGTTTTGGGAAAAAATGAATTAATGCTTTGTAGCACTAATTCCTTTTCACCCGAAGTTAATATGATAATGTGAATGTTTTTTTTAAATATACATAACTCTATCAAAACAAACTGTATCAAAAATATTTGGCAATAATTCTAGTAAACAAGATACACATCTTCCCTGACTGAGTACAAATTCGCAACATATGTTCACAAAAAGTAATTATACTTTCCAGCAATAAAAATTACCAGCGGAACCGTGCGAGGATTTCGCACTGCAATCTAATATTTTTTTTTGGCAATATCTAATAATTTTTAGATGCAGGTTTAAACTTCAAAACAAAAATCAAAGATAAAAGTATCTGCAAAAAGCATTAGTCAATCCAGAGTATCATCTCATTTATTCCATCAAAGTTACAGTAAAAACTGATTGATGCTAGCAAAAGGCACGCGTCCACAACAGTTTTGATCTGTTTAAAATAATAAAACAATACGAAGCGCATTTTAGTGTTTACAGACTATTTCATGTTTCCTGTTAAAAAAGAAAATAATAATAATAAAATAAGTGTTACGTACACCAAGAATTTATTGTAGTCAGCTAATACAATACACAAAAAATAGCACAGGTTGCGACCAAGAGCTTTGTGGATTTCTGAATTTTTAACATATTTAGATCAATTGCTTTGTTTAGATTTTAAGTACTTGCCGGATTTATTGTCGACCAGCAATTAATCGCTAGGTTTGGCTCAGTTTATAAAGAAACAAAATGCAATCACAAAATTATAACCATAAGAAAATAAATAAATATTTTGGTAATTTTATGTTCACAAATCTTTATTTTCTCGCCAATAGCAGTTTTATGGTTTGAGTGAGTGTACAAATAAGAAAAAAATGATTTAGTGTTCAAATAAAAAGTTTTGGTTTCTGTTATTATTTATTATTGAAAAAAAAAATATTTTAAATATAATGAGTGAAAAGGGCATGTGTTTTAAATGAATGTATTATTTAAATTTTCGAAATGAATGCAATACAAACGGTGGCGATGGAAACAGCATTTAGCGATTTATCAACTGCGTTCGGCTAACTTAAGAGGCTACTTCAATCACACGAAAACACACCCTCCCTAACGTTAATCCTATGGGACAGTTATTTTATAATATCTCATTTGCATTTCAAAATTTTATTATTATTATGCATTGGATAGCTGAGGTTAATCTCTATGCAGGCCATTTTTTTTTACTTTTTCGATTATGTTTAAAAGTTTTTTTTTTATTAAGATACTTTCACTTTCGGAACCGGTTTTGTGGGCATGTGGAATCAATATAACGGCTTTAAAAACGTATTTGCCATATTATTTGCTATACCTGATTAATAGCCATTTGAAAAATAAATTACAACTTTTGTTTAAGTGAGAAATTGGATTTTAGGGAACAAATTAAAATAAGAGTTTTTTTAAATACATTTTCATTAAAGTTCCATTAATATAAACCAGTTTTTATTTAGGTATGGTACCTTATCTTGGCGTATATCAAAAACATTAGGTATAGCAGAAGTGCCACATAAATAGTTTCTCAAAAATTATGTTTCAAAAATAAAAATGCATTTTTAAATAATCGGTAACATCTTATACATTTGATTTATGCCTACTTTTTTATTTCCAATTTCATCAGTAGTAAAACAGAATGTCAAAGATTTAATACTAACTTTATGAAATAAAACTGGATATACTTTTAAATGTACTTCCAACAAATTATATTTTATTTAAATAATGAAATACGCATGTCCTAAAAAATCTTGAAGAACAAACAAAAAATAAGACAACAGTCGAAATGTTTTGCAAATGAAATAATCGTTTGCGATTTGGTATGCCCATGCGCAGTTATTTCATAGATATTACAACAATTATTGAACCTCTAGTAGTTCACCCTCATTCCGCTACGTGGAGCACAACCTTCCTTGACGTGACCTCGGCGGACACCTCGGCCATATACCTTGAAACGCTTGACATGTAAACGTTTTGGCTCGTTTGTTCAAGAAACTTAAATTTATTATTTCTATGAGTTCTAATATTTTTTGTGGTGTATATTTTATTCTGACAAATGAATAAAAAAGAATGCAAGTGTTGAAAACCAAATGGGAGAGAAATCTTCGAGGTCCATAATACGACAAATAAATTTGATTTTATTATAACTTCCCATTTCTTCATATTTCCATTTGAATATAGACTATTTCATATATTGATGCCTGGTATCTCAGTGGTAAGCGGAATGCGCTGCAGGACCAGGGTTCGCCTCCGAACAAAGTTAACTCAACATTTCATCATTTTGAAAATCCATAAATTTTTTTATCCTACATGCTTGAGGGACTAAACACTGTGGTTTCCGAGTCATCCTGACCACTTGACCGTGGAATATACCATATAACACATCTAGCAAATGGTCACGAAAATTATATAGAACACCGCAGGCATGTCCAACGTTTATTGCCGCGCTTTGGTGTTTAGTTTAGCTTTGTTTATATTATATTTTAGAATGAAGTATAATTGATAATTCTTTCAATGATTGAAAACTGTGGAATTCAAAAACAATAAACAAAAAAAAAAAACCTTTCATTCATTTTTTTTTTTGTCACATTGTCAAAACAGAACTGAACATTTATCATTAAATCCAAATCAACAATGCGAAAGAGAAATCAGTGAATGGTAATTTAACCCTCTAAGCGTGTGGAACGTAATATTCCGTTCACTAAGCTCCAGGTTTCACTGCAATATATGCGATGTTTAAGATAACATAATTCTATAGATTTAATGAATTTTCAAAACATTGAAGAATGATTAATAGTATCAAGGGTTACATTCATATTTGTAATTAAGTTTTATTTATAATGCTGAAAGAATCATATTTGTTTAGCATTTAAAACAAAATGCAGAGAAAACAACCTTACAATTTTACCCTTTTTCAAAACGCTCAGAGGGCTAGACTTCTGTTATAACACATATGCTTCTAAAAATGGATATCGTAAGTTTTTAAACTGAATTTATTAAATAACAGTATAAACTTTGAAGCGAATACATAAACAATTTTCATTCGATTTTTTCGTAAGAGGAACAAAATAAAGGTTTCAAAAGCATTTCCTTTGTTTGTAGCTTTTAAATGTGATGACGAAATAGGGAAAATTGAAAATAGGTGAATTTTATGAGTTGTTTCAGTGTTTGTTTTGTGGTTTAGATATAGTCACGAAACCGATTGAATGAAAAATAATAAAATTTCTTATTTTTAAAATGAATAAATAAATATTCTCATAAGATACCCGAAATAGGCAGTTGCGAGCCAATATTATTCATGGGAAAACAATCCCAAATTAATGTAAAACCAAAGGCAATGTATTTTTCAAATTTCTCGTTTACATTTCAATATTTTTAAATAATTATCTTTTTCATAGGATAGCTGAAGACGATCTCTAACGCGATCCTTTTTCACTATTTAACACCTTCCGACAATGTGTTTATGAATTCGGTTTGTCTGTCTGCCTGCATATCTGTCCGTGCTGTAACTCGAGTAAATATACTTGGATTGCCATGCAAGTGATATATGTTATTCATGTCACGTTCGGTATTGAAAATGACGGTATAGCATTTATAGTTCATTCACATGGACACTCAAAATAATTCCATTCCATTACGGCCTATGGTAAAAAATCATCTGCGATGCATTTTAATGGTGTTAATATATTTAAAACATGTTGAAATTGAGATATATCACTAAGAGAGCACTACAAGAGGCTTACGGAGTATACGTTTATGGAGTGCATAGCATTCATTGTTCATTTACCGGGACACACAAAAGAATTCAGTACAGTGCTGTCTATGAACATGATTGCTGGAAGCGCGTTTTCAGTTGTGGCACGTGTTTTTAAATTTAACTATTTTTTCCATATTGCATTGTGTGCAGAGGCGTAGCATCAAGGGGGGCACGGACCACTTTACTACCAGTATTTTTATATACTATATATGGCCTTATTTAATTCATACCGTCCAAAGATTAAATAAGGCTAAATGTAGTACAGTAAAACCTCCATAACGGACACTCCCCAATAGCGGACACCTCCATTTAGCGGACACTTTTTCAATCCCCAACACAAATATTGTTGCATAGTTTTACCTCTGAATAGCGGACACCTCCAAGTAACGGACAAATTTAGCGTTCCCGCAGTGTCCGTTATTCGGAGGTTTTACTGTATATAATTATACTGGTAGTAAAATGATCGTGCCCCCCCCCCCCCCCCCGACGCTACGCCACTGATTGTGTGTATAAATTCTATAGATCATATACAGGGCTACACAAAAGATGTCGAGTACATTATCATAAAAAAGTGGGTGTTACTGAAAAACTAAAAATTAGTGCAATTTTTTTATACATAGACGAACCAGAAAACTAAATTCAAAAATCTAATCCATATTTTGAAAGCAACAATTTAGTCTTGAGATGGAATAGAGTGATGCGTATTTTTCCCAAGGACTGTACAAATTCCGCTTAGTGAACGTAAATGATACAGAATAATAATTCTGGAATATCACTGATACAGTAAAACCTCCGAATAACGGACACTGCGGGAACGCTAAATTTGTCCGTTACTTGGAGGTGTCCGCTATTCAGAGGTAAAACTATGCAACAATATTTGTGTTGGGGATTGAAAAAGTGTCCGCTAAATGGAGGTGTCCGCTATTGGGGAGTGTCCGTTATGGAGGTTTTACTGTATTTAGGAAATTTTTATCTGATTGCCTCTTGTAAGCAAATGAGGATGATAATTTATTCAACCTATACACGATACGGTCTTTTTTTCGACTGAATTAGGAATTTAGAATATAGAACAACTTACTGTATACTGAAGACCATTATATTTTCTTCGATAATTTTGTGATCCGAGTTTTCTAAAGCATTTTTTGTAACTTCTTCATATGCGAAATTCAAAACAACGTTTACACAGTAATATCAAATTCATGATTAAGTCTAATAAGGGGTTCATTGCGAAATCCATTCTTTATAATCATAGTTGTTCATAATTACGAAAGATAAATTCTTTTTAACAACCTCTTTTGGTGATTTTTTGAACTATCACATTTCTGATATTTAAAATATTCCGCATCCTGACCATGATTTTATTCCAAACCACATTTAAATATCATTATTTGTTCTTTTTTATGAGATTTTAAAGTTTATAGGGAATTTATGCCTGCTTAGTTGTAAAATAAATAATGTCATGAATAGAGAAATTTTCTTTTTTTAATATTTTTGGAAAACTGATATTGTTTGATGTATACTTTAAGTTCCTTATTTAAAAGAATTAGTAAAACATTTCTTTGATGTTTCCTTGCTTTAAATACCAAATTTATTATAAAAGACTCGGCCGCAACTTTAAACTGTAAATGCTATTTATTCTTCAATTAAATAGATCTTAAGATAATGATTTTTCAATATTTGATAAATTTTATCGATCGGGCTTAATTAAACGACAGAATATTTAATTAACTAGATACTGTTCAAAAGAAATTCCCAAGTGGTTTATAATTAAAATTCAATAGCATCTAAAATAATCTGCAACAGCTTATTGTTCATTTAATTATATTTACTTTTTTTTTAAATTATGGAAAACGTATTGTACGATTTACATTCGTAGTACAAAAAGATAAGTACTATTACGTTAAAGGGTATTAAAAAAAATTTAAACGTTTAGCGGGAAGACTAAAAGGAAACCTTGAAATTTAACACGTTAAGGATACAGAGGTATAAGTTGAGTAGTGCGATTAAACTTGGGACACAAAGTAAGCAGACAATTAGCTCAAAAATCAGAATCTGTTCCGGCTGATGGTCTATGGATATAAGAGTTATTTCGAAAATCATGCAACAGTACATTTAAAAGAACCCATTTCTGGCATTTGCTGGTACTTAAGTAATGTTTTATATAAGTGTAAATAAATTACAGTTTGTTAACCTTTCGATTACGGGCTAGGACTGGAAAGTATTTTTATATTCGCTCATACCACAATTTATAAACAGTTTCTTTGCGGAAGATTGCTTTTGAAAGCAGCCTAGGATAAATATATGGCAGAGTTTATTTTTTAAAAAGTGGTGCGAAAAGAATAAAGTAATAGTCGCTGGGACCATATATGTCCCAACCCCGTAATAAAAGGGTTAATAACAATACGAATTTGTACAATGATACCATCGAATAAAAACAAACGTATCATAAGTGCCACAATCATAAACAGTGCTATCAAAACACTGTTGTGTAGAAGATGTACCTATTTGTATAGACGTTTCATATACCAATTCACATCTGTAAAATTAAAAAGACTACGGACTATCTACATGAGATCTAACATTACATTAACCCCTGTTGTATGGCAATCGGCCACGATGTCGTTTTGTAAGTAATTCATGATGATGATTTCAGTTTATAATACAGTAAAACCTCCATAACGGACACTCCCCAATAGCGGACACCTCCATTTAGCGGACACTTTTTCAATCCCCAACACAAATATTGTTGCATAGTTTTACCTCTGAATAGCGGACACCTCCAAGTAACGGACAAATTTAGCGTTCCCGCAGTGTCCGTTATTCGGAGGTTTTACTGTATTTCAACAGATAGTATTTAACAGTGAAGCAACTGAACTAAATGGACGACTTCATATTAGTTTTAATGTAGAAAAGTAACCAAAAGGAGTAGGAGAGGGGGACTATTCCGCCGTTCAGTTTATATTTAATTACAAATTGAACCTACCAGTCTCTAAGTTGCTAAGGATGACTAAATGGAAGAACTAGAAAAGAAAACACTTGCTCAAAAAATTGCAATGGTAAATGAAAAACTTTAAATGCAATGTGACTCCATGAATCTCAAATGAACTTAAACTGGGTCGTGAAATTACTTATTAATAATATGGCAACCCCATTAATGAGATGACTGGAACTCCACTATCAAAATTACTATCCGGTCACCCGCAAAATGGAGAGGTCGCACACAGTACTACGGAAGTAGCTGCTGGTATACATAAATTCGAAAGCTTGAGGCAGGATACACTACAAACCAATATTGTTTGGCGAAATTCTCACCATTTATGGGTACTAAAAACAACAATCACTTAATTATCATGAGTTCGCAAAATAAAAGTGACACTGCAATTCCCCAAAACTCTTTCACACTTCCTGAAACTTAAAGTGAGACAGGAAAGGATTCATATTCAAACACATAACTTATCTCAGACAACTTATCTTAGACAACGAAAAAGCCAAATATTCAAAAGCCGAGTTTCCCAGTGTGCACCGTTATAGAAGAGCAACGTGTACAGCTCTGCCTCACCCGTGCTTTAATAAACTTTGTTTGAATTTAATCCTGACAGCAAGTAATATTTAACTCATTTCATCACCATCGTTTTAACCCTCTAATGCCCATGGTAGCATACATGTTATCACCACTGTTTCCAATTCACCCTTTGAGGGGCGGTGTTATATATTATATACCACCTAATTTTAATCCGATTCAAACCAGAAACTTTTAATAAAATTTTACTTTTTTAACTTTGGCGGGAAAAACTTGAAAAATTGCTTTTCCTTATTTTGAACTAAATTCTTTCGTAAATACCGGTGTGAATTCGACGTTACAGGAAGGGGGGGGGGGACTATTCCGCAGTTACGTTAAGCAGATTTTTTAATCCAGATATTCCACATTCATTCCAGAAATTTAAAATAGCAATATTTCTTTCATTAAATAACACATGCCGTCATCAAATACATATAAATTTACTATTGAAATTTTCTGGTATGAATTCAGATTTTTTGAATTACAGAATTTCTACAACGTATACTATCATGGGAATTAGAGGGTTAAGCAAGATTAATTGAAACGTGGTTACAGTATGCATCCCCAAAACGTCACATTGTTCCGTTCAAGTTCATCTAGGCGATAAAGTGGTTGTTAAAGCAATTATAATAATTTGCATGCGCTTCGGTGGAAGTTTTTGAAAACATGATAATCCTAACACGCACTTATAATCGCAAGTAATTTTTCAGGTATGAAAGAATTTAATGTATTTTAGTACTATGTGTCTATTCTTGATAACAAATATCATTAATACTCCTTCCACCCATGCATTTAAAAATAATAATAATAGTATACTTTAAGAACAAAATGTATAATTTACCTAAATACCTTAACCCTACAATGCACTAATTTTTTGAAAATATATTTTTTATAACCAAATTTAGGGTTATCTAACACAAATTTAAAATAGTATTTCTTCGTTTTATTGAATTCTATAACATAAGTCGAATATTTTTATTTCAAACTAAAGGGTTCTGCTACGTGCGCCGTTCGTGCGCTGAACCCTACCCAACCAACCCCCGGTCTATCAGCAGACCTGCGCGTTGCAAAGGGCATAACCGCATAACATAAGAATTCACAACACGGCTTTCAATCAATTTTTCTGATCTTTTTAACAGGTGTTTCTACGTGTATGACAGTCAATTTTCGCAATTATCACATTACAAATATTAATATTTTGTGAGATAAAAACGTGTTTTCTATTTTAGTTAAATCCAATTTTCTAAAAGACAGCTGCTACTAATTTGATGCCATCAACATAGTATTTAGAGATACTAAAGATGCACAACTGGAGAATTTTTGTATAATTTTCTGTTAGAAAAACTGTTAGAAAGAATTATAACAAAATTTTAAAAAATTATAAGAATAATATCTTTTATTTATACGAAAATCACAATTTTGTGCTGTCGAAAATTCATCATATGTGCTCGTATAATATGCATAAATTACAGAATTAGTGCAATAAGTATCAAATATAAATATTTACAAATATACGTGTATAAAAGTAATATGAAGGCGGTATTTGGGCGGTGTTACTCAAATTAGATATTCGGATAATTATCAAATAAGGTGAACTGACAATGCGTTAACTGCTATATTTTAGATTTAAATAAATATATAGGGAATCATTCTCAACATTGTCTATACTGCTTTTTTATCGAAAACTTCCGTTAGTGTTGGATGCTACAATAGATAAAAAATATTTTTGTATTATGCTATAGGTGAATCTAACAACATATTAAAATTATATTAGCTACGATCTAAAAACACCAGATTTAGAATATTTCGTATTCTTTTGTGTGGCATTGTAAAATAACTATAAATGCTATATAGACCCTCTTCAAGTAAAACGAATGATGAAGGTGACTGCAACAACATACTAAAATTACATTACCGACATCGTTCTAAAAACACCACATTTAGTTTTCGTTATAATCGTATTATCTTGTGTGGCAAAGTAAAATAATTATAAATAGACCCTCTTTAAGAAAAAACGTGCTGTAGGTGGCTGTAAAAACATATTAAAATTACATTACCGTCAAACGTTCTACAAGCCCCTCATTTAGTATAGATTCGTCTCCAATTATTCGTTTTCTTCTGTGCTTTCCTGTAAAATAACTGTAAATGCTATGTACAACATCTTCAAAAAAAAAAAAAAAAAAAAAAAAAAAACATGCTGTTGGTGACAACAAAAATACACTAAACGTACATTACCGTCAGCGTTCTACAAAGTCCACATTTAACATACATTTGTTTAATCAGTCATTTCCTAAAATCGTTTCACAAATGTCTTTCATAAAAACGTTTCATTAGGATTGTATATACAAGGAGCTCTAATATTTCTAAAATAAGAACCTTTAAAATTTTAGGTCATGTTTAACAGTTCAAAAGTACCTGACCCATTCATTGCCTTAAGGCTGCTCGTCAGTAAACTTACCTATTCCCCTCGGTAATGTTATTCTTATTGGCGTAGGATGCGTACGTATTTTTAAAATATCTCCTCGGGAAATTAATATTTTTAACTTATGTTTTCTTTGTATTGTTCTTAAAGAATGTCTCTTCTGTCAATTTTTTTCTAAAATATATTTTTAATTTATATGAAATGTTAAAATCGTATTCAGTTTCGCTAAGATTTTAACACATAAAAATATAAATTAAGCACATAGTTTAGAAATATTTTGATAACTAAGAAAAAAAGAGACATTCTTTAAGAACAGTACACAGGAAACAGAAGTTAAAAATATTAATTTCCCGAGGAGATATTTTAAAAATACGAATGCATCCTACGCCCATAGGAATAACACTAGCGAGGGGAATCGGAAAGTTTACTGACGAGCAGTCAATAAAGAAAGAAAATGAATAACTTTCTGAATTTATTTGAAATACACCCACTTAAAAACAAATTTATCATATCGAAAAAAAATCAAGCGAAAAGAATGCATATCAATGTTTTCACGTAAAAAATAAAATTGCAAAGATTTCAAACATGAACAGAATATCAAAATTAAAATAGAATTTTAAAACATCATACGATCAGAATTTAAAATTTTTATCCGATACATAAAATGAATTAGAAATCTGCGTATAAAAGATGTATAGAGAACGTGGTGGTTTCCTATTATCCCATTAACTGCCGAAACTATGTGGGCGGAGTCTTCAATATTTTTACTGAAATTTCTTTCCCACCAAAAATTCTGAAAGATAATATTTGGTAACTTTAATAGCAAAATTTTTGTCATTAAGTAAAATATTTTTTTAACATATTAAAATAGTGGTGGCTAGGCAGGGTTTTTTTATCATGCACTTTTATTTTGAATGTTGACAACCACGAGTATACACGTGGTTGGCAGCGAATGGGTTAAACTGAGTATGAAGTCCTTTATTCTTTTCGTTACTAATCGGATAACTACTAACCAGAAGTTAGCCGACGTTTCTTGACAGCACAATATTGTTGACTTTATATGTACTTCTAAAAATGAAAAAATTTTAATACAAATATTCTGCCTACATTTTCTGGGTTAAAATAAACATATTTTTGAAACATTTTTAGATAATTAAAAAGAAAAATCACAAATTTCCCAACGAAAGACAACTACGCATATTTGCAAGACTGAAATAAATTAACTTATGTTACATTGAATTAACTAACGGAGGAATAACTTGATTTTAGCGCTTGTAATTACTTTTCATGCACATATAATGTAAGGAAAGTATTTTAATCATGATAAAATATCAAAAATGAAAATATTAGCATTATTTTACATTTTAATATTCTCTGAATCCGATTTTGCTAATTTTGGAATCATTTCATATGTATGTATGAATGCGTGTATGTTTTCTGTTCCCCAGAGTCCGTTTTTGGTGTTTTTACGCAGGGCCTGATTACCGACGGGGCACACTTCCACCAGTAAAATTTAATTGAATTTTTCGTCTTATTAAAACGCCTTATTCATGCAAAATTACAGCTATGAATAAGCAAAAAATTCTTTTCTTTTTAACTGGTGGAAGTGTGCCCCGTTGGTAATCAGGCACTGTTTTTACGATGATGTCGGTTAGTATGTGTGTGTGCAGGTGAACACAATGCAACAATGAACACAAGGCAAAACAAACGTGTCCATGCGTAACTTTGGCGTCATTGTGAGGTTGGCAGCACTTGACAATTAAATATCGGTTTTGCTATTATCGCTATTGCAATTTTTTTAATTTTTAAGCATCGCATATTATGGATTTTAACACTCTCAAATAAAAGAAAAATTTAGTTTCTAATCCTAATTGTTTGAAAACTGTATCGCAGTTTACTCATTTAATATATATTTTTAAATATATCTATATCGCGTGCTAGCTCCCTTACGGATTAATAAGAACACATTTCCATTTAAAACAATATAAATAATATCCGAAAAAATGTTTATACTGAAATTTAATCTTCATCAATAAATAAATAAACAAATAATTATAAAATAAACCACTTTCACATATATGTAATCGAACAATTTCATTTCTTTCACCACCTAATACGGTATAAATGTACTTTCAAATAAAATTTGTTTGAAAACTGTATTTCAGTTTTCTGATTGTTTATAGGTTTTAAAATAATTTTCAAGCATGAATTATTTTTAAATCTATATCGCGTGCAATCTGATTACGAAATATTAATCCGCTTGTACTGAAAACAATATTAATAGTTCAGCATTTATTTCCAGCTTATATTCTAGAACGAAATTAAAACTTATTCAATCAATAAATAAAAATAATAATATAATAGAAATAAAACAAATTTAACAGACATATAATCGCACTACCACTGAAATCATCAGAATCAACAAGGCTGGAGCGAAATTTTTGTAAATCTCTCGGCTATTGCCTCCTGGCATGCGGCTAATACAAAAATATTGCATTTAACAAATTTCAAAACTTTATGTGAATACATTATTGATAATTTTGATATAAAAATGCTTTAAATTGTTGTTAATGGGCAATATAGAAAAATATATTAAATGTAAAAAAACTATTACTATTTGCAAAACAAATGGCTTTCATCTACTATGTTATAACCCGGGAAGCCCGGGTCGGATCCTCTAGTAAGGTTTCTTAAGGTTAATTCTATAAATGCTATATAGAATTAAAAAAAAACATGCTGTTGGTGACTGTAATAACATACTAAATATTAAATTATTATGACTGTTCTACAAATCCCGCATTTAACATATATTCGTTTCACATATTAGTATTATTTTGTGCGGCCCTGTAAAAGAACTATAAATACTATATACACCCTCTTCAAGAAAAAACATGCTGTAGGATACTGTAACAACATCTTAAAACTACATTACTGTCAGCATTCTACTAACACCTCATTTAACATAAATTATTCTAACCAGTCGTTTCATAAAATCGTTTCATTAGGATTTTATATATATAGGGTAGATATAATGGTAGCCAGTAGCTAAATTTTATTAAATGTTAAATTTTAATTGATTCATAGATACACCATTGTTGCGTACAGGGTTAAAATAGAACTGATTATCTGACTTTTTCTGATTCAAGCTCATGAACCACCTAAAATATCTCGGGGGGGGGGGGTGCTTGGTTTAAGCGATTGAATAAAAGCATGTATTGAATTATCTAAGGTGATTCAGTACGAAGGTACAATAAGTTGAGACAGAATTCTATCTTCGACAGATTTACACGTATATAATGTGCACTTTTTTCAGAATTTTAGAACTACAATTCAGGTTGCGCATGATACAATATTTTCCAAAGCTACATATATGGAATAATACTTGCTATACATGAGTCATTAAATCTTCAATTTTGAGATTTACCTTTTTTTAATTTTCTTATTCCTTCCACCATAATCGCATTACATAGAAAATATGACAACATTGCGAACTGATTATCGGCTGTGCAAACTTTCACCAGCCAAAAAAAATGTCTTCGTTTACGACAGACGTTCCCTATACCTATAAGGCTCTAAAATAAATTGAAAATTTCTAGTCAAATTTCAATTAAAATTCACTGGTGGAAATTTGACCCGGCAGAAATCAGGCCCTGCAAACATTGAACTTTTGAGCTACAGCTGGTGCTGCCTAATGTTTTATCATAATTTAAAACATAGAGTTTCAAAACGGTGCGGCGGTGTAACTTGTCGTCTTTCCTCATAGTAAACTAGTCGGATATGACAATCCAAAAACATTTTCCTATTTCATACAGGTTTCATATACACCAAAAACGAATCAAAACCATTTTATATCAAAGTCTAACTGAATCTAAAGTTTTATTAAATTCCGTGCATTAGTTCTTGGGATATAATTATCGCTAAAATTGTGTAAATCTTGAAAAATGCAGCATAGCTGCCTCACCTTTTGGGAAATTTGCACCAAAACCTATTAAAATTTCAAAACCTAATCAACAACAACCTATGTCAACGTCTAATTGAATCTGTTGTTTGATGAAATTCTGCGCATTAGTATTTGAGATATAGCTATCGTGAAAATGAAGAACAAAGTAGCATAGCAGCGCCACCTTTTGGGCTATTTACACCAAAACGTAATCATCATCTATTTATGTCAGGGTCTAACATAATCTGAAGTTTGATGAAATTCGGTGCATTACTTCTTGAGATATAGCTATCCTGAAAATCACGAAAATTATAGCATAACATCTCCACCTGTTGGACTATTAAAATCAAAACGCAACCAGCGTCTATTCATGTCAAGGCCTATAGGAATTTGAAGTTTGATGAAATTCTGTGAAATAGTTCTTGATATATCGCTATTGTCAAAACCGTGAAAACTGTCGCATAGCATCGCCACCTGCTGAGCGACATACACCAAAAATTAATCAGCACCAACCTATATTTAGGTCTAACAGAATCTAAGGTTTTGTTAAATTTCGTACATTAGTTCTTGAGATAGAGCGCCCACAAAATTTTTGTTACATACAGACAGACAGACTCATAGACAGATATTTTCTAAAAACAGGGGTTTATGACCTTTTAAAACGTATAAACCCGTCAAAAACCGGAAGTTCAAAATTTTCATGAATCCAATACTTTATTCTCGTAAAGATAGAACAAAGTAAAAATCGTAACCTGAACAGCATTTGGATGTATATTTTAAGAAACGAAAATATAAGTATTTTAATTTTAGATAATTAATATATATATATATATATATTATATCAGATATTGCAGGTGGCATTTAAGAAGTTGTTTGCTTTTAAAAGATATTGTTTTACATAAATAATCTATCAAAATTATACGTAAAATGCAAAAGTCGGAGAAAATTGAAAGGCGTAATCTTTAAAAAGTAAATATTGAGTTAAAATACTGCATCTACAACATATGTTGATGTTTTAAATTATTTTCATTCTTAATTCTCTGATTGTCAATTGTTTTAATAAATTGTAAATATTGTTTTACGATCATTAATGCGAAAATTTCAAAAATCAGCCAAGCTTGTTAATGTACATTTTTCCTTTGTAAAAATGAAAGGCAAGGTAAATAAATTGTAAAATTCTTTGAGAAATTTTAATAAAAATCTGTTTTCTATATAAAACATTTATTCTTAAAAATAATATGTATATTGTTTTGTTTTACTTATAAAAATAGAAGAAAGTTTAATGGGCAAAGCGGGAAAAAATGTAACGGCGTTGTTTGAAATTAAAAATAACGCTAATGTTGAAAATTACTTTTTGCAACATTTAAGTTCGGTTGAATATACGGTACAGTAAAAATATTCATACATATTTTTTTTTCATTGTTTCTTTATTTTTTAGTTCGTATAGACTAAACAAACATGAAGAGCTGTAAAAAAAGTTTAAAAATTTACAATTATTCATTTGTTTTATGATAGAAATTATGTGTTTTAAGTACAAACATGAGTGAAATATGTACAAAGATTACATTATAATGAAGAAACAATTTCAAGAAAATTTTCTATTTTCCTGCTTCTTGTTGCCACGTCTGACATTTTTTTGTATTCCGCGGCCAGTGATGCCAGTGAACTACTTTTATAAAATTCAGATTGCTTGATTAACACCACTTTTTTTAAGTGTCTAATGTGGATTATTTAATCTGTCAGTAAGTAATGCGAATTTTATTTTCTCAAAAAATTGATGGCAGTCCAGAAAACTGAATTAAAATAAAAGTAGCTCACTGGCAACACTGTTCGTGTTAACCCATTTTCTTTGTCCAAAAGTGCGGTTTCCAACTGGACACAAGAACGTTTGTGCAAAATTTCGCCTTATCTAATCTCAAAATTTCAGCAATTGAATAATACAAAAAAGGTTCTGTCAAAAAAAAGTGGTACCAGAACAAAAGTATACCAAAGCCCTCACAAAAGTTTTGTAATGCATGGAAAGGAAAGAACACATTTAGACAATGAAAATTGGTTGTCATCATTATGGCGTCATGCGTTCTTTAACCTCTGCAGGGGCAAAGCACTGATATAGCTAAAATATTGAAATGATTGCTTGACACGAGGATTCACGAACAAATTTTTTTTAAATAGCTAAAAGCTTTTCCTCATGTACCTTATAAATTCAAAATTTTATTATAAAATTCTGGTGCCAATGTGACATTTTGGAATTAAAATTAAGTGGTATATATAATATACCGGTGCCCTTCAAGGGGTTAAGGGTTAAATAAAGTTTTCTATTTCCATGCTTTTTGTAAAGGTAAAACACCAATTTCTTAAAAAATGAGAAACAAGCATAACATATTTGTAAACTAGAAGTGCTCTGCAATACTATACAGCAATAGTCTAGAAGCTTTTAACCTGTATTACATGATCAATGTTAGTAAATGAGAGATTTATTACGTGGAATCACATTCTTTGCCACAGTTTCTGCGTACTACGTCTTTACTCAGGTGTCCAAAAAGAAAAGAAAATATATATTTTAAACAATTGGAGAGACCAATAAATAAATTTAAATTTAAAATGCAATACTTAATTCCAATACAATAGAATGGTAATATTAATGTATTGGATTACTTTGAGCATTAAAGCAGTAAATTTTGTTAATGTAGTTTCCGATTATCAATAGGTTTTAGTAATTTTTAGTTTTAGTAATTAAAATGTTGGCGCTAAGACGAATTTATTGCATTTGATCCAAATTATCAGACGTTAATTTAATGCATGTGAAAACATTTAATGCAAAGGAAACACTTAATGCAAAGGAAAACATGTTACAGTAAGTGTAACGTGTAATATAATGTATCTGTAATTCCACTCGCTGGCGGCACATTTACATTTATATCGGGTCATCCGGAAAATTCTGCGGCTTTTCAAAGATAAGCGAGGTTTCGTCCCGTTATTTTGCTCCTGGCAGTAAGGAGTGACCTTGAATGACCCAAATATGCACATTCGGTCTTTTCTGCTTTTCTTAAATAATTCTTGCTCGTGTTTGTTGCATAATTTTTGTTTCAGTTCACTGCGAAGGATAGAGAATGAAAAAGTTTATTTTCGTCCATTATGCTCTATTATTTCAAGAAAGGTAAAAATGCTAGCCAGTCTGCTCGTAAAATGTATGCTGTATATGGACAAAATTCTGTTTCAGATGTCACAGTTCAAAGGTGGTTTGAGAAGTTTTAATGCGGTAATTTCATCCTCCGAGATGATGTCCCTCTGGACGACCGTTATCTGTAAGGGAGGACCACTTAAATGAAGCTATCGCTGAAAACCCACGTTACATAATTCAGAAGCTATTAAACCAACTAAATATTCCAAAAAGTACAGTTCATGACCTTTTTAAAGCTTCTTTTATAAGAGGTCTTCCTTTACAGATGATTTGTCGTCCATAGCGGGCATCCTCTTCCTGATTGAAATTTCCGCGTTGAAACTTCTCAAACCACCTTTGAAATGTGTCATTTCAAATGGATCTTTGTCCACATACAGCCCAAATTTTACTAACAGTCTGACTATCCTATTTATCTTACGATGCTGAAAAGATAACGGGTCGATCGCAGAGACATCTTCTAGCAGTGGCGTAGGCAGAGGTAGAGGTCTAGATGGTTTAGATACCACTAATTTTATAAAAACATTTTTGCCTTATTTAATCGAAGTATTTTCTGTGATATTGAAGGCGAAGAAAACTTTATAATATTACTGGTTTCCAGAGCATTTGAAGTTTGATGAAATTCTGTACAATAGTTCTTGAAATATTGCTACCGTCAAAATCGTGAAAAACGTAGCATAGCAGCGCCACCTGTTGAGCGACATACACCAAAAACTAATCAGCACCAATTTATATCTAGGTCTAACTGAAAATAAAGTTTTATTAAATTTCGTGCGTTAATTCTTGAGATAGAGCGCTCACAAAATTTTAATCACATACAGAGACAGACAGACAGACAGACAGACTCACAGACAGACATTTTCTAAAAACAGTGAAATCGTGTTCAGGATCTTTTAAAACGTATAAATCAGGACCTTTTAAAACGTTTTAATATTTTGAGCTTCATAGTATGTATTCAGCTATAAGTACACAAATTTTAATGCCTGTAAGTTATATAGTTTTTGAGTTATACAATCTTTGTGAGAGACAGACAACGAAGCGGGAGTAATAGGGTTTCGTGAGATGAACGAAACCCTAAAAAAAAGATATCAACGTCTTGCACAAATCCTTACATAAAAATGTGGCTGGTACCAATAGTTTCGTAATAACGGCTAATAATAAATAACATATCAAAATTTTTCTTAAGGGGTCGTCTACAGATAAAAATTGTACCAAGCCCTAAATTTTTTAATGCTAAAACCTAATTATCGCGTCATATTTAGATTTTCTGGTGAATATTATTTTAAAATTACAAACAGAAAAGCATTCGGTGCATTACTTAAAGAATTATGCACGTTTAAAGTTTGGAACTCCTATTTTTAAATTTATTTGTAATCGTTGCAATACGCATTCAATGCGGGTATTTTTTTTAAATTCCTATTATTAGTTACCACTCTCCCTATATATATTTATATATCTTGTTCAAATTTTCAATCGTTAATAAAATACTTTTTATTCATCCACTCAAGTTCAAATACATTTTTTAAACTTATAGTGGATGACAATTGATGTTAATACAGTTTTTTCAAATATTAATTCATTAATTAAATTAAATTATTTAATTTTAGTTTTATATGGGAGAAAAAATATCAACACACAGCTGACTTATTTCAGACTTTACTTCTGTTCAAAAGCACTCACTCACAAATATTGATAGCGCAGTCAGTTAATCGCTGAGCTCGTAACCGCAAGGTACCAGGATCGAGCCTCGCATAGGACGGAAGGAAATTCTCCCGTACTCGAAAATAAATTTATCTTATATAAGATATTTTGTAGGATATAAATTTAGGAATAAATACCGTCAGTGGCGAAGCGTGTAGATCGCTGGAAAAAATTTCTTTTTGATCTAAGTAGGAATTGACTTTAATTTTTTTTATATTACTTGTTAGTACTATAGACTAAATAGAAACTCAATTGAAAATTGCATCTCAGTTTTCGATTGAAGAATGTACTGTAATTTTAGATTCATATAATTAAAGCTTGTAGAAATCGATATTGGTTTTTAAGAAAATCATTGGTTCAAATTCCTATTTTTTTCGAAAAGTGATTTCGAAAATATATTTCTTTAAGTACATTTTTGGAAAAAATGTGTAATATGCGTAGTATACGTAGTATGCAATATAGCGTAACGTGCAAGATTAACATCCATAGGCGGGGCTTGTTTTAAATACTAAAACTATCTTTCACGATTCTGTTAAAGTACTATCTGAAATTGAAATTAAATATATACTTTACTTTTTTTACGAAATAACCTTAAAATTTTGCACTTAAAAACATTAGGATTGTTTTAATTAGTCTAACTACAAATTTCCACAAAGTTTACTACTATATTACTACTAAGTTACTACTAAGTTAACACTATGTAAATTTTTCTAGTATAAATGCGGAAATCATGACCAAAAAAATAAATAAATAAAAAGCCTCCAAATTTAGCAACATTACTTATCAGCACTTATTTAACACAATATCCTGTAAATGCACACTATGTAGTATATCACGGCTGTCGATCACATAACCTGAGATAACAGTCAACGTTTGTTCTATTCAGGACTGTGATCACAGTTACTCGCCTGCAAAGTGTTAAGAATCGTTTTAGGTTAGTATTCCAAGTGCTACACGACAAAAATAAGGTGAAACTGCACATCGTGATACAGTTATACCGATTGGTCAGTATCTACTCTATATTAATACAAAGCATATAAGAAGGGGATGCATCGCGTAAAGTCGGAGGAATTCAAGATGGCGGCTGTTATTTAAAATGGCGTCATTTTCGGGAATTAGGGCAATTTCGTTTCTATTCATCGTATAAAAGCATGTTTGATGGAAATTTCGATGTTTTTATTTAAAAAAATATTATTTGAAACAGTTTAGAGCACAGTCGAAAAGTATTTATGAATTCAGTTTGCCTGTTTGTCTGTCTGTCTGGTCGTCTGTCTAGTCGCACACTAACAAGGAAAAAAAACGGATATCAAGATAATTAAAATATGGTATTGTAGTATACCGTAACAAGTTCGGCATTCATTTTCAAGTTTGCATCATTCATAGTTCATTTACATGGGCAATGAAAAGTATTCCGTTACATTATGGTCTGTAGACGAAAATCGCTTGCAATGTGTTTTAATGATGTTATACTCTTTGTAACATATTCAAATTAATAGACATCAGTTCGGTGCAGTACAAGATACTTACTGTAGAATATGCAGTGACTAGCAGTTTTCGTTCATTTACAGGGGCTCACAAAATAATACGGTCACAGGACTTTCAATAAGCACAATGCTGTCTATGAGCGTTTTTAATTATGTAATGTGTTCTTGAACTTTGCTAGATATGAAAAAATTTCAAACTGTCATAAGAACATTTTCTTTTATATAAATATACAATGTAGCCTGCATTTATATATTTATTATACAATGTAATTCCGATGACGAGGCACCACCTAAAATGAGATATATTCAATATCGGGTTTTGATCCAAAATTTCATCACATATTTCATTTTACTGTTGCGATATTGTGCAAATTTATGTCATTCATTTGTTATATAGCATTCATTTTTTAATATGTTGTATACGTAAGGCATCAGTAAAATGAATTAATGAGTAAAATGCACAATAAAAAATACTTTAATAATTGAACTATTTTCATTTTAAGCATATTTCTGATATTAAAAAGAAAATTTTTGATTAAAAAAAATCGAAAATGACATCAAAGACACTTTTATATGACGAAACCGAAAAAAAAATTGAATAACAGCCTAAATGTTAAACTCCTAATACATTTCATTATGCATCTCTTATATGCATTGTTTTAATATAAAGAAGATATAACCAATAGGGATATTATTATTACAAATTGCAGTTATTTCATACCTAGCACCTCTTTTAATAACAATCGATTTAGCTGATGATCTATGGAATTTAAACACAAGTTATAAAGGCACTGTGCTCGGAGACATTAATTTAACTGTAACCACATTATTTTGTGAGCCCCTGTATAGGAACGAAAACTGCTATCCACTGCATATTCTACAGCAAGTATCTTCTACTGAAACGCACTGGTGTATATTAATTTGAATATGATACAAAGAGTATAACATTAAAACACATTGCAAGCGATTTTCGTCTACAGACCATAATGTAACGAAATACTTTTGATTGCCCCTGTAAATGAACTATGAATGATGCACACTTGAAAATGAATACCGAACTTGTTACAGTATACTACAATACCATATTTTAATTATCTGGACATCCCGTTATTTTTTTTCGAGTTAGTGCGCGACTAGACAGACGACCAGACAAACTGACAAACAGGCAAACTGAATTCATAAATACTTTTCGACTGTGCTGTAAAGTGTTACAAATAATATTTTTTTAATAGAAACATCGAAATTTCCATCAAACCTGCTTTTATACGATGAATAGAAACGAAATTGCACTAATTCCCGAAAATGACGCCATTTTGAATAACAGCCGCCATCTTCAATTCCCCCGACTTTACGCTGCCTCCCCTTCTTATATGCTTTGTATTAATGTAGAGTAGATACTGACCAAAAGGTATAACTATATCACGATTTGCAGTTTTTTCACTCCTAGCACATGGACTATAGCCTATTTCCACGTGTGTGTGAGTGAGTATTTGACACATCTTTTAGTAATTCTGCTGTAATATTTGTAAAATAAATAACATCCAATTCGAATAAAAGATAACGTTGTGACGTCCCAAAAGAACGTAATTTACTGACTATCATTCACACGAATCTGAATTTACTAACAATACGAATAACTGATGTTTCTTGAAATCGATTTCAGTTACAATATTTCTAATTTATAATTAACTATTTGTTCTTATATTAATTTCATAATTCACAAATTTATATCATAATATTAATGTAGTGACAAGAGTTAGATTATCTATGTTTCAGTTTGTATGTAGCATGTTCATGCAAAACATCAGAATTATAGGATTATCATTTTGAGAAGTATAATTATATAACATATAAAATTAATTCGATATTAAAAGGTAAATATTTTTAATAATATTCATTGGAATGCAAAAGTTCCAAATTTCTTCAAATTTGGTGTCTATGAGAGGCCAGCAGTTAGGGAATTTCTCAGGGAAAATACGAGTAGTATTTCCGTATAGATTTTTTATTTATACGGAAATACTAAGATTTTACATGAGAAATTTCCTGACCGCTGGCTACTCTGTACCTGAACATAAATTTAAGCGTAGAAAAACATATGTTGAGAAAATTATGTTTTGCCATTAAAATTTTAAAAGTTAGTTTAAGTGCATATTTTAATGTGTAGGCGGAACTACGAACTTCTACGAATTTTTGTCACCTGTATTTCCTAATAGAAACATTCGCCATTTTTAACTGTACACATCTACAATTCAATAAGGGTACTGAATACGACAATCAAAAATTGGTGACAAAGAATCGTAGCATTTCGCAGCTTTGTAGGCAGACAGCACTCAGAGTTTAGTTCATGCCCACCATTTAACTGTATATATTATTTTCATTAGAACCGACTGATATGCGGCAGAAATTGTGACGAGTGTTTACTTTTTGTCCCAAAACTGTACATTGAAAACAAAATCATAGCTACCAACTTTATGCATTTTTGTTAGTATTCTTTTTTATTAGCAATATTTGTCTAACTTAATCTCAATAGGGATGCACCAAATAGTTCATTTGGCCGAATACCGAATACCGAATATTCGGCTAGCCGTATAGTAAAAGTGAGGCCGAATACCGAATATTCAGCCATCCGAATAGTAATTATTCGGCCAAATACCGAATATTCGGCTGGCCGAATATTTTTATATTTCAGAGTTTAAAAGTAATAAAAGTTAAATTATACAGCAATTTTACATAATATTTAACACAGATACTACCATTTTATGAACTAGACCTTTTTACAAGAAACCATTACAAAAAAAATCTGTACTTTGAGTTAAAACTTTAAAAAAGAGTAGTCTTAGAATTTTTTTGTTAATAAACATTTAACCTTTGTAGCTTCTCCTGTGAATTAAAATAAATTTATAAAATGCTCTTATATTCTAAAACAAATACTCTAAAATCAAAGAAAAGTCTTGAATGAATTAGAAGAAACATTTTACAGTGATGTAGTGTTTATTTGTCAGGAAGGGACTAAAGTAAACCAATGCGATAGTTTGATATTCGGCAGATCGAATAGTTTGATATTCGGCCGAACTGAATATTCCGTAATATGGCCGAATAGGCCGAATACCAAACAGATACCGAATATTCGGTGCATCCGTAATCTCAATAATTTTGGGATTACATGAGGCTTAGATTTTTATTTTAAAGAAATGTTTGCGTCAAAATAACGTCATTTTTTCTGATTTTCGTTTTAATGATTTATGGGCGCGAATGCATATAGTTCCGTTGTTGTGATCGCTGAAATTTTAGGATATTGCATTTTTATTTATTTTATGCGGCTGGACATCAAGGTTAGCTCGGCGAAGCAGGGTAATACTTCTAGTACTTCATAATTATTAAAAATACTATTGTACAATTAAACCCTTTAAAGCCGGGATTATTTTTCTCTTTAAAATGCAAAAATTGTATTTTATAACAATTTTTCAAAGTAGCAACTTTAGTCTCTTTTTATTACGGAGTTTCTGTCATTATATAAAGAGAATATTTCTCTTAAAATATACTGGTACACAAACAGCAAAATGGAGGGCTGCTATCCCGGTACCATATGGTACCAGTAGGCTTTAATGGGTTAAGCAACTATTTCTTAGTAAACTTTTAAAGAAATTATCTTAAATGCCGAACTAGACGCAAAAATGTGTATAAGCTGTAATATGTCCTAACATATATACATAGTCATAATTAACCCATTAAAGCCTATTGTTACCATATGGTAACGGCACAGCTGCCCTCAATTTTGTTGTTTGTATACCAGTATATTTTAAAAGAAATATTCTCTTTATCTGATAACAGAAACCCTGTAATAAAAGGAGACTAAAGTTGCTACTTTGGAAAATTCGTATGAAATGGAATTTTTCCATTTTAAAGAGAAAAGTAATTCCGGCTTTAATGGGTTAAAAGGAAATCGTTTTTTTCTGATGAAAAGAATATTATCTTAAACACATAGCTACGAAACCTTTCGATTTCTGAGTGCTATTAACTTCGAAAAACAATGTTCGTTTTATTTAATCACAATTTTCTATAATTAAATAAAGTTAATATTTCTATTCGACGGTTTAACGGGTTTGTACCGTCAGTTCCGGCGTATAAACCACTGCTCAAATAACCAACATTCATTCACATTAATACAGCAGTATCAATTTCTAGAACATTATTATCATACAAAAAATTAGATTTTACGCGTCGCGGGTGTAACAGGAATATTATATCCGCAACATGTTTTTAAAATAGGAAAAAAAAAATCTTAAAAAATCGGCTTATTAATGTAAATAAATGTTGGAATGGAATCAAAAAATGTAATATAAAAGTTTAGGCTTTAAACCTTTGTGGCACAAAGTTTTTTTTATGTGTAAAAATATTCGACATGCTCACATCCTAGTCGCACATACATGAACTGAGTGTTCAATAATACAGAGGCTGTTCGCACATTTTTTAGACAAATTTGATAAATGATTTTAAAAAATGGAATTGTTTTAGAGAAAAACTTTCTTTCAACAACTTATTATTTGTAATTCATATTATTGTCTGATGCTTTCAAATTTATTCTTCTATCAAGATGGCGCATTCAAACAAGCTGTGAATCAGAGGATACTTTTTTTTTGTTTTCCGAAAAGAAATATTCTTATTCGGAAGTTTACAATGATTGTAAAGCGCACAGTATACAAATTTCTAAGTCCAAAATAAACATCAGTATTAATTGGAAAGAGCTATCCCGAAAATCAGTACTTATTCTTAGTAAAAAGACACAAAATGAAAAAAAAAATACATTAAAAAAAGAGCCCATTTCAAGGCTGAAAACGAAGTTTCAGGTAAGGATTTATGGCTGTCGCAAATTTATCTTACAATGGGAAAATAAAAATAAGAATATTGGATAAAATGTTACAATCAATTCATTATATTATGAAGAGAATGTGTTACATCCGATATTTACAGAAAAAATGCTATTTTCTTTATTTCAAATTTCAACAACTTTTAAAGGGTGAAACTGCATCAAAGCAAAGCTACCGCTCATACTTCAAAAACTACCGCTGTATTCGTTGAAAACATTCGAAATTCACATAGGTATTACATTTATACCTTTCAACATATTACTTAGAAGTCATCTGACGTTTCTCTTTTGTTTTATTGTACATTTGGTCTGTTGAAAAGAGCTCTTTCAAAGCGCAAAACCACCACGATTGATTGAATCTGGAAAGTTTTTATAGAGGCATGGGAAGCAATAACCTTGTAAATTTTACAAAAAACCTTCTACCATCGATAGCATTACGCAGAATTAGAATCAAGAAACAAGATTATCATATAGATTATTTCAGAAAGCAATATTCATATTTTAAACGTTAAAAAAACAACGCCGAAATTGTTTAAAAAATGTGTGAATAACCTCTATACTAGTAAAACTACAGATCAGAGGCCTCAACGTCAGCTCTACAAATCGTTGTTCATTACTCTCACTCATTTTTAACACTTTCCAACCTAGTTGAAAAGTGTTTATGACTTCGGTTTGTCTGGCCGTCTGGCCGTGCTCTAACTCCCGTAAATATGCTCGGATTGCCTTGCAATTTTTATATGTTATTGTCGTTATCCATAGCACGTTCCCTATTTCAACTGAAGTGTGTAGCACTTATAGTTTTTCTACAGGGACACTCAAAAGAATTCCGTTACATTACGGTCAATGGGGAAAAATCCTTTGCGGTTTATTTTAATGATGTTACACAATTGCAAATACATTGTAATTGATATATATCACTAAGGTGTATCACAAGAAGCTTAATATGGAATAGGGTGTGGATAGCACTTATAGTTAATTTACAGGGACAGTCAAAAGAATTCCGTTACATTACGTCTATGGAGAAAAATCGCCTGCGGTTTATTTAAATAATGTTTCACTATTTTAAACGCATATAAATATATGTATCACTAAGATGCATTACAAGAGGCTTATTACAGAATAGTGTGTGTATAGCAGTCATCGTTCATTTACAGGGACACACAAAAGAATTCTCTACTGTCTGTTAACAATAATTCCTGGCAGTGCGGTTTAAGTTACTGAACGCGATTTTAAATATAACTCACTTTTTGTTTATTACGTGGTGTGTATAAATTCTGTAGATCATATACAGGGAAATACAAAAGTTTGCGAACACATTTCCGTTTATTGACAGAAACTCCAGAAGGAGAATTTTAAACTGTGCTACGCGTTTCTTAACTGAACTAAAATTTAGCATCCTATGTAGTATATATACAAATCTATAGATCATATACAGGGCTGAATAAAAGTATTCGGATATTTTCCCGAATATTGTATACATTGGAACTTCCTGAAATTATGTTTTTAAATATGTTATGCGTTTTTCAAATTGTTTACTTCGATGTTATCTCTCAGCTTATTAAACGGTATGATTTGTAAAATTATTTTGGAAGCGTTGGAAAGTGTTACATAATATATGCTTGACGCATGATTTTTCGTTCTTGTTAACATTATCTGCATAATATTTGATACCCTAAAATTCAATCTTTTTAAGTTATTTATACATTTATAAGAATATAAAATTTATCGAAAGTTCCGGAAATTTTAGAAGTATCCCATTAAACACAATGTTATACAATGATAGGATAAACTACTTAATACTGTATTTTTTCAGAATAACAATACATTATTTCAGGGGGTTCAGTCCCCCTGAATCCCCCCTTGTCAGTTTAATATTATATTCTCAATTTCCAGTAATTTATCTGTTTCATTTCTTGAGTATATGTCTGAATGTATTTACTATTTTAATTTCATTAGAATAACCATCTCTTTGTACAATATATTTTATCCTATCCTTAAAAGAATACTTATATTCCAACTACTAAACATCATATGTTTCTGAAATTGAATAAAATTTCGTGTATAAAATAAACTTATACAAATGTAAATTCCTTTTATGTGATCTATATTCAATTTACGCCTTCAACGCTTTTATTATTTTAATTTGGAAAAAAACCGATTTGGTAATCATTTTTTAGTTGCAGTTTGGTAGATCAGGAGCCTCAACGTCAGCTCTGAAAGTCAATGTTTTTTATCTCACTTTTCATAATATTTAACATCTTACAATCCGCAAATTAATTTTTTTTAATTACTACATATATGTTTATACGCTTTAAAAATAATTTGAAGGTTTCAGAAATTAGAAACGTTTAAATAAACACGGTATATGCAATAATATTCTGACATTATTATGAACTTCTTATTCTATGTTTTAGATTAAAAAAATACACTTCTTCAGGGGGGCAGATCCCCCCTGAACCCCCCCCCTAATCTTAACAAATTTATATTCGTGATTTACTATTGATTGTGTGAATGATTCTAGTATATATTGGATTTCGTACTACACAGTGGTTTTATTAGAATAAGCAAACATTTCGAAAATAATTTCATGTTATCCTTATGCCTAAATAGCAATATTTACTTACCTGCCAACCACGAAACACACGCATCTGATAAATAGGTTGAATAATATCTCGTGTACAAAAGCAACTTATGGAAATGTAACCTGAATCTTTTCACTTATATCCATTTCAGAAATCTAGTGCTATTGCAACTTTTGTTTCGGAAAACAGTTTTGATGGTCATTCTATAATATTTCTTTTACCTAAGTACATCCTGATCTAACTCGATGGCAATAGCATACTAAAATCTCCCCAAAATAGGCTTATTTAGAAACTTTTAAACTTATTGGGTAATCATTCATAATCGTGCCCACTGCCAATTCACTAAATAGCAACCGTGGTTTGGCGCTATAAAGTATTTTTTGTGATAACTTTGTATGATCTCAGTTTCCAGTAATAGTGCTATTTCAGGCTGTATGGATGCTTTTTACTAAGCTAATTTCTTTAGATTAACCATCTCGTTGTTCGAGATATTATATCCTATTTTAAAAGTAATACTAATTTTGAACCACGAAAAATCCATATCCATATCGAATGTATTAACAAAATTTCAAATTAATTTGAATAATTTAAGACCTGACTTGATAAATTTTAGCCTTCATAACTTACACATTAAATACATTAATCAAATGCGTCATTTTATTTCAATGGATGAAAATTTTCAAAATCGTCTGAATTCCCATAGGAAAGCATTATGACCTAAAAATAGATGTTTTATATTTTCCGAACGAATGAACCAAACGTAAATAAAAACTATACAGCTAATTCTGGGTACCTCACCAACATACCTACAAAAAATCAAACTAATCGGATCATTTTTGCGGCAGTTATCGCGGAACCGACAGACAGACAGACAGAAACCAAAAACTTTTCGGGTCTCCACAGTAAGCCTCAACTGACGTTTCGGCAACTAGTAAATCTGCAGATCAGGAGCCTCAACGTCAGCTCAAGTCACTGTTTTTTAATCTCACTTTTCATATTATTTAGCATCTTACAATCAGCAATTTAATTTTTGTCTATTGCATAGATATTTACAGGCATATACAATTCTTCGGAGGTTTCAGAAATTAGAAACGTTAAATTAAACACGGTTTATGCAATGATATTCTGAAATTCTTATGAACTTCTTATTCTTGTAACTTTTTAGATTAAAAAACAAACTTGTATTAAAATAAATTCTTCATTTATGTCAATAGAATACAAAAATAATTTATTTTGCTAATAAATTATTGGAACAAAATAGTGCGTGTTGCTTTTATTATTTTTATCTTCTTTGAAATATCGTTGCTAGGCAACTGATAAATTAAAGAAAAAAGTAAAAAAAAATGCATTTTAAAATTTGTAAAAACATGAAAATAAAAGTTTTATATTTCCGGAAGAGATGCAAAAAAATTTCCAATCATTTAAACAATTAATATCTCAATTCTAATAAATGTATCGTCAATTTTTCAAAATTATTGATATATTTAAAACCTCCATATCGAAAATCAACATCCATAATTTTACGTTGAAATCCATTATTCAAATATGCGATTTCCATTTCAGTTAAAAATGAAATTTGAAAATCGTCTGCAGTCCCATAGGAAAGCATTATGATTTAAAAAGAAATGTTCTCTATTTTTCGAACGAATGAACCAAATTTAACCAAAAACTATACAGCTAATTCCGGGTATCTCACCAACATACCCACCAAAAATCAACCAAATCGGATCATTTTTACGGCAGTTATCGCGGAACAGACAGACAGACAGACAAACAGACAGACAAACAGACAAACAGACAGACAGAAACCAAAAACTTTTCGGGTCTCAACAGTAAGCCTTCACTGACGTTTCGGCAATAATAAACAACTTTTCCGTAAGCGCGAAGGATCATTACTCCCTCTAGAACTTATCACGGCAGTTCAGTCCGGAAGGATAGAACAGTGCACCAATTTGGTTTTTACTTATTCTTAGTGTAGGTTCAGGATTGTCAGCTTAATCTTTTTTTTTAAATTCAGAAACTTCGAATTCATACCGGAAATTCCGAAAGAATAATTTTTACATTTCTTAATCACGAAATGCCTGGCTTTAAATAAAGCAAAAATTCCAATTACGAACTTTTTGTATGAAAACGTAATTTCTAAATTTGAAAAAGGGCAAACTGGCAATCTGTGTATGTATACTTGTTTACAAACATTGGACGCCACTATTATTTTTTAGTAATCGTCGCCTTATTTAATCATAGAAATCAGCAATTTAGTAAGGCAAATAATACTATTAAAAATACAGAATTTCAATCCCCATAAACCTTTAATATTTGCGCTACGAAATAAAGTAAGTATACGGAGCGTAAATCCACTAATGGATACACCGGGAGCGAAGGTGTGAAACCTGTGGTAGATAAAAAAAAAAAAGAAAGAGAGAGATTTATAAGAAACAGTGAAATCTGTGACGTGAGTATTTTTTTTTCGTCATATTCTCAATTCTTTCATAATTACTTTGTTAAAGTGTTTGAAATGCTCACGTCCTAGTCGCACCCGTATGAACTGAGGTTTCAATAATATAAAAAGATTCGAAAACCGGAAATATTTAAAAACACAGATAAAATAGAATAAACACCTTTTTCTGTACACGTCAGAAATTATCTTCATCCCGCTGTAAACTTGTCACGAAAGTTCCGTCCGGAACAAAGCCATTAAATAATAAGCCCAGTCAGATAGTGTTAAATTTGTTAGCGACACACTAGCGCCAAACCTCTGCTGCGGAAGGAGGACAAAACAGAAGTGGGTCGCAGAGAAACGATACGATTTATTTATATCGATATTTTATACGATTTTTATCGATGTTTTGTTTTTGCACTTCCTTTAAAAGCTTGCTAATTATTGGGATCTTTTACATTAAAGCTGAAACTATAATGAAAAAAAAATGTGGAAATTTACTGGATTAATATTTCTATATAAATATAGTGGTGGCGAAGAAGTTGATTTATTTAATAAAAGTTAAATAAAAAGTGATGGAAATTTACATCACTATGCAATTAACCCTTTCCGGCACAGACAAATTATGTTCGTAAAATGTGAAATTACTGACTGATGCCGGAATTTACAAACGACTTTCTTAGAAAATATGAACTCCTTATTTTAAGCTTTAATTTTAGAAGCAAAATTTTATTAAAATATTCTTGGTGCCGAATGCAGCACTCCCAACCGCTAGATGGCGCTATTTTCAACTTGCGAAAAGTTTCCCATTTATCTGACTGGGCTTATTATTTAATGGCTTTGGTCCGGAAGGATAGAGCCCAGATGAAGCAGATTTAAACAGAGGCCGAACTTCGTCTGAAAAAAGCGACTGTAGCGGATGATTTGAAAACTAAATCATTGCTTTGGCGATTTTTATCTTCGTGATTTCCGTTTAATTGTAACCCTATTCTGCTTGGCGTCTTTTCCTGTTGTCATTTGCACAAGTGCAAATTTTCGGCGTTCGCTATTTGATTTTTGAATCTTGATTAATGTTTATTATTAAAATTACACTTTGAAGTTCAAATAGGTCATTATAATTCTTCAAAATGTAAGTTGTGATTTATTTTCATGGGTTATTTTTGTTCTTGTTTTTCAAGTACCATAATATGTGAAATATTTTATATATATTCAGTGTTGACAGATTTTTGCCGAAACATCATGTTAACTGTGAAGACGCGAAAAGTTTTTGGTTTCCATCTGTCTGTTTGCCGTAAAAATGGTCCGATTAGGTTGATTTTTAGTAGGTATGTTGTCTAAGTATCCGGAATCAGCTGTATAGTTTTTGTTTAAATTTGGTTCATTCGTTCGGAAAATATAGAACATTTTTTTAGGTCATAAGGCTTTCCTATGGGGATGCAGACGTTTTTTTCAAATTTCATTTTTATCTGATATGAAAATGGAACATTTGCATAATGGATTTAGACGTAAAATTATGAATGCTAAATTTTCGATGTGGATTTCCAATAGTTTTAAAATTTTGCCGATAAATTTAATAGAATTAAGAAATTAATTGCTTAAAATATTTGAAAATGTTTTTGCATCTGCTCGGGAAACATCAACATCTTTTCATATTTTTTACAATTTTTAAAAGCATTTATTTTTATTTCCACTTTAATTTATCGTTGCTGATGAAAACCTGTTTATTTAAAAAAAATTAAAAGAATAAGCAATTCATCAGAATTTCAGAATATCATTGTATAAAACCGTGTTTAATTTAATGATTCTAATTTCTGGAACTTCGAAGAATTTTGTATGGTTATAATTATGTATGCAGTTGAAAAAATAGTAATTGCGGATTGTACGATGTTATATGATATCAAAAATGAGATCTAAAAAACATACAGCAACAAACAGTCGCCGTTTTTTTTCACTTCCCTCATTTGTCGCCAAGAAAGCGATATATAGCCGTATTAGAAACCTCGCTTCTGTTACGGCCGTAGTTTCTGTGTCACCCGCAGCTATCGCCACTGTCTATGTATAATCCCATGTTAAAGAAGTTACCATTGCAGTGTATGAGATTTGATTCTCTGTTTAACCCTTTCCGGCACAGATAAATTATGTTCGTAAAATGAGAAATTACTGACTGACACCGGAATTTACACACGACTTTTTTAGAAAATACGAACTCCTTATTTTAATCTTTGATTGTAGAAACAAAACTTTATTAAAATATTCTTGGTGCCGCATGCAAGTTTGGAATTAAAATTAGGTGTGCCCGGAGTGGGACCACTGTGCCGGAAAGGGTTAAATCTTTTTACTCTGTGGTATAGAGCATGCATCAATTCAGGTTTTACTATTGCTTACTGGAAGTTCAGGGATGCGAGCTTGGTCTTTTTTTTTAATTTAGGAATTTCTAATTCATACCAGAAATTCCGAAAGAATATATTTTACATTTTGTAATCACGAAATGTTTGGCTTTATATAAAGCAAAAATTTCAGTTAAGAATTAGTTGTATGAAATCCGAATTTCTGAATTTTAAAAAGACCAAACTGGCAACTTATGTATGCACACTTGTTTACAAACATTAGATGCTACTATTTTTTTAGCAATCCTCGCCTTATTTAAGCGTAGTAATAATAAATTAATTAAGGCAAATAATGCTATTAAAAATACAGGCTTTCAATCCCCATAAACTTTTAACCTGTGCGCTCCTAGATAAAACTAGTCGTTGGGGGCCACCGTAATACTTACCCATCATGGATATGCATAATGTATAGTATTAAAATAAAAATCTGTAAACTACTTATAAAATGCATTGCAATTCAAATAAAATCGTGGCTTTATGACGTCACAAACTTTAAAGGCTCGATTACTGAATTGCTTGAAAGAAACATCCTTATAACTCCAAAAATAATAATCCTATTAACTAGCGGTTTAGCGGTTTATTGCATCTGGTTAAGCGTCAAGTTTCCAATTAAAATATATCTTTTAAGTGAAATTTGGATGAAATACAGGGTCACGAAAAATCGAAGAGTGTGGGAAATAAGATTCCAAATATCTCGGCAACTCATTATCCGATCGACTTCATGCTGTATGCAAAATTTATGTTTTTGTACTGTATTTTATATTCATTTCTTAAAATAACCAATTTCGAAAATTTTTATATACCTTCTTTCAGAACGAATATTTCGAGAGTCCGAAAAAAATAGTTCCGGTAAATCGAGGTTATTGAAATGAAATAGGGTTCTTCCCATTATTACATACTAAGTGCATACCAAATTGCAAGTCTCTATCTCAATTTTTTCGGGAGATAGAGCGTTTACAGACACACAGACGGACGGCAAATTTTTTTTTCTAAAAATATGTTTTTCGGAATCTCCAGTGTCTGAAACGAGTAAATCAGTCAAAAAAAATTTCGATTTTCAAAACGATTACAAGACATACCCTATACTACGTATGATGGGTAAGTAATAAGTGTACGGAGCATGTATGCACTGATGGATACACTGGGAGCGAAGGTGTTAAACCTGTGGTCGGTAAAACCAGAATTATGTGTATATATAAGAGACAGAGAAATCTGTTTAGTGAATACTTTTTTTCATCGTACTCACACTTCTTTCATAATTTCCTTGCATCTTACGTGTACTTTAAATTATAATTTAGTATCTGAGAGCTAATATTCTTAGTCAAAATTTATCGTAGAACCTAGAAATATATTCTTGAAAATGTATAAGCAGGCAAAGTGGCACATTGGGAATCTATAAGATAGTTCGTGTTCAAGCTTCGTACTTTAACCTTTAACGTGACTTTGAAATATAAAGTAAAATATTACATACGGTAGTATTATTTTAATATTTTATACAGTCGACGCTCGTTTTTGCGAACTCGTAGGGAACATTCAACTGATTCGTAAAATAGAAAGTTCGTAAAATAGAAAATCATCAAAAATGACATGAATATGTACATTATTTATGTCTATTTTTATCAATATCCCCCCTCTTCATAGATGATGCAATATTTTAAGATTATTTATTCTGAAATAAAGTTATACATATATTTTTTAAATATATAAGAAAATTCAAAATACAAATTTATGCACAGAAAAAAAATTTAGCACTCAGAAGAATATGGTATTAATCTTTGAAAACATTACATGTCAAAACATAGACTGTATTAGAACTTAATGGATGAAAATACATAGATAAAAAATTAGGAATGGAAATAATCACATCTTTTTTTGTTTTAAAATCACATTTTGGAAAATACATGTTTCCATTTTATCTATGCTTGAAATCATTTCACAATTATTGTTCCCTTCAAAAAAGTGCCTTAGCCCTGACAACCATTGAGAAGCTTGTTTGACAGTCGGACGTTGGATTATTTCATTTTCTTCTTGTTCCAAATCTGAAAGTTCTTCTTCCTTTTCACTTATTGCGTCAGCAATAATTTCTTCATCTGATATTTCTTCCGTACAAATCACATCTGAATCTACACTCAAAAAGTCCACGAATGAAATTTCAGGTAACAGTGGATTTCTTTTTCGTAGTTCATTTATAAGTAACACATCTCCACTGATATCGTCGGCTACATTTTCTTGTTTTTCATTAATTAAGGTACTAAAGCCTGCGTTTTGAAATGCTTTAGCTATTGTAGTCGCTTGAACATCATTCCAAGCACGTATTGACAAATGCATTGCACCCAGAACATCAATTTCATATGGTTGATTCAGCTCCAATTCCATGACTACTCTTTGCAAAAGCACTCTTCTATATATGCGCTTGAAACTATTAATCACACCCTGATCCATCGGCTGTAAAATTGAAGTTACATTGGGTGGAAGAAACTCCACACGAATAGATTTAAGATTTGAGACTTCAACGTGAGCTGAACAGTTATCCACAACTAGCAAAATTTTACGTTTTTCCAAAACAAATTGACGATCCAAGTCTCTTAACCATTTTTCATAAATGTACCCAGTCATCCATGCATTTTGGTTAGCATGGTATGCAGCTGGTAATTTGTTAACATTTCTGAAGCATCTAGGCTTCAAATTTTTTCCAATGAAAAGCAAGGGCAGTTTTTGTGTTCCATTCATGTTGGCTGCCAACAAGATTGAGATTCTGTGCTTAGCCTTTTTGCCTCCGCTACATTTTTCACCTTTGAAAGTAAGTGTCTTTTCCGGCAGCATCTTAAAAAACAGACCTGTTTCGTCCGCGTTAAAGACATCCTCTGGAGCATATTCAGTTAGCAATGCTTTTAAATCGCGTTTTTTCCATTCATTTGCCAAAGTCGTATTTGCTGTTCCACTTTCACCGCACAATTTTCTGAAGCTCAAACCGTGCCTGGACTTAAATTTTTGTAACCAACCGTCTGAGGCCTTGAAGTCTTTGATATTCAGCTTCAAAGCAAAAGAATTCGATTGTTCTTTAAGGAGATTACCATCTATGGGAATGTTCAGTCCTCTGATTTTCCTCATCCAAGAAATCAAAGCTTTCTCCAATTTGGGGTGTTTTGCTTCTTTGAAATATTTACGAGAGGGGTTTTTATTGGTGCTTCTATTTCCGACGATTTTCTCTCGAGATTTTAAAATTGTGGAGAGACTATTCTTTGGAATTCCATACTTTTTCGAAATTTCTGTCTTACTTAAGATTTTCTCATCTACTTCTTTTAAAATTTTCTTCTTTACCTCAACGGATAAGCACATGCGTTTTTTCAACTGCGACATACTGAAATTCTGTAATGTTCTGGCCCAATCTCCCTCTCGACTAACGAGACTTCACAGATTGAGTAGTCCAGAAGTTATGAGAAAATAGACGATTACAGAATGCAATCTTTTAAAAGATTTCGTTTCCTCTTTCAACAATGACACCTGCTTGTACAATTAAGTTTCACTCGCCAATCAGAGGCTTTCCAGACACGTGCCTTTAAAATCAGTCATACGTAATAAACCACGTGACGCTAAATAAACTTATTGCTACGCTGCCTCTCTCTCGAAAGCGTGGGGGGGGGGGGAGAATAACACATTCTTGAAATGCACCTGCTGTCTTTTGCACCTGTTGAGAGAATAATTAACGTTGGCACTTCTTTTCGGTATTTAAAATAAATAAATAAATAAATAAAAATGCAGAATTATGAAAGTTATGTTCGCAAAAAAGAGATTTTCATAATTTGTAGTTCGTAAATGGGAGCGAAAATTTACATAGCGTCTATGGGAATGTATTCGGGACCAAGCTCTAGTTCGTAAAATCGCAAGTATTCGCAAAAAAGAGGTTCGTAAAAACGAGCGTCTACTGTATTATGTAAGCTAATCGCGTTAGAGAGATATAAAACGAAAGCATCTTTTTGCTAAGATTTTGATTTGTATTATATAGTTTTTCATAATTTTCGATTAGTTACATCTATATTGGCCTGGACCTTTTTCTCCCACTCGAAAAAAAAACGTGTAGTTTTCCTCTTTAATAAAAAGGTATGCGTTGCTGACGACTGGGATTTTCGTTAATCGTTGCCACAGATTAATCTCGGAAAATGAAACATTTGAAGTTATTGAAAAAATTAATTGCTCGAAAAGTATTTGTCAGAAAATTGTTAGACAAACTGCGTTAGAAAGGTAAAACATTGTATTTTTCTTGATATAAATTTCAAATCCACCGATTATGCCATTTTTCAAATATTGAATTTATAAAATTGCCAAATTTCACAATGGAGTACCATAGCAAAAACTTCACGCACAAAAAAATAATAATAACAGCAATGTGTCAGCACGAGTCACAAATTATAGTAACCGTATCATTCTGTTAAAATATAAAAGTGAATTATGATGTCACGAGTGCATGATTTTTATTTAATTCTCGACAAATACTAGATGCACCATTTCTTTTTAGTTGTGAATAATATAGGTTAATTCACGTTATTAAAAAATGTAGCTATAAAATATATAAATCAATGGAAAACGGTAGGTAATAAATTGTAAACGTAATAATAAACCGTATTAAAAAAAACATGACTTAGTGAAATAAGCATACGTTTTTATGTTATTTTAGGATATTCCAGGTAAAGGTACAGATTACTTTAAAATACAAGGTTAAATTCACCGATATATTTCGTTTGATTCAAAGTTTTTTTGGAGAAACCGACATGCGCAGCGGGCGTAGTCTGCTAGTATCTATATAAAAAATGAACAGAAAAGAATAATTTAAAATTTTAACAGTTTACAGGAGATACAATCACTGAAGAAAATATTTACAGTAAACATCCAGTACTATAAAATATATAAACTTCATTGAAATAAATAGCTCAACAAATAGTAAAAATATTAAGTTGAATTGACCCAATTCTCCTTTCCTTTATTGTAGAACAAATCTCCCTCATTCTTGTGAAAAAGTATTTTTCTTGTGTAATGCATAGTTTTATAAGATGTGCTATACCTAAATAAAGCATAAAACGAAGAAATGATACTATTTATTATATTATTGTTGAAAATTCCTTACATATATCACTTGAATTAAGTTATAAAATCTTAATTATCATCACTATTTTTTTCATAAACGCAGAAATATTGTTCGTTTAAAATATTTTTGATAATCCTTCCATTGAGCGTAAAATTCGGAGTTGATAGTGTGCATCAAGACCTCCTTATCATAGTATCAGACCTCTCAATCAGCAAGTTGCCTTTGACCGCTATACTTGTCCTGCTACTAGCGCCATCAATCGTCAGTAATAGTATTTACGACACGAAATCACACGAAATTTTTTCACAGCTCCATTTGTTCTATGCATTTGCTTATGAACTAGTAGTTTTCCTACCACTAAAATTTTATAGTACATTTTATCTTATTAAGTTGACAAGATCGTGTGATTACATGAGGAAAAAAATTCTATTAAATTTTAGTGGTAAGAAAAAAGCGTAAGAGTTGGCAGCTATGCGGTAGCAGACCAGCTAGATTTTTCTATTATATTTTTGGATACCAGTTTTTTAGTAGAGACAATTTTGTTTTGTTTGATCGGAGAATTCTGGGATTTAAAAGAACAACATTTTCTCTAAAAATATACTGGTGTTCAAAAAGCCCGAAACAGGGCAACTGTGCGGTAGTATCCACCAGGCGGCGATACTTTCCGGAGAAAGTCAATTAATAAGTTGGCAATTACCGCGGACATTTTCTCCCATAGACTTTCTCCGGATTGTCAAGTCTGATCTATGATAAGGGAGTCTTGGTGTGCATATGATAAATAATAGACTATAGTGGCAACATGTGAACAGCATCCCCCTTAGCGACTATCATTTTGACATTTGCATCAGTAACGGCGGATACTACTCTGGAATGAGGAATATAATCTGTATGTATGATGACTTTTATGTTCTGTCTTGATTTAATTTCTGCTATAAGAATTTTAGGTGTTGCTTCAGCGTGTTCTACAGACAGATTGTTGTCATAATACATTAACACGGTTAAATACTGCATGCCCATAGAAAACTGATGTGATTCCGTGAGGTAAATCTTAAGTTGTGAAAAATCAAGAAGTTTACTTGCCTTTTGCTGTTGTAGCATAGAATGCCTTCGGTTCCACTTCTATTCTTGACTCAATGTATTCGGTATATTTTTCCTGGTCATATATACTTTCAATTAATTCACCATATGAATCAATTATTTTATCGTATCTGCTATGCACAAATCCATCGGTTTTGCATAGAGACTTTATGTTGGGCAAAATATTATTTTTTACACAGTAGTAAGCGTCGATATTTTTGTGCAATAGCACAGGGACGGTATCAACTACCCATGTTGATCTTAGTTACATTTCGTGACATATTAAGTTTTTTATTTTCAGTCTTGGTTTATTGCCCTTAAACGCGCTGGGGAACGAACACGAAAGCTGTTTCCAGTTAAATATATGTTAAAAACGTGAAATCCTCCATCTACAATGGTATAGAACAGGGCATGAAATTTCAGTTGAAAAGGTACTAGCCAGACTAAAATTTTTACTCGCCACCATTTTACATTAATTAAGACAGCACATCCGCCCAGAAAATGAACTATTTATGACAAACCGAATTTAAATTGACTACTGTTTGAAGGGGCTGTCTGTTAAATCCAGAATATTTTACATTCATGAAAAATATGAACAATTTTTAAAATGTTAACAGATGTAGTATGAAGAACTTTCTGGTACCCTAAATCATAAAAGAGTATAGAAATTGAAAAATCTAAACATATTTATTGCAAAAGAAATAAAAATAATATTAACTCAAAATAAGGTTAACATAAGGTTTCAATGTTTACAGAAATTGTCACATACCACTAAGAAGTCGTGAAAGAAAAAGTTCCTGTACTTTTAGGACTTCATGTTTGTGTAGCGCTGCCTTTCTGCACTGAAATACCTCTTGTCAATCGCAGCTGTAGGGTCAAACTCTGTCAGGTTGGGTCCATTAATAGAAATTCTGAGCAAATCATTCAGTGTCTCAGTCTTCAAAGAGTTTCTGTTTGCAGTCTTGAGTCTGTTGTGACAGCTGAAGCCTCTCTCACATGAAGCTGTGCTCACTGGTAGAGCAAGTCAAAATGTTAGAATCTGGAGCAAATTGGGGAATCTTGCTAAGCACTTTTCACTATAAAATTTCTCCAGCATATCTTTCAGTGTTAGCAAAGGGAACATAAACTTGAATTTTGCCCACTCTGCTAATACAATATCCACTCTCTCATTAAAGAGATTTGGTTCAAATACACGAAGAGCTTCTTTATTTCTTCTACACTAAATTCACGATTTTTTTGGGGGAGGACATCCCAAAGCGTCAAAAACATATAGATATGTTAACACATCTGTTGACATAGATTGTAGTCTTTCTGTGATCTATATCTTTGAATGTTTAATTAATCTTCCTCTTAAAGTCGGAAACACTTGCTCCCCATTTTTGAAGTTTCGTTCATCTCACGATAACCTATTCGTCCCACTTCTCTGTCTGTCCGTCACAGAGCCGGTTCTCAGAAACTGTATAAGCTACAGACTTGAAATTTTGTGTACTTACAGCTGAATACCTATTGTCACTTTAAAATATAAATTTTTGAAAAAATCGTAATGTTTTAATATAGTAAGATAAAAAAAAAATCTAACTACCTTTTTGTTTTAAATTAAAAAAATTTTCATTATAGCAGTTGCCAAATATTAAAAATGCACAAGAAAATTCTTCCTACAATAATTAATTTTCTATTGGAAGATTTTCACGTGAAAAATGAAAATGAAATAAAAAGTTTCACCAATTGAAAAAAAGATTAATAATACAAGGAGTCTGAGTATGTGTAAGTACAGAAAGCAGGTTAATAGGACGTCAGCAAGTAATTATAACGTCATATGAGTTTGAGGAACGTATTGAATCATGATAAAAATCCGATTATGGAAATATTGGCATATTGTAACATTTTGAATGTCTCTATATAACATGTTTAATTTTGAAATTGATTTTTTTTTAATATCGCATTTATTCCACATGACAAATAGTATTATGACAGAGCATAATATCGTCCGATATCGGCCCGATTCAGATATTCGAAAAAACGAGAAAAGTAGACCAATAAATTTTTACTTTATAAAAAAGGTGACTTTTTTTTCTTTTTTTTTTTTTGGAAAATGAAATTTATTTGGATTTATTAAAGAAAGGATAAAGTGTTTTAAAAGGAATATTAAACGAGACCCTTTGTGCGATCTTCGATCACAGTTACCAACTTGTTAATATTTGTCAGCTGCACTTTGATTATCCCTGAGATGGATATTTGGTCCAAAAACTCCTCTTCGCTTGGTCCCAAACGAATAATTTTTACCGTGTTTTAAGCAGCTGTGCATAGGTGAGAAACCTGATTCACTTCGCGCAAGAGGGAAGAACGATCAGATTCGGCCTCGGAAGCGAAAAAAAACGGCCCTGGCGCTTGCACGTTGCGACGAATGCAGACGGGCGGACGAATGCTGAAGGGGGAAATTCGTTCTTCCGTAGGAGAGAAATGGAAGTTGGTGACGACGTTTTTTCTTTTTATCGAAGATAAATTCCGTCGCTTGATTCTAAAACACTTCCGCGTGTCGCTGGATTGAAGCACGATATTCTGAGCATATATAGTTTAATTTGAAGCACGGCATTTTAAAAGAAGAAACTTAGTCGCCAACCTTAAATATTTGCTTGCCAATGGAGAGCTGGCGAGCGAAATTTCACGCCCTGGTATAGGATGAATGTACTGAATACAATGAATCAAGACGTTTCAGAAGAGAAGTAGAACAGGCGAAAATCTACACTGACAGCTTACTTTAAATAAACTTTTGAATTTTCATCAGTTAACTGAAAATCACTGACAGATTTTCTTTACGGGATCTTATCAGTTGTCTATGATCGTGTCGTATGTAGCCAAGTAAATGGATAATGAATGACACAATATATTTTTACAAAAAAGTTAAAACAACATCAAATACTCTTAAGGCAGAAATAAAATTAAGATACTTAACCCATTAACTGCTGAAACTATATGGGCGGAGTCTTCAATGTTTTTTACTGAAATTAGTTTGCCACTAAAAATTTTGAAAGGTAATATTCGGTATCTTTAATGGCAAAGTTTTTATCATTAAATAAAGTATATTTTAACATATTAAAATAGTGGTAGCTTGGCAGGTTTTCTTTTTTTTTCTTTTTTTTTTTCATACACTTTTATTTTGAATGGTGCGAAAACTCACCATTAGCATGGAACGGGATAAACAGCAACGATTATTGTATATATTTATATATTGATTACATTCCTCGAGGTCAATCAACGCAGTATCCGCCGTTACTGTTGCTAGAATCTAAATGATAATTACACAACATAATGCTGTTCACATGTTGCCGATATAGTGTACTATGTATTGTATGGACGGTATCTATCTGGATTTTACGTCCTTCGGAAATATTAGCAAATAAATTTTAAAGGGAAAAGTTCGTATGGTTATCGAAGAAAACAGTGAAGATAATCAAACTCACTTAGTAACCGGAATCTTTTCTATAGAAATCTATATATATTAGAAACTCTCTTTGTGTGTAATGTGATATCTTAAGTGTTTTCCAGTTACATTTTTAAAATTTTGTGACCAGTCATTCATCGTATACAGGTCGTAACAAAATGTAGTATACATGTCTAATGATAGACAGCACGTTCTATCACTGAGAAATTATATGAAATTTATTGGGAAAACAGATTAGTATTTATATCCAGGGACTTATTATAGCCGGGGCAAACTTTCACCCGTAAATTTGAATAGAAATTTTCGACTTTTTTAAACGCCTTATTCATAGACAATTTCTGCCATAAATAAGAAAAAAAAATTCTATTCGTTTTTACTGGTGAATGTTTGCAATCAGGCATTGTTTATATCACTTACTTTATTTTCAAAATGCTGCAATAAGTTTACATCAATGGTTTATAAGCATTTTTTAAGAAACAGAATAAAACTTTTAACAATAAACTTGAAAAAATTACGATACGCATATTTATGATGCTATGAAGTGTTACAAATCACAGTGATAGATCAGTGGCGTATCAGAGAACCAACTGACACCGCTAAATTTAATCCTTTCAGTGGAAAACACTTGTGCTTCTGTAACGTTGAATTACCACCGGAATTTAGGAAATAATTTAGTTCAAAATAAGAATAAGCAATTTTTCAACTTTTTCTCGTCAAAGTTTAAAAAGTAAAATTTAATTAAAAGTTCCTGGTTTGAATCGGATTAAAATTAGGTGGTACATAATATACCCACCGCCTCTGAAAGGGTTACATAGTATTCTTTGCCTTATTTAAGGACAGAATTTCTGAGATTTTGTAATACGTAGAATACTATTAAAACTTAGTGGTGACAATCGTCCAAATAATGCGCCATTGTTCCATTATTGAAATCACATTGTAGTCCCAAACTAAGTAGCAGGAACTGTAAAACTTGAAAACAAAAATTGCAGCAGGTTATACACATTATAAAGTACTCAAAACAGGAAATATTGCTATTTTATTATCTAAAAAGATATTGATAAGCAATTATGAATAAATAATACGACAACAAATTGTAATGTATTTGTAAAAATAGATCAATTACGTTAAGGATAACAGTCTTTATAAATACAGTCTAACACAAATTTAACAATTTCAAAGGGCCGCTTGCAAATCATCGTTAAATCGAGGTTATCGTTAAATCCGGAAACATTATCCAAATTAAAATTTCATAAAAATTATTTATTTATTTTTCACAATATTACTTGATCTTCGTATTTAATTATAATAGAGTGATCAAATGAAAACGGAACAGCGGTTATAATTCGGTTTAATTTTGTTTGAGTGGGAGGACAACTATGTCTGGAGGGAGAGCGGTAAGTAAGGAAGGCAACTCCTACTGCGGAAATGGATTTGCATTGAGTAGTTTCACTGAGACATGCGATATGAGCTGCGGGTAGGCCAACAGTAGTGTCCTGTAGGTAGTCGATTGTTATTCATCAGCGTCTGCAGAATAAAGAGCACGTAGTGTTATTCGTTTATTAGTGGCAGAAGGAGTTATGGTTTGCAAACTGCATCGTCGAAGGAACGCAGTGTACGGAGAACATGCACTGTCATTGGCTTGTTCGAAGGATTGGCTCAAAGATTTCTGCAAGGGTTGCAAATTTTTAATTTATGATACACGATCTGGTCAAGATGACGCAGTCATCACATAGTCACATGGCTATCTTGTCGTCACATCTTTGTTCCGTTGAAAAGCGAATTGATTTTCGCGACTGTAGTAACTAAATCAGTATTTTCGTTCACGACTTTGTTAATAATTAATATATTGCAAAGATATTTGCAACAGACATACTTTGATTTCTAAAAAATGTGATGACATCACGAGATGTCAACTGAGTAATATAGCTCACCGTTTTCAGTTTTGAAACAACCCAAATATTAACACTGAGCTAGAAGATTCTTAGTTCAGTAGGTATTTAGTTGACAGTATGTTGTGTCTCTAACCGAATGACACTGCAACTTTCTACACTTCCCGTGATGACAAAATATATTACAAAAAATTACCATATTGTACATATTGCAACATATTGTGCAAACGAAAACCAATAATAATAATAATACTCCATTATCGTTTACATTATGAACGAAATCTTGTGAAAGAGTATTTTTGAGTGAATAAGTAAATTATCACAAATATAACTCTAAATGCGTTTACTAATCATTTCGTGATACCCTGTATTAATACTCAAACACATATATATATAGCTTCAACACAAAACGTAAACAATTAGTTACATACATTCCCATTCCTCTAAATGTATCAAAAATATAGGGTTCTGCATAATTGCATTCCTTCATTTTTATCTCATTGCCGTTTTTTTTCTTTTGTCTAGAAAACAGTTGCAGAGCATATGTTGCATGCAGGATAAAATTAAAGATTCATTTTAAAGCCAAAGGGTGACAAATAGACTTAAAAGTACTTTTGGGAAACTTCCAGGAATTCACGCTGATGATATTTAAATGGCAGTTTTATGTTAATTTTTTCGATCAGAATTGCTTTTGTTTCTCTTCGTTTTCAATATTTTACAAAAAACATTTCCAAAGTGAAAAAAGGTAGAAAATTCCTGCAGAACTCGATATTTTAAAATCTAAAAGTCAAAATGTGCTTAGCCGATTTTTCTTCCGTTTTCTTCTTTCTTTAAGAATAAAAATGGAAATTTTGAGTTCAATAGTTAGTTAAAAGAAAAAAGTGATTTTTTTTAAATTCGTATTTTAAGTATGCTGTGTAATTAGGTTTTAAATTCGTACGAATTTATCATCTCGGGACTCTTCGTGCATCAGTCAAATGTTATGAATGTACATGCATTAAAAAATTGTTCAATTGTAAAAGTATTTTCTTTTAAAGTGGATTAAAGAAAGTGGTTCAGGGACTTGTTAAAAAACTTTTTCAACCACATATATAATAATCATTTCTGAAATTTATTATTGTAATTATGAAAAGCAATTCGAATTGTGTAAACGTTTTACTTATGTAAATGAGATTTATAATGTTCATCAGAAACAGATATATTGCGAGGGTCTCCAAATAATTAACACAAACATTTAGGAATGGTAATCGGGGATGTATTGGAGGCTATATTGAGGTATACGCCGTATACATTATGAATTTTTTAAGAACCTCCGTATACCCTCTGTTTCTCATGTAAAGAGACACCATATACAGAAGCATGTAGCTTTACCTATAGTGTATGTCCTCTAGATATTTTACGACTACATCACTCATGATAATATATAATAGAGAAAGCAATATTTTATAGAAAACAGTGATCGCTAACAAAAGATGCATGGTGATTCAACAAAAATGCATGGTGCTGAACACGTATTTTCATTCATAACTTTAACAATAATGAAGTTGTTTTGACGAGCTTTTCAACGGGCAAACTTTGCTATGTGTGCAGTGCCTGATTACCCTTGGGACAAAATTCCACCAGTAAATACAGTGAAATAAATTGAATATAATTTTTTGCATTATTTAAACACTTTATTCATGCAGAATGTCTGTCAGAAATAAGGCACACATTTCTATTCGTTTTTACTGTTGCAAGTTTGCCCCGGTGGTACCCAGGCCCTGTATGTGTGAAATGTAGTGATAACACAAGGAGTGTGAAAAGTGAACGATTATTTCGCCAGTGACATCGTTATACTGGCTTATATCCGAATTATGGAGAGCCTAGTTCAGTGTTGTTTGGGCGCAAATGGTGGACATATCTAGCTCTTCTTATGATGTCACCACATTCAACAGACACTAAAGTAAGTGTGTGGAAAATATCGTTACAGTATTTCCACCATTAGAATAATGTTCGGCTTAAAGTGAGATATCCAGAATTTTTGACTGACTAAGTGGAATAGGATTTGGATTTCAAGCACTAAAATTGTTTTCGTGACTTGTATTTTCACTCCTAAATGTTTATATTGATAATTTTGAGGCACATGTATAGACAAATGTTATCAAAAACTTTTAACATTGCAACCAAATCATAAAAGTTTGTATCACATTTCAAAATTTAAGCCTCTATGAAAAACGTTACAAGATATAAAAATTTCCTTTGTGCAAGCAACTTTTATTTATCTCATCATTTACTAATTTTCATTACAAATATAACCCAAAGCTTCCTCATTTATTCATCATAAATTTTTTATTGCTCTATTTTTTCATGCTGCGCTTTAAATCAATTTTAATAAAGTACGAAATTCATTAACCGATAAATATGCAATACAAGGGGAAATAGTTATGTTATTAGCTTCATAAAAATAAAATAAAAACTGGATTATGCTTAAAATTTTGATTAAAAAACGACAAAAAAAGTTACATTTGTTGTAGTTAAGCATTTTAAAAATTGTTATTTTTGTTTTTTGTATGTTTAATTTTAATGAGATTTCATTTGATATTATTAGTAATGCAAATTGCCTTGATAAATATCATATGGCTTTACTAGATATAAAATATGCAAAGAAAAATTGTCATTTTAACAGAAAATGATTCAGATTTGAAGAGATATTTTTTAATATATAATTAAAAAGAAAATGAGAAAAAAGCAATCATATCTCTTAATCAGAATGTAATAATTTTGAGGCACATGTATAGACAAATGTTATCGAAAACTTTTAACATTGCAACCAAATCATAAAAGTTTGTATCACATTTCAAATTTTACGCGTCTATGAAAAACGTTACAAGATATAACAATTTCCTTTGTGCAACAAACTTTTATTTATCTCATCATTTACGAATTTTCATTACGAAAATAACCCAAAGCTTCCTCATTTATTCATCATAAATTTTTTATTACTTTATTTTTTCATGCGGCGCTTTAAAAGAATTTAAATAAATAAAGTACGAGATTCATTAACCGAGAAATATGCAACACAGGGGAAAAAGTTTCGTTATTAATTTCATAAAAATAAAAATAAAACTGGGTTATGCTTAAAATTTTGATTAAACAAACGAGTAAAAAAAAAAAATTACGTTTGTTGCAGTTAAAAGTTAAGCATTTTAAAAAATTGTTATTTTTGTTTTTTGCATGTTTAATTTTAATGAGATTCCATTTGATATCGTTAGTAAAGTAAATTGTCTTGATAAATGACATTTGGCTTTACTGGAAATAAAATATGCAAAGAAAAATTATCATTTTAACAGGAAATGATTCAGATTTGAAGAGATATTTTTTAATAAATAATTAATAAGAAAATGAGAAAAAGGCATCAAATAATTAGGATTTGTTTTAAAGCGAGGATTGATTTTTATCATATAATTACTTTTTTTTATTAGATATTCTTTATTTTTTTAACAATTAGTAAAACATATATTTCATTCTTTACTATTTTCAAACAAGCAAAACATAGGCTAAATTAGAAAATGGGCAAAATTTTCGTTAATAGATTTTATTAAATAATGACGAAGCAAGTATATATTTTAAAACAGTATATTTTCGTATTTCAGCTGCTTTGTTATAATATGATTTTTTTAAATAACCACTAAAGTAAATTGCCATAGAAATGTTATCAAAATTTTATTAGTTGCAAGAAATAGATATGGGTATAATTATGGCGTTTTTATCATCAATAATTAAGCAAATCTAAAGAAATCTAATCCAAAAGCAAACGTCTAAAGTAAATTATCATAAAAACAGGCTAGCTAGATTTGATTAGTTAGAAGAAATAGATAAGGGTAAAATAATAGGGGGTTTATCATCAATAATGATCTAAATCAGTTGATGATTTAGATCATTACCCTCAAAGAAAAAGATAACCCCAAAGAAAATTATCATAAAAAGCTATCTAGATTTTATTAATAGCAAAAAATAGATATGAATATAATAATGGGGTTTTATTGTCAATAATGATACAAATCAGAAGAAAACCAGAAGAAAATTACTAAAGTAAATCATCTTTAAAAATGGTTTAGATTTTATTAGTTGCAAAAAATGGATAAGGGTTATAGTAATACGGTTTTTATCATCAACAATGATGTAAATCAGAAGAAAAGTACTAAAGTTTAATCCTACTAAAGATAGGAAGAATACTACTAAAGATAGGAAGATACTACTACAGATAGGAAGAATAGTACGGAAGTAGAGTACTACTAAATGTAATCCATTTTTATGATAAATTGGATAATCTATATTTTATTAGATGTAAGAAATAGATAAGGTGTAATAATTGAGTTTTTATCATGAACAATGATGTAAATCAGAAAATATTCAGAAGAAAACCACTAATGTAAATTATTTAAAAATGTTATCTAGATTTTATTAGTTGCAAGAAATAGCCAAGGGTTTAGTAACAGGGTTTTATCATTAATAATGTTTCAAATCGGAAGCAAACTACCTAAGTAAATTATCATAAAATTAGGTAATCTAGATTTTATTAGTTGCAAGAAAGCGATAAGGGTATAATAATGGAGTTTTTATCATCATTAATGATGCAAATTAGATAATTTCCCCCCAAGTAACAATAAGTAACAAAATAGAGTAAGAAAAGAAGAGGAAATGTAGTTAAAGGTTGATATTAGAGGTGTCCATAGATTGTTTTTTTTCCCTTTTAAAAACACGTAATTTTCTTAAACATTCGCAAATGCTTTTTATATACAAAAATACACGAAAATTGCAGATATTAGGTTTTATTTAAATAAAAATATTTGAACAGCGTTTTTCATTTTCCTGTAACTGGGATACATCTTGATTTATAACTGTTAAGTTATAACGCTACTTTTCGGTTAGCCGGGCGCCAGTGATATATAAATACATATATATAAATACATATATATATATATATATATATATATACATACATATATGTATATATATATATGTATACATAAATATATATGCAGATATATGTGTATATATATGTGAGTGTATATATACATGTATATATATCACTGGCGCCCGGCTAACCAAAAAGTACCGTTATAACCTCCGTGATAACAAATTTTTATGCTTGTCATTTCCTAAAAAATGCTTCAAAATGCTAAATTCGAAAACAATTTTTTAAAAATTCTTTTTCTTTTCATAGGAAAAGGGTAAATGCTGCTGAATTTCTTCATATGCACTGGTTTCCAAAAATTAAAGAAAAATCCCAAAAATAGCGATAACTCATTCAAAAAGAAAGCAATCCGTAAGAAATTGGCATATATTTTTAAATAAAAGATGCTGGATAAAAATACCAAATGCAAATTAGTGGCGCTGCAATCGTGTTGCGTCATCTGTGCAGAACATAAGAATGCACGTTAGAAAGTAAGGCTTCAATTATAGCTGTGATAGTGATATTATAAATCTGGGATAGCCAATTCATTACAATGACATCGAGGCATCATTTGCTCACAACAGAACTGAATTTGTAGCTATTGGGCGATTGGAGGCAGGACAAAGTGATACAGAGGTGGCTAGATGGCTAAATGTGAGTCATTCTGTGGTTCATAGGTTTTGGCAACAATTTTAAACCACTGGTTCAGGCTTAAGAAGGTTCAGCCAAGGACGGCCTAGGGTTTCGACCAGTGTTGAATTCAGGGAGTGGCCCGGGGGGGAATGTCCCCCCCGGAGCATGGAAATGTCCCCCCCGGAAGATTTGAAATTTTATGCTTTCAATGGGCAAAAAGTGTAATTTCCCCCCCGGAACTCTATTATGTCCCCCCCGGAGCTGCAGAAATCCCTCCCGGAGAAAAGTGTCTGAATTCAACACTGGTTTCGACAAGCGCCGATGACCGATATTTGCGGTTATGTATACGAAGGAATGGAACCGTAACCTCCATCTCATCTTAGATCCTCCCTTGCTGCAGCCACTGGAAGGTTGGTGTCAATGTTTACTGTGAGTAGAAGGCTTCACGAAAGTGGACTTTACGCGAGGAGACCAGCAATCTGCGTACCGCTCACCTCTCGTCACCGGAGGAAGCGTTTGATGTGGGCACGTCAACAGGTCCACTGGACGGCTGATCAACGGAGGCGTGTCCTCTTCACGGTTGAGTCCCGGTTTAGACTCCAAAACGATAGTAGGCGTTGTTTGATTTGGAGAGAACAGAGAACACGTTATCATCCATCAAACATTAGTGAAAGAGATTCATACGGAGGAGGCAGTGTCTGCGTTTGGGGTGGTATCTCTTTGGGTGGATGCACAGACCTCCGTGTCTTTCCCCATGGAACCGTGAATGCTTACGACTATAGAGATGACATCCTTGAGTCTTATGTGCGCCCTTATGCCGGTGCAATAGGTAATGATTTCCTGGTACAGGACGATAACGCTAGACCGCATATTGCTCGCATCGTGGAAGATTATTTTCAGCACCAGACAATTCAGCGCATGGAATGGCCAGCTCGATGACCGGACTTGAATCCCATCGAGCATGTTTGGGATGCTTTAGGAAGATGTGTTGCTGCTCTCAATCTCCCTCCTCAGACCCTTGCCACGCTTACAACAGGTTTGCAAGAGTAATGGCTCGCATTTCCCAGCAAACTCATCGACTGCATAATTGACAGTATGACACATTGCTGTATGTGCTGTACTGCTATTAGGGTGATCATACAGCATATTAAAGGTACTTTTCCTAAACCAAACTGACAAATTGATTTTGCTAATTTTATAATTATAATATTTTTTAAACACCATAATTGTTTGGTAATTTCTTTTCATGTTATTTTATAGCTTACTATGCGTTGTACATTGTGCGGGAGTTTCAATAAAATCTATATGTAATATTTTGAGTTTTCGCTATTTTTCTGATTTTTCCTTAATTTTTGGAAACCAGTGTATATATGAATTAGAAAACGCAACGTTTAGGCGAGTACGCATGAAAATGAATTCATAAATGTGTCAGAGAAAATAGAGTTATAATTTGATGACTGCCTTTAAATTGAGATTTCTTTTGTACAATATAAAACATCATTTCTTTCTTAAAGTGAAAGCGAAGTATATAGAATTATGTTAATATAAATACGAATTTCTTATTTTTAGGGTTCCGTACTTAAAAAGTAAAAAAGGAACCATTATGAGATCACTCCTGTGTGTGTCCGTCTGTCAGAGCCCTTTTTCTCGTGCACTATGGGACGTAGAAAACTCAAACTTGGGAAAGTTATAAAGCCTTTTTAACCACATATTTTTAGATTATTATCTATTCACAAATATGTTTAGGAAACAATTAGGGGACTAATAAAGTAACGTGAAAACAAAAAGCTTTTCTTTTTGTATGTGGGGTATCGTGTGAAAAATCTCGTAATACCGAACACAAAATATACATGTTTCAATTTTAGGTATTATATTTTCAGAGATATCGTCGAAAATGCACCGCAAAAATATGTCCCCCCTTTATTTCCGAATCTACTGAAAATAAAAATATGAAAAAATTAGGTATAGTAGAAGTTTACCTAAACCTTGCAGGAAAACTTGAGAGATTTTCCTAGGTAATTTTAGTTTTTGAGAAAAACGCATTTTTCCATTACACACAAACTTTACTTTTCGGGCATTCAGCGGGGGATTTGACGGATACTCGAGGTATCTATCGACGCAGAATCATCAAAGGATATTTGATAATGATTTTCGAATAGCATTGTCGGTAATTAGCCGAGATATTAATTAAGTTACTTGAAAAGTAAATTTTCTTTTATATATCATTTAGGAGATTGTGTGAATGATCTCAAAACATCGAACTCAAAAATATATTTGTTTAAATTTTAGGTATTCTATTTTCAGAGATATCGTTGAAAATGCACCGCAAAAATATCCCCCCCCCCCTCTATTTCCAAATCTACTGAAACTAAGAATATTGAAAAATTAGGGGTAGTAGAAGTTTATTTAAACCTTGCAGGAAAACTATAGAGATTTTACTAGGTAATTATAGTTTTTGAGAACAACGCATTTTTCCGTTACACACAAACTTTACTTTTCGGGCATTCAGCGGGGAATTTGACGGGTGCTCGAGGTATCTATCGACGCAGAATTATCGAATTAAAATTTGATAATTATTTTCGAAGAAAATTGTCGGTAATTAGCCGAGATATTAATTAAGTTATTTGAAAATGTAATTTTACTCTTTATGTATCGTGCAGGGTATCATTCGAAAGATTTCGTAACATCGAATTCAAAACTATATTTGTTTTAATTTTAGGTATTATATTTTCAGAGATATCGTTGAAAGTAATGGAAAATATATGTCCCTCCTCCTATTTCCGAATCTAAAGAAACTAAATTATAAAAAAATTGGGGGTATTAGGAGTTTATTAATTAAGAAATAGTAATTAACAAATTCAATGTATCCAACCCTTTGAGCGCGAGTTATACTCGCACTTGACCGATTTATTCTGACTCATAATCGTTTCACAGTCAGTAATTATACTTTTATCAAAAGCTTTAATATTAAAAGATAAAAAATGTTCTGCATATTATTTAAAATAAAATCACTTTTATGAGTCACTTTTATTATGTATGTAAATCACTTTTATTATGTATTTATGAATTTCTCTCGGCTGAAGAGTCTAGGATAGCTTAGTTGGTAGAGCATTGAAAGCTAAAATAAAGTTTCTGAGGTAGACTCCCGGCCTGACACTTTTCACTCACAAGGGAACCGCTAAACATGATGCTCACAGATTTTGATGATTTTAAAGTATGTTGTAGGGGTCATACCCCTAATTATTCAGATCAAATGTTTCCTTCAAATGGGCTTTAGTTTTCGAGAAATTTCGGGTTAAAGTTCAGCATGCTTTTCAAATACCCATTAGTTCGCAATCTTGAGCAAGGTCTCCGTGGTGCAGGGCTAGCGCTCTCGATTTGTAAGCCGGAGATGAGGGTTCTGTCCTCGGCTGTGACTTTTACCTTTTTTAATAAATTTTATATATTTGTCACGTTGTAAGTTTTATGCAGATTTATTAATTCTGCATCTTTGAACTTTTTGATATTTTCCTAATAAATTCTATTTACATTTTCGAATTTTGCGTGAAAATTTATAGTTTTTGCGCAGTTTTTATTCTAATATTTCGGTTGTCGAAAATCCAAACTAATTTATGTCTTGATATCTCGTCTTTTTAAAATGATTATTGTTTACATTTATGTATATTTACTTATTTATTTACCGTATTTATGAAATAATGCATTTTTTTAATTTACATTTTCTATTTTAAAAAATTTAAATGATTAAGAAAAAATTAACATAATAATATATCCTTTTAATTTGTTCTAAATATATTGAAATCTGTTAACTGCTGAAATACAAAAATATTTATCATCACCGACATCGACATTTTTAGTTTATTAAATATGGAACTAATTGTGTGATACATATCGCAAAAAAATTCTAAACAAATTCCGCATTAAAAGTCACTTTTAAATATATTCTTTACCTAAATTGTTTTAACAATATTGGAAGAATGTATAAATTAGCATATTATATATTCTTTAAATACTTAAATTGTGATAAATATATTAAAAAATGCATTAAATTTGAAAAAGAAACTATTTCAAATGTGGTAAATGTCTGCAAAGGAAGCTAAACGAAATTGATAAAAAGAAAATTTTATTTATTCTACTATTACCGTAAAAGTCATTGCAGAAGATTTTTTTCGGATATTTTTTATATGTATTGTAATTAACAAACGATTTTTCTTTTCTAGTTGAATTTTTCTGTATGGCATCGACTTGTTAGAATGAAAAAAAAAATTAATTGTAAAATATTGTTTTTTATTTGTGCAAATCAAAAATGATGTTGAGTTTGAACTTTACAGTTAAATGTATTTAAATAACAATATATATATATATATATATATAATATATATATATATATATATATAACTGGCTAAAACGCTAAAACTTGGATATAAGAGTTATTGCTTTAATATTTTATTACTCCTTTCAAAATATGTAGTTGGAATTACCTAATCATACATACCTTTAAAAGATTTGAAATAAAAATATTTTGTATAAATTATAAAAAATATATATATATAATTCATTTAAAATTTCATAAAGGTAAAAAAAGTATTATTTTAGAACGGTTATAAAAATATAAAGAGTAAATAATAATAAACAAAAATAAACAAAATCTAGACATGAATTAGTTTGGAATTTCGTCAATATAAATATTAAATTCAAAACTGCACAAAAAAAAAAAAAAAAAGAACTAAATTTTCACGAAAAATTCGAAAATGTAAATAGAATTTATTAGGAAAATATCAAAAAGTTCAAAGATGCAGAATTCATAATTCTGCATAAAACTTACAACGCGACAAATATATAAAACGAGCAGGGAAGACCGAGCTATGCTCGGTCAAAATTAAATTTGAGTTCAAATATCATGACCCATGACCAAAATGAGCCACTTTTTAGATCTTGACCCACAATGACCCAGAAATGACCCACTAATTGAATTTTTTCGAACATGTGACCTAGCCCAATGATTTTCGCATGCCCGAAACTCGTAGGATACAAAATTTAATCAAAATCGTTAGAGCCGTTTTTTAGATAAAATTAATTTGACCCGATTTGACCCAAAAATGACCCACTAAGCGAAAGTTCTCGAAGATGTGATTCAGCCCAATAGTCTTCTCGTGCACGAAAATAGTCGGATACAAAATTTTGTCAACATCGTTTGAACCGTTTTTTGGATACAATTAGCTTGACCATGATCCAAAATGACCCAAAATGACCCACTAATTGAATTTTCTCGAACATGTGACCTAGCCCAACAGTCTTCTCGTGCCCGAAAACCATTGGATGCAAAATTTAGTGTAAATTGAGCCGCTTTTTAGATCTTGACCCACAATGACCCAGAAATGACCCACTAATCGAATTTTCTTGGACATGTGACCTAGCCCAATGATTTTATCGTGCTCGAAACTCGTAGGACACAAAATTTAATCAAAATCGTTTGAGCCTTTTTTTAGATAAAATTAATTTGACGCGCGTTGACCCAAAAATGACCCACTAATCGAAAGATCTCGAACATGTGACCCACCCCAATGATTTTATCGTGCTCGAAACTCGTAGGACACAAAATTTAATCAAAATTGTTAGAGCCGTTTTTTAGATAAAATTAATTTGACCCGCGTTGACCCAAAAATGACCCACTAATCGAAAGTTCTCGAACATGTGACCTAGCCCAACAGTCTTCTCGTGCCCGAAAAACATTGGATGCAAAATTTAGTGTAAATTGAGCCGCTTTTTAGATTTTGACCCACAATGACCCAGAAATGACCTACTAATCGAATTTTCTCGAACATGTGACCTAGCCCAATGATTTTCGCGTGCCCGAAACTCGTAGGATACAAAATTTAATCAAAATCGTTGGAGCCATTTTTTAGATAAAATTAATTTGACCCGCTTTGACCCAAAAATGACCCACTAATCGAAAGTTCTCGAACATATGACCCAGCCCAACAGTCTTCTCGTGCCCGAAAATAGTCGGATACAAAATTTCGTCAAAATCGTTTCAACCGTTTTTTAGATACAATTAGCTTGACCATGACCCAAAATGACCCACTAATTGAATGTTCTCGAACATGTGACCTAGCCCAACAGTCTTCTCGTGCCCGAAAAACATTGGATGCAAAATTTAGTGTAAATTGAGCCGCTTTTTAGATTTTGACCCACAATGACCCAGAAATGACCTACTAATCGAATTTTCTCGAACATGTGACCTAGCCCAATGATTTTCGCGTGCCCGAAACTCGTAGGATACAAAATTTAATCAAAATCGTTGGAGCCATTTTTTAGATAAAATTAATTTGACCCGCTTTGACCCAAAAATGACCCACTAATCGAAAGTTCTCGAACATATGACCCAGCCCAACAGTCTTCTCGTGCCCGAAAATAGTCGGATACAAAATTTCGTCAAAATCGTTTCAACCGTTTTTTAGATACAATTAGCTTGACCATGACCCAAAATGACCCACTAATTGAATGTTCTCGAACATGTGACCTAGCCCAACAGTCTTCTCGTGCCCGAAAACCATTGGATGCAAAATTTAGTGTAAATTGAGCCGCTTTTTAGATCTTGACCCACAGTGACCCAGAAATGACCCACTAATCGAATTTTCTCGGACATGTGACCTAGCCCAATGATTTTATCGTGCTCGAAACTCGTAGGACACAAAATTTAATCAAAATCGTTAGAGCCGTTTTTAGATAAAATTAATTTGACCCGCGTTGACCCAAAAATGACCCACTGATCGAAAGATCTCGAACATATGACCCAGCCCAACAGTCTTCTCGTGCCCGAAAATAGTCGGATACAAAATTTCGTCAAAATCGTTTCAACCGTTTTTTAGATACAATTAGCTTGACCATGACCCAAAATGACCCACTAATTGAATGTTCTCGAACATGTGACCTAGCCCAACAGTCTTCTCGTGCCCGAAAACCATTGGATGCAAAATTTGGTGTAAATTGAGCCGCTTTTTAGATCTTGACCCACAGTGACCCAGAAATGACCCACTAATCGAATTTTCTCGGACATGTGACCTAGCCCAATGATTTTATCGTGCTCGAAACTCGTAGGACACAAAATTTAATCAAAATCGTTAGAGCCGTTTTTAGATAAAATTAATTTGACCCGCGTTGACCCAAAAATGACCCACTAATCGAAAGTTCTCGAACATGTGACCCAGCCCAATAGTCTTCTCGTGCCCGAAAATGGTCGGATACAAAATTTCGTCAAAATCGTTTGAACCGTTTTTTAGATTCAATTAGCTAGACCATGACCCAAAATGTCCCAAAATGACCCACTAATCGAATTTTCTCGAACATGTGACCTAGCCCAATGGTTTTCTGGTGCTCCAAAACGGTAGGATACAAAATTTCGTCAACATCGTTAGAGCCGTTTTTAAGATAAAATTTGCATATATATATATATATATATATATATATATGTATATATATATATATATATATAACCACACACAAGATTTGCTCGTATTAGAATATATGATTTATTAAAAAAAGGTAAAAGTCACAGCGGAGGACAGAATCCTCATCTCCGGCTTACAAATTGAGAGTGCTAGCCCTGCACCAAGGAGACCTTGTTCAAGATTGCGAACTAATGGGTATTTGAAATGCATGCTGAACTTTAACCCGAAATTTCTCGAAAACTAAAGCCCATTTGAAGGAAACCTTTGACCTGAATAGTTAGGGGTATGACCCCTACAACATACTTTAAAATCATCAAAATCTGTGCGCATCATGTTTAGCGGTCCCCTTGTCAGTTGAAAAATTTCGAACTTTACTTTTATATATGCATATTTTTCTGAAGTATGGGGTAACATTTATTTTTTTAATTTTATACGGGATAATTTTGACTAAACAAAATAATAAAATGTGAAATTCACAGTGCTGAAAGCTTCAAATACACTACATTACGAATTCTATTATAATCATGTTATATGTATTTCTACATTTCACATCTCTTCCATGAGTATGAGCAATAACCAGCAGAAACCAGCATCGGCTATTCTTTAGAATCCGAAAAACGTATAATATTAAAACATTTTTGTAATATTATTCTTCTGGCTCAGGGTTTGCAAATGTAGCCTTTGACAGTTGCCCGATAGTTAAAAAATTAATGAACATTCAAAATGTACAGATGACATAACCTGTGTATTAGAAAACAAAAAGATAATTTTTCTCAAAAATACAGTGCTGTTTCGACTTTAACTACTAAAGATTGGAATGTCTACAACTATTAACATATTAAAAAATAATCGAATTTACTTCTTCATTAAATTGCTACTAGCGTATCTGTGCACAAGAACTTTTAAATTTGTTTGTAAATGTCATTTTTCAAATACAGTAATATACAGGTAGGTTCCAAATTCATGGTACAAAATCTAAAGTTTGGTACAAGACACTGTAACAAACAATTTTTGTACAGGAAACCAGTGCCGAAAATACTTTTATTCAGTCAAAAATACAGGGCGTCTCACTCCAATCCGAAGTCGTATTTTCGTTCATATTTTTAACACTAATGAAGATATTTTAACGAAATTCTTACAAGATGCTTTTTTTTTTTTTATACCGCTAACCAGGCCCCTACCTGCCCGGCATGAATGCCTAGCTTAACGGGTTAGTACCTGGGTGCGGGGCGGAAATCGCCTGATCACAGCATGGCTGTGATCCACCTGACTATTGATTTGTTCACATCGCTGCTGTGCTTGCTCTCTTGTGATTTGCTACCGCTATCTTTGTTTGCCGGTTCAAGGTTTCTGTTTAACTTTGTTGAATTGACAGATTTAATAGGTCTCGTAATTTAGAACCTTGATCAGGTGACGAGACCCTCACCTGACTAGGCACCCCCAGAGGTATTATTCACAGGTAACTCTTACAAGATGCTTACATTCATACAAAGATGCGTCTGTTGCAAAATTTGTTAAAATATCTTCACTACTGTTAAAGTTATGAATGAAAACGCGACTTCGGATTGAAGTGAGACGCCCTGTAATTTTGACTAAATAAATGGATTTTTGACTCTAGTTCCCTATTCAATAAAATAGTTTTAGAGTGGGTTGGTATAAAAATCATTTATTGTATAGGAAACCAGGGTCAAAAACACATTTATTTAGTTAAAATAACATTACTCACTCCAATCCGAAGTCACGTTTTCGTTCATAACTTTAAAAGTAGTGAAGATATTTTAACAAAATTCGCAACAGATTCATCTTTGTATGCATTGTAAGCATATTGTAAAGATTTGGTTAAAATATCTTCATTAGTGTTAAAGTTATGAACGAAAACGCGACTTCGGATTGGAGTGAGTAATGTGATTTAACTAAATAAATGTGTTTTTGACCCTGGTAAATTGGGTAATTTTGATTATATAAATGGATTTACGAACCTGATTTCCTATACAAAAATTTTTTGTTACCGTATCCTCTACCAACCTTTAAAGTTTGTACTATGAAGTTGGAATCCCCCTGTATATCTTTTTATGTCCATTTTCTAAACTAATTTCTTCTTCTTGTTGGGATTTTATTTCTCATTGCTATATGTAAGAGCACCAAACAATTTTGTAACGACGAAATTTGACTAAAATTTGAACGTGGATTAATAAAACTGTGATTCTTTTAGACTATCACTTCTGTTTGCGTTTATTTATTTACTTTATATAAAAATAAAAATAATTTATCAAATAGTAAAATACAGAAACAAAAGTTTTAATGCTGTATGACAAAATTTATTTTGCACAACTAGTTTGCCACGATTTTGAAGTCTAGGCTCCATAATTTTTAGGAAACATTCCTTTATCGTGTTTCTTATCACACTCTCGCGCGATTACTCTTGAAAAGAGAAAGAAAAAGAATTCGAGCATAAAAAATCAATCACATTATTATTTTTGGGCCATTCCATTGTGACGGGTGTGACATCCAGACAAAATTTTAAGAGTTTATATCTATATTTTGGGAAATAAATTAGATAATAAAGCCCTGAAAAGTATTTTAATTATGTTTTTCCATTCATATGCTTGGATAATTGAGCAAATATATAACTTCAATAGCTTTCAATATTTAAAAAACAAAAATTTTAAACTTGTGACGGGTGTGACTCCCACGGGACAAGAGTTTTTACTTGCATAAAAATTTGTTAAATACCTGTGAATATTTAACTGTTTTATTATTAAAACAATTTTTTTCTAATGAAAGAGATTCAAATTAAACTTAATACGTGATTTTCATAATAAATTTTAATTATTTTAACGTATAATAATTTTTTTCCTGCTGTGACGGGTGTGACAAAGAAGTGACGGGCGTGACATTGTGCAAAGTGTACAATTTGAAAGTTGTTTACCAAAAAAATACAGTGATCAGTATGGACAGTAAACTGAACAATAGTAAATATACAAAAGAAATTTAATAAAACTAACATATTTATGCAGTTAGTTTAAAATTGGTAGTGTCCCCTACTCGTTATAAGTAATGGGGGGGGGCTACTTTTTTTACAATAGCAGAAATTTTTTTTATTGAGATGTCATCTTCCTCTGGCCAAATCCCCTGTGGCCCACTGGCTTGCATGTATTTTAGCTTATTTCTTCCTTACGGAAGTTGATATTCAAGACATTTGCATAGTAAAAGCTATTACGCTTTTTGCTACTGGACAGGGAAACCAAAAGATAATCACTAATATCCAGACAAAATTTTAAGAGTTTATATCTATATTTTGGGAAATAAGGTAGCTAATAAATCCCTGAAAAGTATTTTAATTATGTTTTTCCATGCATATGCTTGGATAATTGAGCAAATATATAACTTCAATAGCTTTCAATATTTAAAAATATAATATATTCTTATAATGATAATCTATTAATGCAGTTGTGACGGGTGTGTTGACATCCAGACATATTTGTTTGAGGTTACAAAGGTTTCTGGTAATTTCGTTCAGAGACTACGCCATATTATTGCAGCGCATGGTTCAATTAAAAATCATGATTAAATCTGATATTTTCAAAATCTTTCTGGGGGGTGGGAGAATCACAATTAGCAGTGACTGCCACTTCCCTCAGTGTTGATTTGGCAGTCTTTCCCATCAAAAGGATAGTACTATCACTACTTACCGTAATTTCCAGCATATAATCCGCAGATCAAACAATCATGTTTCGACCTAGAAATTTTTTTTATTAAGTGTTACTTCTCAGATCGCTGTAAATATTTGACTTCAATTATTGAATTAAATTTCTGGGTTGAAACCGAATTGTTTGATCCGCGGATTATACGCCGGAAATTACGGTACTTTAAAGTGGTGATAAGACTTGATGCCTTCCCATTTTCTGTCAGTATTTGTTTAGTTTCTAGTATTTTCACTGCTGAGACATACAATGCCTTTATTGCGCCAAACTCCTGAGCACATTTAAAAAAAATCCAAAGCAGATTTAACTTAAAAGTAAGTAAGTTGCTACCAACTCACAATTTGCTAAAATAATTCAAATATATATTTCATGATTTATCTTCTCTTTTTTGGCAAATTGGCCTTAATATGTTCAGAAACAAGAATGATTCAACCTTACACTTCATTTAAAAAATATTTAAATATATTTCAAAAAAATTTAAAATGTTATTATACCTGTCACAAGAATTTCGTCAACCCGTCACAAGGATTTTGTCACACCCGTCACCCTAAAATTTCACACAAAATAAAAATTTAATGAATTTTTAACGTTTTGTAGTTATTCAGACTTGCAATAGTTAGACTTTACGAAAGTTCCATGTATTTTCATGGAAAAATGCATTTTGTATAATAACTTAAGCATCTTTTTTGTGACGGGTGTGACAGAGAAACAGTGTAAATATATTTGTATTAAAAATCGGGACTTTTAAATTTTTTTGAAAAATTAAGTGTTTCAAAAGCTACACAAAGGTCACAAATAGTATTATATGCACATATATGGAAAATGCCGCTGTTTTAAATATTGCTTCTGGCAGAATGAAAATACCCTATTTTACAGACTGAAAGTTTTTCAAATTTTTCCAACATTGAGCGTAGATAAATTATAAAAAAATATTTTTAGAGCTTACTTCTCTGTGATTTCATATGCGTCATATTGTTACCTTTAATTTGATATATTATTTGTAGTAATTAAAGACATTTGAAATTTCAACCCTCATGTCCACTTTTTCATGGAAATGCCCTTTTTTAATATTATTATAAATTAAAAAATTTGTTTGTTTTTCTGGTGTACTTTTGTATATAATTCAAATTCCTTCATTTAATTTCTTTTATCATTTTAGATTTTACTCATCATCGCAGCTTGTCACAAGAGATTCATCTAAATTTCAGCCAAATCAATCTTCTGTTCCGTCTGCAAGCAAATTGGAAAAACCTGACATTTCTCTAAAAAAAGTTATGCACAAAGTAAAAAAAAAATCATAGCAACTTAATTCACAGTGGAAAACTTTCAAGAAATAAATCACAAAATCACGTCTGGGTCACGCCATTTGATAATATTAAGGATTCAAAACAGCTGATCCGCTGCGCAGAAGGAGCTATGGAATAAAAGTCTCATGACTTGGATATAAATTGGGAAAATGCTATTTTTGAGGAATTTAATCATACATGATTTTTACTAGTTTTCTTTTAATAATCTATGATTTATTTATACTAATTACATAATTTTGACTTTTATACTTTGTTTTTAGACCAATATGATAGTACGGATTTTAACTATGAAATGTATCCTTTTATAAGATGTCATTATCACATCAGAAAATAGTTTTAAGTACATTATTCCTAACATTACATGTTTTTATCGTGTTTGTTTTAATTATTTTTTTAACACAGTATGTCCCTAAACCGACTTCGTGCCATTAAACCTCATACAATCAACGAAACAATCTTTATTTAAAAATAGAAACATGTAAATCGATGTATATTATCTTGTTCAAAAGTTAAAAAATTGGTAAGTTGACAAAATCGCTAAAAAGCAGTGTTTCCAAATAATTGAGTATAAAATTTTGCCTTCGCAGGTATTGCCGGTCTGAGCGACCTTAATTTTAGGAATTAAGGACTATTTATGCAGACCAACTGTACAGCATTCTTAAAGAATCAAACAATATCAGAAAAAATATATATATATATCTATTTAATACTTGGAAATTTTTCTATGGAAAATTTCTCACACCTTGCATTCATAATATTTCAAATTTTAATTGCTTAAAAGGCGTATAGTCAACATAGTGAAAAAGTATCCAAGCCGGAACTCGAACACAGGTCATCAGTATAGCGCATTGACGTTCTACCAACTGAACCGCCTTGGAGCGATACCAAACATGGCACTTTTCACTATCACATGTTGACAAAGCTATAAACGCAGCACAAGATGGAATATTTTTCTGTGAGCCACCAACCCTGGGACAAACACGAAACTAAAGAGAATCGAGCATCGATGAAAGAATAAATCTTTTTAATATATGGAAATTTTTCTATAGAAAATTTCTCACGCCTTGGATTCATAATATTTCAAGTTTTAATTGCTTAAAAGGCGTATAGCCTACAGAGTGAAAAAGTGTGAGAGGGAACAGAGTGAAAAGGATTCTCTTTAGTTTCGTGTTTGCCCCAGGGTTGGTGGCTCACGGAAAAATATTCCATCTTGTGCTGCGCTTGTAGCCTTGCCAACATGTGATAGTGGAAAGTTTCAGGCTTGGTATTGTTCCGAGGTGGTTCAGTAGGAAGAACATCAGTACGCTATACTGATGACCTGGGTTCGAGTCCCGGCTTGGATATTTTATTATTCTGTTGGCTATACGCCTTTTAAGCAATTAAAATTTGAAATATTATGCATGCAAGGCGTGAAAAATTTTCTATAGACAAACTTCCAAGTATTAAATAGATTTATTCAATCATCGATGCTGGATTCGCTTTAGTTTCGTGTTTTCCCCAGGGTTGGAGGCTCACAGAAAAATATTCCCTTTTGTGCTGCGCTTGTAGCCTTGCCAACACACTGTTAAAAATTTGCAGCAAACTGTCCAGTCATTTGGCCGTTTTTATAGAAAACGGTTACATACCAATAATTTAATGGTACTCTGACCATAATATGGGCAATAATATGGTGAGAAAAGAGTTAAATTACGGTTATGTAACCGTTTTCTATAAAAACGGTCAAATGACTGGACAGTTTGCTGCAAATTTTTAGCAGTGCATGTGATAGTGAAAAGTGCTAGGGTTGGTATCGTTCCAAGGTGGTACAGTTGGTAGAACGTCAGTACGCTATACTGATGACCTGGGTTCGAGTCCCGGATTGGATGCTTTTTCTCTCTCTTTGGCTATACACCTTTTTGTAAGCAATTGCAATTTGAAATAAATATATATGTATTCGTCTTTGTAAACCTTTCTAATCACTTTAATGAAATTACACGATTTTTCATCTGTATTTTAATAAATGTTTTTCTTATCGTTGTGAAAAATAAATAGATTAATTAGAAAGACAAAGCACTATGTATAAAAATTGTTTGTTGCCCGATCACTGCTTTTATTTTTCATTTCTAATGATTTGAGATTTTATGCTTATCCTATTTCTGATCATCTGAATTAAATATTTTCCTTAAAGCATTTATTTTCTTCCAGAAGATTTATTATCATGCAATAACCTAATTTGTGAATCCTTAAAAAGGAAAAGACTGATAAATAGCAATTAAGAAATATGAGATAAACTCGAAAGGATAAATTTTTTTATTACGTATGGTTAATTCATGCGCGCTTATCGCACATTTCTTAACTGAAGAATTTAATGAACGCATAAATATTTAAAAACATTAAATGAAATCATTCACGCAATGAAAATTGAAGCTCTCTGACAACGTGATATTTACTCATATATACTTTTGCACGGTTAAAAGAATGGATATATTTTTGAAATATTAAACTTGTAAAACAAATGCAGATAGATATCTGTTAACGAGGCAGAATTTTTCATCAGGAATAGATTTTAAAACGCTCTCAAACATGATGGAAATAAAATTTCATTTTTACATCGATTTATAAGCACAGTAATTTAATTATGAATTTTAAATTTCACCCCATATTTTATTTAAATTCAGTGGACTTTCATTATTACGCCCCCGCTTAAGAAGCATCGCCCGTTAATGAGGACAGTTTCGTTTTCTCCATCATTTCCTATTTGTAATTAATGTTAAACACATAGACATCGCTTGAAGCGTACTAATCACTGGATAATGTGGATATTTTCTTCACAAACGGATCTAGCAGAATCGAAACTGCTTTTGTACATTATATTTTCAAAAGCAACTATGATGTAAATTTGGTTTTGTGCGATCAAAACATTATTGACAATGAAGAGAAAGAAATTTTTCTACCACCAATAAACGCGAGAGGTTCAAAAAGGATAATAGTTGTTCGCCAATATTAGCAGTCAAAATGTAATATAACAGAATACTGGTAAATGCTGAGTATCAATACTGGTAAATGATGTAGTAAAAGGTTCATTACGCTAAAAAGAAACTCTAAGTGTGTGATTGCTTTAATTAAATTTTAAATATGTAAGCCCCACAATTTCTTTCCATTTTTTGTGTGTCTTTTGTACATGGGAGCCAAAATTAAAACATCCTACTCCGACCTCTCTATTTATTAAACTACTCAGTGTATAAGCTTCAAATTTTGAATACATACTATTCAGGACACGGGGAAACTGATTATGCGAAAAAAAAAGTTTCTAGAAATCATCGATAGATGGCGCTCTTCAACTTGGCATATGTTGAAAAGGCAGAAAAACGCATTTTATGTGAACGTACCAAATATTAATTTGAGAAGGACCTTATCGACGCAGGGAATGCTGCTTTATATGGTTCGCTACATGAAAATTTAAAATTGGCAGTCTTTGGTCAGCTTGTTCAACTATGGATCGTAAATGGTCAACAGATATGCTTCTCACATGTACTAGAATGATACCAACTTTCAAGTTTGGCAAGGTTACCTGACGCCCTCGATAAACAAGATTTTTTAAATGTGTCCACAGCCAAGAATTACACAGATTAAGATCAGAAGAAACGGAAGTTATCGGAAACGCACGACGGATTACTCTGCCATTAATGAAACGTTTCCGAAGAAACTGCTGTACACGAAGTCCAGTGAGTGGAGGCGCTCCATCTTGCTTATGCAAGACGGAGCAGATCTCACACAAGCAGATATCATATAAGCAGATCTCACACATTGTGAATAGTGTAATTCAGTTGTAGTGTTTTCTGCTGCACTTCGCTTACTTTCAGTAGTCAGTTTCTTTAGCGTTGTGAATATTATTCGTCATTATTACAGATAATGGTTTGAAAACTGTCGTTCTCTGGCAACACAATATCTGTCTGTATATACACTGCTCAAAACAATTAGTGGAGCACATGCATTTTACGAAATTGGGCAAACACTTACACCAATAAATAACTTAAAACATCCATACTTTAAAGCGTAGCAGAAACAGAAAAATAAAACTTCATATGCAAATCGAAGTTCATGACGTCACAAACCAGAAAAAAGAGATAGGTGCAGAAATCGGGATTTCACAGAAATGTCTGTTTCACGGTCTCAGTTGTGAAATTCAATTGCTCAGCTTTTGTTTTCAGAAAAGGTGATTTAAAAATGTCACAACAACGTCATTTACCGGAATCTATGGCTTGGAGTATAAGCGAGACTTGAATCCGGGCAAACACAACGAAGTGTACCAGTCGCTGTTGGAGGTCACAAAAAATGTCACTGCAAGGCTGTGAAATCTGTTCCAAGAAACAGAAAATGTTAGAAAGGTCGGCCATGTGATACCGCAAAAACTGATGGCCGATTTATCCTGTTAACAGTTCGCCGAGACAGAACAGGCAATGCTACTCAGCTGAAAAGGCAGTTGCTCTGGGCAACAGGACGAAGGATGTTCACCCAAACAGTGCGAAATAGGATTCATCAGGGTTATCTCTATGAATGTAGGGCAATGGTCTGTATTCCGTTTACTTCAAGCCACTGTGTGGTCCAAAAAATGTGGGCAGCTGAACATTGGAGTCAAGTTCTGTTTACAAACAAGTCCGGATTCAGTCTGGAGTGTGACACCCGACGTGTTTTGGTATGGAGGGAAAGGGGTACTCAAAATGACCCCACATTCCTTCGTGAAAGATCACATTACAGAAGAGGTGGGTTGACGGTATGGGTTGGAATCAGCATAGGTGGACGTACGAACCTGCATTATTATTCGGAATGGCATTTTGACGGCCCAAAGATATGCAGACGAGATACTGAGACCTTATGTCGTTCCTTACGCTGCAGTCATGATGATTCCTTTGTTTTCATGCATGATAATGCCAGACCGCATACAGCTCGTCCGGTGAAGAACATGCTTGAAGCTGAAACAATACAGCGTATGGAATGTCCAGCATGCTTCCCTGACCTGAATCCGATCGAGCATTTTTGGGACACATTTGGACGACGCAATGCAGAAAGACGAAGACCTTCCTTTACTGTCTGGAACTTTGAGATTGCAATTCTTGAAGAGTGGAACAGTATTCCCGAAAGTCTTATCGATAACCTTATCGCATACATGGAAAACAGGCGTGCAGCAGTCTTAGCTGTTCGAGGGTACCACACGCCGTATTAAAAATCTTGCATCACTTCTAAACAATACTTCTTTTGCCATTTACATGTAACCAAATTGTTGCCCTACCATCTTTCCGTGTTCTTTTCATCGTTTCAAATGATTAAAGCTCCCTTACAATTTTTTGCGTCTTTTTTCTGTATTGCGCATTTATACCCGTGTACTATCCAGTTTATGCCCATGCATGGCTGTCTCGCACGGTTCTCTCAACTTCTTTGCTTGCTCCCCTAATTTTTTTGAACAGTATATTTTTCAATGATATATTACTCATCATCTTCAATGGTAGTGTGATCATTACTGAGGAATGTGTACCATTTTTTAACTCAAATTTATTTCTACACATTTTTTCTACACAAAATATATATTGTGGCTTTAAACAAAAACTACAGTCACAGCTACGCACGTCAAAAAAAATCATATTTATCACGAAGCATGCTATTTTGTTTACTAAACAAGTTCCTTAACTAGCTAATTTTGTGTGTTATTAACTAATGTATTTTGTATACCTTATGAGTTATGATAGTTTTGCTAAAAACTTAAGCATACGTAAGAAAAAACATGGGTGAAATCCATTATGCAAATAAATGCTTGGTCGAATGTCTGACGATGGAAATTAAGTCTTTAAAGACAAAAGTTTTTAAAATGTTCTCACCAAATTTCAATCGAATGTACTTGATAAAAAGAAAGTTTTTATTCAGAAATAACTTTTTTACTTACCGAGATATTTAAGTAACACATTGAAAATTCTCAGATGAGGAAAACAAAAAAGAATCTAAATTAGATATACTGGGTCCCCTAAAGTCCCGTTACCATTACTAAATGTTATAACAAATGATGTATTTGATAAATATGTGGCTGTATTTTGCTGATTCTTTTGCAGTACCCAAATTTTATTTTCTCTCTTTGAAAGGAATCATAGCTAACAAATTACTGCTATACCACGTGAATAGACTCACTACGTTCTGTGGAGTGATGCGAGAAAATCAACAATTACAGTCCAACCAGACTTCGAGTTCATTACAGAAGACTGTAATCGATTACGATTATGATTATTCCTTTTTCTAAAACAGATTACGATCATGTCTCCATTTCTGCGATTTAGATTACGATTATGTATCCATTTCTGCAATTTAGATTACGCTTGCGTTTTATATTATCTATTTTTCAACTCTAGAATACGATTACACTTAAATTACGATTAATATTTTTTGAATTACTATTAAAGAATTTATTATTTACGATTACAATTGAATTATAAGGATTTCGTAACTTGCATGTGACGAAAGTCTCTTGCTTTGACTTCATTGTTTAGCTATCTGTATGTAATATTTAAATTTTAAAATTTCACATTGGGGACCATGAATTTTTCAGTTTTATTCAGAATTCCGTTACAGACTGGCTCTATTTTCTGATGCTATACAATATGTACTTGTTTAGGCACAAAACTGTACATTCCAGATTTGAACGTTATGTTTGAAAAAATTCAGCAAATTGTAAATAGACATTGCATTTAAAAGTAATATTTGATTTTAAACTATTTCCTTTTTTTTCATGGATATAATTCCTTGTTTAAATATAAATTAAATACCGTAAAACATATCAAAACGGAGCCTGTCTATGAAGAAAAAAATTCAGTGAGAACATACTGTAAACATTTCTATTACTTAAATGGTAGCAGATAGAAAATGATTCTGGCTATAATCTGCAGCTTGTCCAATATCTAAAATAGTTTTTCAGAAAACAGTAAAAACCGACAGAATAAATCAATTAACCAATATTTCAATACTGAAAAATTCGAAATCTTATTGGTCAATTATTGGGAATCTTAAGGCGGTTGTAAGGTCTTATTAAAATGTATACATGATAAATTATGGCTAGAATCTACAGTTTTCTCATTTCAATATCTCAAATAGCTTTTCAGAAAACGTGTTAAAACTGAGATAATCAATCAATTAACCAATCTTTCAAAACCTAGAGAACTAATTAATCAGTTTAAGAAATCTTACGGTGACTGAAAGATCTAATTAATATTTATGCATGCCAATAATACACGAAATTTTTGTAATCGATTTCAATCGATTATAGTTACACGATTACGATTATTCGAAATCTGAGTCAAACGCAACCACCGATGTTAAGGATCATGTGTACGCATAAATCACCGAAAATGTTGACAATAAAATACTAAAGAGACGGGTCACACAAACTATTGAACGCATATCGCTTGGCATGCTAGCTCGCATATGACAGAATACAGTTCATTGCTTTGAGCTCCTGAGGGCAACTAAATGAGTACTCGTTAAGTGTTGCAAGTATTGATGCACAAAATTCAGATACAGCGTATCAGTGCTGCCCAATCTAGCGCACGCGAAATACCGGAAATTTATTACAGAAATCTTCGACTTATTCATTTTCTGAATTTAGGTAATTATATAAAGCAAAGTTTTCTCTTAGAAATTACTGATATACCGCGTTCTCCAGGCTGGGCAGACCTGCAGCAGAAGACTTAGCAAAAAACAGCGACCATCTGTATCAAAAAACTACTTAAGAAATTTTATAATGGTAACGTGCGTTTAGAGACATTCTTTATTTTGAATGTTTATTTTGATTGTTACATGCTTCAAATGTTATTATATTTCAAATAAAGTGGAGAGTCAAAATATGTCCATTAGAATTAACTTTTAAATATACACTAAAACACTTTTTATTTTGCTTAAAAGACGTCAACATAAACATTAAAGATGTTAAAATTTAAAATTTACATGTTTCGATTTGTTCATCAAATCGTCATCAGAATATACACAAACCACAAATACAATGTACATAAAAAAACGAGAGTTTAAATTAATTAAAAACCAGAGAGTCTGAACAGTCACTATGTTAAACAAGAACGAAAAATCATGCGTCAAGCATAGATTATGTAGCACTTTCCAACGCTTCCAAAATAATTTTACAAATCATACCGTTTAATAAGCTAAAAGATAACTTCTAAGTAAACAATTTGGAAAACGCATAACATATTTAAAAACATAATTTCAGGAATTTCCAACATATACAATATTCGGAAAAATATCCGAATACTTTTATTCAGCCCTGTATAGGATATATAGAATTGTATATATACTACATAGGATGCTAAATTTTAGTTCAGTTAGGAAACGTGTAGCACATTTTAAAATTCTCCGTCTGGAGTTTGTCAATAAACAGAAATGTGTTCGCGAACTTTTGTGCTGCCCTGTATAGGATCTACAGAATTTATACACACCACGTAATAGACAAAAAGCAAGTTAACATTAAAATCGCGTTCAGTAACTTAAAACGCACTTCCAGGAATTATTGTTAACAGACAGTAGATAATTCTTTTGCGTGTCCCTGTAAATGAACGATGACTGCTATACACACAATATTCCGTAGTAAGTCTCTTGTAATGCACCTTAGTGATCTATATAAATTTCAATGCGTTTAAAATAGTGAAACATTATTTAAATAAACCGCAGACGATTTTTCTCCATAGACGTAATGTAACGGAATTATTTTTACTGTCCCTGTAAAGTAACTATAAGTGCTATGCACACCCTGTTCCATATTAAGCTTCTTCTAATGCACCTTAGTGATATATATAAATTTCAATGCGTTTAAAATAGTGAAACATTATTTAAATAAACAGCAAATGATTTTTCCCCATAGACCGCAATGTAACGGAATTCTTTTGAGTGTCCCTGTAAAAAAACTATAAGTGCTACACACTTCCGTTGAAATAGGGAACATGCTATAGATAACGATAATAACATATAAAAATTGCAGAGCAATCCGAGCATATTTACGGGAGTTAGAGCACGGACAGACGGCAGACGGCAGACGGCAGACGGCCAGACGGCAGACGGCCAGACGGCCAGACGGCAGACGGCCAGACGGCCAGACAAACCGAAGTCATAAGCACTTTTCAACTAGGTTGGAAAGTGCTAAAAAGAAGAAACAACGCTCTCTATACTTTTAATTTTAACACCGCTTTTAGATCCTTCTACAGACCGCATCCCACTATTATTCAACCACTCAACCCAAATCTTCGGAATATTAAATGACAACGTATCATTACATGCTTTCGAGCTCCTTAAATAAATTTCAATAGATTCCCTCACTAAAAGTTGAAGATAAAAGGAACAAAGGTATTGGAGAAAATAAAGCGGATAGTGATGTTAAGTTAAAGAGAGTGGTTATGAGTTATTATCCAGGTTTATTTGAGTTTATAAAATTTCCTTTAAAAGCGTTTTGTTTGAGTTTAGCCGCGAGGGCTCCCCCGAAGTTAAAGACGTTTTTGAGCACGAGAATTGATCCTGTCAGTAAGGGTGACCTTTCGGGTGTTTATGTTATTCCATTTATTAGGGAGGGGGTGTTAAGAATTATTATGTTGGTATGACACAGAGGAAATTCAATGTTAGACGTAAGGAGCATATTGCAGATATTAATTATGGGAGAGGGAATACTGCCTTATCAAGATTAAATAATAGAGAGAGCATCAGCATCCTATTTAATGAAGCTAAACTGATTTATAGTTCCAGTTTTCATTTTAAACTTTTTGTGAGGGAATCTATTGAAATTTATTTAAGAAGCTCGAAAGCATGAAATGATACGTTGTCATTTAATATTCCGAAGATTTGGGTTGAGTGGTTGAATAATAGTGGGATGCGGTCTGTAGATGGATCTAAGAGCGGTGTTAAAATTAAAAGTATAGAGGGCGTTGTTCCTTCTTTCACATAGTGACTGTTCAGACTCTCTGATTTTTAATTAATTTAATCTCTCGTTTATGTACATTGTATTTGTGGTTTGTGTATATTCTGATGACGATTAGATGAACAAATCGAAACATGTAAATTTTAAATTTTAACATCTTTAATGTTTATGTTGACGTCTTTTAAGCAAAATAAAAAGTGTTTTAGTGTATATTTAAATGTTACATGCTTTTTAAAAATAAACATTTTAAAACGGACAATCTTACCATCAGTGGAATCATATTTAAATAATGCGGCCGTCCTTGTAGTTTTTGAAAAAATAAAACGAGAGCTGGCAAAGATAAATTAACTGATGCCATGGTCACTTTTCTTTTCAGTTATAAGATGAACAATTTTCTAAATTCAGAAAAATAAAAATCTATTATAAAGAAAAGCATGTTTGTGATGAACGCTAAAGTCATGGTGTTGCACGATAAAACAATTCTGCCCTGGTATTAAAATAGAAAAATCAAGGAAATGTAATAGTGTATAGCTACGCACGGTTAATACTTACGTTTATATACACTTATACTTAAACACACGCACATACACACTGAAAAAGACACACACGAAAGTAGGTATATATACTTACCAAACTGTCGCTAAACATGGATATACAGAACTGTCGCCAAATTTGTGCCAAAAATAAATCACTATAAACGAGCTAAATTTCTTGCTAATTGGACAATTTGGAATAATGTTTATTGTAATATATATCTATAATAATACACTGCTCAAAACAATTAAAGGATATTGCAGTTTTAGGTGAATTTTGTATCTGGGAAACTTTTTAGCTGATTGATACATGGTCGACAGACATAGTAGGTTATATGAGAATAAATTACACATGTTTGGCAGAAAAAAATGCATTTTATTGCGCATTTGTGTACAAAAGGAAAAAAACACAATTTGTGCATATGAGAAAAAAAGAATAAGAAAAGGTGTTTTCTTCAAAGAAAATCATTTTCAGTAGGGGGTATGGTTTCCACGGGCGGCCAGCAACGTTGAACATCTTTGAGGAATGGACTCAATGAGGCTATTAATGACGAGTTGGGGTATTCTGCCCCACTCTTCCAGAAGAGCTCTTTCCAGTTCTTGGAGAGTTTGTGAGGGTTGTTGGCGGCCAGAAACTCGTCTTCCTAGAGCGTCCCAAACGTGCTCGATTGGATTCATGTCTGGAGAACACGCTGGCCATTCCATTCGAACGATTCCTTCCTCGAAAAGGAAATCCTCCACCAGGTTTGCACGATGTGGCCTGCAGTTATCGTCCATTAAAATGAAGTTATCTCCGATTGCTGCATCGTAAGGGACTACAATAGGTCTGAGGATCTCATCCCTATATCGGCGACCAGTCAGAGCTCCATTTCGAATGATGTAGAGGTCAGTGCGCCCGTCAATGGAGATGCCACCATACACCAACACTCCTCCACCGCCAAATCTGACACTTTCGTGCACGAACGCATGATTATTCCTACTGCCACGGTCCCTTCAGATGAAAATACGCCTATTATCCGGATGCACAGAAAAACGGGACTCGTCAGAAAACAGAATATTGCTCCATTCATTTCTCCACCAGTTGACATGCTCGGTTGCCCACTCCCTGCGGTCGCGACGATGCCTTGATGTTAATCTAACACATACCATCGGTCGGCGAGCATACAGACCTACAGCATGGAGCCAGTTTCGGACAGTCTGAGTTGAAATCGTGGTGTCTGTAGCTGAGCGAAGGTGTTGTTGGAGAAGAGTAGCGTTCATGTTTCGGTGTCTCCGAGCTGTTAACGCTAAATACCGATCTTCATTGGGCGTTGTTGCCCGTCTAAGACCTTGCCCTGGTCTTCGGCCTGCACATCCACTCTCCAAAAAACGGTTCCAGATCCTGGAAATGACACTTTGTGACACTCCAATGGCTTGCGCTACTTCGGCTTGAGTTTGGCCCCCTTCTAACCTATCAACAATTCTCCAAGCTTCTGAATCTGTCAAATGACTTCGCTGAGACATCGTACTCATCGAAACAAAGCAATCACTGAATGCCGATCATCCTTGTCTTCATTCTCTTTTATCCAGTTGAAAGTCAAATTTCATTCGCTGCCGCTGAAGCGACGTTTTTGACGTCGAACTCAAAATTTGCGTACTCCACAGTTTGAAAACCAGAAAAATTTGCATTTGTGATTCTCTTCTTCTATTTTCGGCAAAAAAAATTTCGTTTATATCTTTATTTTATATAAAACTTCAAATATCCTTTAATTGTTTTGAGCAGTGTATTTATGGAATTTTAACCCCTAAGCTGAACGAGAATACCTTCTTCTGACTTCATTAAAACGCATTTAGTACAAAATAATTTCAAATACGATAACATAATATGAACCTAATCAACACTAAATCTGTTGTACTGAAATCTATAAGCAATTAGGTTAAAATACGGTATTGTTTTATTTTTGCTCTATAATCTAACTTTTAATTTAAAAACAAAATGTTGAATAATTGTAAACTTAAAATTAGATTACTGCACTAGTAAATCTGCAGATCAGGAGCCTCAACGTCAGCTCAAGTCACTGTTTTTTAATCTCACTTTTCATATTATTTAGCATCTTACAATCCGCAATTTAATTTTTTTCTATTGCATACATATTTATAGGCATATACAATTCTTTGGAGGTTTCAGAAATTAGAAACGTTAAATTAAACACGGTTTATGCAATGATATTCTGAAATTCTTATGAACTTCTTATTCTTGTAACTTTTTAGATTAAAAAAAAAAAAAACTTGTATTAAAATAAATTTTTCATTTATGTCAATAGAATACAAAAATAATTTATTTTGCTAATAAATTATTGGAACAAAATAGTGCGTGTTGCTTTTATTATTTTTATCTTCTTTGAAATATCGTTGCTAGGCAACTGATTAATTAAAGAGAAAAGTAAAAAAAAATGCATTTTGAAATTTGTAAAAAACATGAAAATAAAAGTTTTATATTTCCGGGACAGATGCAAAAAAATTTTCAATCATTTAAACAATTAATATTTCAATTCTAATAAATGTATCGTCAATTTTTCAAAATTATTGGATATATTTAAAACCTCCATATCGAAAATCAACATCCATAATTTTACGTTGAAATCCCTTATTCAAATATGCAATTTCCTTTTCAGTTAAAAATGAAATTTGAAAATCGTCTGCAGTCCATAGGAAAGTATTATGATTTAAAAAGAAATGTTCTCTATTTTTCGAACGAATGAACCAAATTTAACCAAAAACTATACAGCTAATTCCGGGTATCTCACCAACATACCCACCAAAAATCAACCAAATCGGATCATTTTTACGGCAGTTATCGCGGAACAGACAGACAGACAGACAAACAGACAGACAAACAGACAAACAAACAGACAGAAACCAAAAACTTTTCGGGTCTCAACAGTAAGCCTTCACTGACGTTTCGGCAATTATTGAAATAGATAATTGCCGAAACGTCAGTTGAGGCTCACTGTGGAGACGCGAAAAGTTTTTGGTTTCCGTCTGTTTGTCTGTCTGTTCCGCGATAACTGCCGTAAAAATGATCCGATTAGGTTGATTTTTGGTGGGTATGTTGGTGAGGTACCCGAAATGAGCTGTATAGTGTTTGGTTACATTTGATTCATTCGTTCGAAAAATATAGAACATTTTTTTTAGGTCATAATGCTTTCCCATGGGGATGCAGACGATTTTCAAATTTCCTTTTTAAATGAAATGAAAATCGCATATTTGAATAATAGATTTAAACGTAAAATTACTAATGCTAAATTTTCGATATGGAGGTTTTAAATATATCCAATAGCTTTGAAAATTTGTCGATACATTCATTAGAATTTAGAAATTAATTGTTTAAATTATTGGAAAATTTTTTGCATCTGTTTGGGAAATATAAAACATTTTATTTTCATATTTTTTACAAATTTTAAAATGCATTTCTTTTTACTTTGCTCTTTAATTCATTAGTTGCTCAGCAAACATATTTCAAAGAATATCAAAATAATAAAATTCAAGTAACTCGCACTGTTTTGCTGCAATATTTTACTATCGAAATAAATTATTTTTGTATTCTATTGACATAAATGAAGAATTTATTTTAATACAAGCTTACTTTTTTTAATCTAAAAAGTTACATGAATAAGAAGTGAATACGAATTTCAGAATATCATTGCATAAACCGTGTTTAATTTAACGTTTGTAATTTCTGAAACCTCCAAAGTATTTTATATGCCTATAAATATGTATGTAACATACAAAAAATTAAATTTTGGATTGTAAGATGCTACATATTATGAAAAGTGAGTTTAAAAAACAATGACTTGACGTTGAGGCTCCTGATATGCAGATTTACTAGTTTAGTATTGAAACTTATAGTCAATGATATGCATTCTGCATTTAGTAAAATAAATAAATATAAGAATACATAAATTAATTCATTGCATTTACGAGAAAAATATATTGAGATTTAGTCATTACTCAAGAGGTTAACCAATGCAATGAAAGGAATTTATTTACTTAAGAATAACCTAGTCCTGCCAACAAATTCTTCGTTAAATATAACATAAATATTAAGAGATTTGATCGGTACTCAAACATACGTAACTATGCAAACAAATGATGATATATTCAATCAGAAGACTCTATTTCCTTGGAGATTTACATCCGCAATTTGAAGTGTTTGTTTACCGTTCTATTTTCAGAAGCACTTAATAATGACGATTTAATTTAAAGCAAATAGATTAATATCCACTAATATATCCTGCAGATTTAAGACGGAGATAATTATTTGAAGGTATACTATAATATAGAATAATTTGGAAGCAGAACTTGTTAGATAATAAAACATAAAACAAAATAGAAAAAGAAAAAAAACCCTGCAGTAAATATACGTTAATTTGGCATAAACCCCAATTATTGAAGATTCTTTCATAGAAAAGGTGTTAATCATAAAGAAATTAAAATAGAATTCTGAGCACATTCTGATGCAATGTATCTTTTAACTAATTTAACTTTTATTGAAATAAATTTCCCGTGCAACAAAAAATGGAAATCTGTCTTTTCGTTGACAGATTTTAATTTAGCTCCAAAATGCAGTGACTCTTGTTTAATCTGATCTTATGATTAATATGTCATGGGGCCGGGCCGTCTGAGTGGCTTAGAATCAACCTGGCTAAGCACAAAGGGATGACCGGAAGCTTAGCCGAGGACGAAGTAGCGGTACTAATATTTTTCGGAGGATTGCTTATGCAGGGTCCCAATCGGGGGAGGTGTTGATGGAACTCCACATCCAGTCTTGTGACTAAGTGAAAAATATCAAGTGCGTCCGAGGATTCCGTCTCCACGGCAGCACGATGCGGACACTAATTTCTCCTACGGAATGCGACAGCTGTGGGGCGCAGTTTATAGTAGTAGCAAAAGCAGGTGGTTTTATGTCGGGCGGATGACCAAACGGGGTACAGGTGCCATCAAGTCTGGCTGGACCACATTTTCGTTGTCTTCTTCTATTTCGTTGCCCCGACTCCTCTCGCTTAGTAAACGGAGGGACTAATTTCCTTATTTTGTATGTCTATCTTTCTATTTGGTTTTCTACTATTATTTTATGTTTTGTCCGCCATCAAGGAACTAGCGGTCGCCTCTGTAGGCTCTCCACGATCTGATCTAGCGGTAGAAGAATGTTTGGGCACTGGCTTCACGCTAGTCTCTAAGGTGTGGTTTGTTCACGTGGGCTTCCACGTCGCACTCGGGGGCGATGATGCGTCGGGTGAATGCTTTGAGACCGAATCTGCTCCGTCCCTTCTCAGTGTATTGATTGAGGTTTTATCGGAGCGGTCCGGAGACCAGTTTTAAGTCATGTCATGTCCAGTATTGGACGCGTGCAGTATACAATTGGTCTTATGATCAATTTCCTTTTTTTTCATTTTCAATTACCTCAACTGTCAAATATGATAGAACTTTGCCTCAAATGTTCTGTTGTTTCTGTTGAAATAAATGATTACAACATTTATGCCTGAAATATTTTTTAAAAGCTATAAAAAGGATCTAAACTAAGAAGCAGCTTTCAAACAAATTCCAGGCGAAAGTACATTTTATTCTCTATTAGATAATGTAAAAATTGAAATTATGCGATGTTTAAAAGTCGTGTAAGAGTAATAAAAAAAATCGGAAGCACCCGTCATTGCCACCATCGTGGTACATTTCTAAAAATATCAACCGTGTGTGGCAGCCACCCAAAAGTAAACTCTGAAATTATGGAGTAATTATTCCATAAATTATTCCATAGTGCAAGAAATAGGACTTTTTCGCTAAAAATTTAATTATTAACAGATTTCGTTTACGCGCCAAAAATGTTAATCTTAATACTTTTTCATTTTTAAATTGATATTAATGTGGAATACAGCATACTTAATACATTATATCACCATACATACATATTCCCTTTCCTTACTTACATGCTTAAGTATTTATATCTTTCATATTTACATTTCTTTTACGTCCATCGTATATACTTGCACTGTAAAAAATTTGCAGCAGAGTAACCGGTCATTCGTTTTTATAAAAAACGGTTACATAACCGTAATTTAGCAGTATTCTGACCCTAATATGAGCAATATTATGGTCAAAATAGCGTTAAATTACGGTTATATACGGTTAAGTACGGTCATTTGACCGTTTTTATAGAAAACGGTTGAATGGCCGGTTACTTTGCTGCAAAATTGTTTCCAATGTGCATCCATCTTATAACAGACTTACATATCTTTTACGTCTATCTTATATACTTGCATCCATTTTATATACTTGCATCCATCTTATATACTTGCATCCATCTTATATACTTGCATCCATCTTATAACAGACTTACATTTCTTTTACGTCTATCTTATATACTTGCATCCATCTTATAACAGACTTACATTTTTTTACGTCTATCTTATATACTTGCATCCATCTTATAACAGACTTACAAATTTATGCAAAAATCTTTCAATGCATGCAATAGATATAACAATTATTTTTCCCTTAATGAAAGTAAGAGTGACTAATGAAGAACGTTAAATAATCCTGAATCAAATATAACTCAATAAATCTCCATTGTTGGTGCAAAACTTAGTAGCGAATATTTTATATGAAAGTTCTCTACGGATGATTTTATATATTGTTTAATACTGACTGGTCCTGCAATTAAAAGAAAAAAGACAGAAACAGTTCCTTTTGTATCCGAAACGCTTATGAAAAATTTTCGTAAACTCATTGTTAATCACGATTCCGAAATTGTTTTGGTATTTTCAGATAACATCTCCGACTACGCGCTGACACAAAAGTGGTCGTTCTCGTTGGCGCGTTATCTGCAGCGTTTGCACGGTCCCTTGAATTTACATACCAGACATTTTAAGTATTCTTTGCCTTATTTTTCTGAGATTAATTAACATTTTTATGCGCATTCATTAGTTAGGTTATTTTTTTCAGAAGTTCAATAACACCTATTTTAGAGAAATGTGTGTGCGTTTTATGAATCAAACTTTTGAAGGATAAAAATCTGAATATGTTAAATTAGTTTCTACAAAATTTTAGAAAAACATCATAAATTGTTCGTAGAGCATTTTTCTTTTATTATGTTTATAAGAATGCTGATAAGTTGTAAAGTTGATAACACTGCTCATTGTTAGTGAGTTTTATTCATGTACACTGTTAACAAAAGACAAACGTTTCTTAATCTACGAAAATATAACAAAACGACATACGAAAATATAGAATGCTTTTCGAGTTACTCACGTCTCCGAAAAGTATTCTGTATCATTAGAAACCACAAAAACCTATATATTTTGGAGATTTAAAGAAGCATTTATGAAACCAAACTTCCGTTTGCTGCCACTAATTTTCGGAAACGTTTCTGAGTAGTTTTTATAGTGTATTAAACAATTTTCTTAAACAGCTATCAAATCTTAATTAGAAATTTTCAGCTGCGTAACTGAATTTATACATCATGCAAAGCTAACACAATAACATTAACTTTGATGTTAATGTTAATATTATGTTAATGTTAAAGTTAATATTTATGATGTTTGTCTGTAAAATTTTCTGGTTGCACATGAAAATATTTACTTGAGAACTTATAGAACTTACTTATATAATTTAATAACTGCATAGATATAACCCATAGGTAAGTAAGATTCATACCATTAATATCTTTTCGGTCATTGATATCATCCGAAAAACTTAGATTCGGGGTTTATAAAAATGAATAATACACTATAAAAACTACTCAAAAGCGTACTGGAAATACAGTGGCAGCAAAAGAAACATTACTTTTATAAATGTTTTTTTAAATCTCAAAATATAGGAGGATGGTTTGATAAATTCTCGGCCTGACAGTAAAAACACAAGATTTTTGACATAATTTCATATTATCTTTCAATGTAGTCCCGTTTGAACTCAATACATTTAATATATACTCTTCTGTGCGAATTCTTTAGTGCAGCCCTGTACGAGGGTAGTTCGAAAAGTTCCCGGCCTGAAAAAGAAAATACAACATTTTTGAGAATATTTCATTTTTATTTTTCAACTTGCAACACAATACATTTCAGAAGACTCTTGAGAAATGTTCATTCTTTGGCGTTTTTCGTCGAAGTTCAACAAGCGTGGCACGCATCGAGCGGAAAACTTTTTCATACCCAAAACATCGTGTAAAATGTTGTACACTCGGTCTGTCGAGATGTTTGGAATGTCAGCAAGTTCGCGTATATTCAATCGGCGATCATTCGATACGGCAGTGTGAATTTTTAGACGATTTCGTCGGTCGTAGCGGTTTGTGGGCGTCCTAAGCGTTCATCATCGTGATTTGATTTCCTACCATGTTTAAAATTAGCAGCCCACTTTTTTATCGTCTAATATGAAGGACAATAATCCTTTAATATATATTAACTCTTTTTGTATCTTCGTGGGGGTTAAATATTTTTAACAAAGTATTTTATAACAGCTCGAACTTCATTTTTTTTTTCATTTTTCGAAAATGTCAAAACTTGCTTAATTTACTTTATCGCCCAGCTATAACCAATAAACACACGATCTGAAACTCGGCGTCATGTCATTAAAAAGATTCATAATTTACAATCAACATTGTCATTTGGTCATAATTGTTCCATTTCTGTGTTAGGACGAGAACTTATCAAACTGCCCTCGTATTACTGTTTCTGATGTTTCTAAAGATAAAGAACACTTTTCGGAATATTGGGTAACTCGTAAGAAGTTACTCTATATTTTCGTTTGCGGTTGTGTTTTATTTTTCCTAAATTAAGAAACATTTGTCATTTTACAGTGTACACAAAAACTAAAACTCCTGAATAAAAATAAATCCGACAGAAGTATTATGTATTTTCTTCAACAAAACACAGTGCAACAAACTACAAAAAATTAAATCGAAAAATATTGCACTCATCGATATGAAATATTTTGCTTCAGTAACCATCTCCCACTTACATAAATTTGTTTTATGTTGAAAATTAAAATTATATAAAGCGTTAAGTAATATTTAAAGTTATATAGATAAATAAATAATTGATTCAGAAATTAAGGCCTTCTTTTTCTTTTGGAAAGTTAGATAAACAGTTTTAGTTTGATTACTGTACTGTTAATCAAAAGCAAAATTAATTCAAGTCTGGAGCTAATTTACTTATATAATTAACCGAAAGCGTCGGCATTTTAATCTTGTACCATGATTATTTTTTCTTTTATTTCCGTAAACTGATTATATTACTGAAATTAAAAAGAGTTGATTAATAAACACTCTTTTCTCAAGAGAAACTTAATGAGCAAAGATGCTTCGTCCAGAGAAAGATCTTCATGAAAACAAATTTCTTTTCATTCATTTCTAAATGAATTTACGATTTTTGTTTTGTCTTATCATTTTTATTATAGCTATAATGTGAGCATTAGTTAAATAAGTTTTTGTTTACTACTGAGTTTTAATTTTATCCTAAAATTTTAAACTACCCGGAATTCACCATGATAACACTGCGAATTAGTGTGTAGAAAATCCCTTAAATAAAGATGATCAACAAAACAAAGTGTATGTTTTTTTTCAACAAATTAAATCGAAAAATATTGCACTCATCTATACGAAATCTTTTGCTTCAATAAACATCTCTCACTTGCATAAATTTGTTTTATCTTGAAAATTAAAATTATACAGAGTGTTAAGTAATGTTTAAAGTTATATAGATAAATAAATAATTGATTCAGAAATTAAGGCCGTATTTTTCGAAAGTTAGATAAACAGTTTTAGTTTGATTACTGCACTATTAATCAAAAGCAAAATTAATTCAAGTCTGGAGCTAATTTACTTATATAATCAACCAAAAGCACCGGCATTTTAATCTTGTACCATGATTATTTTTTCTTTTATTTCCGTAAACTGATTATATTACTGAGATTAAAAAGAGTTGATTAATTAACACTTCTTTTTCTCAAGAGAAACTTAATGAGCTTTGTCCAGAGAAAGATCTTCATGAAAACAAATTCCTTTTCATTCATTTCTAAATTAATTTACTAGTTTTATTTTGTTTTATTATTTTACTTATACATCATACGTAGTATAGGGTTAGTCTTGCAATCGTTTTAAAAATCGAAAAAAAAATGTTGGTAGATTTACACGTTTCAGACACGGGAGATTCCGAAAATCTGTATATGTATCTGTGTTTGTGTCTGTGGGTTTGTGTGTCTGTAAACGCTCTATCTCCTGAACAAATTGAGATAGAGACTTGAAATTGGGTATGTACTTAGTATGTAATAATGGGAAGAAGCTTATTGAATTTCAGTAACGTCGATTATCCCGAACTAATTTTTTCGGACTCTCGAAATATTTGTTCTGATACAAGGTATATAAAATTTTTCGAAATGGTTTATTTTAAGGAGTAAATAAAGGAGCAATAAAAGACAATAAAAAAAGATAAATTTTGCATAAAGCATGAAGTCAATCGGATAATGAGTTGCCCAGATATTTATAATCCTATTTCCACACTCTTTGATTTTTCGTGACCCTGTATTTCATCCAAATTTCAATTCAATGATATATTTTAATTGGAAATGAGACGCTTAATCAGATGCAATAAACCGCTAGTTAATAAGATTATTCTTTTTGGAGTTATAAGGATGTTTCTTGATTTCAGTAATCGAGCCTTCAAAGTTTATGATGTCATCAAGCCACGATTTTAGTCGAATTGCAATGCATTTTATAAGTAGTTTACACATTTTTTATTTTAATATTTTACATTATGCATATCCATAATGGGTAAGTATTACGGTGGCCCCCAACGACTAGTTTTTATAAGTAAAACAAAACAATATACATATTATTTTTAAGAATAAATGTTTTATATAGAAAACAGATTTTTATTAAAATTTCTCAAAGAATTTTACAATTTATATGCCTTGCCTTTAATTTAAACAAAGAAAAATATGCATTATCAAGCGTGGCTGATTTTTGAAATTTTCGCATTAATGATCGTAAAACAATATTTACAATTTATTAAAACAATTGACAATCAAAGAATTAAGAATGAAAATAATTTAAACCTAGTAATTTAAACAGGCTACCACTGTGCATTCCTCTTATCCAGAGTTGCCAAGTCTCCCGCTTTTTGGACACCAGTAATTTTTTTTCGAGAAAATGTTGTTCTTCTAAATCGCAAAATGCTCCGATTCACTAGAACAACATTTTCTGTACTAAATTACTGGTATCCAAAATGCCGGAGACTTGGAAGGTCTGCTCTTATCTTTTTTTACAGACCGCTAGAGTGACGTGTTGCTCTTTTCGTACACCTGCATTGGTGCATTCGAGTATAACGTGACTACCGCTGTCTGTAAAAAAAGATATGCATAAAGTACCGCGGTAGCCTTTCTTTTTCGTTAGCCTCGATTTAAAGTTGATGACGTCATCGAGCCACGATTTTATTCGAATTGCAATGCATTTTATAAATAGTTTACACATGTTTTATTTTCATATTTTATATTATGCATATCCATGATGGTTAAGTATTACGGTGGCCCCCAACGACTAGTTTATTATAGCTATAATGTGAGTATTAGTTAAAGAAGGTTTCGTTTACCACTGAGTTTTAATTTTATATTAAAATTTTCAACAAGCCGGAAGTTACCATGATAACACTGTGAATTATTGTGTAGAAAATTCCTTAAAGATTGTGGTAAAAAGTCTTTATATCTCAAAATAAAGATGATTTTTATTAATATAAGTCTGGGCTTTGAAAAGGCTATAACAATATAGAATTTAATAACAACATAGACATAACCCATAGGAAAATAAGATACATACTATTAATATCATTCGTGTTTCATACATCTTTGTCCTATAGTTCGCTACCTTATCAAAAATAATCTTTTTATTTTACCATACAATATAGGGAAGACCACTTATGTTTAAACCTCTTTTTATTAAAATACTCGTAATGTTTGTTTCAAATACAATAGCACCTTATACCACTGGTTCCCAAACTTTTCGAATTGCGGAGCCCTTTTTGGGAAGGTTTTCTAAGGCGGAGTCCCTTAACCCCACGGTACACTATAGTTTACAAATTAATGTTTTTTTATGCCTATGGAGCAGAGAAAGATCTGCTGGATAAGAGTCTGAACCAGTAGTTTCCAACATAGGGCCAAGGTTCTCAGTTTGGCCTACAGAAATTCTGAATTCATACTAGAAATTTTGAAAATCAAATTTTTTATTATTAACCCCTTAACAGTTTTATTTAATGTTACTATTGTTATACAGAATAAATTAAAAATAAGGACTAAAAACCACTCTTTTGTATTAAAATATCTGCCTTGTATAATCGAGATATGTCCGCCAAATACAACAAAAATTACAGTTAAAAATTTGTGGTTTCTGAAAGCTTTTAGTAACGAAGAAAACAAACTCTTCTTACCCGAGCGACCTTCGAGCAATACTGTTAAGGGGTTATTGACATCCACTTTTAACCCTTTGCCTGTCTCATCCGAATCCAGTTCGAGACACCATAACGCGCCATATTTGGAATGCCCGAACTGATTTTGGGGAAGTGAAAAATCAGTGATTCTGTTCCATTAGTTCTATTTCCTTTTTCAAATATGTAATGCAATTTAATTTACTATTTTTAGAATAGATAATATTTGAGTAAAATTTGACTATAAACAATTAATTTTTCTCATGTATGTGAAAATATTAAATATAGTAATTATTTAATTTAATTTAATTTTTTAATATAAAATAACCTATTTCTAACCTTTTTATTAGTGTAATGCACAAAATTAAATAGAGAATTTTTTTTTTCAATTTTTGACATATCTTTCTCAATAATCCCAACAGGCTACTCGCGAAAAGAAAGAAAATGAGTAGGCCCAGTCGCCCATGGGTAATCATATAACACGTTTTCGCCAGTCCCGTCCATCCGTAATAGAATCATGCGATTACGGATTCTTTTTTCGTTCTTCTTTACGTTTCTAGTACTTCTAAACCTGTAACGAAAAGGAATCGCCTCTGAGCTTCTTCTTTTGAACCATTTTTTAAAAATACATTTAGAGGCAGATCATCGTTTTAGTGTTTAAGTGGGCGGGGCAAAATCTATAACTGTATTATTAGGTACACCATAGTTCACTTTTTTATGTTATATTTGAAGTATTTAGCTATTAATTATAGTTTTGAAAGGAACATTCTTTCACCATCGTTTTTGCCTCAAAATAGATATACAGTTAAAAACTACACATGTTAAAAGAACTGCAACCAGTAGAAAAACTTTACTAACAAAATGGGATAAATGGGTGGGGTTGAATATATATCAGATCGGGTACTCATTAATGAAAAGTCTAAGCAAGGGACTGAAAGCTGAGCAAATGTTTATATTGTTAGTGTGATGACAAATGCATAGAACCAATATATATTTTTTTCATTGCTACAACCTTATTTCTCATAGGAAAATCTGGCATCATAACATAAGAATCTTAGCCCATGCCGAGACCAATTAAAACAAAATTTTAAAGAGGGGTTGTTAAGTGATGCTAGATGTTAAAAAAATGTGTTTTTAGCAACACACATTGCTTTAAAAACAATTATTTAAAACAGCATATAAAATTTAAATAACTAAGAATTAAAAAATAATAATAATAAACAGATTAAAGGAATTAAAGTTACAAAAAGAAAAAAGAAAACTACCGTAATTTCCGGCGTATAATCCGCAGCTCAAAGAATCGTTTTTCGACCCAGAAAATTTATTCAATAATTGTAGTTAAATATTTACAGCGATCTTTTAAGTAACATTTTATAAAATTATATTTCTGGTTCGAAAAACGACTCTTTGAGCTGCGGATTATACGCCTCAAATTACGGTATATACACAACGTATACAAATGTTAAATGAATCTTATGAGGGGTTTATTAAATGATACAAGATGTTACAAAAAAGATACGTTTTAATCGACAAACATTGTTTTACTATGAAAAACAGTATAAAAAAATTAAATATAGAAATAACATAAAATGATTAAGAAATTAAAGTTATATAAAAAAAGAAATATAATATACACAATATACACAAATGTAAAATGAATCTAATGAGGGGCTGTAAATGATACAAGATGTTATAAAAAGATGATTTAAGCGACAAACATTGTTTTACTATGAAAAACAGTATAGAAGATTTAACCCCTTAATCGTCGTTCCCGAGACATTCACGGGCAGCGTAGGTTACGCCTGTTTTATTCAGATTGTTTGATTCCCACCAATTTTTTTTAAATAGTATTATTGGCTTTATTCTTGCATTATTTTATCCGTCTATTAAATAAGACGAACATTTCTACTTAAAAAAATTGGTGGTAATCAAGCAATCTGAATTTTTAAAAAGTAGCCTACACTTAAAGGGCGCGACGATTAAGGGGTTAAATAACTAAAACTTAATACAAATAACATAAACAGATTAAAGAAATCAAAGTTATAAAGAGAAAACGATATATTTACACAATATACACAAATGTAAAATGAATCTAGTGAGGGGTTTTAAATGATACAAGATCTTATAAAAAAGACGTTTGAAACGACATTGTTTAAAAAAATTATTATAAATCGGATAGAAGATTTAAATAACTAAGAATTAATAAAAATAAAACAGTTTAAAGAAATTAAAATTCCAAAAATTAAAATAATACAATATACAATGTACAATATATACAAAAATTAAATGCCGATAGAATTTTTTTTATTCTGCACAAAGTGTGACGAGCAATAACGGATAAAAGTTTAGTGTGATTCAGACTACTATTTCTTGTAGCTTATTTTGAATCGAATTTTTAAAACACATTAAATGCAGAAATATAAAATAAAGTAATTCAAACCAAAAATATTATATAGAAAATGAGTAGATATATATAATGCAAATTTTTTTATGATTTAAAAGAATATATTTTAGTATAACGTATTTTTGTCGCCAAACTTGTCGATATTTCTGAAATTGCCACCGAACTTGGCGAAAATTTGACATCGGCGAATATAAATAGTGTTAAGCATGTAAGAGTTGAAACGATGGATACAACAATGAAAGAAAATTTGCCGAAACCATGTTCACTAAACCTCATAAATTAAACCTGTTTATGGAGAAATCGTGCTGCATTGTTTCAAAATGCAGCCACCCTAAAATTTCAAACTGCTATATCTCAGCCATTTTTTTAAGATAGAGGCAAAACAAACAATGTCCTAGAAACCTTGGATCAAGGCCAAACATGTAACGCAAAAAAAAAAAAAGTTAGGATTTCTAATTTTTTGTACATTTTTTAAAAATTGAAATCTTTAAATGGCTATCATAGCGCCCTTTACAGGAGCAATATACCCAAATTCAACTGCGACCTGCAGACCGTAGTCAAAAACAAATACAAAAAATTTGGTTCAATTATCGACATGATTTCATGCACTTTTCGATCATACAATAGTGAAAATGGAACAAAAATTGCTGTCACAGAGCCCTATTTCGTCGGTATATCCCCAAATTCAAGTGGGACTTGCTGGCCGTAACCAAAAACCTATAAATGAAATTTGTTCCATTTGAAGCATAACTTCATATACTTTTCGATGATACAAACATTACAGACACACGGACTCACAAACAGGCAGACATTTTATAAAATCTCTGACCCCTAAAACGTGTAAATCTGTCGAAAACCAGAAGTCGAAAAAATTTTCGATTACAATACTTTCTTCTATTTATAATAGAAAAAAGTACTGTAATCGAAATTTCTTCTACTATAAATAGAAGAAAGTAAAAAAGAAAGATTTTATCCGCGTCAAACATACCAATATGCAATGGGTGATATATTTTAAAGTGTAAGTAATTTATCCAATGGTTGGAGTATCATAGTTGAGATTTTTTCTAACAGAGCGAAAGTACGCCGGGACCAGGACTCGAACCTGGGTACTTTGGTTTGCCGTACGAACACTTTCCCTACTGAGCTATCCCGACGATATCCTGGCTGACATATTTCACTCTTATTTGTTGGACAAGGCTGTGAACTCCGGCGCTAATATGCCAACCAGGATATCGTCGGGATAGCTCAATGGGGAGAGCGTTGATATGGCAAACCATAGTACCCAGGTTCGAGTCCTGGTAACGGCATATTTTCACTCTGTTCAAAAAAATCTCAACTATGACACTCCAACCATTGGATATAATTTACCTAGTTTAATATACCGGGTTTCCGAAAAAGGTTGGACTGATTTGAAAGAATCATAACTCTAAAATTAATTGAGTAAATGCAATTATTTTTTTTTCAAAGTACTCGTCAAATATCCAAGATTTATTAGATGTAGCTGTTTTAAAATCGTGACATTCAAAGGATGCGCAGAATCGATGATCGGAAAATGCAAATCGCACCACACATTCGCAATTTTAAATTTTTGCTCAGGGTATTTGTGTACATAGTGGATCCTTTCCTACTAAATCGAAGATGCTGAAGAACTTTCTAACTGACATTTTTCCCATAACTCCAATAGTTTTAGACTTATACGCTTTCCACTCCGGAATCATCGAAGAAATTGCGAATGTGTGGTGCGATTTGCATTTACATATCATCGATTCTACGCATCGTCTGAATGTTACGACTTTAAAACAGCTGCATCTAACAAATCTTGGATATTCGACGAGTACTTTGAAAAGAAAATAATTGCATTTACTCAATTATTTTTACAGTTATGATTCTTTCAAATCAGTCCAACCTTTTTCGGACACCCGGTACTTTCCCCTATTCATTATGAAACAATTTATCTTTCGAGATTCAAAATTTTTAATAATGGTAATTCAATATACTTCCCTTCAAATGACTTAAAATATGGCATATGAGCTTATATTAAAACGCATAACAAAAGTATTTGCTTAAGGTAAGTTGTTTTTGCAGAAAATGCAATTAAAAAAAATTGTATGACCACAAAAACACAATTAATGCATATCCTTTAATAGAAGTTGGCATTCCTAATCATTTTGTCACACTATATTTTTTATAAAAGTTTTAGGTGTTCAATTCATTTTTTTCTTTCGGAAACAAAGCCATTAAATAATAAGCCCAGTCAGATAAATGGGAAAGTTTTCGCAAGTTGAAAATAGCGCCATCTAGCGGTTGGGAGTGCTGCATTCGGCACCAAGAATATTTTAATAAAATTTTGCTTCTAAAATTAAAGCTTAAAATAAGGAGTTCATATTTTCTAAGAAAGTAAATTCCGGTGTCAGTCAGTAATTTCACGCTTTACGAACATAATTTGTCTGTGCCGGAAAGGGTTAATTCCATAGTGATGTAAATTTCCATCACTTTTTTATTAACTTTTAATAAATAAATCAACTTCTTCGCCACCACTATATTTATATAGAAATATTACTCCAGTAAATTTCCACCATTTTTTTTCTTTATAGTTTTAGCTTTAATGTAAAAGATCCCAATAATTAGCAAGCTTTTAAAGGAAGTGCAAAAACAAAACATCGATAAAAATCGTATCGTTTCTCTTCGACCCTCTTCTGTTTTGTCCTCCTTCCGCAGCAGAGGTTTGGCGTTAGTGTGTCGCTAACATATTTAACGCTATCTGACTGGGCTTATTATTTATTGGCTTTGTTCGGAAACGTACAGCTGTCCTTCTTCCGAAAAATCATTCAAAAACTTCTTCAAAAATAAAATGTTATCCAAGGGCAACCCCTATCATGCATGTATGTCATAAATAACTCATACTGTCCTACTTTTTGAGGCAAACAAATTATTTACACTTCATTTTCCAAATCATCCTAAGACCTCATCTATCACAACTGTCATAAGTATCCTATAATGTGTATCACATTGGACATTGTTTGAGATACGAAATATAAAAGATAGTATCCATCTTAATTACTAGTAATAATTTTATACAAAATCTACTTTATCAGAACGAAGCTTGATGATAATTTATAGGAAATTGTATCACATAAGAAACTGAATTCATTGGATAATTTTGGACATCATTCAAATAAAAAAGCGGTTCTACATGATTTAACACTTTTCGTTACAAACGACCCTTAAAGATTTATTAATCTTTTTTTACAGGTTTTGTAAATTTAAATTATTGCTTAATTTAACCACTACAATGCCTAGATTAAATAAGTCAAAAGTTTCAATTAAAAATTTTACTGGTAGGAATAATCAATGTTTCTGAGCACTCTATACGTCACATATACACGATGCTTGTCACGAAGAGATTAAATATACAGGATATCTCAAAATTATTAGTGGTGTAAAATTTTAGGAGAGATAATTTTTGTCAAGACAAATATCTTTTGTAACGGAAAGCAGGACCGTAATCTACTTATTCAGTCAAAAATACAGGGTGTCTCACTCGAAGCCGAAGCCAAATTTTTCTTCATAAAAAAATAATTATGAATAAATAAACTACTAATAAATAAGCAAATAAATAATTATAAATAAATAAATACTAATAAATGACTAATAATTTAACAAAAAATGCTACTACAGACTAAATTTTGATTGAAAACAACAAGCAATTTTGTCGCTGAAAATCTTCTCAAACGAATTTAACCAAAACATAAACTTCATACAAAACTTATAAATTATTATTCCCTATGTTTTATAGCTGTATCATTCCGGGTGCACATAATTAAAGTTCACCTCTGTCTGTTGTCGTAAATATTCATCAAACAAATATGAAATTTGGAATACGTCTAAATGAAGGGATGCGAAACACATTGAGCAGTAAAAAAATTAATTTCAAAAATGGCCACCAGAAGACGTTTTCTGATAAAATTTCGTCATGTATGGAAAATATTGCAACCGCGTGATTGTATCTGTTTATTATCGTATCATTATCGTATCTGTTCGCGCACAAAGAAAATGTTAAATAAAAAGTCGCAATGAATCTCTTGTCAGTATCATGCCTTTTCAACGAAAAATGTCGTGTAGTATAGATGATTACTTTTGAAAATATTTTATGAAAATGGTGATTCCGCAGCAGAAACTTTGCTGCGGTTTCGAGCTTTCAAAAACTTTTTCAGAGATACAATGTTTGTAAACAGAACATTGGCTGTAATCATGGGCAGTGGCGTAGCGTCAGGGGGGGCACCATCATTTTACTACCAGTAAAATTATATACTACATTTAGCCTTATTTAATCTTTGAACGGTATGAATTAAATAAGGCCAAATATAGTATATAAAAATACTGGTAGTAAAGTGATCCGTGCCCCCCTTGACGCTACGCCTCTGATCATGGGCAGTATTTCCCGTCACGCCCTCAACATTTCCAAGAATTTTCTCCGCGTGCCTGTTGAACATGCTATTTTACGATTTCAAACAGTACTTGACAATTATGGTCAACACATTGAACAGTATTTGTTTTGATAAAGCAATTCTAAAGTGTATAAGTTTGAATTTAATTAAATTAGTAAAAAATATAATCAATAATACGCCCTCTGGTGGCCAGTTTTCATATTAATACTTTTCTCCTGCTAAATGTATTTCGAAACCCTTCAATTAGACGAATTCCAAATTTTATACTTTTCTGATGAATAGTTTCGACTACAGACATCTGTGAGTTGGTGAACGCCCTGTATACCATGAGAAAGTAATGCACAATGAACTGTATGTGGCGGATAGAATGACAGTGGATTAAGTAAATATTTAGTTATTTGAAAAATGAAGGTTTTTGTGAAAGTTGTCGTATTGGCGTTTTATTAAGTGGTCCAATTTGTTTTGCCCTCTAGCGACTCAATACGTGAACTATGACTTATTTGACTGTCACACTCAAAAGAAATTAATATACGTTCAGTACAAATGTGGTTATCTAGATTTTTCAAATTTTAGACTTATTCCACGGTCATTCGAATCCCCTCATATATAGAAAATGATCAAACTAAAATTTTCTATTTCCGTTCATAAAGTGTTAATACACGATGCTAATTGTCTATAAATATTTCTCGGATATTTCACTTGCATAAATGAGATGAAACTACTTCCACGCTAATTCAAATTCTCGCACATTACACCACACTTCTGAAGCTTTCAGCATGAACATTATTTTGATTGTAAGATTATTTTGATCTTAATGACTAGAATTATTTTGATGACTTTAACGTTTAATGACAAGAATTACTGAGATGAATTGAGGTAATTTTCTTTATTCGAGGTAGTAATAATCCTACTACATTATCGAATATATCATAACGGAAATAATGGGATGAATGAAAGTAAGAAAAAGTAAAAATAGAAGAAAGTATTAAGGAATAAATTCTCCTCCATAATACAACAAAGGTGCAAATAACACTGTTAACCTTCCCTGAACACTCCTTATTATCATAACTGATTTAAAACAATAAGCAATTTCGCCGCTTAAAAAATTCTCAGATAAATGTAATGACAAAAACAAAACTTCATAAAAAATTATAAACTATCCCCCATGTTGTACAGCTGTAGCATATCCCATGAGAGACGATCGTACAATGAAATATATATAGAAACTGATAAAATTGAAATTTTCTATTTCCGATCATATAGTGTTAATACGCGATTCTAATTGTCTATAAATATTTCTCAGATATTTCATCTGCATAAATGAGATAAAACTACTTCCACACTTATTCAAATTGTCACACATTACACTCCACTTCTGAAGCTATCAGCATGAACATTATTTTGATTGTAAGACTATTTTGATCTTAATGACTAGAATTATTTTGATGACTTTAACGTTTAATGACAAGAATTATAGCGATGAATTGAGGAAATTTTCTTTATTCGAGATAGTAATAATTATACTAAATTATCGAATATATCATAACAAAAGAAATCGGTGTGAATGATTGTAAGTATTAATCTGAAATCAGAAATGTGTTCTCACATGTTAATAAGAGAAATTAAGAAATCGAGATGTAGATTCGAAATGAAAAGATTTCAAATTCCTTAAAATTTTATTTTATAAGACGCTACTTTTTTTTGTAATATGGATGAAAAAGCATTCCTAAGCTTATTTAGAACATTTTAAGGTAGCCACTCCACCAGAAGAATCCGTATTCACTATTTCTGAGTAGATATATTCGCATTATTTATTATCCGGAATCCCGTGTTTAACCCTTTCCGGCACAGTGGTCTCACTCCGGGCACACCTAATTTTAATTCGAAACTTGCATTCGGCACCAAGAATATTTAATGAAATTTTGTTTCTACAATGAAAGTTTAAAATAAGGAGTTCTTATTTTCTAAAAAAGTCGTTTGTAAATTCTGGTGTCAGTCAGTAATTTCTCATTTTACGAACAGAGTTTGTCTGTACCGGAAAGGGTTAAATATATCAAAGTCGTAAGTCGTGGTTCTCAGATTATTATATTTCTGAATATAATAAAGATTTAATAATAATTAATAAATATTTAATAAATAATAATAAAGATACATTATTTATTAAATATATTATTATATATTTTTATTATATAATATTATATATATATTATATACATATATATTATATAATATTATATAATATTATATTAATATATATAATATATAAATATTATATAAATATTAAATATTTATATTAATTATATATTTTTATTATACATTAAATTTATTAAATATTTTATTATTATTATTATTTAATAATATATTTAAATATATTATACATTAAATATATTATAATTTATTATAGATTTAAGTTAATAAAGAAATATAATTTATATAAAAGTTCTCGTTATTCGTAAGTCGTGTTTCTCAGATCCAAAAATGTACATGGCAACCCTTCATTACTTTGCTATAAAAACATTTATCTGATGATATATAGATTAGAAACGTTTACAACAAATTTAATGCAACCTTGCCTTACATGATTCAGGAAGCGTTTTTCCTTATATTCAAGAAACATTAAAAAAGGAGCACACGCTGTAAAAAAGACTAATATTGTTTTAACCTGCGAAAATATGATATAACAACGAGCGAAAATATGCAGTAACCCCTTCCGAATTACCCATGAATCCGAAAAGCGTTCTTTATCTTTAGAAACCTCAGAAACTAATATATTTTCTAGGATTAAAGAGGCATTTATAAAACTAAAGTTTATTACTTACCCATCATACGTAGAATCATACAGTCTTGTAATCGTTTTGAAAATCGAAAAAAAAAATTTTGACGGATTTACACGTTTCAGACACTGGAGATTCCGAAAAACATATTTTTAGAAAAAATAATTTGCCGTCCGTCTGTGTGTCTGTGTGTCTGTATGTATGTGTGTCTGTGTGTCTGTGTGTCTGTAAACGCTCTATCTCCCGAAAAAATTGAGATAGAGACTTGCAATTTGGTATGTACTTAGTATGTAATAATGGGGAGAAGCCTATTTCATTTCAATAACCTCGATTAACCGGAACTATTTTTTTCGGACTCTCGAAATATTCGTTCTGATAAAAGGTATATAACAATTTTCGAAATTGTTTATTTTAAGAAATAAATATACAAAACAATAAAAAAAACATAAATTTTGCACAAAGCATGAAGTCGATCGGATCATTAGTTGCCGAGATATTTGGAATCCTATTTTCCACACTCTTCGATTTTTCATGACCCTGTATTTCATCCAAATTTCACTTCAAAGATATATTTTAATTGGAAATTTGACGTTTAATCAGATGCAATAAACCGCTAGTTAATAGGATTATTATTTTTGGAGTTATAAGGATGTTTCTTTCAAGCAATTCAGTAATCGAGCATTTAAAGTTTAGGACGCCATCAAGCAACGATTTTATTTGAATTGCAATGCATTTTATAAGTAGTTTACACGTTTTTATTTTAATATTTTACATTATGCATATCCATGATGGGTAAGTATTACAGTGACCCCCAACGAGTAGTTTTGCTGCCACTGATTTTCAAGTTTTTATAGTGTATTATTTATCTTTCTCAAACAGAAATATCGATTTTTGGGTTGCTATCAATTCTCATTTAAATATTTTCAGCAGCGTAAATAAATTTATACATGCAAGAGTAACAAAATAATATAAATGTTAATGTTAATGTTAATGTTAATTTAACATATATGTCTGTAAAAAATGTTTCATTAACAGGAAATTGTTTACTTGAGATACGAAAGCATCTGAAACCCTATATTCCGGGTTGAGTAAATTGATTAATAGACTATAAAAACTACTCAGAAACGTTTCCCAATATTAGTGGAAGCAAAAGAAACTTTGTTTTTATAAATGATTCTTTAATCCTCAAAACATATAATGGTTTCTGAGGTTTCTAAAGATAAAAAATATATACAGGGTGTAACTGAAATGCTTCAACAAACTTTGAGGGATGATAGTACTCTACTCATGAAGACGAGCAAAAAATGCAATGGAACATGGGGTCGCAAATGACGTTTAACCCCTTCAGGGGCAGTGGTATGTTTATGAAAGTGCTTAATTTTAATTCCAAAACGCCATAATGGCACCAGAATTTTGCTAAAATCTTTTCCATTTAATATGTATGTGAAATATAGCCTTTTTCTTATTTACAAACAAATTTTTTTATAAATTCCGGTGCCAGTCATTTATTTCAACATTTTAGTACTAAAAGTAGTTTGCCCCTAAAAGGCTTAAAGGATAAAAATAGAGAAAATGCGTCTGAAAATGGACTGACACCGGAATTTACAAAAAAAATTGTTTGTAAATAAGAAAAAGGCTATATTTCACATACATATTAAATGGAAAAGATTTTAGCAAAATTCTGGTGCCATTGTGGCGTTTTGGAATTAAAATTAAGTGGTTTTTTAGACATACCACTGTCCCTGAAAGGGTTAAATGTCATTTGCGACCCCGTGTTCTATTGCATTTTTTGTTCATCTTCATGAGTACTATCATCCCTCAAAGTTTGTTGAAGCATTTCAGTTACACCCTGTATTTTGCAATCGCTAGTAACTTGGAAGAGTTTATTGTATAGTTTCTTTCGTAATTATATATTTTTTTCCTATATTATGAAACATTTATCTTTTTTACAGTACATAAGAAACTACAGAAATTTAAGAAATTAACAGAAACGTGACTTCTAAACTTTATAGGTAGAAAAAGGTGGACCTTTTCTTGGTATTGTAATGGTTCCTTCTCCAATTAGTTTCTGAAGATAACGGAGAGCTTACCAGAATTAAAGGGCGAGATTCTATAAAATTTTTATGAAATTCTCTACTAATTTAAGATATTTTTCAGCAACGTCTACAACTCCTTTGTTTCATTTTCTTCCTTTATAGATTAATAATTTAAAAGAAAATTTTCATACTATATTATACTCATTTCTTTAAAATATATATATTCTTAAAAACTATTTTTAGATTACAAAATCAGAAAAAGAAAAATAATTAAAATATAAATCCTGAATAAATATTTTAAAATAGCATAAAATATTACAATATAGATTTCAAAAACTTCTTAAAATTTTGAATTTTATCTTTTCCCGCAAAAATAATGATATGCATAAACAAAAGTGCCAACCTCTCATTAATATTCAGTAATATGCGGGTTAATTTGACCCAAGTTTAACACGTTTCCCATCAGAAATTTTTTTAAGAAATGAAATTAAATAAATTCCATGTACAAACCTGAAATTGATTAAATAAAGATTCATTCAATAATTTTTCTGGTTTGAAGCGTTGTTAACCCCTTGAAGGGCGCCGGTATATAATATATACCACTTAATTTCAATCCCAAAATGCCACAATGACACCAGAATTTTATTATCAAATTTTGAATTTATAAGGTTCATGAAGGAAAGCTTTTACTTATCTCCAACTATAATAAGGAAGCAAGTTTATGTGTGTGTGTGTGTGTTTCTCGGTTGTGTTCTGAAGAAACCGCTGCACGCAGAACTACAAAATTTCGTGGAAAGATAACTCTATGCATATAGTTTTGCACCTCTAGCCTGATTTTGGAATTTTTGAATAGATGTTTTTAAATTATATTTTTTATGCGATTTTTAGTATTTTTTCCCGTTTTGCTGCGATTTTTCCACATTAGTAACCGGAATCCGGCTCCAATCTTTTAGCCCAATATAGTAAATTTTATCCTCTTTTCAATAAAGTTTATGCAAAATTCGTACCGCGATTTTTGAATTTTTGGCGATTTTTTTTCCTTCGACACTAAGAAATTTTGCCAGAATGCTTGATTGGTTCGGTGGTTGCGCTTCCATTTCAGCCTCAGATACGATCAGAATTGGCATTTTTTTTCTCATTTAAGCTTGGAGAAAGTTGATAATTCTTTACAGATAAAAAATCGTGAATTTAAAAATGCGATTGTTAGTGTTTTTTGACGTTTCGCTGCGATTTACCCACATTAGTAACCGGAATCCGGCTCCAATCTTTTAGCACAATATAGTAAATTTTATCCTCTTTTCAATAAAGTTTATGTATTCGTACAGCGATTTTTTTATTTTTTGGCGAATTATTTCTTTCGACACGAAGTAAGTTTGCCCAGAATACTTGATTGAATCGGTGGTTGCTTCCATTTGAGCCTCAGATACGCTCAGAATCGCAATTTTATTAAAACTCTTTTTAACTTGGAGAAAGTTGATAATTCTTTACAGATAAAAAATCATAATTTTAAAAGGGAAGGGCGGATTATTTATTATCCCGATTTTTTTATTAGATTTTTTTCTTTTAATTTCATTTTTTTAAATTTTTTTCATGTTTTGCAGCGTTTTTTTTTAAATAACGTCACAAATCGCCCACTACATGTCAAACACCATTGGAGGGCAGTTGTGATTGGTAGCTGATAGAATTGTAGACGCAGCTGGAAGTCAACCGGGCATTTGTGATTGGCAGATGAAAAGGTCATTAGCTGATTTCAATTCGAAGAGCGAGTTGTGAATTTTTGCGATTTGTTCTATGCGATTTTTAGAGCTTTTTCATGTATACATCATTTAATGTATTTGATTTCAGAAATTAAAAACGATAACTTACTGTTTTTGTATGGAAAAAAAAGTCATTTTGTTTCTGTTTCAAAAGTTAATGATAATTCCTAATTTTTTAACGCCGTTGGTTTAATGCTGTGTGTGTGTGGGGGGGAGGGGTCGTGAGTGTTCGGTTGTAGTTTAAATATCGCGTTAATGCTCTGATCGAACCTTCCCCTCCCCCCTGCCTCAAAAATCAGAACTAATTAATTATTAGTCCGATTCAAACGAAACCTTTTCTCAGGTCCCCAGGTACTAGATAAACTTCGGTATCATTTTTCCAGCCCTTGGTTACCACTATTTCTGAATATTAATGACCAGGAGGGGTATTTTCTCGGGTTCTATGGGCCGAATTTCAATGAGAATTAGTTCATTCAACTTAACACTAGCTAATTAAGATATAGATAACTAATTAAGATACCGATTTAGCGCCACCTGGCGGTAGAAAATGGAACTAAAAGATTTTGCAGCGCGTGAGCAGCACGCCTGCTATACGGTGTCGAAGGCAGCAGGAACACGGGCTGGAGTTTCGATCGGAAAGAGTTTTATTAGAACTGAATGCACCCCCTAGCTGTGGGAAGTGAAATAAAACAATTTTGGATTTAAAATTTGTTCGATTCAAACACAGTGCCCGATTTTAACGACAATTGATTCATTCAACTTAAGATGAACTAATTAAGATATAGATAATTAATTAAGACATAGATTTGGCGCCCCATGGCGGTAGAAAGCGGAACTAAAAGATTTTTTCTGAGTGTGCACAGAACGCCTTCTATACTTTGTCATAAGCAGCAGGGACACGTGACGGAGTTTCGTTCGGAAAGAGGTTTGTTTAGAACAGAGTGCACCCCCTGGCTGTGTACAATGTAACTAAAAGAGTTTGCATTTCATCTTGGTTCGATTCAAACGAAATCTTTTCTGACATTCTTCCGAGGTCTCCCAGGTACTAAATAAACTTCGGTATCATTTTTTCAGCCCTTCCCTTGGTTACCACCATTTATGAATATTAATATCCAGGGGGTGATTTATTTTCTTGGGTTCTATGGGTTCGATTTCAGCGGAAATCAGTTTATTCAACTTAACATGAACTTATTAAGATATAGCTAATTATTTAAGACATAGATTTGGAAAGTGGAACTAACAGATTTTTCTCGCGTGCATACCTTCTTCACGGTGCCATAAGCCGGAGTTTCATTAGGAAATAGATTTATTTAAAATAGAATGTTCCATCTGGTGATAGAAAATGGAACTAAACGATTTTGCAGTGCATGCCTAGCACGCCTGCTATACATGGTATCGTAGGCAGCGGGAACACGTATTGGATAATTTGTTTAGAACAAAATGCATCCCCTGGCGGTGGAACTAAAAGATTTTCCTACACGTGCTCCAAAAATATTTATTTTTATTGAAACCGCAAAAGAAAGTTACCGATTTGATAATCCCAGACAACGAAAAAGTGTAATTTTGATTCCTCCTCGACTATTAAGAAAAGTATTGGATTATTTAAATCGAAACTGACAGTTTATTTTTCTGATTCCAAAAATGCAAATTTTGTGAAAATCAGACGGTAACTTTAAAAAAAATTTTTTTTACCAAAAACTGACCCGTTTTGAATCAAATGATCCAGACATTTGAGGAAGTGGTATTAAATTTACTTCCGCTTCGTGTCCATCTCTCTATTTAATTTCTGCAAGACAAAAAGTTACCAGTGGAAGGGTTTAGTGCAGCGATTTTTAGAGAGATTTTGCGTTTCGTATTATTTTTTGATGGGACCGTGCAACGCCGGGCGGATCTGCTAGTTTTAAAATAAATTCGTTTGTGAATCTTGGTGTCAATCAATCATTTCAATATTTTTGCTCCAAGATTACTTTGCCCCTGAAGGGATTAAACTGGGTCAAATTATCCCGTATATTACGAAATATTAATGAGAGGTTGGCACTTATGCATAAAAAATATAATTGAAATTATAAATGTGAAATCTGAAATGTTGTAACTATTATTGCACAAATAATCTTGATTTAATGACATTAAGTATGACTTTATCGCTGTTGATTGCTTCAATTACTTTTATCACTAAGAAATGTCTATGGAAAATTTTTATTTTGGCGAAATCTTTAACAAGAATTTTCAACTGTCACAAAAGAATTCTAGCACATAACTTTTTTAATCCGAAAATAATGGTTTTTTCTTCTTTTAACAATTTTTTTTCAGCATACCTTTCAATAAATATAGTTTCATTTTAGAATAAAATAATTTGCTTTTTACGAAAAAATGTCGTTTATTGACGAAATGTCAGTGAGGCTTTCTGTTGAGACCGGGAAAGTTTTTGGTTTTTGTTTGTTAGTCTGTCTGTCTGCTTGTTCTGCAAAAATAACCGCAATAAACGTCTGATTAGGTTGATATTTGGTACATATGTTGGTGACGTAACCGGATTTAGATGTATAGTTTTTAGTTAAATTTGGTTCATTCGTTCGTAAAATATAGAACATTTCTTTTCATGTCATAATGCTTTACTGTGGGAAATCAGACAATTTTCAAATTTTCCATCCGTTGAAAAGAAAATGGCGCATTTGATTAATGGATTTAATGAAACACAGTATTCAAGCGGGTTTCAAATATAAAGTGTTAAACCACAGAAATATATACCTTAGCTTTAAAACGAGAGGCATCTTTAAAGAGATTTCTTTCTCTAAATGCACATACCGCTTCAGAACAAACTGGTACTATCAAATTATTTATTGAAAATTTTCAGCTATGCCGCTTTTCTGCTTAGCAATACCACTGTAATTGGCAATATTCGACTAATATTTCAACTTTATCTTCTTTTACGGAAATTGAAGTATTCTATGCTAAATTTGAATTATTAAAAAAATATATTTAAGAGCATTACTTATAAATGTATAAAACATTCGAAATCTAAAATTTCTTTCTTTCTTTTTTTTTTTAGTGTAATATAATCAATACCCAACGTTAGAAAAGTTTTAAAAAATTGGCTTATATCAGAAAATTTTTTAAATATAATTATTTAAAAAAGGAAAAGTTAATAATAAACTGTATCCTTACTCAGAGAACAATTTCAACGATATCAAGAACAGAGGTCATTCCAACATGGCTTCTTATTAATGAAGTAAAGCTATTAAACGGTCCGTTATGAATGCTAAAATTTACTATGGTGGGTCTTAAATTATTCCGATTATTTGAAATTTTGTTAATTCATTTGTCAGATTTTTATTAAATTAGGTTTGTAAGATTTGATAGAATTTTATGTACCTGTATTTACAACATATATTTACTGTATATATATTTACCGGTTCGAATAATATAAAATATTTTGTTTTATAACTTTACTTATTTGACATGATGCATATGTCATTTTTTCTCTTTTTCTTTAATCAATAACCCAGCAACTGTATTTCATAGCCTACAAAAAATCATTCAAACAATCTGTAATTACGAAAGAATAAGCAGAAAGTCTGGCTTAATTAACATTTCTCAAACTGCCCTGCCACCAATGTTTGCGTCATATATAAACGGTTTTAATAACATTACGGTTTAAATTTATAGTGGATAATATTAAAAGCTATCACAATAAATACTTTACAGCGTCAAATCCCGTTTCCTATTTAGTCAATTGACAGTGGACACGATAATGAATGCATTCCCAATAGGATTAAAAGCTTCCAAATGTGCCTGTTTTGGGGTGATTTTTTTTATGATATTGCTATCAAGTAGATCAAGATGTATTTAGATAAGATCTTACATCCAAATATTATGGAACGACCATCAAAACTGTTGTTCTGAATCAAAAATTGTAAAAACATTAAGTTTCTAAATTAGATATAAGAGAAATAGTACATTCAATTTACATTTCCATAACTTGCTTCCGTACTAGAGATTTTACTCAACTAACGCATCAGCTGCAGATATTTCGTTGTTGACAGGTAAATAAATATTGCTATTTGGATGTTAAAATAACATGAAATCCTTTCCGTAACTCATGTTTATCCTAATAAAATCATAGTGTAAAACGAAATCCGAGATTTACTATAAATCATTCGCACAAGAAATAGTAAAATACGAATGTAAATTTAATAAGATTGCGGGGGATACTTTGTTTGGGTTCTTTGTTGAGATTCCGGGGGTAGAAATGTACTTTTTTATCTAAAAAATTACAAAAATAAACAGTTCGTCACAATTTCAGAATATCATTGCATATCAGCGTATTTAATTTAACGCTTCTAATTTACGAAAACTTCGAAGTATTTTATATGCTTATAAATATTTATGTAATTTAAAAACTTTAAATTGCGGTTTGTAAGACGTTGAATAATATTATGTAAAGTGTACGAAAAAACAATGAGTTGCAAAGTCTCCTGATCTGCAGATTTACTAGTTTATTCTAAACATATTTAACATTTTTCACAAAGGGTTGAAATTGAATTTAATTCAAAGCGCGCTGAAATGTTCTCGAGCCTTCTGGGAATCTTGGGAAATTCTTGCGCCTCATCGCTTTGAAAATTCCGTACAAAACAAAGGTAAAATGAACAATAGTTTAGCCCCAGGTAATATTAGAGTGGAACTATTTCAGAATTGTAGTCAGTGTACCTTAATTTTTAAATTAATGTCTTAATTTATAAATAAGAATACTAGTATTCAAATTACACAGCGAGATTACCAGTTCAAATCCAAACTGATTTAAACTGCCTCTGAGACGGTTGTTGGCCACGCCCATATTTCATTTTACTTCTTTATAATGTATCATAAGAGTAGTTGCCCCGATAATGAAAGGCGAATGAAGAAGTAAACCTCTTTAAAAATTTGTATTAATGAACTTGCTGTATGATGCATGCCAACTACCATCACTAATTCATAATAACTGTGAGAAATATAGCATCACTTTTGCTCGTTTGTTATTTGCACCGATGCTCATTACAGCTTATATCGATCAATTTTCTTTTGTTCGAAAATGAGATAACTAACAGTTATTTAACTGAGTGCAGTACAACTGTGACCCGCTGTGTGTGTAAAAACACAATGCAAATGTTTAGTGCAGGAAAGCTCCCAAATTTCATAATATCCATAGTATCATAACTCGGCGTGTTTTGGTCGTAGAAGAAAGAAATTCATTGCTGCATAGCTGGATATTTCATAAATCCCTTTAACCCATTCGCTGCCAACCACGCGTATACTCGTAGTTTTTCAATCTAAAATTACGAATTCGCACCGGAAATTTCGAAAGAAGAATTTTTATTTTATATAGTCACGGAATGTATTTTAATTAAATAAAGTAAATATTTCTATTAGTATTTACTGAATGAATGAATTCGAACGATATGAATTCGATATGAATTCGAACTTTCTAAATAAAATAAAATTCTGGTTATTTTAACGCGGCAGTGAACGTGTTAATCATTATATAAGATGGATTGCTTTCCTTAAATTCGTTAGGATATCCAGTTTTTAGGACATCTCTGCAGGAGATCTAGTTATAGAAATCGAGCCAATCGAAAAAAAAAAATGAGAAGGAATCACTTAAAACCTTTCCAGTTATTTTATGAAATTTATTATTTGGATGCTTAACAAGCAGAAACAGATCAGAGTACCACCTGATATCTATATAATTTTTAATAAATTAGATTTTTCCACGTTCTTATCTCTGTTTTCATATTATGAATGAGAGGGAAAATTAATTATATCATTAATACGTCACAATGGTTTTAATTAAACAGCATATAATGTAATGGCTGTCAGGTAATTTAAACACTTGCGTTAGTTTATTATTTTTTGTCAATCACTGAACTTCTTTCAACTCGAATGAAAGAAATTATAATTAGTTTCTGAGAATTTTTTAGAAAATCTAATCAAAATTTTAATTAAGTGTTGTATACAATCCATTCTTTGTGATGAAATGAGTTTTTAATAAAGTTTATTGTAATTATTGTAGCAGCAAAGTTTGTAAACCATTTTACAAATAATGGCCAGACATTCGAAAATAATAAATACAAATACAACAACAGATTTTTTTTGTCTTCAAAAATATGTGCACCATGAGGGCTTATATGAGTAAGGAAAGAGACCTGTGGTGACTGAGAAAACTCTAACTATTTCAAGGCCATCAAACATTTTAGTTATTGCTCAAGATTCTAAGATACAATTTATTCCTCTTTATATCGAAAATATGTATATCTCGAATTTTTTGTAATTTCCATTATTTTCATTTGAAAATCTCTTGCCAATCAAAGAAACAAATGTTTTAGACGATTTTAAAAACTGACATTGAAATTTAATGTTACATGTGTCACTGTGATACTTTAATAAGAACATTGCAAATGAATTAAAATTTGTAGCTCTTTCATTTTGTCAAAGCAGGAGTTACAATTGAACTATTCAATTAAATGTTATATAATGGTTATATAATTATAAATTAACAATTTTCAGACACCACGGCATGTAGTATGCGCCATAAAAAACAAACTGCAGGGAACCGCTAGGAATGGAAACGCTAATATAATTAATTCATCACGAAAATATAAACGTGAATCCATTGCTTTTCTATGGGGAAACTGTGTTCTTGTATGTATTTCCATTTCCAATGCGTTCTTTTTCACTACAAAAATCCAGATTAAAAATAAAGCATTACGCTGTGATTTTCAATCATATTAACAAATATTTTACCAGAATGAATTGCTCTTGCTATGAATTCATGATTTTGAAAATTACGAAACCGTACTAGAAATCAAAATTGGAATTAGGTTACCTTAATCCACTGCGAAGGGATGCATATATAAAATATGAAGCAATTAAAATTTTATCGTTATTAATTTTTTCCAGTTCTATTCTACCACTATATTTGAATATTCGCCTTATGTAACCACTTCACAGAACTCAACGACTATGTAAAAGCAATAATTACTATTTAAATTTAGTGGTTTGAAACTCTAAATATGAGTTAGAAAACACTTCCAAAAGAATAATTCAAATAGTCTAGGGCAGAATTGCCAAGTTTTCTGCTTTTTGCACACTAGTAATTGTTTAGAGAAAAATGTTGTTCTTTCAAATCACAGAATGGTACAATTAAATAAAACAACGTTTTCTGTACTAAAATACTGGTTTCCAAAAATCCGGAGACTTGGCAGGTCTGGTCTAGGGTAAACATTTTGTTGAACTGTATCGAGTTTATAGAACCAAATGTTATTAAATAAAGGCATGTACTAAATCTTTAGTCACAACTACGCAATTTTTCGTGTGTAAGATACTGGTAACTTTTCATCAGAATGAATACGTATTTATAGTTTACATCAAACAGTTGCCCATAATTTGTAAGATTGTAATTAATTTCAAATAAAAGCCTTATATTGTAAAATATTCTACTCAACAAATTTCTATAACACGAAATAGTAGTTCTGTTTTAAAACGCATAATTCATACGAAAAACCTAATCAACAAAGTGTTGTTATAAATGTTTGAGGTAACTACAATTTTGTTAGACATTTTACTATGTTTAAAGAGTTACGTAAACCTTTGTTTTAAATGTATACAATAAAATACGTTCATGCAGTGTTAAATTAAAATATTTTTCTCTGGGAAGTACATTGTACTTCTAGACAATTAATAGGCATAAAAACCTCTAACTTATGGGGAAAATATTTCGATACTCACCCCAGAGTACCCCATGAATTCAACACTACATTCATATGAGTAACATCACATAAAAACATTATTTACGGATTTTTATATATTTAACTCATACATGCTATATTATATTAGTAAAAATTCGAAAAATGGTTGTATTTTTTAAGACTGCCATTCGTATTGTGAAGATTAAAATATAGGGTGATTATACAAATTTATCCCAATATATGAGCCTCTAGCTATCATACCGTTCACAGGAATTGAATGAAATTTTGGTTTAAAGTATTTTGAGGTATGTACTCAAGAATAAAAAACAACAGATCAACTCTAGCAGTTACGGTTACACTGACAAATTTCGAAAATTTCAAATGGCAACACCTACTTTTTTTATTGGAATGTGATCTTCATGGTGAAAAACCCTAAAAAGCGATGGAACGGTAACCGTAGTATATCGCCGTCGCTAGACAGACTAATAAGAAAAGAGAAAACAACTGTGGCGCTCCCCATAGCTCCGCTTTATTTTCTAAAGACGTCAGATTTCACACTGTGTCTTCGGCTCTGATCCCAGCTTACTGAATACTGAATGTTATTCCCTCGAAACGAGAAGAACAGTACGCAAATTCCCGGCTCAGCGTAAGACGTCCCCATGAGTAACGTCGTCGCACTAAGTGAAAGAAAAGACATTGTAAAATGCGTGCCGTTTATCTTGCTTTCTTGCACTCTGAACAAATGCAGCTTAGAGGGAAAGAACGTGGGGAAATTGTAAAGACTTATTACCTGAACAGACAAAATACCGCAGAGGCATTGCGTGTCTACCGCAGAAACGATGGGCTACATACAACGAGGCCCGTGTTACTGTATAAGCTGTACGGACTTGAAACGCAAATCTGAAGAAACTGGTTGCACATTCGATTGATTTGGGCCTGGACGACCTTCCGTTCTTGTCGAGGCTGTTTCAGAAGTCCATGAGATGATAAGCTAAGCTCTTCTTGCAAATGCACGCGCTGTTTCATGCGTTTTGCAGTTGCCGAATTCTACGGTCTGCAAGATTCTGCGCTCCATATCGGTTCCAGCATATACAGATGTTGCAAGATAGTGATAAGCTACAACGGCTATATGCGAATGAATTCCTCATCCGGTATGACGAAGATGACAGTAACCTTTATGCATTACGTGGACGGACAAGGCCTATTTCTCTTTGACCGGTAACATTAATTCGAAGAACTACCTGAACTGGACGGACAATAATCCCCATGATGTGGTTGCACTTCCGTTACACGAAGAAAACAGGACTGTGTAGTGCGGTATAACAAGTACCTTCATCTTCGGCCCTTACTTTTTTGAAAAGGTCTACAAGCTACTGGAATTTTCGAAATTTCGTCACTGTATCCGTAACTGTTAAAGTTTAACTGATGTTTTTCATATGACTCTTCAACACATACCTCAAAATACTTTAAACTAAAATTTTATTCAGTTTCTATGAACGGTATGATATCTAAGGGCACATATATAGGGATAGTTTCTTTATAATCACCCTGTATTTTCTTTTGCTTACTTTCGTATTAAGCTCGGGATGTGATGACACAAAATGTGACAGGCTTGGATTTCAATTTGTCAGGTTTGTCAGGCTCGGGTTCTTAAAATAAAACATGAACTCATATCTGGTTTCTATGTGAATCTTAGTTGACTTTAAAATAATAATAATAATAATAATAATCGGGTTCGAAACGTCATTAATATGAATCAAATCAACCTAACTTTTAAAGAAGAATACTGGAAGATTAGCAGGTACACTATCATAATCACTAATTGTAAATCAAAATAAACAATTTGAAATGAAATGGTAACTTTTTAGTTTTATCAATAAAAATAAAATATATTAATATGTATATATTTAACAATAGATAAAAAAACTGAAATAAAAATCAAATATTGTCCATAATATAGTGTTACGTATTAAATAGCAATAATTATTTTTCACATATTATTTTTATCTAACGACGACCTTTTCCTTAAAAAGAGGCATCAAGAAACCTCTTTAAAATTGTAAGGAATAATTAAAGCAATCATCTGTATTCAGAAACAACCTTTACCACAATAATTCTCTTCATGTAGTTCATTAAATGCACTTCACGTTAACTCTATAAACAAAAGAAAGTTTAAGAAATATGCTTTGGATATTCATTTTGTTTTAAGAAATATCTTCTAATTTAGCACACAAACTCTTATATGCGTTAACTTGTAATTAGAAACTTTCTTACTTTCCAAAATCTCTCAAATATTTCACAAAGACAGAACAGATTTAAATAGCAAAATGATAAAGGAGCAAAACTAATTAGTGTACGAGATTTTCTTAGAAAATTGTTTGGAACAATTTGTCTCTTTCCATTCCTATGTGTGAAGTTTGTACTCAAGTTGGATGTTCCTTTTCAGTCCAAGTCCAGTTATTTTTCTTTTATTTCCGCATTTCAACAATAGAATATCCAAGTTCATTAAATTTCAAAAACAATTACACCAGTAGTATAAAAAAATAATAATAATAAATAAAAATAATAAAAAATAAAAATAAATAAATAAATAAATAAATAAATAAATAAATAAAATAAAATAAAAATATAAAAAAAAAGGAAAGAAAAATCACAGATTGTGAGACATTTTGTAACACATTCACAGAGTTGCCAAGTCTCCGGCTTTTTGTACACCAGTAATTGTTTAGAGAAAAATGTTTTCCTTTCAAATAACAGAATGCTACAATTTAATAAAACAACATTTTCTGTACTAAAATACTGGTATCCAAAAACCCGGAGACTTGGCAGGTCTGAATCCAAAATACTGTAACGGAATGTCGCGTTTTAAAAGTTGAAAGAACATATCTGAGTAAACAATTTAGAAAACGCATAACACATTTGAAAAGAAGATTTCAGTAAGTACCGTCTAGACTCTAGAGCAGTGGTTCCCAACGGGGGGCGTACGCCCCACAGGGGGGCAATTTGACTTTTTGAGGGGGGCAATTTCAGATTTGTTAATATCCCAGTCCCTGTCAGTTTTAATTTTTCAATTTCTTTTTCAATTTTTTTTTATAAAACTATTTTTGCAGGCTAAAAATATAAATGATACATGAAATTTTTATAAATAACTGAATAAAAATAAATTTTCAAAAAGTTTCCAATAAAATTTCAAACACAACTACTACCGGAATAATTATACGAATTTTTTTTAGATATTTCGACACCTTTTTATATATTTAAATAATTATTAATTTTTTCTGGTTACAATATTATTTTAGTATTACACACTTTTTATTTTTTCTATTTATTAAAAATTTAACTATTTATTATTATATTTGTATTTCTATTGCCAGAGCAATATGTCACATGAAGAAACTTTTACTTATGAAATTACTTAAGGGTATATCTGAAATTGACTAATGTTCAATATATTCAACCTAAAAAATGATTGAAGTATCTAAACGAGGTACTACTTTTATAAAATTAATTAATCTTCAAATGAGCATCACAAAAAGAAATGGGTGAAATGTCTTCTTATAGCTCATGTGCAGACAAAATACACAGATTTACAATTTTAAAATCGGCTTATATATGGTGTCCAAATAACCATAACGGAAAAAGAAAGCCTGATTTAATATGGATAAAGGTGCGAATCCGGAAATGCTACTTGTGAATTATTATATGCGTATAAACTTGGTATTAAAAAAAATTTCACTTGTTTTAAATGAAGTACTAAAATCAATTATAAAATGTATCAATTCTACCAAATGTAATGCAAAATGTGAGATTCTCTTCAAGAAATTTCACGAAGATAAAAATGCAGACCATATCACACTTTTGTGTCTGAGGTAAGTTGCCAAAGAACAATAAAACTTTTCTAGGTATAAATGCGAAGATGCATGGCCTCATTGCATTCATCGAATTATGTTGAAAACATATTTGTACCGAAAATTTTATTATTTTTATAAGTAAAAGGATGTGAAAGGGCTTATCATAGTTAACCCCTTCGCGACGAGCGTCCATTACAGAATTTTTAATCTTTTACCACCGGTTTTTCAAAACAGAAAATTTCACCTTATGGAATTGCAGAAATGCTAAGATTTAATGAAGCAAATCTTACAATGAAAAATAACTGGTGGGAATAATCGAGGATTCTGAGGATTCTGAGGATTCGTCCTATGCGTCACGTGTACGTGTCGCTCGTCCCCAACTCTACTCTGTTAGTCTTCCTTTGTGGGAATAAGAGTTCATTTTGTATATAATAACGATAATTATATGTTACAGAGGAAAGGGGGGGGCATCATGATTTTAAAGGTGCTTAGGTGGGGCGCGGCTAAAAAAAGGTTGGAAACCACTGCTCTAGAGGCTGAAATATACCGTAATTTCGGGCGTATGCGCCGTGTCTTAGTTAAGTCTTTTTCAAACCGGAAATTGTATTAAAAATAAGAAGTCAAATAAATGCTAAGCAGAAGTAAGTCACATTTTATTTAAAATAAATTCTGGTAGGAAATTGAATCTTCTGAGGTGCGGCGTATACGCGCGAAATTACGGTACTCAAATTCTTTTGGGCATTCATGTACCTGATATACAGATCTGCCTATTGCATAGTGCACTAAAATTTAGCTTAATTACAAATCGCATAACACGATCGAAAATTCGCCTTCAGCAATTTCCATCATTAGACGGAAATGCACTCGAATGATTTTGTGCAACTCCGCGTATTATTTACAGATTTTTATATACTCCTGATGTTAAACTTAAATTTAATTCAGAAGAAAACGCATAATTCAACTAAAACGTGCTTTCAAAAATAAGCATGCCTAGAAGGCAATGCATCTAGTTTTTTATAGCTCTGTACAGTCAAACTTCGCTGGTAAGTTACCTAAATAAAACGCCACTCCGCATATTACGTCATGTTTCAGAAGACCCGACCTTTCTCATACGCTTTTTCACATAATATTGTACTCCGTTTATTGCATCTACTGTTTTACAACCACTCCACTTATCCCGGAAGCAGTCACACTGGGCGTAGCTGCCAACTATTACGCTTTTTTCCTACCACTAAAATTTTATAGTAAATTTTAACTTATTAAAACGCCGAAATCATGTAATTCAATAACACAATTTTCTGTTAATTTTTAGTGGTTGCAAAAAAGCGTAAAAATTTGCAGCAATGGCACCGGCTATGACATACCCAGTGTGCGTACGGTTTTTGCAATTGTCACCATTTTTTTAAGTTATCTTCCACTTACTTTATCACGAAATTTGCAAAAATTGTCTCGGCCTGAATAAGGTATCAATTATCATTTGTATTTATTGATGACAAAATGAAAACCATTCATACCACATTCATATACACATATACCCTGTGTAAAGTACGCTTTCTCCTGGGTTAAGATGTCGCTTTTAAGAGTTTGGATAAGCAAACTCGCTTGGTTTTCTTTGTCAATGTTATCTCCAAAAACACTTCGCTTTTGTTGTGCATAACTATAAGTTTAACAACAATCCGGATGACAGCCTTTTCCTTATAAAGATTGTCTGACATATCAATGTAAAAAAATGCAACAATAACTGAAATTTTAGCTGGTGTTTTAGAAGTGAAGAACGAGACAGCAGAAGAATTCGACAGTGATCATGAAGAAGTGGAACCTCCAAAACCAATTGTTGCATAGAAAAAAGCCTTCATTGATGAACTAAGAAGCTACATGAATGACAATACATCTTTGAATGACAATACAGACAGCGAATATAATATGCTATATTCTTCAAAGAGAAAAAAATATTTCAGAAAACTAACATCAAACAAAAATAGGTGTTTTTTTGTAAGGCAGGATCAAAAGGTAGTACGTATTAAATTATACGATTAAATACATCGCAACATATTTATTCTTTCCTTAATTTGTCATCCATTTTACGAATTATAATTCTTATGCTATTAATTTATATAATTTATAATGTAATTTAGTTATACGTATACTTATTTATATGAACATTTGGAATTTTATTTTACATTTAATGTAAACTCCGATTTGAAAGTCATTTTTAAGTGGACCCGAGAGTGACGTACTAACGAGGTTTGACTGTATATGAATTTGTTTCTACATATTTGAATTCTTTAAACATTGCTTCGTAAACTAATATAGTTCAGCTGAAAAAGGCATACTTCAGTAAAAAAAACAGCTTTAAGCAATCACGTATAAATACAATAATGCTTACGAATTATTTTGTGTAGCCCTCTATATGAATGCACTCGAATGATTTTGTGCAACTCTGTATATAATTTACAGATTTTTATGTACGCCTCATATTAAACTTAAATTTAATTTAATAAAAAAAACCATAACGCAACTAAAACGTGCTTTCAAAATAAGCATCCATAGAAGGCAATGTATCCCGTTCTTGGTTCCCTGTATATGAATTTGTTTATATACTACAAACATCTCTTAGTAAACTATGTATAGTTCAGCTGGAAAATGCATAATTCAATTAAAAACACCTTTAAGCAACTCACGTTCAAATACAGTAATGCTTAAGAATTATTTTGTGTAGCCCTGTATATTATCTACATAATTTATACACAATAAGTAGCATTGAGAAAATTATTTAAATTTAAAACGATATACCGCAACTGAAAACGCACACTTCAATTAAAATCATCCTTAATCAATTCACGTTCAAATACAGTAATGCTTGCGAATTATTTAGTGTAGCCCTATATATGATCTATAGAATTTGTACGCAACACGTAATATGCAAAACATTAGTTAAATTATAAACGCATACCACAACAGAAAACGCACTTCCAGCATTTTTTGCTTATAGACAGTATTGCAACAGTCATTGTTTGTGTGTCTGTAAATGAATAACTATTTTGCATGCCATATTTTACAGAAAGCATCATGGTCGCCCGACGTATTAAACAACTAAACCGAGCTAATTCCGCTGGTCGATGGAATTTGGCTTTAAAAATTTTCCGGTTGGAACTCCCGTACTCCATACCTTGCCTGCAAGCGTTAACTGGAAAAGGGAACCTTCTATTCCGTTGCACGCCGCATGTTCCGCGAAGTAGCGGTGGTAATAATATAATATTGCACATAAAATTCGTTATATTTGAAATAGTTTGATATCATTAAAGTACACTGAAAAAATTTTCTCGGTAGACCATTATGTGACCAAATTCTTTTGTGTGAACCTATAAATGAATGTTAAATGCTTTGCACTCCATATTCGACAGAAAGCATATTTTAGTGCACCTTATAAATGCATTTAAATTTCATTACGTTTGGAAAAAGTTTAACATTATTAAATAAACACAAACAATTTTTCCCCCATGGACACTAATGTCTATTATATTATATTATAATTATGTATAATGTCCGTGGAAACGAATTACAGTTGTTATACATCTATTTTCCACTAGAGAACCTTTCACAGTAAACTTCAATTTATTTAAGAGAGTTAGAGCAGGGACGGGCGGCAGGCAGACAAACCGATGTTATAAGCACTTTTCAACTATTTTGAAAATTGTTAAAAATGTATGTCGATGATGCTTTAAAGTTTTCATTTGTGATATTTCATATTTACACTGATAAAAAAAGTCTACCCAAAAATGAGGTAACTAATTAGGCACAATCAAAAAATTAATATTCTCATTAAAATGAATATAATCTTTACTCCATTTTATAGATTTCATGAGAAATTGATTTATAAATTTGTGTGCATATACAATTGAGAAATATTTTTTTCCGAAGAATTTTGGAGAGCGCATTTTGTGAACTTAACACTTCACTATGACTTATTGTGACTATATGAAATACAGATGAACACGGGCTCTTTTTCCCGAGCCCGAAACATTATGTTTAATTAGAACTCGATCACGCCCGAGTGCGATACCGAAAATACTGAGTAGATAATTTTAATAACATTTTTAAATAATTTCAAGATTAACTTACTCATTTGAAAATATCTTCTTACATAGAAATAAGTATTCATTCTAAATACTTCCTCATGAGAACATTTCGGGATTTTCATATCTCTGAAAATGTGTTTAAAGTAGGAAATTTATTATTTATACCCAATCACCAGATAAAAACTCTTCAAAAGTCACAATTGTAATTCTTTAAAAAAACATTGTAGAACTATGGCAGAAAAACATGAGTTCTGTTTTACAATTGTGGCATTGACATGAAAAAGGTAGTAAGTCAAGAAAAATCGATTTTGAGATTTTTAATAGAAGTATTATTTACTTTAAAATAAGTATGTTGATTTAAAAAAAGTTATAAAGCTGAGATATCCATACCTGGATCTCATATGTTCATTTTTTTAAAAATAAAACTTTGTAATTTAGCAGTGTAAAACCGTTTTTTTGCTTCCTCTGTAAAATTAGGTTTTCTTGACTTACTACCTTTTCGATGTCAGTGCCTCAATTATTCTGTAAAAGAATTTCAAACAGAAAGTGAAGACAAACAAGGTGATATTTTACGGCTTCTTTATGTTACTAACATTGACAGTACAAAGGCGGCTTCAGAATAAAAACAAATACTTCCCTTATCCTTATGTCCCATTAAAAATAGGTCAATTTCCTTTCACGCTGATTTTTAAAGGATTGTAAAACTATTTAAAAAACTTATTCTACATTCTTGTTTCTCAGATAGATGTTTTTCTTTCTTTTTTTTTCAGTTTGTATATAATAAAATCTTCACTTTGAGCCGGAGTCCGAAGATCGGCGTAAAATCCAAGCTCGATTCGGTCACTGGACTGAGCAAGTCTCTTCTCTAATCACAAAACAGTGTGTTATATGTACAGTAGTTATGGCTCTAGCTACAAGTCGAAAGATGAACGGGCTCGAAATTTGTGTGAGCCTTGGGTTTTTGTAGTAGTATGTTACATTGCGCTTTAAACAAAGTTTCATATATTTTTATCACTCGCGTGAGAAGTGCCACCCACTGTGTGTGACTGTCTCGTTTTGTAAATATTTATTTTGGTATATATGATAAATACGTTTGTTTTTCACAATCTGATTATTATGAACTGAAAACGATATTACAAAAAGTACTTTCTACTTATTTTTAAGTACTCATTTTTGACTGTGCTTTTCCTAATTCTGTGTTTTCTTTAGCATTTGTTTAAAAGTTTTGTTTTTATTTGGTTTAATAAAGAATATGATACGATATTCAGATACAAATAAAATCTAGCTTAATTATAAACATACCAACAACAGCTCATTTGATCTGTACTAAAAGAAAGCATTTCGATCCTAACCAGAATTTTTTTATTAAATAAATAAAATATAAATCACATTAAAAATGAGTTAACTAAAAAATAAATAAAAATTCTGGTGTAAAATTCTGGTGTGTCAAATATTTTCTGTAAAACTTGATTAAAATTCTCGGTATGTTTAGTGCAAAAAACATAGAATTTTTTAGAAGTATCTTTTCTAACATAAATATTGATTTCCAGGTTTTGAAAGAAAAGTAGAGCCGTTTTCTTTATGTTTCAAATAATTACCTACGAAAAATTTCTAATCAAGTATCGTCTGTACATGGTTGGTAGGAACTTCCAGTATTTCTAGCTAGATTGTCGTATATTACACAATGAAGATAAGTCTTTTGAAAAAAATAATTTCAATAGTGTTATGTTAGTTGTGAATGAAAATGAAAATGGTAAATACAGTGTCAATGAACAAATTTACTGTGCACTCCCTGCACTTCTCGGAATGTCATCGCATTTCACGAAAAGCAAAGTAAGTGTGTAACAAAGTAAGTAACAGTATCTTCATTAATGGTATGAATAAAAATTTGGATTCAGCTTGGAGAGAAACACCCTGAATTTTTAACGAAATAAGTAGATGCCAAATTAAGGTTTTATCGCAAATATTGCTTGTTTTGTTGTCTGAATATCAGATCTGCCTTTTTGGTGCAAATTTTCAATAACACTCTCTATCGTTACTGAAACACAAGGCTGACATTGATGTATCTTTTTCTGAAGAAGTACTGAAGCTATTTCAGTGTCATTTGTTAAAATAATTTCGGCAGTAGCTGAATTATAATTTATCGTTCGGCAAAAAAATAGAAATAAAAAATGTAATAATTGTGCTAATGTTAATAAAAACCTAGATTTTATTTTTGCTGCTGTTTGAGAAAGTAACATAAGCATTACACAACTACTGTTTTTTTTTTTTTTTTTTTTTTTTTTTGCCGAAAGATCAGTTTATAGCTACTGCCGAAATTATTTTTTTAAGTATTCAAATCATTTAAATAGTGCTCGAAAAAAAGTACACCAATCTCAGTCGTTTATCTTTTTGAAGGGTATTGGGATACATTCTATCGCATTTAATTTTAATCAAGAGTATGTACCATATTTTTTTTTAATAAAATTGTACTTTTATACCTTAACCCTTAATTGTATGAGCTTTTCTTTTACAATTGTGTTTTTTTATACATATATTAAATATTAGACACCAGAAATTTTAAGATAGATTTTTAACTTTGTTCAGCAACATAGTTCTTGGGAAATTTACTGCATGAATATTTCTATATAAATATAGTGGTGGCGAAGAAGTTGATTTATTTATTAAAAGTTAAATAAAAAGTGATGGAAATTTACACCATTTCTTATTTTCAAATAAAACTTATCGAAAATTCCGGTGTGAATTCAACATTACAGAAATACAATTATTTGGTATTACTTGGGTTAAATAATATTTTGATTTTCTACGAAATCGGGTAATCATTGTATTATCTATTTCAACGGTAAATAATGGAATACATATTTGATTTTGTATAAAATATAGTATTTTCCGTTTCTTATAGATCATAAAAACTAATAAAATATCGCAATTAATGTATTAACTCTAATAAGGCTCTTATAACACCAAACTTTTATTTTAGTAAAACCACTATTATACTTCAATTTAAAAAGAAATATATTTTTTAATGAATGAATACTGCGATAAGATGGAATTAGTACCATGTAAAATGATTACACCCCTAAAACTTTTTATTTCTTTGAATCTTCTAAAAGAAATTTCTTACGTCAAGTGCCACTTTTATAAAACCTGTTAACAGAAACATAAACCATTTTTACGAGCTAAACTAAAAATTTTAAGTCGCGTAGTTCTTTAAATAATATGCAAATGCGAACAATAAAACTTCTGCTTCCATGTTTTAAAGACCACTTCACTAAATGAATTAGACGACATTAATGCTTAAAGATTAAAATATTTTACACTTAACTAAAGAACACAATCATGTAAGTAAAACTTTTATGAGTAGAATTATTACGAGTATGTTGAGAAATTTTACAGTTAATGCAACTATTACGACTTCAATAATAGTGCTTTAAAGAGAGAGTTCCATTTCATAATTGCTGAGATATCAGATTAAGGAAAGTTAAAAAAATTATAGCCAAGCTTTTGAATTAGACGTTGTTATGTTTCTTTTTTTTAAATTATTATTTAAGAATATTAATTTATTTTACCTGAATAAAACACAATTAAATTAAACATGTGTGTATTTGCAAGGTGGTGTGTGAACTGCTGTATTTTATTTACATTTTAAAGGTGAAATGGTTGCACATATTCTGACGAATGTGGTATCGTTTAAATAAGACGTTTAAATAAGGCGATATTTATTGGTGGATGTTTTCGGCGGTAATGAGGCTTGGGATGAAGTGCGCATGATTATTTGTAGACATATCTAATTGGAATTTTTGACAAATAAATAAAAAATATGGCAAACGAAATCAGGGCCTGATTACTGCTGTTCCGGGGCAAACTTCCACCAATAAAAACTAATAGAAATGTTCGCATTATTTATGACAGGAATTCTGCATGAATAAGACGTTCAAATAAAGCGAAATTTATTGGTGGATGTTTTCGGTGGTAATGAGGCTCTGAATGAAGTGCGTATGATTATTTGTAGGTGTTGAATTAATTACTGTACATTACTTAGATTCTAGACTTAATGATAAATATAGTATTTGGAAAATATAGTATCATTAGGTTTTTCTAATTAGAGTTTTAGAGAATAGGACAACGCCTAATGAAGTAAGCATATTTGCCAGGCGATGTATGAATTGCAACAGCTAGTGAATTTATAGTTTAAACATTTGCATTATCTTTAGTCATAGTATCTATTTAGAATTTTACGTGAATAAGTAAAGATAAATGAAGTACATTACTTGCAAGGTAATGTATGTGCCAAGAAATATATATTTAGCATTCGTGGTTGACTGTATCAGCTGAAAATTCCGATACTTGTTGTATGGCTGCAACCAAAACTGAACTGTGCTTTTCTGGGAAAAGAGTTTGTCGAAAAATGCCGATGGAATGGCAGAGCAGTCCGGGCAGAGAATTAAAGATAAAACTTTAAAGTTGAGTTTATATTTAATATAATGTGAAAATATTTGTAAATTAATTTTTTTATTACATACTATAGCTAATATAATTATTTAATAACAATTTTTACCTAAGCGACTAGTGTCCACGGAAAATTCTACGAGTAACAAGGAAACTGTTTCAAACCGAAAATTTTAAATTTTATGAAAATTAGGGGATATATAGAGGCTATGGATGCATGTAGCACGCACTTTTCTTTTGTCTCCCAAATTCACTTTAAGAGGGTAAAGGGACATTTTTTGACTTTACCTTATTACTCTTTAATGGTCAGAGATAGAGAAAACTTTTATGTTAAAAGGTTTTTGCTTTTCATTTGTTGTGTCGAAAACTATCAAAATATCCATTGTAAATAACATAAAAAATTCGAACTAGAATTAAAAATATTATAATATATTTTGTAGAGAACACGGCAATTCTTTTGTTATTATTGTTGTTGTGTTAAGTTAAATTAATTTTTACTACATTTAACAAAGTCTTGTCGTCATTCTATATCCATCGCATTTATACCAGCGATTAAGGGGAAAAAAACTTCGGAACTCTACAAAAGTATTAAATATTTTATTAAACATTAGTCTTAAAATATATTACAGTTAATACCACTAATTTGTTCTATGTTACTTCGATCGCGATCGATGCTTGTCTGTATAATTTAAATGGATAAAAAAAGAAAAAAATTCTAAAGTGTAATTATATCAAGTAATATTTGCAATTTTTTTCATTTAATAACTCACAGTAATATCCATTATTTTCTAGACAAGGACTAAAATTAAATACTATAAAGATCGTATTTTCATTAATAATAAAATAAGAATTGGCTGGAAATCTACATAATGTATATTGTTAATTTTTTAAATATTTTTCAGAATTTTGAACTTTGGGTATGTGTTTGACCCAAGATTGCGTGATTGGTCTTTCTTAAATTCAGAAATTCCAAATTCACACCATAAAATTTGATAAGTAAGCTTTGTAACACTTGTAGCAGACATTTCGTGGTTACTATAAAATAATTAACTTTCAAGGCTTCCTGTATGAATTCGAAAATTTATGATTTAAAAAAAGGTCAAAATGGCAATCCTGGTTTCGGCCAAAAATTTAGTTGATTGTCAAATGTGGATATAGCTTGAAAAGTTGTTAAGTGTTCTTCCAGTTGGGAGAAACAAAATCGTAAAATATTAATCACAGAGTCAGAATTGCTTTAGGATCTAAATTTCCTTGTTAGTGAAGAATGATTCATACGTATGTATGTATGTATGTATGTATGTACAGGGTGACAAGAAATAAACGCCTCAATTTGAAAATTCAATAATTAATGAACTATAATAAATAAGAAGATGAAAAAAGTGATATTTACGTATGGCAACCCTTATATTTTATACACTATAATTTTAGAAGCAGCTCGAATTTTCGTCAATAGATGGAGCTGCACTATCTCATACATTAAACATGCTCCAACAAATTTCAAAATTCAAGCTTTTACTTACCCATCATACGTACTATAGGGTATTACTTACCCATCATACGTACTATAGGGTAAGTCTTGTAATCGTTTTGATAATCGAAAAAAAAATTTTGACGGATTTACACGTTTCAGACACTGGAGATTCCGAAAAACATATTTTTAGAAAAAAAAATTTTGCCGTCCGTCTGTGTGTCTGTGTGTGTGTCTGTGTGTCTGTAAACGCTCTATCTCCCGAAAAAATTGAGATAGAGACTTGCAATTTGGTATGTACTTAGTATGTAATAATGGGAAGAAGCCTATTTCATTTCAATAACCTCGATTAAACGGAACAATTTTTTTCGGACTCTCGAAATATTCGTTCTGATGAAAGGTATATAAAAATTTTCGAAATTGTTTATTTTAAGAAATGAATATAAAAGACAACAAAAAAACATAAATTTTGCATAAAGCATGAAGTCGATCGGATAATTAGTTGCCGAGATATTTGGAATCCTATTTTCCACACTCTTCGGTTTTTCATGACCCTGTATTTCATCCAAATTTCACTTCAAAGATATATTTGAATTGAAAATTTGACGCTTAATCAGATACAAAAAACCGCTAGTTAATAGGATTATTATTTTTAGAGTTATAAGGATATTTCTTTCAAGCAATTCAGTAATCGAGCTTTTAAAGTCTGTGACGTCATCAAGCCACGATTTTATTTGAATTGCAATGCACTTTATAAGTAGTTTACACATTTTTATTTTAATATTTTACATTATGCATATCCATGATGGGTAAGTATTACGGTGGCCCCCAACGACTAGTTTTTCTAGTTTCAATGGCTAAATAGGGTAAAGAATAAAACTTGAGAGATTTTTAATGCAATTTTATATGTTATTTTGAGCCTTCTTATAATTTGAGACAGCGCAACGTCAACTATTGACAAAAATTCAAACTGTTTTTAAAACTGCAGCATATGAAATTTAAGAGCTACCAGATATAAATGTCACTTTTTTTTTTCATCTTTATATTTATTATAGTTAACAAATTATTGAATTTTCAAATTGAGGCGCTTATTACTTGTAACCCTGTATGTATATACACATGTATATACAGGTATATGCATGTATGCATGTATGAATGTAATATGACATTTTGTAGTTAAGACTGATTATATTGTAATTGCCTTTTTAAAGTTTAGTATGTTTTTTACGATTATGCATGTTTTTGTATGATTATGTATGTTTTTATAAGATTTTGTACGATTATTTGTGATTGTTCAAAGTAGAATTTTGCCCATTATTGTATTTCCTTTAAAGATCCGCCTTAACTTAATTTATCAACCTCAGTGAAAATTACAATAAATTTATGCTATTTAACAGTAGATTATTCCGATTCCAGAACAAACCATAATTCTATATTTTCATATTTTTCACTACAAATACACTACAAAGACAAATAACTTTGGTTAAATAAGTTATATTTAATATCATGCGAAAGATATAATTGGAGCGGCATAATATTTATTAACTGACATAGTTTCAAGAATTAATTATTAGTTAGATTTTATAAAGTGATTTGAATATAATTAGGACATCTATAAGGCCTAAAGCTAGTCAAGCTGTAATATAAAATAGATGTTAGATCCATTATATTTAATTTTATGTTCTACGAATAATATTTACGAAATATCAATACATTTAAAATAACTAACTTAATTATTCTATATGTTATATAAGGTGTAATATCGTTATTGCATAGATATTACAAGAATATGCATTAAAATAACGGCATCTGACTATGTGTTCATGACGGAGGTATTGCAAATATAGTGACTCTTTAGCAGAGGAAAGATTTACTTTTGCAACAATATTGATAACATTGGTGATAACATATCTTTTTAGAAAACCCTGTCATTGCAGTAAGATGCTTTTATTAGGATAAAAGTAGGATGAAGGTAAAACTACATGAATTAAAAAATAACATAAAGGGAGAAATAAAATAAGTTTAGCGTATTAAAATCTGGTAGCATTGGCCTTTTGTAGTATACTAATAAGGAGAGGTTCCGAGATCGGTGTCACAGAAAGCGCTGAACGTCTGTGTATCGATAGAATATAGTTAATATATAAATATATGAAAGCCATAAAGCGCAATACCCAGGGTGTCTTAAGAAAAAAGGTCTCAAAGTGTATATCACAGTTTATAATCGGATAAATTTCTTACTCTGGAAAGTGGCTTTGTAGCCTGGTCGGTAGCAGGCTGTGTTTGAAATTTTCCTGTTCGAGTTCAAATCCCAATTGGAACTATCTTTCGCAGCGAAAATTTCTATCAATTATTTTTGAACTATAATTCAAAAAATATGTATAATCATTGAAATTTACGGAAAATATAAAATAAATATAAATTAAATATATGTTTTTACCATATAAGTTCAATTTTAACTATAAAATTCAGCATGTTTAAATATTTAATGATAAATAAATTTAAAAGAAAGAAAAAGAAAACAGAAAAGGGGACAATTTATATTTTTATGGGCCACATTTTTTTCTGTTATAGTAAATTATTTACAGTTATTTAAATGAATAATCTACTATTCACAATACAATAAATTAAAATACGTAATATAAATCTGTAATATATATTTAATTTTGTTTCATTATTCAAACATTTAAAAAATTTTCATGACTTATTAAAAATACTCTTTTATACTTTTAATATGATTTTTTTTAAAATGGCGATTCTTTATTTTGCAATTAGAATAATTGTCTAGGTAATAATTTATTTTTAGCAATTCAATTTTTTTTCTTGTTTAATATTTTTTTATAATACAGTTTAATTGTATGGATACAACTTAAACCATGAACATTTGCATGTTTATATATTCATTGAAAAGTAAAGTAAAAAAATAAAATAAATGACTAATTAAACAATATAAAATATAGGCGATCGGTACTTCTATAGATCACAAAATTTTGCTTCTTTTAAAATTTATTTAATATTATTTACACAAATAAACTCGCCATTCTATCTTGGTTGCTTGCGGAGACGCAAGCATATTTACATGGCTTAAACTTTTGAATCAGTTTTTAATCTTTTAAATTTGGCACTGATGAGGGAGCTTTAGAGGCTCCGAAACAGCTGTTTGCCATTTTATATATTTTTATTTGTGCTATTTTTGCGTTGTTCATTTATTTTAATATAACGACACAGAGTTCAATCCACCGATTTTAAATAAGCAGGGTTATACTGTATTTAAAATTGATTTGTCGTTATGAGCATAATGTATATTTTTGATTTACTTTGGTATCTAAATTTTTAAATTCGATTTCTTTTTTTTTTTTTATAAAGAAAAAAAATATCTCAACGATATTGTAAAGTAACTGAAAAATTGATTTCAAATATTTAAAAAAAGCAAATAAAAAAGTAAATTTTTGAACTCGTATTAAATGAAATGTAAAAATATTTATAATAGTATTGTTTTCAGTTGGCAATATATCAATTTTTTGAGAGACTATAAATTATATAGAAGTTCTTATATTGATTTATTGGCTATTAGATATTTATATTTACTTTTTATTAACCATTTTAAAAATTTTAGTAGTACAACACTAAGAAAAGTAATTTATCAAATAAACAGTTAAATGTTTAGAAGAATATATTAAAAAAACACGATTAATAAATGGTTTATGATTATGTATAAACTGAAATATTTATAAATAGTTTTTATAGTATAAGTTGTCCAATAGAGTTTGTGACGTGCCGTTACATTGTGTACCCTAGCTAGCTCAGTGATAAAGTCAAGAAGTAAGTTAAAATCAACTTTTATTTAAAATCTCAAGAGGAGGATAGTGGGAAAAACTCCTTCACTAAAATTTGATGGTTGGTTGGTTGGTTGTTTAATGACGGCCGATTACCTACACTTAGTGGGGAGTGCCCTCCGTGGGGGTCTTTCTAAAGGATCCTAACCCGTATTTACGGCAAGGTTCGAAGAAAAGCACGGAAAACTCCGAACGGTTAGGTCGACGAGCGCGACAGGGGTTTGAACCCAGCACCTTTCGTCTACCAGCTTTGAGAGCAGAACCTTTCAGCCACTGGTGGAGTCCGCTAAAATTTGATCTGTCATTGAGCACTGTTAACTGAATAATCCCACTAAAGCAATGCACGTACTAAACTATAATATATAGCACTTAAATAAGACGGTTAAATGAAACTTTAAACTTACACACAGATGAGGCCTGACTTTACTACTTCAGAACTCTTTCTGCAGTGATGCACTGTCTTCCAAAGCCTTCATACGAGATGTCAAACTAGCTAAATAAAGTAGCCCGTGGCCACAAAAATCACCTTTATTGAATTTAACAAATTAAGCTCTCTTACCAAATTCAGATTTCAGCTCTAAGCAATCATCAGAACCGGCGTTCAACTTCCTTCTGGTATCAGAAACAGTCTCAGCTTCTCTTAGGACGAGATGTGACCAAATCCAACGTCGCACGAACTTTCACTTGCTTAACTACATTGCCAATTGACCAGAGATTCCAAAATTTGCATAAAGCAGCTGCGAAACGTAGGAAACCCACAAATTCCAAAGGACACATGTATTCGTCGAAAATTAAAGTAAAAGAGAGTATAGATGTCGCTGCACGCACACAGATGTTATTTTCACAATACGATCTCAATCACAACAAACGACTGCTTTTATGAAGAGTCTCCAATCCACTTCAAGTTTATAAAAAATAATGAAGTGCAAATAAAAATTTATGGTATATTTGATGATTATATATATTTTTGCTTATAAAATGTTTATTTTTTTTTAACGTTTGCAAAGTATTGTATTGCAATATAGATTCTCAACTGCTTACTTGTCTAAATTTACTTTCCTAATTAATCGAGAATATACAACTGACATTTTTAGAGTTTTATTTTTCATTTCTGCGTAAATTTGGTAAATTACTTAAAATTCGTTAAATGTTTTATTTATTTTTATTTATATTGTATACATTGTGAAAGTCGGTATAACTTTTATTGCCACAGATGGAACAAAAAATCCATCATTACACTCCTTTACCTTTTAGGCAAAAAAGGTATAGTAATAATTGTCTTCTAGATACTCTGTAATTATTTTATATTGCATTGTTTTAATATATGTTTAGATATTGATTTTCTTCTAAAACTACAAATAAATATTTTTTTTTCTTTAACGGAAAAGAAGTTTTACCGTTTTGAAACATTTAGAAACTTTTATTTTCTATATACCGATAAAATCACGAGCTCCCTCTCGGTGGTTCGCCGTTCAGTCGGGAAGATGACCGGAAGTCGAACATTGCACGGACTCTCCGTCGGGTTGTTCCGAGTCGGTCCTTAAGTAAGGAAGAAGACCAGACTCTCGGCACATGGAGATGTTTCGTCGACACGAAGGGGAGCAGCAGTCGACGATCCCACAACCTCATCGTGGTGGGGCAGTAAGCGATGTCTGAGTAGCCGGAGATGCCGATTCAACTGGGTGTCCCCCTCTTTAGGACCGGTTCTCGGCTGCAAGAGCATCAGGTTCATCGTCCCTAGAGGTCCCATTTGCAGACCCTTGATTTAGTACCGTCGTCGGTTCCTTACTGGCGTGGGTGCGGGTCTTGTGTTCCGCGGGAACTGGGGATGACCAGGCAGCAAAAAGACATTCGCGTAGGCCCCCTAATGGCGTAGGCATTCCCTAATGCACGGTTCCCTCGTGCCGTGTGGTGACGTGAGGGCAAAAGCTAATCGCGTAGGCATTCCCTAATGCACGGTTCCCTCGTGCCGTGTGGTGACGTGAGGGCAAAAGCTAGCTAATGTGGGTTGAACGGCTGCAAAACTTGTCTAGGTTTAGACGATGGTTCGGACGTGCTTTGTAGAGCAAGGAGCGCAAGGGTTCTATTGTGACATTTGTAGGCAGGCGAGGTGGCATGCCGCAACCCTTGGTGTCGTGCAGGTGGTAGAACGTAGACGAATAGGGAAGAGGGCTTCAGCTCCTGGATAATGCTTCTCTATGTTTCCGTCCCTTGCCTTTCCCTCTGTAGCTGTATCAGTTGTGAGTCACCCTCAAGGTCAGATTAGCGCGAGAAGTGGGCGCAGTACTTCTTTACAGGGACGCACCATGATACGGAGGGGGCCTCAGCCCATATCCCGTACTGGTTCCCTCCTGGATCGGCCCTTATCGAACTGATCGACCGACGAGGAACCGGGCCGAAGGCTCGTCAGTAAAATGGCGGCGTGCGAACTTGAAATCGACCCCTGTGCCGAAACCCCATCCGGCAAGTCTATGTGCAACCAGGACTTTCTACGTCTGGCGAGCGGATGAGTAGAAATCTTCACCTAATTGTCACCCACCACTTGGCGCATTTGGAGGGTGTTTCCATGTCCTCCAGAGACCGGGAATGTCTCTTCAAATAATTTTACGGTGTTCCTAACATTTTTGTGATTTGTTATGTTTTTGTTTGTTTTTTGTGTTTTTGTTTTTTATGTAGATGAACTCCATAAATGGAGTCGACCAAGGACCTCTTTGTATTCCGCTGCGAAGGCTCACCGGCGAGAAAGCCATTTAGAGGGGGACAACCTAGCCGTGTCACGTCTATGCGAAGGGACCGAGTTTCTTCGTGGTTCCGGGTCGGGCAAAGGCTCCTCCGTCGCACGTAGCGACACCCCACGGAAGATGAACCAGTTGTTTCGCCCTCCTATGCGACTCGATGATCGGACGCCGTAGATAAATAAAGGCCGTCGAAAAGTCCGGCATATGACCTAGGGACTAGTTCCCTTGGCGGGGTTCCAGCGACGAAGTCGTTGGGTCGATCGGCTGCCTATCAAGTGTCTACGGGGAGGTTTCCTCTAAGTTATGGGATCCTCCTCATAATCGCTTCGACCTCTGTCGTCTCTCACTTGGGTAATGGGTTGGAAGGTCCGCAGGTGGTGGTCTTCCAGTCCGACCGAAGCGCACCTGTAGAGACAAATCCGGTGTGCGCGGTAAAAGTCCTCGAGGACTTGGGTTCGGTGTCTCAAATTAGAATAAATAGATTTTATTTAAATTGAAGTAAGCAGAGGATAAGTTTATTATCACGCAGGTAGAAACTTATGCTGATTTAAAGTTGAGCTTTCATATTGGATAAATTAGATATATAAGTTCAGTAATAAAGCATAAATGCAAAATGTATATGTTAAATTCATTGAAGACGAAAGTTCTTTATCAAACAGAAACAGTTTATTCAAGTAATAAAGTACTCACATATTGAAGCAAAAACAGCATCATGACGATAACAACTTTAGATTAACAGTTCCGATTCTTGAAGACAAAACACTATTTAACTTTGAAGGAACACATTTGACTTTTGAAAGTAAAACACATTTAAGTAGAATTGTATTAAGCTGCATATAAATTACCATTAACACCTTTAAAATAAATATCCATCATTATATTTAAGTAACGAACATGTCAAAACCCACGACGATATCTTAACAGAATACCGCCGATAACTTGAGCAACAATCGAATTCCAATACACACCGATGTGATCTTTCAACAACTATTTATACTAAAATGATATCGGCTAATTACTAGAAACTCCCCTTCTCTAGAATATTACACCGAAATTTGCATACACGTGCCTTTGTTGATTCGGCGTCCCATCTTCCAATCCGAACGTCCTACGTGTGCCGCCATCTAGTGAGTAGACGATGCACTAGTCCAAATGCACGCTCGATGTTTACGATGTTACACGATATTCGTTAGAGATAAAATTATGTTTGTGTTTCTGTATTTACGTTTTAATGAAGGACTTATTAAAAAGTATTTGTTCATAAAAACGGTTTAAACTAACAGAAAAGTAAAGTGTAAAAGCTAAGTAAAACGATGTATTTATAAAATAAAGTATATTTATGAAATGTATTTTACATTTAATAAAGATGAAACTTTAATATTTATTACTTAAAATGATGAATGCCAAAAGTGTATAAGTGATAATGAATGGTAGTTTTATGAAATACTTTATGAAAAGTATTTAAGTAAATATGTTGCCTGAGTCACTAAGACCAACATGTATTTTTGGAGACATGTGATTTACCTAATACGGTGGTCGTAGACGCGCCGGGCGCCCGTCATGGCGCCTGGCGGCTCAACCTAGTTTTTATACCGATAAAGTCATTAAGTAAAGAAGAACGAAAAATCATGCGTGAAGCATAGATTGGGAAACACTTTCAAACATTTCCGAAATAATTTTACAAATCTTTAACGTTTAATAAGGTGAAAGATGATATCTAAGTAAATAATTTGGAAAACGCGTAACATATTTAAAAACCCAATTTCAGGATTTACCAAGATTATTCGAAAAAAATATCCGAACTCTTTTGTGCAGCCCTGTATAGGATCTATAGATTTGAATATATACTACATAGGTTGCTAAATTTTAGTTCAGTTAGGAAACGCATAGCACAGTTTAAAATTCTCCTTCTGGAAATTCCTTCAATAAGCGAAAATGTACTCGAGAAGTTTCGTGCTGCCCTGTATATGATCTATAGTGTTTATACACACCAAGTGATTGACAAAAAATGAGTTCAATTAAAAAACGCGTTCAGTACCTGAAAACGCACTTCCAACAACCATTGTTAACAGACAGTAGCGAATACTTTTGTGAGTCCCTGTAAATGAACGACGAATCCTATACGCATAATATTCTATAGTAAGCCTTTTGTAATGCACTTTAGTGATATATATCAATTTTAATATGTTTTAAATAGTGAAACATTATTAAAATACACCACAAACGATTTTTCTCCATATATCGTAATGTAACGGAATTCGTTTGAGTGTCCGTGTAAAGCAAACTATAAGTGCTACACACTTAATTTTCAATACCGTACATGCCATAGTAAACTTCAATAACATATATGAACTGTATAACAATCGAAATATATTTACGCGAGTTAGAGCACGGACAGACCGACAGACAGACGGATAAACACTTTTCAGCTATGTTGGAAAGTGTTAAAAAACAGAATATAGAAACTAATATATTTATTAAAAAGAGGACTCCCATGTTTAAACGCCCACTATGAATAAATTATTAGACATATTCGTTTTATTTATTTATTTTTTTTTTTTTTGGATAGTTTATTCAAATATGCAATATTCAAATTTAATAACTTGGATTATTTAAAATTTCTTAAAACACAGAAGAGTTTACGAAGCAAAATATATATTTTTGAATTAAATTTTTGAAATCGATTTCTTATTGCTTGAAATGAAAACAAACTTCTAAAGAATCTTAAAAAGTAAAGGAAAAATTGATTTCAAATAATTGAATAAAAGCGAGTCAAAATTTATCTTTTTCAACTTCTATAAACTGGAATGCAGAATAAGGTTTTCTATTAATGAAATAGCTATTTTTAGAGAGGAGAGTTGAGATATAGAGAATCCGTTTAGATAGAGATACTATAGATCTGTTTTTGAGATATGGAGGAGAAGTTCTTATAACGATTTATCGAATATTAGGTAGAAGAAAAAGGGGAACTTATGTAGAATTTCCATTTCATCTAATTAACATCAAATAAAAATATTTTAAAAATTGTCAATATTTGATAGTATTAAGGGATTACATACGTTCTCAACTTTTTTTTTTTAAAAAATCGATTTTTTTTTTTACGGGAATTAAATTGTTATAGTATGCATAATTATGGGCAAAAAGATTAAAAGTGATATCTCAATTATTAAACAAGTTGGAAATCGTACGTTAAACGTGACATAGGATTTTTTTTTAGGATAGTTGTATATAGAATCGTTTTAGAAACTAGTTTCACATTGTAAAAAAATCATCCGTATTATTTTAGTGAAATGAATTATATCAAGGGACAAGTCACAATTTGAATATTTAAAATGCTATAGGAGTAAAATTTACAGTTATTTGAAATGAATTAATACAAGGGACAAGTCACAATTTGAATATTTAAAATGCTATAGGAGTAAAATTTACAGTTATTTTCTTGAAAATACCCTTTGAAAATGTAGAAAGACATTACAAAATACATTTTATGCTAAAAAACTATATAAATGACAAAATACAGCATATAACCCCAAGGGACACAAATTACCCAGTTATTGGAGAGTCACCCATACGCTAATAAACAGAAATGTTAATTCTATAGAAGCGAAAATCCTTGTCATGTAACATTTTTTCTATTCGATCGCTGTACCTATGCAGACTGACACTTTTGTGTGTAATATCAGTTGAAAGCATCAAACGACCAAATTTTTGTAACGGAAAACGTCAAAACTCAAGTGTATGTGGACGACATATTTCTACGATATGCACAAGATAAACAATTACTGATTTATGCATGATAGTGCTAAACCTCATCGAACATAGCGGACTTTCGATTGTTAGAAGATCAGTTTGATAATAGGATAGTTGAGGTAAATTCCAAAAAGAAAACAGGAAATAGAAGGTATTGGCCACTCTGCTCTCCAGATCTTGATTTTTTAAATTAAAATTTTACATTTGATCTTATAGAAAATCATTTCTCTTTTTATCCTAAATTGCCCTTCAAGAAAACTTAATATTATTTAAAAATAAATAAATAAATAAACTCGCGTATTTTTCGCACCGCCTACTTTTAGAACCGAAAGAAATGGTGCAAAAATGTATGAAAAATACGTTAGTAGATACGATAAATGCAACTTTCATAAACTAATTTGTATTCGTGTGTATTTCATGTAAGTTAAGATAATGTTTAAGTCAAAATAACAACTTTTAAAAAATGCAAATATTAGTATGCAGTTACATTTAACATTGCATATTACTATTATATCGCTTCTTAGTCTCAAGCAACCGGAAAATACAAATTCTTTACTTTTTCTAGTGTAGGGTTTCTACTTATCTTATAAAGTTATACAGTCTTTTTATTGTTTTTTTTAAAACTTGTCTAAAATTCAATTTAAATCCTGACTAAATAGCGTATTTCGATCTATAAAAAATACTGCGAGTTTTGTATATTCACTTCCAATGTTATATTCAGTTTATAGATCGATTTATTTCCCTTTTTATTCTAACAAGGAGAGGGCCCGGTTTGGTAATAACAGATTTTGATTATTTTTCTATATGCTGTAGGATAGAAGCCCCTTAGTCTTAGGTTCAACGGATTTTACACAACGCTCCTGAATTCTCGAGAAATAGGGGGTCTAATATTATAACACAACTTAAATACTTACTTTGTAACCCAACTACAACGTTGGTGGTAGCTCAGTTGTTATGGCGTCTGCTCATTGAACCGCGGGCCATGGTACGACACAGGAACGCGCTACGTTTGTTTTTCTCCTTTTTAGGTGCGTTCGTAATTATATAAATACGTAGCACCTATTGTCGTCGTCTGGTCCGTCCGTCCGCATATAACAACGCAAAAACTTCCCAACCGAATGGTTTGGAATTTAAGATATATTATCTTTGTAGAATTTTGTCGAGACATTTCAATTTTTTTGAAAATTGAATCGAAACTTTAGAAAATATTAATAAAAATATTTATTAAGAAATTTGATTTTTTTAAAAAGAAATCGGCGCTTTCTTGTTATAGGAGCTTCCGAGGTTTAATCGTCAAGCGACCGAGATACTTATTGTATTAGAGAAATTAATCTGCAGACGATATAATTCATTTCACAGAATAAAAAATCCTCAAGATCTGAATATTTATATAAGTAGCTATAGTACGAACCTATTTTGTCACGTTTGACGTACAATTTACAACTTGTTTGTTTTATAAATGTACTTGTAATTATAATTTAATAAACTCACAATTAAAAATTTTAATATCGTATATTAATTATAATGTTAACATATTTAATATTTTGTTTTTTAAGCCTTTATTAAGCATTTCTCATCATTTAAAGAGATTTGGAAAAAATGCTTTATTTTATCAATAACATCATAAAAATTACAATCTTTAATATGCAAAATAAATATGTTGTAATTTAATTATTGTGTTAATTTTTAATATAATTATGCTTCTTACTTTTAAAACAGAGTAGTATTATCATCTCATTGACTCCCATAGTTAAAGCAATATATAAATGACGTTTCTTTAAAATAACGAATTGACACAGTTGTTCAATATCATTGCATCGAAAAAGAATATATGAGATACATTTAAGAAGTCATTTAAAAAAAAATTAACCGTTTATGATGTTTTTTATATAACGATTTAGTTACAAATTAAAAAATAACTAGATTAACATTATAATTAGTAATTGCGATTGTTAAATTATAATTACAAGTATAGTATTTATAAAACAAAAAATGAGAAAAACAAACGTAGCGCGTTCCGGTCTCGAACCCGTGCCCACGGATAAACGAGCAAACGCCATAACAACTGAGGTACGACCGAAGATGCAGCGGCGTTACAAAGTAAGTATTTAAGTTGTGTTATAATATTGGATCCCTATTTCTCGAGAACTAAAGAGCGTTGTATAAAATCCATTGAATCTGAGACTACGGGGCTTCTACCCTACAACATATATAAAAATAATCAAAATCTGTCATTACCAAGCTTTGCACTCTCCTTGTAAATTGCCCTTTGCAAAAAATTAATACTAAAAAAAATTCGCACATTTTTCAGCCTCCCCCCCCCCCCACTTTAAAGCCGAAGAAATGGCGAAAGAAAGAATTCAAAATACGCTAGTAGATAAGATATCATAAACTTATGTGCATTTCATAAACTTATTTGCATCCTACTATATTTCATTAAAAAAAAATTTAACCTAAAATGACATTTTTCAAAAGTAGAAATATCAATATACTGTTACATTTTGCTTTGAATAATCTTTCTCTCAAGTAACCCGAAAATTCAAAATTCTTTAGTTTCTCTGATATATGATTTCTACTTATATGATTTAGTTACACACTTTTTTTTTCTTTACTTTCTTTTGAAACTTATCAATAAATCCATTTTAAATCTTGACTAAATAGCGTATCTTGATCTATAAAGAAATACTGGAAGATTTGTATATTCACTTCCAAAATCTTTGAAGAAGAAAAATTTAAATTGCAGAATATTCAATGAGCAAAATATACCCAAAGAACATGATAGTTCGATATCTAAGCTATGTCGCATGATTTATTTTTTTATAAATTTATTCAGAGATGAAATTCCTCTTGAATCTCAATCTCCTCGTTTGACGGAAATAATTCTATAGCTGTTGCCTTATTTTATCTTTCAGTTAAGCAAATTTAAGTATGTTATATTTTATCGTATGGCCTTAATAATTCGTAGGTGTAAAAAAATTAATTTTGTGATGAAAAAAATGATGATATAAACGTTGATAAAATTCATTACGTGTGTTACAATCTTTATTCATTTCCACTCTAATTAAACATTTCCAGTGAAAATTATTGTTTCGAAATAGCTATCATCATTTTGTTACGATTATTTTTATTCTAAAAATCTTCTTGGTAGAGTCATATTACAAATGTTGTAGAAATATGCTACAAAGATTATTATTTTTTAATTAGTGGTAGCGATAGCTTATTTTGAAGTAGCGGTAGCGACAAACAGAGTCACACTCGACAACTGGCTGCAAAGGGTTAAATTATTGAAATATTGAAAATATAATCAACATTTGGCTTGCTACATATCTATTTTTTTTCAGTTTAAGTTTAAATAATCTCAATTTAGCAACATATAATTTCAATTAATTGATGTATATGCTACTTACTAAAACATTTTAGTGAAAACAACGATGAACAGTTAACAGTTATTTAGCTTTTTAACGGACTTTCAACAAAGGAGATTATACAATTTCTTTTCAATATTTTTTTTTCTTTTGTATGCCCGCACATAACTACTTTTGAACGAATAGCCAACATTCACATTTTTTTCTCCTTTATCCCCTTGAAAAGGGGTCTTGCTTTAGTTTCATTAGGGTCCACAATTGGTATAAGGTACCTATACAAACTAAGGTCACGTTAAGGTAATTCTGATCACAATAAACAGTGTTATATCAGAATTAACATTTTAAATCTTGTTGAATGTAATATTTATACATTTTGTTAGAATATTAAATCATACATACTCTTGTCTCTGTTAATTGTGGCCATGGGAGTTCATAAAATAAGACACTTTAAATTGGATTTATTAGGAGTATGTGTTTTAAATAAGGCCATAAATTTCTCAACACATGATATTGTTGAAGGGGCGAGGCCAACGAGGTAAGCGCGTAACATCAGAATATTAAATTCTTCAAATTAAAATTAACTCTGGTCTTCAAATACAGAAAGAAAAGGAATTGCTTACCTTTTCTATGGTCTATCCAATTTATGAAATATCCACTGGTTTATATATATCAACTATTTGATAACTTATAAACACTTCTTGAATAATTCTATTTTGCACCACCGCTGAAATAAGACTTGTAAAAAATTATATTAATGCACAATTCACATTGAATAAATAGGTTCACGTTTGGATTGATTTTAAAAATTATATTTTACATTACTTAAAATTTTAAAAGGTTTACATTTAGAATTATATTAATTATAGCATCAGGAAACATTTTTTCCTGTGACTTTACAGAACGAAGGATAGTAATACACTGACTCATTTTCATAAGGCTTGGAAAGTTACGAGTAAAGTTGCATCATTTCTTTGAAACAAATTGACGTTGAATAATTGTCCTTTTAAATGTTTTAGTTCTGTAATAAGTTTATAATGGCATAATCACAAATAACAAATTATAAACATACTTCACATTATTAGAAGAGATGATTATAACGAGGTAATAAATATCTATTGCTTGATAAACTTGAAACTTAAGAGTCATAAATTAGGTCACTTGTTTTGAAGAGATGAGAGAAAAATTATCGTTGGGTTTTTATCTGCGTGCTTCATCATTTTCTTTCTTTATTTATTTTACTTTGAGTGGAAAATATTAAGTGATTGAAATGAATGGATTAGTTTTCTACAATTTCCCCCTTAATCCGTTCATGGGGATTAACTAATATTTTCATTGAATTTCTGTGTTCGATGAATCGAGGCTTGGGTAAAGGTTTGGTAAGTGCATCGGCTATCATTTTTTCTGTTGGAAGATACTTCAATTCAATAATGCCTTCTTCGCTATATTGTTTAATGGCATTAAATTTGACGTCGATGTGCTTTGATCTTTTCGTGAATTTTTCTGATTCAACCATTTTTATGGTACTTTGATTGTCTTCATATAAAGTGATTGGTTTTTGCTGTGGAAAGCCTAGATCGTCAAGTAACTTCAATAACCAAATTATTTCTTGGCTAGCATGTGCTGCGAACACATATTCAGCTTCTGCTGAAGATAAGGCAATGCAACTTTGCCTTTTCGTCGTCCACTGAATTGGGTTGTTCCCCAACATATATAACATTCCCGATGTTGATCTGCGGGTTTTGGTATCACCTGCCCAATCGGCATCAGCGAATACTTTTAATATTGGTTCTTCATTAGTGTTAATTATTAATTTTAGTTCTTTAGTATGATATAGATATCTTATTATTCTTTTTACGGCTTGCCAGTCTTTTTCGCGAGGATTCTCATTTCTTCTGCTTAAAATGTTTACTGCTGCTGAAATGTCAGGTCTAGTTATTGTTGTTATATAAAGCAATGAACCAAGTGCCTGGCGATATTTAATATTATTTGGCATTAAATTATCATCATAATTTAATTTGTTATATCCTGGTTCCATTGGAGTTTTGCACGGTTTGGAGTTTTCAAGATTGAACTTTTTCGCTAAATTTTCAATCTTAATTTTTTGATCAAGAGAATAACCGTTAGGTAATTTCTGAATTTGAGTACCTAAATAGTTACTAATATTGCCTAGATCCTTTAATTCGTATTCTTGTTTTAGAGAATTTACGATTCCTTCTATTATTTCATCTTTGCTGGCAATGAGTATATCATCAACATATATTATTATGTACGATGTATGATCTTTTTCTTTTCTAGTGAAAATACATGTGTCTGCTGTACTTTGGATAAAGTTCAAGTTGTCTAGTGTTTCAGCGATTTTAATATGCCAAGCTCTGGCGACCTGTTTGAGGCCATAGATCGCCTTTTTGAGCTTGCAAACTTTTTCAGGAAAATGTTCGTTTACATAGCCTTCAGGTTGATTTATATATATTTCTTCATTTAAGTTTCCATGAAGAAAAGCGGTGTCAATATCTACATGTCGCACATTCAAATTATTATAAGCTGCTGCTAAAAGAAGTGTTTTGATGGTACAATGTTGTGTTACTGGTGAAAATGTTTCTTGATAATCTTCCCCATATTTTTGACTGAAACCTTTGGCAACAAAACGTGCTTTATATTTTTGTGTATTTCCTGAACTATCAATTTTTCGTTTGAAAATCCATCTACTTCCTATGATTCTTTTATTAAGAGGAGGATCGCCTAGATCCCATGTATTATTTTTCATTAACGATTGTATTTCGTTTTCAGTGGCTTTAAGCCAGTTTTTCTTTTCTAGTGGATTGTTTATTTTGATAAGCTGTTTCCAGTTTTCAGGTTCTGTTGTATCGCAATCATTTGCTAAAGCAATAAAATTGTCGGAAGTATATCTTTGAGGTGGTACTCCTCTGTTTTGTCTTTCAGATCTACGAGGTTGATGTGTTTCTGATTGTTTGGGCGCGTCAGCTGTACAGAGTGTGTCACCTATTTCTATTTCAATGTATTTTTTATCTTCAATTAATTGTTCGTGTTCATTAATTTTCTCGTTTAAATTGTTCAGTTTTTCTTCCAGAAATTTTACAGATCTGGAAATTATTATTTCACCATTTTTAGTAAATACGCGGTATCCCTTTGTATTATTATCATAGCCCATGAAGATACCCTCTTCTGCTGTGTCATCTAGTTTAGATCTTTTGTGTTTGTTTATGTAAGTGTATGCTTTACAGCCAAATACACGTAAATAATAGAGATTTGGTTTTCTTTTGAACCAAATTTCATATGGCGTTTTATTTGTCAATTTAGTGGGGAGCCTATTTTGGAGATGATTAGCAGTATTTATCGCTTCACCCCAGAACCTATGAGGTAAATTTGCTTCGGATAATAGGCTTCGTGTCATTTCAATTAAGCTTCTGTTTTTTCTCTCAGCAATGCCATTCTGGCTGGGACAAAATGGAACTGTGTACTAGGGCGTATCGAAAAAATCCAAATTTCTTAGATCTTTTTGCGGTAGTGCGGAAAAGTTGTGAACTCCCTTTATTAAAAAACGTGCGAAATCTTAAAAATGTGGGTTGATATCTTTTGTCGCCTCAGTGGGCCTAAAGTTATAAAAAGTGGACTAAAAATGATTAAAAATCAAAAATTAATAAATAATCACAGATTTCGCTCATCGGTTTGAGGTAGTGCTTACAAGTTACTATTTTGTAACAACAACAACCATAGAAAATTGTAGAATTATAGATTAATATCTTCTGTCGCCTCATCGGCATCGAATTTTGAAAATTTTGACGCATTTTGGTAGTTTTCTGCATAATTGTTTACTGCTTGCACAATACACAATCGAGACAGACTGGGTTTGGCGGTCTGCCAAAATAGTGAAGGCAATGTGGGAACTCACAAGGAGTGTTCAAATGCGTTTAAAACTGGACAACACAGTTCTTGTCAGTAAAAGGTATGGTGTCTCCAACAGAGCCACGGCTGCTATTGCATTGCGTGTTACGCAAGATTTGGGTTTAATATCGGAATCAGATACCAGCCTCGTCACAGGCAAAAATAAAATATGGAGGGAAAAATTGAGAATTTTCATAAAATTGGTCTCAAAATCAAATGAAAATCGTTCCACTCTATCTGGCTTTTATTTAGATGGACGACATGACAAAACCTTAACATCAGAAACACTCGAGGACAAGCAGTTCTAAAGTACAATTGTAGAAGCGCATTGCTGTATTGTATCGGAGCCTGGTTCTACGTATATGGGACATGTTACACTTGAAAGCAGATCTAGTCTTGATATATCTAATAGCATTTACGAATACGTAACAAGTGCTTTATTGGATGATTTTAGCAACCTTATTGTTCTCGGGTGTGACGGCACTGTAGTGAACACAGGAAAGTCTAATGGCGTAATTCGCAGGCTTGAATTGAAACTTCAGAGACTAGTACAGTAGACTATCTGCTTACTTTATTTCAATGAGTTGCCATTACAACACCTGTTTGAATCCTTAGACGGCAAGTCATCTGGCTCCATATATTACACCGGAGGCATTGGACGAAACCTTAAAGGATACGAAAAGCTTTCAATTGTTGCTTTTAATAGCATTGAATGCAAGTTGCCAGACATTGATCCTATCATCCTCAGTTCAGATCAGAAATACTTATTAGACATTTGTACCGCTATTAGTTCTGGCGTTTGTTGTTCAGATCTAGCTATCCAGGAACCGGGAACGTTGAATTTTTCCGCTGGCTAACAACTTCCAATCGAATACTGAGGTTATATACATCAACATCAGACCCATTAAATGAGTTGCTAACATTGGTTGTATTCATTCTAAGAGTCTACGCACTCTCATGGTTCCGAATTACGATTCGTCATTCCATAAAGGATGGTGCTAGACACCTGTGGCATTTCATCAGCTCATCTCGGTAATTGCCAAAAAGTATTTTGACATAATCGACCCAGTTATTTATCGCAACGCTTACTTTGCGTCTCAAGTAAACATGCTTTTGGCCATGTTATCTGATGATAGGTACCGTATTAGGACCCTTGCAGGTCGGCGGATTATCAAGACAAGAGAAATTAGCCCAGACGGAAATTGTGTTCGCAAATTTGTTATTCCTGTTGTTAACTTTGGAGCTACAGACTATGTAAATCTCATTGACTGGCGAGCTTGTTATGTGATATCGCCTCCTGTTCTCACTGAGATTAGTTCTCAAGAATTTCTGAAGATGATACAAGGCAGTATGCCAATGTATTGCTGGGACATTATTAAATTTGCTTCACACACACAAGTGGTTGAGCGGATTGTGAAACTAGTCACTGCAGCCCCCGGAAAAACAGTTGGGATGCAGAACAGGGATAGATTTATTAGAGCGACACTAGAATTCAGAAAACACATGTCAAAATTTGAGACCAAAAATGATTACAAGCCAGTAATGCTTTTGTCATTTGTATGTTCGAAAGGTAAAATAAATTTTGTGTTTGCATTAAAATGAGGTAAGTGTGACGTGTATTTATTTAAAATTTTGCCTTCATTTTCCCAAATTTGGTGTCGATGAAGCGGCAGAAAATATTAACATATTAAAATTATTATATTATTTTAATTAATTTAAAATTAATTGATTTTTAATTGATTGAATTATTTTATATGATATTAACCTAAATTGTTTTTATGGCTGTTGTTGTTTCTCGGCGTGAAAATAAGGGTCTTCCACTACTTTGGCAGATCGACAAACCCAGTCTGTCTCGATTGTGTACTGTGCAAGCAGTAAACAGTTATGCAGAAAACTACCAAACTGCATCAAAATTAAAAAAATTCGATGCAGTTGAGTCGACAGAAAATATTAACCTATAATTCTACAATTTTCTATGGTTGTTGTTGTTACAAAACAGTAACTTGTAACCACTACCCCAAACCGATGAGCAAAATCTGTGATTATTTATTAAGTTTTGTATTTTAATCATTTTTAGTCCAATTTTTGGAACTTTCGACCCACTGAGGCGACAGAAGATATCAACCCACAGTTTTAAGATTCCGCACACTTTTTAATAAACGGAGTTCACAACTTTTCCGCACTACCGCTAAAAGATCTAAAAAATTTGGATTTTTTCGATACGCCCTACTGTGTACTCATGTTTTATACCATGTTCCCTTAGAAAGGCTTCTGTATTATTTCCTATGTATTCCCCACCGTTATCCGATCTAATCGCCGTCGGATATTTCCCTTGCCTGGTTTTGACCATTTGTACATAGTCTTTTATTTTTTTATAAACTTCATCTTTACCTTTTAATAAGTATATCTGTGAATCTAGAACTGTCATCTATGAATGTAAGGAAGTAATTTTTTCCTCCTATTGTGGGTGTTTTAAAGGGCCCACATAAATCAGTATGTACTAAATCTAATACTTTTGTTGTTTTATTTTCGATAGATTTAGAGTACGGCGCATTTGCTGACTTTGTTTTTATACAGGTTTCACAGTTTGTTTTATGATTACAGTTATTTATTTTTATCCCACTGGCCAAGTCATTTTTGACTAATTCTTTTATACTTTCATTATTTCCGTGGCCAAGGCGTTTATGCCAAATTTCGAGGCAATCTTTATTTCTGCAATCATGTGCAATGTTTATTTTATTTTGAGAACTTTCTTCTAGTGTTTCAACTTGATATAAGTTATGTTTCTTAAATGCTTCTAAGTATATATTTCCATTGCACGATAGTATGCATTTTTCATTTTCGAAAAATACTTTGTAGCCATGTTCTGTGGCTTTACTTACGGAAATTAAATTTGATTCCAATTGTGGAACAAATAACACATTTTTAAGTGTAATTCTATTTATACATCCATCAGATGTTTTTGTCATTATTTGTGTTTCGCCGGTTCCGTAAGAATTTAATGTATTCCCATTAGCAATTGTTACTGTAGTTTTTTCAGTATCGTTGAATTTTGTAAATATATCCCTATCGTTCGCTATATGCGAAGACGCTCCTGAGTCAATTAACCAGGTTTTATTAGCGGGATTTACAATTATGAATGCTGCATCTTTATGTTCACTTTTATTTATTTGTACCTGTTCATCTGTTTTTGATTCATTCATTTTATTTTTACTATCACCTTTTGTATTTTCAAAACACAACGATGTGTACTTTTTGTATTTGTATTGTGTTTTAGGTGTAGTGGTCTGTGTGTTTCTGTTCTTGAGATGCCAGCATTGTTTATAAGTGTGATTTGATTGTTTACAGTAGGTACAATATTTATTTTGCCCTTTATAATCTTGAGTGTATTTCTTTTGTGTTTTAAACACCTTTTGTGAGTTTTCAACTTGCTCACTATTTTCTACCCGTTTATTAAATTCATCAGTAAGTTTGCTCTTGATGAATTCGGGAGTTAATTCAATTTCATTTCGGGCTTCGAGAGCTGTTATTACTGTATTATAACTCGCAGGTAACGAGCACAATAGAAGTGCAGATAAATGCGAGTCGGTTATGTTCTCTCCTATTGCGGAGAACTTATCTTTTATTTCCAGTATATTAGTAATGTGTTTGTGCATGTTCCCATTTTCGGGAAGTTTTGCACTATACAATTTTCTTAACAAATACAATTTACTGGACAAATTGGCTCTCTCGTGAATATTTTTTAAACTATCCCATGTCTGTTTTGCTATTTCTAAATGTTTTACATGAACTATTTGCGTATCGTCTATACTCAGGTTTATTAAAGCGCGAGCTTTTGCATCCTTTTTTCTCCAATCTTCGTTAATTGGTGTAGGGGGTTCCTGAGTTACGAGTTCGTACAAATCTTCCTTAATTAACAACATATTAATTTTAAACTTCCATATAGAATAATTATTATTGTTTAATTTATCTACTAATTGCATTTCCTTTATTGTCGCCATCTCGGAGAACTTGTTTATACAGTTTTTAAAGTTTTATTAGTTTAAATAGTTTATTAAATTCAATTATGTTTTCTTGAATTTTTATTCTAGCATAAGAGCTGAGTATTATTTTTATTAATTATAGTCAATTATTAATCCTTAAGAATAAATTCTGAGTTCATATATTCATCAGGCTCATGATCACTGTTGAAGGGGCGAGGCCAACGAGGTAAGCGCGTAACATCAGAATATTAAATTCTTCAAATTAAAATTAACTCTGGTCTTCAAATACAGAAAGAAAAGGAATTGCTTACCTTTTCTATGGTCTATCCAATTTATGAAATATCCACTGGTTTATATATATCAACTATTTGATAACTTATAAACACTTCTTGAATAATTCTATTTTGCACCACCGCTGAAATAAGACTTGTAAAAAATTATATTAATGCACAATTCACATTGAATAAATAGGTTCACGTTTGGATTGATTTTAAAAATTATATTTTACATTACTTAAAATTTTAAAAGGTTTACATTTAGAATTATATTAATTATAGCATCAGGAAACATTTTTTCCTGTGACTTTACAGAACGAAGGATAGTAATACACTGACTCATTTTCATAAGGCTTGGAAAGTTACGAGTAAAGTTGCATCATTTCTTTGAAACAAATTGACGTTGAATAATTGTCCTTTTAAATGTTTTAGTTCTGTAATAAGTTTATAATTGCATAATCACAAATAACAAATTATAAACATACTTCACATTATTAGAAGAGATGATTATAACGAGGTAATAAATATCTATTGCTTGATAAACTTGAAACTTAAGAGTCATAAATTAGGTCACTTGTTTTGAAGAGATGAGAGAAAAATTATCGTTGGGTTTTTATCTGCGTGCTTCATCATTTTCTTTCTTTATTTATTTTACTTTGAGTGGAAAATATTAAGTGATTGAAATGAATGGATTAGTTTTCTACAGATATAACTATAAATAATAGATATTTTGTCGGTATTACACAAATATAGAACAAAATAAAAAGTTTTCCTTGTAATGCAATACTCTGTGGCTACTCTATTCATGGGCATGCCATTTTTTTAACAGCAAATACTGAGGATTACATTTTCCCTTCACTCTACTGAGTTCTTTTTATCACTGCTTCTATATATTCCATAGTTTTCTACAAATATTGTCAGAGAAAATATTGCTATAAATAGCTTTGGTAATCAGGGCCTGATTACACTTCCACCAGTAAAATTTAATTGAATTTTTCGTCTTATTAAAACGCCTTATTCATGCAAAATTACAGCTATGAAGAAGGAAAAAATTCTATTCTTTTTAACTGGTGAAAGTGTGCCCCGTTGGTAATCAGGCACTGTCGGTAATGATAATGTACGATGAAAATGAAATGTCCTTTAACCCCTTCGCAACGAGCGCCCTCTACAGAATTTTTAATCTTTTACCACCGGTTTTTCAAAACAGAAATTTTCGCCTAATTGAATCTCAGAAATGCTAGGATTACATAAGGCAAAGCCTACAATAAAAAATAACTGGTGGGAATAATCGAGGATTCTGAGCATCTTAAGCGTCACGTATACGTGTCGCTCGTCCCCAATGGCTTAATAAGACCATTGCTTATGCTGCCTGGCCACAGAGCCTGATTACCGACGGGCACACTTCCACCAGTAAAATTTAATAGAAATTTTTGTCTCATTAAAACGCCTTATTCATGCAAAATTACTAGTAGGAATAAGGAAAATATTTCTATTATTTTTTACTGGTGGAAGTGTGCCCCGTTGGTAATCAGGCCCTGTCTGGCCTCATTAGGAGATTTCTGTTTTTCACATATTTTGCTTTCAAATACAAACAGGACAAAAAATACATGATATTTTAATACACATTCTCAAAGATCGTTAAATTATCTGGAATGTCATGCAAAAATTTTTAAATTAAATCACTAATTTACGCTAATTTGATAAGAAAGTTTACAGACTGTTTTTAACGATGACGTGTCGAAAGAGTCAGTAGTCCGAAAATGACATTGAAGTCGGTATCGGTTTTGGCTTAAACTATCCGCACATGTCAAGGACACATAATCTGTCAGGTATATCCTACGACCGAGACCGTTCCCTACAAGATATAGTCTGATGGCCTTATTAAGAGCATGGCCTAATTTAGTAGAGGTACATTATTTGCCTTTGTATCTGTTATTTTGTCATTTATTTTTATTTTTACTTTATAGACTCTAACTTTCATAAACAGTGGCCGATCATCACGAATTTTGATTGATTATGGTGTTCAGGTACGTAGTATATTACTTTACGTTTTAAAAATAAACGCCTTATCGTGTACATTTTTTGTACAACAACACGTCGAATATTTTAATACCAGGTGTCCCAAAAATGACTGATGGATTTTAAAATTCAATAACTTGCAAATGGTGACAGATATTTAAAAAATTCTTGCAGGAGAGTTATGTATGATGTCAGGAGTTTTTTTTTACTGTGATTCTTGATTTAAGTTCGAATTTCGAACAATAGATGGCACTGACAGCAATTGGCACTCAGTCGAGGCCGAAACTCTTTACTCAGCATTGATGCACCGCCCCCTGACAAAAATGCGCACTGACAAAAATGGCGCGGATTTTTTTTTAGCGTATGAACGATCCCTGGAACTTCAACACCAATAACTTCTAATAGTTTTCTTTGCCTAATTTTTCTGAGATTAAATACGTGAAAGAAAATTTTTAAATATTATTGGTGTTAAAGTCCGAGGGACCGTACACACGGTAAGAAAAAAAAAAAAAAAAAAAAAAAAAAAATCCGCTTGCGACAGCCCCCCCCCCCCCCCCCATTTTTGTCAGTGCGTAGGCCTAGTATTCAGGGGGCGGCGCATCAATGCTGAGTAACGTCAGTTTCGGCCTCGTCTGAGCGCCAATAGCTGTCAGCGCCATCTATTGTTTGAAATTTGAACTAAAATCAAGAATCTCAGTAAAATATTCCTGGCATTGTACATAACCCTCCTGCAAGAATTTTTTTCAATATATGTCACCGTTTGCAATTTATTGAGTTTTAAAATGTATCAGTCATTTTTGGGACACCCGGTATATGTTTCTCGACTGTGCGTCAACATGAGCGATATTTTCAACAATACAATATAAATTGCATGTAACAGACAGTAATAGATTGTCATAAGTCTACGCTTAAGTGACAAACTTATCACGCTAAAATATTGCAACGGACATTTGTTAAGTATAGATATCGGTGCAGTAAAGTTTAAAAAAACAATCATCTATCCATTGAGTTCTGATTTATTTTTTCTCAAGAATGACGGTTTTTTTTTTAACCACTTAACACATTCACGACGATGGACAAGTTTACTTGCCATTTAAGGAGCATGAAACTTTTAAATAAACCAGTATTTTAGTACAGAAATTTTCCCTTTATCTGATATCAAATTTTGAACGGTTAAATGTGGTAAAATTATAATATGAAAAATCTATTGTCGAACAATTAAAAGAAGTGTGAAAGATGCTCGTCGTGAATGGGTTAACAGTGTCATTTTAAGGTTATTTTAGTGACTACAGACCACCTTTTTTATTAGAAATTGCAATTTTATGATTCTTCCTGAACTTATTATTGTTAATTTGTGTAATAATATCAATTATAGTTTAAAAGATAGAGTTTTGTTACTAAATTCTTGCATAGGCATAAAAAACCCACTCATGAAGTCGATCCTGCAAAAAAATACGCGGCCGCGTATCTAATGACGGAGACTGGTATCCGGTTAAATATTTTCCACAGTTTATATTGGATGGGCTTTTGCCTAGTTTTAAACAAATGTCGTCTTTAACGACAAAAATAGCTTACTAATATCAAAATAAAAACAAATCAAAAACAAATTGCAAAAAGTCTTTTGTAACCTACTGTATTTTATGCATCTTAACATCCTGTAAGTTATAAAGTAAGTTATTATATATACCTGTAAGTTATTATATATATTTAAAAATATAAATTTCATCATGACATATTTTTCATTAAATAGATATATTTATATCACTTCTTCGTCTCAGTCATCCATAAAATTCAAATATTTTACTCAATAAAATTTAGTTAGACTCATCATTCTTTTAAGCTTTTTTGAAACTCAACTATAAATCATGTTTAAATCCAGACAAAGCAGCGTATTTTGATCTGAAGAAATACTAAGAGATTTGTGAATCTGAGTATACTGTATCGGTACTTTATAAAAAAGAAAAATAAAAGTTATAGAATATTCAATGAACGAAATTCTCTCTGAAACTTTGATATCTCAATATTTTAGCAATATCCGCTAAGAAAGTAAGTAAACTAAGATGTAATTTACTATTTCAGAAATTTATTTGACAGGAAGGTCTTTTTAAAATTTTCTCGCTAATGAAAATAATTCCATAGCTGTTGTCATATTTTCTCTTTCATTTTAGTAATTTTAAGATTGTCGTATTGCATCATAGGATGTTAGCTTTTGTTTGGTGTTGCGACAAATAAATGTTGATAAATACATGGCATTCTCTGCAAGGCATTAAATCTAAAGAAAATTATTTTAATATTTAAAATATAATAGAAAAATATATAAAACAGTTTTTCGCATTATCTTAAATGTTTCAACTGGTGAAAAGTTATACAGGAATAAGAGGCAATGAATTAAACGATAGTTTAGTGAGAAAAAAACTGTTTTAAGCGACATAAAACTCCATCCATTTCCTCATTCTCACTTAAAGAGATTAATGAAACAATAAATCCTCACAAAAAGGCAAAGTGAATGGGATAATGCTGAGACTGGTCGTATACGTATAAACATTCGCAACAAATCACGGTCCTTTTACATCCTACTTGCATAGGTTTGGAAAATCGCCTTCAAGTCTCTGCGTATGTGGCCTCAGGGGCACATCTCTTCACTATATATTACAGTGCACTCTCACATCAACATACCATATAAAGAAACCTATCTCCATGCCTCTAACCAATTTGTTTAACTATATTCTAAAAAGAGCAAATTTGCAACAGAACATTATAGAGTGTATTAAGATTTTGGAAAAAAATCTTATTTTTCAAAACGTGGCAGCTGCAGATCAATTAGAAGATTGGTAGAATTTTTTATTGCTGAAGAATATGATATTTTGCTGTAATTATGTAAAAGCCTAATGGCCACATTTGTAATTTTTTTTAATACCGTTATTTCCGGCGTATAATCCGCAGCTCAAAGAGTCGTTTTTCGACCCAGAAATATTATTTTATAATATGTAACTTAAAAGATCGCTGTAAATATTTAACTACAATTATTGAATAAATTTTCTGGGTCGAAAAACGATTCTTTGAGCTGCGGATTATACGCCGGAAATTACGGTAAGCATGCCGAGCAGGGCTTGTAGAGCTTAAGCCATATGGTAGGCCTCTCTGCTTTGTTGAATTTGAATTTGTCTTAAATGTTTAAGATACACGTGCTGTTTGATCATTTAGAACTAAATTTCAAAACTCATTTTATTGCCAGTTTGGCCTTTTTTTTTATTCGGAAATTTCGCATTCACACCAGAAATTCCTTGTAATATTTTTTTTCTTTTATTTAATGACAGACAATTCGTGATTGTTCAAAGTAAAAATTTTTCTTTCAGAATTTTCGGGATAAATTCAAAATTTTTTAATTAAAAAAAGGCCAAACTGGAAATCCTGCTCGCTGCTCCCTCAGAGAAAGTCACAGATAATCTTATACAAATTAATGATTCAACAGTCAGTCACATTTAGTGTCAGTTTGGCTGTATACTGGATATCTGACCGCGATAGATTTTAATCTCTCCTTTTTAACACTTTCCAACCAGGGCTGTAGCTAGAAGTAAAAATTAGGGGGTGCTCAAGACAATGTAGGGGGGGGGGGGGCTCATATTATTTCTCTCACTGTGACACATGCACGCACAAACATAGATATATATGATCAAAGTATTATATAGAAAGGTAAATTAGTGCACATTGATATTGTAGGCCCTATGTTTCTTATTAAATTGTTTCTAATAACCTTATATGATGCTGAGAAAAGTGAAGGCTGCAGACAGGGATGTAATGGAGGATATACGGTGGATACAACGTTTACCTTCTGGATTATTTTAAGGTATACCATATACCCTCTTCTCAAACAAATATAGCATATGCATACACTATAGCATATGCTTTTTAGAGTATACCCTCTGCCTAAAGCGTATGCCCTTTGGTTTTTTTACAACTACATCACTGGCTGCAGAATGAAAATTTTTCAGCGTATAATCATTAGAGATCGATCGAAACAGGTTTTTAAGACCGAAACCGAAAGTGTAAAAAAATATTTAAAAACCGATTAATACATGCATAACTGCATATAAATATTAATTACAAATAATAATAATTACGTTACTAATTAATTTATTAATTATACGTGTATTGAACCACATTTCTAACAAACAAACGTACCATTCCGCTTCGATTGTTCTGAAATTTTTGTATGTTATTTTCGTTTACTATAGCATGTTCGCTATTTCAACCAGGGCTGTAGCTAGAAGTATATATATTATAAATCATGTCGAGGTTTTATCCATGATTTTTCCGAGAATATAGAGTATAAACTCTATACGTAACCTAATATATATGCACCTTTTATGCTCCCATATGTGCAATTTTTTACAAACAGGAGTGTCATTTGGGAAGGTTAGGGGGGGGGATCAGTTTCCTCCTCAAAGAATGTGATAAGAATGTATGATTTATTATAGGTTAGTTTAAGTAAAGGGCACAAAAGCTAAAATAATTTGTTTAATTTGACTAAAAAAGGAAAATTGGCATTAAGACAACATTTTAAGCCTAGAAATTATTAATTAATAAACTTTATTTTCCATTTCAGTATTCTCAAAGTGAGACATGTAAACATTATTTTGTACTTTAGCTAATTTTAAATATATATGTAAGGATAAAAATGTAACAGTTGTCAATTTTCTTTTAGGATGTGCACAATAAGGTCAATGTTTGCTCAGTCACCGCCCTCCCCCCCCAAAAAAAGGTTTGCCACTCCCTGCCTCCCTAGGAAAGCATTGAAATGGCTCCGCTGTTGGAAAATTTTAACTCTGGTGCCAAGTTGACTCTGTGCCGCTATCCAAATCTATTTATTTTCATATAAAACAAAACACAATTAATTTATCAATAAGACAGAAATTGTTTCCAACTATACGAATTTCATCTAATAAAAAGATATTTTAAGTATACAGTATACATACCTTGATATATCTTTTGTAATAAATTTCGTAAATCTTTTACGAAATCCTAGAGTTTTAACAACACCTTCCTCATAAAGCATTCGAAGCAATCTGGAGTTACAAAGTAAAAATTTCTATCACTGATAAGTTTGCAGCCTTTAAAGGTCACGTGATAGGCGTCTTTTAAGTTTAGTCATATATGCATTGCTTGCTTTATAATTTACGCTCGCATCATAAATCAGTCATGACCAGAGCTTGACAAATGCGGTCGCCAGATCGCCACTGGCGACCAACTTTTTTTATCTGGCGACTAACTTTTTTAATCTGACTTTTTTTGTTTCATTTATTTATTTATTTTTTACAAAAATTGAACTAAAAAATGAGCACAAACGACATTTTCTCTAAAGTGAAGTTAAAAAGGCATTTTCCATTTCATGCACATGTAGGTATGTAAGGTTGCGCTATGGTTAAATATACGGCGGCATAATTAACTATACAAAACTTTATTACATTAACGAAATATATAATTAATTCAACATATTCAAATAAACACAATTAATAAATAAGTACAATAACAGCCGTCCTGCAGCCGTTCTCAAAAGACGCAGCATCACTCGAGACCGCCGAAGAGCAAGTGTCAAAGATTCCGGCCGAATCCACCGTCAGTCTATACTTGGCAAAACTTTCCAAGCGCCAAACTTTTGCGAAATGGGAGAACGCTCCTTTCGCTCCGCTGCAGAAATTTAAATGAATTATGCTTCCTCTTCCATTTTCAAATAAGGCGAATTAGCACAATTAGTGTCGCCACATGACTCCCCCGCCAGTCTCACACAACCCGTGGGAGACGAAAACGAACTTTCCTTCCCGATCTCGTTCTGTAAGTTTTAGGATCAGGCTCACCATCCTCATTCAACAGAAACGCAGGTTTTAAACGATCAATATTTATGATCTTTTCCTGGTTCCCGATAGAAACCACAAAATCTTTTAGCAGTCGTTTTACGACTTTGAATGGACCTTCGTAAGTCGGTTGTAAAGATTTCTTAAAAGGACCTCTCCGTACAAATACATGGGTGCAGTTCTTTAGTTCTTTCGGAACATAGATCTTTTGCTGCCCATGCCTTAAAGGTTGACAAGGTCTCAAAGCACACATAATTTTTTGTAGTTTTGAAATATAAGTCGGTGGGTCTGAGAAGGAGCTATCCTCGTACAACTAGCCTGGAAGCCGTAGAGTCGTTCCATACGTCAGCTCAGTTGTAGATGCACCAAGGTCCGCACGTACTGTTGTCCGTAGACCCAGCAAAACCAGGGGGAGAGCTTCCAACCAATCCACCTTATGTCACATTAAGGCCTGCTTTAAAGGTCGATGAAATCGCTCCACCAAACCATTCGTCTGGGGCCTATACGAAGCCGTTCTAGCTATAACAGAGCCTAGCATTTTTGCCAGACTTTCAAAAAGTATGGACTCAAATTGTTTACCCCTATCGCATGTTATCCCCTGAGGCGTACCAAAACGGGAAACCCACGTCTGAACAAAAGCCTGAGCAACAGTTTCAGCAGTCATATCCACAATAGGTACAGCCTCTGGCCACCGGGTAAACCTATCTATCATGGCTAGGCAATATCTGAATCCACGTACTAGAGGTAAGGGACCAATTATATCTATGTGTATATGCGCAAATCTCTCGTCTGGAACCAAAAATTTCACCAAAGGAGACTTAGTATGCAGGTGTACCTTAGTCCTTTGACAGAGTATACACGCTCTACACCATACAGCAACATCTTTATTTAGCCCTGGCCAAATATATTTCGAACAGATTAGCTGCCTAGAAGCCCGTATTCCTGGATGCGACAACCCATACATTGACTCAAACACCTTATATCTCAAGGTCTGGGGGACATAAAACCTGTTCACCTCACCAGAAGTTTCACAATACAATAATGTCTTAGCATCCGGCATTTGCACTTTAGCTAAATTTCCCCTAAACTCAGCCTTTCCGTCCAAAATAGCCTTTAGCTCCTCATCCTCTGTTTGCAACTTTTCCCACAACTCAAAATCTGCAAGTGACGCAAATTGAATCTCACAAACTCTAGATAAACTGTCAGCAACAAAAATTCCCTTGCCTGGCAAATAACGTATATCCGTAGTAAACTGAGATATAAAGTCTAATTGCCGAAGCCTTCGAAGGGAACATTTCTCTTGTTTCTGTTGAAATGCAAAAATTAGGGGTTTGTGATCTACATACAACGTAAATACCCGAGCTTCCAACATATGCCTACAATATTGGATCGCAGAATATGCCGCCAACAATTCCCGGTCATTTGTTGAATATTTGCACTGTGTAGGGGACAACTTACGAGAGAAAAATCCAAGTGGTTTCGGACCATCGGGCGTAACTTCTTGTAACACCACACCCATAGCAAAATCACTGCAGTCAGTCATAAGTGCAAGCTTCGCATCTTGAGAAGGGTGATAAAGCAAAGTCGCATTAGCTATAGCTTGCTTAACTTGCTCAAAACTGCTTCCTGCATCCGCACCCCACTTAATTTCTCTTTTATCCCTCTTTTTTGCTCCATTTAAGAACACATTTAGTCGTCTTAATATTGCTGCAATATGGGGTACAAAACGATGATAGTAGTTCACCATTCCCAAAAATCTCCTGAGATCGCTAACAGTTTTTGGTTTTGGAAATTCAAGTATAGCTTTCACCTTATCTTTGTGTGGAACACAGCCCTGGCTATCAATAGCATGACCCAGAAAATCTATAGTTTCTTTGCCAAACTCACATTTTGATTCATTAATTATAATCCCGTAATCTCTAAACCGCTTAAAAACTTCCTCTAAATGCTGCATATGCTGAGCGTGAGTTTCACTAGCTATTAAGATGTCATCGAGATAAGGAAAGCAATAGTCCAAACCTCGTAATACCTCATTTATAAAGCGTTGAAACGTTTGCGCTGCAGAGCATAACCCGAAGTTTAAAAATGGAAATTCAAACAAACCAAAAGGAGTTATAATAGCAGTTTTAGGGATATCGGGAGGATGAACCGGAATTTGATGATAAGCACGGACTAAATCCACTTTAGAAAATATTTTTTTACCTTTTAACATATAAGTAAAATCTTGAATGTGAGGAATGGGGTATCTATCTTGTACAGTAATTCGGTTAAGTGCCCTGTAATCCCCAGTTGGTCTCCAATCCGAAACGCCTTTAGGGACCATATGTAATGGACTGGCCCAATTACTTTTAGATGGCCTACAGATACCTTTCTCAAGCATATAGCCAAATTCCTGCTTAGCTATCCGGAGCTGAGCTGGATGTAACCGCCGAGCTCTAGCTGTCACAGGTGGGCCAACAGTAGGGATAAAATGGATTGTATCATGTTTTACAGTTTGTTTATTCGTATTATTTAACTGTGTAATCTCTTTATACTTTTTTAGCAGTTCTATATATGTAGTGTTTTCGATGATAGTTTTAACCACCGGGACATCACACAGACTGGCACGACCACGAGCAGAAAAGTTAGTTACAGGGTCCAATAAACGCCGCTTTTTTTAATCAACCAATAAACCAAAATGTTGTAGAAAGTCAGCGCCTATAATGGGTTTAGTTACTTCAGCTATGATAAATGGCCATTGTAATTTACGTTTCAGTCCCAAATCCAGTGTAAATAGTTTAGTACCGTAAGTACAGATTTTTGTACCATTAGCGGCATACAATGTGAAATCCCTCTTTCTAGTACTTTTAACTAAAATGACTTCGGAAAACATGAGACATCACTGCCTGTATCTATCAAATAGCTGGATTGAGTAACCTTATCTGTAACATAAAGCCTGCGACTCAAGCCCATACGTGCAGTAGCCGTCGCTACTCCTGCGAGCGAAGGTCGTTTTTTGGTTTGTAAGCACACGGAGGTACGCATTTTCGAGACTTTTCCTTAAATCTAAAATGATACCAACATAGCCACCCCTCTCTGTGTGACCTATCCCTGAGTTAAATGAGTTCCGCCGGTGAAATTTCCTAGGCGACTTGGGACAAGAACCCGCTTTAACCAGCTTTGAAAGTTCCTGAACCTGAAATTGTAGCTGCTCCCACTGTTTATTTTGCTGACTAAACTGAGTTTGTTCAGCCCCTCTCGATTCCAGAGAGTTAACACCAACCTGCGTACATTCACAAATCTTATCCGCAATCTCCGCTAATTTATTTAAACCCTCAGAGCTGACAGACAAAATTGTTTGCACCGATACCGGTAACCTCCGAAGCCATATATTTTTCAAAAAGTCATCGTCAACCTGGCCCTCACTTAACTCTCTCATCTTACGCAATAACATTGAGGGGGACCTATCACCCAGCTCTAAATCTTCCAGCAAAGTCTTAACCTTCCGATTCTGAGAAACTTCAAATTCCGATAATAACCTCGCTTTAAGAGCACTCTACGGTTCTTCAGGGGGTTTACCCACAATATCGGAAGCAAAAGATAAAGTTTCAGCATCCAAAGACGCCACCAAATGATCAAATTTAGTTTGTTCGACCGAGATTCCTGCTAACCTAAAACTAGCCTCTAGCTGAACAAAAAATAACTTTGCATTACTAGGCCGAAAATTTAGAACTTTCACAGACACTCTATTGCATCCTGTACTCCCCCCTTTCACAGTTTCACTAGGATTGTCGTCCGGCATCCCGTATACAATCAAAAAAACAAACAGAAATCTCAAAAAGCCGAACTAAACAACAATTTAATCCAGACTGAACGAAGATTAAAACATCTTAACACTTAAAACAGCAATATCAACATCGAAACCATCCAACCATTGGAACCCAAAACAAGTTTAAATTATCTTAAAAGTCCTCAGAGGATACATGCAAAAGGAAATAAACAGTACGTAATCTCATACCTTAATCCTTGAAAGACATCCCAATAGATTGGACGAGAACTCGTTATGAATTAATCTTCCTTTTACTCTTTTAAACCACAGCCAAAAGCGTGTATAAGGGTCACCACTTGTAGGTATGTAAAGGTTGCGCTGTGGTTAAATATACGGCGGCATAATTAACTGTACAAAACTTTATTACTTTAACGAAATATATAATTAATTCAACATATTCAAATAAACACAATTAATAAATAAGTATAATAACAGCCGTCCTGCAGCCGTTCCCAAAAGACGCAGCATCACTCGAGACCGCCGAAGAGCAAGTGTCAAAGATTCCGGCCGAATCCACCGTCAGTCTATACTTGGCAAAACTTTCCAAGCGCCAAACTTTCGCCAAATGGGAGAACGCTCCTTTCGCTTCGCTGCAGAAACTTAAATGAATTATGCTTCCTCTTCCATTTTCAAATAAGGCGAATTAGCACAATTAGCGTCGCCACACACATAAAACGCCATTCTTTTCCGCTCTAGTCGGCTAGTCATGTGATTAGAATGTGAGGAGAGGGGGGGGGGTTCAATAACAAATAGTCTTATGTGGCTTCTAAAAATTGGATGCAATGATAAAAAATGCTTACTTTTTTGTATGTTTCAAATCAGATTTTTGTGTTCAGAATTAAAACTTTTAATCTATTACATTCATTTTAAAAGAATAATAACATAAAAGTGATTATAAGTAATTCATTCGAAGTAAATCTATAAAACTTAATTAAAATTTCAAGAATAATTCATTTTAATAAAAATATGTATTATTATTTTTAATATTTTTTCCCGGCTTAAAATGCTTGGCGCCTCGCGTCTGTTTGCACCACACGCGTTGGACATTGCCGTCGTCACTCTGACTTGGCGACAAGTGTCTGGTTCCGAGTTGTTTCTCAATTTGTATTTTATAATTACATTGTTTGGATTATTATCTGCAGTAAATAGAAATAAAAAATCATTGATAACACTTCAAAAAGTTTTTTTTTTTTTTTTTTTTTTTTTTTTTTTTAATTCTTATTGTAGATAGTTGGATAAAAATAAACCTCAGCCGGCTGCTGATTTCGATTTAATCCAGCGCGGGAAAATATTTTTTTTTCTTTCCTTTTTAGCTACGAAAACAAACGTTTACGAAATAACTCGTAATATTACGCGTTAATAGCCCTCGAGTTTGCGAACATCACAACGTTTAATTAAATTTCTTGTAAGATATCTCATTATAGATGCTGCAAAGTTACAAAATATTAAGAAATAAATTTGAAATTATATTCACACACACACACACAAACAAACAAACAAATAAACAACAGCAGAAAAAATTAACTTATTTTTAATTTGGCAAAACTATTGCAAATGTCATTAAATGTAAATTTTGAAATAATGTAATCAGAATTATTTGACTTTTTTATTTTGATAGGCTAAATCGGCATAAAATCATTTTCCGGCTTCACTATTTTATAGATGCCTTCTCATCCGATATAGATTTTGTAGCACTCAACTATTTGAACATTTGAAGCATACGGCAATCAGCATTTCCCGAACATGTCGGTTAATTCAGAGTTTACAATATTTCCTTTATTATTATTTTTTTCACAAATATATAACTTTGATAAGTTTCCTTAGAAAACTTAGTTATTATGCACTATTATAAACTATGTAACTAATAATTCTAAACTATGTTTGTTATTATTTTTTCTGACTTAATTCCTAAGCAAACGTTTGTACTTTTTAAAAATCAATAACGGGGAGGGGGGGGGGTGTTAAATTTTTTTACTGGCGACTAGAATTTATACCTGGCTACCAGATTTTTTCAAATTTGTAAAGCCCTGTTTATGACGGATAATGATAAACAGTGGAGTTCACAGTAATAAACAGTGTCTTATTTTAGCCGATACTACTCATATCAATGAGTAAAGTTGAAAATTTCCGAAAGAAGAACGAGATTTTGAAATATAGATAATTTCGGTCAAGCCAAAATTTTGGCAGCAGTTTCGCCGAAAACGAATATTCGGTAAAACTCCGATTTTGCGCTGAAACCGAAATTTCGGTCGATCTCTAATAATTATACTAGTGAAATATAAGTGATGATGACAATAAGTAAATAAAAAGCTGACAGTTCACCTGTTTCAAAAGAGTTGCAACCTTTACTTTTTTTTCTGAATATTCCATGTTCTTAAGGATTCTAAAGTTATGTTTTTATATGATAAAAATCATTAGAAAAATCAAGGGTGTATTTTGCATTTTAAAATTATTTTTGTGTCTAGTCAAAAGCTAAAACCACTTGTATTTAAATTGGCTATAACTCATTAGAATAACTTTGTTTTATGCTAATAATGAAAAACGCAGCAAAATGAAAAATTTCAGTATATAACTAATGCAAAAGTCAATGTTTGCATCGGCAAAAGGTTGCTAATTCTGAGTATGTGCAGATAGGATGCGCGCCTATTCAAGTAGTTATTTGCAGTATTTACACAAATACTACAATTTAGTATTTGTGCAAAACTGAAAAAAGCCCCCAAAACTAAGTTGAATTTTTGAACAGTTTCATTTGGATTTTTAAAACAGAATTTCATTTGGTGGCCTTGGCAACTTTCCCAGGGGGGGGGGGGGGGGCTCAAAAATTTTCAGGGGGTGCTGAGAAAATTCAGCTGGTGCTCAGGGGGGTGCCGCCCTGGCACCCCCCTAGCTACGACCCTGTTTTCAACATAGTTGAAAAGTGTTTATCAATTCGGTGTGTCTGGCCGTCTGTCTGAAATAATACTAATAATCGTATGTATGAAAGCAACAACTGTATTATCAGACAAAATTTAATTACTTTCACTACAAAGAAAATCACATGTAAAAGAAAAACTTCTGAGAAGAAGAAAAATTGTAGTATTATATTGTAAAACTTGCATACGTAATTCTGTAACTGTGGTCTCGCTGGTGATAGAGGCGTGTCAGCACCTCAGGATTGCACACAAACTCTAAGGCTTACAAGGAAGGTCTCCTTAAAGCGCATACTCAGAAAATTTTGAAAAAAATGCTAATGAAGCTACACATGTATGTAATAAAGGAACAATGATATTTAGCTGCAGAATCCCAGTAGAAATTCTACAAAAAAAAAAAAAAAAAATACTTTCGAGTATTTGGCGCAAAAACACACGATTTGGCTAGCAACATTTTTCTTCGCCAAAAGCAAACGATTTTAATGCATTTTAAATTGCTTGTAAAATGATTATTCGAATGCGCATTATTTAATGAATTTAAACTTAAACGATGAAATATTTATTATGTTTTGTATAATATATACAAGCTGCTTGTTGTTGTAGTTGTTTATTTTTACCACTGAAAAAATATGTTCTATGTTTTGGAAGCTGCAAATATCTATTTTATGTTATAGCGAAGCTGACATTTAAGTTATGTGTACTATTGAATTATTGAATCTGTATGCTTATTTTCACTTTTAGTTAACAATCGAAAATTTAAAAATATATGAATTTGAAAGGCATATTAAAGTAAGCGAAGAGTTTGAATAAATTCTTGTTATGAGACATGTCTATGAGATTTTTGTAAAATTTGAAAGCGTAAAATTGTCATAAGCCTAAAATGGGTTAATTCTATGGCTCATGATACCATACCCTCTTGTTCAGAATCGTTTGCATTTTGCGTTCAACATTTTCAACTCTCTATACGTTTGCATTAATATTAATTTAAAATATTTTTAAAATCATATTAAATAAATCACTCACGTTTTTTTTCTCTATTTATTACCGACTGAATGAAATTTCGCCTATTTTTTTATTCTCCATTCCACGATTTTTTCTAATTCAGATGGCTTCAACGGTTGTACAAGCAATTTTTAAATGTATTTTAAAAGCATAAACGGATGACAAACCGATGACAAACGGATTCGTTATACATTTCTATATCGAAGAAGTCGTTGTTTCCATAGCAACAAAAACTTTCTTGAATTGACATTGTTCAGAATCGGGCTTATTTTTGAATTTGAAACAATTTTAATCAATTTAAATTTTGTTTTAAATCGTAAAATGCAATCGTTAAATTCCATTATACATGCATATAAATGTGTACACATAATTGTAGTTATAAAAATGTATTTATTGTGTAAGTTAAGCCTGCATAAACAAGTTCAGTGTGAAAACATTTTTACTTAAAGAATATTTGTCATAAAAGCGTATTTTTTTAACCCCTTGAAGGGCGGTGGGATATAATATATCCCACTTAATTTTAATTCCCAAATTCCACAATGACACCGGAATTTTGGAATCAAATTTTACTTTTATAATATACGTGAAGAAAATCTTTTACTTGTTTGGAAATAAATTTGATGTTAAATCCCGGTGTGACTCAATGATTTCAACATTTTAGAAACATAAGTACTTTGCCCCTGAAAGGGTTAATTTCATTCCGTCGCCAACCGGTGATAAATCGCCAAATAAACGAAATTTTCATATTTGTTTTACGGATGTTATATCGAGGTTCCGCAGAAAAAAAATTTCTAGACTTATATATCCTCATGAGAAGAACATTCTGTAATTTTTTCAAAAACTTCTGAGTATGCGCTTATGGAGACCTTCCTTGTTAGGCCGGGTTTCCTGAGGTGGTCATTCCTGCATATGTCCGCCGTCTGGAGATTGGACCCATACTCCTTACGACTGGCGTCCAGGCAGGTGTACGTGTCCTTATGTCCGTACTCTAACTCATGTAAATATACTCGGATTACAATGTAATTGGTGTATGTAATTGAGGTTTACTATGTTAATTTCGGTTTTGAAAATTAAATGTGTAGCATTTGTAGTTCGTTTGCAGGGATGCTCAAAAGAATCCCGTTTTATTATTTTCTATGGGGAAAACTCGTTTTCAATGTATGTTACCCTATTTCAAACGTATTGAAATTGATATCTGTCACTGATGAGCACTACAAAATGCTTACTGTAGGATATGGCGTGCATAGCAATTATTGTTCATTTACAGGGACATGCAAAAGAATTAGGTTACAGTGTTGTCCTTGAGAGACAATTGATGGAAGTGTTAATCATGAGGGCAGACATTTCTTAGGGTTGTCTTTTAAAGAATGGAAAATGTTGTTAAACTTAGAAAATTACTGTTATCATCTTGCAAAGAGCTATTATGTATAATGTGTAAATATTGAAATTTGTAAAACATGTAACTTATATAATTATTGTGTATACATTTTTTTTTTTTTTTTTTTTTTAATCTACTTACCTGTAAAAAACTGTAGCTTTAAATATTGTGTATATAATCTATAATATTCAAACATTGTATAAAATCAGGCACGCCCTGAATAAATAGGGCTGCCATTTGTGAATTAGAGTTTGTATAATTTACTATAATTTACTTTTCAATTTGTAAATGTTTTCCCATGGCACGCCCTGATAAATAGGGCTGCCACTTATGATTGATGGTGTAAGAAATTTTAGTTAATCCGGAGACGGTGGTGTCGTTTGGACGGTAGAGACCTTCCTGCCTTCAGCTTGGGGCTTGTCCCGATCATATGCCAAAAGCGGATCCTCAAGGCGGGTGACAGACAGACAGCGTTTTCTTGTAGCATGCTTTTTTAAATTTCATTATTATTTTGCTTTTTGCTTGTTATGTATAAATTCTATAGCTACATACAGGGCTGCACAAAATAATTTGTTTCTGTTTATTGACTGAAATTCAAGAAGGAAATTTTCACAAATGTTATGCGTTACCCAATTGAACTAAATTTTACCAAACTTTGTAATACATATACTGCTATACAGGATTTTACAAAAGAATTTGAATACTTTTCCGACTGTAGATGGTAATTGCTGAAATTGAGTTTCCATATGTGTTATGCGTTTTTGAAATTGCTTAATTAAATATTACCCTTTATCCTATTAAACGGAAAAGTTTTGTTACAATATCCTGAATGTGTTGGAAAGTATTTCATAATCTATGCTTTATAATAAATGATATTTCTTTTTTGTTACTTTTATTTTTAAACCTTTTTCTAAGGAGTTACTTATTATTGCTTATTTATTTTATTAACGTTTATTGTGTAATTTTATTTTCCGGCTTGTATATGATATTCCAATTACAAGTTGGTATACATATCACGAAACTGTCATTAATGGCCGATGAAATAAATAAAATTTTTAATTTTCTTAAAAATACAAACAAGTTCTGTATATTTTTCATGAAGCTATATTTATAAGCAAAGAAAGATTTCGACAGGCATTTATTTTTTAAAATTTCAGACCCGACTATCCATTTATGACAACAGGGCACACAATCACAACTATTTCAGATTGCTATTTCTATTATTTTTCACATTGTTTATGACAAAAATTCTACTTTTAAGGTGGTTCTCAAAGGATCTGCTGGAAAAACGCAAAACTTTCTGACACAATTTCTGACTCATTTTTAAACGCAAAGGTATAAAATTGGCAGACCTGACTACTAAAGCGATTTGGAATCGAAATAAGTTTTCCATTTTCTGATCAATGTATTACTTATCCAAGTTATAAGCAATTCGTGTCACGTGACAATACCTTTTAGGTAGCTTTCAATACAAAAAAGTATAAAGCTACCTATTGCAGCCGTTCGGAGGAAAGCAATTCCGAAAAATTTCGATATATTTTCACCGATCATGACCCTTAGACCTCAAAACCACCCTCCGTTCAAATGTTTATATATATATATATATATATATATCTGATCTATGTCATACGATAACGCGCGTATTTATAAATTAATTTTGATGAAACTAATTGTGTGTATTAAGCTCACCAATGTTTCGATCGAGTTCGTTGGCCAGCTTGGTCGGCCATCTTGTTTCAAGATGGCGGCTATTCAAAATTTTAAAACTAAAATAAATAGACAAAAAAGTTAAAAATTCAAATTTATTTTTTAATTAAGTGATAGGCCTTGATATAAGGACTCCAGAGCATTTTTGTTTTACCTCTATCTTAAAAAATGGCTGAGATAGAGCAGTTTGAAATTCTAGGGTGGCTGACATTTTGAAACAAGACAGCACATTACAAACAACCAACGATTAATTTATGAGTGAACGAAATTTCTCACATATTATTTTCTTTCATTGTTGTAATCATTTTCCCAATCATACGCATAAAACTATATATTCATATCCTTTAGCGCCAAATTCTCGCCAAACTTGGCGACATTTGGCGAAATATCGCCAAATTTGGCGACCAAAGTAATTTTCCATAAATGAAGCCAACTTGGTTTTAGCTCAATAATTTACCGAATTTCTTATTCAAATTCAGTATTAACGAATCTTTTGTAAACGATTTCTTTGTATTTTAGCTTGCTGTTTTCGAGTAACATTAGCTAAAATTTTAAAACGAAGATATGGGAAAGCTACCTTTTCCTCCCGGTACAGGCCGGAAGGACATTTTCTTCTTTCAGGCGCTGAAGCATCAGGAATTTGGTTCAAAACACTGACTTTGACAGTGTTTTCTGAAAGATCTTCTGCCTTTACAAAAAAAAATGAAAAACGTAGTTTCCCACAGTGTATATGAGAAATAATAGTGGTTCAAATAATCAGCCTATTAGTGGATAAGCTCCAATGAAAGTAAGAACAAAATGTAGGACAAATTATGCACTATATACCTGAAGAAGAGCGACCATTTTATTAACCGAATGCTTGAGTATCCCATGACCAACACTGTAAGACACACACTTTAGTAGATAACTGTAAAAATATCCACTTTTTAATGTTTGAAAACAGTAATAATAATAATTATCATTATTATTACCTACAATTGTTATTTTCTTCAATTATTGTAAATATTATCTTTAATTTTTTAAGTGTTTAATGACGGTTTGTCATAAAAATGTTTTATTTGCTATTTTACTTGTTCTCGGGAATTTGAGTGGAAAAAGGATAACATTTCACCATTTTTAATTACCGTAATTTCCGGCGTATAATCCGCAGCTCAAAGAGTCGTTTTCCGACCCAGAAATATTATTTTATAAAATGTAACTTAAAAGATCGCTGTAAATATTTAACTACAATTATTGAATAAAATTTCTTGGTCGAAAAACGACTCTTTGAGCTGCGGATTATACGCCGGAAATTACGGTATTACAGGGTTCGCATGCTTTTAAGCCATGCCCCATTTTGTAAGGACTCTTCCACCAGTAATCGCATAAAACTACTTTCTACCTAATGAATCTTGAATACCATTAGGAAGAAAATTACCTTTCAATTATACTGGTGGAGAGTTCTTACAAAAAGGGGCGTGGCTTAAGAACATGCGAACCCTGTTATTAATAAGTAATAAATTAATGACTGTTTTTCTTTGAAGTTTATAGAATGGATTCTCATTGACTAAACCTACATTCGAATTATGATGAACGTGTATCTAAAGTCTATATTTTTCTTACATAAGTGTTTTTGTGTTTCCTCAATATTTACATCAGCTGGAATGTTGTCCTTTTTCCACTTGCCAGTTCAATTACATCCTACAGCACCAATGACTAATTTTAATTGAAGTATAGGAGGGAAACAGTAACTTCATGGCAGTTTTACATGAATCACTTGCTCCTTAAAACTGTCAGTATTTGAAACTAGTAAAATTTGTTCACAATCACTCCCAATTACCCTAGATGAAGGGAAAGGGAACAAAGATTATTTCGGATTCAGTGGACCCATTCTGGTAGTCAGAAGATTAAACTTCAGTAATTTTGGCAGCTGGAGAGCTTGACGCACAAAACAAACTCCATTTTATTGTATGTTATAGAACAACGACCCGAGTCACATACAGTTGTTGACTTATATGAATTCACATATCCAATCAGTTAAAACCTTTAATGCGAAAGATGAAAAGTATATAATTTTTACCAGAAGGCAATAGCATCCGCCATGCTTGGACCATCAATCTCCAATTGCTGTAAAGCTGACACTTTCTCCTTATTTGTTGCATATGTATTTATTTCTGCTACTGAAAATGTATTCTTACGCTGCTGCCGCAAACTAATGTTTATTATTACATTACGCATTATTAGATGGCTATATATGCTTGACAATTATTTAAAATATAATCAGTAATCAGTAAATTAAGTTATACATTTCAATATAACTTCGTTTAAAAGTGCATGTTATTTAGGATAGAATGCGTTATTTAGTCTACAATGTACCTTATTTTAAAGTACATTATATTCGATGAAGTATGGATAGAAATTATGCGATATTTAGAAACGAAGATATACGCAATTAAAGTAAAAGCCACAGTACATGGCACGATGTCTGATTTCACTTTTAAAATTAGTGTTACTGACTAACACGTTTGTGCTTTTTAATGTAGTGTTAGTTAAAGAACATAAACATACAAATAAATGAAATTTTAAACCTCGATTATGAAAGTTGGTAAATTTTTAGTCGTAAAGTTCTTTAATAATAAATAAAAGCTATACGTATAATTAAAAAAAAACTTTGTTGTTAATATATTTAATACTTTTTGAGGACTCAGAATGTTCTTTTTTTTCATCGACATTTTCATTATTTTTACCTACAACTTTAGCTCAAAAGATCCTTTATACCGATATCTAAAACTTCCGCGCAATAAATCATATTTTTCAAGGCACTTAGTAAATCAGGTGTTTTTATTATCCTTATACTTTATGTTTTCGAAGTAGAATATTTTTTCAAACTGCATTTGATTTATGTGCAAGGTAAAATCAATCATAATCTCACGCAGAGATTTGTAAAAAGGAAATAAAACTGTCCTAAGCTCTTATAAATCAGGTGAAGTAGGTATTGTTTTTAAAAGTAAACTTGCTTTAAGTCGATGTATATTACATATACCATAGCTGCCAACCTTTACGCTTTTTTGTTACCACTAAATATTTATAGAATTTTTTGCATTATTGAATCACATGATTTCGGCGATTTAATAAGTAAAAATTTACTATAAAATTTTAGAGGTAGGAAAAAAGCGTAAAAGTTGGCAGCTATTCATATACACAAAAGTACAAAACGTTAGCAAATAAATCTATATTTAATTCTTGGAAATTTTTCTATAGAAAATTTTTTACGCCTTGTATTAATAATATTTCAAATTTTAATTGCTGGAAAGGCGTATAGCCAACATAGCGAAACAGGTAATATATATATATAAAGTAAATTCCTACTTAGATCAACAAAGAAAAATTTCATTTTAGTTACTTTTTATTAGATAATTACAATTAATATAAATATGTATATACATATGACAAAATCACAATATTAAGTGGCAAAATAGAAATTAAATTAAATTAATGAATTAATATTTGAAAAACTGTATTAACATTAAGTGTCATCCACTGCAAGTTTTAAAAAAATGTATTTGAACTTGAATTGATGAATAAAAAGTATTTTATTAACGATTGAAAATTTGAAAATATAAAACTAAAATTAATTAATTTAATTTAATTAATTAATTAAATTTAATTAAAAACATAAGTTGGAAACTGTACGTCAAACGTGACAAATGAGGTGCGTTCGTACTATAGCTAGTTATATAAATATTCATATCTTGATGATTTTTAATTCTGTGAAATGAATTATATCGTCTGCAGATTAATTTCTGTAATAAAATAAGTACCTCGGTCCCTTGACGATGAAACCTCGGAAGCTCCTATAACAAGAAATCACCGATTAAAATTAATTAATTAAATTTAATTAATGAATTAATACTTGAAAAAACTGCATTAACATGAAATGTCATCCACTACAAGTTTAAGAAAATGTATTTGAACTTGAGTGGATGAATATAAAGTATTTTATTAACGATTGAAAATGTGAACAAGATATATAAATATATAGAGGGTGTGAACTATTAGTAGGAATTTAAAAAAAAGTACCCAAGCTGGCACTCGAACCCGGGTCATCAGTACTGATGAGTTGTCTGGCTTGGGTTGTCTGAACACTGTTTTATCTGCACTAAATTTTGAAAGTGGTGTAAATTCACGCTGATATGATAAGTTTTCTTAAAAAGAATGAAGTTAAAGCAAAAACGTTTTTGACAATTTTCAATTTTTTATTCATTGTGACTGTAATATACTCTTAATAACCAAGTTTCTTGCAAAGAAATTTTATGTTGGACCACTAGTTTGCTCATTAATTCATCGTTAAAAAAACAGAGCTTCTCCTTACATCCGAAATCGACTGCATGATTATTTTGTTATTTGTAAATAACTATCTATATAAGTTTGATATTTATAAATAAGGAAACTTGTAATATTTTATCCTTTAGAACCATCTATCATCAGATTTATCAGTCATATATTCAAAGAACTATTTTTGTTTCTTGTCACGTATATTTTGTAAGACAGTTTTGCACCAGAAATATAAGAATATAAAGGAAAGAAAGACACTTTTTTTCGAAATACTTTTTAAACCCTTTGAGGGGCGGTGGTATATATTATATACCACCTAATTTTAATCCAATTCAAACCAGAAATTTGTAATTAATTTTTACTTTTTTAACTTAGGCGAGAAAAAGTTGAAAAAATGCTTATTCTTATTTTGAACTAAATTCTTTCCTAAATTCCGGTGGGAATTCAACGTTACAGAAGCACAAGTGCTTGCTCCTGAAAGGGTTAAATTCATTCATACGAAAACGAGTGTCACCGAATTCAATTCATAGAAGTATTGCTCTTTGCTTAATTTAAATTTCAAATGCAAATGTTTTAGAAAATAAATTAATTAAATGAGGGATAATTAGTAGCGTATTAAACTTAACATTTCGGGTTTTTGTACATTTTTATTATTTTTGTCTCATATTCATTTTTATAAAACACATCTTTTTTCGACAGCTTACATTTAAGTAACTTGAATTTCTAAAATTTCAAACCGACACTTTTTGTTTATATACTTATTTAAAAAATCTCTTCATATGTACATTCTTTTTATTAAATAGTTGTAACTTAAACAGTCAAAATCCTTTTCTATCAGTTATCTAGGCTATTCTCCAATAAGTGCGTAATTTGTGTCCTTCGTGGTTATATGGTGTATTTCGTCATTTATACAGATTTCTTTAGCATAAAATATATTTTGCAATGTGTTTCTACAATCTCAAAAGGTATTTTCAAGAAAATAACTGTAAATTTTACTCCAATAGCATTTTAAATAGTTAAATTGCCACTTCTGTCCCTTGTCCTCACCTCATGCACTCATCTTCTGGAGCAGTTTTAAATGTAATGATAACCTATTTTTATTAATCTTACCACCCAAAATAGAAAATTTTGCTTTAAAGTACATAATAAAGAATTTTTATTAGGAATTAAAGATATTTTTATATGTATTCTGGCCAGAGAAACGTTTTCTTTTAGTTTTTAATGTCACTACTGTCCACTTGTATAAAACTGCTCATATGACGACCAGGAGGGCAGATAAAAATATGGGTACAACTGTATTTAGTAGAAGCAGCAGTCTGATTACTAAGAAAATCACAGGGTTTAATTTTCTGGACTTTAAAAGAAGCTACAAAATGGATAGAAAGATAATAATATGTTTATTAGTTGTCACTACTTTCCCCTGCTTTAATTTTCCTTATTATTATTTTTATTTATTTATGATTTTGCCATGATATAAATTACTTTTGCTTAGTTCAAAATATCATATCGTTTTACTGAGATTAACGTACTGTATACACAGAAGTAAATTTCCTAATTTTGTCACTACTGTTACCTTTCAATGAAATTACATCAGTTCACTTGGAATCAATTTGAAATTGTTAAATTTTAACTGCGTTATTTAAGTTATTTCACATGTGACAGTGTGAAATAGTTTTAAAATGTGAAATAGCTTTAATGTTTTCTTTAAAAATATTATTTTATACTGAGTGGCTATAGATTAGGGAAAAACACTGTCGAAAAAATTTATAAACACCAGCATTTTTGGGGTAAAATTCGTGTTGGTTGTATAAGCGATTACTAACTCCATTTTTTATAAGAAAATACTGGTGTAAACCTTTCTTTCGACTGTGTTTTTTCCTTATCTGTAGCTACCATACCTTGAATAAAATATTGCTTTTAAAGTAAAATACTGTTTAAAGTTTGTGCCGAAATATAGTATATTACTCACCAGCCTGTGCCTTATCTATTTATAATGAAAAATTTTTTAACATTTAAGTTTTGTTTTTCACTAAATCACAGAGTGAAATTACGCACTTAGAATCGCCCATCAAAAAAAAAAAAAAAAAAAAAAAAAAAAAATGTAACATACATAAACATAAACGTACAATCTATTTCAGCTATCTTGCTTTAAAAACAGTATAAAAATTATAAAGGTTAAGCATAAATCTTAGCATCATGCATATGCTTTTGTAAAGAAATATCTGAAATAAAAATATTCCATTTTTTTTCCCATTTGGACGATCTATCAGGACTGTTCATCATACCAACATCATATTTTCGTTTCATTTCATGCATATTTTATAAGCAAATTTTACACCGGAAATAAAAATAAAAATAAGAGGAAAATATCACTTATAGTATGTGTCTATATTCAGCGAGCTCGCTGACGTAAATTTTCAGCAAACAAGATTCTTCTTATAGTTTTTTCAAATGTCACCGAAGTTGAGATTCAGTATTTACTATCGATAAGTATCTTATTACTGTTATCAAACATCTTAGATTTGTAATAGCGTAACTTATGTGCATAAAAAACGACATGCGCCTATCCGTGAATTCGTGAAAAAATATGTATAATAACCGCCCCGCTGAGAGGTTAAAAAGGAATATTTTATTAATTATTTTATACGTAAACATGTAACTGAATACAAAAAGTTTGTTGTATCTTTGTTCATTTCTACCAGATTATAACAAACAATGATTTCGAAAAAACGTACCGAAATAACCCTTAATTGTTGTGACAAAAGTTGTCGCATAGGCATTGTGAGTGGTCTCTGAGACTACTTGATCAGATAATGAATAAAAAGCTAGATTAACTCATAGAATACTGTTCCTATACTAAATTTTATGTACAAGACTATTATAATTAAAATTCCTTTTTTCAGAAGTATCTATCCATAGTACAAGGGTGCCAAACGAAATCAAATTTTATTAGTATCTGTAGTTAAACTGAAAATAGAAGTATAAATGTAAAAATTTTGTAAAGCAGCGGTCTGTATGACCGCTATCAGCTGTTAAGTGTTACACTTGGGGCTAATTTGTAGATTGTGGACCTTTTGTACCTTTAATCCATATAGAGCTGCATGTTTATTATTATGTTATATCGTCCATTCATGAATTTTTCAAAAGGTGATATTTACATCACTCAGGTTTCTTAAATTTCGAACTCACAATTTTAAGGATATTTTTGAAAGAAATCTCTGCACAAATACATTGTTCCAATAAACAGTTGAAGCTCGAATAACCTTAAACCTTTTTCTCTCACAATTCTCTACGTATTGCCTTTTTTATGCAAAACATTTTACTTTCCTTGTAATATTTATTAAGCATAATACCTATTTCATCGACATATTTTTAAAAAGTAGAAATATTTTATTATTTGTAAATAAATATCCCAAATAAAAAATCCAAAATATCCCACCCTCCCCCCTTTCAGAATCAGCTATCATGAGAACTATTCATCATATCTTCAAAGAACGACATTCGCTTCTTGTCACGGATATTTTTATTTGTAAGAAATTGTTGCACCAGAAATATAAGAAAAGAAATCGAAAGAAAATCCACATCGAAAATGCATTTCTCGCTCTCAAGTGAATCTTTCCTTAGTGGAAAATTAATATTAGGCCAATGTTGGGTTGTATCTTGGCTAAATACTGATGTCTTGGTTTAATATTGGCATGAAATATTTCTCCAACCTTGGCAAAATATAGTTTATCAACGTAAGGATAACAGAATCAAAATTTTTGTAACATTGGCATTTAAATAAAAGTATATTGAACATAAAATAAGTTCTTTTCCATTATTGGCATTTCATTGCAAATATTTTGAACTCAAATTATTGTACAGAATTGTCATTTCATTGTAAATATTTCAAATGTAAAAGCAGTATTTCTGAATTATTGGTATTTCATTTTACATATTTATAATGCAGACACCAATTTATATTTAATAATTATTGAATTTATATTGGAAATATTTAGAATTAATACAGCATTGGCGTATTTTTTTGACAAACATTAATTTGATATTAGAGCTATTTTTCCAGGGTGCGTACATTTTTCCCACAAATTTTTAATAGAAAGTTTTGCCTTATTTAATATGAGAAAAATATTACAAAGTCTGCAATTAACTATGTCAACTGCATAGTTTGTTATTTAAATATTAAATAGAATTTTTTTTATCATAAATAGTGGTGTAAGACCCCTTAGAAATTTCAAAAAGTGTATGCACCTTATTTTTCTAAATAAAAAAGGTAAAAGAAAACTGTCCTAATTCATTTCTATTAAAATGTCTATTCGCTGAATCCATAAAGTTTCCTATGTTAAAAGTACACTTAACATTCCAAATTATTTTAAAATTATAAAATCTATAGTTTTTGAAGAACATTTTTTTTTATTTGGATGAGGGAATTTTTATCCGAAAACAGTTGCAAGTTTTTTTGTTTGTTTTTTTTGAGAAGTGGGGGGGGGGGGGTAGTCATGTCAGACCCCTTATAATTTCCAAAAAGTGTATTCACCTTATTTTTCTAAATAAAAAAGGGAAATGAAATTTTTCCTAATTCATTTCTACTAAAATGTGCATTCGCTGAATCCATAAAGTTTTGTGCGTTAAAAGTAAACTTAACATTGCTAATTATTTTTTAAATTATAAGATCTATAGTTTTTGAAAAACATTTTTCTTATTTGGATGAGGGAATTTTTATCCGGAAACAGTTGCAAGGTTTTTTTTTTTTTTTTTTTTTTTTTTTTTTTTTTTTTTTTTTTTTTTTGGGGGGGGGGGAGGGGGGTAGTGATGTCAGACCCCTTATAATTTCCAAAAAGTGTATTCACCTTATTTTTCTAAATAAAAAAGGGAAATGAAATTTTTCCTAATTCATTTCTACTAAAATATGCATTCGCTGAATCCATAAAGTTTTATGCGTTAAAAGTAAACTTAACATTGCTAATTATTTTAAAATTATAAAATCTATAGTTTTTGAAGAACATTTTTTATCTGGATGAGCAAGGCTTTACAAATTTGATCAAATCTGGTAGCTAGAAAAAAAATACTAGTTGCCAGTAAAAATTATTTACCCCCATCCTCTTCCCCGTCATTGATTTAAAAGAAAACAAGTTTTTTATGAATACATTGAAAATATAATAATAACAACAAGCATAGTTTAGAATTATTAGTTACATAGTTTAGAATAGAACATAATTTAGAAAGATAATATAAACTATGTTTTCTACTGAAACTTATAATAATTATAATAACTTACAATCACTTGTATTATGTTGACAACTTATATAAACACAAAAATCAGATTTGAAACTTATAAAAAACTTCAGCATATTTAGCATTGTATTTTAGATGCCACAGAGGCTGGATTGACACTATTTCTGACTGTTTTATTAAAATATCTTCTCTCCCCTACATTCTAATCATGTAACATATACTAGCTGGCCATAGCTGAAAAGAATGATGTTTCCTGTGCATGAATTGGAAAATGCCTTTTAAATTTAGTTCTTGCATTTAAAGTACGAGAGAAGAGGAAGATCACTGTTTGCCGCGCTCGAATAGGGATGGGGGAGAGAAAAATCTCATTTCTCATGTCGATCTTTTTACAGAAATCACCACTAAAGATTAAATAACTTGGTCGCCAGATCTAAAAACTTAGTAACCAGTGGCGACCTGGCGACCGTTTTTGTCAAGCCTTGTGGATGACGGAATTTTTATCCACAAACGACTGTACGTTGACGTATTTTTTGGTAAACAATTATTTATTTGCTATTAAGTTTTTTTTTTCTCTGGATGTGTATAGTGTTACCACAGATTTTCATAGAACATTTTGCATTATTTAATCATAGAAAAATACTACAAAGTCTGCAATGTAATGTGATGACTATATAGTTTGTTATTCAAATATTAAATAGAAATTTTCTGATGCGAAAAAATGGTGTCAGGCGCCTTGGAAATTCCAAAACGTATATGCACTTTATTTTTCTAGTAAAGGGAAAACAAAAATTGTTAATTTCTACTAAAACGTGTATTTGCTGCATCCATGACATTTTTTGTGTTAAAAGTACACTTATTGTTGTTTATTACTTTAAAGTGATAAAAACTATCATTTTTAAATAAAAATGTTTATTTAGGTGGATAGAATTTGAATGTTGATTACTATAACCCTTCATGTATTTACAAATTTCATGGCAGCTAATTTTTAAAGGACTTAAATTTCAATGTTTGAAAACAATTGTTCGTGCTTTTGAGAAAATGTGTTATTTCTAAAAAATATTTTTATTTTATACGAACGAATAAATTTTAAACTACAAAATGCTTTTCTTTAACCAGAAACAAATTATTAAGGCACAAATACACAATACGTCAGATCACTTTATTTATAATAACATTTTTTATTCAGATAATTTTAAATACACAAACCCAACATGAGTAAAAAATTGACCGGGGCCAGGACTCAAACCTGGGACCTTCAGAGTAACATGCTGATGCTCTGCCACAGAGCGATTTCCTAGCCCGGTAATTTTTCACATTTATACATGTTGGAAAGAGTCACCGGTTAGCATTTAGCAGCTTCAGATGACACAACAACGATGAATTAATAGTTAATCATCGGTCCATAACAAAGATATATCGTGTACGAACATACCTCATTTCATGTTGTGCTTTAATATGTAATTCAGGACCAATGAATAATTATTAATTCATCATTGTTGTATCATCTGAAGCTGTTAAATGCTAGCCGGTGACTCTTTTAAACATGTATAAATGTGAGAAATTGCCAGGCTAGGATATCGACCAGGTGTTGCTTAGTGGCAGAGCATCAGCACATTACGGTGAAGGTCAAATTCGAGTTCTGTCCTCGGTCAATTTTTTACTAATGTTTGGTTTATGTATTTAAAATTGCTTGAATTAAAAATGTTATTATAAAACAACAAAGTTTTTTTAAAGCATTTAATCTAATTTGGCCGACTAGTGAGGGGGTGGGGGCTATTGGTGGGGATCTATTGATTATCCTACATACAGCCAGGTTTAAATAACATACATTTCGTGTTCTAAAAACGAACACTCGAAATGAAAAAATTCTCAACATATTGCCTCCCATCTCCCACAAGAACAATCCATCTTTAGAAACAATTCATCATATCTGCAAATAACAATTTTTATTTCATACCATGAATATTTAGTATGAAAATACTGCAACAGAAAAATAAGAAAGAGTATATCTAAAAGTAATTTTACTCAATACACTTTTGCCTTCACAAGAGGATCTATATAAAAACGAAAAGGAGAAATATTTTGTTAGCATTTCCTACATGAAAGTAAATCCCAGAATTTTTGAGTAAAAAGTACATGATCATGATTTATTTCAAGATTCCAAAAACGAAATATCTTCAAGGAGTTAATTTTCTTTTTAGAATTGAGTTAATGAAATGCACGCAAAATATTTTGTTGTAAAGTATTTTAATAACGTTTTTCTTTTTTTTCTAAATTTCGTGCAAAAAGAGGCAGAATGTTATGAATATAGGTTAAAATATTCTCAACAATGCCATTAAAGCGAAAAGAAAAATAAATGTTTATTTGTCTTCTTTTAGAACAAAGTAAAAAGAAAAAGTCCTTCCGGCCTGTACCGGGAGGAAAAAGAAGCTTTCCTATATCTTCGTTTTAAAATTTTAGCTAATGTTACACGAAAACAGCAAGTTAAAATGCAAAGAAACGTTTACAAAAGATTCGTTAATACTGAATTTGAATAAGAAATTCGCCAAATTATTGAGCAATAGCCAAATTGGCTTCATTTATGAAGACTTATTTTGGTCGCCAAATTTGGCGAGAATATGGCGCTAACGGATATGAATATATAGTTTTATGCGTATGATTGGGAAAATTATTACAACAATGAAAGAAAATAATTTGCGAGTAATCGCGTTAATGTGCTGTTTTGTTTCAAAATGTCAGCCACCCTAGAAGTTCAAACTGCTCTATCTCAGCCATTTTTTAAGATAGAGATAAACCAAAAAATGCTCTGGAATCCTTGTATCAAGGCCTAACACCTAAGCGAAAAATAAATTTGAATTTTTAACTTTTTGTATATTTATTTTAGTTTTAAATTTTTAAATGGCCGCCATCTTGAAACAAAATGGCGGACCAAGCTGGCCAACGAACTCGGTCGAGACATTGGTGAGCTTAATACACACAATTAGTTTCATCAAAATTGATTTATAAATACGAGCGTTATCGTATGACATAGGTCAGATATATATATATATATGGATATATATATATATATGGATATATATATATATATATATATATATATATATATATATATATATATATATATATAAATCAACATTTGAACGGAGGGTGGTTTTGGGGTCTGGGGGTCATGATCGGGGAAAATATATCGAAATTTTCCGGAACTGCTTTCCTCCAAACGGCTGCAATAGGTAGCTTTATACATTTTTGTATTGACAGCTACCTAAAAGAAATATTAATTAGTATTCTTTTAGACCAAATAATATTAATTAGTATTCTTTTAGACCAAAGTGACAATGAAAAGAAATGTTTATTAGAATTCTTTTACATTAAATTGAAAAAATTTATTTATATTAGTCTTCTTTCAGACCAAAGCGAAAGGAATCTACATAAGAGTTGATGATGCTTTTTTTTTACGTCACTTGATTTTTTCTTTGCTTGTTTGCTTTTCAGCTGTATCTTGTAGACAGTTTAGTTTCATTTAAAAAAAAGAAACATGTAAATCCCCATGCATAGTTGTCAACCTCCCGATTTTTTGAATACCAGTAAAATCATACAAAAATTTTATATTTATTAAATAGCAGAAACTGCACGATTCAATAAAACAAATATTTTTTCATAAAAATACTGGCATGAAAAAAATCGGGAGGTTGGCAACTATGCGGCATTAAGGGTTGGAAATCAGAAAGGTTGTGAATCAGAAAAGTTGAAATGAAGAAAATTAATTGAAATTTGATCGTAGATTTGAAAGGTTGTAATTAATTTAGCCTATTAGTACTGTTAAAATATTAAAATAAATGATCAACGTAAAATAGCACAAATTTAAATGTATAAAATGATGTTATATTTTATACGCACTGCATATTTTATACGCACTGAAAACGCACTTGCTGCAATTATCGCTTATAGACAGTACTGTAACCGAATTCTTTTGTGTGTTCTTGTAAAAGAACGATAAATGCTATACACACCATATTTTACAGTAATCATTTTGTAATGATCCTCAGTGCTGTGTATCAGATTCAATATGTTTGAAATATGAAATAGTGTAACATCAGTGTAAATACATTGCAAACGTTTTCTCTTCAATTCGTATGATATATTAACGAATCAGTATGATTTAGTTAAAACTAATAAAGAGAATAATGTTAATATAAATGTGTAGGTCTATACAGTTTAGCGTATTATGTTCAATTAAAAATATCACACCAAAATAATTTATGTAATAATCAGATACACAAATTCAATAATAGTTATCAAAGAACAAAAGTAATTTTGAAAAATAAATTAATGCGACTTCAATTGATTTTTTCTAATTTACATCACTTGCTTGAAATTATGCCTTGCCTATTTTGTTTAGCGTATGTTAGCGAGAGTGGTTTGTCGCAAGAGGGTATTTTGTCTGACAACCTTATTCAATTTAATCTAAGTTGATGATATTCGAGTGTCTTTATATGTAAAATAAGTCTTACGCACATGACGCCTGCGCAGATTAGAAGTTTTTGTCCTCATTGTTACAATTCACATTCCAGAACTTTGGAAATATTCACCTGGACAAGTTGTCTTAACCTTCCTACCCTGAATGCGTCGAATCGACCCACTTCTATAATTTATTTAATTCGATTCGAACCAGATTTTTTTCATAAAGTAAGTTAAATAAATACTACAGAAAACTATGTTAAATAAATATATTATATCATTATCAAAAACAAATTCTGGTGTGAAATGTTTCTATCAACGTTGAGTAAAATTTCAACAGTGTACGAAGATTAAAAGAGTGAGACAAGCCAAAAAAACATCAGAATGGCAGACCCGCCAAGAAGTTGTCCAAAAATCTCTTGACGAATCAAATTTTGTTGCTCGTATGTCGCCACTATCTTATATATAAAGCAATTCTAGGTGCTTATCGCTCACGATTTCGTTCAACAACCTCTAGAGCAATCAAATTTTATTGCTCGTATTTCGAAACTATCTTATGCATATAGGCACTGCAAGTGCTCATTGCTCATTATTTTGTCTAGGATCTTTTCGACCAATCCATTTTTCTTACTTGTATGTAACATCTCTCACATTTATAAAGGCAATCTATTGCTCAGTAGAAAATCAATAGACAGTCATATGTTAAAATATTTGACGTGACGTTGTAAAAAACATGTACACGATGCGACGAATCCTTTTAACTTAAAACCTTTCCTGTTATACTGTAATGGTAGTGTAAAAGTTACGTTCAAATTCGTTTAGTGGTCGTTGACAAAATTGAGAACATACGTACATTCGAACATAACGGCAAAAAAATTAAGCTTATTTCCTTGAATTAGCTTAAATAAATTTAACTCAATCGAACCATAAAAGAAAAAAGAAAAATCATGCGTCAAGCATAGATTATGAAACAATTTTCATCACTTCCCGAAAACTTCAACAAAATTTCGCCGTTTAATAAGGTAAATAATATTCATAAGTAAACATTTTAGAAAACGTGTAACACATTTGAAAAGCAGATATCAACAATTACCGCCCATAGCCGGAAAGGTGCTCCAAATCTTTTGTGCATCTGTGTATATGATCTTTAGATTTGTATATATTCTACATAGTATGCTAAGATTTAGTATAGTAAGAAAACGCATATCACAGTTGAAAATTCACTATCAGCAATTTCTAGACGGAATAGACAGAAACAAACATAGATTCTTTCGTACAGCCCTGTATATTACACTCACCACATATTAAGCTGAATTTTAATTCAGGCAAAAACGCACTTAAAACTATTGAAATCACACTTCAAGAATTTATCATACATCGTTCCGCCATTTAGTTCTTTCCATATCCCTGTATATGATTTTATTTATATTCTACAAACATCTCTTAGTATACTAAATATAGTTGAGCTTGTAAATACCTAACTCAAATAATAAAAAAAAAAGACTTCGATGCTTCGAATTATTTTGTGTAGCATTGTATATGGGCTATAGAATTTATACACACCAAGTAGTATGCAAAAATTTAGTTAAACTTAAAAACGTATACCATAACTGAAAACGTATGGTCAGCAATCATCCGTAATACAACATTACTTCAGATACAATATTGTATCCGAAAACTTTTATGTACCCTGTAAATGAATGATAAATGCGATACACATAATATTTTATTGCAAGTATTTTGTAGTAAACCTCAATAATGTATATCAATTTCATAATGTTTGAGATAGTGCAACTTAATTAAAATACGCGCAAACATTTTTCCCCGTAGATCATTATATAACCTAACTCTTTTGTGTGACCCTGTAAATGAATGATAAATGCTTCGCACGCCATATTCTAAAGAAAACATGTATTAGTGCACCTAAAATCTTCATATCAATTTCATTATGTTTGTAGCAAAGTAATATCAATAAAATACGCCGCAAACAATTTTTCTTCATATACCACAATATAGCGGAATACCGTTGAGTTTCCTTGTACATGTACTGTAAGCGCTACACAAAACATATTCCATAGTAACCATCTTCTAGTGCATATAAATTGCATTATGTTTACAATTGTGTAACAGCATTAAAATACACAGCAAATGATTTTTCCCCATAGACCACAGTGTTACGGAATAGTTTTGAGTACCCCTGTAAATAAAATATAAGTGCTACATACTTCGTTTGCAATACCAAGCATCCCAAGATAAACCTCAATAATATATATCAATTACGTGGCAATCCGAGTATATTTACGTGAGTTAGAGCACGAACAGACAGACAGACGGACAGATAAACCCATTTAATAAATTCATATACTTTTCAACAATGTTGGAAAGTATTGAAAAGGGCTAACTGTAGGAATTAGAAGTATTAGAAACAGAATCATTATACATAATAATTCTACTGTAGCATATATACTTATACTGTTATAACTTACTCTGCTTCTATACTTAGTATTATTAGAAGCAGAATCATTATACATAATGATTCTGATGTAGCATAAAATTATGGGAGTTATATACTGACTATACGTAAAATAAAATAAATCAAAGAAAACAGAAGAAAACAAAACAAATATTTTCTTTAAACACTTTGCATGTAAAAAGGATTTTTCAAAAGGTTTTATAATCAAAACTGGAGCAAGAAGAACACCTGTTCGTTTACTAATTTCAATGTTTTACAAACTTTGACAATTACAAAATTAATTCTCTCTAAACCATAAAACTTCATTAGAAACCAATTTTCTAAGCCATTTCTACAAGTTTTAGGTAATTGCTTTTTGAGTGGTTCAATTTCTGACAAAGGAATTTTAATCGAGAAATGTTATTCGAAGTTTGTTTGAACGAAGTTGTTTTCAAAAGGAAAGGAGAGAAAAGAAAAAAAATATATTAACATTATATTCAGGACTACCATTTTTAACCTGTTTTATAAAATAAGAAAGACAATGGATTGTAAAAATTAAAATAAGAACAATAGAAAATTAAATAATATAATAAAAAGAAAACTGTCCAGTTAAACTGAGGGCAATTCACACTAATTGTATATTATACTCTTATTTCAAAGTATTTGAAATAAGCCCCCCGAAAAATAAAGAAATTGAAAATATATTAAATGGCTGTCATCCTCCCGTTACCCCCCTCGTAGTCAACTAATGAACCCCTTAAACTAATCAGGGAAGTCTCTAATTACAATGAATATATATATACAAAATTTGAAGAAAATCTGATCATTCTGCATGAAAAACCCATTTATCTAAATTAAGGGGGGATTAGTCCCCCTTTCCCCCTTTATACTTAACCAATGAACTCCCAAAACTATTCAGAGAAGTGCATTATCACAATGAACCTATATACAAAATTTGAAGAAAATCGGATAATTCTGCATGAAAAACTCATTTATCTAAATTAAGGGGGGTGCTTATCCCCCTTTCCCCCTTTATACTTAACCAATGAATCCCCAAAACTGTTCACAGAAGCGCATTATCAAAATGAACCTATATACAGAGTTTGAAGAAAATGGGATAATTCTGCATGAAATACCCATTTATTTAAATTAAGGGGGGTTAGCCCCCGTTCCCCCCTTTATACTTAACCAATGAACCTTCAAAACTAATCAGGGAAGCCCCTTATCCCAATGTGCCTATAAACAAAAGTTGAATAAAATCGGATAATTCTGCATGAAAAACCCATTTATATAAATTAAAGGGGGGGGTTACCCGCCGTTCCCCCTTTATATTTAACAAATGAACCCGCAAAACTAATCAGGGAAGCGCCATAACAATGAATCTATAAACAAAATTTTAATCAAATCGCATATTTCTATCAAGAGTTATCGCGTTACGTAAATACATACATGCATACATACATACATACAGAACGGGCGGGCACATTAGCTCTCAGGCTTTGATAGCCTGTGAGCTAAAAAGTATGTTTTTTATTGAAATTTTTGCTTATAAAATCAACCAAGTTCAGAATGATAATTGCATATGTGTTTTCATAAAAATAAGCATACATACGATCCCCAAAGTACATCTTATACATGATTATAACTGTACACGAATGGTTGATGTTATATATGACGATTTTTATTACACACCAAATGGCTAAAAGACACCGGACAAAAGTATGTAAACAACATGTTTAACCTGATATTTTTTAGTGAAGATTTAGTCATGAGGGCAATTAGGGAACTAACAATAAACTGAATAACATAATTATTATTTGCAATTTCTTTGTAACACAACTTGTAACATCGAAATGATCTACGAGCTGTATAGCTGTAGCAAATGAATATGTTGGCCCTACGTTTCAGAACATTTCTATGGATTTGTGTAGGAATAGTACGAAGAGTCGTGAAGATATAAACTTTAATTTGGTTCAAGAAATTTGAAGATTTAGTCATGAGGGCAATTAGGAAACTAACAATAAACTGAATAAAATAAATATTATTTGCAATTTCTTTGTAACACAACTTGTAACATCGAAATGATCTACGAGCTGTATAGCTGTAGCAAATGAATATGTTGGCCCTACGTTTCAGAACATTTCTATGGATTTGTGTAGGAATAGTACGAAGAGTCGTGAAGATATAAACTTTAATTTGGCTCAAGAAATTTGAAGATTTAGTCATGAGGGCAATTAAGGAACTAACAATAAACTGAATAAAATAAATATTATTTGCAATTTCTTTGTAACACAACTTGTAACATCGAAATGATCTACGAGCTGTATAGCTGTAGCAAATGAATATGTTGGCCCTACGTTTCAGAATATTTCTATGGATTTGTGTAGGAATAGTACGAAGAGTCGTGAAGATATAAACTTTAATTTGGCTCAAGAAATTCTCACGTTTTTTTGTTTATACCATTCAGATAGTATTAACCAACTGCAACAGGACTTTTAGAAAACTTGACACAATTCAATAGAAATATTATACAGCAAAAAAATGAATATATTGAATATTTGACAAAACATGGTATTTATGTAAAAGCGTTTTTAGCAACGCAGGCACGAACGACGACTAAAGATGTTTTTCAAAATTTTATAGTCCACTATGCAGCACAACTTATATAAAAAGTCACCCAGAAATTGAGAACGATTTCGCAATATATTAAGCAAATTTTAAGTTATTTTTTAAAAGTACTAGCTGGATGATTTATTAGCAGACTTCCAACAAAGAAGTATTTATTTAATCCATACCCATTTTTCAAAGGAGTTTTAATTTTGATGATTTCTTTTGGTTGAAATAAACTCGTTCTGATGGTTCTCCCATATGCATAAATCAAGAATAAAAAAAGTTTATTTAGGAAAAAATGGCAATTTGTGGAAAATCCCTTATCATCCAGCTACTTTTAGAAAGCAGTTAAAATTCAGTGACATAGACTTCAGGGTTGTTCACTTGAAAGAAGCCATGACACAGATTTAAAATAAACACAACAATTTATTCATAGCAGAAACAAGGAAATTGGCAGTGGAAAGGGTGAATTTCATGCAGAAAATAAAACAAATAAATTCATTTTTACTAAAAATCGCCCCTCCAAAAAAAAAAAAAGTATTTGATTCAATTAACTTAATCAGCTCAAAATGGCCTCTCTGTTTGTTCTGCAGAAACGTAAGAACATCGCTTTAACTGCTAATATCACTATAAAATTGAACACCGTGGATTCCAATAACTGTTTAATCGTAGTAGGAAGCTAAACGTCTTTCAAAACTATCGAAAACTCACAACCGTAGACTCTACCAAAACTGCTAGGCGAAAGCTCCGCTTGCAGTTAACACGTGGCTCCCAAAATACAGTAACTATACAACTACAGCTACTTAATTAACATATCATAACAAAAATAACAACGACAATCAGATTCCCGGAGATTCATATATATTTTGCGAAACTTAAAGAAATGACAGAATAGTCTCACTCACTCACAAATATTATAAATCAGAACAGCTCGATGGTGCGCCAAAACTCAAAACTCAAAACTCACTGGACCACTAGAGTACCCTTATAAAAGAAAAAGCTAGGCACTCTGCTACAGCTGTATCGGCGATATCTTCCTGAATTTTCCTGACATTTTCCTGATTGCTCTATTCTATATAGTTCATTATCAAATTACGAAAAAAATCGTTCGCGCATACGTTGTTCAAAATTATTTGACACAAATCTTCCTATCTCATTAAATCTTAAATATATTTATTTTCTAACTGTAGTATAATGTTTCAATAACACGTTGCATGTTTTGTAACAGTGCCGTTAAATTTGTTTGAAAACTTTGCAAGCTATACAGGGTGTATCTGAAAAAGTGAGCAAAGCTTTACGGGGTGACAGAACGAAGCTATACGATCATATTTCGTCATATAATGTATGGCCGCATGAGCTGCTATAGGACGTTGTAAATGGTATGACACATTCCTACGAGAGGTGTTGAGGGAGCTGCTGCGTCCGATTCCAACCCCCGTCAGGCAGGCCCTGATTACCGACGGGGCACACTTCCACCAGTAAAATTTAATAGACATTTTCGTCTTATTAAATGTAAAATTCGTCTTATTTTCATACAAAATTACTGCCATGAATAAATGAAAAAATTCTGTTATTATTTACTGGTGTAAGTGTGCCCCGTTGGTAATCAGGCCCTGCCGTCAGGTCGAGAATGTGGTTTCAACACGACGGTACGCCTGTACACTTTGCCTTGGATGTGCGGAACATTTTAGATGCAATGTTCCCAAGGCGATGGATTGGTCGAGGTGATCCCATAGCTTGACTACCAAGATCGCCGGATATCTCGTGTTTGGACTTTGTCCTCTGGCGCCATATGAAAACCCTAATCTACGAGTACCCCATTGAAACCGATATGGATCTAGTCGCCAGTATTGCCGTTGTTACCACGGGTATTTGGGAAATTCCTGGTGTCTTCGCAAATGTGCGTCTGCCCCTAACCTGCAGGTGTGAAGCGTGCTTTACAGCTGGCGGAAGATCTTTTGAGCAATTTCTTTGAACATGTACATTAATTACATTGTTGTTAATACATTTTTTTCTGAAGTAACTCCTCTCATTCTTGTGTTAATTCTTTAACCCCTTCAGGGGCAAAGTACTCTTGTAGCTAAAATATTAAAATGATTGATTGGCACCAGTATTCACCAACGAATTTATTTTAAAAGTAAGTAAAAGCTTTTCCTCATGTACCTTAAAAATTCAAAATTTGATTATAAAATTCTGGTATCATTGTGGCATTTTGGGATTAAAATTAAGTGGTATATATAATATACCGGTTCCCTTCAAGGGGTTAACTGCGACAGTGGAAAAACTACCTTTTAACTTCTCACCGCTTGCGTTTCGACCATACATTCTATGACGAAATTTGCTCGTATGCCTGTGTTCTAATACCCCGTAAAGTTTTGCCCACTTTTTCAGATGCACCCTGTATATAAACACCAAAAAAAAACCATTCGGATTTTTTTTAATTCTCGAAAGAAATGTTTATATATATGCATGAATATGCTTGTAATTATTAAAACATACAAACAGAATGTAATACTACAATACTACATACTAAAATTACATACAAAAATTGTACAGGGCTTTAACCCTTGGGGACGAGCGACACGTATACGTGACGCATAAGATGCTCAGAATCCTCGATTATTTCCACCAGTTATTTTTTATTATAATCTTTGCCTTATTAAATGTTATCATTTTTGCGATTTAATTAGACGAATATTTCTGTTTTAAAAAACCGGTGGTAAAAGATTAAAAGTTCTGTAAAAGACGCTCGTCGCGAAGGGGTTAACAGTCATTTGCTTCAGCGACAGATGATTTCGAGTATTTTATGTAATAGCGTAATCGCAAATGTAATGTTTTTGTTCAATTAATATTAGTCCCCTAATTGACCTCGTGACTAAACCTTCACTGAAAAATATTATGTTAAACATAGTCTTTACATCTCCGAAGTTCAAGAACGATTAGTTAATTATTTCTGTAAGTTTTCGACAAAACGTCTAAAATCGAAAATGTCCGATAACTTTGACCATAGAATGAACGTGTCAACTTAAATTCAGAATTATTTTGCTGTCACCAGAAAAAAGTAATGATTTAAAAGTCAAATTATAAATACTTGAAAACTAAGTTTCGTAAGAATTAACACACGGGGATTAATCATGTAATCATGTTGTCTTGAAGAGCAATGTGAGAAATAAAGCAAATAACTTGTTGGAGAGTAAAGACGTTAACATTTATCGTTATTAACCCCTTGGGGACGAGCGATACGTGACGCATACGATGCTCAGAATCCTCGATTATTCCCACCAGTTATTTTTTTTGTAAAGTTTTCCTTATCTAATCATAGCATTTTTGCGATTCAATTAGCTGAAAATTTCTCATTTGAAAAACCGGTGGTAACAGATGAAAAATTCTGTAAAAGGCGCTCGTCGCGAAGGGGTTAAGCCGTCAGGCTGATAATCCAAGAGAATAGCCAAGATGAGATATGGAAATAACTTTTTAAAGACTTCTAAACAAGGTATTGCTTTTTTTTTATCGTTGACCAATAGTTTATTACTAAACTGTTTATTTAGAAGTGTAGTTTGTAATGTAATTTTATCGTGAAAGAAAATTTTTGTGACATTAAGTGACTGCATTGTTTTGATAAGTAAAGTGAAATATAAATACAGGTTCGAAGAAGATCTTTTCTAAGTTTGGTGAAGATGAGAAGAAATGAAATACAAAACATTAAAATCCACTTGGTTGTATTTTCTTATGACAGACATCAAATTGAGTGCCAGAGAAGGACCTGAACGAAGCGGGTAGTTACAGGAGATACCAAAAGTCAGAGAGATACCATGACTATGCTCTCAAAAGTTATGAATAGATGTGTGCTTTAAATACGATGCATCAAGCCAAAAGGCTCTGATCTATTATAACCTTAACAGATAACATGTTTAACCCTCTCGTCACCAAATTATGATAAAAGTAAAGAAAAAAATATTTCTAACATTTAATGCTGCCAAAATACCACTATAAACCATGTGCAAAAATAATTTTTTTTGTAATGCCGCTCTTTCTAATTTTCTTTCACGAGCCTCATATGAGGTTTAATGTAGCTAAGGGTTGCACATGTAGAAAAATGCATTTTCATTACATCATTAAAAAATTTCATTACATCATTAAAATAAATGTTGATAACAATATTTTTCTATTATTTAATACTTGTTTCATTATTGTAGACAATTATTAAGTAAAAGAAATTACAATGAAGGAAAGGGAAATAAAAAATACTAATTACAAATACAAAATTCACGATAAATATATGTTTATCAGGAATTTAAAGCTTTGAAAAATTCAGGGCATAATGACTCTTTTGCATCTTGCACCTCGTTTTTCTAGGACATCCATATAGATGGCATTTAGCTGAATATGTTCCTTGAGATTTGGCAGGATAGGGGTTGTCCCCATCTCTTCGCAATCTGGTTGCAGCTTGAATTTTTACCTTTTTTTTGCATTGCTGGTTCTCCAAAGAATTGTGATGGTCTACCTCTTTCGTAAGGTGCGTTCGTAATTATATAAATACGTAGCACCTATTGTCGTCGCTTGGTCCGTCCGTCCGTCTGTCTGTCTGTCCGTCCGTCTGTCTGTCTGTCCGTCCGTCCGTCTGTTTGTCCGTCCGTCCGTCCGTCCGCATATAACAACGCACAAACTACCCAACCGAATGGTTTGAGATTTAAGATATATTATCTTTGCAGAATTTTTTCGAGACATTTCAAATTTTATTAAAATCGAATCGAAACTTTAGGAGATATTAATAAAAATATTTATTAAGAAATTTGATTTTTTTTTAAATCGGTGCTTTTTTGTTATAGGAGCTTCCGAAGTTTAATCGTCAAGCGACCTAGATATGACAGAAATTAATCTGCAGACGATATAATTCATTTCACAGAATTAAAAATCATCAAGATCTGAATATTTATATAACTATCTACAGTACGAACGCACCTCGTTTGTCACGTTTGACGTACAATTTCCAACTTGTTTTGTTTGAATTTGACGAGCCTTGATAAATAAAGTGATGTGGAAATAGACTCAAGCAAATACAAGTTTTCATTATCTGGATCCATTTTCCACAAAAGCCAGGAATTGATTACCGCTATGTTTGATATGTGATGAAAAATGCATAACTACCACCTTTTGTGATGCAATGTATGTCGGTAAAGGCCAAATAAAGAGTTCATTAAATCTATACTTCCCATATTTGTATTGTACATTCCTATTTCGGCTGATCTAGAAATTTTAATAATACATTTTCTTTCCGACACCATGGTTAGCAGTTCCTACAGGGCCTTGCTCCTAAAAATGGGGAAGCAAAATGGACCGCAGAGTTATCAAACCATATCTAGTAATGGTTATCTACTTATTGCTTGTTACTAGAAAAATCGAACCTCTATGATCTTTTTCAGAACATTTATAGGCTTTAATTTGCTAGAAGCTTCTATTAATCTGTTTACACGTATTGTGCCGTAGCAAAAATCTTCCACTCAACAAGTTTATTTAGAAGTGATATTGTGGTAAAAATATTATCAAAAAACAGTTTGTGGTTGTTGTTCTTGATATCTTCACAAAGCTTAGTACAACACTTCCAACAAATCCAAATTCAGTAGAAAACTCAGTTACTAGTTGATTTATCCTTTTATAAATTTCAAACTCATGTACATATCCTGAAATTCCAGCAAGTGCCCAGGTCTTTTTACCCCAAGGATATGGCTTACCTCTAGTATATTGCTTTAGTTTTGTCCTTCTCTTGAAAGGAATAATCATCTCATCGATAGATAAATATTCTTCGGGATCACATGCTTCCTTGAATACTCTTGAAAAGTGATTTAGTACTGGTCTAATTTTAAAGAGCTTATCGTTTTCTTTTTTAGGAAAACTATCTGAAACAAAATGCGAACATTTTTTGATTTCAACAAATTTATTTTTTGTCATATGATCAGCTATTAGACTTACGCGTATGCCATGCTTTGATGTCCAATAACGTGTCAACCGTGAATAACAAAGATAGGTCATAAAAAAATTAATACCCAAAACCCCCTTCAATTCTGAAACAGTAAGGTTAAAATTTTCATTTCCTTTTCTTGTTGCATGAAAAATTTATTCATACACGATTGATTCTAAAATGTGATCAAGAAGCATTTTAGAAGAATAATGAATTGGCATTTCTCCAGGAGATTTATGATTCTCTAAAAATTAGTAACGTTATCCTTCATTTCATTATCCTTTTCGGCAAACCTTATATGACATCGAATAGAAACTGTTTGGGTTTCAGCAAAGGGAATTGTGCTTTCATCTTCACCACTGTCATCTGAAGCCTTTTATTCAGCTACCTGAGGATTTGGAACCCATAATTCATCTTCAGCTTCAGAAAGCAAATCATCTTCTGAGTTCCAAAAAGGATTGTATCAATCTCTGCTTGTGTAAACGGTATTCTTCTCCTCTTATTAGCTATCCTTAAAAGAAGGTAATAAGAAATTTTTACCTCTCCCCCTTTTGTAAACAATCATTGCTTTTATACATTGTCTATCCACATAAAAAAGTAAATATATAATAATCTTAAAAAAATACACAAGTTTTTATATTTTAAATCAAATAATTTTCAATTTTCAGCTATAATATAGATTTATATTAGCTTGCAATTTCATTATTCTTCTAAATCTTAATTTTAGAATATTAAGTATGAAAGACACCACTAGTAACTGTAAGCCTCATATGAGGTCAAAAACACTTCCACATTTTTTAAAGAATCTGTTATGTTTAAAATTAATTTAAAAGCATGCACATATTAAGTGAAGGTTAAAGAATAAGAAAAAATTTCATCACCTCTCAAAAAAGTTAATAAAGCAAGCCAAACAATTAGTTCATTTCTCTTCTGAAACAAGAAAGCAATAATTGTAAATAATGAAAAACATTGTCTAGTACTGCCATCTGTCTACTACTGCCATTGTCTAGTACTGCAACTATTTAGAAGCATCATATGTGTTCTAAATGAATTAATGGTGTCACTGAATGAAAAGAAAAAAAAATCCGTCTTTTTTTCTTAAACATTTTGCTATTTGAAGTAGGAGCCTCATATGAGGTCCAGGGTGACGAGAGGGTTAATATTAATTTTGAATTCTAATTTAGCCAAACCATTCATCAATTGGCGTAATTGAAATTTGAACGGACATATTAAAGATGCCAAGCGAGCGTTGGGAAAAAATAATAACGAACATAATGAGGGTCATAAGTAATATTATTATATATATGATTTGCAATATTTCTATCTTTTGTTTGCATTACATGCAAACAACAGATAATAATATAAATTATTGACGCCCGCTATCGTAAACAAGTAGAACATTGAAAGTGAAATTGCAAGGTGGATAATTATTTGGATAGGCTATAAATTGCGAAGATTATTGAATGATTAGATTACTTTGGAAAGGAAGGCAAATAACCAAAGCTTTCTTTCTTATTTCTTTCATTTTAATGGCTAGATAAAATGCTATTGCACTGTTGATATAAATGTTGATTTGCTTTTTATTCATGCATTTATTTTATTAACGACTGAATATTTGAAAATCATTAAAGAATGATATTTATTAGCTGCAAAACAGATGAAGAGAATAATGTTTTATAAATGAAAGAAATTTTGATTAAATATATTTGTGAAAGGATTATTTTACATTTAATTGGGGATAATTAATGATATGTGATGATTTATTAATTACATCATCATACAGGTCTAATTTGAAAAAAATGTTTCAAATGTCCTTCTTCATCGTATAAAAATCAATATACGTCAAAGTAGTTATTATTTTTTTAAAATTAAAATACAAAATTTAAATTTTCAAAGGTTTTTGAATGTCATAGATATTCAGTAGAGGGTTTCGCAAACTACTTTTTTTTCTTTCATTATTTTAATTTCGTATGGTACAATATGGACACAGGATATCTCGCTTCGGACTTTTTACCAATAAAAAGCAGCATATAAATCAAACCATATAACCCTTAATATGGACTTATAACAGCAGATTAACATCATTTTTCTACTCTTGTACAATTTTATTGGATAAAATGCGTTTATTTGTATGACAATTCATTTTCTTCGCTTTTCTAACCCTGTCAGGGGTAAGCAATTATGTTTCTAAAATGTAGAATTGCCACCAAAATTTTCGAGACATTTTATTTAAAGATACGAGGATGCATTCTGACTTTTAACTGTTAGGCAAAATTATAAAAGTATGACTCTGTTAAAAAATTTTGGTACACATTTTCATTAAAATTAAATGCTATAGAATCTATTCCACCGCCCTTCAAAAGGATAAAACGACTGAGATTCGTGTACTTTTCTCGAGGACTATTTGAATGAACTCAACATTAAAAAAACTGTTTTCGGCAGTAGCTGAACTATAAGTTGATCGTTAGGCAAAAAATGAAATAAAAAATGAAATAAAAAATGCAATAATTATGTTAATTTCATTTTAATTTCGCAAAGAACAGCAACAAAAATAAAATATAGGTTTTTATTAAAATTAACCTAATTATTGCATTTTTTTATACTTCTTGCCGAACGATCAATTTATAGTTCAGCTACAACCGAAATTATTTAAACAAATGACACTGAAATCGCTTCAATAGTTATTGAGAAAAAGGTACATCAATGTCAGCCTTGTGTCTTAGTAGCTATACGAAGTGTCAATGAAAAATTTCAACGAAATGCAGGGTTGACACTTGACAACAAAACAAGCAATATTTTCCTTAAATCTTAATTTTTCCTTTTACTTATTTAGTTAAACATACAGGGTGTTTAACTGCAAGCTAAATCCAAATTTTTATTCATAACATTAATGAAGATATTGTTACTTACTTTGTTACATATTTACTTTGCCTATTGTAAAATACAATGACACTACGAGAAGGGCGGGAAGTGCACAGTAAATTTGTTCATTGACATTGTATTTACCATATTCACTTTCATTCACAGCAACTATAACGGTAATAAAAATGAAAACTTCAACAGACTTATCTTTCTTTGTGTAAAATACGACAATCTAACTTGAAATACTGGAAGTGCCTTCTAACTGTGTCCTGACTATACTTGATTCTAAATTTTGAGTAAATACTTATTCGAAACATTAAGAATACCACTCTACCTTTCCCCTCCCCCCTCAAAAACTGAAAAGGAATATTTATAAAAGCATAAAAGCATAAAAAAAAATAACTTCTTAATAACACCATAAATAAGGAATGCGCTAGGCCTTTCGAAAAAACTTTGTCTTTATGCGCCAGGCGCAAAGAAGACATGCAACCACTTTAAAGGCAGGAGGAGCAAGACATAAAGGAAATGGGAGGGAAAGATGGATAAGTTAAGAGTCAGCAAAGTAAACGAAGATGAAAGAAGAAGGCATCAACCAATCACAGAAGAGAATTACTTAGAATGCCAAACATAAGGAAAAATTATAAAGAAAATTGAAAAAAAAAGTACACAAAATATAAAGAAATATAAAAAAGTTAACACCAAAATGAAAAAAAAAAAAATTATTATGTGGCTGAGCTGAACAAGTGTTTCCAAGTTACAGAGAGCATGGTAAAATAAAATTTTTCATTAACTATAACCTCGCGATTAAGATAAATAGCTAAATTTTCAAGAAAGTCCAATTCAGAGGGGCTATTGGTATTAAAGATAATTTTAGCATTTTGAAAATCAAAACTATGAATCCCAATAATGCTTGGCAGTAGAAGATATTTCCTGTTAAATGACATAACGGGAGTGTTCGTTTAAGCGGATTTAAATATTTCTTTTAGTTTGACCTATATAAGAAAGATGAAAACCATTGCAATGAACAATACAGATTCTCCATAGTGGCAGCATAGTGGCAGTGGTGCATAGTGGAGGGGAATTTTAATTTATTGACAGGTTTAAAGGCAACACTAAAGTTGAAGCGTTTTAAAACTTTACCAATCTTGAAACATAAAGGAGGCTAAAAAGGCATAACGTTATAAAGGTTTAAATTATCTAGAACAATTGAATATTTATATTAGAAAAGATACTTGTAAAAATGATACAGACTCTTAATTTATTTCCAAAGCTATAAAAGTTTAATTTTGCTCAAAAGTTCTTGTGCAAATCATAGTTAAAATTAAGTGGTATAAACATATCCCACCCAGATTCAAGGTATTAATTAAAAAATCAAGAACAAATTACTACATAAGAATTGAATAAGTCATGGCTAAAATTAACAAATGTTGAATCAGTCCTGTCCTCCGAACTGGCAACATTGATATACATCTTTCCGATATTGGTAACTGTCCACGGTTGGTGAAAGTATGTTCGTGCAAAATGTATATTTAGCATCCCTGATCGAAGAACTGAATCAAACAAAAATAAAATGTCAAAATCTTGGCGAGGGTTCGTACGCTTTTACCAAAAATTTTACTAGAATTTTTGGCCTTACTTAAATGCAGAAAAGTATTACAAATTTTGCAAAACCAGGAGTCTACAATTTCAGCCTATTTAAATATTAAATAGAAATTTTCTACTAAAAAAATGTGGTAAAAGGTACGAACCCTGTTGACGGGACAAGGAGAAGCTGTCGGCGGGCCACGTGTTTGACATGCCTGGTCTAAAAGTATAGGAACTCCATTCGCCATGCTCTTATAAATAATACAGAAAAAAAAATCTGTAACGACCGATAAATTTACCAACTTACAAAGTTATCATACTTCGAATTTTATGAATATTTTTATGTTTTCTAGCACTTAAAATGAAAAAATGCGTTTTTTAGTTCCAGATAATGTTGAAAATTAATAAAATTTAAAGATTCACAACTTGGTAAGTATTGCTTGTAAAAGAATAGGATTTTTACAGTTTTAACGCAAATTTTCAATTTATAATTGAATGAAAAAATTATGGAAATATTTATTAAAAGGAATATGCTAAAATTTTATACATTTATATGGATTTATGGACAACATAGCTAAAATGGACTATCCATGGTCTTTAATACATATTTAAGTGGCATTTTATTAATTTCTGCCTCCACAAAAATAATATAAATTCCTCATTGAGGAGATTTTCAAGTTAAATCCTCTACAATGCAAACAGATCATTCAGATTTTTTTAAAATTTATGAATTGTAAATTTCTTTGTGGTATTTAATCACCTATGCATTTGCATCGTTTTATATTGCGCATGCCTGGAGAGATGAAAAGAATGCCATATATCGGAATGCGTGATATAAAAGTAGGTACTTAAAAAATAAATAAGATGATAATCAATAAGTAAATATGTTTTATATTTGTATCTATGGTATTCATTTATACGCTTTTTTTCAATTACAGCGATAAAACTAACGGTAAAAAAAATTCCCTTATACTAATCGACTTGTATACAGGATGTCCCAAAACTTTAGAAACGGGCATTAATTTTTTATCTGTTAAAGATAAATAGATTTATATAAATTGCAGAATTGTTTACAGAAAATGAGAAAATAAGATTACGTTAATGAAACCATCCTAACAGTAATTTTGAAAATATTAAAACATTTAAAAATTTATACGACCCCTCTAGACAAAATTATCAGTTACATTTTTTTTTTTTTTTTTTTTTTTTTGTGCAACAACATTACTAGAAACTAGTGGCATATCTGTATTTTTAAAACTGAGCGTGTTATGCTTAATTGAAAGCTGGACATTGTGCATTGGGGACATGTATCATAATGTAAATAATTAGAAAGATAAATCGACGAATTATTACGTAAAAGAGAAAAAGAAGATTACGCAAGGGAAAAAATTGCGAATACTTTGTAGACTCATAATATATTTACGGATTATTACGTACTCCTCAAATTGGGACATATCATTGTCATTAAAATGCATATATATATTTCGAATGTTTAATTATGGAAATTATTGCATATTACGCGCAACAGCAGCTCACATAAATGCAACAAATATATTTAATTAAAATTATGAATTATCAAATGCATGCGCAAAATTAGAACATTGTAACATTGTACATAACATTGTAACGGACGAGTTCATTTTTTGCAGGACGAGGAATTATTCCCCGCCACGTTGAGAAATTTCCTGGCTTGTTTCTAAGCAATCGTTCGTAGAAATATATGATATAATAGAAATATTATAGAAGTACATAACAGGTAGGACAGCCGCCTATCGGTCTGCACTAAAGTCCTTAATTCTATACCATATGAATGTGCATGTCTGTGGATGCATAAATTTTGAAACAATGTTTCCGATACTCATCTTAAAAGTAAGAATAATCCGCATTCGTATTCAGAGACCATGAGTACCATGTATCATGTACCGCCGCAGAATTCGCGTGGTGTTTCGCGTAATGGTCTCTTGCGTAATGGTTTTTGCTACGCCCCTTTTATACCGAGACTTGCGGAAGCCAGATAAAAAGGGGAAAAAATGATAAAATTGAAACCGGACAAATTTAAAAAGAAAACTAATGAAATTAAACACCTCGAGATGCGCCTGGAGCAATGTTACTATATTCATATACGGATACCATCTACCATGTTCAGGCCCACTCAGTTTACAATGTACGTAAATGTTACGTTAGGTGTTTCTTTAAAAACAACAAACAATATTAAACTATTAATTAGAAAAAAGAAATAGATTTTTAAGTTAAAAATCCAAACATTAGCATTAAAATACACAGGTAAAAGGATAGCCATTTTTCATCAGTGGGTGGAAAGGCGTAAAAAGCAAAACAAACTTTACAGCCATTACAAATGTAATATTCTAATACAGGTTTCTAAAAGCGTATCAATCTTACATTCTATTAATAATTGTAAAACGTAATAGACAAATAATTATAAAAATAAACAAAGTTCTGGAACTCATATTTTGAAACCAGATATACACAATTTAAAATTCATCAATAAACAGCATAATCTAAATAAATTTAAACAATATTTGAATAGAATTAAACACTAGTTTATAGTATACAAGTTTAATACGGCTCCACCAGACCCGTCAGAAGAAAAATGCAGAAATATTTAAAAATATTTTCTTACGTAGCTTGCGCGTTCGCCAACTTCCATTCACCTGGGAATAACTAATATAAAATTATCTTTCCATTGTCAAAAACACGTCTATTATTCTTATTTCTTGACCCTTGTTTCGTTTCGAGCATCCACAACAACCCTTTCTTTTGCAATACTTTAAAGCTGCTGTATCATTTAGGAATTTCCTGAAGAAGGCATCCAAATGTAATCATCCAACCAACCCGTACTGTTGCCAAATTTTTTTAAAGCATCTTTATGGTAACGGAAATCTACGTGTTTAAAAGTACATTGCGTGAAAAATAATCCAAGTCCGATGTGCAACCACTGAAATTAACATAAAAAGGCAGTAGGCTGTAGAATTAAATGCTCTGAAAAGATTCTTTACGATATTAGTTTATTAAACTTCGAGTTATAAGCGTACGATTACAAAGTACGTACATGAAGGGATGGGATGGTGCCCGAGAGCATTGTTTAGCAGCGAAAGCTTACATTATTAACTTCTTATCCGAGGCCGTGCGAGAGAGAGAGAATGAGCCCTCCGGCACATGTCGATTATTATGCCATACACATATTGGCAACATGAAATTGGCGAAAGAGCATATGAAAATGAATGATGTCATATAAGCTAAAAATTATCAGTTACGCATTAGGCAATTAGGAGAATTTTTGAATTACAGCACAGGGGTACCAGAATAGCAATCCTAAAAAGTGAGCCAACAAGAATGTGAATGCCAAATGTACGTTGAGAGCAAAGTTTTGGGAATCTAGCTGAATTAGTCAAAACAACTCTCATGTACAGGAAAATGTTTAGGATTTTACCGAAAAGGCTAAACTCAAAAATTAAGCAGACACAGACATTTCTAACGAACGTTGGACGGAATGAGAAATAAAATGCAAACCGAATACAAAGTCAATCTTTATCTCTTTTCTTTTTTTTTTTTTTTGGATATCTAGTGAGGGTGATTAATCGTTTAAATGAATTCTATCTATGTGAGAAAGTTTTATTGATAAAGGGTATATGTTAAAGATATTTTCTTTTAATGGAGGAAAATTACGGCGGGAGCTGAAATAAAAGTTAGGATAAAATAACTAAGTAATTAAAAGATAGTTTTAACTGAAAATTAAAGAAAAGGATTAATTTAAGAAAAATATATGTGATACCACATCACAATCTTCAAATAATATTTCAAAAATTTATGTGGATAATTATTATTATAAAACAAATGAGCTAAAAACATAAAAATATGTTTATGAAAATTAAAATTATTGTTGCAGATTGATCACAATCTGAATATAATTTTTTTTAATGTAAATTAGAAAACCAGTGAGGCATACTCGTGGTAAAAACATTAAAACTATTTCTTTTATCATACAAATCCACTTTCAAGTTATCGTCAGAAATTTTAAAAGAAATATCCAAAAATCTGCATAATACTGATCATCATCATTTGCCCTGTTTAACTTTAATTAATATCTTATATCAGTATTATCCTTATCGAAATCAAAATAAAAAATTAAAATATTAGCAATAGTTCTAATTTTTTTTAAAACTTTTATTGGAATTAATATTACACAGAATTAAAAGAAACAGATTGACAACAGCACTGGAATAGTTTGTTTGATTGAAAGTAAGGTTACTGAAATTTACATAATTATTATGAAACAAAAATGACATAAACTTAAAAAGAATTCTCTATTCCTATTTAATTCCTTTTGTACATAAAATAAATAAATAACAATTTAAAAAAAAACATTTAAAAGACAATCTATAGGAACATTGTTTTCAAAATGAGGTATACAATATTCGGTATTTTAAATTCGAATACTAAAATTTTTCGACTGTCAAAAAATGCTTCGAAAATATTAGAACGAAGTTTTTTTACTGAAAAATGTTTCTATCGCGGTTACAACGCAATTAAAAACGACAAAAACAGTACATTTATATTGAGGCCATGTCTTAAATGTATGCATTCAGTAAAAATGATTATTCTTTTCAGAATTGTTGTTGGTGTTTCAAGCTTTAATATGCTCAATACATTTCTTGACAATACTTTTTCATAAAATTTACTCCAGGGAAATCCTTTTTAATGTATCCTTTGCATGAAAATCCCTTCAGGCATAAATAACAGGCATTTATAATTGTTTCTATGTAACTCAAATTATTATTCTCTATTATTTCCTTATCATTTAATATATTGGAAACAAGCGATCGTAACATATAAGATCGAATTTCCCTTAGGCATTTTGGGATTAAATCTATAATATTTTCTGTTCATATTCTAAAGTTTTGAATTTATGATATACATTTTTACATTACATTATAGAGAAATGTGAAAATAGTTTTAATATTAATTGAATTTAAAATAAATGAATTTTTGCTAAATCAGACGTGAAACAGTGAAAACGTGTACATGCCTGTATTCGAACCATGGTCATTGAAGTGAGGAGTGGCAGGCTGGATATCATCCGGGTAGCTCAATGGTGGAACATTGGCGTACAATACCAATGACCCTAGTTCGAATCCAGAGCTGTACACTTTTTCACTCTGTTGGTTTTTGGCCTGATTTAGCAAAAATTCAGTGATCAATTATTATTTCTACAAGCGTATGCTATCTCTACAAATTATATACACTAGGGTATCGAACCCGGGCTTCCCGGGTTACAGAACGTAGTCGAAAACATTTTTTTTTTCTAAATCTGATAGATTTTTCATATTTTTATTTGTCAAGGTTGCTGCATTTAATGATTTTTTTTTGTTTCTTTGCTTTTCTTGTGCGTGAAGCGCTCATACATGAGGTATAGTTATCCATCCAGTTATTTTTTTGTACTAAGCGTTCATACATGTGGTATAGTTATCCATCCAGTTATTGTTTTGTACTAAGTGTTCATATATGCGGTATAGTTATCCATCCAGTTATTTTTTTGTACTAAGTGTTCATACATGCGATATAGTGATCGCGACATTAACGAATTTCAAGGGTTTTTTTTTTCTTTTTTTGGAGGGGGGGGGGGGGTATTATCAATACAGGGAGATCGCTACATCCAGTGATGCTTCTTTGTTTATTTATTATTCGTCATGTTATGCATGCGATATAGTGATCACGATACTAACGAATTTCATGTATATTTGTTTTTTCCAACTTCGCAACGATTGTTAACATTTTTTGTAATACTGATGAAATGTGAATTAAAACGTTGTTTCTTATTGCTCAAATTAACTTTTTTATATGCATTTTTATTAAATTTGTGAAATAAAATTTTTATATTTTATTCATACAAATGCAATATCTAAAACAATATATTCTGTTTATATTATCTGTTAAAATATCCTATGTTTGTTTAAGGTGTAAATAAATAATTTTTCTTTTAAATTACTAAATTATTACAAAGCCTCCTTTTGTCCAAAATCGTCTGAACAAATCACATTTTGCATCTGGTATATCGCTACTCTCATATAAAGGCACCCTATTCTTATGAGGTTTTTATGTCAAAATTGAATAATTTTACTACCTGTAACTATTTAAAAATTTATAATGGCAACATTTTTCCACTTTTTTATTGGGCGTTTCCAAATTCATGCTTGAAAATTATTTTATAAGCCATAATATATCCGGCAATTCAGATATAGTTTTCAAACAAATTGCATTTGAAAGCATACATTTTTTCCTATATGACGGTGTAAAAATTAAAAATGTGCTATGTTTAGAAATTAAAAAAATTGCAGTAGTAAAAATCACAAGACCGAAATTCCACCGTCAACTGTTGCCATTCGCAAAATGATGTCAGCGTTACGCACGGACACGTTTGTCCTTTATAATATAGATAGTTTTAATACAATTTTAAATTATTAATTTGTGTTTAATTTTTTTAAATTTGATCTGAAAAATTACATTTTAAAAATTATTATTTTTTTATTAGATCTAAGGTAGGTGACACTGTTATGGACCTGCATGTTCCCGAAATGGCCATCCCCCTTTTATACGTTAGCTAACTAAAAAATTCGCTGAATGGCATAAGCATACCGTGAAGGAGCTTCCTAGTGTATTATGTGATCACTCGCCATTCAACTAGGTTGTAGAATTTGACGCCAATTTTTTTAATTATTTTTTTTTGTGTAATCGCTTCTTGTATTTATCTGATGAGTCTCATTTTTTAAAAGAATTCTTTTATGAATATCAGCATATTCTGTTCAGTTTTTAATGTTCTATCAATTGGTGCTGTCATTGAAAGTGTATATTTTGCGAGTTGTTCAAAATCAAACGATTTTCGTGAAAGTTGACCGGCTACTGATATGGCCATGCAAGACTAGGATAAAGACGTTTCTATTTGTTCCAATTGCGATACGTAATTTGATTTAATTTTAATTTTTTTTTAAGGATTTCACTTTTTTTTTTCAAGTAAAAACTTATATTGTAATGCTAATTTCGTAAACAAATTCATTTTTGATTTAAAATCCTTTTTCATATCTACCTTTGAATAACAAAAAAAAAAAAAAAAAAAAAAAAACACAAGCACTCCGGGAGTGCCGACAGAAGTGAAAACATGAATTTCAATATATTATATATATATATAAATAATATATATATATATATATATATATATATATATATATATATATATATATATATTATAATATACATATATTATAATATATATAGTATAATATATATGTGTTATAATATATATATATATATATCTTTTCTTCCGTACTTTTCTGACAGTTCTATAAATTACAATATCTTTGTAGATCCTGTTTCTCAAATTCTATACCGCAATAAATCCAAGCCCAAATCGTTATTAACATTTCTTGTGCTAGATTGTAAAGTTGTTAAAGTCTCCGATATCAATTTATTTTTTATATTAAATATAATTCCCTTAATGTCATTTTCTCTTCGATTACTATCACAATTAAATATTGATGTTTCTATTTCTTTACAAATATTTATATTTTTAGAAGTATCCAAATTGATATTATGTCTAATATCACTACTGATAAGATCTTTCCTTATATCATGTTTTATTTAGTCATAAATAGATTTTGTCATCATCTTTATTTATCCAGATTCCTACTTCTAAAATTCTGTAGGACATTCTTCTTGCAATATATGTATATATATATATATATATATATATATATATATATATATATATATATAAAGTAAATTACAATTATAAATTTACACTAACCACACTATATAGCCAAAAACAAATGACATTATATCAACTGAACACTAAAATATAATTAATTAAAACTGTAATACAATTATAACCAAACACAAAATACTAACGAAAAACCAATACCAGGAAAATTAAAACTGAAGACAGGAGGGGGCACGGCTAACGACATGCACTGCAGGGTTAAAACCGGTTTCCACGCAAGCAACGTCCCCCTTCTCCTGCCGAGACCAAATTAATTCAAACTATCAACCAAAACACTAAGCTACACACAGCAGTAACCAACCCCATCTGAACTCATCGAACAACTGATCTAGACCACACTTAGCATTAAAAAATGAATTCAGTTCACTTCTGTATTTACTTCTACCTTTAAAATTAATCATATTTCTCCGTACAAAGTTCACAGGGTAACCCTGCATCAATGCCATGTTAATCCACTCCATGAATTCGCCAACTGCATCGCCAAATCTTGAACATAATCTCTCAATACGAACTAAACCGTTTGTAAACACATTTCTAAATGCTGAAATATGCACGTTCGATTCAAAATTTAAGATCTTTAAAGTTTTAAAATCGAAATCATTTCTCTTGTCATAAACCCTTGTTATCAAATTGTCATTCTCCAACTCTAAATTCACATCCAGATAATTGATGTTTTTAATATTCTGGGAGAAAAGTTCTAGTTTTAAAGTATTTGGATAATATTTAAAATCTAGGGTTACATTTTTCCTTATTTAATCCAACTATAAAAACATCATCAATATACCTATAACTCAATATTTCTCTATTTAAAATATTGTTATTCGCATATATATGTAAGTACATGTCAGCTAAAACTGAACTGCAACTCCCCCCCCCCATTGGATTCCACGAATCGGTTTAAATACTCTACTACCCTCATACCAGTAATTCTCTCGCACTACCAACTGAAACAAGTTAATAAACCAATCTTTATCGCTATCTATATTGCTGTTTTTGTTATAAAAAATCTATAACCTTGTCCTTTAAATCCAGTAAGTTAATGGTACTGTATAGGTCTGCAAAATCATATACAAACAAACTCTTTATGTTTTGATGTTTTTTCAATTTATCTAATAAAAAGTAACTGTTCTTTATAATAAATGTGGACTCCGTACTCAACACTCTATCATACACACTACTCAAAAATCCCAACAATTTCTAATTAGCAAACTCTAGGTATGAACCATACGGACAAGTTACAATTACATTCTACATTTCACTGTTTTTTTTTTTTGTGTGTGAAAATTTGGCACTATAACAAGATATGGGAAACGTTGACTTTTCTGCTTCAAGTTAACTTTTTTATATAGTGCCTTAACCCTGTTTTCCATCACTGAAACTTTCAATTTCAATAGCTCATAGTTATCGCTGTTATTATAACTTTCATTTAATATTTCACCATACATTTTTTTACAGATTAATGTATAACTTGTGTTAGCTTTATCGACATATGTAATTATGAATTTACTCTATAGGTCTTTAATAGATTTAGTTAAACTAGTATAATCTTCTTGAGACACCGTTACAATCTCTAACATATATATATATATATATATATTATATATATATATATATATTATATATATATATATATATTATATATATATATATATATTATATATATATACAATATATATAATTATATAAATATTTAATATATTATATATTTAATTATATAATATAATATAATATAATATAATACTACTGTTTAATTTACATAAAAATAATATATAAATATATATTAAATGTAATATATAAATAATTTTAATAAAAAACAATAGCGCACAGGCAAGCATGGGGCGCGCGACGCGCCCGTCCTTTCCTACCTCATACCGAAATATACACAATACATGTACATACTTATATACAGAGGTGTCGGTTACAGTAACAGTGTCGCGAGTTCAATGGTTTTTTCCCATCTCAAAAAATGCCCAACGCTCCTAAAGAAGTTTTCACTTCATATAAACAGAGGTGTCGGTAACAGTGTCGGTTACAGTAACAGTGTCGCGAGTTCAATGATTTTTTCCCATCTCAAAAAATGCTCAACGCTCCTAAAGAAGTTTTCACTTCAAATATACAGAGGTGTCGGTAACAGTGTCGGTTACAGTAACAGTGTCGCGAGTTCAAGGTTTTTTCCCATCTCAAAAAATGCCCAACGCTCCTAAAGAAGTTTTCACTTCATATAAACAGAGGTGTCGGTAACAGTGTCGGTTACAGTAACAGTGTCGCGAGTTCAATGATTTTTTCCCATCTCAAAAAATGCTCAACGCTCCTAAAGAAGTTTTCACTTCAAATATACAGAGTTGTCGGTAACAGTGTCGGTTACAGTAACAGTGTCGCGAGTTCAAGGTTTTTTTCCCATCTCAGAAAATGCCCAACGCGCCTAAAGAAGTTTTCACTTCAAAAATTATTGAGTATCATGTTTATTTATTTTAAATCAAAATTAGTTATTTTAGCAGAACAACATTTTTAAATTGAGGGATATGGAACAATGGTGGCCATATCATGTACTAACGTTCCTGATATAGCCACTTGGTAGACCTTTGGAATTCTGTTTTTTTGGACTAGTAAAACTAATTTCATCGTGAATGCAATATTTTTTTTTATGAAAGTCCATTAATCTAAGAAAGATAGAAAAAAAAAAGAAAACCGTTCTGACTTTTTCAAAATGACGGCAGGGAAAATTTTTAAACTTTATTATGGCCATATCAGGAACATCCACGTTACATTTATCAATTCATTAAACACAGAAATAAAATTATATGTAAAAATAGGAGATAGTAAGAAAGCATTACTTATTTTATTTAATATTTCTCATCTTATAACAACAACAACAACAACAACAAAATACAAGTATCAACGAACTCATTATTAACAAAAGTAAAATGCACCACCAAAAATCACGTACGCACGTGCTATACAAAGTACGTGATGTTTAAAGTTACCGCAGCATCTTAAAAGTAAGAAGATTATGGACAATTTTAAAAAAAAATTAGTGATACATAAGAGATAAGCGAACTATTTTAAAACAGTTTCAAAGACGCGGCATATCACTTACACATCTTTTTTTGTAAAAATAAAATGCATTTGATTCTTAAGATTTTCTGGATTATCAAGATTATAATATTTAAAATATTATTAACTAGAATTCTAATTTTGTCTAAATGGATCATAAAGGATAATTTATTTACTTTGCTCATTTTAATTTTAATATTAATCACATGATTCGCTTAGATATTCTCACTTAATATTATTTTGATTATGTGAAAGGAAATATATTATTAAAGGCGTTTTTAAAACGTATTGTTCAACGTTAAAGCTTGATTTAATTCAGTATGTTGGAATTTTTGCATCAGGAATGCAGATAATTCATATTCCAACTGTATATGGCAAATGTGTTTAGAAAAAAAGATCAAATAAACTTTTACAAATTGTAAAATAAATCCAAAACTTTCCTAACAATATAGACTTTATAAAATTTTTGGAATTCTAATTAACTTGAATTCTAATTTTGTCTAAATGGATCATAAAGGATAATTTACATTGCTCATTTTAATTTTAATATTAATCACACGATTCGCTTAGCTATTTTCACTTAATATTATTTTGATTAGGTGAAAGGAAATATATTAGTAAAAGTGTTTTTAAAACGTATTGTTCAACGTTAAAGCTTGATTTAATTCAGTATGTTGGAATTTTTGCATCAGGAATGCAGATAATTCATATTCAAACTGTATATCGCAAATGTGTTTAGAAAAAAAGATCAAATAAACTTTTACAAATTGTAAAATAAATCGAAAACTTTCCTTACAATATAGACTTTAATAATAATTTTTTTGGAATTAACAATTTGACAGAAAATCATTTAAAGAATCATCCCATAGTTTCATAGTAATTCATAGTTTATATATGCAAATTAAATATTCTTTTCATTAGGAAATGTTACGTATATGTAGTTTTACTTATTGTTGAGATATTATAAATTAAATTTAATTATTTTTAAATCTTCCAATGTCAATAAAACTTTTTATTTTATTAAATTAATATGTATATATTTAAAACGAAAAGCACATTCTGTCAAATCCACTTTTCACACGAAAATGACCCATTTGCGCATGCGTAAAATTAAATCGAGAACCTAACCAATTTTAGAGTACACTCGAACGAGTAAAAGGTGGCCGATTGGTATACGGCGCGGTCATTCTTTGTTCCGATCATCGTGTCGGTTCGAAACCCGCTCCGGACAGAATGATTTCTCTTATTTTATTGGCAACAATTCATTTTAATAATGCTATGTTTAATTCAGGAGGAAAAGTTATTTAATTTATTTGTATTTTTTTATTCGAATGCTTTATAATTAAGTAAAATTTAACACCCAAGAATATTTTGTTGTAACTACTAAATTTTTATTAAACGTATTTAAATTAAAAGATCGTGCATGCAATTATCGATTAAATAAATTGAACTAGTGTACAATTTTTATTATATTTGGTATGACCATTATCAAGATGTCATATATATATATAATAAGATAAGTATGTGATTATTTTTCGTAAAAAGGGAAAAATAAAAGAAGAGAAAACAAAAAGAAGGAACAATATTTATACAGGAACTCTAAATAATCTTGATGTCCATGATTTAACAATTAAACAATGTGTGAAAATGGAAAATATAAATTCAAGTAATTAAAAAATATGTATTATAAATCGTTAGCTGCAAACAGCAAAGTTTAAATTCGGGTTTTAGAATCAGACTGATAAAAATTAATTTAATGAAAAATTTTAAAGGTCGTGTAGTTAAAAAAAAAAGCAGAAATACTAAATATTGTTAATTTTTCAAAATATTGGGAGTGTGGTAAATAACACTTAACAACCGACAATATTATTATTACAATTATTTTATATTATAAATATTTAAATTAAAAGATTTTGCATGTAGTTATCGTTAAATAAAGTCAACTAAATTTTTATCTATATTTTGTGTGACCATTATCAGAAAAATATATTTTTATAACTAAGAAAAGTATATGAAAGTGGTGATAATTATTCTCCTTTAGAAAAAAAAGAAAATAAAAGAGAAAGAAGCAAAAATATCCATATAAGAAATATAAAAGAAATCACCTTGATATCCATGGTTTATCTGGCTTTAAGAGTCAGGCTGATAAAAATGAAATTAATGAAAAATTTTAATGGTTGGGTAATTAAAAAAAAATACTGAATATTGATATATATATTAAAAATTTTGAGACTGTAGTAAGTAAAAATAATCATTCAATTAATATTTTTAGTTAAATTCTTGCTAAATTAATTCAAGTATAATAAAATGTAAATTACAAGCTAATGGTTAAAATTATTTCACTTCATTAGTTAAGTAGGATGGTCTGACAACACAATCTATCGTTTTATATCTATAGGAATCGTTTACACAATATAACAATTCATAAAATTTTCAATACTTAAGTACAGCTAGTTAAAAATAAAAGCATATTTCTAAAGGAGCTTTCAAGTTATTTACCGTCAAATCTTCACGGTTCCTATCTAGTTATTTAAAACAATTTTTTTTTCAACAGGAATAAATATTTGATAATTTTTTTGTCTTGGATATAGAAAACAAATAAATTATCCTATGCTTTGGAAAATATTTTAAAATAATGCAGCGGAAGATAAGCTTGTTTTCACAAAATAAATTCAGTATATCATATTCCAGAGCATCCGTACTTTTTTTAAAGGATATGATCTTCAACAGAATTACTTGTTCAAGAACATACTGTACAGCTACATACTGTAAATAAATGATGAAGAGAAAGAATGTGGGATACATATTTTTCAATTTTTGATGATATACATTGTTAAAGGAATTCGTAAAGTTTCAGTATATGTAGGCTGAACTGTAATGCATTTTTACTGTTTTTATTCTTTGCGGTATGAGTGCACTATTTATACGGTATATTATACTTAAAATACAGTATATATACCACTGTCATCAGAAGTGGCATTTATAACGTTTAATAATTGTTTGCTGATAAATATATCATCTCTAGTAGATTTGTATATACAGTATATGATATGTTAACATGTAGTTAAATTAGGAAATGCATAGCACAGTTTAGAATTCCCTTTCAACAATTTCCGTCAAAAATGGAAATGTATTCGATATATTTTGTGCTGCCCTGTATAAGAACTGTAGAATTTATACACACCAAATAGTAAACAAAAAATTAGTTATACTTAAAAACTAGTACCACAATTGAAAACGCACGTCTAGCAATTATTGTTAATAGACAGTACTGTAATCAAACACTTTTGTGTGTCCCTGTAAATGAACGATGAATGCTATGCACACCATATTCTGTTGTATCTTTTGTAGTGTACCTCAGTGATATATATATATATATCAATTTCAATATGTCCGAAATAGTGTAACTTCATTAAAATACACCACAAACAATTTCCCCCCATACACCGTAATGTAACGGAAATTTTTGATTTTCCCTGTAAACGACCTGTAAATGCTACACACTTCATTTTCAATACCAAGCATGTCATAGTAAACCCCAATAACATATACCAGTTGAATGGCAATCCAAGTATATTTAGGTGAGTTAGAGAACGAACAGACAGACAGATGGCAGACAGGCAGACAGACAAACCAAATTCATAAACTTAAAAAGTTTGAAAACAAAATATAAATGTTAAAAAGCTGTTTATTTGCGACATTTGACATTTAAAATCTTTTCCTCTTAAAGTATACAGTATATCAGAAATCTTTTTGTCTATTTAGTGGATTTTTTCATTTTCTTTTTCGGATTTGGGAATATATAGGATTGAATGTTTATGGAAATCGATGAAATATAAAAACAATTGTGTGATTTTCTTTTTACAACTAAACAAAAAACAAAACAAAAATAACATCTTAGAATAACTGGGAAAATATAAAATAGAACTGCAATACAATTTTATCCAGTTTTGGAACTTTTTCAATAGTAGTTCGTATATAAAAAAGTTTGAAAAAAATATATAACAAAAAAAGCTGTTTATTTGCGATATTTGACATTTAGAGTCTTTTTCTCGTAAAGTATAAAGTATATCAAAAACTTTTTGTCTATTTAGTGGATATTTTCTTTATCTTTCTAGGATTTTGGAAAATATAGGATAGAATGGTTATGGAAATAGATGAAATAGAAAAACAATTGTGAGATTTTCCTTTTACAACTAAAGAAAAAACAAAACAAAACAAAAATAACATCTTAGAATAGCTTGGAAAATATAAAATGGAATTGCAATACAAATTTATCCAGTTTTGGAACTTTTTCAATAGCAGTTCGTATATAAAAAAGTTTGAAAACAAAATATAAATATAAAAAAGCTGTTTATTTGCGACATTTGACATTTAGAGTCTTTTTCTCTTAAAGTATAAACTATATCAAAATTTTTTTGTCTATTTAGTGGATATTTTCTTTTTCTTTTTCGGATTTTGGAAAATATAGAATAGTATAGAAATCAATGAAACAGAAAAAAAAAGTCTGGGATTTTTTTTTATAACTAAATAAAAGCAAAAGCAAAACAAAAAAAAAAAACATCTTAGAATAACTTATACTAATAAGATTTAGTTAAAAAAAAATTATGTTATTTGCTATGTGATTTTTTTTTTCGTCCAATCTTAGAATATCAATAGCAGTTTGAAATTATTTTCTTCATTTAAAGTAAAAATAGTTTATATTTTAATGAAATTTGTAATGAATTATTTTAAATAATGTTCGATAAATTATAGTTTAAAAAAGTTTTCAAAGTGATTAATTTTTTTATTTGTGTACTGAAATTTTAAAGTATTTCTATTAATATATCTTTACGTCAATTTTAAAATTATTCTGATATTTTTGCATTTATTACGTTATCTCAATGTCATTGAATTTGTCTTTGTTAAATTTTTAGATATGGCCTCTGAAAATTTACATACATTTTTCCTATCGTCTCTCTAAATTAAAAAAAGAAATCAACATTGTGTTCCGGTTTTAAAAGGCGCATTCAATCTCATTTTTTTATATTTAATATCAAATTCATAATGTCAGTAATTCAATGTCAGTAATCATGTTTAAAGAATGTCGAACGTCAATGCCTATTTCAGTGTTCCAATTCTTGTTCAATTAAAAGGTTTCGAACATTATTAAATATTTCAGATGTTGACCTGAGAATTAAGTTAAATTTTAATTGAAGGAAAAGTGACAAAGCATATGCTAAAGATGTCTTTGTAAAATATATTCTATTTTACAAAAAAACATCGTTAAGTAACCAAATTAAGAAAATACTTCAAATGAAATTAACACAATTGAAAATAACTACAATTGAAAATAAATTTATTTTCAGTACTTCTAAATGCAGTAAAACCTCTATAACACACACTCCCGAATAGCGCACACCTCTGTTTACCGATTATTTGTCTATATACCGATTATTTGTCATTCTAAAACACCTCTATAACTGTACGTTTATACCTTTGAATAACTGACATCTCCGAATAACGTACAGATTCCGCGATCCCGAGGTGTCCGTTATTCAGAGGTTTTACTCTAATTACCTCTGGTTAAAAACCTAATAAAATGTGTTAAATACATAAGATATTATTTTTTCATTTGTTATATTTTAAGTAATTGTGACAAATCTAATGTAGTCTGATTTATTTTGTATACGCGGACATTAACACAAAGCAATAATATAAAATTTGTCTTTTCCTTTCACAGTGTTAAACAATTTTAATAACCATCTCCATACAAGTTTATATGGATAACACAATAATAACAACAAATAATTTTATTTATTGTGGAGAAATGCAATCCTAATTAATGCTATTTTTCACTAATGAACTAATATGCAGATAGCGATATAGTTTCAAATCGAAATATATTTTCATTAAGAATAAGTAATTACTAAACGTCGTTTTAAGGTTCACTAGTTTAAAATTTATTAGTATCGTCCAAGTATTATACGAACAATTCCGTTAGGAATTTCAAAGTTAGAATCAATAACTGTAAATTAACATTTGATTAAAAATAAGGAAACTACCGCAAATGCAAAACTATATTATCTGAATTTGTGAATGTTTATACCGAGAATTCCTACTCAAATAATCGCAGATTTTCATTTAAGGCAGATCAATTGATTTTCATGTAAATATTTCGGTGTTTCTTAGAAAAGAAAAAAAAATAATTTTTGCTAATTGTATTTTGTTTGCCTCATGGTATTTATGGATGACAAAAATTTTCAAACTATTAATATGTCGATGTTTATCGTGTCGTCATCGAAACCTTAATACACGGAATGATTTATTTTTGTTTATGTGAAGCAATAATTTATTTAAAAATAGATTTTAAGCTTGTTAGACACATGTTGTTAACATTACCGTTTCAAAAGTTTATGAAATTATCTTCGATCTGTTTGAGACAATGCATTTAAAAATAGATAAGAAAGCTGTTTTATTCTCTGATCTTTTACATTTTGACACTATAAAGATTCTCGTGATAACGTTTGAAATTATTATAATTGATATTTTTCTGTTTAAAATGCTTTTAACATCAGTTTTATTAATTGTGGTAAAATACATCGAAACATCACTTTAAGGAGCATACTACTTTCTAAACTTACTTATTGAATATTAATAAAATATTATACCAACAAAAGTACCACGTTAATACATTCGTGAAAAACACAACAATGTATCTACGATTCAAGAACAAATAAACAGAAAACACACAGTAAGCCGGTGAACATAAACGTCATTCTATGCAATGATATAGAGTAAGGGAGGGTAAATTTCTGCAGTTTGTGATTTCGTTATTGATGTTTAGCCAAAAAACATGGAAATGTTTAGGGAATGCTTATTTGACAGTTTTAAGCATATTTTTAAGTTAGCTAAGGTTCTTAGCCCTATTAAATGAATAACTACATAATAAAACATTTTAATTTTAAATTTTATAAAATGAATTATATTTAGTTAGATTTAATCGGTAATGTGCTTAAAAATCCTTAAAATTTATTTTTATATGGAAAATTTTAGTTTTAAATATGTATCGATATACATGAATTAAAAAAATAATCATCAACTGTCTGACATCAACGTCAAATTTCGATATTTTATGAGCCAGTATATCGATATTTTGATACCATCGTTAATGATTTTTCTACAATAATTTGCCACAATCACCAAATAAAGATTATAAACTTGCAATTCTTAGTAATAACAAATCTTTAGAAGCATCAGCATGAGTATGAAAAATTGAGGTATTCGTCAATTAAAAGAAAAGAAAGAATAGACAAACCTATATGCTCTGTAAATAGGCAACAATTTATCATAATACAAACAACCGTTAACATGTTTCGGGTGAGAAGGTGCTATGGAAATATAGTTTCTATTAAAATAGAAGTCCATCTTAGCTTAACTTTGAACGATAAAATCTCTTCAAAACAGCTTTTAAGCTTGCAAAACAGCTTTTAAGCTCGCAAAAAAGCGCACGACCTTTAATCAGGTATCGCCACCATTGTTTTTAAGCACTTTCTTTTATTGGCACCGCTTTATGCACTTTACTCATGAAAAAAAAAAATATGAGGAATGTTGTAAAGCGCCAATAAATTATTCCTAAGGCTAAAGTGTTCTTTGTGGCATTCTATTGGCGTTTCATACGGTTATTTTTAACTTCTAATTGAGCTTGATCGTAATATCGTTGGCATGCTCATGAAATACAACATTGAAATACTTACATTTATCGCTCTAAATATTCATTTATAATAAATATGTCGAACAAAACGTTTTGTTGTTTTACTACATTAAATAAAATTCCAGAAAACACTAATTTAAAATAAATATTTCTTATTCGCGTCTTACAGTTATAAGATGTTTTACAAATAGCTTATTCTTCAGCAATTTAGTTGATTTCTGAGTTTTAAATGCCTCGGGATTCAGAGTAAAATATGTTGGAAACTTTTCATTAACTAACGAGATACTAAAACATAAAGGCCTTCTAATGTTTAAAAAAATAAATATGAGAAGTGTTTTCTGATTTTAGTTTGATTTTTCGATTTACAATCTATAGTACGTTTTCATAGCTGAACAAAAAGAAACATTAAATTATTTTTTGAAAAAACATTACTAATAGCTCATTAAAATAAAACTCATTTATCTGTTGGAAAATAAAGTTTAAGAGTAATGTGAATTTAAAAATTGTACCTGATTAACTGAATGTATGAAATACTTTATAATAACTTTTAACGGTAAGACAAGAAATATGAATGAAATTGGAAAAAGCAACATATTTTTAAAAGAATGTAATTAATTTATTTATTATTGAGTTGAAAAATAAAAAAAAAGGAAAATGTATATATAGTAACAGATATTTTAATTAATCAACTCAGTGTTTTTCCTCTTATCCAGTAAGGGAAAAATTCGAACATCTCCTTGACGGGGTGATTAGAAAGAGTTCTTTTTTCGTCTCTTAGTGACCCAATCCCAATAGCAAGACCTCCTTATCATAGTATCAGACCTCTCAATCAGCAAGTTGCCTTTGACCGCTATACTTGTCCTGCTACTAGCGCCATCAATCGTCAGTAATAGTATTTACGACACGAAATCACACGAAATTTTTTCACAGCTCCATTTGTTCTATGCATTTGCTTATGAACTAGTAGTTTTCCTACCACTAAAATTTTATAGTAAATTTTATCTTATTAAATTGACAAGATCGTGTGATTACATGACGAAAAAAATTCTATTAAATTTTAGTGGTAAGAAAAAAGCGTAAGAGTTGGCAGCTATGCGGTAGCAGACCAGCTAGATTTTTCTATAGATTTTTCTATTATATTTTTGGATACCAGTTTTTTAGTAGAGACAATTTTGTTTTGTTTGATCGGAGAATTCTGGGATTTAAAAGAACAACACTTTCTCTAAAAATATACTGGTGTTCAAAAAGCCCGAAACATGGCAACTGTGCGGTAGTATCCACCAGGCGGCGATACTTTCCGGAGAAAGTCAATAAGTTGGCAATTACGCGGACATTTTCTCCCATAGACTTTATCCGGATTGTCAAGTCTGATCTATGATAAGGGAGTCTTGCCCAATAGTATCGTAGGTAGAGTTTAGAACTCTGCATATTTCGTTTCTGATTAGCATAAGCGGATATAAGGAAGTTTCCACATGACTTGAAAGCTCTGGTTAGGAGTACAAATACACAGTGCCTGATTACCAACGGGGCACACTTCCACCAGTTAAAAAGAATAGAATTTTTTCCTTATTCATAGCTGTAATTTTGCATGAATAAGGCGTTTTAATAAGATGAAAAATTCAATTAAATTTTACTGGTGGAAGTGTGCCCCGTCGGTAATCAGGCCCTGCAAATACAAGTTATGAATGAGTACATGTGCTAAATTTAGACCACGATGGTAAATAAGCGTAAGACATCGAGTTTGCTCAGAATATTGTAATTCTGTTGTTTATATAGCTACCTTTAGCGGTAGGTTCAGACATTTAGAGTCTCGTTGTTCGAATTTATTCCTGTTATTAATAAACATTTCTGTTGTATTAAGTTGTTTTAAACAAGCTGATTTTCACTTGTTTGTGAGTGTGTAAATGTATATTTGAGATATATTACTAACGTTTTTTTTTTTTTTTTTTTTACTTTTCAGGAATATTGGAAAAATAAAAAGATATGACGTCCCAAAGGAATGTTTTTTGTTCGACTATTATCTATATGAACCCGAATTACATAGCAATATAGTTAACACCCCTATAAACATGCCTGTGTTTTAATAGGAAGCACTAAATTGAGAATGGCATAAAGTAATAAGTTTTGAAATTTTAATATCTTAATTATATTTTACGTACAGTGGAATTTAAATTTAGTACATTGCAAACTTACCTTTTGGAATAATGATAAAATTAGAAATTTATATATGTCATATTTAATTTATGAAAATAATTGTTTTCGATAAAATATCTACTATATCCATCTCTACCATTATTAAAGCACGTAAGTCAGAATGAGAAATAGAAAAAGCAAACTTAAATATTCAAGATTGCCATTTATTAAAATGAAAATAAGCAAAATATATGAATACATAGATAGGAATGAAATTGGAAAAATTAAAATTTCTAAGTTATTTAAAAATTATCACGTTATAAAATAGCAAATTAAAAATTATCTGGGGGGGGGGGGGGGAGAAACACCTCTTATTCAAAAATGGTGAATTTGGGTCCATAAGACATGACACGTGACACTCAAATTTCACTTGCATCTTTTTTGACCCGCCTTTCAACCGACTTGTATTTTTCATTTTCACTATTGGTTACCTAGTGCATATGTATTTTAAGAACTTATTTCATTCTACTACACAACTTTAATGCATCAAAGAAACAAACACTGAGATGTTGATCTTATGCTACATTCTAAATTTCCCACATGATGAACGAATATATATATATTTTTTGCATTTTATAGATGCAATATTTAAAACTTTCACACCACACACTGATTAAAAATCACATTTTGAAACTAGAATCATATCAAATCTTGAAAAAATCTGATTCCCATCTGAGACTTTTTATTAAGCTGGGTTGTAAAACATACGCACGTGAAATTGAAGATTTTTGGAGGCATTGCTCTTTATTGAAAGCATAAGATAGCAACTTAAATTTAGATGCAGTCTTGACAGCACTAAGAGGTAGAGGATGGCAAAAACTTTTTAAGGAACTGTAGCCCTCTTGACTGATCTCGATATAATTGAAGACTAGGTCAATCCCCCTTACGGGAGAATTTCCGAGCGCCCACCTTATTTTGTCAGAGATAATGCAACTGTAAAGGGAAAAATGGACACGATATCCACTTGTTAGTAGATGCACTCAAGGAAAGAAGACACTAAAAATGTTTCATATTCCAATATAAATATACACTAAAGAGATATATAATGCGATCGCTGCGGGCAAATGTTTATTGAAGGCTTCACTCTATCTAACAAGCTGTAACAAAAGTACGAAATACAATAGGAGCACTGGAAACAAAATCTAGTTCCGACTCTGGCCGCTGCAAGAAATTGGCACTGCTTACCAACTTCAGTCAAAGCTTAGCTCGATCTTATTTGTGCTCAGCTTTTGGAAATGTTTTAGTTTCAAAATTTTGGATTATTTATGTTCTATTTACAATCAAGATGGTATATTGTTGTGTCCCATACTACCATTCTTCATCCCAGAATAAAGAAGATTTTTCCTTTCATCAGCTTCCTACAAATTCTGATTTATTATTTAAATAGTGGTTTGCACATTATATACTGATATAAATTTTTATAAGCGATAATTTAAAAGTGACACAATTTGCTTTTTACATTCACAAAAAACAATCTGTAGGATTTACTATCATATTATAAGGAAATTTTATGTTTAATACAAGAAAATTTTAAATACGAACTAATGAATTTTTTTTGAAAAAAATTGAACATAAATTGAGTAAGCTTTTCTGCTTTTTCATTCTTTAACCTGCTGTGCAGATTAAAGAATGAAAAAGCAACTGAACAAAACCACTGAACAAAACTAAAAAACTGAACAAAAACAAAACCAGAAAAGAATATTTTTTATGAAGTTGTAAATAACTTATTATCTAAATTACACAGTTTATATTTCAATGGTTGTTCTAAGTAAATATTGTCCCATATAATTATTGTCCCATATAATTATTGTCTCTACATTTAAAAATTCAGCTTCAAAGATAAAGTTGGAAAAGATTTTTGTTGTTGGTGGTGGTGGTAATGGGACGGAGAGGGAGGGGCTTTTAAGAAATTCACTATAAGATAAAAAGTTCTTTATCTACAGAACGGTAGAGCCAATAACAGTTTAAAAATTCATTTACAGTCGTTTGGATTAAAAATATAAAATATATCAAACTTTATGATATTTTAAAAATAAATATCGGATATATATCATGATATATGTCAAGTTATTTATCCATCACCGACGTGTTGTGTACACAGCTGCACATTAAACAAATATTTTTAAAAAATAATTTAAACTCGTGTAATGGACAAAATGCTTTATGTTTCTGCATTTGAATGCAGAAACGTTTGTTTACCTCCTGTAATTGATATATTGCAAAAGTTATTTTTAACCCTTTCAGGGGCAAGCAATTATGTTCCTGTAACGTCGAATTCACACCGCTATTTACGAAAAAATTTAGTTCAAAATAAGGAAAAGCAATTTTTCAACTTTTCCCCGTCAAAGTTAAAAAAGTAAAATTTAATTAAAAGTTTCTGGTTTGAATCGGATTAAAATTAAGTGGAATATAACATATCACACCTAATTCCTAATATCCCACCGCCCCTCAAAGGATTAAGACTATTTTCAGAAAGTTGGAATATATTGAGAAGGCTAAATAAGTAATTTGTAATATTTAAAAGAATATGTAATTGTACTTAATTCTGCTAGTTTATCAGAGAAAAATAAGCGGAATATGATGCATTATGGGTCTTTAAATCGTACGATTGAGGTTGGAAATCAGAGCCATCTATCGACTTTTTTTACTCTTTAATGATTCCATCGATAACTGGTCTTCGTTAGGACCGCATACAGCGTTTTAAGCCGAAACGAAGATCGAGTTGGGTCGTGGTTTATGTTAATTTGATTCCGTTTTTATTAATTTTCTTTTAGTGGAGAGCATATTGGATACCTACCAGACGATGGCCTGTCAAGCAGACGATTTGAAGAAGCAGACGAACTGATACAAATGTCCTACACAGACATCACCTATTTGACACATTTTTCGAGGAACGATTTTCTTCTTCAAAAGAATTTCTATTTCATTAGAATTCCTTATCCATTTCTATGTTCATTTTGAAAGCGTACGTATTGAAGGGTGCATTTTTCGATGCTTGTCGATGGAATGGTGATGCGTTTCGTGATGAAAACATTGAGCAGTGTTGCGTTTTGCGATCTGTGTAGCTGGAATAATGAGAGAGTTCACTCAACAGTGAATGCCTCTTTTTTAAAGAAACTAACATTTTCAGTAGTTATTCATATGCATTGTTAAATGATGAAAATGATTACACTACACTTATACATGAATAGGCCAGTAAATTGTTTTACTTTAAAAACATTTAAAACAACGAAAGAATATTTAAAATTATATTTATGTTCACAATCTAGTAAATTCCATTAATCGATTTTGGCAGCATATCTTACAAGAAACATAAACAGGCACAAAATTATTTTTTCAGGAAAAACTGATAGAGGAATGTCTCTGACTTCAAAAGAGATTTCTATTTTAAATATCGTATTTGATTAGATAAATCAATAAACTGGAGCAAGTAAAATATCTGCGACACTGAATATTAATATAAATATTAAGATTCTTTTAGCTGTAAACAGCGATTAAAGTAAATTTTAAGCAGTAATTGACGCATTTAAAATTTTTTAATTGTTACAGTGTTTATTATTTTATCCTATATAATTTAGCAAATATTTAGAAGTACAGGATCGAAATAATTCAGTAATTTAATTAAACTACTTAAACCTGACTTAAAGAATATAGCATTTAAGGATAAAAGGGACTAAAAACATGTTGATGAAACTGTAATGTCTAATACACATTTTAATGATTAAAATGTTGAAAAACCCTAAGTCTATTGTATTAAGTAACTCGCATGACGCGCAGAATATGTCACAAAAAAGATAATAAAATTCGAAATGATTTCGACATTTAATTGTAGTTTTAGTTTTCATTTTAATCAAAATACATACAAAATAAATAAAGAAGGATATATAATATATGTTACAACATGAGAAATCTTGCCGAACTTTTTATTAGATCTGTTATGATTTTTAGGTAGGTGATGATCCATCTCGATAAATAATTTAGATCGTTATTTAAATAAAGGCCTTGCCGTCATCATAATACTATTTGGCTTCGATCAAACTACCCTGGTGATTTTCCGCATAAATAAGAGAACAAATCTTCAGAACAGAAGAATTTTTTTTATTTCTTCTAGTAGACGAAACTTGAAAAAACATTATCCACGATTCTTTTATATTGTTGGACATTTTTACCGCTTAAACATTGCAGTAAATCATGTCATATCTTTAAACTAAATACATTATAAACGATGTTGATTTCATAATTCGAATATTGGTGACTCACTTCAAAGCAACAACATATTTTAAAACAGAACAAATGTCACGAAAATCTGCGTTCCGCAACCAATGTCAAGCATTAAATATCCAAGCGCACAGGTTTTTACTACGCTAATGCGGATGTACAGAATGGACAATCACGATTCCGAAACAGGTACGAACTATACTCTTATGGCAGAGGGAAAATGAAGTATTTAGGTTCTTGCGAGAAACGACTCGAACCAGCTTTTGGAATTAACCCCTTAATCGTCGCGCCCTTTAAGTGTAGGCTACTTTTTAAAAATTCAGATTGCTTGATTACCACCAGTTTTTTTTTAAGTAGAAATGTTCGTCTTATTTAATAGACAGATAAAAATAATGCGAGAATAAAGCCAATAACACTATTTTAAAAAACTGGTGGGAATCAAACAATCTTAATAAAACATGCGTAACCTACGATGCCCGTGAATGTCTCGGGCACGACGATTAAGGGGTTAAACAAAATGGTATAAAATATTAATTTTAAATAGAATGAATTCTGATTTTTAAGACTCGCCTAGTTGCCAACCTCCCGATTTTTTTCATACCAGTATTTTTATTAAAAAATATTTGTTTTATTGAATAGTGCAATTTCTGCTATTTAATAAAGCTAAAATTTTTGTATGATTTTACTGGTATTCAAAAAATTGGGAGGTTGGCAACTAAGGACTCGAGAAATAAAAAAGTTTTCGAAGAAAAATAATTACGGGAAGCGTTTTATAGAATATTTTGAAAGGGAAAAATTAAATAAGAATTTTAAATAGAAACGAATTTAAATAAATGAAATAAGTGGAATAGTGTTTAAGGTAATAAATAATTTAATAAACTAGGGTTGTAGGAGGAATTGAGAAGGTAAAAAATATTATGGAATAAATGTAATGAAGTGCGGAATTTTGATTTTTGTAATATATATATATATATATATATATATATATACTAGATGGAACCCGTCAAAATTTGACGGCAAAAAACTTGATAGTACCATAAAAATAAAATTCATAGCTGCTTTAAAATGTTTGAAACTTTTGCAGAATAATTCAAATAAATAAAAAACCCACTTTGAATTAAAGCTAGGTTGAAGAACAGCAATTGGCTAAGTTTCACTGGCACATGTACTCTCGGAATTTCTTTCATCTGACACATTTAGTGCTGTTGTGCAAGTAAATGGTAAGTGCCCACTTGGGGAGGGGGAAATGGCGGGATGGACCAAGGAGATGCATAACATGAATAAGCAGTCAAAGACCTTTCAAACGATATGTAACATGAGGGGTGTGTGCAAAATTTTAAAAAGTACCCCCTTGGGGGGGGATAAAGTAGGGGATGGACACGGAACATGCATAATATGATTAAGTGGTCACAGACCTTTCCAACGATATATAACATGAGGGTTGTGTGCAAAATTTAGAAAAGTACCTCTTTGGAGGGGGGCAAAGCGGGGAGATGGACATCAGAGATATGCATATGATTAAGCAGTCACAGACCTTTCCAACGATATATGACATGAGGGTTGTCTGCAAAATTTAGAAAAGTACCCCCTTGGGGGAGGGGGGGCAAAGTGGGGAAATGGACATTGGAGATATGCATATGATTAAGCAGTCACAGACCTTTCCAACGATATATGACATGAGGGTTGTCTGCAAAATTTAGAAAAGTACCCCCTTGGGGGAGGGGGGGGGCAAAGTGGGGAGATGGACATTGGAGATGCATAATATCATTAAGCGGTCACAGACCTTTCCAACAATATATGACATGAGGGATGTCAACAAAATTTAGAAAATTGCCCCCCTTAAGGGGGGGGGGAGTGGCGGGATGGACCCCGGAGATGCATAACATGAATAAGCAGTCAAAGACCTTTCCAACAATACGTAACATGAAGGGATTGTGCAAAATTTACAAAAGTACCCCCTTGGGGGGGGCAAAGTGGGGGGATGGACACCGGAGATGCATAATATGATTAAGCGGTCACAGACCTTTTTAACGATATATAACATGAGTGGTATGTGCAAAATTTAGAAAAGTGCCCCAATTGGCGGGGGGGGGATGGACCACACAGATGCATAACATGAAAAGGCAGTCGCAGGCCTTTCGAACGATATATCATATGAGTGGTGTCAACAAAGAAATGTCTCCGCCCCGTGTAGGCAAAACATACTCCCCCCCGCCGCCATAATTATTGATGCGGACTCATTTTTTAAATTCGTTCGCACCCCTCTTCTCCCGGAAAATGTTGTGAATTTTAAAAACTCCACTTATGAATTTTTTTATACCAAAAGCACTTATGTCCGTCGTCTGCATGCAGAGTTTTGTGCTTACAGACGCCAGACACAACAACACACACACAGACAGACGTTTACCGACATTAATAGTATAGATGATACTTAGTGCCTACACATTTCACCCTTTATAATTCAGCCAATGAGTTGACGGTTGTTCATTTCCAGAAACGAAACAATAATTCTTTAGGATGAATTTTGTTTGTTTGATACACCGTGGCAGAATGCGTGCAATGCAGCGACAGGCGTCACAAACTTTTTAGGGCACCTGCAGACTAAAAACATATAATCAATCTTCGCGGGAAAAAAATCCTAGATTTCGTCAAATGATCACGGGAAAAACACTAATTTCATCAAAGGATCATGTAAAACGTGAATTTTGTTAAAAGGCCACAGAAAAACGCGATTTACACAAAAGATGAGCAAATTTTGTCAAAGAATCGCAAAACAGGAAATTTCACCCAAAGATAGCGCTTTCTTGCCAAACTTCGTCTAAAAATTGCGGAATAAAATGTATTTTATCAAAAAATCGCTGGAAAACGCACATTTCGTTAAAGTATCGCGAGAAAAATGCGAATTTCTTCAAAGATTGCTGAAAAAATGCGAATTTCATCGAAGGATTGCTGAAAATTCATGAATCTTATCAAAAGGCAGCAGAGAAAATGTGATTATTATCAAAGCATTGCGAAAAAAGAAAATTTCGTCTAAGGATCACAGAAAATCGCAAATTTCATAAAAGAATCGTGGAAAATAACGCAAATTTCGTGAAAGAAAAAATCGCAGAAAAAACACAAATTTCGTCAAATTATCGCTGAAAAAAAAACAGGAATTACGTCATAGGATAGCTGAAAAAATTATGAATCTCGACAAAAAAAAGATACAGAAAAAAATGCGAATTTCATTAAAGAATCACGAAAAAAAATGCGAATTTTGTTAAAGGATTGCGCAAAGAATGTGAATTTTTTTAAAGGTTCGTGTGAAAAATGAAACTGTCTGTATTAAAAACAGCACACACACAAACATCTATACAAACCTCAATACACACAAACATATTATAGACAGGGCTTGAAATTCAATTTTTCCAAAGACGGGAGTCTCCCTACCAACATTTTTAAATGGAGGGGAGTTGTAATGTTTGGGAGGGAGAAAAAAAATCTTTAAACCCCACTATTCTTTTACGTGCTATTTAAAGAATTACATTAATGCAAACATGACAAAATACCATTGAAAAAATTAAGTCAACTGAGAATGATTATGTAAAATGTTTATTTTTACTATAAAAAAGGGAAGAAAGTTAAGTTTTATATATGCAGTGTATTTTTCAAGTTCCATTAAATGTGTTAGGGACCCTTAACAATTAGGTTGTTAAATAAATTTCTGACTTTAGATTTTACTTGATTGAGATTCACCGATCGATCGTGGAAAAGACGCAAAGTTCATCAATCTGTCGCGGAAAAAACGCTAAGTTCGTCGATCTGTCACCAAAAAACGCAAAGTTCGTTGATCAGTCGTGGGAAAAAAGCAAATTTCGTCGATCGATTGCAGAATAAACACAAAGTTCGTCGATCTGTCCCCAAAAAACGCAAGGTTCGTCGATCAGTCGCTTAAAAAACGCAATGTTCGTCTATCTGTCGCAAAAAAACGCAAAGTTCGTTGATCAGTCGCAGAAAAAAATGCAACATTCGTTGATCTGTTGCGGAAAAAACGCAAAGTTCGTCGATCAGTTGCGGAAAAAAGCAAATTTTCTCGATCGATTGCGGAATAAATGCAAAGTTCGTCGATCAGTCAGGGAAGAAAGAAAAATTTTGTCGATCGATTGCGGAATAAACGCAAAGTTCGACGATATGTCCCCAAAAAACGCAAGGTTCGTCGATCAGTCGCTTAAAAAACGCAATGTTCGTCGATCTGTCGCAGAAAAAACTCAAAGTTCGTTGATCTGTCACGGAAAAAACCACAAAGTTCGTCGATTAGTCGCGGAAAAAACACAAAGTCCGTCAATCGGTTGCGGGGAAAAAAAATCACGAAATTTATCGTTCGGTTGCAGGTAAATTAAATAATGCAAATTTCTCCAAAAATGCTGAAATTTTTTGGGCGGGAGGCTCCCGCTCATGATCTTTTTTGGGCGGGATTTCAAAATTTTCCGCGCGAATCCCTCCCTGAAATTCAAGCCCTGATAGGTATAGTTTTAATCTGAAATAATATACTGAACTTGAACTAACTTTTGAAAAATCGGGTTAACCCAAATCCAACTTGCAGAAATCTACACTCAGTCTGAAATCGACTCGAACCATAAAGACAGTTAACCCAACTTGCAACAAAAATAATTATTTTCTGTGAATTTTCTGATTTTTTCTTTTCTCAGAAATGCTGTAGTCATTTTGTCCCCCAATTTTGCCCTTTACAATTCAGCCAATGAGTGGAGGGGGCCAAAGGAGCGTTCCTTATCACAAACGAAAGATGAGATACGTTCGTTTGATGTCGTTGTTGAGAATTTATGGATATCTATTATTAAAGTAATTTTTTCATTTTACCGTATTTATTTTCTTTTTGTGTTGTATGTATTTTGCTACTTTGAATTTTTTTAAACTAACCCTTTTTTTTTTTTTTTTTTTGGAGAGTGAGAGAGAGAGATTTAGTAATTTGGTGATACGAAGTTCAGCAAATTCTTAAAATCCACAAATCGTTTCCAATGTAAACAATGAAATTTACAATTAAGTTGCAAGTGCAAAATTTCAGTTTTTTAAAATTTTCATGTCATTCTGTACACATTTTAATATGTCATTCTGATCATTATACATATTTAGTTATGCATTATTAATTATTTACTTGACCTTTACTTTTAATATTTTAAATATTTCAAACTTACAGCTGAATGTAATTGTTAAAACATTTGAAATACTGCATTCGAAAAATGAAATTTCAGCTTAGAAACTCGACAATTAAAAAATTTAAAGTAGAAAAGTACTTATGATATAAAAAGAAGAAAAAAAAATACACCAGAATTTATCTGTATTACGAAAGCGGGAGAAATGATTTTCTGTGCTATACGAAAAGATATCCAAATAACTCAATCATGAACATAGAAATAGGTATCGGTTTTTATGTTCAGGTGCACTCAATCCAAACTTGAAACTTTTAAAACGGTCATTGAATGAATGAAATTCATCTCCGCCTTTCACATCCAAAAAACTTGCTGTGTCGCCAATTATGTTTATATTTTATATATATACTAGCAAGCTACGCCCGCTACGCTGGTCAACTCCTCTTAACGAAACTTAATCAAACGAAATATTGACCTTGTGTTTTAAAATTATATGAACATTTACTTGGAATGCCCTCCTGCATTTCTGAAAAAAAAAATACGAACGCCATTGCGTTATTACATTTTTAATGTGTCAGACAAAATTTGGGCTGTTAAGGACAAACTCTTTTCGTTGATCATTTACTGTAGGATTTGGTAAAGAGCGATAACACGATATGCTATATACTATAACCATCTTTGAAAACTCATCTAACTAACAGTGAAGGTTCCGTCAAAATCCATTCTGCAGAATCTTTTTAAAAGGCTAAGTTTTCATAATCGGGTTCATCTGATTATAAAACTTTCGGCACAGATGTCATATACACACCACGTTAGCGCGATTTTGAACCCCGCCAATTTGGCGTAAACTTTGTTTTTGAATATTAATTATGCTACTGCATGCAATAACAGCGCGTGATTTTTTATTTCAATATAAAAATAAAATAACTTTATATTCAAAACGTTATACGTTAATATTATAACGTTAATTTTAAAACGTTAAGTTAAATTATAGCGTTAATGTTAAAACGTTAAGTTAAATTATAACGTTAATATTCAAAAACAAAGTTTTCGCCAAATTGGCGGAGGAAAAATTGCGCCAACGTGGTGCGTATATGACATCAGTGCCAAACTTTCCCCAATTATTCTACAACTAAGCAAAATAGAACAATATGCGAGATACTAAAACCATCTCTGATAAATTATGTAACTAACAGCGCAAGTCCCGCCAAACTCCATTCCGCAAAGTTAATAAACATTTCCTTTTTGAATCAGCGAAAAATGTAAGTTATAACTTAATAAAAAGTATTTACGATTCAAACAATAGTAAATTAAAATATTTTGCATGCTTACAATTGAATAATAATAATAAAAAAACACAGATTTGTGTTGAATAAATAGCAAGTCACAGTGCTTGGCATAGTTTGAAATAAAAATTATTTGCACATTCAGGGTTGAAATAAATGGCGTATTAGCATACATTTTGGCTTGATGTTGGTATAATGGAAAAGTACCAAAAGGTGTCCAAATAACCTCGTTCCAAATTAGGCCAATTCTCTGTAAACTCTATTATGGAATAAGTCAGCTTAAAAAAAAAATAATAATAATTGTGTTACATTATGGTCTCTATGGGGAAAAATCATTTCCGTTGGATTTTAATGAAGTTACAATATCTCAAATATAATGAAATTGATATGCCTCACTGAGGTGGACTAAAATATGCTATTTGTCGAGAATTAAATAAAAATCATGCACTCGTGACATCATAATTCACTTTTATATTTTAACAGAATAATTAATAAGGCTACTATAATTTGTGACTCGTGTTATAGCCAGTATTCACGCAGGACACATTGTCGTTATTATCATTATCTTTATACGCTAGAAGGTTTCGCTATGGTACTCCATTGTGAAATTTGGTAATTTTTGAAAATCAATATTTGAAAAACGGCATAATAATTATATTTGAAATTTATATCAAGAAAATTACAATTTTTTACCTGTCAAACGCAGTTTGTCTAACAATTTTCTGACAAAAACTTTTCGACCTATTAATTTCTACAGTAACTGCAAATGTTTCATTTTCCGAGATTAATCTGTGGCAACAGCAAAAAAGCCAGTCGTCAGCAACGCGTCACGGAGTAAAGAGGAACTGGAGGTGAAATATTTACGTTTTGCGTGACGCCAAAAATGGAACCCTACATTCGGCCTAAACAACTGGCGCCTTGCTTTGAAAACCTCTCTCCGTCCAATGAATTCAGTCGTTGTTCCATGTGCAACCTCTCTTCGTCTAATGAAATATCTTATTTGGGCCTAATGATTTGAGCGATAACCTGCTTCATATTGCAAGCCGGGTGCTTCTCTATTATCCCGTCGACCACTTTTCATAACAAAAAACTACCGCCAAACTGTAACACTAAATAAACGGAAGAACGTTGCTATTGAAATATCAAAATAAATAAATAAATAAATAAAATATAAGAATTTAAGGACACAATTGTTATTTTAATTAATGAAATAACTAAGAAATCAGTAAAACCTAATGAAAAATCACGCAAATGTCGAATTAAAAACCACTTGATGACATAACAAACACGTATAATACTTTTGACATCAAGTAAATGGGACTGCATTTTTGGCGTTTAATCTTACAGTTTGGCGATATAAAAGTGGTCGACGGGATAATAGAGAAGTGCCGCAAGCCGTTTTTACGGTCTATTTACTCTGTATTCTTTCTCTTAACTCTGTGGCAACGCGTAGCTTTTTATTAAAGAGGATAACGATGGAAAGAAGTCCCACACGTTTTATCGACAATTTGAATTTCTTCCGTTGCTATAAAAACACGTGTATTTTTAGAAATTATCATTGGTAAAGTTATAATTTTTTTAGGTTTTGGCGCCCTAAACATCGGCAAAAAAAAAAAATGCAGTATCTCACAAATTATAGAACTTCGAAGAATGTAGTTAATTTGAATTTCTTCCATTGCGGATGTACAGCGTGTCCGAGAAAGTTCTTTATCATTCCAATCATAATAACAAAAATACCAACAGGTGAAATGGAATGCAGTTTTCTGGAACAGAATGCAGAAATCTAAGAGTTTTTTCTGGTATCAATTGCCAGAGGTACGAAATAACAAATCATGAAATCATCATTCATCAATTCTCACTGTTACACCGCTAATGTCAAAAAACACTTGGAGGAAAATCGAGCACAGGCTCGACATTTTTCGTGCTACTAACGGACCTCACGTACAGCTACATTGAAGGTACTGCAAAAAACTCTCATATTCCTGCATTCTTTTGCAGTGAACTGCATTTCATTTTACCTGTTAGTATTTTTGTTATTAATGTTTAGAATGATAAAGACCCCTTTAGAGGTTGAATTTCTAAAATCGCCTGAAATACATGTTTAACTATTCTTTAGTAGATTTGTCATCCCGAATTTCACGCTCCTACCTAAAACTACTGCTGAGATATGGCGAAAAGACGAAAGGATTGAAAATTTTTAATCCCCTAAGGGTGTGAATTTTCAAAAATCCTTTCTTAGTGGGTGCCTACATTATGTAAGAAATAGTCTTCCAAATTTCATTGCTCTAGGACCAACGGTTTAGGCTCGGCGTTGATTATGAGACAGTCAGGATTTATTCGTTTATAATATAGTAGATCTATCTTTCATAATTACATTCACCTTTCCCAATCACTTTCCCATTAGCTCTATCACTAAGCAACATAGAATGATATGTTATAGGGTCATTAACCATGCCTGAAAAATCACTTCCATCAAAATTTGTTCAGTAGAATTTCTTTTAAAAAAGTAATCTTTAATAATCGGGTTCACTTAATTTTAGAGCTTTCCGCTGTAGTTCTATAACAAAGTAACGTAGAATAAACGCTATACGATAAAACCTTTCAAAAAACATTACCTACCTAACAGTGTAAAACCTACCAAAATATCATGAATAATCGGATTAAAATGTGAATATGCGGTTTATACTCATAGTAGAAGATGATATGATTTTCTGTAATAGGATTCATCATGAAGGTTTCGCTTCAAACATAAACGATGCTTTCAACATTGTAGCTAATACGCCAATTGGCGAGGTATCCGATTGCGGAAAATTAGCCCGAAATCGTATGAATAACTACTCAAAGAAAAGGGGAAACATGGTTGCAGACTGAAAACAAATAAAGAAATAATATATAATACTAAACAGACCTGCGAAACTTTATTTTAGCAAGCACGTTTTATTTTTAAATCGTAGCATTTATAGAAATAATAATACACAATTACATAAATATCCGTAAGAATAATATTCAATTCCCAATTGAACAGTTAATATTTCTATCTGTAAAAATAAACAAAAGAATTAAATAACAAAAATATTTAATTTGAATTTCTTCCATTGCTATAGTAACGGATGTATTTTTAGAAATTCTCACTTGTATTGTTAGAATTGTTAGATTTTGACGTCAAAAGCTTCGTCAAATTAGATAAATGTGAAATATCTCACGAAATATTTGACTTAGGAGTATTTAATTGGTACCATTCGATTCAGCTTACAAAAATACATTAAAATATGTTATCATTTGTCACGTAACTATAATACCCGATTTTTAAGGAATTTTTTAAAAGTTTGTTCCCCTTTTTACCCCCCTTAGGGGTGGAGTTTTTGAAAATCCCGTCTTAGTGCGCCTCTACATACTATGAAGTATTTTTCCTGCAAGTTTCGTCGTTGTAGGTTCAGTAGTTTTGGCTGTGCGTTGATCATCTAGCCAGAAAGGACTTTCTTTTATATATATAGATAAAAAAATAATAATTCAGGCACTTTTCCGTTATACGGACACCATTGTCGCCAAACATACATACATACATACATTTTGGCATAGTATCCGTATAACAGAAAAGTACTAAAGTTCATGGTTTAAAATCACAATAAAATATCATGAAATTTATTGATTAGTTGTGGGAAAATATCGGGGAAATAATGTGTTTTTCGTGATTTTTTTGTTTTGTTAACAATGTGGTTAGAGAGACAGGGAGAAATCCAGAACACTTGCTGTGTCGCCAATTATGTTTATATTTTATATATATATATATATATATATAAATAATAATTCAGGCACTTTTCCGTTATACGTAAACCATTGTCGCCAAACATACATACATACATTTACATACATACATACATTTTGGCATAGTGTCCGTATAACAGAAAAGTACTAAAGTTCATGGTTTAAAATCGCAATAAAATATCATGAAATTTATTGATTAGTTGTGGGAAAATATCGGGGAAATAATGTGTTTTTGTGAAATTTTTTGTTTTGTGTTGTGTTTAATTGTAAGCATTCATTATAATTTTCAGTGCATTATTAAATTGAAATTTTTGTTTAAAATATGTAAACAAAACATTGACCAGAAACCTGCACAATTTCTAATATAGATAGATAGATGCATGCATGTAGTACTTTTAATTATTTGGTAAAAATACTGTGATCGTCACTGAGAAAACTTGAATTTAACCTAAAAGTAATTGTCGAGTGTTTAAGCTGAAATTTCATTTTACGAATACAGTATTTCAAATGTTTTAATAATTACATTCAGCTGTAAGTTTGAAATATTAAAAGTAAAGGCCAAGTAAATAATTAATAATGCATAACTAAAAGTAATTGTCGAGTGTTTAAGCTGAAATTTCATTTTACGAATACAGTATTTCAAATGTTTTAATAGTTACATTCAACTGTAAGTTTGAAATATTAAAAGTAAAGGCCAAGTAAATAATTAATAATGCATAACTAAAAGTAATTGTCGAGTGTTTAAACTAATTTCATTTTACGAATACAGTATTTCAAATGTTTTAATATTTACATTCAGCTGTAAGTTTGAAATATTAAAAGTAAAGGCCAAGTAAATAATTAATAATGCATAAGTAAAAGTAATTGTCGAGTGTTTAAGCTGAAATTTCATTTTACGAATACAGTATTTCAAATGTTTTAATAGTTACATTCAGCTGTAAGTTTGAAATATTAAAAGTAAAGGCCAAGTAAATAATTAATAATGCATAACTAAATATGTATAATGATGATATTTTTTTTTCTTGAATTATTCAGTGAAACTCGTCTTATAAATGTACGCAAATAATTCACATCAAAATCTTAAAATAACAAAGTTTTCTTTCGTGTTTAGCTATGCTTAATAACCAAAAAAGCTTGATTAATACAAAAATTATTTGGTAAAAATACTGTGATCGTCGCTGAGAAAACCTGAATTTAATCATATCACACAGAATTACATATTAAAAGTTTAAAATTAGTTTGTTTACATCGGAAACGATTCGCGGAATTTCGTGCCACGAAATCTCTCTCTCTCTCTCAAAAAAAGGGTTAGTTATAAAAAATTCAAAGTAGTAAAATACATACGACTTAAAAAGAAAATAAATACGGTAAAATGAAAAAATACCTTAATAAAAGAAATCTATAAAGTTTCAACAACCGAACAACCAAATGGAACACATACGCTTCTAGAGAGAGGAAAAAGCCTTCACCTCATTGGCTGGAACATCGCGTCTGAAGATAGTAAAAGCCTCTAGCTGATTAGCTGAATGCTCGCGCATGCGTATAAATAGCATTTTTGCACGAAAAACTAAAAAGCAGGTTAGCTTTAAGTATATGGATATATATATATATATATGTGTGTGTGTGTGTGTGTGTGTGTGTGTGTGTGTGTCTGTTATATAAAAAAAAAATTTCACAATATTCCTTTAAATTATTCTAAATTCTGACATATTCTTTATTTCCTTATTTCTTAATAATATTTATTCCTATTTAATGTCCTTTTAAAATTAATAACACGTATATCAATAATTATCTTATTCCAAAGCTTAATCTAAAACTTTAAGTTAATTCGTAACTTTTATCAACTCTCCAATCTATAATATTCTGAGAGACACGCTAGTTGTCATTTCGAATGTTTTTAGAAGCCATTTTTTTTTTAATTTTTATTCCACGGATCGCTTCGTGTGCCTGGGGTTTTTCACGTCAAAATCAATGCGCAGCTGGAATCGAGATTCTTTCTTGTTAAATCTTTTCCATCGCACGTCATTCGTTTAGCTTAATTTCGCCTCTCACTGATTGGCTCGTGCGCTCGCTACGTCGCTTCTGTAACTTTACAAAACCCGACTGCAAGCATTTGGAGAGCAGATTTTTGTCGTGTTTGGAAGTGCTGACTAAATCGTTATCTGGTGTTCTGCGACTTAGAATTTCACAACAGCCACTTCAGATCTATTAAATAATGTAGCTAATTATCGTCAAGCCTATGGGCTATAAATTTATACCTGTAGCCTGTGTGAACTGTTCCAGCATTTCTCCTGTTCATGAAATAAGGATTTATCTGTAAAACTGGTTGATTATTATTGGAGAAATTCCGATTGTGTTCTTGTTTGCCTTCACTACGTGCCATGACTTTCGAGTTACCGACTGCAATCATTCACCACTTTTAACCCGTCTCGTGAGTTTTTTTTTGCCAGTTCTCGTGAAAAATTAATTCATCCTCGTAAAAAGCTAACACATATATATATATATATATATATATATATAGAATTTTATTCAATAAAATTTTAAAAAATGAAATCTAAAATCAAATTTTGAAAAATTTCTGAAACACAGTTTCGAGGAGGAAAATCGTCATACATAAAGAAATTAAATAAAAATGTGTAACTCAAAAAGAAAAAAACACTGAATAATGTAAGTGTGTATAAAAAAACTATAACTTAATTAGAATAATGACTTACATATGTAATGCAAACTAGCAAAAAAACCAAAATTACATAAGTGTATCTTAGTGTCAAAATGAATGAAACGTTACAAAACTGAATTACTTTCTTTTTGCCTGAATCTCGAAATATCTTCATTGAGTTTTAAGTTTGATCTTTTACTTTCTTCAAGAAGCGATTTTATTTTAGAACTTGTCATCAAAGGATGAGATATTATTAAATTTTCAGTAAGGGATAGCTGTTGCTTCGTTCCTTATGGCGAAGCATATTTCCTTTTTTTTTAAAGAATAATTTTATAATAAAATATACACTTTCTAAACGAACTCATATCTGTCAGACTTTTAAAAAGTATATAATATTCTTCAAAAAAGTGAAGTTTGCTATTTTATTTTTTATTTTTCATTCGAAAGTTTGAAATAATATTTTTTAAACATTTAAATTTACTTTAAAATCTCTCTTTGTTTAAAATTGGATGATTTGGAGGCAATGCGGTAATAATTTCTTTGTTAAAATAAAATAAATAAACGTGTATGACGTCAGTCATAAATTCAGTTGATGCACAGTGAGTTCATTTCAATACGTTTTCTAAAAATAATAATATAATATATGTAAACAAACTTTACATAATAGTATCAGACGTGTCATTTAATTAGTAAATTATTGTTGTTCATAGCCTTGCTGTTTCCTTTCCGTCAACCGTGGTGACTTTGTCCATTCCGAGGTGACATTGTCCCACTCCGAGGTGACTTTGCCCCACCCAGCGGATAAAAACAAAACGTGTAATACATAATTTTTTTTATAATAAAACTAATTAACTAATTAATAATACCGCATTCTGATAGACTTCAGCAGTAGTTTAAACATAAATTATTTAATTCACATTACACAAATTGAGTTCGACATTACTTCTTGTTTTGTTCATCTTTTAGCGCGTGATTTTACTGAGGGCACTTTTGATTTGGAAATTTATTTATATTTAATGATGTAAAGTGGTAAATTATTATATTTTTTAATTTCTTAATATGTTTTCTTTACAAATCAATAAAATTTTTATAATACTAATTTGGTATTTTAGATTTCACATTGACTTTATTCACAACTGGCCTTTGGATTGTCAATTTGCGGTGAGATGGTCTCGGAACAATGTTACAAGAAATTTTGTTAATTTAATATATTTAATTTTTCTGAAAATATAAACATAAAAGCAAACATTTACTGCAAATATAAACGTTATATTAGTTTATATTTATTATTATTATTATTGTACATGTGTTGTTCTAACAATGCCTCGTACCTATAAATCTTCTGCTGTAGGGAGTCGTAATTGCAAAACTTATACTGATGAAACGCTGCAGAAATTGGTAGATGTACTTGTATAAAATGTGTTAAGCCAAAGAATAGCCGATGAAAACTATTAAATTTCAATCACTACTTTTAAGGAATAACCTAACACAGCTGTCCTCAATCCTTTTTCTCTCACGTAGCCCTTGCTTAAAATTTTCACTTATGTGTCCCCTTCTCGCATTATCCTGTCCCAAATTTTTTAGTTTTTCTTCGTTAGTCATGTTCTTATACCAGTTACCAATGTTATATATAGTTCTTTTTAGAATTCCAGTTTCGAACCACTCACCCATTTTGAACCACAACACGATATCGACATAATATCACTCAGAACACTAAATATTAGCGAAAGATTTTAAACTAGGCCTCACAAAGAAGCAAGTAGCTACACCCATTAATACACGTTAACGAGTTTATAAATTGCTAATGTTAAGGGCTAATGTTGTCCAATCGAACACTAAAATGATGCTTTCAAATGGGTTTTAAATAAAAACGTCCAAACCAGAAGCCTTGATATGATTCATGTTTTATTTAGCTACATCTAGAATTAATAGAAAAAAAAGAATAATAAAAGAGAAGGATGGACAGATGCGAAATCGCAAGATATTTTAAGAGAGGGCGGAGATAATGGCTACAAATGAGCAACCAATTACTAAATATAGGCATTTTCCTTCATTTTATGTAAATTTCAGTTTTGCACAAATCTCCCTTTGTAAAGGAAATGTTTACAGTTAAATTTTTCAGTTTTCATTTTAACTTTTATTTCACGCGTCTTCCGCTATTACCAATGTAGTTTTTCCGAACCTCCAACTAGTCTACTACCTACCCCAAGGGGTAACCGAACCCTAGGTTGGGAACCGCTGATCTAACAGATCCTTAAAAAACGTAACCCTCCAAGATCTATTTCTTCTAAAAGGAATGTTTTTTTCAGTGCCTGAAATAAAAGAATATATCTAAAATTTTGTTTTCTTGAAAAACATTAATCTTACCATGGCTAAATGGTTAATTGTTTTTACATGTCTTGGATGAGGGTGATTTTTGAATTACATTTCGTTTTTCTGTTCACTTTCATTCAGATTTATTTTATTTTATTTTATTTTACTTTATTTCTTTAAGGAAGAAATGTCGTATTTTTTATTATGTTGTAACTAGAGATCGACCGAAATTTCGGTTTCTGTTTCGGCGCAAAATCGGAGTTTCGCCGAAACTGCTGCCAAAATTTCGGCCTGACCGAAACTCGACCGAAACTATCTGTATTTCAAAATATCGTTCCTTCTTTCGGAAATTTTCAACTTTACTCATTGATATGACTTGTATCGGCTCAAATGAGACACTGTTTATTGCTGTGAACTCCACTGTTAATCATTATCCGTCATGACAGATTCATAACGCGAGTGTAAATTATAAAGCAAGCAATGCATATATGACTAAACTTTAAAGACGGTTATCACGTGATCTTTAAAAGCTGCAAACTTAACAGTAATATATTTTTTTTATTTTGAAACTCCAGATTGTTTCAAATGCTTTATGAGAAAGATGTTGTTAAAACATATGAAAATTTACGAAATTTATTACAAAAGATATATCGAGGTATATATACTTAAAATATTTTTTATTAGATGAAATTCGTATAATTGGAAACTATTTCTGTCTTATTCATAAGTTAATTACGTTTTATTTTATATGAAAATAAATAGTTTTGGATAGAGGCACAGAGAGTCAACTTGTCACCGGAAATAAAATTTTCAAACAGGATGCCATTTCAACACTTTCATAGAGAGGCAGGGAGTGGCAAAGCTTTTTTAAGTAAACATGTTATTTAAACATATGTACTATAAAAATGTTTGTACAAAATTTTAAATAATTAATAATAATATTCTGCAATATATATTCAAAAATGCTGAATATTATTATTAATTATATAAATTTTTGTACGAACATTTTTATGGTAGATATGTTTAAATAACATATGTACCATAAAAATGTTTGTACAAAATTTTAAATAATTAATAATTATATTCAGCAATATTTAAATAAATATCTATATTTAAACGTCTATTAATTTAATAATATATATAATTATAAAATGGTTAAAACATATTCAATGTTAATTTCCTAAAATACAAACTTTTAAGTATACTTTATTTCAATCAATTTAAATGCAAAATATTAACGAACTGAAAATATGAATATATTTAAAAATTAAATATTCATTATTTAATTTGTTTTGCATTATTTATATACATTCTTAATTAATTATTGATAAATGCCTATAATTATTGGTTGTTATAAAATAGTAAAATAAAAAAGCTCTATTATTTATGTTTAATTTTTGTTTGAAACTTATACACACACATATGTACAGTCGTGGAAAAAAAAACTGAACACCCCCCACTAACTCTGCAACAAATTATAGTAGAAGGAAGTGACTGGTACCAAACGATTTGAAATAAAGTCTACTTTTAAATGATGTATATAAAATTTGCTTAGGGGGCCATCTACATATAAAAACACACCCAAACTTTGTTTTTTTTCAATAGCAAGACTCAAATTTGACAACATATTTGAAATCTGCAGTTCAAACTATGCCTAGATACCAAATTTCATTAAATTCCTACGATTAGTTTCTGAGAAAGTAATTACTTTATAATGAGCATATTTAAGGGGCTGTATCCAAATTGAAGTTCGGTTCTCGATTGTTGAAATGCTGCAGAATGTCACTTCTTTTAATGTATTATGTTTTACCGATATGACCATTTTACTCACTTAATAAGTTTCGGTTATTGTTATATGCGGTAAAATAATGTTTACAACTGTTGAATTATCCGATTTTAACCCCTTGGGGACAAGTGACACGTATACGTGACGCATAAGATGCTCAGAATCCTCGATTTTTCCCACCAGTTATTTTTTATTGTAAGCTTTGCCTTACTATATCTTAGCATTTCCACGATTCAATCAGACGAAAATTTCTGTTTTAAAAAACCGGTGGTAAATTATTAAAAATTTTGTAATAGACTCACTTCACGAAGGGGTTAAAAAACCATAAGATTATTTGTAATTAAAATAGTTTTAGAATATGTAAATGTTATTGGAATTTTACAGGTGCTTTTATAATGCTGTTTCTCAGATTTGGCATCTATTTAACTCGCCTTTTTTTTAGTTTATTGTCAGAAACGTGAATAATAGTGACAAATACAAAATGTAGAATTTAAAAAAATAGTATAAAGCAGCGTAAGGAATCAAAGTAAAAAAAAAAACCCGCAGATAAATTGTTTTTTAGTCTGAAAATAAATCCAGACATTGCTTTTTTTTTAGTAGCAAGGGGGGGGGGCGGGGGTGTCGCAGGATTTATATTCCGATTTATTTGAAGACCTAAAACTAAATCTATGTTATAAAGACATCTGAATAACTTTACATTCGTTATTCGGAATAGGGTTAATAATTCTATGATTAAACCTATTCTGGTAGTTCATTTGAAATTTTACAATTAACTCATTAATGCCTCTTGGCAAGAAAACTTACCGTTTGCCATTTATTATTATTATTATTATTATTATTATTAGATTTTTTTGCACACTGCTAGCGATTGGGAAATAATCTTGCCTATCAGAAAACCATAAAAATAACTTGTATTTTTTTTTCAGTTAGCCTGTTTAATCGAATAGATCTAAATACGAAAGTTATAGAAGAAAAAGTTTAATTATTTTAAGTTCGTTATTAATGGAATAAAAACTGAACATCCATACATATTTGTAAAGATTACAATTTTTGATTGATATACAAAAGTTAGTAAAAGTTTAAATTAGCATTTTTAAGTAACAAATACTTTCGCGTTAATACTTTATCTAACAACCATTTAGTGTAATATTGCAAACAATTTAACAAGATTTGAGAAAATCTTGTTTTAATCCCAGCCTATGATATTTGAGTATAATATTTTCTCAAACAGGGATGAGTGCGCTCCGACCCGAATATTGATTCTTACCACTAAATTTTAATAGTATTCTCCAACGTAAAGAGTTTCAGAAATTTGGTTCTTGAATAAGGTAACAAATACTATTAAAATTTAGTGGTGTCAATCGGGATTTCGAGTCGGAGCGCTCCCATCCCTGTTCAAACTATGCTTTAATGCGCATCATAGACGGCCCCTTAAAGCAGCATCTTGCCTTTTTTTAAGCGTAATTTGAAAACTACTTGGTAGAAAAATTTAAAATTTTGAATACACATAAAGCAGGACATAATAAATATAAATCCATCAAAAAAATTGTAGGTTGCAATTCATAATTTTTTTCGAATATTAATTTCATAATTCATAATTCATATTATAAAATTATAAAAATTACAAATTTGACATATTTATGTTTGGTCTTTTTAGTATTATAACCAAAAAAAAAATTAACACATTAGAATTATAATCTCAGGAGATATTAATAAAAATATGAAAATGTAATTTAACATTAGAGGCTCTAAAATTTGAATGTTTATAATTCGAAAACTTATCATACAAATGACTTAAAATTTAGTATCTAGGCATAGTTTGAACCGAAGATTTAAAATATCGTGTCAAAAGTGGGTGTTGCCATTGAAAAAAATAAATTTTAGGCTTGTTTTAATATGTAGATGGCCCCTTAGGCAAATTTTAGATATATAATTTAAAAGTAGACTTTATTTCCAATCGTTTGGTACCAGTCACTTCCTTCTACTATAGTTTGTTGCAGAGTTAGTGGGGGGTGTGCAGTTTTTTTTTCCACGACTGTACACTATATATGTACGTGTTTTTGTTAGAAATGGGGTTCAATACACGTATAATTAATAAATTAATTAGTAACATAATGAGTTATTGATTATTTGTTATTAATTAATTAATTAATTAATAATTATATGCAGTTATGTATGTATTAATGAGTTTTTAATTTTTTTTTACACTTTCGGTTTCGGTTTCGGTTTCGGCCGAAAGTGGTAAGATCACCGAAATCCGGTTTCGGTTTCTGTTTCGGTCGATCTCTAGTTGTAACATTCTATCGTAATAGTGAAAACTGCATTGTCTTACAAGTTTTTTACGGTCTATTCAATGATTTTCTAGTAATGAGTGAAAGTTACCCAAAGCCAAGATGACTTTGTCTCACTTTAAAAAAAAATACTTTAAAAAAATCTATTCTTTAAAAATATTAAATGTGAATTTTAAAATTTAGAATCTTGGAACTAATTACGACTGCGGGTGTTAAAAAAAAGCGCGGCACCCGTCCATTACTGGACATTGCCCCCTTTCATACTTTCTGAATGCCCGAATCGGCGCGATCGTAACCCCTTTCATGAGTACGACAGTGGCCGGACAGGCTCTGTTCATGAGCGACAGTCCGTGACATCCTCGACGCCGAACTTGTCTGGAAAGCTCACAGGAGCGACCAGGGCCCAGCGACTAGTCAAGGGCTCCCTCTCATGATTTGATTTATTCCAATTCGAGATCGAGAACAACTCACACGAGTGATCTCATGTCTCTCTAGTCGGGAATGGACAACACACACTAAAAACTAGGTTAGTAAAACACAGATAGATTAAAAAAATAGGAAGAGGGTCCGACCCCCGTCACGCTGTCGGGTGACTAAGGCGCCAGAGCCGTAGGGCCGGGAGAACGTTAGTTTAAAAGCGAAAAGTGAAGGGATCGAAACAGGTAGTGCGATAGTTTCGTCCCGGTGGTCCGGCCAGACCTGCGTAACCGCCCGCGTCCGCTAGCTCACCTTCACTAGACACGAACACCAGCTTTCCAGAACCTTAACAATGTGGCTCCCACCCATGGCTCCATATCTCAACAACAGCTGTCTCCGGCGCCCCCCGCCGAGGGCCCTGGGAACGGACAAGAGAAGCACTCATCTTGTCTATCCCCTGGAGTGCCGTACGCTGAGAAAGGATGAGTTCCAGGCCGCTCGATTTCGTGCCCGGTTCAGGATCCCCAGGCTGCACTTAGGATTGTCCGAGCATACCGGCGAAGGCCGGCAGCCCAGTACTCCTGGAAGTGGACTTACGTCGGTTACCGCTCCCTCTGAGACCCCGCTTTGTCCCAAACTCCTGAAAATGGAATCCGGACGCCACGGCGTCTTCTGCCGGGCTCCAGGTCATCCCTCCGCGTCCCGAAGGACCGGATTGATTCCGGAACACCCGGAGGAGCACGCAGCCCTCTTGGAACTAAAAAAAAATATATTATAAATTGTTTATATGAAATTTTTTATTTGTTTTTTTTGAAGACAACAAGAGGTAAAGTCATCCCGGTTGATGGTAATTAACATTTAAAGTGTATATATAGTAGGGCGTATCGAAAAAATCCAAATTTTTTAGATCTTTTAGCGGTAGTGCGGAAAAGTTGTGAACTCCCTTTATTAAAAAGTGTGCGGAATCTTAAAACTGTGGGTCAATATCTTCTGTCGCCTCAGTGGGCCGAAAGTTCCAAAAATTGGACTAAAAATGATTAAGATACAAAAATTAAAAAATAATCACAGATTTCGCTCATCGGTTTGGGGTAGTGGTTACAAGTTACTGTTTTGTAACAACAACAACCATAGAAAATTGTAGAATTATAGGTTAATATCTTCTGTCGCCTCATCGGCATCGAATTTTTTTAATTTTGATGCAGTTTGGCAGTTTTCTGCATTACTGTTTACTGCTTGCACAATGTACAATCGAGACAGACTGGGTTTGTCGATCTGCCAAAATAGTGGAACATCCTTATTTTCACGCCGAGAAACAACAACAACAGCCATTCTTCTGCCGCTTCATCAACACCAAATTTGGGAAAATGAAGGCAAAATTTTAAATAAATACACGTCACACTTACCTCATTTTAATGCGAACGCAAACTTTATTTTACCTTTCGAACATACAAATGACAAAAGCATTACTGGCTTGTAATCATTTTTGGTCTCAAATTTTGACATGTGTTTTCTGGATTCTAGTGTCGCTGTAATAAATCTATCCCTGTTCTGCATCCCAACTGTTTTTCCGGAGGCTGCAGTGACTAGTTTCACAATCCGCTCAACCACTTGTGTGTGTGAAGCAAATTTAATAAAGTCTCAGCAATACATTGGCATACTGCCCTGTAACATTTTCAGAAATTCTTGAGAACTGATCTCGAGGCGATATCACATAACAAGCTCGCCAGTCAATAAGATCTGCATAGTCTGTAGCTCCAAATTTAACAACATAAATGAGAATTTTTTCTCATTTCCACCCTCTGATGATGGCCAGGTTTTCTGGTTGAAAGCGCTCGGGACTCCGATGAATGTTTTTAACATCTTGAAATGGTTTTAATGTTTTAAAACCTTTTATTTTTTTACACCTATTTCTGTAATTATGTCACAATACTTTTTTGACAATTACCGAGATGAGCTGATGAAATGCCACAGGTGTCTAGCACCATCCTTTATGGAATGACGAATCTTAATTCGGAACCATGAGAGTGCGTAGACTCTTAGAATGAATACAACTAATGTTAGCAACTCATTTGATGGGTCTGATGTTGATATATATAACCTCAGTATTCGATTGGAAGTTGTTAGCCAGCGGGACAAATTCAACGTTCCCGGTTCCCGGATAGCTAGATCTGAACAACAAACGCCAGAACAAATAGCGGTACAAATGTCTAATAAGTATTTCTGATCTGAACTGAGGGTGGTAGGACCAATGTCTGGCAACTTGCATTCAATACTATTAAAAGCAACAACTGAAAGCTTTTCGAATCCTTTAAGGTTTCGTCCAATTCCTCCGGTGTAAGATATGGAGCCAGATGACTTGGCGTCTAAGGACTCAAACAGGTGTTGTAATGGCAACTCATTGAAATAAAGTAAGCAGATAATCTATTGGACTAGTCTCTGAAGTTTCAATTCAAGCCTGCGAATTACGCCATTCGACATTCCTGTGTTCACTACAGTGCCATCACACCCGAGAACAATAAGGTTGCTAAAATCATCCAATAAAGCGCTTGTTACGTATTCGTAAATGCTATTAGATATAGATTAGATCCGCTTTCAAGTGTAACATGTCCCATATACGTAGAACCAGGCTCCGATACAATACAGCTATGCGCTTCTACAATTGTTCTTTAGAACTGCTTGTCCTCGAGTGTTTCTGATGTTAAGGTTTTTTCATCAAAGGTTTTTTCATCGTTCATCAAAGTAAAGGCCAGATAGAGTGGAACGATTTTCATTTGATTTTGAGACCAATTTTATGTAAATTCTTAATTTTTCCCTCCATATTTTATTTTTGCCTGTGACGAGGCTGGTATCTGATTCCGATATTAAATCCAAATCTTGCATAACACGCAATGTAATAGCAGCCGTGGCTCTGTTGGAGACACCATACCTTTCACTGACAAGAACTGTGTTGTCCAGTTTTAAATGCATTTGAACACTCCTTGTGGGTTCCTACATTGCATTCACTATTTTGGCAGACCGCCAAACCCAGTCTGTCGCTATTGTGTACTGTGCAAGCAGTAAACAATTATGCAGAAAACTACCAAAATGCGTCAAAACTTCCAAAATTCTATGCCGATGAGGCGACAGAAGATATTAATCTATAATTCTACAATTTTCTATGGTTATTGTTGTTACAAAATAGTAACTTGTAAGCACTACCTTAAACTGAACAGCGAAACCTGTGATTATTTATTAATTTTTGATTTTTAATCATTTTTAGTCCAATTTTTATAACTTTAGGCCCACTGAGGCGACAGAAGATATCAACCCACAGTTTAAAGATTTCACACGTTTTTTAATAAAGGGAGTTCACAACTTTTCCGCACTACCGCAAAAAGATCTAAGAAATTTGGATTTTTTCGATACGCCCTAAATATAGAGAGACGAATTCAGGTATTATAGAATACCATTTACGTTTGAGACAGTATCACAGCTCGATATTGTTTAAAACCCGAAAAACGAATGCATTCTTAAATTTCAACTATCTGTGATTATATGAGTTGTAATTTTTCAACTGGACGAAAAATGTCCAGGCCAGGATTCGAACCTGGGATCTCTTGGCTGAAACTGCCATGCTCTACCAACTGAGCTATCCCGGTCGAATCTGGAGGGCATAATTCATCCAGTTAACCTTATTGATCCAGCCGGGATAGCTCAGTTGGTACAGCATGGCAGCTTCAGCCAAGAGATCCCAGGTTCGAATCCTGGCCCGAACATTTTTCGTGCAGTTGGAAAATTACAACTCATATGATTTCTTTAACCAGTTTGAATAATTGTGTTAAAATTAATATATTATCTGTGATTAGTTATTTATAGACAAAAATCATTTTACAAAATCTCCTCACATGCAAACAAATAATAATGAAAAACCTTTTTGGGGTTATTATGAGTTAGTCAGGAAATATGGAATAGGGAGTTAAAAATGAAGAAAATGAAGAAAACGAAGATAATCTGGCAAAAAATAGATGTAATGGTATCAAGAGAGCATGATCAAAATATAGTGTCTACGTATTCAACCATTATACTTCAGTTCATACTTCAGATTTACACAAATCACAAATATAAGGATCTGTCTTTGCGCCACCATATTATGAGAGTATTATGTGATATTAGTATTCCATATAACTCGACACCGTTGGTTTGGGAAAAAAATAATTTCTATTTATTGGTGTGAATCGCGAGCTAAAGAACGACTATTACATCATAAACTATTAGTATCCCGGTGTACATTATTCTTAATTTCAGTGTAAAAATATTATAGTGATCTCTCGTTATATACGCGATACACGAAAATAATTTTTCTGCACCAGTTTTTTTAAGGTAATTTTCTTCTTCCTAAATCGCAGAATTTATAAATCGAATTTTACTGTTTTAAAATAGTGGTATGAAAAAGTAATTACTGAACATCGCGTATAAGTGAGAGATCACTGTACTTCTAATAATGAATAAAAAAAAATTAAAAAATTATTTCCTGAAACTAAACAAATATTTATTCCCACAACGCGTCCTGATGCCGACCGACAAACTGCGCGTTCTGGGAAGCACTCTGTAAACGTTCTTAAGTAGTTTATAATATTGCCGCTTGGTGGCAGCTCTTTTCCAAATAGAAACCTTGCTATTCCATATTATTCGACTATTCCATAATACCCGATGTTCTTCTCTACATATATTTGATAAACGGATAGTTAAAATGTTTAAAATTGAAAATTTCTTTTTGAATTGGAACTTCTCGAAAAGTTGTCTACCTATCTCAATCGTAATTTTATTGTTAATGGAAAATCTGATTCAATCATGCTATTTGCTGCTTCCGAAAATTTATATAGGGTGAAAACCCCAGTAACTGATACTTTAGGGATTCTTTCTTGTTCAAATCACTATTACAAAAATTTAAATCTATTTTATACTTTAGTTTTGAAAGGATAGTACAGATATATTAAAAAATTATCGTTGACAAAATTTTGAAAAATTATACATTTTATTATGAAAAATTAATTTTATTCATTAATATGGTCAAATACTCCAGTAACTGACACTATCCATATTTTGAAACACCAATAACTGACACAAAGTGTACCAATGACTGACACTTTACTTTAAAATAATAAAATGCTTTAAAAAAACTTTCTTCTTTATTATAAAAACAAAATACATTAATATTTATTATAAAAAGTGGGATTTAGTAAGCTGTACTGCATTATTAGTAATGCAGAGTATATAGTAAGAGTATATAGCAGTAATATTTAGTACTGCATTATTGGTAATGCAGATATCCAATAACTAACATTTATGAACCAGTAACTGACATCTGGTGTCAGACACTGGTAAAACTACTTAAATTTTAATGGTGTTCGCTATAAAATAAATTTAATTTATTATTATGCATTTTTAAACAGTTCAAATAATAGATTTCAGCTTTCTTTAATATAGCCAATAACTAACTCTAACACCTCTGTCAGAGACTGGTGAAATAAAATTCTGGGAATCAATAACTGGCACCCCCCCCCCCATTAGGCTAAATTAAATAGCTATAAACCCTAAATCATGGCCCTAATATACCATATGCATCTTTAAACTAATGTCTACAAGTATAACTTTAAGAAAAAAGTTTAGGATGGTTGCATTACAAATAGATTAGAAAAACAATTCCTTACTTTTATAGATAATATGGTTATTTCAAAATGGCACTTTCTATTGTCAAAAGTTTTTTCCTCATTGAATATGTTCTAGTGGTGGAAGAAATAGACTTCAAAATAAAAATAAGTGTCCCATTTACCACTAGATGGCATTACTTTGCAGAATTTTACAACAAAATGCGTATTTGAGTTAGAGTTTTGCTCAAGTGTCAGTTACTGGTTAGGCGTCAATAACTGGGGGTTTCACCCTAGTTTAATTAAATGACTTTTCTTAATTTGTAGCACTTATTTTCAAGTTAAAGCTTTTGTAAAATTGTTTTAGGTTCTTAATATTTTGCTTTTTCTTCTGTATTCATACAACCATATCATTTATCTTGTACTTTTTATTGTATTTATCTTGTCAACTTCTGATTGGTTCTTTTTGTGTGTCTTTTGCTTTCTTATTGACTGTTTCTCGCTCTCAAGACACTAGACTCTTTTATGCCTAATAACAGAGGTGCCAAGCCCTCATTAATATTCCGTAATACGTGGGTTAATTTGACCCAGGTTTAACACGTTTCGCACCAGAAATTTTTGTAAGAAATGAAATTAAATAAATTCCACGTAGACACCTGAAATTAAATAAATAAAGATTTATTCAATAATTTTTCTGGTTTGAAGCGTTGTTAAACTGGGTTAGATTAAACCATATATTACGGGGGAATAATGGGAACTTGGCACCTCTGCTAATAATGATGTTCTTTCCAAATGTGTTACGCTTTTGTCGAATTTTTATGATGTTTTAATAAGTTCTTTCAATTGTATAAATTTCACTCTTGCTCTTTGTTTACCGAATTTTGAGTCTTTCGAAATAGGAAGAAGGTTTCTTCTTTTTTTTTTACGCCAGTTACGAATTTTTCACGTCAGATATAACGATACACAAATAATACACACTATAAATAACAATATATTATCATAAATATTAATTCTAATAAACATTTTTTAAAGTAAAAAATATGTCGCATAAGATTTCAGATGTTTGATATTATTGGAATAATGTTTGAAAATATTTTAAATCAGTCAAGCTAAAATCAGTCAAACTAAAATTGGCCAAGTTATCTTACGAAGTTATGAATACAACTGATTAACCGCTTTTCCATTTAGATTAAACCATAGAGAGAGACATTTATCTGTATATGATAAATATTATAAAGTTATGCATTCTAATTTTATCGAACTCAATATACTGTCGAATTCACTACATCACAAGTTCAAGGTATATAGTATACAAGTGATGCATCACAAGCGAACTATTATGCGTGAAATTTATTCATGCAAAATATCTATCTAAAATTGAGCTGTAACTTCTTCTTCATTATTGTCATAAACATGGTTCATAAGGTCCTTATTTTAGAGTTCTACGAGTAGTAATATTCGCCACATTTATTCACAGATTTTGTAAGAATGTTCACGGATTAAATGAAGCAATGATTACTATTCAGAAATTTGGTACAACTACAGATCCAGATGTAAAACAAAAATCTTTGATAAAACAAACACAAAATATTATAAATAATAACATAAATAATAATCAAAAGTTATAATAATTATAATGTTTACTTTTTAACAAATATTTTACATCACTTTTCAGACTTTTGAAGTATTTGAAATAATTGAAAGATGAAAATATTTTAATTTTCACATACATTTGTGAATGCTGTTTTAATACAACTGATTTTCTGTTCGTTACGAAGAAATATTTATCTGCGTTTTATATAATACCTGATGTAAAACTTTTTCTCTTGTGAAATAACGAAATATAAAATCTTATAAATAATTATATAAATAATAATACGTAATAAAACTATTATAATGCTTTTTTTAAAAACAACTAATATTTTCCATAAGATCAAATACTTTTGAAATAGTTGATAGATAAAATTTTAAAAAAATCAAGATTATAACCACCAACATTTGTAAATTCTAATTTAATGCAACTGATTATCTGTTCATTACGAAGAAACATTTATTTTACTTAAAAAAATATCTTATATAAAAAATTTCCCCTCAGATATATAGCGAAACACAAAATCTTATAAATATGATATACAAATAAATAAATAAATAATAATTATTATGATGTTTATTTTTTAACGCAACTAATATTTTGCAGAATATTTCAGCCTTTTGACGTAATTGACATAATTGATAGAAAAAATTTAAACAAGTTAAGATTATAACTATAAACATTTGTGATAGCTAATTTAATACAACTGACTTTCTGTTCGTTACGAAGAAACATTTATCTCCATTTTAAAAAAATACCTTATGTAAAAATGTTCACTTCAGATATATAACGAAACACAAAATCTTATAAATAATGATATACAAATTAATAAATAATAATTATTATTATTATGTTTATTTTTTAACGCAACTTCATCATATGTTACAATACGAGTAAATCTTGTGTGTCTGTGTGTGTGTATATATATGTATGCAAATTTTATCTTACAATCGGCTTTAACGATTTTGACTAAATTTTGTATCTTATTGTTTTCGGGCACGAGAGAACTACTGAGGTAGGTCACATGTTCAAGAAAATTCGATTAGTGGGTCATTTTGGGCCATTCTGGGTCAGTGTCAAGCTAATTATATCTAAAAAAAGGGCTTGAACGATTTTGATTAAATTTTATATCCTACCGTTTTCGGGCACGAGAAGACCATTGGGCTGGGTCACGTGTTCGAGAAAATTTTATTAGTTGGTAAATTTTTGGTCACTACGGGTCAAGCTAATTTTACCTATACAACGACTGAAATAATTTGGATTAAATTTTGTATCTTATTGATTTTGGGCACGAGAAGACTTTTGTGCTAGGTCAAATGATCGAGAAAATTCGATTAACGGCTCATTTTGGGTCACTACGGGTCAGGGGTAATACTTTAAACGAGTTAAGATTATAATTATCAACACATGTGATTACTAATTTAATACTACTGATTTTCTGATCGTTACGAAGAAACATTTATCTTCATCATATGTTATAATACGAGCAAATCTTGTGTGTCTGTGCGTGTGTGTATATATGTATGCAAATTTTATCTTAAAATCGGCTTTAACGATTTTGTCTAAATTTTGTATCTTATTGTTTTCAGGCACGAGAGAACTACTGAGGTAGGTCACATGTTCAAGAAAATTCGATTAGTGGGTCATTTTGGGTCATTCTGGGTCAGGGTCAAGCTAATTATATCTAAAAAAGGGCTTGAACGATTTTGATTAACCCTTTCCGGCACAGTGATCCCACTCCGGGCACACCTAATTTTAATTCCAAACTTTCATTCGGCACCAAGAATATTTTAATAAAATTTTGTTTCTATAATGAAAGCTTAAAATAAGGAGTTCTTATTTTCTAAAAAAATCGTTTGTAAATTCTGGTGTCAGTCAGTAATTTCGCATTTTACGAACAGAATTTGTCTGTGCCGGAAAGGGATAAATTTTATATCCTACCGTTTTCGGGCACGAGAAGACCATCGGGCTGGGTCACGTGTTCGAGAAAATTTGATTAGTTGGTAAATTTTTGGTCACTACGGGTCAAGCTAATTTTACCTAAACAACGACTGAAATAATTTGGATTAAATTTTGTATCTTATCGATTTTGGGCACAAGAAGACATTTGGGCTAGGTCAAATGATCGTGAAAATTCGATTAACGGCTCATTTTGAGTCACTACGGTCAGGGACAAGCAAATTTAATGTAAAAAACGGCTGAAACGATCTTGATTAAACTTTTTATCCTACCGTTTTAGGACATGATAACACCATTGGGCTAGGTTACATGTTCGAGAAAATTCGATTAGTGGGTCATTTTTTATCAATATGGGTCAAGGTTAAACTAATTTTATGTAAAAAATAGCTGAAACAATTTTCACGAAATTTTCTATCCTAACGTTTTCGAGCACAATTGGTCTACGTCACATATTCCAGAAAATTCGGTTAGTGGGTCACTATGGGTCAGGGTCAAGCTAATTTCATGCAAAAAACGGCTGAATCTATTTTGACGAATTTTGTATCTTACCATTTTGGAATATGAGAAGACCATTTGGTGAAGTCACATTTTCGAGAAAATTCGATTAGTGGGTTATTTTGGGTCATTAGAGGTCAAGCTAGTTTTATCTAAAAAATAGTTGTAAAGATTTTCACTAAATATTGTATCATATCGTTTTCGGACAAGAGAAAACCATTGGGATAAGTCACACGATAAATAAAATTCGATTAATGGGTCATTTTAGGTCACTACGGATCAGGATCAAGCTAATTTTATGTAAAAGAACAACTGTAGAGATTTTGACTAATTTTTTTATTTTACCGGTTTCAAGCACCAGAAGACCATTGAGCTATGTCACATGTCCGAGAAAATTCGATTAGTGGGTGACTATTAGTCAGGGTCAAACTAATTTTATGTAAAGAAAGGCTGAAACGATTTTCATGAAATTTTGTATCCTGCCATTTTAGATTGCGAGAAGACCATTTGGCTAAGTCACATGTTTAAATTTTAATTAGTGGGATGTTTTTGTGTCACTACGGGTCTGCTCTAATGATTTTGACTACATTTTGTATCCTACCGTACTGCATTACGAGACCATTGTGCTAAGTCATATATTCGAGGAAATTTTATTAGTGGGTCATTTTTGGGTTACTACGGGTCACTGCATTCCAATGTGAATGAAGGTTGAAACAGTTATTAAGTTGTTGAACAGTTGACAGGAAGTCGCAAAGTTGCCAACATTGGCGAAATTTGTCGGGAAAATTGACTTTCAAGATTACCAATGCTAAAACATGCTTGGTGCCAAATGAAATAATGTCGCCTATTTTAGCGATATTTGTAGAAATTTCGACGACTTTTGGTGAAAAAATTGGTTTTCAGGACTAATGGAATTTTTGAGAAATTCCCAATAGGAGCCTTGATAGATGATTCAACCAATATTTCACAATGCAACAGAAAACATAATTCTGGTAGTTCAGAGCAGTCTGCACTGATTTTATTGTTATATTGAACACAAGGCTTAGTTGAAGCTAAATTTACGAAGCTAAATTTAACCGAGCGTAACTCGGTCTTCCCAGCTGGTTTCATATAATACTTTATGTAAAAAATGTTCACTGCAGCAATAACGATGCACAAAATCTTATAAACAATAACATAAATAATAATCAATAATTATACTAAGTACAATGCTTATATTTCAACGCAACTAATATTTTGCATAAAATTTCAGACTTTTGAAGTAATTGAAATAATTTATAGATGGAGATATTTAAAAGGAGTCAGTGTTAAAATTACCTACATTCGTGAATGCTAAACTAATACAACTGATTTTCTGTTCGTTACGGAGAAACATTTATCTGCATTTCATATCATACTATGAAGTTATGCCCTCGGTTACTATCGAACTTAACATGCTTTGCATTCACTTCATTCTATGTTGAAGGTATAATATGCAAGTTCATTATAGATGAAATATTATGCTTTAAATTAAATCTTCTTCAATATCAATCTAAATTTGCGGTAAAGGACATAGGAACATGTGATGTGGTGGTGATTATGCAACTTTAATTCGCAGAATTATTAAGTTTCGAACGTTATAGTTTTAAGAAATGTTACATCGTTTGTCTACAAGTTTATATAGGATGCACACTAATTTTTAAATTAATTATAAAGAAAGGAAAATCAGTTTCATTACAAGATCTAAAATGTTGCAAATTGTACAAAGTAATTTATTTTATGGAACTAGTTTTTTTACGTAATTTCAAATTTATAACGGTTTAATATAAATGCTGAACGATTACACCATGAAACATTACAACATTAAAGACGTGAGTATAAAACATCACAAATTTACTGAATGGTGTATACAAATGTCAAATTTAAAATTTTATGCATACATTAAAATTAAAAATATCGACATTTCGACCACCTTCTGTGGTCATCCTCAAGAAATATTTGTTATATTAATTCTAAAGTTTCAAATGCGAAAAACAATCCGTCCGTTGCCACATTATTATTGCCGTCCACAAATTAAAAAAATCAACTAGGTTAACCATCAACCATCGTACCAACCAACTGCAAGTAGAAACGATGCAGAAGCACCTCCTAACGAACAAAAATCTAACAGCTGTAAATGTATTGCCGATGAAGAATTTTAAAATAAATAAAAGCGTAATTGACTATTTCAAGATGCTCATCCAAAGTTTAGGGATATTAAATGAAATGCTATCATTACAAACCTCATTACTCCTAATCATAATTTCAATGGACTCCTTTCACATACCCTCAAAGACGTTATTACATGGAATTTTAATTTTAGCATTATCAAAATCAATGCGGCTGTCAGGATTATTAAAATAGAATTTAGCCAGGGCTGTCGTCTGTTGATAATGCGAAATATTCCTTTTATGTTCTCTTAGACGTTCAATAAATTTTCTTTTTGTAACCCCAATGTAAAACTTTTTAGTGCCATCTTTCAAAATGATAGGTATTTCATAAACACCCGCACGTTCGTGCAATGGTGTAGGATCCAGGTTACTACTTAATAAATTAGTGAGGTAAGGAGGGGGAATAGCAATAAGCTGAATATTAAACCCACGAACTATACTCCTTAACTTTTCAAAAATAACAGGAACATATTCAAACCGACAATATGTTGGCCTCTGTTGGTTATTAGTCAAGCTGTGAGGGGGTTGACAATGATGCCTGTGAATGATGTTATAAATGTACTTAAGGGGAAACCCATGATTAGTGGCTTATAAAATTAAGCTCGTTATCTTTGAGGGTCTGCGAAAGGAGTCCATTGAAATTATGATTAGGAGTAATGAGGTTTGTAATGATAGCATTTCATTTAATATCCCTAAACTTTGGATGAGCATCTTGAAATAGTCAATTACACTTTTATTTATTTTAAAATTCTTCATCGGTAATACATTTACAGCTGTTAGATTTTTGTCCGTTAGGAGGTGCTTCTGCATCGTTTCTACTTGTGGTTGGTTGGTACGATGGTTGATGGTTAACCTAGTTATTTTTTTTTAAATTTGTGGACAGCAATAATAATGTGGCAACAAGCGGATTTTTTTTTCGCATTTGAAACTTTAGAAGCAATATAACAAATTTTTCCTGAGGATGACCATAGAAGGTAGTCAAAACGTCGATATTTTTAATTTTAATGTATGTATAAAATTTTTAATTTGACATATGTATACACCATTCAGTAAATTTGTGATGTTTTATATTCACGTCTTTAATGTTATAACGGTCTGTTTATAAAAGGATATTCTAAAGGAATCTTATTCAGACAACATACAACTGAATTTGCTGATTAAATGCAATTTACCAGCAATTTAATTTGACTGATTATCTCTCACTATAAAGATATATAGAATGTTAAATAATAAATTGTGAAATAAAATTCATATATATACCTCGCATTTTTCAAGATTTCAAAATTATAAGAGTATTGTTGTTAAATAATGAACCTATATTTTCATTTACTGTGTATACACAAATCAACAGCAATTATTATTGCTGTTTAATGACTGTTATTAAAAGGCCTTCATTTTATTCTCAATAATACTAAAAAAGAATTAAATATAAATTGTGAAATAAAATTGATATATGCAACTAGCATTTTTCAAGATTTAGAATTTGTAAGAGTATTGTCGTGTTTAACACAGGAAGATGATAAACCTATATTTTAATTTGCTGAGATTACGCAAATTAACAGCAATTATTATTAATGATTAACGACTTTTAAATAGGCCTTCATTTTATTTCAATAATACTAAAAAAGAATTAAATATAAATTGTGAAATAAAATTGATATATGCAACTAGTATTTTTCAAGATTTAGAATTTGTAAGAGTATTGTCGTGTTTAACACAGGAAGATGATAAACCTATATTTTCATTTGCTGAGAATACGCAAATTAACAGCAATTATTATTACTGACTAGCTGGCTTCGCCCGCCAGCGGGCCCCTAATTTACATCGGTAACTAAAATCGATAAAATCCCTAATTTACATCGGTGCCTCGAATCTTTTGTATTCTCCGGCTCGCACCTCCTTGAACCGAACGAACTTCCGACACGGGTCCCCGCTGCCTTCGGCACCGGAAAATCCCTTAATTTGCACATTGAGTAATATAAACCTCTAACCGAAGAACCTCCAACCCTGGTCCCCGCTGCCTTCGGCACCGGATAATACCTTAATTTGCACATCGAATAGTATAAACCTCTAACTGAACGAATCTCTGGCCCTGGTCCCCGCTGCCTTCGGCACCGTAAACCGGTCGTGCTACGCACGCACCGGCACATAGAATAGTATAAACCTCTAACTAAACGAACCTCCGGTTCGGGTCCCCGCTGCCTGCGGCACCGTATAGCAGTCGTGTTGCGCACGCGCTGCAGTATACGTTAGTTCCACCTTCCACCACCAGGTGGCGCAATCTGTTTATACGATCATAACTGAAATCGTTAAGGCTTTCGATGTCGAGTCGAATGAGCCATACCCCGTCGTTTTCATGCCCGTAGAACCGGAGATAGGAAAGCGCCCCCTGGTGGTGAGACTCAGAGTAAAAATCGATAAGCTCTAGTATCCTCTATCGACGTTGAGTAGATTGAGCCAAACCGCGTCGTGATGTGAACCATAGAACCCGAGTTGGATGAAAAATCCTTTAATTACACCTTTCACCACCAGGGGGCGCAATCTGTTCTATACGAACATGACCGAAATCTGTAAAGCTATCGAAATCCAGTCGAAAGAGCCAAACCACGTTGTAATCGGGCCCATAGAACCCGATTTCCGAAAGCGCCCCCTGGTGGTGATGTTCCTGTGTTGACTCTCTGGTTTATTTTACTACGATCGAAATGAAGTTGATTCTTTACATAGTGTATAATCTCTGATCCATCGAATAGAAAGTTTCTATAACTCAAATGGCAACATTTCTTTCCGACGAAATGAAAAAAGGATGCGTTTTAAAACGACAAATTTAAATATATCGCATCCCCACACAAACACGAAATCATAAACCGGGTGTTAAATAAACTATATAGAATCCGATATATAAAAAATAGAAATAAAAAAAAATTATTTTGATATCTTTTGGAGCTTCCGAAAAAAGTAAACAAAGCAAGTATTTGGAGTGCAATCGGCTTCTTGAGAATACAAATATCCTAGTAGAATAGAATTTTAACTATGAAAATATAATTATTTCTCAAAATAAATCATATATTCGGAAAGCCCATTCAATTCTGTACGCTAAATGAACAACGATTTTTTAAATAAAATCGTTAATAAATTAGATAATTACTTCCAAAGCAAAGTCACTTATTACACTTTGATTAATCTGTGCTTGCGCCGAAAAACGCTTATTTCTAGAAACGGGTTTCACAAAAGAATTTTTTTGAAATTGATAATACTCGAATTTTTTTAACTGAAAGGTGTCTTTCTAGAGCTGAATGTATGCACTTTTAGCTTCTTCTCTAGGAATTTATGTAATTTGATAAAAAATAGCTGCGGCGGGGGGGGGGGGGGGGTATACATTGGCAAATTAGAGGAAACACGAAAGTGACGTACGGGAACGATCGGTTTCTAAAGGGTTAATGTACATATTTTTTAAAACTGAAATATATGTTTCGAAGAATAAGAACGTGGCTATGATCTGGTGTATTTTATTTGTCTCTATTCACATTTTCCGAGTCGATGCGGATTTTTAAACATGGGCCGAAAAACGAAAATTCATGCGAGTGAGTCTCGGAAACCATTTTTTTAGAAGGGTTAAAAAACGAATTTTTCGAAACTGATACCTGATTTTAAAAGGAAAAAGAACGTAGATTAGGCTCGGTATTTTTAGTTTTTCGTATCTTGTTTAGAAGCCCAGAAATGAATTTTTAAAGATTGCAGAAATAGCTGAAAAACCGAAAGAGACTTACGGAAAAAAACGATTTCGAAAGGGTTAACTGATATATTTTTTAAAACTAAAGGTTTTATAGTGATTTCGAAAGGAGGGAAATGTACATGAGTGCGTTTGTTTGTTTTTTTGTTCTTTCAGAGAGCCGATGCGCGATTTTAAAAATCGCAGGGTATCGAAATTTGCAAAAGTGAGTCTGCGGGCGAATTTTTTTCGAAGGGTTAATATTTGTATTTTTCAAAAACGATCGCATATTTCGAACGGATAAAGAATGTAGATCTCGTCTGGTATTTTTAGTTTTCTCTAACTTGTTTGGAACGACCTCTGCGAATTTTTGAAAATCGTCGCAATTGCCGAAATCGCGAAACTGTGTACGGAAAATATACATTTTCGAAGGGTTAACTGACGTATTTTTTTTTAATGGAAGGGGGAATTGGAGAGGACAAAGACCGATCTTTTATTTGGTGAAATCCGTTTATCCGAATCTTTCGTAGTCCGGCGGATGCGAGGTTCGGAAGAAGGGAGAATATAAAAAACACGAATTCGACCCTTTTTGATTATTTTTTTTGAAAGGGTTAATATCGAAATTTTTTCGAACCGACCGGATCGTTAGAGACGTAAAAGTACGTTCTTTGAGAATATGTTGACAGTTTTTTCGTATTTCTGTCGGTTCGCCGTCGGCGAGTTTAGACAGTCGTAAAACGAAACCGGCCGAAGCGATTTTTCCTTCTTCTTTTTGCGGAAGATGAGAATTGAGCTCTTCTGGGCATGCGCGGAATAATTTCCTGGTAGGTTTCTTTTTAGTAATTAAAACAGTTTTGTTCGTTAATAACTCCCTTAATTATGGGCCGATTTTTTCGAAACTGCAATTCCTGGAGGTCCGGATTTTTCTGAATTTTTTGATACCGAAAGCGCTTCGCTACTCGCTGCGCTCGCAGAGTTTATCCGGGTACAGATACACACACAGACAGACACACAGACGTATACGAACATTAATAATAAGGATTAACGACTTTTAAATAGGCCTTCATTTTATTTCAATAATACTAAAAAAGAATTAAATATAAATTGTGAAATAAAATTGATAAATACAACTAGCATTTTTCAAGATTTAGAATTTGTAAGAGTATTGTCGTGTTTAACACAGGAAGATGATAAACCTATATTTTCATTTGCTGAGAATACGCAAATTAACAGCAATTATTATTACTGATTAACGACTTTTAAATAGGCCTTCATTTTATTTCAATAATACTAAAAAAGAATTAAATATAAATTGTGAAATAAAATTGATATATGCAACTAGCATTTTTCAAGATTTAGAATTTGTAAGAGTATTGTCGTGTTTAACACAGGAAGATGATAAACCTATATTTTCATTTGCTGAGAATACGCAAATTAACAGCAATTATTATTACTGATTAACGACTTTTAAATAGGCCTTCATTTTATTTCAATAATACTAAAAAAGAATTAAATATAAATTGTGAAATAAAATTGATAAATGCAACTAGAATTTTTCAAGATTTAAAATTTATAAGATTATTGTCGGTTTTTACACAGGGAAATAATATACCTATATTTTAATTTGTTGAGAATACGTAAATTAACAGCAATTATTATTGCTGATTAATGACTGTTATAAATAAGCTTTCATTTTTATCTCAATAATACTGAAATCGCATGTTAAATATAAATTGTGAAATAAAATTAATATATGCTACTAGCATTTTTCAGTATTTCAAAATTATAAGAGTATTGTCGTTTTTTACACAGGAAAATAACAAACCTATATTTTCATTTGCTGAGTATACACAAATTTACAGCAATTATTATTGCTCATTAATGAATATTATTATGAGGCCTTCATTTTCATCTCGATAATACAGAAATTAGAATGTTAAATATAAATTGGGAAATAAAATTGATATATGCAACAACCATTTTTCAAGATTTCAAAATTATTATATAAAAGTATTGTCGTTTCTTACACAGGAAAATAATGAACATATTCTTTCATTTGCTGAGTATAAGCAAATTAACAGAAATCAACATTGCTGATTAATGACTGTTATTAAGAAGGCTTCATTTTCATTTCAATAATACTAAAAAATATATGGGTAAAAAATTTGGTCAAATTACATATTAACTGCTATGTTTAAATTTTATTTATAGGCAACATGAAACTAAATTTAAAAACCTAGTTTAAATCCTAGTGCAATGGAAAATCATAGAAATTTGAGGGATGGACGAATTTTTGTTATGCATCTGCCAGTATGGGTAAAGGAGTTAAAGGAGAGATACCTTCAAGCAAAACTTTTGACGGAGAAGTGACTCAAATTATCGTTGTAGTACAACGAAAACACCGAAAATCTTATACAGTCTTTCCGACTAGACCATGATGTTTTTGAACATGCGACAATCGGCCGAAGGTCCTAATTAATGTGATACGGATGCTAACCACTGGATAAAATGACTCCACAGAAATTTGAGACTTAAGGGGACTCGGCCTTCGTCACTTTGTGAAAAATGATGAAAAAAATATCAATTTTCCATATTTTTGGTTAAAATTATTATAGGCAATAAGTCCTACTTTAAAGTCCTAGTGCAGTGGTAAATCATAGAAATTTGAGGGAGGGACGAATTTTTGTTAAGCATTGGCAAGTATGGGTAAAGTAGCGATACCTTCAGGCAGAACTTTTGACGGAAAAGGGACTCAAATTATCGTTGTCTTACAACAAACACAACAAACACACCGAAAACCTTATACAGCCACTCCGGCTAGATCATGATGGTTTTGAGCATGCAGACATCAGCCGAAGATCCTAATTAATGTGATCCGGATGCTAATCACTGGATACAATGACTCTATAGAAATTTGAGGCTTAACCCGTTGAAGGGCACCGGTATATAATGTATACCACTTAATTTTAATCCCAAAATGCCACAATGACACCAGAATTTTATAATAAAATTTTGAATTTATAAGGTACATGAGGAAAAGCTTTTACTTATTTTAAAATAAATTCGTTCGTAAATCCTGGTGTCAATCAATCATTTCACTATTTTAGCTACAAGAGTACTTTGCCCCTGAAGGGGTTAAAGGGACTCGGCACCCTTAACTTTGTGAAAAATGACAAAAAAGTATCAATTTTCCATATTTTTAATATGTATTTAGACATCCCTAGTATATTCTGACGAAATTATGTAAAAATCCAATCTTATACATATTTTGAAAAGGCTTTTTACAGCATACATTTCCCTTTAAATGTATCAGAAATTGCAGTCTTTAAATTAATTTTTCTCCAGTTGAGTTTTCTAAAGATTTTGCTGCATTTAAAAATCTTAAACTCGAACAGATGCTGACTTAGGAAATGACTTATATATATATATATATATATACTAAATAAAGGAAATTAGGGATGGATTTTGCAATATAAAGAATGCTATTTATTTATTTTTTTAATGCAAATATAAAGAATTTTACTATTTTACTTTTTGATAAATTTTATTCATTGTTGATGTATTTCATTCGAAAGTGTAATTTGAAATGAAGATTAATTTAAAAAATACAACTTAAACACCGTATAAATAACATTTTATGGATTTCTTCTACCCGTCCAACTTCACTGCAAAATGATTGTGGAATGATTTGAAAAGGTTTTCCGAAAATCCACCGTCTTAGTTGTAAAAAATCTCCTTAACCAATGAGATGGAGCTGTTGCATACACCAGGACATCCAATACGTCACATGAGGGCACCATGGATGTAAGGATTTTAGCGGTTTCCTTTGAAATGATTTCTGTTACTAACTTTTTATAGAAGATAAAAATTCATTTTAAATGATGCTTTCTTTTTTAAAATGAATAAAGATTGCATGTTTTTATTATAGACGCGATTACGATTTCTTGCTCCTTTGCCAACATAAATACTTGAGTTACGTTTTTCACTGTTTGGGTTACGTTTTACTGAGAAAACGTTTTTCATTCCAATTGAATGCAATTATTGGAAGCAATTATTTAAAAATAATTTCTAAAACAATTCCAGGATACTAAAAGTCAGTAGTTTTGAAACAACAATAACTTCCCTGCTTAGGATTTTTCGAATGTCATTTCGTCTCCCGTGCTGGATGTTTTCGTGCCATTTTGCGATATTCATTATGGTTTAAATTAATATCTCATTTAATTAACAAAAAATGAAAAATTTGATTCTCGGTAAACCCTCATCCAAATTTTTAGACCTTTACGTGTGGTAGATTTTTGAAGCCATAGTAAACTTATAAATTTATGATATAGATTTGTCATATACAGGGCTTTACAAATTTGATAAAATCCGGTAGCCAGCAAAAAATTCCAGTCGCTAGTAAAAAAATATTTATCCCATCCCTCTTCCGTCATTGATTTTCAAAAAGCACAAAAGTTTTTTATGACTTAATTGAGAAAATATAATAATAAGCATGGTTTCGAATTATTAGTTACATAGTTTAAAATAGTGCATAATTTGGAAAGATAATATAAACCAAGTTTTCTAATGAAACTTATCAAAATTATATATCTCTGAAGGAAAAAGATATGCGGTTAAGACTGAATAAACTGGCATGTTTAGGAAATGATGATTGCCGAATGCTTCAAATGTCTTGTTTGTTGATTGCTACAGAATCTATATATGATAGAGGAAAGATGGGGAGGGGGACATCAATGAAATAGTAAAGCAGGAAAACAATTTTTTGCCTATTTTCCTGTCGAAGTCATTCAAATAATTCTGATTTTGTTAACTTAAAATTTGCCAAGCATTTTAAGTGAGGAGGAAATATTAAGAAAATAAACACATATTATTCTTTAATTTTATTAAAATTAATTATTCTATAAATTTTAATTCAGTTTTATACATTTAGTTCAAATTAATTAGTTATAATCACTTATTATTCTTTATAATGAATCAATTTCAATTCTGAACATAATAATATGATTTTAAACTAACAAAAATTAATTTTATCTAATTTTAGACGCCACGGGTGTCTGGGTTAACGTTTTTTCTTATTTTTTTATTCAAACATCTCCCCTCCCCCTCCCCAAATTCTAATCGCGTGACATGCTAGTTGGCTAGCGAGGAAAATAATGGCGTTTTCTGTGTATGAGATAGAAAATGTATTTTAAACTCGGCTCGTCCATTAAAAGTACAAGAGCATATTAAAGTAAGATCACTGCTTGCCCGGCACGAGTAAGGGTGAGGGAGAGAAAAATAATGTTGTATCTGCTTATTTCTGGTTAAATTTTGATGTAAAAAAGGACAAATTAAATAATTTGGTCGCCAGATGTAAAAACTTTGTCGCCAGCGGTGACCTGGCGACCGTATTTCTTAAGCCCTTGGTCATATCTGTAAGCATTAAGTTCTACAGCCATGTTGTTTAATGTCATAAATTATTTATAACACATGATATATTAAAGTGAACTAACTGATGCTACAGAATTAAGATTAGTTCAATTAATGTTACAGGTTATTCTATTAACTTTTACTACTCCTGTCTTTATCTTCCTCATAGAACTGATGATGTGATCCTTATGTTAACAGGTCCTTCAAAGTTATCTCCAGAAAATTAGAAACCTTTACTCAAATTGAACTAGCAAATTATTGATACATTCAGATTGGTAATTTTTATTGAAATATATTTTTTTTTCTCTTTCATTTTATAAATACTTCCGCAAGCGTTGTATAATACAGGGTGATCAGAAAACATACAGAAAGTATACATTTGAAAAATTAATAATTCATGGAATAATGTAGGTACAGAGGTAAAAATTGACACACATGCTTGGAATGACATGGGGTTTTATTGTAACCGCACAAAAAACAGGTTTGAAAAAAAGGCCGACAGATGACACTGAACAGCAAAACGTCAGTGACTCTGCCTGAGAATAGTGTATAAAAGGAGCTGTAATGAGAGAGAGAGAATCAAATGCACCAGCAATTGCAGCATGTTGACGTTACCAGAAAAGGCAATGTTAGTGAAGCTCTACTGTGAAAATGGGGTATCTGCCGCGATCGACCGACATCAATAGGCATGCTAAAAGACAACATCCAACACCAATTTCTCACCATAACTACAGATATGCTGCACAGTGCTGTGCACAACATTGTCCCTCGGCTACAGCTATTGTTTCGGGATGACGGTGGACATGTTGAGCATTCGTTCTAAAGAACATCGTCTTTGCTTTGTCATAATTTGTTATGTTAATTATTGCTTTTCTTATCACACGAAGCGCCATCTGTCGGCCATTTTATGAACTTTTTTGTGGATACAATAAAACCCCATGTCATTCCAAGCATGCGTGTCAATTTTTACCTCTCTACCTACATTATTCCGTGAATTATTAATTTTTCAAATGTATACTCATTTTCTGATCACCCTGTACTTCGTTGGATACGAAAGTTTTAGGTGTTTACTCAAAACAATGCTGAAAAGAAATTTTAAATTCTCACTATTTACACTTAAAAATTAATTATAATTAAATTCAAATAGTGTTACATTCGTTATTGTTTATTTATAAGCAAATTACTCAAATAGAAGTGATTTTAAAAATAAAATGTGCGACTTTTTAGTATCGGTTATCCTTTAATGTAGCTGAAACGAATATTTTTTATTCGTGTCTTTTCAATTTTTTACGCTTCCTTGAGGTTAAAGCATTCTATTCATACATGAGTTATTTCTACGCTTTAAATGGCCTTTTCATTTCAAATGCCTCGAGAGGTACAGAAAAGGCAAAAAGTTTTGCATTCTCAACTTATGCATTAGAATTTATTTATGCTGCAAAAAAGTAATTTTTACACGTCCGTGGTAGGATATTTAAATTTTATTATTTAATCTTTTGAAATACATCGTTTAGACGTCATTTTATTTTCCATTTCATCTTTTAAATATTTCAATTATCTTTAGAGCTATAATAAGACTTATGAATGAATTTAATACAATTTTGAAGCTAAAATGTAAATAAAACTGAGATGCACTGTTCTGCTCAGTAGTGGTTACTATTGTATGGTAATAGAAGTGATATAAATAATGAATATATAAATAACTTTTTCATGTTTACAGTGAATAGCGTATAGCATTATACAGTGTGCCCGTTAAAGTCCGGTGTCACCCCAATATATTTCTGAACGGCAAGAGCTATAGTAAAAAAAAAGGTGGGTCTAGGTAGGGTAAAGTTGCCATGCGCTACGCAAGGAAATCGCTTACAGCGCCACCTAGTCGCTAAATGTGGATTTAGCGTTCTTATTTCAAAAACGGTACGAGATACGGGAAAAAAGTCAATTACAAAGTTGTTCAGAATCATGGATTTACTAAGAGAAGACACTTTCCGTAAAGTAATGTTAAAAATAGAAGGCGTAAAATGCATATTTATTTGGTTCGTAACTCCCAAAATTGTAATCCGACATAACGCGGAAGAAAAGAGAAAAGGTCACACTCCAGAGCATCCCTTATCTTGGCACAGTGGTAGCGTGCGTGATTACATTACGAGAGGACCCCGGTTCAAGTCCCGGCTGGTGCATGCTTTATAACTTTCGTAACAAAATTAGTAGACGATGCGGTTAGAAAGCTCAATAGAATCAACAATATCGGTTAGTAAGCGCATCAACTCAACTCAACGCTCATTTGGTATGTGAATCGCATAAATTTCGGTATTATGCAAATAAATATGACACGTCATACTACTGCGCCGGACACAAGTATAAAAGAAAGACTTCCGCGGGGGTTGTATGTTGAAACTCGTATTCATGTCGACATATTTCTACCAATCAGTATGGTTAGATGGTCTTGATTTGCGTTGAATGTGGGCGCCAGGCAAGAGCAGCAGATCGACTATATGGTGAACGTTTTCCTGGAGTGCCACATCCTTTATGGCAGACCATCGTAAATACAGTGAAACGATTGAGGGAGACGAGCAGTGTTAAAAACAGACCTCGATCCGGTAGACCAAGAAGAGTAGGAATGCAACCAGAAGTTGTATTAGCGTTTGCCCTCGCCTATACTCAGAGTAGCCCAAAAGAGATCAGTGCACACTGTGGCCTCTCGAAAAGGCGAATTTGGACTATCTTGAATGAACTAAGTGCTCATACATACCGGCTTATATTTGTGCAGGCACTAATGGCAGGGGATGCCCAAAGACGCTATGATTGGTGCAACTTCATGATGAACCGCTTAAAGGTTCAGCCAACATTTCTTGCCAACATCATATGGACGGATGAGGCATGCTTTTCGCGTAATACTATATACATTAAGCAGAACATCCATTTGTGGTCGCTGGAGAATCCTAGATGTGCTGTCGAAGTTTGACATCAAGTTCTCTGGTCGATAAATGTCTGGTGCGGAATATTCAAAAACAGACTAATTGGCCCGGTATTTTACGAGGGCATATTAAAGGGATCACAATATTTGGAACGTCTGAAGGATGTAATATCCAATTTTCTAGAGGGTTTGCCGATGTGTGACCTCCGGAATGTATGGTTACAACATGATGGCGCTCTGCTGCACAAGGCATCAAGTGTCCAACTGTATATCCGGGACACATTCCAGCAACAAGTCATCGGGTATGGTGTTCCGTAGAATGGCCTCTATGTTCACCTGACCTCGCCTTTTTGGATTTTTTTCTGTGGGGATACATGAAACAGCGAGTGTATGCAACACCTCCACCAATACTGCAGGAACTTCGAAACTGTATTACGGATGCTTGAGTCAGCTTGTCACCTGCCATGTTGTACAATGTGCAATCCCGTGTCTAGATGTGTATTGTTGCTGAAGGACACCATTTTGAGCATCACAGATTCATGAGCCTCATTTCCGATAGGTGCAGTTTGTTCAACGCGATCAAACACATGTGCGCTTTGTGATTTCCATTTGTATCATTTTTGTGAGCAAGGTGCTTATTTGTAATAAATCGATGATGCTGAACAACTTTGTAATTGACTCTTTTTCCCGTATCTCGTAACGTTTTTGAAATAAAAGCACTAACTCCAAATTTAGCAACCAGGTGGCACTGTAAAAAGTTTCCTTGCGTAGTGCATGGCAACATTACTATACCTAGACCCTACTTTTATGACTATATAGATCTTGACGTTCTGAAATTATTGGGATGACAACGGACTTTAGCGGGCACAATGTATAATATATGTTTCAAGGATAAATTGTCTTACACCAGGCCTGTACAACCTTTCAGTAAGCAACGACGAACCTTAGCTTGTGGTTCCAATAAAGGGCACCATTAAATATGACTCGAAAAATGCAAGAATATTATCTCCCTTTAGCCGTAATAGCGATATCTACACGTCTGCAGGATACACATATATCACACATATATCTATCTCACAGTTCCACCTTGGCTTGGCGCCCTACGATGAAGGTGGCTAATGTATTGAACAAAAACATATAGTAAATTTAACTTTGTATTTTTTTGAGGTATGTGGAAAGGAGGAGGAGTATCTGAGAGACTTTTCTAGGTAAAGAAGTCAAAAATCTTAATAACACCTGTAATAAAATGAAAGCATGTACAGATTAATTATTTTAAGGCAAAATAACTTTAGAGATGGATTTTTTTTTATTATTTAGAAAAATAAAATATACTAAGGGGCACCAAGAGAACCTTTAAAAGGTACCGCGATGGACAGCCCTGCTTTACACCAGTGTTTCCCAAAAAGTTTTTCTTCGGGTTCAGTTCACTTAACAACCTTATCATCGCGGTCCACTAAAAATTTTAACCCCTATTTTTATAGACAGTATTTACTTCCAGGTAAAATAAAACTGCTATAAAAATCCACATACAATGTTTAAATATTTTAATAAAAAAGGCTTTAGTTTTACAAAAATACATAAAGTTTGATACAAGTCAAATTAATACAAAGTGCGATGTTGTTTCTTTTCAATTAATGAGAAATAGCATGTGGCGAATATTTCCAAAATAGCGACAAACTTCGGAATAAAAAATAAAAACTCAAAAAGCAACACTGTTTATAATGAAAAATGATAATAAAGTGGATTCATAGTAATGTATCCAGAATTATTTTAAAGAAAGAACGTTTACATTGCGTCTAGCTGTGTGCAGCTAGTTTGGTATTAGGAATTCGGAAATACATTCTGAGCAAAACTTTATAATATGCAGTATTTAAATTTTATATTATTTTTCATAGGCGGATTCAAAATCAGATAAAAATAATACAATTTGGGAGTATAATAAGCCATTAATAATGTAACAAAATCAACATCAATGCACGCGTATAATATAATAAAATCAATATCAATGCACGTGTATAATGAAATAAAATCAATATCAATGCACGTGTATAATATAATAAAATCAATATCAATGCACGTGTATAATATAATAAAATCAATATCAATGCACGTGTATAATACAACAAAAGCTTTTGGCACAATGATGATAAAAACTGAAATAAATGAAATAAATAATTAAACATTTGTGCTTCGGACTATGTATTGTAGAAAACAAAATCTATATTCCCTAGTGAACAACTAAGAAAAAGTATGCGGAACCTCTAAAAAATACACTTCTATATTGCTAAAACATATATATGGAATACGACAAAAGTTCATTAAAAGATAAAAAATCATTAAAAAGAAACAAATGATGCTAAAAAATTGCAGTTTGTAGGAATGGGATTAGAGGGAGATCTGAGTTTTTTTTTTTAATGAAAAAAAAGTTATGATTAAGCAAATTACCGATAGATGGCGCAGGCATGCATAATATGAAGCAGATGTGTGCAAATTACTCTTGTAGTAAAAGACCCGTTTGTTTGAAGTGTCTGGCAAGCTTCAATGGCCTAGCACATAAAACAGGCCATTTTTTCCTCTTGAGTTCTTTTGCGTGCGGAATTTTCAAAACGCACCAGTTGCCTATTGCCAATTCTTTTGGGTTGTAATGACAAACGAAGTAAAGACTGATGCTAGGCAACTGCCTAACAACCGTAATCAAGTAAACAAACTCAATGAAAACAAATAAGGCTACTCAGTTAAGTAAGACACTCTAAAAGTAAAAGAAAAACCAACAGCGCTTGATCTGGTAACTGTAGCATATTGCTGGCATCAAATGAAGAATCTGTGTGCATTGGAGGGTTTTATTGACAACCTGATTTGCATAAATCTTCTTCATATTATGCATGCAGTGCCATCTATCGATAACTTTTAAACAAAAATTCTTGTTATATAAAAACAAATCCGATCTCTTTCTCTAATCTCATTTCTGCAAACCGGAATTTTTAGCATAATTTGTTTTTTTAAAGAATCTTTAAAGTTTTAACGAGCTGTTGGTGCACCCGATACTTTGTTGAATTCAGTTCATAATAATTTTCATTAAAGCATAAGAAATTATTTAACTCTTTTAAAGAAAGAATCTCATTTTCTTTTCAAAGAAATGTCATATTTTCCAGCTCATCAATACCTGGAACTCATTAAATCATTATTAAAATATTTTTTTTTTACATTCAAATTGCCTTGATTATCTTTTAATCACACATTATTCCTATTAAGGGGAAAAAATAAAGCTGTAATGAAAACGTACTCATATCTACTATTGAATTAAAATTTAACATTTTATAACTTTTTGCTACTAAAAGGATATTTTAAAATAATATTTTTAAAATTAATAATCATTTCCCGTGTAAAGTACCTTTATTGGATCTAACTGTAACGAAAAATAAGCTCAAAAGTTTTTAAATTTAAGAAGATTCTATCCATGAAGAATCCTTATTATTTTAGTGATATTTATATAAGTTGAAATAACAAGGAAAATTTTAAGAAATTCATTTCATTTGAAAAATATTGGTTTTATCTCTTTGTATTCCAAACTATGAACTAAAGATAGTTTCAATTTCAAAAACATTTTTTTTTTAGTTTTTAAATATACGTTTGAAAATTTGTGTAACAAGTAAATAAATTTTAGTAAGATTTTGCACATATTAAAATTAATAAACTAAATCTGTATTTATAGGAATTTTGTACACTGTAGAAAATGCAAAATTTGTCTAATATACGAAAAATTAATAAAACAGCGTACTAAAATCTAATATAAAAAAATGAAAATTTGTCTGTCTGTCTGCATTTCAATACAAATGAACAGTTTGGAAGCCAGTAAATGTTACGGATTGGTGTATTAAAACACGGCCGACGCAACTAAAGTAATCTGGAATCGAAATAATTTATAGTTAAATTTGAATTAATAAAAAATAAAAAATCTAATAGCCTTTACTTATCAAATTTAAATATTTTTCGTTATAGCAGTTGCCAACAATTAAAAATCCACAGTAAAGTTCCTTATACAATAATTAATTTTCTATTGAAAGATATCCACGTGAAAAATGAAACTGAAATAAAAAGTTTCACCAATTGAAAAAAGATTAATATGACGTCATATTGGTAATAAAACGGAAATTAATATGACGTCATACTGAAAGTTTAACGGACTTTTTAAAATGTTTGAGAATCATCCGAAGAGAGTATCAAAATGAGTAATAAAGAAAGCAAGTAGATATGACGTCAGCAGATGAATATAACGTCATATGAGTTTGAGGAACGTATTGAATCATGATAGAAACGCGATTAAGGAAATATTGACATATTTTCATATTTTGAAGTTCTCTATCCAACATGTTTAATTTTTAAATTGATTTTTCAATACAGTAAGTGGTGCGCTGGTCTAAAAAGAAAGAAAAAAAATCGAATAACGATGATGACAGTGTAGCAAAAATAAAATGCGCTTTTTTAACGTATTTATTATTTTGTGTTTTAAAAGGAAAGAATTGTTTTTAGTAACAGTAGATATTTATTTGTGAGCAACTTCGTGATTATTTTGATGTTCAAGTTTCGTACTATATATGTTGTAAATATTCGTAATATACGATGTGCAAGATTATATTTTTTGATCGTATAATAAGAAGAAATAAAAGGGATCTGAAAACATTAACTTTGTGCTAATTATTTACACACAGTTGCAAGAATGATAAACCAAGTCACTACACATCGTATGACTGATACACAACATTCGTATCTGACTTGTATATTATGCTTTATTTAAATTTACTCTGTTACAGTAATTTGCCATGGACACATTTGTAAAAGCGAAATTACTTAGTAGTGATGTTTCATAAAAGCGGATTATAAATTGGAAATAAAACGGTGTTTTTCAGAAAAATGCACAAAAGGGAGCACATTTCTTTTATTTCTATGTATCTTTCTTAAGAGAGTACCTGATAAACTGAGCACGTTCCCTTTTTTAAATTTGTTTAAATATAATTAATGTTCTTATATAAATATTACTTAAAATTAACAGCATGCACTGATGCGGTTACACCCATTGATATTTCTGACTTTATTACCAATGTACCAATTTATTTGTCAAGATTAAGCTTTGAAACTTGAAATCTTTAATACCTATTCTACTAAATTAATATACAAAACAACAAAATCAAAATAAACTACTTTAATTATTTCCAAAATGACTAATAAAATGAAATTACCAAATTTTCTTTCTTAAACTTTAAAAAAAGTATTTTGCATTTCAGTGAGTTGAAAAAGGACTTTTCATACAGCGTCTATCTAATCGAATCTTAAGTCTAAAATACTACCTATGGGAATAGAGAAGTGATATATAGAATTTTTTATCATCAATATATGAAGAGATTTTCTATATTGAATAACCGGAAAATACTGGAAATCCTTTTGTGTACTGAACTTCTTTTAACAATGTATCATTTTTAGTGACATTTTGTTTTTATTTTCTCTAATCTGTCAATATTTTTTTTAAAGTAAGACTTTCCTTTATTAAAATATGATAATATTACGAAGTATTCAAACCATTTTATCACGTTAAAAATTTGATTTCTTTTTTAAAGTTTCAAAATATTTTGCATTTCTGCGGGTTGATAGAGATCTTTTCATTCAAAAACTATCTAATCGATTCTTATGTAACAAATACCTCTGGGTATAGAGGAAACGACGTATAGAATTTTTCATCGTCAATCTATGAAGAGACTTACTTGTATTAAATAAAGGAAAATATGGGAAACCGTTATGGGTACTGAACTTCTTTTAACAATGTACCATTGTCAGAGACATTTTTTTCCCATAATCTGACAATATTTTTTAAAAGTAAGACTGTCCTTTATAAAAAAGGTGATAATATTTCGAGGTATTCAAACCATTTTATCATTAAAATATATACAGGGTGTCCGAAAAGTCCGGAAACGGTCAAATAACTCGAGAAATATACATCGGATTGAAAAACGGAAAATGTTCAATGCATGTTCAATATTTTTGAAATTCTGTCTAGGGATATCAGATTTGCCCCCAAACTCTGCCCCCTCCTGGAGAAAAAAGAGGAGAAACTTTGAAATCTCAAATAATAACCGCCCTTTTTTATTGCAGATTCAGATTCTACGGGAAAAAAAATACGTAAGTTTCGTATTGAACATTTTCATCGAAAAATCGTAGGTGGCGCTGTAATCGAGTACAATGCAATGAGAAACGTTTCCATTGAAAAGTCTGGGAACGGTCGAATAACTCTAGAAATATACATCGGATTGAAAAACGGAAAACTGCATGTTCAATAGTTTTGAAAAATCTATTTAAGGATATCAAAGTTTCCCCTCCCCCCAACTCCCGCCAATAGCGGGGAAAGAGGGGCAACTTTGAAATCGTAAAAGATAACCCGCTTTTTTTATTGCCGATTCAGATTCTACGAGAAAACAACATAATTTTTGTATTTAATATTTTCTTTTAAACATCATAAATGGCTCTGTAATCGAGTAAAAGGCAATGAGAATCGTTACCCTTGCAATCTCTGGAAACGGTCGAATAATTCGAGAAATATACATCGTATAGAAAAACGGAAAATACTTGTTCAATATTTTAGAACAATCCATTTAGGAATATAAAAGTTGCCATTTTTCTAAAATATTGAACACGTGTTTTTCCGTTTTTCTATACGATGTATATTTCTCGAATTATTCGAGTGTTTCCAGACATTGCAAGGATAATGCTTCTCACTGTCTTTTATTCGCTTACAGCGCCATCTACGATGTTTCGAAGAAAATGTTAAATACAAAAGTTACGTATTTTTTTTCTTAGAATCCAAAACTGCAGTAAAAAAGGGGGTTATCATTTAAAATTTCAAAGCTGCCCCCTTTTCCCCCCAGGGGGACGGAGTTGGGGGCAACTTTGATATCCTTAAATATATTTTTCAAAACCATTGAACATGCAGTTTTTCGTTTTTCAATCCGATGTGTATTTCTAGAGTTATTCGACCGTTTCCAGATTTTTCAGTGGAAACGATTCTCACTGTATTGTACTCGATTACAGCGCCATCTACGATTTTCCGAAGAAAATGTTCAGTACGAAACTTACGTATTTTTTCCCGTAGAATCTGAATCTGCAATAAAAAAGGGTGGTTAAATTATTTAAGATTTCAAAGTTGTCTCCCTTTTCCCCCAGGGGGGTGCTGAGTTGGGGGGGACAACTTTGATAATAGATTTTTTTTTAAATATTGAAAATGCATATCTCCGTTTTTCAATCCGAAATGTACTTCTTGAGTTATTCGACCGTTTCCAGACTTCTCGGACACCCTGTATAAATGATTATGTACCATTTTATCATGGTTATACATTTGATTTATTTTTTAAAGTTTCAAAATATTTTGAATTTCTGTGAGTTGATAGAGATCCTTTCATACAAGAACTATCTAATCGGGTTTTATGTCACAAATACCTCTGGGTATACAGGAAACGACGTATAGAATTTTTCATCGTAAATCTATGAAGAGACTGTTATTCAATAATGGAATATAAGGGAAATTTTTTTGGGAACTGAACTTCTTTTAAAAATTTATTATTTTCAGTGACATTTTGTTTTATTTTTCATAGTCTGTCTATTTTTTTTTATGTAAAACTTTCCTTTATTAAAAGGTGATAGCATTTCGGCGCATTTAAACCATGTTATCACGTTAAACATTTACTCATTTCAAATTTATTATTAGTTTTGCATTAAGTTAACCTTTTGATTATTAGCCAGGATTGACGACTATTTTTATATTCAAATGTAAAAGTGTTACCAGTGAGCTACTTTTTAAAAATTCAGTTTTCTTGATTACCACGAGTTTTTTGAGAAAATACAATTCGCCTTATTTAATAACATATTAAATAATACAATTATACCATTTAAAAACTAGTCGTTGGGGGCCACCGTAATACTTAACCATCATGGATATGCATAATATAAAATATTAAAATAAAAATGTGTAAACTACTTATAAAATGCACTGCAATTCAAATATAATCGTGGCTTGGTGACGTCACAAATTTTAAAGGCTCGATTACTGAATTGCTTGAAAGAAACTTCCTTATAACTCCAAAAATAATAATCCTATTAACTAGCGGTTTATTGCATCTGATTAAGCGTCAAATTTCCAATTAAAATATATCTTTGAAGTGAAATTTGGATGAAATACAGGGTCATGAAAAATCGAAGAGTGTGGGAAATAGGATTTCAAATATCTCGGCAACAAATTATCCGATCGACTTCATGCTGTATGTAAAATTTGTTTTTTTATTGTCTTTTATATTCATTTCTTAAAATAAACTAGTTTTATATACCTTATATCAGAACGAATATTTCGAGAGTCCGAAAAATATAGTTCCGGTTAATCGAGGTTATTGAAATGAAATAGGCTTCTTCCCATTATTACATACTAAGTACATACCAAATTGCAAGTCTGTATCTCAATTTTTTCGGGAGATAGAGCGTTTACAGACACACAGACACACACACAGACGGACGGCAAATTTTTTTTTTCTAAAAATATGGTTTTCGGAATCTCCTTTGTCTGAAACGTGTAAATTCGTCAACATTTTTTTTTTTTCGATTTTCAAAACGATTACAAGACTTACCCTATACTACGTATGATGGGTAAGTTTTAAGGCCAATAAAGCAATCTGAATTTTTTTCTTTTTTAAATGTATCGCACTAGCAACTCTGAATTGTACCACAATTGACAAACGTTTACTTTGAGGTAGTTATCCCTTGAAAACACCCTAGTATAATTCTATAGAAGAGTTTCTTTTTTTTAAGTGGTACGAATAGAATAAAAATATAGTCGCTGGGACATACGGTGTCCCAATTCAGCAATATTTCAAGATGTTAACGTATCTATTGTTTTCAATTACACAAAATGTACTAGAGCAGTGTTACTCGTTACTTTTAACAAAGCGTATTTTCCCAACGCTATTTGAAAAAAAATAATATTCGTATTATTTAATGACAGAAATTCCGCAATTGAATGAGGTAAAGATATCTTAAAAAAAAAAAAAAAAAAAAAAACTTTTGTAACTTTGCTACCCGCAAATCGCGTATTGAGTTCCACTGCAATACAGTATACGCAATGAAATTGTAAATGCCGTTTTAGAAAATATTAAATACATAAATGAGATATTATTTTAAAAATGAGTTAAAATATAAACACAAATTTAAAATATAAACGGAATGTTTATATAAACACAAATTTCTTCGCATCCATAACGGGCTCGAATTACTTTCTTTTTGTTAGGACATTTCATTTAAATATTGTTTTTGAGTCTTTTTAAACATTTATAGACTTATTATTTGATGTCTTTTTAAATTATTCAGATTGAAATAGAAAATATAGATTCATTAGCTCATACATATGTACACCTACACTTACACGTATGTATTTATTATGTGAGTAAGTACATTGAACGCACGCGTGGCATTTACGTTAACAATTATAAACCCGCAAAACATAAAAGAAAAAATGTTGACTAATCAAACTAGAACAAGAAATCAAAACCAAAAGGCTGGCCTCATCGGCGATAATATTTCTACATCATATATTATAATACGAGCAAATCTTGTCTGTCTGTCTGTATGCAAATTTTAACGAACTAACTAACGATTTTAACGAAATTTTGTATCCTACCGTTTTCGGGCTCGAGAAGATCATTAGACTAGGTCATATGTTCGTTAAAATTCGATTAATGGGTCATTTTGGGGTCACTACGGGTCAATGCATTTGAATGGGAATGAAGGTTGAAACAGTTATTAAGTTGATGAAAATGGGGCATTAAGCGAAGTTGCACAGTTGGTAACAAATTTAGCAATATTTGGTGAAATATTGGCGACATTGACGAGATTTGGTGATAGAATGGACTTTTAAGATTAACGACAAAACACATGTTTAGCGCCAAATGAAAAAAATATCTCGAAATTTGGCGACATTTGGCAAAAAATGGCTTTTAGAATGTGAAGGAATTTTCTAGGGAGTCCTAATAAGAGCCGAGATACATGATTCAACCAATCAGAATCCATAGAACGTTCTCGAAAACAGAATTCAACCAATCACGGTATATAGAACTTTCTCAACGCATGCTTGGCACTAAATGAAATAATGTCGCCAAACTTGGTTATATTTAGCGACATTTCGACAACATTTGGCGAAAAAATTGGCTTTCAGAATCTGAACGAATTTTCTAGAAATCCCCAATAGGAGCCGAGATTCCAATGGGAATGAAGGGTGAAACAATTATTAAGTTGTTGAACATTTGGCAGTAAGCGAAGTTGCATAATCTGAATGTTCTATGGACTCTGATTCAACAAAAAGAGTCCATAGAACGTTCTCGAGCAACACGGACGTTGTTCCGGAAACGCATACCTTCTGAAGAAATGCAGCTGTCACATCAACGTTGATGTTATACCGAATTGAACGCAAAGCTAATTTTAACCGAGCCTAGCTTGGTCTTCCCACCTGATTACAGCTCTCTGTCAAAATGTAATAATTTATAAGTTTGGCGAGACAGAATTTAAACCTTCAAGGTTCCCTACCTTTATTCACATCCACACAAGCAAAGGAATGTCCCGACGTCTTGAAAGGAAAAAGTGAGAAAAAAGTTTGTTTCAAATATTGCTTCTTTGAGAGATATACCATTGAGCTGTAGAAAAGAAGAAGCGTAGAAGAAAACTTTTATTTGTTTCTTTTTTTAAACCCAGACTCTGGACCATATTAACTAGTCCTTTCATGTTAAAATGAAAATGATATGTGAAACCAATAGCTCGATAATTCTATTGACTATTGCAGTGTTAGTTGAGTTTTTCCGGCGAAAAAGGGATGTGATCAATTGGATTACTGTACGTCTTTCATGTTCTAACGTCTAGTTTTTTAGTGGCTTTGACTTTAGTACTGAAATTTTGTCTAAAGAAAAGACTCGTCTAAAGAAATAATACTCACAAAGATAAGCATGAATATTTTATATCAATTTTATGATTTTAAGTAAATTTTAGTATTGAGAAAATTAGAGCATTTAATAGTAGTTATTAGTTTAATTATGTGTGTGACACACAGAAAAAATAATTTCTGTTTTTCGGCTTTGCTTAATTTTAACCTCTGTCATATTATCTGTATAGTAGATACATTATTAACAGAGAAAAATATTTCAAAGATTAATACGTATACAGCCGTTACTATTTACCACGTTAGTGCTACGACATCCTGAAAACAAATTTCCAATAATTTTCGGAATCCGGTGATGAATAGAGGTGGAACATTAACATAGATGTCAAATTAATGCTTCGGTATACCACTAAAACTTAACAGAAATTTTTGTCTTATTATTGCAAATTTCTGTGGTTAAATAACACAAAATTTTTTATTAAATTTTAGTGGACGTAAAAGCGTAATAGTTATCCGCAATGGTTTAAATAAGAAAAGTGAACCAGAAATAGCAGATCTCTTAACAAAGTATCTAAAGTTAATTTTGAATGTGAACAAATCATTAGTAAAAGAATTTTGTAAAATTACATTCTTCCAGACAGCTGCAATAGGTAGCATCTTGCATGGAAACTGCCTAAAACAGAACGGTTGTCTTAACCCTTCTTTGCATGAGTTTTTCTTTTACAATTGTGTTTTTTTATACATATATTAAATATTAGACACCAGAAATTTTAAGATAGATTTTTAACTTTGTTCAGCAACATAGTTCACGGGAAATTTACTCGATTAATATTTCTATATAAATATAGTGGTGGCGAAGAAGTTGATTTATTTATTAAAAGTTAAATAAATAGCGATGGAAATTTACATCACTATGCAATTAAGGGTTAACTCTAATTCTAAAATTCCCAGAATAAAACCGTTCGCACTCAAAGTTTCTTGTGTATGATTTTGAACATTTCTGTTATAACGAAATTCTTTTGAGGGACCGTGTACATATTTATTTCACACGAACTGGGATAATTGCAATGCAAATCTTTATATTTCCCTTTTCAGTCAATTTGACATCCCAAATATCACATAAAATTAAAAGAATGAACTGCATAAATTCCTGTTTAAATTATGCCTATATAACGCATGTTTATCTGTTAACATCGACTCATTTTTCAAATTTTTGTATTTCATTAACTTATTATTCAAATTAATGTCGATTTATATTTCCTCATTTTCTTTAGTATGAGTAACGTAAATGTTCTCTAAAATTATGGTGTTGTTAACGAACTTTTAAAAGTTACTTTTAGTTTTAATATGTAGGGGACAAACATCCTTATGACAAAATAAGTTATCAAGATTTATTAAAAAAAAAACAAATGTAATTAGGTACTTTTCAGTTTGTATACATTAATTAGAACTGAAATTATTGCAATCGTTAGTAATTTTTTGTAGGTACTGCACATAAGTATAAATGTGTTTAAAATATTTACATAAATATACTAACTATATAGCTGTTCATTATGATCACTTATGTCTTCAAAATGTTATTCTTTATATTTCTTTCATTATTGTATAAATTCTTGAAACCGGAAAACTTTAAGACAGCATTTATTTAAATAATGAAAACAATAATGAATGTCCCCCGTTTATCTTCAGAAACAACTTTAATTTTTTAAAAACTGAATTTTCCTTTGGAGGTTGTTTTAATTTAAACTGAATCAACTCCTTCCCTAACAAAAGTCATTAACAAACAGAGATACTTCGAACCATATTACAAATCCACCGCATTTCGTATTTATTCTGATGGCACTAAACCTCATTCTGAAAGCAATTTTCCAGAAATCTTTGAAATAAGCTAGAGAAGGATATAACATAGCTCCCAACATTTACGCTTTTTTGCTACCACTAAAAATTAATAGAAATTTTTGTATTATTGAATGACATGATTTCGACGATTTAGAAAGTAAAAATTTACTGTAAAATTTTAGTGGTAGGAAAAAAGCGTAAAAGTTGGCAACAATGATATCAGAATAATAAACAAGAAAAGAGAGTGGGAAACCTGGAGTAATTCTAATCACTGTCAGTAAATAATTCTGAATGATTTGATAAACTGCAATAAAAGAAAGGTACATTTCGTGAAATGCTAATTTAATCGCATAAAATTGTCTTTGAAGGATTTATTTTATTTTTAAAGGATTTATTTAAAGGATTCTGTTTTTGCATTTTCTGGTACATTTATTTTTTATTTCTGAGATTGGCTATTAATAATAATCAATTTCGAGAGATTGATTAGTTTATTCTAAAAATGCTCTGTATCCTAGAAATCGTAATATTTTTTATGGTTTTAAAGAGTTAAATAATGTATAATTCCTTGAGCTTCGGAATTTATCTTTTAAAGTGCATTATTTTAAATTATGGAACTAAACTTTTTTTTTTCTCTAATTCTCTTCTGGTTTTGTAGTAAAAAGCTTTTATTTTCTTTCTTTTATTTTCTTATTTTTTTTTTTTTAATTCTCTACTGGTTTCGTAGTAAAAAAAATAATTTAAAATTTTTGTCGGGAGGAGATGGAGGAGATGACGAATGAGAATGATCTGGAGGAGATGATGAATGAGAATGATCTGCAGGTTCGTAAACAAGAGAATGGATTGAGAAACAAGGAGTAAATTCTAACCACCGTCAGTAAATAATTCTGAAAGTTAATTCTTTGATGAACTTTAATAAAAGATAAAAATAGTTTCTCGAAAGTTTAAATTAATCGGATGAAATTCTATTTAAACATCTTCCCATTTCCAGTTTCTGAAATATTTACTTTTCGTTTCTACGATCGACTATTTTTAATAAATAATTTCGAGAGATTAATCTGTCTTGATTGAAGAGGTATTCCAATATTTTACATTCAATACAATTTAAAAATTTCGTCGGGAGTTGATGAAAAATTTAACCCGAATCACCTCCTCTCCATAACAACAGACATTAACAAAGCTGAATACGAGGGTGAGTCAATAATTAATTCCTCCATTACTCTACCTTTTATTTCTTTCACATCTAATAGACCATCTATGCATAATATTATTAAGGCAACCGTATTCTACTTATACAGTATTTTCCTTTTCAGATTTCCTGATTAGAACCATAGATCTGAAGCTAAAAGAAAGGGTCGTCTTTGAATTTCTACCAAGAAAGTTGTGCATCTAAGGAAATAAATAATCGCTTGAAATGTTTATGTGAACGTTCAATGCATCAGCAACATTCTGAACTATGAAACGTCTGTCTCCTCGAATCAATTCATCAGCGCGTTCTTGATTTGTATCTGTGACTGACGTTATGGGCAGGCCGCATCTCGGTTTATCTGCAATTTTCGTTTCTCCGTTTCCAAACTTCTTCACTGAAAGCCGCACATTGCTAATGTCCATTACAACGTCCCCATAAACATTCTTCAAGCGATTATGGATTTCCATAGGTTCTAAACCTTCTTTTGTCAGATATTCAATGACGACTCCTTTTAGCTTCCGATCCATGGTTCTAATCAGTCAATCTAAAAAGGAAATTACTATATAAGTAGAGTAAGGTTACCTCTACAATATGATGAATAGATAGTTCAGTAGCTGCGAAACAAATAAAAGTTAGATCAATAAAGGTATTAGTTTTTGGCTCACCCTCGTATTTCAAAGTATAGTGCATTTTCGCCGCAATTCCTATTTCCTCGGATGACGTTAACCTCAATCTGAAAGCCATTTTCCAGGAATTTTTAGAATCAGGTGGAGAACGATAGGATGTTAATAAACCAGAGAAGAGCGTGAGAAAATGAGCGAGTCCTAATCAGTGATAGTAAATAAATCTGAAAGTGAATGAATTGATGAACTATAATAAATAAAAAATATATATTTCCCCAAAGGTTAATTTGATCGGATAAAATTATATTTAAACGTCTTCCATTCAAATATACAGCAATTCATATTTATCGTGATGGTGTAAACCTCCTCCTGGAAGCAATTTTTCATAAATTTTTAGAATGAGCTGGAGAACGACAGGAGCTTAATAAAAAAGAGAAGATCCTGAGAAAATGAGTGAGGCCTAATCAGTGACAGTAAATAAATCTGAAAGTGAATGCTTTGATGAACTATGATAAATAAAAAATGTATATTTCCCGAAAGGTTAATTTGATCGGATAAAATTATATTTAAACGTCTTCCATTCAAATATACAGCAATTCATATTTATCGTGATGGTGTAAACCTCCTCCTGGAAGCAATTTTACGTAATTTTTTAGAATGAGATGGAGAACGACAGGAGCTTAATGAACCAGAGAAGATCCTGAGAAAATGAGTGAGACCTAATCAGTGACAGTAAATAAATCTGAAAGTGAATGCTTTGATGAACTATAATAAATAAAAAATGTATATTTCCTGAAAGGTTAATTTGATCGGATAAAATTATATTTAAACGTCTTCCATTCAAATATACAGTAATTCATATTTATCGTGATGGTGTAAACCTCCTCCTGGAAGCAATTTTTCAGAAATTTTTAGATTGAGCTGGAGAACGATAGGAGCTTAATAAACCAGAGAAGAGCGTGAGAAAATGAGCGAGTCCTAATCAGTGACAGTAAATAAATCTGAAAGTGAATGCTTTGATGAACTATAATAAATAAAAAAGATATATTTCCAGAAAGGTTAATTTGATCGGATAAAATTGCATTTAAACGTCTTCCATTCAAATATACAGCAATTCATATTTACCGTGATGGTATTAACATCCTTCTGGAAACAGTTTTTCAGAAATTTCGGGAATGAACTGAAGAATGACAGGAGAATAATATACAAGATAAGAGAATGAGAAACTAGGAGTAAATCTTATCTGAAAATGAATACTTTAATAAATTGTAATAGAAGAAAGCTACATTTCCCGAAAGTTTAATTTATAAGATAAAATTTTATTTAAACATCTTCTGTTTTATATTGTCTGAAAAGTTTACTTTTCGTTTCTGAGATTGACTGTTTTTAATGATTAATGTCAAGAGATTAATCAATTTATCTGAAGGGATCTTGATTGTAATTTTGATTGTATTTTTTATTTAAAATTTGCGTTGAATATTTTCAAATTTAACCTGAATCCCTTCCTCTCTGTAACATCGTCATTAACAAAAAAAAATATTTTAAATAATAATGTTATTCAACCAAATTCCCATTTACTCTGATGTCGTTAACCCCTATTCTGAGTTTTTGGAATAAACAGTAGAACGATAGGAGGTTAAAAAACAAAAGAATGACGTGAAAAAATTATTGAATTCCCAACCACTGTCAGTAAAAAATTCTTAATATGAATGCTTTGATAAACTGAAATAAAGTAAAGATATATTTTTCGAAAGGTTAATCTAATCGCATAAAATTGTATTTAAACATCTTCCATTTTCCATTTTCTGAAAAGTTTACTTTTCCTTTCTGAGACTGACTAATGTTAACTGCAAGTTTCGAGAGATTTATCAATTTATCTGAAGATCTCTTAGAAAATCTTATTTGTATTAGTTAGTTTAAAATTTTCGACGGGAGTTGATTAAATTTAACCTGAATCCCCTCCTCTCCCTAACAAAGGTCATTTCCGATGAAAAATATTTGAAAGAACAATGCGATTCCACCGCAATTCACAATTACTCTGATGAAGTTAAAACCCACACTGAAAACAATTTTCCAAGAATTTCGGAACTGGAGAATGATAGGATATTAACAAATTACAGAAGAAACTGTAAAACTAGGAGTGAATCCTAATTACTGTCAATAAATAATTTTGAAAGTGAATGCTTGGATAAATTGTTATAAAAGAAAAATATATTTCACGAAAAGGAAATGTAATCGGATAAAATCGTACTTAAACGTTATCCATGTTACAGTTTTTGAAAAGTTTTCTTTTAATTTCTGAGATTAACTATTTATAAAAATTAATTTCTAAGACTAATAAATTTATCTGAAGAGCTCTTCGAAAATTTTATTTATCTTAGATAATTTAAATTTTTCGTCGGGCATTGTTTAAATTTAAACTGAATCACTTTCTCTCCATAACAACAGTCATTGAAAAAGAATAATATTTCAAAGCATAATCCAAATACACTGCAATTCATATTTATCCTGATGCGCTAACCACATCCTGAAAGCAATTTTCGAGCCACTTTTGGAATGAGCTGGAGAATGACCATATAATAATAAACCATAGAAGAGAGTGAGAAACTAGGAGTAATCCTTAGCCACTGTCAATAAATAATTCGGAAAGTGAATTCTGTGATAAAGTGTAATAAAATAAAGATACATTTCCCGAAACGTTATGTGAAACTCATAAAATTTTACTTAAACGTCTTTCATTTTACAGTTTCAGAAAAGTGTAGTTTTCGTTCCTAAGATTAACTATTGATCACTGAGATTAACTGTTTATAATAATTAATTTCGAGAGATTAATCAAATTATCTAAAGAGCTCTGAGAAAATTGTATTCATATCTATAAATTTAAAATTTTCGTCGGGAGTTGATTAAATCTAACCCGAATCACCTTTTCTCCATAACGACGGACAAAGGAAAATATTGGAAAGCATAATGCAATTCCACCTGAATTCATATTCTCCCTGATGATGTTAATTCCCAATCTGAAAACAATTTCCTAGGAATTTTGGAATGAGCTGGCGAATGATAGAAGGATAATAAACTAAAGAAAAGAGTTAGAAAGTAGGAGTAATTCGAACTCGGACCCTTCAAAAACGCTCCAATGCTCTACCATTGAGCTACGAGGACAATACACAACTTAGCATCTCTCACCCACATATGTCGGCAAGGCAATCTTGTGCTGCAATCACAGCACAAGATAGAAATGTCATCATGAGGACACAAATCATGTGGCAAACTTGAGACGACACATAAAGTCACCCAAAGATCAGTATACAACACACATATAAGTAATTTTAATTAGTTTTTCAAATAATTTTCCTCGGTGAAATTCGCCCGAAACTATTGAATAATAAACATGTGAATTTTAACTTTGCTATCTAAGTGTACTACGAACAGAGTGAAAAATGTTCATGTGTCGTCTCAAGTTTGCTACAGGATTTGTGCGCTCATGATGACATTTCCATCTTTGCTGCAATTGCAGCCTTGCCGATATATGTGGTTGAGAGAGGACAAGCTGAATATAGTTCTCGTAGCTAAATGGTAGAGCATTAGAGCGTTATTCCAAGTGTCCGGGTTCGGTTCCCGGCTTGGCTATTTTTCAATCTGTTGGTGTTACGCTTAGACACCGCCCTCTGCACTGTTAAAAATCTTCAGCTTTTGCTGCAGACACAGTCCACCACTTTTAAAGAAAACGGTGACTTTACTATATTATGGAGCATTTTCATTAGTCAAAGTAGATATATTCTATAAAAGTGGTGGAGTGACTATGCAGCAAAAGCTGAATATTTTTTAAAGTGTGAATACTAGGCCTGAGCGCTGACCCAAAAATAGCGGCTGTCGTAGAAGGACTTTTTTTAAGCGTTTGTACAGTCCCTTGAATTTGCACACCAGTAATTTCTAAAAGTTTTCCTTGGTTTATTTGATCTCAGAAAAATAAGTCAAATAAAACTTTTGGAAATTATTGGTATAACTCAGGGGGCGATGGCTCAGATAGCAATGTTAAAATAAGAAAGATAATGGACAAGAAAAGAGATTGAGGAACTAGGAGTAATCCTAACCAATGTTAGTAAATATAATTCTGAATGATTTGAAAAACTGCGATGAAAGAAATATATATTTCCTAAAAGACTTATTTAATCACATAAAATTGTCGTTAAATGTCTTCCGTTTTCCAATGTAGTGTGTTTTTCGTTTCTGAGATTGTCTATTTATAATACTTCGTTTCGAGAGATTAATTAGTTCATGTATAAGAGTTTTTTGTAAATCAGTATTTTTCTTTGACGTCTCTATTTATCTTTTATCAGTTTATGTAAAAGAGCTTTTTGGAAATCGTATTTATCTTCGACATCTTTATTTATCTTTTCAAACAATCTAAGGAGAACATAAATTTTTGTACTTCAGATTTTTTTTAAAGAGAATTGCAGCTGTTTTTTTTTTTTTAATATTTGTTTTAAATTTCTCAATTTTATCTTAGGAAAAAAATAAGAATGATGTGAGATATTTTCTTGCAATTAATTTTTCTTTAGTTGTTAATTAATACTAGTTGGATAAAAAAGTTCGGACACTGTGCTGATCCATGTTGCCAATGCAGGATATTTATTCACTACCTACCAGAATTTCGAAATAATAATCTTTAGTTTGTTTAATCAAGTAATGTCTGTTTTTAAATAAACTAAAAACTATTAATAAAAAAATCTGGTAGCTATTTTGAATAAAAAAAAAACGCGCTAAATTTACAATACTAATCAGTACAGACTCCAAACTTTTGAATCCTACTTGTATTAATTAATAACTAGAGAAAAATTAATTGCAAGAAAATATCTCACATAATTCTTTATTTTTCCCAAAGATAAAGTTGAGAAATTTAAAACAAATATTTAAAAATAAATCTGTAATTTTCTTTTTAAAAAAGAAGAATTCTGAAGCACAAAAAATTATGTCTTACTTAAATAGTTTGAAAAGATAATTAAAGATGTCCAAGATAAATACCATTTCCAAAAAGCTCTGTTACATAAACTATAGTATTCTTGATGGAAAAATGATTTTACTATTCTTGAAATCAATCTGCAAAGACTCTGTCCTGTTTTACATAAAAGTTTATTTCCCATCCATTGTCCGTGAATTAATAGAAATATTTTTGCGAAACGTGAACAAATGCAATGAATCAGCCTCTTTTCAATTACCTAAAATTTGCACGAGTTGATTTACAGATTAAAAAAGCAATAAGTAAAATAATAATTTTCACGTTTACATTATACATGTGGTCTCGTGTTTTGTGTTTATCATTTTCAAAAACTTAGCGAAAATAGTATATTTATTATTTTTTATCTGGAATAACTCTCCGTTTGAGCATACGAAACATATCATCTTTATATTAAAAGGTACTTTAAGCCTTTTTGTGTAATGTTTTTATCACTTTAAGCATTAATTACATCTTTAGTTTATTGTAATTAGATTTAATTATTTTTATATTTTTGAAATCGGGGATGTAGTCCGTATCTTTGAATGGTTAACATGATTTGGTCGTAAATTACCGTATTTGTAAGCTCGTTTATGCTGTTCTAAAAGGTGAATGTTCGTTGATTGTCCGGTTTCACCAATATAAACATAGTCACAATCTTTACAAGGGCTATTCTAAACTATACCGGTATTCTGTAAGGGGGGGGGGAGTATTTTAGCCATAACTTATTCTTCATTTGCATAAGATGTTCTTTATAACATTCTGAAGCTTAAAGGCTGTATCAATATTAATATATTTGAATAAATTAGATATTTTTTCTGACAAACTTTTATCCCATCACATCTCAAGCAAGAGAATTACAATAACAAATTCGGGAAAAATTTCACTGCCGTAAGTTTTATCGCATGTCCTCTAATGATACGCAAAGCAGTTCCATCAGAAGCAGGAGTACCGTATGCATACTAATTTTTAATACCAATTTACCAAATTTAATATTGGTTGCTTCAGAAAAGTTTTAGTCGACCTTCCGTTCACGTGAATGTACTAGAAATAATTATATACAGTAGAACCTCTATAAGTTGACCACCCAAGGGACTGTAACTAAGTGGTCAACATATGGAGGTGGTCAACTTAGGGAATTTTTTGGAAATATTTAGTGCAATATTAGAAAAAATTTAGTAAACTTTTTTATTATTTTTTAAGGAAAAAATATTCATTTATTCATTTTTATTTTTACTGAAGGTACAGCAAATTTTTACAATTTTTGAAAGAATAATTCAATTTTTGTTTGAGTCCCTTTTTGTTCATTAGGTAGCTGCAAAAAGCACTTTCACAGTTTAAAAGTCCATTAAGCATGCTTGGGCATTTTTCTGCAGCAAAATCTTTAAGTTGCTCCATCATGCGCTTGACATCGTCTTCCTTTTGAGTTGGGTACTTTTCAGTTTCACCGTCACTTGGATCATCCTCTTCGTGCATAGTAACATAATCTTCAAAATCAACTCCATCAAAAATTGGCAAGGAAGATAGAGGAAGCTCATCCTCTTGTACCGATGTTATAGCTGTAACAAATCCAGCTTTCTTGAAACAGTTCTTAATCGTGGTTTGCGTTACTTTATTCCAAGCAGAATTAATTCAATGGACAGCATTCAAAGCATTTACTGACGCAGCTGTTTACGGTGCCAATGCAGAAGGACCACAGGTTTGTATTTTCATGATCACCCATTCCAGAAGTTGAGCTGTGTAGTGCATTTTGATCATAATTTGCACTTTGAATAATGCCTTAATCTAAAGGTATTGGGTTTTCGAAGTTGTGTTTGGAGGCAAAAAGTTGAGCTTCACATTTGTGAGATTATTCACTTTCGGGTTGCTGGAGCAGTTGTACACGGCAAGTAGAATGCACCGCTTCTTGTCCTTCATTTCTGTGTCAATTCCTCTAACTTACTCTTAGAACAAAGCTCTGGTCATCCAAGCGGATCTTTTCGCTCTCCAAAAAACAGGAATGTCTTCAGGTTTTACATTTTTAAATGCACGAGGTTTTGCGGATTTGCCGATCAGCGTAGGCTTCAATTTTTACCCAGTCATACTAGCACATAAAAGAACAGTAAAACGCTGTTTTGAAAGTTTTCCTTTTTTTTGCAAGTGTCACCCTTCATTACAAGACTTCTATCAGGCATTGCTTTAGAGAAGAGACCGCAGTCATTAGAATTAAAGATGTCCTCATCTTTAAAACCTTTAGCAAACTCTGGAAATTTTTCAATAAACTTCTCCACCACTTCAGCTAAAACCTCATTCGATTCCCCACACAAAATTTTTTGAGAAATCTCGTATCGTTGTTTGAATTTTTCAAGCCAACCTGCTGAAGCTTGAAAGTCCTCTATTTCGAATCCTTTTGCAAATTTTTTTGCTACTTCCTGAAGCATAGGTCCCGATATTCTTGCATTGATTGATCGCATCTCTTTAAATCAACGAAACGTGGCTTCGTTCACAGCGTCGAGACACATTTTTCTCCGTTTTCTTTGGAGTCCCCTGTTTTCGAAAGAATATCTTTCCAGATATTGTTCCTTGTGTTTTAAAATGTTGCTCACAGTTGTCTTGCTCACAGTTGTCTTGCTCACACCAAATTTTTCCGCTGCCTTTCTTTGGTTGCTGCTTTCCAGAAAATTAAGAAGATCCACTTTCTCCTTTAATTTAAGTTCTTTTAGAGCTTTTCTTTGCGCCATTTTTAATGAAAATTCGCAAATAAACGACCGGTCCCGTCACGACGCAACATCCAGAAAAAAAGAACGGAATGTGTTTCACATGTGAGCGATACACGTTGTTTTCCAATTCTGCGTATAGCTACACCGCTATGCACCCCCCCCCTCCCCTGACATTTTTCGACAGATTCCAGGAATCCTGGCATTTCCCTCCCAATGTATCATACTGGAACAATGAATGGAGCACCACAAGGGGGCCGAGTGTTGGTCAGATAAGCCGAATGACTAATAAATAAATTCCTGGAAACCAGATGGAAAACAAACGGAGGAAAAAACAAATTCAAGAAAACATCAGTGGTCAAGTTACAGAGAGTAAAACCTACTAAAAAGTGGTCAACATACAACTTACATATACAACTTACATATACAACTTACACACGAAAATATTCCCATTAATATTCGTTAATTTAGTTATTTTTGTTCAGATTTAGTTCCCTAAGTGATTCAGTTAACGAAATTTATTTTGAACTTGGTTTATAATTATCTATTAAGTGTGATCATTTAATTTGTAAATGATACTTTTTGCTGTATATTGTTTTTCACTTTTGTAATTATGTGAATGTGGCGTAAATATAGTTTTTTTGCATTTCAATATATACTTGTTATGTTACCTGAATAAATTAGCTTTATTTACAAAAATGATGTAGAAATCCAACACTGCATTAATATTGATGAATATGGTCATTTTTTTCCCCGGTCATAGTTTCTTAGCTGTTTCGGTTATTTAAACAACTTTTAACAATTATTTAATTTGTAACATACTTAATAGCATTATGTGCAACACAAATTACACTATAACAACACAAATTACACGATAAAAAATTACCATATTTAAATCATATCAAGAACATGTACATTATATATCAAAAACATTTCATTATAATATATTTTGTGTAAATTTTAGCGCAAGTTTATACACTATGAAATAAGGTTGTATCATAAAGGGATTAATTGAAGTCTGATTATTACTGTATGGCATTTACATCTCGTTTCTTTTGTACTTTTCTTAATAGCGGTATTTATATCTTAGTGCTTTCTCATTAAAAAATAATCAATGATAAGTTTAACAGATAAAAATAATTCTCGAATGCAATTAAAATAATTTTTTTTTCTAAACCAACCGTAAATTTCCACATTTTTATTTAAAATGTTTTTTTTTTTCTTCTTTTTTTTTTAAAGGATAATCGAAAGAGTTTTTTCTCAAGATTTCAGAAAGAAAAAAAATCCACTTAATTTGAATTGCATTTTAATTGATGGGTCTGAAAGAAAGAAATATATATATACATATATTTAAATCTTTTTTGTTCTTTCTGTATTGTTCGAATATTTTTGCAAAATTTAACTGCATTAATTTATTACGTGATGTCAGTTGGTATTGCATGTAATTTGTTTTTTATTAACATAATTTTAGGAATTTTCAATTGCAGTTGAACTTTAATGGATTTTAGGAATTTTGATGCATTAGGATAGGTAAAAAAACAAGCTTCCCGAACATAATACCCGAAAGCGGAAAAGCATAGCACAAAGATTGCAATACTCTGTAAGCAGGGGTTGGAAGTTGTGCGCTACAAGTAGCGAAACTATAGTAGTCGCTACTTTTTAAAGTAGTTTGTAGTGTAGCGCGCTATATTTTAAACAATGTACACTGTAAAAAAATTAGGTCAAAAATTACGGTACATATACTGGAAACTTTGTGACCAGTATATATACCGTAATTTAACTGGACGGTATATGTACCGTAAAATATTTAAAGTATATGTATCAGCTGCACCCCCGAATTCTCCTCAGGCCTGCACGCATTACGTAACAGGAGCAAGAGCATCACTTCATTGTTCGCTGTACAACAAGGCGGGGCTACCAGCTTTATCCTTACTGAAAAATAATTATTTTACGGTATAAATAACAATTTTTTACTGAAAAAACAATCATTTTATGGTATAAATACCGTTTACAATTGAAATGGCACATATACTGTTTTTTTTACGCTTAATATACCTTAGAAGTACGGTACTCATACTGTAAAGAGTGTAAACGGTACAAGTACGTAAAATTTACGGTACATCGACTGAAATTTTACGAAAATTTTTTTACAGTGTAGTGTAGCGATTAGTACAATACAAAAAATCAGTAGTTTGTACCGAAAACCTGCGCTACTTTTTACGCTACTTCATGAAAAGAAATGTGCTATTCTGTAAATCACGTGGCCGAAACGATTTATGTATCAGAACGCAAATTTTCCCCCATTCACTCCCTATTCCTCCAAATGATTTAAAAAGTCAATGCCTAAAACCTATTTTTTTCCTCTTTATATCTCCCTCTTAGTTGCGTTTTCAAGATCTTACTTCTTTTGTGCAAAATTTGATCTGCTCAACAATTTGCTAATGTCAGCTGCAGTGTATAGCATCGCATCCCATGAAAGCATAGATTTTTTCCATTGACACATGCTTCTAAATCAAGAACTAACCCACCAAAAGAATTAATTTTCATGCGGGCAACACTTCTCTACTTACTCGTTAGTAGGTCTTCATGTTTTAACGCCGGGTTTATTATTATTCGAAATCGCTTTATTTATTTCTTGTTTGCATTTAGAGTTGTTTTTCTGTAATTGTCTAGATTATAACATCTCTCTTAATTTTGCTACGCAATTTGTAATGTGTGTATGAACTAACATTTTGGAGACGAACATTAAATATTTTCTTGTATGTTTTTGTAAACATTTTCTTTCTTAATTTTTTTTAATACCCTCGGTTCTGTCGCATTTATTTCATTGCATCCCAGGGACGATACGACGAGGGATCGCTTTATTATTTAATCCATGTCTTCAATTTCGTGTGTAAATTGAATATTTTGACAAAATCTGAAAGTAGCGAAGTAGTGACTACTTTTGAAAAAGAGTTTGCAGTCGCTACTTTTAAATCAAGTAGTTTTAGGTATAGTTAACTTCATTTTCTATAAAGTAGTTGTAGTTGTAGATCGCTACAATAAAAAAGTAGTTTTTCCGACTGCTGACTGTAAGTATACTCTGTCATAAACTGCACCAATAAATGGCTTAAAGGGAAAGACGGGAAAAAGATGGGTTTCTTTCAGAGGCTGTTTTTAAATAGTGAATATACTGAAAAGTTGTTAAGGTAAGAAGTGCGATAATCTGTTCATCTAATTTGGGCTAAAAAAATTTAACAATTGCTTGCCTGAATATATCGATCTTCCATAGACATTATTTATCCATTCACGTGCAAAACCATGTCAATTTCATTGTCGCTGGCCCATAAAATTTATATTTGATCGCATCGCTGTTCCGTTTCAATATTCGTTCTCCCCACTGCAAAACTACGGCGCCATGGAAACTGACTAAGTAGTTTTATTAACCGGAACATATGTTCACCATTATTTCCAAATTTTAATTTCTTCTTATTTATGACAAAAATTCCTAAAAAGGCAACATTTAACAAGGCAACGATCAATATTCGGAAATAGTGGTATTCAATGACCGGGCAAGCTGCCGCACGTGCTCGTTCTGTAATCAGTAATTTTGTGATATTTATCTCCATCTGAAAGAAAACGAAGATCTATTGTCATACATGTCTTTTTATTTATTTATCACTTGATTACGCACTTGTTGTATACACTGAAGACATTCTGACTACGACCAGCCATTGCCACAGTTTTCCTACGATAAACAATAGACATTTTTCTGCCCGCTGTCAGTATCTTAAATGTATTGAATTTGGCTTTAAAATTTTTCCAGTGGCATCTTCCGTGATAGAACTTACTACCATTCCTTTCGGTAACCGAAGTAAAAGGACCTCTTATTCCGCGCGCGCACCGCCTTTTCCGTGAAGTAGCGGCTGTCTGTCCAATGCCATAACAGTTAAAAAGTATCGTTGTTAACCCTTTGAAAAAAAAAGTAATAAAGAGCCTCTTTCACGGTTGACATTTTCCCCCTTACGGAAATGCTCTCTCAGGCCGAAATTTTAGAGGCACCGACAGATAAATATTATTCTTTTAAAGCTGAGACCTTCTTCTTTTTAACGGTGTAATTGATTTTCAAAAATACGAACTTTATTCTTCTCAAAAACGTTGACGACCGCAGGTCAGTTCGCGCCTCCCGAAGACGATAATGTTTCTACGCTAAAAATAACTAAACGTCCGTATTTCGACACAATTATTTACAGCATCTCGGCAGACTAATTTACGCCACCTACAAAAATTTTGAATCATTCGTACAAGTAGGAGTATTAAGAAAAAAAAATTGAAAAATTTTCCATGAAAACTGCATCTGCAGCCAAAAACTGTTTTGGCGCGGCTTCGGCTCATGTTTTTCATTACTAATTATGATTTTTTTGTCACGAAATTTTAAAGAGAGCTTGGATACAGTTATATGTATAACCGATTAAAATTTAAGAAAGTTTGGAGAATGAGAACTATTTTTTTGTTATGTTTAAAAACCCAACCTTCCCTCCCCCCCCCCCCCTACAGGAAAAAAAGAAAAAAAAGAAAAGAAACAAGAGAAGAAAACATTGTCTTTTGCAAATAGATAACAATACTTTATCAAGAAATTTTTTCACGGGCTGCAAAACCGTTATAATTTTTAACCGATAAAAATTCCAAAGAGATTCGACAACAAGAACTTTTTTTTAAAACTATGAAACGACCCTACGTGACAGAAAATGGCTTCTTACGAACGTTTTTACTCCTAAATATCAATATTTTTCGCGAATTTTTCATTTCACAGATTATATTCTTACAAAATCGGGTTAAAAATATAAAATCATACAAATATGAGGTTTATTTAAGGTTTTTATCATGGGTTCAGGCAACACCGGCTGAGTCAGCTGGTCTTACACTGTTAAAAGTTTGCAGCAAACTGTCCAGTCATTTGACCGTTTTTACAGAAAACGGTTACATAGCCGTAACTTAGTGCTATTCTGACAATATTATTCCTCATATTATTGTTATAATGTAGTTAAATTACGGTTATGTAACCGTTTGCTACAAAAACGGTCAAATGACTAGACAGTTTGCTGCAAATTTTTAACAATGTACATAAAACAAAATAAATTAATTTTTAAACAGCATATTTTTCTAGAAAATACAATGGAAAAAAGTATAAGTTTATTTTAAAAAATGAAGCAGAAAAATGAATATAATGTATGAAATACATTTCTAGAAAAATATCCATAATAAAATAATTTAAATTCCATGGCTGTTTGACTTTTTCAAGGCATTTGAATACATATTCATAAGGTGAAGGTGAAAATTCTTCCACACACTTTTATCTTTATCCCGAGGCAGTTTTAACGGAGAAGTCGAATGGGAAGTGTAAGGTTAACACGCATGAAAAGCGATCACTTTCACTGAAGAAAAGATGAACACTTTTTGAAATCTCGAATAAGCAGTAATTTCAAACAGTTGCGATTTGTAGCATTACGTCAATAACGATGAATTTTAATACGGAGTTGTTTTTATTGTTTATAATGTCTGTTGAAAGAAATACAGTAATAAGTATAAAAGTAAAAATAGTTTTACAAAAACAGTCTTTTATAAACATTTAATGTTCATCTTGGAAATTACGCCTAATTTTTTAACTGCAATTCATGTTTTTTTTTTCAAAATTGTTCGTTACAATACTTTAATTTGTCGTGGGTAAGGAACTCGATTATGAATAATTCACTGCTTTTTTTACACTTGGTAGAAAGCACAAGCAAGTAAATGTCTTAAAATACATATAATTTTTTTTCTGTTTCTTTTGTAAGAAAGGGCAACAGGAAAGAAAAAATGAAACATTATTTAAACTATCTTTTTAGGATTTCTAAATTGTTTTCTCAATTGCAATTAATCTAATCGTAAATTAATTAATATTAAATTAGTAATTAGTAAAAGCGTATTTTTATTTTTAAATATTACTCTTTATTTTTTATTTATAAATTATTTTCTACTTTATTATTTAAAACGTTTCATTGTTGCAGTTTCACAGCCATTTGACATATTTGGGCGAGCGTTAATTGACACATAATTAAATCGATTGTTCTTTCAACCTTTATTCAAATGTACAAGTTACGGAGAATATTTGGCGATTTATCTCCTGTGGTGGTCTAACGGAAAAACGCCTTAAAAATTAATGTATTAATTTATAATTACGTTATAAAACTATTAAAATGTTGTATTGTCATCAGAAACACACTTGTGATTGCAATTTTTATAATTCTAGCATATCAGGAAGTGTATTAAAATCATATGATCAGCTGAGGATATTTCAGTATTTTCATATGAATGCTTATAAAACTCAGAATATACAGGGTGTGTCAAAAGTCCTTGAAATTTTTTTTTAATTCAATAAAATATCAAGCAATTGGCTATTAGCATAAACAATGTGAAATCTCCTGCTCCATAAAAATCTGTTTGTCTCTACAATATTCATGGGGAAATGTTAATTAACCTAACATCTAAAGGCAGGGATTATCTACTAGAAATTTTTAATACTTCTTGGAGGCTTGGTAGACTCCAACCTAAATGAAAGCGTGCTCCTATTGTACCAATCAGTAAGTCAAATAAGCCTGCGGGATCTCCTGGTAGTTTTAGATCAATTGCTTTGACAAGTTCTTCTTGCAAGCTAATGATTTTAAATAGATTATTATTTTATTTGGACTCAAATGACCTATTGCCAATCGAGCAATATGGTTTTAAAAGAGGGTATTCGACCATTTATCAAATCTTATACTTTGGACAACGAGTCAGGGACTCACAAAACTTAAAACCCACTAACCATACCGTGCCAGTATTTTTGGACCTGATGAAAGCCTTTGACAAGGTGTGAATTAGCAAACTGCTCACAAAGCTCTACATTTACTTCAAAACCAAACGCAAAGCACTTGCTTGGATTGCCGACTTTCTGAAGGGCAGATCAATCTTTGTCAAATTTAATGAATCTATGTCAAGAGATTTTAGTCTGAGCCAGGTCTTACCACAGGGTTCTGCGTTGAGACCATTGCTTTTTCCATTGTACTTGACTGGAATTGAAAGGTTTACTGCACAGAGGTGTGAGACTGTTTTATTCGCTGACGATATAATTTAGTGGAACTCTAGCTCTAATGTTGGGCAAATTGAAAACGATATTAATGTTGCTTTGGCTGAGATGGTAGAATTTGCTGATCGGTACAAATCACACTTAGTACTTCTAAATATTTCGTAAGATTCTTCACTACCAATCGCAAGTTATACAACTATCACCGGGTTATTTCGCTGATGGGGTACTCTCTGCAATACACTAAACACCCCAAATATTTAGGATTTTACTTGAACCAAGAGATTCTGAGTAATAGACACATAGAAAATCTAGTCTCAAGGGGTAGGAAAAGACTTAATATCCTGAAATATATCTCTGGTACTGATTGGGGGGCGGATGCCTCTACACTGAAGACAACATATGTATCACTCATTAAGCCCATTTTGGAATATGGATCTGAGGTTTATTTCTGTGCCTCCTCTATCAATTTACTAAGGCTTGAACGAGTACAACTTAGTGCTGCCATTTAAATATCTGGCGTCAAAGTTGCCCGGGAGAGTTGGCTCTTTATGAATGCTATTTACAGCCATTGACTTTAAGACGATATTTTATTAACGAAATACTTTAATAAACTCTATAGCTTCGGCACACATAACCGTACCTTTTTGCTTCTTCGTAATAGGACAAACAATCAAAGGATGAAAAGAAACAGTCCCTTCTCTCTGGCAATCAAACAGGGTTTTATAGATACCAGCGTCGAGGGTCACTCCCTAAAACTTTGTATTAGCCCTTCTGAGAGACTGCTTAGTATACCGATCTTCTTTCCTACACCAACAACTAACAAGATGTCTCAGACTATCTTAGACAAATTGCATTAGAAACTATCAGTACTATTCCATCCAATGCCCTCCAAATTTTCACGGATGGTAGTAAAAATGAGCATAATCATTGTGGCAGTGGCATATTTGTGAAAATATCCTCATTCAAACTTACCATAAAGATCAGAAATCCGGACCACTGCTCAGTTTTTCGATCGGAGCTACTTGCGATTGAGGAGAGCCTCAAAGCTGTCACTTCCTGTATCTGTTATAAAGATATTTGGATTCTAACTGACAGTCGGAGTTCCTAACAACACTTACAAAATTGGTCTCGCGTTGGTGACAGATCTTCGTTATCTATTCTATCTCTACTGAGAGGACTTTTCTATTGCTATTACATATCCCTTCGCATGTTGGCATTGGCGGAAATGAAATGGCAGATACATTGGCTAAAGAGGGGGTCTCTTTCACACCGCACACTTCCACTTTGACTTTTCTGGAGATCTGTTCAAGAACCAAATCTACTCTCGACGCATCTTGGCGTTCCTCTCCGATTCACAACTGGTACTGTGGCAAAAAGCCTGGAGGAGCTGTTACTCTTGAGGTTAGCCGTGACCAGCAGTCTGCTATTTCAAGATTCTTGAGTGGACACATGAGATTCCTGAAACTTGACAACGGTATCAAGATTTTCCCCATCTGTGGAAAGTGCAAGACAGTACCGTCCACACTGACCATCTCCTTTCTTGTTTGGACTTGACTAGGAGTGACTTTTGGAGTGTCCTTTCATCGTTTTGGACCTTCTCCAAATTTTTGGGTTCATAGACTTGATCTAGCCTATTGGCTAGATTATTTAGGATTAGAAACAACAACAACAACAACAGCAATTGGCGTACGAGAGTGCGGTTTGGACGAAAATGCCTCTTGTGATCTGAAATTGTGTTTAAGCACATAAAAAATATTAGTTCCAAAATTTTCTCATAGATGGCGCTGCTTCTGCAAAGCTGCCGAAGAAGTAGCACGACTTTATACATAACAGTGGTGAAAGACGCACGACGTCTAATCGAACTCAGGAGGGCGAGTATTGTTAAGTTCTGCAATGTAGGTTGCCCTTCTTTGGACAAAAACTCTGCATACGCATTGTGCGTCTTTCGCCATTGTTATGTATAAAGGCATTCTATTTCTTCGGTAGCTTTTCAGAAGCAGCGCCCTCTATGAAAAATTTTCGGAGCTTTTTTTTATTTGCTTAAACAATATTTCAGATCATAAGAAGCATTTTCGTGCAAACCGCACTCTCGTACGCCAATTGCTTGATCTTTTATTGAATTTTAAAATGTGTCAAGGGTTTTTGGGACACCCTGTATATTTATTTTATTCGCGGTTGGATGCTATAGTATCTTTTATATCCCTTCCCACGAGCCAGCCCGTTATAAGGTTAAAAATCGATTACAAAAGTTTACATACAAAATACTTTACATACAAAAACCAGGTTGAGCGTAATAAAACAGTGCAGACTTCTTTAAATGTTTAGATTTGGTACAGTGAATAACAGTTAGACAGTTATTTTAAAATATTCCACTTCAATTTGACTTTTTCAAGGATTTGAATATCTAATCATAAAATGACGATGAGAAACTTTCTACGCAGTTTTATCTTTATCCCGAGGAAGTTTTGATGAAGGACTGAAACGGGAAGCATAAGGAACGGGAAGCACCTGTTAAAAGGAATCACTTTCACTGAAGATAAATACAAACACTATTCAAAAACTAGAATAAGTAGAAATTTCAAATTGTTGCGCCTAGCGATCTATTAGCTAGGGATCCGTCAATAACAAAGAATTTTAATAATTAGTAGTTTTTATTGTTTAGAGTGTCTGTTTAATTAAATAAATGCATACATTTTCATCTTACTTATTTCAACTTTTTAAAATTGAATTATTATAGTAATAAACTAGGAGGCTTCGCCGGCTATGCTAAAATCGAACCTTGAATCAAACGAAATATATCAGTGAATTTAACTTGTGTTTTAAAGAAATGTGGACTTTTACCTGGAATGTCCTTCCGCATTGCTGAAATTGATATGAACGCCATTGCGCTTTTATATGTTTTAATATCAGACAAAATCTGGGCTGTTAAGGACCAACACTTTTAGTTGATCATTTATTTTTGGATTTCATAAAAAACGACAGAACGATATGCAATATACTAAAAACATCCCTAAAAAAGTATCTAACTAACTATGCAAGTCTTATGAAAATCCGTCCAATAGAACTTTTTAAAAAGGCTAATCTTTCAAACTAGGGTTCATCTGATTATGGAACTTTCACCAAAAATTCTATAACTGAGCAACGTAGGGATATATGCAATATACAAAAAAACATCCCTGAAAAACAATCCAATTAGCAATGCAAGTCTCATTGAAATCAGTCTAGTAGAACTTTTTAAAAAGGCCAATCTTTCATAATCGGATTCACCTGATTATAGAACTTGCCCTTGTAATTCTATAAGTCAGCAACGTAGAACGTAATGTTATACACTAAAACCTTTCTCAAAAATTATCTAACTCACAGTGTAAGTCCCATTTAAATCCATTCAGTAGAACTCAAGTTATAAGCAGCAGGAAATTCCCATTTGCATTTTATATACAGCAGATAGAAGATAGACAAAGGATTTGTTGAATTGTTCAACATTTGGTTTCACCATTCACCAGTTTATAACATTTAGACAGTTATTTTAAAGTATTTCACTTAACTCATTTTATGCATGAATTACTTTTAAATGAATAAAGAACGCATTTTGCACTTAAAATAGATTTAATTATTAAGAACAAATAATGTTGAATAAAAAAATACATTTGTTACAACATTACAAAACGACTCTGATATAACTTTTACAAGCACTAGTAAAATCTACCGCATGTAGAGGTATGAAAATTTGTGTGAGGATAGTCTAAGGCATGTCTTAATGCACCTGATGCGCGGCTTTCTTATTTTTTGTTGTTTAAATCATGAGATATCAAATAAAAACCATAATGCTCGAAAAGTCCCAGCACTGCGGCCAAAATTTCGTTCCGCAATTTTTCAACTTGGGAAGACCCAATTGGTCGATGATCGTACTAATTTTACGGCTTTCGCAGACCGCATCAGCTAGATGATCTATTTTTTAAAAAAATTTTAAATTATCTTCCTAGCTGTATCTATAGCTGTAATTAAAATATAAATTTCTGCATCTATGTATTTAGGTGTATATATGTGCGTACATTTCCCTCTACGTAATATTTTACCAAAATAAACTAGTCGTTGGGGGCCACCGTAATACTTACCCATCATGAATATGCATAATATAAAATATGAAAATAAAACAGGTGTAAACTATTTATAAAATGCATTGCAATTCGAATAAAATCCTCGCTTGATGACGTCATAAACTTTAAATCGAGGCTAATGAAAAAGACAGGCTACCGCGGTGCGTTCCACTTATCTTTTTTTACAGACCGCTAGAATGACGTGATGCTCTTTTCGTGCACCTGCATTGGTGCATTCGAGCATCACGTGACTCCGGCGGTCTGTAAAAAAGATACGCGTAAAGCACCGCGGTAGCCTTTCTTTTTCGTTAGCCTCGCTTTAAATGCACTACTACTGAATTGCGTAAAAGAAGCATCCTTATAACTCCAAAATTGATAATCATATTAACCAACGGTTTACTGCGTTGGATTAAGCGTCTCATTTTCGATTGAAGTACATCTTTGAATTGAGATTTGAATGAAATACGGGGTCATGAAAAATCGAAGAGTATGAAAAATAGGATTACAAATATCTCGGCAACTAATTATCCGATCGACTTCATTCTTTATGCAAAATTTATGTTTTTTTATTGTCCTTTATATTCACTACTTGAAATAAACAATTTTGAAACTTTTTATATACCTTCTATCAGAAAGAATATTTCGAGAGTACGAAAAAAAATAGTTCCGGATAATCAAGGTTACTGAAATTCAGTAAGCTTCCTCCCATTATTACATACTAAGTACATATCAAATTTCAAGTATCTATCTCAATTTGTTCGGGAGATAGAGCGTTTACAAATACGCACACAGACAGACGGACGGCATTTTTTTTATATGTTTTTCGGAATCTCCAGTATCTATATCGTGTAAATCCGTCGAATTTTTTTTTTCGATTTTCAAAACGATTACAAGACTTACCCTATACTACATATGATGGGTAAGTAAAAATTATGATACGTGTTTCGACTAATAATTATAATAAAAAACACAGGTAAAAGAAAAGTGTACTGGTTAAAGTATAAATTGTTAAAGAAAATGCCTCAAACTAAAAGAAATTCTCCATTAAACTCTTCTAAATAGAAAAATAAGACTGAGCAGAGAAAACAATATTTCTTTAAAGTTCTAGTTTCATCATACAAAATGTTCAAACATTACTTTTATCTAAACTACATATTACACAAAAAACAGAAAATCTTTAAAATTTCTAGAATTTTACCGTTATTTCCTTTTTCTAGTACTTAGCAATAATAATAGCAGAGATATGAAAAGATAAATCCCTTTTTCATTTGAAAAATGATTACTGAACAATTCAAAATTGCTGAATTATTCAAAAGAATAATTTAGGAGTAAAAGCTCCAGGAAATATTTGCAGGAAAAAAGTCCTTTTCGATGCAAAAAAATATTTTATTTTTAGCACTTTTTTTAAGTATAATGAAAGTATGAAGATGACTAAAACAATTACGCAAATTGCTATACTATCATTAGAATAAAATAATAACATTAACTTCAAGACTTTTCGGGATTATTTTATTGAATTTTAAAAACATATTTTACAGAAATTTAAATTAGGGTAAATAAAATAAAAAATAAAAAAATATAATTAAAAATTTTTTATAATGCGATTCGTAGAAATTTAAGAAGAAAAAAAATATATTATGTACACACACTTACACACACACACACACACGAAATAAATGAATAAATAGGTTTTCTGGGAGATTACTCTGTTATTATAATGGTGGAACAAGGAAACAATGTAGTTAGCAGCATGGAATACCTAGTTGCGTACCAACTGAACTTCCAGGTTAGAGGTAATTCATTTGCGAGACAAAAGGGAGCCGTGAGAAATTTAATAGTTAAAAAGTAAATAAAAATATTTAAAAATATAATGATGCATAGCTGCCGACTTATACGCTTTTTTGCTACCACTAAAATTAATAGAAATGTTTGCCTTATTGAATTACATGATTTCGGCGATTGAATGCGTTAAAATGTACTAAAAAATGTTAGTGGTAGGAAAAAAGCGTAAAAGTTGGCAGCTATGATAATGAAATAGAAGTATAACAAAAATAGTAAAAAAATAAGTAATAATAAAAATTTTTCATTAGATCCAAAAAATGACAGACGAAACCTACCGAGTGTCGAACCCATCTAAAAAAAAGAAAGAAAAAAAAGAAAGAAAGAAAAAAAATAAGACTCCTTACAATTGTGAACTGAACCAAACTTTTAATATTTTAATATAGTTTATGTTTTTTTCTAGGACATAGTTTTCAATTTTCAAGAAGTAATAATTCCAAAGCAATTTAATCTTTATTGCTCGCCAATAAGATTATCTTATCCAACAGTTCCTAATTTTTTTGTAATCTATTAACAAAGATTAATTTTAAAAAATAGAATAGAAGAAAATGTAAATAATTATAATTAAAATAGCTTTATTTAAGAACGATTAACAAAGTCTGTCTAATGAATGAATATAATATTGCTATTCTTTAAAGAATCTTTCATAGGATAATTTCACAAATATTTTTTTGTGATAATCTTATGTGTTCGTGACCTTTCGAAAGAAAAATAGTTGTAATAAAATCAAAGTTTAGAATAACAGTATTAAGAAATTTTCCATGGATGTTTTTGCATCGAATTATAGACATTTTACGTTTAATAAGATATTCTTATTTGCTTTTTAACTAAAAAATGTTATTCCTATGAATTTCAGCACAATGTTAAAATTATCTCTGTAAATCTAATAACGTAAATTTTTATGGACAAAGAAACACAAATTTTAAAAGTGCAAAAATGTGTCCACTTGCTCTGATTATGAGAGGCGGCCGCGCGACTGTCCAACGTCACCATGTTTTATCCAGACACTTGACCCGCTCTTTAAATAGCTGAATTCAATACCGGAAAATTTTAAACGATAAATTTTATAAATTTAATGTATGGGGGGGGGGGAGGAAGAGTTGGACTCGGGACACAGAACTCCAATATCCATGTCGGAAGACCGCAGCTTATTGTTTGTCTGTATTCATCCGAATGAAGTCTGCCAATTTTTTTTTCTAGTAACTATAAAAAAGAAATTTTACTCCTTCGATACGTTTTATGCAAATTCGTGCATGAATACAGACAAACAATAAGCTGCGGTCTTCCGACATGGATATTGGAGTTCTGTGTCCCGTGTCCAACTCTTCCTTCCCCCACCCCCATACATTAAATTTATAAAATTTATCGTTTAAAATTTTCCGGTATTGAATTCAGCTATTTAAAGAGCGGGTCAAGTGTCTGGATAAAACATGGTGAAGTTGGACAGTCGCGCGGCCGCCTCTCATAATCAGAGCAAGTGGACACATTTTTACACTTTTAAAATTTGTGTTTCTTTGTCCATAAAAATTTACGTTATTAGATTTACAGAGATAATTTTAACATTGTGCTGAAATACATTCAGATTTCATTCGGATTTCATCGAAAAAGTTTTTATAATTATCTAGATACTTCTGATTTATGTCCCGTATTAGTAAATGGCTTAAGCAAGGAGGTTTATCATCGAACTGCGTGTTTTATCAGAAACTTCTGTTTGATAGCTGTGGATGTAAGACTCTCAGTTTCTGTCATAATTATATGTTAACTAGCTGATCCCGTTCAGAGCACCTGCGCTGTAGTGTCTACTCTCAGCGCTCCCAAATGGTCCGCCAACTGAATACCAATAATTTTGAACAGAAAATTTCATGGTAGGTTTCAACAGCATTTCCGCAAAAATTTACCTCCGAAGGTGGTTTCTGCCAAATACGCAAGAAAAATCTAAAAATAAAATGTTTTTAAGAAAGCTCCGGTATTCAAAAAGCGGACCATTTGGGAGCACTGTACTCTTTAAAATATATGCATATTAGAACACATGAATTTCAGCATTATATGCATAAATACTATGCAAAAAAACTTCACGTAGAACCAAAATATGTATATATATATATACATCATAAGATATGCCAACATTTATAAATAACGAAACAAAGGCATTTTGACAGCATCATGCATATAAAAACCTTTGCATGCACACTATAGTTACTGGATACTCTTTAAAATTAAAAAAAGTGTATACATATTGAAAATATCTACACCATTCCAATTATGAAATTTTGTTATCTTTTTTTTAAATTTTAAGCATCAAAAACATCTTTATGTACAAAATTGTAAATTTCAGAGAAGAAATAATAGTTTTTTCGTTGCTACGTACTGTAGCGTTTTATCGTATCAAAATATTATAATCATAATTAACTCATTTTTTGCGAGAAATAGGCAAAATATTTCACACCACAACAAATAATGAAACCGCCTAAGTTAGGTTTAGCAGGTTTGATTTTCTAAATAAACCACTCGTTGACGTCGGCAAAAGAGAAATAAAAGCTTTTTCACCGCCATGTATCTTAGCTTTATGTATATTGGCAAAAGAGAAATAACCGCTTTTTCGCCGCAACGTAACGTAGTGTCTTATCGTTTTAAAATATTGTAATCATAAGTAACTAATTTTTTGTGAGAAAGCGAGAAATATGCAAAATATTTCACACTACAACAAATAACGAAGCCTAAAGATAGGTTTAGCAGGTCTAATTTTCTAAACAAATCACTCGTTGCCATCGGCAAAGGAGAAATAGCGGCTTTTTCGCCGCCACATACCTTAGCGTTATATATATATATATATATATATATATATATATATGGATATCTAATAAAACTTTTTCAATTCCGAAAAATGTATTATTACATCTAATTTTGTGATCGTCTCAGGTTTTTTTTTTTTTTTTTTTTTTTTTTGACGAGCACTCAATCTAATAATTTCAATTACTTCTTTTAACAGCATCGTCTTCTGAGAATGCTGTGAAAACAGTTTAATAGTGTTTTAAATGATATACAAATTCCGTCTAAAACATTTTCAAAAATAAAAATTCAAAAATAAAAATGTTTAAAATTTGATCTTTTTTTAAAAGTCTCCCCGCCCCGCCTGACATTAAATGTAATTACTTCTTATATTTATCCAACAAGATTATCTTCTGAATTTTACATAACAGGGTTTCTAATAAAAAAATATATTAGCAAGAAAACTTCAAAAGTTTGGAAATCCTTTGGGAAGACGTATTACAGTTTTACGCAGGTTATCTTTACCATTTTCAAGACGCTACACACTATAAATTTATTCTTGCCATGGTGGAAAAAATTCAGATTTCTCCAAGCTGTTCAGGATCGCTTTTGCTAGGTGAAAAAAATTAATCTTTTGTCCTTTACAAAATTCATCACAAATTTTTATCACATTTCAGATTCCTTGTAATATTACATTTTTCTAATATTCTTGTTACTGAAGTTATTTTCTCAAGTTGCAAAATACGAGATCACTGTGATTTTTATTAAAAATAAATCACATTAAATTTTATCTTATGAATAATTTCTGTTTTACAATTCGTAAAAGAATGTAATATTTGAGACAGCTCAAAATATGTACATTTTCAATTTTCTTTTGTATATCTAGCTTTTGGTTTTTTTTATCCATGGTCATATAAAAATTACTATTATCATAGCAACTCAAAATATTTAAAAATGTAAATCAAGATATTTTGTTTCGTAAGACTGTGAAAAATATAAAATAAATTGAGTTGAATACAAAGCTTAATAAAGTTTAAACTGGTTTATAAATTATAAATTGTAAAATAAAATAAGATTGAATTTATAATTGAAAAACTCAAAAAGAGTTTAAAGTGGAATGTCACATTCACCTTGTAGTTAAAACAGATAAAAAACTTATTAAAATTACTAGAAAAGGTGCATAAATATTATTTAAAACCGAATGTAAAATATGTTATATACATATTTTAACCCCGAGATCTTTCGCTCACGAACGTGATCATTTTCAAGGTTGATACGTTAACTGTTACACAATAATTTTGAACAGGAGCTAGTCTATTAATCGACTTAATCGTTTAATAGACTAGCCCTTGTTCAAAACTGTTATGCAATATCGCATTAGAAGCGACACTTCAGTTAACGTATCCACTTGAAAATGATCAGGTTCGTGATCGAAAGATCTCGTGGTTTAAAATATGTGTATAACATATTTTATATATGGTTTTAAATAAATTTTATGCACCTTTTTTAGTAATTTTAATAAGTACTTTATCTATTGAATTTATTAAATTGAAATTGAAATTAATATTAAGCAAGTTAAATATATATAATAATTATAAACTTTTTAACAACAACAATAGAATCAAAAATAAATAAATAACATAAAAACAGACTTCAAAAACTTCGACAAAATAAAATTACTAAAGACTACTACAATTTGACTCTGTAGGCAAACAGTGCACTTCTATAGCAGCTGTTGCGTGTGTGGCTTTTTCCGAATCTGAACCAATTATATGCACATTTAGAAATTATTCAGTAAATTGGCAGTTTTTTCAAACGCACTCATCGTACGCTAAATACTTGATTTTATATTAAATTCAAACTTTGCAGGGACTTTTGGCTCACCATGTATTATCGTACAAATCCCTCCAACGTAAAAATATATTTCTTTAAATGAAGCAAGTGTACCGCAGAAATCCCGCGTTAATTAAAATGCTTTACAATTTATTTTATTTTTTTACTTCATGAATGTTTTTAACGATTAAAATGTTGCTTTTTGGTTTTCCCTACAACAATTCTAGAAACAAAATAGTATAAAGAGGGGGGAAAATCGCCGGGTAGTGACTTTCTTCTAAAACAGATAGCGCAACATTACTTGATGACAATCGTTGAAAATGAAATATTTGAAAGATGTTTATTTAATTTAATTTTTTGTTTTTGTTTTTCTTGAAATTCGAAAAAAAGTACCAAACCAATTTTGATGAAATTTAAATGGGACCAATTCGAGAGTATCTTCTTTCAATTAAAAAAAATCACATGAATCGGTCGCGTAGTTTCGAAGTAATCGTTGATCATACTTAAAAATAGATAAATAAATACATTTGTATACATACGTATATTGAGAACCTCCTCCTTTTTTCGAAGTCGGTTAAAAAGCATGTATTTTCTTCCGAATTTTATATGTAACATTTTAAGATAAACATAGTTGCCAACTTCCCGATTTTTTTAATACCAATAAAGTTTTTAGAAAACTCCTACCATTAAATAAAACAAATATTTTTACAGAAAAATATTGATATGAGAAAAATCGGGAGGTTGGCAACTACGCAGCAAACAAAAATTTTAAAATTACTAGAAAAATTACTATATATCCCTCTGGAGCAGGGGTGTCAAACTGTGGTCCTACGTTTACCACTAAAATTTTATAGTAAACTTCGCCTTGCCTAATCATCGAATTTCTGCGATTCAAAAAGCCGACTTTAGAAAATTAGTGGTATCTGTCGGGCCACAAATGTGTCTAAGTCTTCATTTAAGCACATTTGATACATGATGAAACGAAGCCAATCACACTTCCTCTTAATTTTCTGAACCAAGACTCCCTTATCATAGATCAGAATAGAAAAATCTAGCTGGTCTGCTACCGCATAGCTGCAACTCTTACGCTTTTTTCTTACCACTAAAATTTAATAGAATTTTTTTTCGTCATGTAATCACACGATCTTGTCAATTTAATAAGATAAAATTTACTATAAAATTTTAGTGGTAGGAAAACTACTAGTTCATAAGCAAATGCATAGAACAAATGGAGCTGTGAAAAATTTTCGTGTGATTTCGTGTCGTAAATACTATTACTGACGATTGATGGCGCTAGTAGCAGGACAAGTATAGCGGTCAAAGGCAACTTGCTGATTGAGAGGTCTGATACTATGATAAGGAGGTCTTGTTCTGAACATTTCTTGAAAAGGACATCTGCGTCACATATGAGATCCAACTTTTCATTATTATCATCTTGAATTGCATCTTCCTTCGCCTTCTTACTTTTTATTTTTCTCTTAAGTTGTAGTAAACTTGATACTGTTAAAACATTCATCAATTTCTGATGAACTGCGGTGGGATCCTTCACCTAAATCAAAATTAATGTTTCTCTTGGAAATTTTGTCATCTTTTTAATATTTTTTTTTGTTATTTTTTTTTTGTTATTCTGTCAAGTTTAAAGAAATTTGTGAACTTTTAGGGGCGGGGGGCTTTCATCCCCCCTTAGCGAGGCCCCTGTATACGCATAAAATTTTAAAACTATTTAAAACTTACATTGGGGGCCATGACCGGTAGCCGACACGTCTCGTTTTTCCATTCTTCTTTTTATACACTGGCCTCCAAAAGTTAAGGTACAACCGGTTTTTTGCGTCTAATTTGCAAATGAATGAATATAGAAACATCAAATTTGGAGGAAATGTGCGCTACACTGTTATTTATTAAATGCGACATAGAAATTTACTTAAGTTAAACGTATAAATGAAATTACAACAAAAAAGCACTCATGGTGGAAAATTCCATTCTTGAAGAAATCAGTACATCGCAGTATTATGCAGTAAAATGTGACAGAAACATTAAAAAACTGGTTCTAATACGGAATATGTCCACCCCGGACTTGAATGCATTGGCGGCATCGACTTTCTATGCTCTTAATTAAATTGTTGGACACCGAAATAGGTAACGCTAACCAGACTTGGAGTAAGCCTTGTTCCAGCTCATTTAATGACCTTGGAGAAGGACTTAAAGCCACAACCTGTCTTCCAAGATAGTCCCAAAGATGTTCTATCGGATTCAAGTCTGGAGAGTGAGCTGGCCATTCCATTCTCTCCAAACCGTGATCCTCAAGATAATCCTCAACAACCACAGCTCGGTGTGGTCTCGCATTATCATCCATTAGAATGAAACCATTGCCAATAGCACCGGCATATGGGCGCACATATGAATCAAGGATCTCATCCCGATATCTCGCACCAGTCACAGTTCTTCCATGGAACACATGCAGGTCAATGTGGCCTCCGAGTGAAATCCCTGCCCAAACCATGATTCCCCCGTTTCTGTACCTGTGTGTTTCGACAATGTTTGATTGATGGTATCGAGTGCATTGTTCTGTCCAGATAAGAAGACGTCCTGAATCGCTCTCCAGTGTGAATCTGGACTCATCTGTGAAAAGTTCAGAAGCCCACTGTTGTCTGGTGCAGGAAACATGTTCTCTTGCCCAACATAAGCGGGCCCTTCTCTGTCGTCTGTTGAGGGGGACACACACAACTGGTCGCCTTGCATAGAGACCTGTAATGTGAAGACGTCTTCGCACCGTAGTAGCGGAGATTCTTCTCCCTGATGCTGCAAAGTGGTCTGCAATGAGTTGCGGCACAGTAGTGCGTGTTCTCCTTCGGGCGGAAAGAGCTAGAAACCGGTCTTCTGCAGGTGTTGTAACACGTGGGCGGCCTGGAACATGTCTTCTGGACACAGAATCTTTGGATTCATACTGTTCCCAGAGTCGTTGGACTACACTGCGAGACACATTGAGCCGTCTAGCAGTATCGGCCTGTGACAACCCCATTTCCATCCATCCTACCAAAGCCATTAAATAATAAGCCCAGTCAGATAAATGGGAAACTTTTCGCAAGTTGAAAATAGCGCCATCTAGCGGTTGGGAGTGCTGCATTCGGCACCAAGAATATTTTAATAAAATTTTGCTTCTAAAATTAAAGCTTAAAATAAGGAGTTCACATTTTCTAAGAAAGTAGTTTGTAAATTCCGGTGTCAGTCAGTAATTTCACATTTTACGAACATAATTTGTCTGTGCCGGAAAGGGTTAATCGCATAGTGATGTAAATTTCCATCACTTTTTATTTAACTTTTAATAAATAAATCAACTTCTTCGCCACCACTATATTTCTATAGAAATATTAATCCAGTAAATTTCCACATTTTTTTTTCATTATAGTTTTAGCTTTAATGTAAAAAAAATTAGCTTTAATGTAAAATAAGATCCCGATAATTAGCAAGCTTTTAAAGGAAGTGCAAAAACAAAACATCGATAGAAATCGTATAAAATATCGATATAAATAAATCATATCGTTTCTCTGCGACCCACTTCTGCTTTGTCCTCCTTCTGCAGCAGAGGTTTGGCGCTAGTGTGTCGCTAACAAATTTAACACTATCTGACTGGGCTTATTATTTAATGGCTTTGCACCCTACTGTCTGCCACCTTAATGAATCGGGCAAACGACGTCTTCTAGACTCTACTGGCTGTTGTGAACAAAATTGACAACAATAGTTCGAATACAACAAAACCTACACGCGAAATTACGAAAGCTTCGTAATTGCATATTTTTCTCTCATTCACAAATATCTATTATTTTCCATAAAATAAAAGTGGTAGCTTAAATTTTTGCGTAAGTATTTTTAAAGCTTATTATTATCATTCATATAAACTATGAAGTTTAATCTGACTGCCTTTTTTTGTCTGGTGAGCTTCGAAAAACCTGTTGTACCTTAACTTTTGGAGGCCAGTGTAACATGGACTCGAAAGTACTTTACAGCTTCTCTGTAGGAAATTTCACCCTGTGTTATTCTTTTAAATCCCTCCATTAACCTAAGCGATATATGAATTTCAATATGTTTGAAATAATGTAGGAACATTAAAATACATTGCATACAATTTTCTTTCATAGACTGTTAGTAGCGGATATTTCTGTATGCACCCGCAAACGAACTATCAATTACACGGTAAAAAACTGAGCTGCGCGCCACCAGGCGCCTGACTCAACCGTCGCACCCATGTCCTGAATGACATATAACGCGCACGACCATTATCTGCCTCCCGTATGCGCTGCGACTGATCGGGGTACCGCCACCTGCGCAACACTCCGATTGAATCCAGGTATTGACGACATAGGTCGCTGCGATACGCGGTGGATCCCATGATTAGAGGAGATCACCGCGAAAACACTTGGGAACGGGTCGGGGTCCCCCAACAGCTTCTTCGCTGAACACCCAAAAGGGAGTCAGGTTCTAGGCCTTAAGTCATGTTTTCCGACACGTACTTGCTTCACCAGAACTCGAGGGATGTGGAGACCTACAAAGGTAACCACGGTTCCCTCTTGTAATGCATCTCAATTACACGGTAATCTGAGTTTGTATACATCTACTAAATATTATGCTAAAAATTAATTCAATTAGGAAACGCATAACGTAGTTAAAAATTCCTCATCAGTAATATCCGTCAATAAACGGAAATGCATTCGAATTCTTCTGTGCAGCCCTGTATATGATCTATATAATTTATACACATCAGGTAATATTAAAAAAATTTGGTTAAATTCAGAAACGCAAATCCACAGTTGAAAACGCAATTCCAGCAATTATTGCCCAGACGCAGTACGGTAACCAACTTCTTTTGTGCTCCTTCTTTTGTGTAAATGACAGATTAATACTAAGTACACCATATTCAACAGTAAGCATCTTGTAGAGCCTCAGTGATGTATACCAATTTCAATACGTTTGAAATAATGCAATATCATTAAAATGCATTGCATACTATTTTTTTCATAGACCTTCTGTAAAGGAATTTTTAAAGTGTCCCTGTAAATGAACGATAAATAACATATATCAAATACATGTTAACACGAGTACATTTACGTCAGTTAGAACGCGGACAGTCAGACAGACTACTAGAGAAACATCTAAGTCATAAACACTTTTCAACTATGTTAGAAAGTGTAAAAAAAGCTAATGCTCTTGCAATTTCTTTGTCAATATTTTCAATCTTCCAAAACTTGTAAATTCAAATTCAAGATTTGTCTGAAGATCAAAATTAGAAAAGCAGGAATTTGTGTTTTGTACGCTACCGTTTTTGCAATTTCCCCTGATATTAAAAGCACACTGAGAAAAATGACACTTTCAAATCTATAGCTGCCGACTTTTACGCTTTTTTCCGACCATTAAAATTTGATAGTAAAGTTTATCTTATTAAGTTGCCAAAATCGTGGGATTAGATAAGCCAAAAACTTCTATTAAATTTTAGTGGTAACAAAAAAGCGTAAAAGTTGGCAGCTATGCAAATCTAAGTAAATCGATGTTTTCATTTTGTTATGAAACTTTTTGTTTCAAATATGACGACCCAATGCTTCCAATTCCGAAATACTGGAAATACTTAGACTATTGAAAGACGGACGTACTCAAAACTGAGGCCATAGAGGTCAGCTCATACTCATTTTTGAATATAGACATACTCAAAAATGATTAGAATCAGTTCAAACGCATTTTTGGAACATGGAAATACTCAAAAATGAGCACATAGAAGTCAGTTCGTACTCATTTTTGAAACATGAACAAGACTGAAATATGAACACATGATCTTTTATTCTTGAGTGTGTGCATGTCTTCAGAAATGAGTATATTACATGTTTCAAACTTGAGTAATTTTGATTCGGATCCATTTTGACTATGCGACATACTCAGATTTGAGCATTTTTTGCTCAGTTTTGAAAATGTCGTTTTTAGAGTGCAATAAAGTCTTTAAAAATACTCAAATGGTTTGGTGCCATCTTGAAACACATACACTTAGGCAGACGATATAAATGAATTTTCTTGAAAACTTCAAAGTTTTATACATTTTCAGAAGAAGCATTATTCATTCATGTGTTATCTCAGCGATTTACAAAATAATTCATAGTGCAAATTCTTTCTTCCCACAGGCTGAAAATATAAAGAATAATTTGCGTCTTCGTTTGATAGAAAAATCTTTAGTAAAATAAAATAAATTGAAAACAGATTTTGTTTCACAATATTATCATCCTTAAATGCATATTTCAAAGTATGTGTATGTGTTTTTCCGATTTCCAAAGTTACGTCTTTTGCATCTGTCGGAAAAATTGTACCATTTATGAAATGTTTATCAGTTAAAAAAATGTCTCACATATGAAGTATGAACTAGCTTAGAGATATCAATGAGCATTTCGCAGAGGAAAAAAAAAAAAAAAAGCTTCCTTATTTATTTATTTTTAAAAGAAAGCTTTTGCATACAATGTATGATCATTTATAATAATACTAGCAAGCTACGCCCGCTACGCTGGTCAATTTCTCTTAACGAACCTTTAATCAAACAAAATATTGACATTTCATAATTCACTTTTATATTTTAACAGAATAATAAGGATACTATAATTTGTGACTCGTGCTATAGTCAATATACACGTCAGGACACGTCGCCCTTATCATTATCTTTTTACGCGTGAAGGTTTCGCTATGGTACTCAAAAATTGTGAAATTTGGTAATTTTAGAAATTCAATAGTTGAAAAATCGTAGAATCATTACATCACTTTTCTTTAGAAATTGTTCTTAGAGCGCATTTAGATCTTATAAATAACAATCATGCCGAACTTGAAGTTTCTAGCTCCTTCAGCATCGCAAAAATCGCAATTTTATAACGTTTTTCGCTGCTGCACCCCCCCCCTCAGGGTAGTGGCACCGACATAAAATATAGCCTATGTTGGAGCAGGGATTGTCACCATCCATTTGCCACCATCACTTTTGAAATCGCTTTAGTAGTTCCAGACATTCCATACAAATTGTAATTTAGAATGTTTTTAGAAAATTTTTTGCTTATTTCAGCCTTTTAAATTTCGAATTTTTTTAGATTTTGTTCTTATAGAGCATTTAAATCTTGTAAGTAACGACCATACAAAATGTCAAGTTCCTAACTCCTTCATTATTGAAAATATCATAATTTTGGAACGTTTTTCGCTCCTGCACCCTCTGCCGGCAGTGGCACCGACAAAAAATTTAGCATATGTTGGAGCAGGGACTGTCACCATCCATTTGCCACCATCACTTTTGAAATCGGTTCTGTAGTTTCAGAGATTCCATAGAAATTGTAATTTAGAATGTTTTTAGAACGCTTCTTCCTCATCTCACCTTTTAAATTGCGAATGTTTTTATAATTTGTTCTTAGAGAGCATTTACATCTTATAAGTAACTACCATACCAAATTTGATACTTCTATCTTCTTCAGTACACAAAAAATCGAAATTTTAGAACGTTTTTCGCTCCTGCACCCCCCTGGGGGCGGTGACACCGACATAAAATATAGCCTATGTTGGAGCAGGGATTGTCACCATTAATTTGCCACCATCACTTTTAAAATCGCTTCAGTGGTTCCAGAGATTACCCCCTACAAACAAACAAACAAACAAACAAACAATCTTTACTACTTTATATATTAGTAGAGATAAGGGGGAATTAGCCCCTTGTTCCCCCCCTTTATACTTAACCAATCAATCCCGAAAACTAATCAGAGATGCGCCTTAACACAGTGAACCTATAAATAAAATTTGAAGGAAATGGGATAATTCTGCATGAAAAACCCATTTACATAAATTAAGGGGGGTATTAGCCCCCGTTCCCCCCCTTTATACTTAATCAATCAATCCCGAAAACTAATCAGGGAAGCGTCTTAACCCAATGAATCTATAAACAAATTTTGAAGCAAATATAATAATTCTGCATGAAAAACCCATTTATATAAATTAAGGGGGGATTATCCCCCGTTCCCCCCCCATTATACTTAACCAATCAATCCCGAAAACTAATCAGGGAAGCGCCTTAACACAGTGAACCTATACACAAAATTTGAAGGAAAACGGAATATTTCTGCATGAAAAACCCATTTATATAAATTAAGGGGGGATTAGACCCCCGATCCCCCCCCCCTTTATACTTAACTAATCAATCCCGAAAACTAATCAGGGAAGCGCCTTAACTCAGTGAACCTATAAACAAAATTTGAAGGAAAACGGAATAATTCTGCATGAAAAACCCATTTATATAAATTAAGGGGGGGAATTAGCCCCCCGATCCCCCCCCCCTTTATATTAACTAATCAATCCCGAAAACTAATCAGGGAAGCGCCTTAATTCAGTGAACCTATAAAGAAAATTTGAAGGAAAACGGAATAATTCTGCATGAAAAACCCATTTATATAAATTAAGGGGGGGGGATTAGCCCCTTGTTCCCCCCCCTTTTATACTTAACCAATCAATCCCGAAAACTAATCATGCAAGCGCCTTAACACAGTGAACCTATAAACAAAATTTGAAGGAAAACGGATATTTCTATGAAGAGTTATCGCATTACGTACGTACATACATACATACAGTACCTGCTGCCAAGCTCTCAGGGCTTGACAGCCAGTGTGATAACTGAAAAATCGCAATTTTAGAACTTTTTTGCTCCTGCACCCCCTGGGGTTAGTGGCACCGACATAAAATATAGCCTATGTTGGAGCAGGGGTTGTCACCATCAATTTGCCACCATCACTTTTGAAATCGGTTCGGTAGTTCCAGAGATTACCCCCTACAAACAAACAAACAAGATTTACTCCTTTATAATATTAGTATAGATATCAAAAGACCCGAAAACCGTGAATTTAAAATTTTCTCGAAGGCCGAAATATGATGCATTTTTCACAATCAAGCTTTTTTTTATTCATCTTCTCTTTTGTCAGCCATGACATCGGTTAGTTAGTTTTTTTTTTCACGAGTTAAATATTGTGTGGAAGAAACAAAAACAGTTTTGAGGGCATATTTTAAACACTTTAAGTGTTCAAAAAATGCTTACAATAGATTTTATAAAAAGTTATGCGGGATAACACCCCTTAAGGAAAATGAATAAATAGAACTTTTATCGTAAGTCAAAGGATGCAAATATGTCATAAAATATTATATGACAAAAGGAAATACTCAAAATGTGCATAGCACAAAAAATATAATGCATCTCTCGAGATTGTATTATTTTGTATTATCAATAGATGTCTAGCTGTAAGTTGAAGCAAGTTACATAAATTATCTATATTCCTGAGGAATTTGTGGCGAAAATAGCTGACTAAAATTCAGAGATAAAACCCATTTATAAATGGCTCTTTTTCAATTCAGAGAGCTGCAAAACATTTAGAGTTTTGGAGTGGGGAAGATTAATTTTAGAAAAATACATTCTGAATCTGTTGAATATAAATGTATTTTTTTCTTCATTGAAAAATAATAATATACTTCTACCATATAATTTATGTTCTATTTAAATTCATATATCTACATCATGTTTTATTGCATATTATTTCCTTATAACAGTGGTTTTCAAACTGTGTGTCGTAAGAGGTTTTCAAGTGTGAGGCGAAAATTTTCGGTAACGCTCTGTCAGGGTTTTACGAAGCGACATAAGTATTATTTTACGATGCAACATACTTAATGTGTACCAAGTACACCATTTTACATTTTTTATTCATTTTTAATTTTTTTTTAGAAATGTACATTTATTTTTATATTCCTTTTCAAAAATAAATTCTTAATTTAAAAAAAAACAACAACCAGAGATTTTAAGTCCTGCCTCGCGAAATAGCAATTTTGGTGTAAACAGGATCCAAATACGCACAAAAATGCTTCTGGAAAAATCTCGGAGAATCTGCGCCAAAAGGACGATGCGTAATCATATTATTGGCACATTGGCAAATGAAAAAAACTTGACGCATTGAAATCATAGATTTTTTAAAAAGAAAGAAATTATAACATTTTTAAGGCAAAATGTACTTAAATGACGTAATATATAAATGGAAGAAAATTTAGAAGAAATTTAAGATGCGTTATAACAGTAGTAGAAAAAAATTGTAGAAACATTTAGAAAAAGTGTATGTTTGATGCAAGACTCCCTTATCATAGATCAGACTTGACAATCCGGAGAAAGTCTATGGGAGAAAATGTCCGCGGTAATTGCCAACTTATTAATTGACTTTCTCCGGAAAGTATCGCCGCCTGGTGGATACTACCGCACAGTTGCCATGTTTCGGGCTTTTTGAACACCAGTATATTTTTAGAGAAAATGTTGTTCTTTTAAATCCCAGAATTCTCCGATCAAAGAAAACAAAATTGTCTCTACTAAAAAACTGGCATCCAAAAATATAATAGAAAAATCTATAGAAAAATCTAGCTGGTCTGCTACCGCAAAGCTGCCAACTCTTACGCTTTTTTTCTTACCACTAAAATTTAAGAGAATTTTTTTCGTCATGTAATCACGCGATCTTGTCAATTTAATAAGATAAAATTTACTATAAAATTTTAGTGGTAGGAAAACTACTAGTTCATAAGCAAATGGAGCTGTAAAAAATTTTCGTGTGATTTCGTGTCGTAAATACTATTACTGACGATTGATGGCGCTAGTAGCAGGACAAGTATAGCGGTCAAAGGCAACTTGCTGATTGAGAGGTCTGATACTATGATAAGGGAGTCTTGGTTTGAAGTTTGATGGTTCATAACACCACTCTCTCTGTCAGAAAATTAAACTTTTTGTATGTATACTATAGATAAAAAAATAGTATAAATAACTTAGATTAGTCTATATAAAACAAAACTCCAACACCCCAAGTTAGTTTTATAGCACTTTGTTTAATATTGTTAAAAGTATTCATTTCCGTCTCCCGTATGAAGAGCATGTTTATGCTTGCTTCTGATTAATGCCATGGAAGGATCACACTTTCCCCTTTTAACAGTTTTTAACACTTTCCAACATAGTTGAAAAGTGTTTATGAGTTCGGTTTGTCTGGCTCTCTGTCTATCTAAGCTAACTCTCATAAATATACTCGGATTTCCTTGTAATTTGTATATGTTTTTGACGTTTACTATAGACGTTTACTACAGGGTGTCCCAAAAAGGAGTACCTATTTTTAAAAATGAATAAGAAACAAACGAATAAAGTTATTAAAAAAATTCTTGCAGGAAACGTATGTGTGAAGTCTGGAATTTTGTTTAGAACACGTTATTATGATAGTTCAAAATATGACCGACAGATGGCGCTACAGCACATTTTGGTGGCTACATGAACAAACGGAGCATGCGTGAAGACCAGACAGAAGCAGACGTGGTCAGTGAAAGTTCATTCTAAGACTCCGGCATGTTATTGTGATGAATTGAGGACATATTGAAAATATTATCATTTAATTTTCAACTATTGCTGATGAATGCAGTAGCCACAGCGCCATCTGTCGGTAAGAATTTTAACTAACATAATAAAGTACTCTAAACAAAATTCCAGACTTCACACAACCGTTTCCTGCAAGAATTTATTCAATAACTCTATTCGTTTGTTTCTTATTCATTTTTAAAAATAGGTACTCCTTTTTGGGACACCCTGTATATTCCTACTGAAAATTATGTCTGTAGCATTTATACTTCGTTTGCATGACAGTGAAAAGTTATCTGTTACATTACGATCAAAAGGAAAATCGCTTCGAATGCATTTTAACGATGTTACATCATTTCAAACATAATGAAATTGATATGCATTTATGAAGTATACTAAAATATGCATTCTGCAAAATATAGGATTTAAAGCATTTATTATTCTTTTACAGAGTCACACAAAATAATTTCATCTGCGGGGAAGAACTGATTGCAGCGTATTTTAATCATTTTAATGTGGTAACATTACGGGAAATGCTGAAAGTGTAATACAATTCGATCAGTTCTTTAACATGTACATTCAGCTCTATGCTTAATAATGAGGCTCAAGCTCAGTTTTTAAAACTCATAGCTATTCCCATCTTTTCGATTCATTCCATCACATTTTTAAAAAATAAAGAAATTTATTGATCATTACATTGAAATATCTTCTTTATTTTATAACGTCATAATCAAAAATTCGCATTCGACTTGGAGTGATACACCCTGTATTTTGACCGAATATGTGAATTGCTACTTTGTTATCTTATACAAAAATATATCTATCAAGACGTGTATTATCACACCTAAATATTCCTTCAAATGATTTTGAGACAGCGTTTACAATACATTAATTCCGTCTTGAATCTTTTTGATCGATGATAATTTGCAGCAAAACATTAACTTACAAACTGATTTATTCTTTCTTCGTTTAAAGTTTTATATACAATTAAAACTAAACAAAAACTCACAAACAGAAATCACATTACTACATTAACATCATTACATCTCTACATTTACATCAATACATTAACTTACAAACTGGATTTTTTTCTTCGTCTAAAACTTTTATATACAATTAAAACGAAACAGAAAATAATTTTATATTGATATTTCTTAACAAAGTCATTATTCTCTAAGATTATTTATCATGCACTTCAAGTAGAGGGCAATGTTTACTTAAAAAAAAGTAATTTTTATATCTTATTTTGCATCATCGATATTCAATATTTATTTTACCAAATACCAATACTTTATTTGCAATATTCAACATTCCTTTGCATGTTATCCCCAGTTAATTAATTTCGTCCTTCATTTTTTTCAAGTAGAAACAATGTTAATAATGAACAAAGTTAAACGATATTCATTAATCTTTATTAAAGTATTGAGTATAAAGTTTTAAATAAATTTTTTGTTGCAGCATATTACGAAAGTTTATGTAAAACGCTCTATATATGGAAATGTGTAATTAGTCAGGAAAAAAGTAAAACTAATGATACAAAACTTCAAACTCCGTTTTGGAAGATTACATCAACATTTTAAAGAAAAATACATTTTAGTCGCAAAGGAATATTTGTTCGAAACAACATTCAACAAAAACTGAATTGTTAATAAAAATATCTATATAGATCTGGCGTGGCGCGAACACAAGGCTGAATTTCTAGCTTGCCGTGTAGCAACAACCGTAGTTTCCAGAGCGACGATTCTGAGGGGTTCATTGCACGAACACTTGTTTCATCCAGCGAAACAAAATTCAGAGCAGGATCATTTTTTAAACAATGCATCATCTATCGGCCGATGAGGCTCTTTTCAGTGGTGTATGTCATTGGTTCTTTTTACGATCACGTGATGAGTTCAGCTAATCAGCTACACAGCATTGTTCTATGCTTTTACATACAGAAGAAATCGTGTTTACGTCTGAGAGATACTGTATTTTTCACGTCGAAAGATTTTTAAGTGATGATTGTTCATTTATATAAACTATCTACCTATCACATATTGTTTTTTGAAATGAATTTAAGTCGTGCTGTGCAATATTATAGTTGCAATGGTTTTTAAATTAATTGTGTTTCCAAGCTCATTTTTTCATATTATTTAAAAGATTTATGCCCATTGGTATCAGCAACTAAATGCATTTATTATTGTGTTTTCAACGAAGGTTCCAATTACTTTTCTTTACATTAAGAAAATTTTTCAATTTTATATGTTAAAATGATTTATGATAGTACCTATTCCGGCTAGAGTTGCTAAAAAAAAACAAAAAGTGGTGAGCGAGCGAAGCGAACTGGGACCGCACAGTAGTCTTAATATGATTTGCTTCGCAATTCACGGGGTATGTGAGCGTTAGCGAGTAGGGTGCTCTCTAGCTGTACCATATTATTTTAATGCATTTTTAATCGTGGACAAAGACAGCTATAAAGAAGCTATGACGGCTTGAGTAGGTTTGAGATTTTAATTGAGTAGTTTAAAAAAAAATTAAAACACAAGCATGAGAAGATGCTTACCCTAATAGACCAATTTAAGACTTTGTTAATATTTCAAAACATATTCTATCTAATATATTGAGATATTGCAGAAAGTATGTATTTTACGATGAGTTATAACTTTCATGCATAGTTTCCAATTTTTAAGCTTCTCTCGTACCATTAAAATTTAATTGTAAATTATAAATCATTTTATATACCAAAACCTATATCATTTCACTTAAATCAAGTAAAAATTTTTAGTAAATTTTAGTGGTATTAGAAAAGATTACAAGTTGACAGCGAAATAACATGATCTCAATAATGTAATATGTGTAAAATGCAGGATAAATTTAATAATCAGATTTGAAGATATTAGCATGTTAAATTTACTTTCAGTCCTTTTCGCATTTTGAGTATAATTATTTTTTTCTTACATGCGATATTTAAATGGTTAAAAAGTTTATTTGCAGATGATTACTCTATCATGGTGAAATGATAAGATTATGGTGAAATGATAAGATTATGGTGAAATGATATGGCAAAAGTCTGATCACTAAAGCAAATTTTACAAAAACAAAACTCAAGTTTAGTCTCTTTTGAATTACATACAAATCTCTCTTTTTTTTTAAACCACATGCTAATGATTTTACCATTTTTAATTTGAAAAAAATTATTTAATTTCTTACAATCTTCAAAATGATTAGCAGATACAGGATGCTGACAAAATGAAAAAGAAGATAGAGCGCACAAAAACAGACGTTTTTTGTGTAGTTAAACCAGAATCGCAATATATATATTCTATTAAAATACAAGATTCTTTTCACCACACCAAACCCAGAATATTATTTATTATTTTAACATTAATGAAGATATTTTACAAAAATTACAATTGAGTGTCGCCTGTTACCCTTTGTCAGAGCGTTAAAGCTACTTCGTTTGGTTTTACAATTATATTCTATTAATATTTCTATTTAAAATATTAATAGAATAAACTATTAGAATGCCAATTATAGTGGTCAATTATATTTCTATTTAAAAATATCATATTTTAAATTCCTATTTTTTTTTCGTCATAGCTGTCTTCATATATGAGATGTGATTTGAGTATATTTTACAGAATACTCCTTCTTTTGTATTACATTTATAGACTCAATAACATACATATTACTGGCAGAACAATTGCTGGATCCCCCCCCCCCCACACACACACACACCTTACTACTTCTATTTTGACGAAACTTGCGAGTTTTGATTGGACAATTTCGGGAATGTTTTGAACATAGATTTGTGAAGTTTCTACGATTTGAAAGAAAAATATATACGCTATGTAAAAACAGTTTAGATTAAAATATTTCAGATAATTTTTATATTTGACTGACGAATTTTCCGTGCTTTGTAGGAAAATTTGCAAAATGAAAATGGATTTTTTTGGACAATTAAAGGAAAATCACACATGCATTAACATTAGAGTGTTTAGAGTGTAGAGGTTTGCTTAGAAAGGCTTTTTTTTAGAAAGTAAATTTGCAAAATTAAAAAAATCGTATTAATTTGAGTGATGTACCAAAAAGAAATTTACTCTGGTAGAATATCGATGAAATATATTTTTATATATTTAAATGAATATGATGCATACCAGCAGAATATTATATTTTATAACAAACGAGTTATAACTTGCATAATTTATGCATAAAGATATTAGCAATACCCTTTTTTTCAAACGTATTTCACATAAAATATTTAATACCATTTTAAAATGTTTATTTTTCGTTTAAATAAATATATAATAAACATGTAAATATGAAAATACTTATAGTAAAAAAGTTCAGAATCTTAGTAAATGTAATCTCGGAAATGTTATGTTTCTTATACTACAGTTTGATCAAAAGTAAAATAATATTCCGTGAAAAAAAAATACAAATGTTTTGAAATAATTACTGTTATACCTGAAAGCAAGTTTAAAATGTCAATCGATGCTAGAATAAGCTGACAGAAGCAAGATAAAAACTTAAAACACGAAGTTGAAAATGAATGGCATTTCAGATATTAAAAGATAATGACATCAAAAATGAATAATAAACATTTAAAATTTTGTATTATCAGCATAAGTTCATTTATGTACTAGTTCACAGAGTATTGTATTGTTTCACTGAATCATTGACATATGAAATGAAAGGTTTATTGAAAGTGAAAGGATATCTCACGTAAATGAAGATATTTTTTTTCGGAAATGAAATACGTTACTTTTTAATTTCAATGAAACATTTTCATGTGAAGCATTTTATTCTTCAATTTATTCTTTAGATACTGAATATTTCCTTTTCCGGAGGAATATTTAATTAAATTTATTTTCTCTGTGGTAGGGTACAGTTCTTACTGTTGAAAGATATCCCTCGTGTAGATAATCGGCAGTCACAAAATCAACCAACCAACTTTTTATTGGTTGAAAGTTTATTATAAGTTGCAGAGACTTAGCGTTTATAGACAACAAAATTCATTGTCATGAAATATGCGATTTTTATGTCATTAGTTAGCACGTGTAAAAACTCAATATGAAAGGAAAATACAGTCTTTGAAACACACTATTTCTACTTTTATGTAAAATATTTTACACGCACGCACAAATATATATATATATATATATATATATACTATACACTATATGGAAAATGATGACCGGTCACTTGCGATTTTAGACGTTTTGTTAAATATCTAGAAAGATACACGAGGAATTATCCTGAAACTTCAGGATTGTAAACAACATGATAGACGTCATATATTTCCGAGAAGATTTTTTCCGAAACCCCATAAGGGGCCGTCAACAAATTGAAAAAAAAAACGAATATCTTTTGGATAACCCTGTAAAAACTAATATTGCAAAAGCAATTTGGTTGTATCCAAATATGTATGCCCTATGTAGGCTTACGAAAGTTGACATAATAAGAGTGAAGTGTCTCTCATTGTATATTTGGATACCGCCCCTCATCTTTTTGCTTTCTTTTGGGAAAAGCGAATCTCGAGCTTATTCTATCGGCTATCACTATCAGAATTTTCAAGCTATGTTTTTGAAACTTTCACAAAAGTTGCTTTATACATATAGCTAATATATTATGCACAGTATATTTTGCTTGCATTCGCGCATGCGCAGTGAAACAATATTTAGTGAACCTGCTCAATTTTAATCCAATATTTATTATTTTTTAATTCTGATTGCAGAGTATTGTATATAATGTTGTTTGTCATCGTTACTGTAAATAACATTCTTTTATATTAAGATCTCTGAAATAATATCTCTAATAATATCTCTGAAATCTCTGATAAGCAAAACACTTGGTGAAATTTGGGATTGCTTTTATAAAAACTTTAATTTCTTCACGAGTATACGTGCTATCTTCATAAAAATGAACATAGTTTATTAAAATAAGCCTCCTAAGCATGTGTTACTGTTTTGACGCTTTTTAAATATTAGTTTTTACAGGGTTATCCAAAAGGCATTCGGTATTATTCAACTTATTGACGGCCTCCTATGGGGTTTCGGGAAACAATCTTCGTCGAAATATATGACGTCGTCTATGCTGTTTACACGCCTGAAGTTTCAAGATAATTCCTTATGTATTTTTCTAGATATTTAACAAAACGTCTAAAATCGCAAGTGACCAGTCATCATTGGCCATATAGTGTATATATATATATATATATATATATATATATATATATATACAGTTGAACTCCAGTTATACGTTTTGCTCGGGACCGGATAACAAAACGTATAACTCAGTAAAACGTACAACTCAATCAATGGTCTACCGGAACGATTTTTTAAATATGTCGTAAAAAATTTGTTCCGCTAAGGAGTTTGTTACCTTTAATATCGAAAACGGAAGTTTCCTAAGTATTACTACACCTATGACATAAATTTTCGAAATAGAACAAAATAGAAAAAAGGCACATAAGAAAAGTACACATGAAGTTATTTTATCATAAAATCTTTACTAAAAATATCTTTAATACACATAGAATACTTAAAACAAATCATTGGAATCGCCTTGGCATGTAAACAATTTATCAAAAGACATTTCAACAGTTTACTGAATCTTCTTGAAATAATCACTAATCTTCTGCTGTTTCTTTTCTTCAGAGACAACATTGAACTGCAAACTTTGGATTTATGTTAATAATTCACAATGCCGCCTTATCGTCACTGTTTTCACTACTGACGAACCACTTTACTGCGTCAAAAGCCCTCAGATCAGCTCCGAAGTTTGAGTTTGATCTTTCAAATCAGATTCATTTGACATGTCGTCAGTGTTTTCGGTTACAAAATGTATAAATGACACAAATTTTATCCGGGCACACAAAAACGTAACGTATAACTGAGGGAAATGTATGACTCAAAACGTATAACCCAGTTAATTTTTAATGGCAAACGGCCGGGACCTCCAAGTTGAAGGAACTGAGGGAAACGTACAACTCAGGTAACGTATATCTGGAGTTCAACTGTATATATATATATATATATATATATATATACATGAAAGGTTTTATATGGATGTATTAAAAATTCATGGGAAACTGGCAGCTTGTGAACGGTGGTGATAATTTGCAGTCGACAAATCTCGATAATCATGGCGTAGATGTAGTAAGGCACTGAATTTATCCATCCGGTAATTTCTCCAGAAAGAACAAGCCAGTTTGCGTTCTAAGGCGTTTATTTACCCAATATGAAAAACGAAAAACAACTCCCACATGATGAAGATGTTCCTAAAGCCCTCATACTTGAATATAAATCATTACATCATACTAATCGATCTTAAACAGAAGATTTAGAAAACTACGAATTTGTAGACACCAGATAAGAGATGATTAAGCACTTGAAAACAACTCGATTCACAAAATTCTGTGTTTCGAAGTCATTACTTCTACTTTTTGTCAAACGCGCAGAGGACGACAGATCTCGACGTAATACGGAAATGAACCAATCGGTAAAAGTATCACTCGAGAATTCAGCAGCTAAGCTAATGAACACGAGAGGGAGTGGTTTAAGGAGAAAAAAATCCTCAACATTGTACCGAGGTTTTTCGATGTAAAATGTCTAGCGCGCGAAGGCAGATTCGTGGAATAAAATAACAAAATGGCTTTTAAAATAATTCGAAATGAAAAAAACTAGCTTATCTCAGAATATTACAGATTGAATGATTGATAAAAGTTTATGAATTGACTTAAAGCTTTAGATTAATATTTTGAGTAAGATAATTATTAATGTACGCGTTTTGAATTTAAAGGGAAATTAAATAGAAATAGATATTATTAAAAAAATAGGGAAACAACGAATATGTCGTTAATTTAGAATAATTTAAAGAAATATCGCGAAGTAAAATTTTTATATAACACGCACAGATACACACACACACACACACATGTGTATATATAGGTACTCTTCCATAAAGATTTTTTTCATGAATTGATAAAAAGAATAATAATAAGTAATAATATGAAAATTTTATGAAAGAAAATTCACAAGTTTATGAATTTACATAAGTCTATGAAAAAAATAAGAACTAAAATTATAAAACTTATATTTTATATAGTTAATAATGTACCTTAAAACTGGTTTAAAATTTCAGTCGATACTGATAGAAGCTGACAGAAACAGAGACGATACTTTGAAAATCAAACATAAAGTTGCTGATAAAATTAAGACACGAAGGAATAATAACACTAAAAAAACTAAATATTAAACACAAAACTGTTTAATATTTTCCACTATCAGTGTAAGCTTATTGAACTTTTTGCGCATAGATTTTTTTTTTCATTTAATCCTCTCTATTTGAAATGAAGACTTTTTGAAAGTGAAATGATCAATTAAATGGATTTATTTCTTCCTTGAAAAAATGAAACTTTGTTTTTTCTAATTTCAATAAGACAATTCATGTGAAGATTTATATTCTCTATTCGTTTTATGTCTTTAATATGTTCTTTTTAGAAAATATATTTAATGGATTATTTTTTCAGTGATGAGAAATGATTTTTATTATTACAAAATTATTCTAATTACCAAATAGTTACTGTTTATGTAGACAACAAAAACTCATTATCATTCAAAATACATTTATATGATTATTTAGCATATGTAAAATATAGAAATGTGTCTAGTTAAATAAATAAAATGAAAATAAATTTTTAAATATATCACAGGAGTTTAGAAACCGCAACACATTCAAAATCTTTTAGCTTTATTTATCATTAGAAAGCACGCATAACGGTCGATGAAAAAATTTCCTAAATTAAAAAGAAACTAAAAAATTCCGTTTTCTGAACAGTGAAAATAAGAATTTCGGAAAAAAAATCCGTTAAATTATTGTACAACTAAACAGTTATTTCGTTTAAACTACTTCTATTAAATCCCATTTAAAAAGTAATTATATCGAATTCGTGCGAGGCACCAGAAAATTGGATTTTAGTTGGGTTTTCTAGTTAACAGAGAATTTATTCAGTAATAATGTTGTACCGCATCGATGTGTAAAGGACTTAAAATTAGATAAAGCTTGTTATCTAGTTGTTATTTAAGTTCTCGATATCGAGGAATATTCGAATGAAGAAAAATTGAATCGCAAAATTAAATATCAATTAACATTCAACATCCTAGCTGTGTAATTAGATTCTTGATGTGAGTGACTTTCTAATTAGCGATCTTTAATTGAATCTGAGGTTTTATTTTCCAGGATCTTCGAGTCAATGTGTGCTCAAATTATATTGAAATCAAATAATTATTTATTTTATAGGATAATATTTGATCCTTCATTACAAAATGTAATTTTTTATTATATTTTAGTACATAAAAGTCAGGCATTCCTCAGTCTTTTTTCGAATGTAAATCCAAAATAGACATAAATGTATTTGCGTATATTAATTTTATTGACTAATGTAAATTATTAATATTTTAAATATATATTTATCTTTTTGCTCGTGAAGTGTACTGTTATAACACAGAAAGTTTAATTTTCCTATTTTTTCATTCTAACCCATTCGCTGCCAACCACGAGTATACTCGGGGTTTTTCAATCTAAAATTACGAATCGTACCAGAAATTTTGAAAGAATTTTTTTTATTTTATGTAATCACGAAATGTCTGTAATTAAATAAAGTAACTATATCTATTAGTAATTTCTGGTATGAATTCGAACTTTCTAAATAAAATAAAATTCCGTTACTTTTAACCCGGCAGTGAACGTGTTAATTAACCTCATGTCGGAGAAAGTAGGGTAAAATTCTAAATTCGGCTGAAATCGAATATTTCAGTTTTAAAGTAATTTAAGCAACCTTCTAGCGGGTAATGGTTGAGATACTTACAAAGAAGGTCTTAAAGCGCATACTCAGGCAATTTTGAACAAAAAATGCTAATGAAGCTACTCATGTATGTAATAAAGGAACAGTGAAATTTAGCTGCGGAATCTCAGTAGAACATCTGCAAAAAAATAAAATACATTCGAGTATTTAGCGCAAAAAGACGCGATTTGACTAGCAACATTTTTCCCTCGTCAAACGCAAACGATTTTAATGCAGTTTGAAATTGCTTGTAAAATGATTATTCGAATGCGCAATATTTAATGAATTTAAACTTAAACGATGAAATATTTATTATTTTTTGTATAATATATACAAGCTGCTTGTTGTTGCAGTTATTACTTTTACCACTGAAAAAATATGTTCTATGTTTTGGAAGCTGCAAATATATATGTTATAGCGAAGCTGACATTTAAGTTATGTGTATTATTAAAATATTAAATCTGCTTTTTTTTCCCTAGTTGCAAATATTTATTTTCACTTTTGGTTAACAATCGAAATTTTAAAAATATATGAATCTGAAAAGGCATATTGAAGTAAACGAAGAATTTGAAGAAATTCTTGTTATGAGACCTGTGAGATTTTTGTAGACTTTGAAAACGTAAAATTGTCATTAGCTTAAAGAAATTATACGAATGGGTTAATTCTAGGGCTCATGATACCACACCCTCTTGTTCAGAATCGTTTGCATATTGCGTTCAACATTTTCAACTCTCTGTACGTTTGCAGTAAAATTAATTAAAAATATTCTTTAAATCAGATATAAATCACTCACTTTTTTTTCTCTATTATTACCGATTGAATGAAATTTTGCTATTGTTTTATCCTCCAGTCCACGATTTTTTCTATTTAAACGACTTCACCGGTTATACGAGTAATTTTTAAATGTATTTTAAAAGGAAAAGCCCAATGACAAACGGATTCGTTATACATTTCTGTATCGAAGAAGTCGTTGTTTCCATAGCAACAATACTTTTTTCTTGTATTGACAATGTTCAGAATCGAGCTATTTTTTGAGCTTGAAACAATTTTTATCAATTTAATTTTTTTAAAAATCGTAAAATACAATCGTTAAATTTCATTATATGTACATAGAAATTTGTACACAACTTTGTAGTTATAAAAATTTATTTATTATGTAAGCTAAACTAACATAAACAAGTTAAGCATGAAAAAGTTTTTCCTTAAAAAGTATTTGTCCTAAAAGCTTATTTATCGAAATTTCATTAAGTCGCCAACCGGTGATAAATCGCCAAATAAACGAAATTTTCATAATTTTTTACGGACGTTATATCGAGGTTCCGCAGAATTGTTTTTACAGACGTATATATCGTCATGAGAAGAACATTCTGTAATTTTTTCAAAATTTTCTGAGTATGCGCTTATGGAAACCTTCCTTGTTAGGTTCAGTGGAGAAGAGGATGTTGTTATTACTATATGCCCATACGAGCATTTATGTAGTTTCTGATCTTAAAAATTTATTTTATAATTTTGTATTTTATTTTTGTCTAGTTTTCAAAATTATTATCACTCTGTTGACCAGCAGTTTAATACGAAACCTTTTTTATAATGTTTTTTTAGTTACCACTATATTTTAAAAATAACCTTCGTCTTATTTAATCGTGGATTTCTGCAATTAATTAAGGCGTAGATTATTTTTCACATTTTCTGGTAATAACAACACCAAGAGCAAAAACAACAACAACAACAAAAACAACGTAAAAAACATCAACAACAATAACATAGAAAAGACAACAAAACAACAAAAGCTACAACAAAAACATAACACCTGGTAGCTATAAATGACGAATATATTCGTCACTGGTCAGTACTGTGTAAACATGAACACATTTGAAGTTGCTGTTATTTTTTATATTATTATGTGTAGCATATGTAATCCTACAAAACTAGTATACGTAAACTTTACGTATAGGCTATTGTTATTGGCTGTTTTTTACTACTTCCCTGCCACCGACAATGTGGCGAAAGCGCCAAAAAGCGCTTGAAAAATCAATGACTTTTGAACGAAGGGTGCTGGAGACCTCAAATTTGGACCACAAATACATCTAATCAAACAGTTGGATGGCTTTGTTTATGAGCTTTATCAGACTTCCTTAAGGTTTGCAAAATTTTAAAAAAGCTGTTCAATAAGCCAACAAAATTGAAAAATATCCAAATGAGTCGCCTGGGGTAACAAAATCTTTGTATTTGTGGTTGCTGAATCGAATGAGATCAACTACAGGTCCGTATGACAAACAATTTTTTCTTCAATTTCTCTGATTTTAATAAAGATAATTAACCGTTTGCCATTAAAGTATTAAAAAATTGACGTATAATTGAAATATTATTAGTTAAGGTCCTAGTTAAAATTGTAAAATTAAATATATTGTTCCTTTTGATAAAGAAAATCTAAATTTGTTTATTCTTGTAAGATTATATATCACTGCATTTTTACTGCATCAGTGACGTAAGATTGAATTATTAGACATTATAAATATTCATTTATTAATAAAAATTGGATGAACTAATCGTATATTTAAAATGATATTATTGTATAAGTGCAGAGCATATACGCAAATTCATATTAAATTCTATTAGAGATTTGTCATTCAAGAAATAACTAATAAAAGGTTGTGATTTCACTCTACTTCCCCATATTCAATGAGCTGAAAAGAAACGGTATTGTTTAAAACGGTTTGATGGTATGTTATTTATACTACCTTATTTTATGGGATTGCACGAAAAGTTATTTCCGCTTGGGAAAGTTAGTTTATACCGGAAAATTCTATCATTTAAATATTAGAAAATAATTCAGATAGCTGATTAATACTTTTATTTAATTTTTAACTTTTAAATTTCTCACGGCTCTTTTTTGCCTCGCAGGTCAATTACCTATAACCTGGAAGTTCAGTTGGTACGCAACTAGATATTCCATGATGCTATCTACATTGTTCTGTTGTGTAGTAACTCACGGGCAGAATTTTCCGGTACGAATTGGTTTTTCCAAACGGAAGGAACTTTTCAAACAACCCAATAATTCATAACTGCCAGTTTTGCACTAGAATGTTTCAACGAAATTTTGCCTTTTCAATGTACGTGTAGGAAATAAATCATTTATTTTCAAATATGTGTGTCTGTAAATTCCGGTGACATTCAATCATTTCGACATTTTAGCAATATAATCTAATTATTATCTAAGCTTTAAAAACGATTGTTCATAGAAAATGATTTAATAAATTATTATATAGTAAAACAGATGCCTTTCCTTAAACTACTTCTGTTAAATCCTATTTAATCCTACAGTGCATAGTGTAGTCAATTGGCAACACTTTATATTTAACCCCTTAATCGTCGCGCCGTTTAAGGCTACTTTTTAAAAATTCAGATTGCTTAATTACCACCAGTTTTTTTAAGTAGAAATGTTCGTCTTATTTAATAGACAGATAAAATATAATGCGGGAATAAATCCAATAATACTATTTTAAAAAACTGATGGGAATCAAACAATCTGAATAAAACAGGCGTAACCTACGCTGCCTGTGAACGTCTCGGGCACGACGATTAAGGGGTTAACTTTTAATCAATAAATAAATCAAGTTCTTTTCAACCACTATATATTTATACAGAAATATTAATGCTGTAAAAATAACATAAGTATACTATTAAATAAAGTAAAAATATATCTTAAAATTTCTGGTGTCGAATTCTTAATATAGGTATAAAAAAACACAATTCTAAAAGAAAAATGCATGCCCTGTAGGGTTAAAAAGCAACTTTTATATTTTTACGTGTGTCAGAAAATTGAATATTTGTTAACAGAAGTTTGGTAGTTAATGTAGCGAATTTATTTTGTAATAATGTTGTATTTACTACAGATTTTGTAATGCGCTTTAAATTAGAAAACGCTTGTTATTTGGTATTAGAAATCTTTACAAGAAAGAATATTTGACTCACAAAATTGAACTGCCTTTTAATGATCTAGTAGAAGTTTAATACTTCACGTTAATGATTTTTAAATTAGAGAGACTTAGTTGACACTGAAAATATTTATTTTTGTGATATCGAAATCCTTAATGAAGCTTAAACTAGGGAGTTCTTATTTCCTAAAAAAGTCGTTTGTAAATTCCGGTGTCAGTCAGTAATTTCTCATTTTACGAACAAACTTTGTCTGTGCCGGAAAGGGTTAATAAGGTAAAATTAACTATAAAAGCTTAATGGTAGAGGAAAAGTGTAAAAGTTGGCAGCGATGAAATATTCAATGCTTATCTTGAAATTTATGCCGAATTTCACGACTGCATTGTATGATTTCCTCAAAAATGTCTATTACAATATGTTAATTTGTTAGGGGCACAAAACCCGTTTATAGAAAGTTCACCTCCTTTTCTTACGGTTGGTAGAGTGCGCAAGCTAGTGAATTTATTTTTTAATATTTATAAATTTTGCTCAATTTTAAAAAAACCTTATTTAAACTATCTTTTTATGAACTTTAAGTTGATTTTTCAATTAATAAATATAATTTAATTAATATGAATATAATTACTCAAAGCGTATTTTAAAAACTGTATTACATTCATATATGAAAATAAAACAACAAATCTCTAACTAACGTATATTTTATCACGAGATTTTAAACAGAGATGTAAAAATTTAAATCACAAAACAATAAATTTTAAATGAGAGAACAATTTTAATTTTAATTTTAATTTTAATTTTAATTTTGTGAGTTTAATTTTTACATCTCAGCTCTAAATCTCGTAATAAAATGTACGTTGTTTAGCAAGTTATTGTTTTGTTTTCATATTTGAGTATACAACATAAAGTCCTTATTTTTTTTTTTGTATTACATTCTTTATTCTTACATTCTTTATTATTATGTTATAAAAATATTAAATTGTTGTATTGTCGTCGTAAACACACCTTTTTACATATTTTTAGGTAGATTTCGTAAGAAATACTACCTATTACATTTTCCCCTAAGTTGGAATTTTTGAAAAAATTTTGCAGATCTACGCCGATCATGACTCCCAGAACCCAAAACCACCCTCAGTTCAAAAATTTATCTATCTGTCTATCTATCTATCCATCTATCTATGTCACTTTTTTATGGACACGATAACTCGAATAATTCTTCACAAATCTCTTTCAAACTGATACATAAAATCAAGAGGCATAAAATCTCGGTCAAGTTCGTTAATAGGCAAAATCGAACCAAGGGGGGGAGAAATGGGGGGCTTTTTGGGAAAACAGAAAAAAGCCCATAACGTCTTAATTATTTTACGTATCGAATCCGTTTAAAGTTATTATTACTTCTAGTAAAAGGCCCGACAATTTATGTATAACAGATTTTTGATATCATTAAAAATGGCCTCAAGGGGGGGGGGGGGGGAGACGGGTTTTAGAAGAAAAAAATTCATAACTTCGTCAATTTACAAGATATCAAATCCGTTTAAATTTGTTATAAATCCTCTTAATATTATCTAAAACTTTTATCGTGACAAGTTTTTTATAGGACCAACCCTTATAGCAAAAAAAAAATAAGTAAATAAATAAAACCAAAATAATCTCTGCCTGCTCCGCCTGCGAACAAGTTAGATTTCGAAGTGGGCGGTCCCTTATGGAACCCAACTGCATGGCTAAAAGGTAATTTCTTCCGCAATTCCCAACAAACAGGCGCCCCACGGTCTGTGTCTTCGAAATCTACCTGTGCCTGTAGGCCGAGCCGTGAGGGATTTTCTTTTTATATTCTATCATGTGAGGAACGAAGTTAAAAATTGATTACGAAACTCTATTTTTACATACAAAACCCAAGTTAAATTAAATAAAAGAGTGTACAAACAAATATTTTCCTTAAGAAGTATTGAAGCGATAAAGGACTCCTCCGATATTTAGAAAAAATAAACATAGTGTATCATTGATTGCTGATTATTTTTAATATCATACTCTAAACCTATCAAGAGATCAAATACGAAAAGTTTAAGAGAAGATATACAGAATACAAAAGTTGCACAAAATCAGCAAGTGCTTCGAACTTACCTTTTTGTGAGCTTTTGTGAGTATAAAAAAAGAGAATGACAACGTCATTCTGCATATGTGGAAAAGGGGTATGAAAACAGTCGTGTCCAAATAATATTTAGACATTTTAGCTTGGTAACCAACTTAAAAAAAATTCTTATTACCTTTCATACATTTATATCCTAAAACCATTGAACTGGTCGCAAAAACACATTTGCATTGCCAAGAAAATAATAAGATAAAATAAAATATTCTAATATAAGCTTTATTTTCGCTTAATTAAAACCTTCGTTTAAGCTTCTCTTAAACGAATGAATTGATTTTACCACTTTTCAAGCATTCGATATGAGAATGGTAATTTGAGTAATTTTTATTGTTTTCTGAACGATTTTCTTCAAAAGCCGTATATCCGAAGCTGGCAATTCCTAATAAAATTAAAAAGACTTTATAATTATCATTAGCATCCGTCAGGCTGAAATGTTGGAGCACTGAGTCCCATAAACTTAACAGATAACATAAAAAATAACATGTATAGGTATTTTAAGGTTCGTACAGGATCCTGGAATTTTCAGGTAATTACCAGTATTTTCTTATAGAAAAACTCGCCTTATATAATCGCAAGATTACCTAAGGCAAGTTTTTTTATAAGAAAATACTGGTAATTCTGCTGAAAATTCCAAGACACTGTAAGAACCCTGTATTTTTATGTCTAATGTTTAATAGTATAAAAGTAAGTTTTCAATAACAGCTGTTATTTTCAAATTTTTATTCAGACGTCAGTTGCCTCAAGTAATGCTGAGATACTAAAGCAGGTTCCCCCATTCTTCTAATTTGGTCGAGTCTGTCCTTTGCAAAAGGCACTTCAATGAGAACATCCTCTAAACGACGAACTCTACTAAATGCGACATTAAGTTGCTCCAAGTGAAAACTCCTTTGGACCAATGTCCACAGCAATTTTTGACAAAGTTAAATCCTAGGATTTGTGTATGATGACAGCGCAAGCAACTCTTAATGGCAACTGAGTTTGTGAACATGAGACATTTTTTTTCTTCCTAAGATTTATAAATAGCATTTGCAGCCATTTGTAGAAAGTTCTATTTTTTGTCATATTCAAATTACGTCTTTTATTGCCTCTAATACTACCATATATTATCAAACATTATTTGATAAAACATAAAATATCGATGAATTCAACACCCTTAAACATTGTTTTAATATGTTGAACGATCTTGGATATTTTGCAAGAATTTAGCATATTACATATTTGAAATTTTGCATCATATTTTTAATACAATTCCTTTCCTTTTAAAAACCTTTTAAAAAAAAATTATTTATTTCTCTTTCTTTTTTAGGCTACTATTAGGGAATTTTCAATGAACAAAACATTTCATATTTTACATTTCCAACACAAGCAATCTAATTTTTATTGTAATTATCAAGATGAACTAAACAAATAAGTATAAATGACTCAAATTAATCAAAAGTATTATTTTAAAACCGGAAAGAAATAAAAACTTAATTTGTTATTATAAATTTCCTGCTGTACGATGCTAGTAATTTTTCTGAGAGGAATCTTTTTCTTGATACTCAGCTCTCGGAAGTAAAATTTCGGCTGAGCTGTAACATTATTTATTTATTATAAATATCCTGATTACCAAATAATGGTTAGTTCTTACTTCCATTCTGCTACAATACGAAATCTACTACAAAAACAAATAAAAATGAAATAAATTATGTACGGATGTGCCAATCACAAAACTTTCTTCTATCTCATACATGTTAATACTTCAAAATTCACAATCATAGCACCACCTTCAGGCCGAATTTTTCCAAAATTTTATTTAAGCCACGGCCAATCTAAATATGAAATTTAGTTGAAAAATATTCATAAATTATTCTCTTAAACTGCTAAAAGTCGCGAAAATAGCATCAAAATCGTTATTACAGAGCTCCCTGAGGCAGAATATCTCCAAATCCAACTGCCGGCTGCTGGCCATAGCCAAAAACATGCATATGAAATTTGGTTCAATTTTATGCCTAACGTCATACACTTTCGATAACACAATAATGAAAATGGCACAAAAATCGCTATCGGAGCGCTCCCCTTTCGGCGGAATATTCCCAGATTCAACTGGGAACTACTGACCATAGATAAAAGCATATGTATGGAATTTGGTTCAATTCTATGCAGAATTTCATACACTTTTCGATGACACATTTATGAAAATGGCACGAAAAGTGCTTTCACAGTGCCACCTTCCGAAGTAATATCTCTAGATTCAACTGGGACCTGCTGGTCATAGCCAAATCATATATATGAAATTTTGCTCAATTCTATGTTTAACTTCTTACACTTTTCGATGATACAATAATGAATATGATCCAAAAATCACTTTCACAGAGCTCTCTTCCGGAAAAATATTTCTAAAATAAAGTGGTACCTGCTAGCTATAGCCAAAAAATATATATGGAATTTGGTGTTTATTCTATGGATAACTTCATACACTTTTCGATGATGCAAATAGGACACGCACACATACACACACGGACAGACAGACATTTTCTAAAAACAGGTTTTTCGGGATTTCTGACACCTAAAACGTGTATATCCATCAAAAAAAATTCATTACGATACTTTCTTCTATTATAGATAGAAGAATGTAAAAACATCGCATTTTTAATAAAATTGAAATGTTTGAAACAAAAATATACCATTGAGTAGTTTGAAAATCTGCCATTCTATCTCTTGAACGATTACATGCGAGAAACCCTTGTTTGTGGATTTTTTGATAAAGCTATTACCTTTTCTTAACTCATAACTTTCCTATTTCCGATTGCAACACACGAAGTAGAGTTCTAACTATATTAGTGTACGTATGTAATTTAGAGCCATATTTTAGAGCCTCAGAGCTTTAAAAGCTTTAACAAACAAGTTATTAGAATTTTATGAGTCTCTAAAAGCAAACCTACATAAGTTACATTTGGGTCCCATATCACTATAATCTTTCATTTATCGGAAAAACTTCAAATGAAATTGGTAAAATATTGGTTTTACATTGGAAATATTTGTATAGAAATCATAAATTTCAAAAACAATGTTTTACATTAGAAGTATTGCTAGGGAAATGATTAATATTTCGTTTCGATATTGTACCAATATTAATAAAATATAAAAACCTATGGAAAAACAACATTCCATGGCAATCTTACAAATAATGGCCTGGATGCAATCAGTACAAACAGTGTTATTTCAGTTTTGTTTCAGTACAAGCAGGTGATTGCCGCATAAGAAAATACTCCTCACTTTCTTCGAAAAAAAAATCTCCTTATTAAAAATCAGAATTACTTTTAAGAAAGTGGTGCAAGTTCGCCTAGATCTTATGCCTGGATCGCCTTGATTTATTATTCAGGCCTGGTTTCAAAACATTCGTAACGACTCATATGGTTATATAAAATACAATACACTGTAAAATACAGTACAAATGTTTTTTTAATATAAGAGAATGTAACATAACCACGAACGAAAATATACAATAACTTCTTTCGAGTTACCCATGATTACGAAAAACCTTCATTCTATTTAGAAACATCAGAAAACATTATATTTTGAAATTTTAAAGAAACTTTTTTAAAAACAATGTTTCTTTTGCTGCCTCTGATTTCGAAATGTTTCCGAGTAGTTTTTATTCATTTTACTTACCCATCATACGTAGTATAGGGTAAGTCTTGTAATCGTTTTGAAAATCGAAAAATTTTTTTTGACCGATTTACACGTTTCAGACACTGGAGATTCCGAAAAACATATTTTTAGAAAAAAAAAATTTGCCGTACGTCTGTGTGTCTGGATGTCTGTGTGTCTGTAAACGCTCTATCTCCAGAACAAATTGAGATAGAGACTTGCAATTTCGTATGTACTTAGTATGTAATAATGGGAAGAAGCCTATTTCATTTCAATAACCTCGATTAACCGGAACAATTTTTTTCGGACTCTCGAAATATTCGTTCTGATAAAAGGTATATAAAAATTTTCGAAATTGTTTATTTTAAGAAATAAACATAAAAAACAATAAAAAAACATAAATTTTGCATAAAGCATGAAGTCGATCGGATAATGAGTTGCCGAGATATTTGGAATCCTATTTTTCACACTCTTCGATTTTTCATGACCCTGTATTTCATCCAAATTTCACTTCAATGATATATTTTAATTGGAAATTTGACGCTTAATCAGATGCAATAAACCGCTAGTTAATAGGATTATTATTTTTGGAGTTATAAGGATGTTTCTTTCAAGCAATTCAGTAATCGAGCCTTTAAAGTTTGTGACGTCATCAAGCCACGATTTAATTTGAATTGCAATGCATTTTATATGTAGTTTACACATTTCTTATTTTAATATTTTACATTATGCATATCCATGATGGGTAAGTATTACGGTGGCCCCCAACGACTAGCTTTTTTTCAAAACCTGAATATCGTTTTTTAGGATGCTATCAATTCTCAATTAAACATTTTCAGCTGCGTAAGCGAATTTATACATCCAAGAGTCCCAAAATAATAATTTTAATCTCAATGCGTGAATTAAGAGCCTACATCAGTCATGCGAAAAAACGCTCAAGCCATAGGTGCCAACCTCTCATTAATATTCCGTAATATGCGGGTTAATTTGACCCAGGTTTAACACGTTTCGCACCGGAAATTTTTTTAAGAAATGAAATTAAATGAAATCCACTTTGAAACCTGAAATTGAATAAATAAAGATTCATCCAATAATTTTTCTGGTTTGAAGCGCTGTTAAACTGGGTCAGTTTAACCCGCATATTACGGAATATTAATGAGAGGTTGGCACCTATGTTCAAGCTAATGTTAAGTCTATGGGAAGGTTCTAGCGTGATTTCTCGGTCGCATTTTAATATTTTTAAATGTTTTTTCTTGCATAGGATAGCTGAGGTCAATTTCCAACTTTGTTAGTTTTTATTCTTTAAATTTTGGTTCCAGTTATTTTATATAAGGGTACTTTCACTTTCAGAACCGGTTCCAACCGGTTCAAAATTGAAAATGCCCGCTTATAAAGAAAACTGCAACACAAATCAAAAAAGTAAAAACTACGTTGGAGAACGTAAAGAAAACGTTTAAAAAAACTTTGGAGATTGACCTCAGCTATCCTATGCAAAAAAAGCATTTACAAATATTAAAATGTGAGCGAGAAATCGCGCTAGAACCTTCTCATAGACTTAACATTAGCTTGAGCGTTTCTTCCTTTGACTAGTGTGGGCTCTTAAACAGTTTTGTTTGTAACACATATTTGTTAAACATGAAAAAGGTTACACGAAAATTGATAAATTCCGTAAAACTTGTATTACGGGTAGCGAAAACTGAATAATCCACCTAGTACCATTGGGGTCTTATTTGACACATTATTTTTTGTTTTGAAGTTTTTTATGTTACTAACAAGAAAAATAAAATAATAATTTAAACTTAATATATAAAATCATATAGACATTTCGTAGAAAGAAGCTACATTTAATAGAATTAAATTTCTAGTTTAAATCACGCAAAACTATGAACCCTCATCAAAATTTAAAATCTGGTTTTAGGAGGGTTAATACACTGTAAAAGTTTTATGGAAATGTTTCCGAATATCAGTGGCAGCAAAACAAACTTTTTTCTTTAGAAATGTTTTTTTAAAACTCGAAAATGTATTGGTTTCTGAGGTTTCTAAAGATAAAGAACGTTTTTCGTAAACATCGGTAACTGGAAAGAGATTATTGTATACTTTTATTCGTGGTTATATTATACTTTTCTAGATTAAGAAACAATTTTCATTTTTTTAATAGCATATAGCCTAAAAGGAGGCCAAAATGTCAAGTGAATATACAATTCGTCAATACACACATAAATAGTGGCATAAAAGAACATTCCGAGGCAATGAAAAAAATGAATATTTTCAGAAGCTTCAAACATACATAAATAGGAAGATACCGGGTGTCCCAAAAATGACTGATGGATTTTAAAATTCAATAACTTGCAAACGTAAACAGATATTTTAAAAAATTCTTGCAGAAGGGTTATGTATGATATCAGTAGTTTTTGTACCGTGATTCTTGATTTTAGTTCGAATTTCAAACTATAGATGGCGCTGACAGCGATTGGCGTTCAGTCGAGGCCGAAACTGACGCCACTCAGCATTGATGCACCGCCCCCTGAATACTAGGCCTGCGCGCTGAAAAAAATGGCGGCTGTCGCAGGCGGAATCGTTTGTACAGTCCCTTGATCTTCAACACCAATAATATCTAAAAGTTATCTTTGACTTATTTGATCTCCGAAAAACAAGGCGAAGAAAACTTTTAGAAATTATTGGTGTGGAATTTCGAGGGACCGTTCAAACGCTGAAAAAGAAAATTTGCCTGCGACCGCCGCCATTGTTGTCAGCGCTCAGGCCTAGTATTCAGGGGGCGGTGATTGATGCACCGCCCCCGGAATACTAGATGACGGCCTGTCGCAGGCGGATTTTTTTTTTTTCAGCGTTTGAACAGTCTCTCGAACTTCAACACGAATAATTTCTAAAAGTTTTCTTCACCTAGTTTTTCTGAGATCAAATAAGTCAAAGAAAACTTTTAGATATTATTGGTGTTGAAGTTCGATGGACTGTTCAAACGCTGAAAAAAAATCCACCTGCGACAGCCGCCATCTAGTATTCAGGGGGCGGTGCATCAATGCTGAGTGGCGTTAGTTTCGGACTCGACTGAACGCGAATTGCTGTCAGCGCCATTTACTGTTTAAAATTCGAACTAAAATCCAGAATCACAGTACAAAAACCTCTGACATCATACATAACTCTCCCGCAAGAATTTTTTAAATATCTGTCACCGTTTGCAAGTTATTGAATTTTAAAATCCATCAGTCATTTTTGGGACACTCGGTATCAGTTATACTCAGTTTCTATTTAAAAAGATTTGAATATAAAGACGCGCAAATTATTTTGTGAATTACGAGAATTAAAATCTTGAACAATTTTATTATGCCGGAGTAAAATTGAACCAATTAGAATGACATCATGATTCAATTTTACGACACGGCGTTGTCGAAATTTTGTGGATTCCAGAAATACACATGATGCTTACCTGTGATGTAAATTTAGGCAAGGTATACTCAGGTCCTTTTAAAAATTTTAGACGCAAAGAAGAGCAAAATATTTCAGCAATTTCTGCTATTAAAAAGTTGATTTTTTTATCGGTATAAAACTGTGTTAACCGCAGAATTAGAGTTGCAAAAATCCGGTTTATTCCCAGGTTTATTTCCAAGAGACCCGGTTTATTCCCAAAAGACCTGGTTTATTCGCAAAAAAACAAAATTATTCCTAAAAAACCAGGGTTATTTCCTGGTTTAAACCGGGTTTTTTCTAGCCTTTGCAACTCTACGCAGAATTCAGCGAAATATAGTGAGGAAATATGCTGCTTTGGCGTGAAGTAAAAAATGTAAACCTAAAATTCGGCCCAAATAATTGTGGCTCCGTTTGAAACGCCTCTCTTGTCGGATGAATTCAGCCCTTATTCCTTGGGCTTGTCGTGTTTGGGCCGAATTATCTGAGCGATAACCGGCTTCATATGGTGTAGTGCTTCTACTGTATTAGTGCATCGTTATTTATTATACTTAGAACTCTGTGGTATTAACACTAAACTTACCAGGAATTTTACTCAAGTTTTATAAAACTATTTCACACCAGAATTTTTATTTAGAACTATTTATTTATTTTTTATTTAATTTATTTTTGCGTGATTTATGTTTTATTTATTTTATAAAAAAAATTTTTAGTTCAATCTAAATATTTTTATTTGGTACCGGCCAAATGACCGGACTTTGGTATACTATTTAGTATTAAACAAAAAGAAACTGAAGTTCCACGTTTCCGAAAGTATATCGATTCCAGATTGCATATGTGTCTTGCCTATGATGAAGAGATCTTGTTACGCAAGTTATACTCATAGATTCTATTTAAAAGATTTTGATAAAATGATGTGCAAATTGTTTGATGAATTTCTAAAACTAAATGCTTGAATAAATTATATTATTCCAAAATAAAACTGAGCTAAATAGAAAGAAACTGAAGTTAAGTTTTCACGATTCCACGTTTTCGAAATTATTTTGTTTCCAGATTGCATATGTGAGGAGAGTTGCCTATGAAAGTGTTCTCGTTATGCAAGTTGTACTCATAGATTCTATTTAAAACATTTTGATAAAAAGACGTGTAAATTGTTTGTTGAATTTTTAAAACTAAACGCTTGCAGAAATTTTATTATTCCGGCATAGCTGCCAACTTTTACGCTTTTTTTGTTACCACTAAAAATTAATAGAGAAATTCGCCTTGTTGAATAACATGATTTCGGCAATTTAATAAGGTAAAATTTACTGTGAAATTTTAGTGGTAGGAAAAAGGCGTAAAAGTGGGCAGCTATGTTCTGGTATACAATTGAGTTAAACAGAAAAAAACTGAATTTCGGTTTTACGATTCCACATTTCCGAAATTATGACTATTCCAGAATGCATATGTGAGTTGCCTAAGATGAAGAGTTCTCGTTACTAAAGTTATACTCATCGTTTCTATTTAAAAGATTTTGATACAAAGACGTGCAATTTGTTAAAAAGTTTCTAAAGCTAAACCAGGTACTAATCAGAAATTAATTTGTTACACTTCTAGTAACAAAATGGTTAACTGTAATAAATTTTTAATCAAACTTTAAAACATATATACATTTTTTAAGATAAATAACATTTTTTTTTAGATTTTCAAGCAATTTTTAATGTTATCATGTAGTGGCTTTTTCTGCTTTTTTTTCTCGCCTCCGCTACAATCCTCATGTGCCCATTCTTTGAATGAACATTGTATTCCTTCACCACCATTTAAGTGAGGAAACAATTCATTGCAGAACTTAACAAAACCATGGGAACCCGGTTGCTTTTTCAGAAAGCTACAAGTTTTCAGCACCAGATTGGTGAAAGAGAGAAAGCGAAGCCAATTTAGAAGGATTATCTATTGTTACTTGAAAGTAAAAAATAAGATAACTAGAACAATTTTTAAACTTTATATGCTGGTGAAGAAGAGAAACAGAAGAAGAAAAAACACTTACCGTAATTTCGCGCGTATGCGTCTTAGTTAAGTCTTTTTCAAACCGAAAATTTTATTGAAAATAAGAATTCAAATAAGTGCTAAGCAGAAGTAAGTCACATTTTATTTAAAATAAATTCTGCTAGAAAATCGAATTGTCTGAGGTGCGGCGTACACGCGCGAAATTACGGTATTTAAGTTTGAATTATATGTATTGTGAAATTAAAAGTATTTAACCTTTTTAAGGGCAAAGTACTTCTTTTACTAAAATGTTGAAATATTTGAATGACACCAGAATTAACGATCAAATCTATTTGAAAATAACTAAAAGATTTTCTTTGCGTATATTATAAAAGCAAAATTTTATTAAAAATTTCTGGGTGTCACTTGGCAGTTTGGAATTAAAATTAAGCGTTCGCGCCTTGCAAACAACGCCCTTGAAAGGATTAAATATCAAAATCTCTTTGTTTTAAGCAATGTATTAAATGTAAACCACTGTAAAATAACATTTCCTCATACTATCTTCTCCACTTGATAACATTTCTGGGGGAAAAAACAAAACAAAACAGAAACACTCCCTTCGCTGCAGAAAAAAATGGGGTTATGCTATATGTTTGACGTTACAAACAAGAAGGGGTACGTAGCGTTGGATTCAGCAGCACGCCAACCGTAATTCTCGCGCCTAGGGCTGAAAACGTGAGGCTGTCCGGAAAAGCAACCCGGTTGTGCCCCAACAGCAATCAACATAGTTGTTCTCCCATATAGCTGGATACACTTCTACTTAGCATCAAAATATCGTGTAAAATCTATATAAAACAGTAATGTCGATCCGTCAGGCTGGATTTATTTAAAGAGCAGAAAAGGCGGCGAAAAATGAAAACTTTTAGATGAATGTCTTTCCAACAGCGCTGCATGGACACAGAGATTAACTAACTCCAAAAGTCGATGGCACTCCGCCAGGATGCGCTAAGGGATGTAGTTAAAATGGGTACCAGTTTTGTCCCGCCTACCCGGTTTTACCCTACTCATCGATTCTATTTAAAATATTTGGATAGAAAACCGTGCACATTGTTTGGGATTTCTAAAACTAAGTGCCTGAACAAATTTTATTATTCCGGAGAAAAACCGAGTTAAGCAGAAATAAACTGAATTTCAAATTTTACGATACCAGGATTCCGAAATTATGCCGATTCCAAGTTACGTATGTCAGTTGCCTAAGATGGAGAGATCGCGTTACTCAAGTTATACTCATAGTTTCTATTTAACCCTTTCCGGCGCGGAGTAAGTCTGTTTGCAAAATGATGAAATAATGGACTGACACCGAAATTTACAAACAAATTTATTTGAAAATAAAAACTTGCTTATTTTCCGGTACTGAATAAAAGAAAAATTTTAATTAAATATTCTTGGTGCCGTTTGTCAGCTTTTGAATTAAAATTAGGTGTCCTTTTTTGTGACCACCGCCCGTTAAAGGGTTAAAAGATTTTGATACAAATACGAGCAGATTGTTTGGTTAATTTCTACAACTAAACGATTGAATAATTGTATTACTCCTGAATTAAAATGTGTTAAAAAAAGAAAAATGAAAAAAGAAAGAAAGGAAACTCATGTGTCAAGCATAGATTATGAAACACTTTCCAACACTTCCAGAATATTTTAACCAAACTTCGCCGTTCAATAACGTAATGAATATACCTAAGCAGACATTTTAGAAAATACATAGCCCATTTGAAAACCTGATTTCTGCAATAACCTTTGATAGCTTGAAAGGTACTCTAATTCTTTTGGGCAGCTGCGTATAATAGTGCAACATAATTTAAAATATTCTGCAAACAGTTTTACTCCGCAGGTCATAATTTCTCCAAATTCAACAATATAAACACAATTCAACAATATTTACACAATTATAACAAGTAAATATATAGGTATATTAATATAAACACTTATATAAAATAAAAATACTACATTGATCCTCACTACTTTGAGGGAACACACATGAAACGTACACACTTACGTGACTTTCACAAAAAACAGCTGAACCTTTTAAAAAGGAATTTCTTTTCAAACACACAAAGAAAGTTCTTGTTTCTTGCTTGTATCATAACTTATACCTCAGCATACTGACATATGGCTACATTTACCAACACCTAATTTTTCTTAGACAAGAAATAAATACACATATGTATTTCAAATATTCAAATTTCAGTGAGCTCACTAAAAGAAAAATATATATATATGTGTGCACACAAAAAAAAAATAATTTTTATGCAATATTTATAAAGCTATTTGATAAACATCTGCATAATTGGATTGAAAAATACTTGTTACAACTCGATTTCCAATAGCACGAACGGGACAAAAGTGGCAGTTACATTAATAAAAACGAGGGACTTACAGAAAGAAAAATTAGATGCCCGCGACAGGCCTTCCAGTGACCAGAGCACACACGAAGGCCGCTACCCCCTGCAGGTCACTCTGGCAATTACATTGTCACCTCTGCGAGACGCTTCTTGAGGCTGCTCGTAAAGCCGGAGGATGAACCAACATGAGGTCTGATCACGTTCCAGCGGGAGTTAAATTGTCCATGCCATTGGAAATGAGGGTACTCAAAAATATAGCATCAAAAATTTGATTATGAAGGATCCTTCTGAAATAAAAATTAAAACAATGTATAAACACGATGCTATTACAGAAAAGTTTTATATGTATAATCACAAGGTTCGAACATTAATATTGTTGTGAGCTCGGGGTTCGAAAGGACTTATGCCAATATATAAGAACAATAAAAAGGCTTTATTCAGTATAAACAGTGCAATACGATCACAAATATCTTCTGAAAATTACAAGATATTCAGTAATCTTCAAATCCAATAAAAGCTAAGCAAAATTTCACACAGAAACAATGCGTTCAATACGACGTATCAACGACAAAATCGATCCGAGAAACACAGTTCTCAATGCAAAGCCTCTCGTATGAATTCAATCGCAGTTGACAGACAACTAACTAACTGAACTGATGGAGGTCCTTATATAGGTTTCAGAGATCTTTCCAGATTATTCCAGAGCCTTCAGATGCTAGAAATTACCAGAAAGTGCTTTAACTTTCGATAGAGAACCCAAGCAAGAAAGGATCCCAATGTATAGGTATAAGGGAGGTGTGGTTGCACAAAACGTCGCCAAATCCGTCGCCAACTTGGGGACATTTGACGATATATCGCCAAATTTGGCGACAAAAATAAGTCGCCAAAACCATCGCCAACTTGGTGATAAACCCATTCCTTGGCGATATTTCAATAGACTTCCATTATAAAGATGAGGGTGTAAGGTTGTTTTCCTTGCAAACCATCTGAGGCCTTTAGCATTGAGTTACATGATGCTCAATAGGAAATACATTAATAATACTGCAATTTTCACAATAATCAAATAAAATAAATTTAAACAAATGGAATATTTACAGATATATACAAAATTCATAACAATATATAAAAGACACATGAAACATGCAAGTTTCATTATTCAGAAATTCAAAAGAGATAAAGTTAAACTTTGAATGTTTAACTAGAAAAATTTTAAACAAGCTTTTAAAACTTGAAGAAAAGAAACTTTTTTTTTCAACAATTCAAAAAGAGAGGAGAGTTTTTTTTTTCTTGTATATTTTAATTTTTAAGACCAAAAATGAATATAGCCTCAATGAACTTTAGTAGAGCAGCTTTTGTAAGTGGTTTTGTAAAAATGTCAGAGAGATTGGATTTGCTATTAACGTGTTTTACTAAAAATATCTCTTGGTTTAATAAATCGCGTACAAAGAAAAGTTTAACATCTATATGTTTTGTCCTATAGTTTTTGTATGGGGGATTTAATGAAATCTATTGCTGCCATATTATCTACTAATAAAATTGGTTTAGTTTGTGGACCTGAAAATATGTGTTTATTATAACATTCTGTGATAATACGGCTGAACCAAAGAAGCTCTTTAGTTGCTTCTGTTAAGGCCACGAACTCAGATTCCATAGTAGACAAGCATATTGATTTTTGTTTGAAAGCTCTCCATGTTATCGGAGCTTTGTCTAGCATAAGTAATTGACCACCCATAGATGTCCTGTCATCACGATTGGCTGCAAAATCCGCATCTGTATATGTGATCAGGTTAATTTTATGACAAGGTAAATTTAATTTATAGTGCTTTGTATAGTTAACGTAACCCAGAAGTTTTAAGAGGCCGACCCAGTGAGCTATCCCCCGATTGCTTTGGAACTGGCTGAATATGTTTACTGCATAAGCAATATCAGGGCGTGTTCTGCTTTTTAAAAAGGATAGGCACCCTAACAGACTTCTATATGGGTAGTTAAGCATTTCTTGAATTTCTCGATCTGTTTGAGGGCACTGTAATTTCGAATAGACAACCCCTTTACTAATCGGGAGTGAAGAAATGGGAAAGTTATACTCCTCAAAACGTGTGCAAATTTCTTTAATGTATTGCATTCGATGTATAGAGACTACACCTTCCTCATCTTCCTCAAACTCCACCCCAAGCAACTTACGGGTTTTGCCCAAGATTTTTATATCGAAATGCTTAGTTAAAAGAGTTAAAACCTTGTCAATGTATTTTTGATGTCTGCTTAAAATGACAAAATCGTCAACATATAATAATAAAACAATGTAATCAGAAAATGTATAAACACAATTGCACCAATCTAACTTTTTAAAACCAAGAGAAATTAAAACTTTATGCAATTCGTAGAACCACACTCTCCCGCTCTGATGTAACCCAAATAATGCTCTTTGAAGCTTACAAACCAGGTGTTCTTTTCCTTTTATTTCAAAACCAGGGGGCTGTTTCATATAGATCTCATCAGTTAATGGGGCGTATAAGTACGCTCCCTTCACGTCACATTGTAAGTAAGTCCACCTGTGACAGGACACTAAAGCTGCAAAGAAAAAACGAATTAAACTAAAATTGACTACCGGTGAAAAAGTTTCATCATAAGTCTCGCCCTTTATTTGTTTGTAGCCCTGTGCTACTAGTCTTGCTTTGTATCTTGCTATGTGCCCTTTATCATTACGCTTAATGGTGAAAACCCACCTACAACCGAGAGGTTCTTTATTGGGTGGAAGGTTAGTTAAGACCCATACTTTTCTATTGTTGATTACTGCCAACTCCTCCCCCATTGCTTGTTTCCAGAGCTCCCATTGAGGTGATTTTAAAGCCTGTTTGTATGTATTGGGTACAGCCTGGTCTAGTCATGCATCGGAGTTGTTGGATTCTAAAATGGAGAAATGTGGTGGTGTACTGCCTGGACTAGAACTAGCACTTGAGCACCGTGAGTGTCCATGTACAATACCTTCATGTTTGTCTGCTCCTCTAAAACAAAAGATAGTTGGATTAAATTTAATTCCATGTTTTAGACAGTAGTCACGGACCTATCTAATTGACCTTAACCTCTGTGTCCCTCCAAACTCATAATAGTAAATGTCTGTACGCCTTCCATCAGGCCTTGTTACAGGTTTTCTGAACCAGGTAACTTCCCTCAAAGTTCTTGAAAGCTCCTCGCCCTCCTCCTCACTCTCATCCGTAGATGGGTGTCCGGCGGCGGAAGCAGAAAAACCTGAGGTGCTTGGTTCTGTTGGTGGAATTACAGACTTATGGAATTTGTCAGGTTGAATTTCTGTTAGTGGGTCAATTTCGGGAGGTTCAGATGATAGTGTGTAAGTGGGTCCCAGATCGCTTCCGTTGTGCTGCTCTAAACTAGCAAAAGGGTCTGTGCCTAAAGAATAAATAGGGCCTTGTTCAGTTCCAACGTAGGTGTCTTTGGGTACGGTTGCTTCTTCACTGAATCTTACGTTAATTGTTTCGATGATCTTATTTGTGTCTGGCAACCAAATTCTATACCCTTTTGTAGACATTGCATATCCTACTAAAATCCCCTTTCTAGCTTTAGGCTCGAATTTTGTACTTCGGAGTTGTCTGGGTACTCCCACATATGCAACTGTGCCAAAAGGACGTAAGTGTCTTATGGACGGTTTGTTTCCACAATAATATTCAAACGGAGTTTTCTTATGTGACTTGTGGCAAACACGGTTCAGAGTGTAAGTAAAATACAAAATGGCTTCTGGCCAAAACTTCAGACTTAGTTTACTTTCATGTAGTATGGAACGTGCTCCGTCTACAATGGTTTGATTGAGTCGTTCCGGGACGCCATTTTGTTCTGGAGTATATGTGTTCGTGAACTCGTGTTTTATACCATTTTCCTCAAAATATCTTTTAAAAGCTTCATTTGAAAACTCCCGCCCATTGTCACTACGTACATGTTTAAGTTTCGTGTTTAGAAAACGTTCGGCCCTTTTGACATGGTTTGTGAAAACTTTAAAGACTTGTGATTTACTACATAATGGATAAACTGATGCCTTACGGGAAAAATCATCCGTTATTGTTAAAAAGTATTTCTCTCCACCTCTCCCAGTTACTGTAGTAGGTCCCCACAAAACTGTGTGTAAAAGTTCAAGTGGCTTCTTGGACCGGATTTGATTTAGTGGTTTAAAAGATGTGCGTCTATGTTTATTCAATTTGCACGTTTCGCAATGAAAGTCTCGATCTTTAATGTGTGGTAAGCCTTTTACGCCATTACACCTCTGTGTATGTTCTATTAGTGTGGGACTGAGGTGACCTAGCCTACGATGCCATAATCTGAAATCATCTTTTTGTACTGTCGAGGCCTCAAAACGGACCTGTTTAAATTTTACGTTGTTGCTAGGTTTACTTTTACTTTTAGAATTAGCATCAGGGTGGATGTAATAAATTCCATTTTTAAGGGTAGCCCTAAATAGTGTTTTATCAGTTGTGTAGGCCTTAACTCTCCCTTTCCCTCCTTTGAATGTTGCGCCTCTATCATCAAGGCGAGAGCCAGAAATAAGATTACGTCTTAAGTTAGGACAATACATTACATCCCCTAGACACAAATTTGATCCATTTAAATTAAGATTAACAGTACCAGTCCCTTCAATCGGGAAAGTTGCTCCATCGACAGCAACGGCAAGTTCGTGGTTATGAAGAGGCTGAAAAGACACATAAAGTCCTCGATCTTTGCAAAAGTGGTGCGAGGCACCAGTGTCAAACACCCAGGCATCGTCTTCCCCCTTAACTTTACTAAAGTTAGATTGAATGAGGAAGTTTACCTGACTATGGAATGTACTTTGATGCTTTCGGCTCCGTCTGGATCTAGGAGCTCCATTTCTGTTCTGATGATGGACAGGGCTACCTCTGGATGTAGAAGACTCTCTGGAACTGGTGCCAACTGAGGACTCGGGACCTGACGTGGCTGGAGAAGGGGCCTTACACTGATTTTTGCTGTGTCCAGTTCTTCCGCACTTGTGGCATCTCCCTTTAAATTTTCGTCGGTAACTCGTTTTATTTGGTGGGCGACTTCTGGAAAAGTGGGACTGGACGGCAAGTTGATTTTTGTCCTCTGACCTAAGCTTAAGACGAGACTCCTCGGCGACTAGTTCAGTCAAGATGTCAGAAAACATAAACTTTGAATCTGGCCAACGAAGTATGTTCTGGACTAGACTGTCATATTTTTGAGGGAGCCATCTGAGGAGTTGGAACGACAGATAGATTTCCTTAATTGGCTCATTCATTGCTTTCAGTTGGTCAGCGATTCGGTTGAAGCGAGCAGCGTACATATCTATCGACTCCTCTGGTGCTATTTTGCATGCCAACAACTCTGAAAATAACTGCATGTGGCGGGCTCTATTATCAGGTTGGAAATGAGATCGGAGCTTTGACCGTGCATCTTTAGGATCGTCAATGTTCTCAATTATTCGACGGAAATCAGGCTCGACATTCAGATAGATTATGGACAGTGCTGAACGAACTCTGGATTGGTAGTCCTTGTATGCCGCTGCATCACTCGTATCAGGCACAGTCTCTGTTCCCTTAACAATGCCCCAGGCATTTTTGTCCAATAGAAGGAACTTGATGCCAGCTGACCACTTTCCATAATTATGGAAATTTAGCTTGTTTATGCTCACCTGTATGTTAGCCATTGCCAAGGAAGAATTTTTTTTCCAAAAAAAATGTACAAAAAAGGTACAAATTTTTTTTTTAATTTTTCAACAAAATTTCATAAAAATAAATATCTTAATTTTAACTGTCATACTGAAATGTATGAAATTTTTATGTAAATGCGCCCCCCCCCACTAAAATTCACTAGTGGGTCTAATTGCCGCCATCTACTAACACTTGTCAGCTAACCCTTGCCAAAGGTTACGGCCCTTAAAGGGTTAATATGGCTTAAATAAACCGGGCCCATAACCGTGATCGCTGGTCCGGATACAGGGACCGGTCTAAAAATGTAATTAAATTGACAAGCAGAGTACGTGGAAAATTAATGATTGAAATTTGGCAAGGTAGTGACAAAAGTGTTAAAAATGTAGATAAGACACATTCATGAAACAGTTTTTAGGTTTAAATAAAGCTAACGTTTATTCAACATATCACAAAATAAAATAAAGATGAAAAATATGACAGACAATTTAATTAAATAAAATATTATGGCATATGGCAACTTAAACAAAAGGTGGCAAAATAATATAGCATGGAGTAACTTAAATGAAGCCTTCAAAGTATACTTGTAGAAAAGTTCATTTTAACTTACATGATAATTAATTGAACGTGATGACACAAATTAAAACCGGCCTTTTATTTTATTAGTCACCATGGCATTGATGTGAAGAAAAAATGAGTTGAAGAACAGTCCACACACACTATTAATCCTTGAAATGAACGTACATCACCAACAGAAGAAAGAAAAACGCAACTTCAACAGCCGAAATAAACAAACACTAAAAAACGTTTAACACCATCATTGCACTCATAAAAAACTTTACACCGCCACTGATATTGTTTCTTCTGGCATCTACCAATATCATTTTACTAAAGCTGCCTCACTCTCGCGATTCAAACTGCCTTTCCATCTCTTTTAAACAACATCAACATACCGCTTTCCGAAAACGCCCCCTTTCTGATGTGCTAAGTTGAGAAGTTCTCAAACTGCCCATCGGCAAAGTAATCTAGTGTGCCTTTGAAGACTGTGTCACGGCGTCTAGGCGCATGATCCCCTATACTATTACGATTGAAACGATATCGAAGCTGGCGGTTGCAACTGAATTCGGAAAAAAGGCTGAGAAAACGATGGTCGATGTGGTGAACGATATCTAAACGAACAGTAAACATTATCGGCGAGTTGTAAAACGAAAAGAAAAATTTGAACGATACTAGAGATGGAAAACGATATCGACTGAAGAAAATTAATACAGGATTGAATGGAAAATTAGGCAAGTACGAAAAGGTGACGTTATGTAGAAGTTTCAATGTCCAAAAATATATACATAGGGCTAACAAAAATGGGTGCTGTCCACAGGGCAGCACCCATCATAAACGAGAAAAATGTGTACCAGTTTTGTCCCGCCTACCCGGTTTTACCCTACTCATCGATTCTATTTAAAATATTTGGATAGAAAACCGTGCACATTGTTTGGGATTTCTAAAACTAAGTGCCTGAACAAATTTTATTATTCCGGAGAAAAACCGAGTTAAGCAGAAATAAACTGAATTTCAAGTTTTACGATACCAGGATTCCGAAATTATGTCGATTCCAAGTTACGTATGTCAGTTGCCTAAGATGGAGAGATCCCGTTACTCAAGTTATACTCATAGTTTCTATTTAACCCTTTCCGGCGTGGAGTAAGTCTGTTTGCAAAATGATGAAATAATGGACTGACACCGGAATTTACAAACAAATTTATTTGAAAATAAAAACTTGCTTATTTTCCGGTACTGAATAAAAGAAAAATTTTAATTAAATATTCTTGGTGCCGTTTGTCAGTTTTTGAATTAAAATTAGGTGTCCTTTTTTGTGACCACCGCCCGTTAAAGGGTTAAAAGATTTTGATACAAATACGAGCAGATTGTTTGGTTAATTTCTACAACTAAACGATTGAATAATTGTATTACTCCTGAATTAAAATGTGTTAAAAAAAGAAAAATGAAAAAAGAAAGAAAGGAAACTCATGTGTCAAGCATAGATTATGAAACACTTTCCAACACTTCCAGAATATTTTAACCAAACTTCGCCGTTCAATAACGTAATGAATATACCTAAGCAGACATTTTAGAAAATACATAGCCCATTTGAAAACCTGATTTCTGCAATAACCTTTGATAGCTTGAAAGGTACTCTAATTCTTTTGGGCAGCTGCGTATAATAGTGCAACATAATTTAAAATATTCTGCAAACAGTTTTACTCCGCAGATCATAATTTAGCCAAATTCTTTTCTATGACCCTGTAATGTCCCGCAGTGGCGCGGACGAATAAGCTCAGTTCCCGTAAGTAACCGAAAGTGAAGCAGCATCGACCGTGGTCACTATTTGGGAGGGTGACAACCTCTCTCGGCTGAGGCGGCTGTGGGACCGTGTACGTTAATGGGAGCTGGTGCACATAAAATCTGTTCGTCGCTCCAATGTCCTCCAAGTTTAGAATAAGCGTTCACTCTGGGGGTGTCATTACAGGTGCAGGTCTCTCATCTGGAATTGGTTCAAAATTAAAAGACCGGCTTCTGGACGGGGCTTGTGAGTGCTTAAGCCATTTGGTAGGCTTCCCCATCCAGCTGATTCTTGACTCTCTTGCGATCTTGTAATTGAATTATAATTGCTTTGCACTCCATACTCTATAGAAAGCTTGCTTTATTGCACTCCAGAAATTTATATCAATTATATTATGTTTGTAACAGTGTAACATCATGAAAATAAACCGCAAACGATCTTTCCTCATACACCATAATATAACGAACTTCTTTTGAGTGCCCCTGTAAATGAACTATATAAGTTACACACTTCATTCACTAAGTTACACGTTCATTTTAAAAAACGATTATGCCATAGCAAACGTCAACAACATATCAATTACATGGCAATTCGAGTATATTTACGCGAGATAGAGCTCGGTCAGACGAGCAGAGGGTCAAACGGACAGGCGAACAGGCAACCGAAATTATAAACACTTTTCAACTATGTTGGAAAGGGTTTAAAAAAGAATTTACTTCATTTTTACAATTCTTCGAAATTTAAATATTTTTTAGATTATTGGGTGTTTTGGGAGTCTTTTATGAAAACGCCATTCTTGCTGAGATTGTTTAGGCCTAACTCTTGACGTCTAACCTAATTACAGGAAAGTTGCCCGAAGATTGAGTTACATAGGGGAGACTGGGGAGGGCTGCCCAATTTTTTACAAAATGATTTTTATTTTCTTAAATATTGAACCTAGAATAAAATTTCATACATCATTTTATTCATTATACATTCAGTTATCAAAATAAAATTGCAACATAAGTGTAATATATAAGAAACTTGAAAAATTATTGATTTTAATCATGTGTAAATAATGTGTCAAGGCCCTCCACATATGGAAGGCTTGACCCACTTTTATTTTATCTTGAAATATTTCTTACGAGAAATAAAATCAGTTAAAAAAAAGCAGAATAACTTTATTCTAAATTGTTTAATAATTATTAAAACTTATTTGTGAATATATGATTCTTAAACAAATAAATTGATGCACAGAAATAATATTAATTGATCATTTTAGCGACTTATATTTTGAAAAGTAAAAATCAAAAACAATCTTCATACCACGCTTTCAGATCCTCCTGCTAATCTTGGATTTGGTAGTTTTATAATATCCTCTACTGACACAAATGATATGTCTTCTGCTTCTGGGTAAATAAATGAAAATGGTATCAGGTAAACGTAAAAATTTAATAAGAAAATTATTATTCGCTTCCTTCTGAAGCACTTTTCATACAAAGTATTAGCTTTAACTACAAACTGAACCAACGCAAAATTTCCTGTTGTTATGTGTGATTTTGCACTGACAGTTTGCCAAAGTATTTCATCTTCACTGTCTGAGTTCTGAATATGAATTAATTTCCTTTTTGATGGAGGCTTTTTAACAGGTGTATCTGTTAATATTCTGGATTTCACAAGCTGTCTTATTTTCTTCCTTTTGGGTCCAGGATTTGGGAAAGGTGGAATCTGTTAAGGTGTCAGAGTCTCAAATTTAATGTCCGTTACCCTACACCTGTATGATAACGGTTGAAGTATTGGCAATATATTTAATTCACATGTTGTTTAAAGTGACAAGTTGTAAGCAATAGGAACAAGACAAGAATTGGTCGGTAGAGGTCAGTTAAATTAGACTCATTAAAAACACCGAACTCGTAAGGGTATATTTCAGTAACATTAAAACCTTTCTGGATGTTCTTTGGATTAAAAACTCTTGGAAAAGCTTTACCAATCAGTTCTGGAATATCATAAAAACTGATAAGCATGCCTGGATTATTTTTCATAAAACTGTCAATTTTAAACATTTTCCTTTCTATGACACCATTTTAATAATAGCTTTACAGAATAAATTTACATTCTTTTACAAATACAGGCTGATTATAAAAAAACTAGCCCGGCATTTGGGCCCCTAACTATCATACCATTCACTGAAACTGAATGAAATTTTGGCAAAAGGTATTTTGAGGTATGCGCTCAAGAATGATATGGACATAGCTGCCGACTTTTACGCTTTTTTGCTATCACTAAAAATTAATAGAAAATTTTGCCTTATTGAATCACATGATTTCGGCGGTTTATTAAGTTAAAATTTACTATAAAATTTTAGTGGTAGGAAAAAAGCGTAAAAGTTGGCAGCTATGTATGGAAAACAACAGTGTCACTCAAACAGTTACGGTTACAGTGAGAAAATTTCAAAAAAATCAAATGGAAACACCCAGTTTTTTGTATTGGAATGTGATCTCCATTCTGAAAAATCCTAAATAGCGTTGGAACGGCAACTGTAGCATGAAAATCACCGTAACTAGGCAAGGGAAAAGTAAAAAGGACTTTGCCGTGCACAAGGGCATTAATTTTCGTTTCATTTACGTCACACGTCACACCATTTCTTTGGCTGATATCCCAGCCTGATTAGTTCACCACAAAATGAGAAGAAGAAACCAAGAAACAAAAATTTCGGGTTCTATGTAAGACACAGTCATGACTGACGTCGTCACGGTAGGTGAAAGAAAAGGCTTTGCGAAATGCGAGCCGCGTATGACCCTTACAGCCATTCCGAACAAGATGCTGCTTTCAGGGAAAGAACGTGGGGAAATCGTAAAGATTTATTACCTGAATGGACAAAATGCCGCCGAGACATTGCGTGTTTACCGCAGAAACCATGGATTACGCAAGGCCCATGCACTGTCAAAGCTGTACGGGACTTGATTCATAAATTTGAAGAAACTGGTTACACATGCGATCGACCTCGGTCTGGACGACCTTCCGTTCCTGTGGAAGCTGTTGCAGAAGTCCATCAGACGATAAGCACAGTTCGACCCGCAACTGCACGCGGTGATTCACGTGTTCTGGATCTGCCGAATTCAACTGTACACAAAATTCTGCGCTCTGTTCTAAACATGTTTCCGTATCGATTCCAGCGTGGCCAGATGTTGGAAGCGGGAGACTATCAATTACGACTGGATTTTGCAAATCAATTCCTTATCCGGTACGATGAAGACAGCAGCTGGTCTTTACGCATTCTGTGGACAGGTGAGGCGCATTTCTCGTTAACTGGTAACGTGAATTCAAAAAATTGTGTGCACCGGGCAGAGAAAAATCCACATGACGTGCAAGCACGTCCATTATACGAGGAAAAAGTGACTGTGTGGTGTTGTATAACGAGTACGTTCATCCTCGGCCCTTACTTTTTTGAAGAGGTTACTGCCGGTGATCTGCAAATGTGTACAGTAACGAGTGCTCGCTGTCTGGACATGTTAACTCATTACGCGATTGCCGCATTGCAACGGCAAAATGCTCTATCTGAAGTTGTGTGGATGCAAGAGGGCGCTCTTCCACATGTCGGGTCTTCAGTCAAACGTGTCTTAACTCAACAGTTTGGTGACAGAGTTATCTCCCGTCATTTCCCGTTTCCGTGGCCACAAAGATCTCCTGATCTGACACCCATGGATTTCTGGCTGTGGGGATATCTGAAATCCAAAGTGTATCAGTTTCGTCCTCAAACTGCATCTGATTTGAAAGATGCCATCAGAACTGCGATTAAAGATATTCCTATTGCCGCCATGATACGTGCTGTAGTGCTATCCACCATCAGCCGCATGCAAAGTGTCATCGTGTGTGAAGGAGGTCATGTAGAAAATTTGTAAAACACAATAAAATGCATTATTTTATGCTGTTTCTCTGTCCTTTTTGGTTGTCCTCTCTTTTAGCCTATCTACCGCCAGTGATTTTCATGCTACAGTTGCCGTTCCAACGCTATTTATGGGTTTTTCATAATGGAGATCACATTCCAATACAAAAAACTGGGTGTTGCCATTTGATTTTTTTTTTAATTTTCTCACTGCAAATGTAATTGTTTAAGTGACACTGTTGTTTTCCATATCATTCTTGAGCGCATATCTCAAAATACCTTTTGCCAAAAATTCATTCAGTTTCTGTGAATGGTATGATAGTTAGGGGCCCAAATGTCGGGATAGTTTTTTTATAATCACCCTGTATAACCATTAACCCTTTTTTATGTACCTCATAGTTGCCAACCTCCCGATTTTTTTCATACCAGTATTTTTATGTAAAAACATTTGTTTTATGTAATCTTGCAATTTCTTCACTTTAATAAAGCGAATTTTTTTGTAAGATTTTACTGGTATTCAAAAAATCGGGAGGTTGGCAACTATATGTATAATAAAAGGATTTCCAAAAAAAATTCCAAAAACATATAATTAGGGGATCGTTGACAAATTGGTCAACCCCAGAGACGTAGCGTCAAGGGGGGCACAGACCACTTTACTACCAGTATTTTTATATACTATATTTGTCCTTATTTAATTCATACCGTTCAAAGATGAAATAAGGCTAAAGGTAGTATATAATTATACTGGTAGTAAAATGATCGTCCCCCCCCCTGACGCTACGCCACTGGTCAACCCTCACCACATAACCCTTTTGTAAAGAATAGCACATGAGTATGTTAAGCCTAATTTACTGTACAAACCACGGAGGAAGATAGATGGAGGGGAAAGTAACGTTGAAATTTTACAATACAGTTTTTCTCCTTATAGATGGCGCCACGGTACACTGAAGGCTATCCTAACCTGCTTCTGCAATGCTTTTCAATGCGAAAAGCATTCATTTTTTAAATGTTTTTGATTGAAAATTTGAACTTTAAAAAAGTCAAACAAGTAGAAATTTCATTAAATAAAGTTTTCTTCACACCATGCATATATTTTAATAGATATTTGGCGTTTCGATTGCTTTTTATAACTCTTTAAATAAGAGTTCATCCTGACAGAAGCATCTGAATAGTAGTCATTTAAAAATAAATATTACGGATATTGTACTGCGAAGAAATACGGAATGGACGTATAATATTTAGAGATTAAAAGTATTATTCAAATAAAAACAGCTTCAGATTACAGCCAAACAAATAGCACTCTATAAGACAATTTAAATGGCCGTGTCAATTAGCCACAGACATTAGCATTCATTAAGTATAACATTTTAAAAACATATACACTAAGATCGATATACTAGAATAAAAATTTCTTAGTTTAAAAATGATTACATGCATATAACTTTAAATTAAAGTATAATAAAAAGCACTCATCTTTGGAGCTCTAAACATACTTAAAAAAAAAATCTTCGATTTTTCTTTTGTTTATCTCATCATGATAGCCCGATCTACATCCCGGAATAAAACATTTATATCCCATCTTATATTTATGACATATAATTGCTATAATTAAAAATAATCGAGTAAAATACTTTCGGAATTTAACATGTAATCTAATGACATTCTGTTTAAAGGCAGCCGCCAAATTTTACAGCGCCCTCTTTCGTTAAAAAAATATGACTTACATTTTCGATATCCTCGCCTATTCTAGTTTCCCCTCCAGGTTCTTTCTCCGTGGTACAAACTTTATGCCTCGAATGGAAGCTCAGTGTGTCTGCTTTACTTAATCCTACGGTGCATAGTGTAGCCAATTGGCAACACTTTCTATTTAACTTTAAATAAATAAATCAAGTTTTTTGCAACCACTGTATTTATATAGCAATATTAATCCTATAAAAATAACATAAATATGCTACTAAATAAAATTTAAAAACTATCTTAAATTTTCTGGCGTAGAATTCTTAGTATAAGTATAAAAAATACAATTCTAAAAAAAAAAATCATGCACTGTAGGGTTAAAATCTGCTTACTTAAATTTTTATGATATATTTAATCTGAAAAAATCTTACAAATGTTTTTAAAAAAATCGCCTTTGAAGTTGAAAACTCTTCGCAATTGGTACTTTCCACACCTGTTTCAAGTATCTACACGATACAAAGATTGTTGTTTGAACATTCCAGTATCTTTGGTTGACACCGAGGCTAACGAAAAAGACAGGCTATCGCGGTACATTCCACATATCTTTTTCTACAAACCGCTAGAGTGACGTGATGCACTTTTCGTACGATTCGAGCATCACGTGGCTCCCGCGGTTCGTAAAATAAGATACGCGTAATGCACCGCGATAGCCTTTCTTTTTCGTTAGCTTCGGCTGACACCTACTGGTAAAACTCTGAAACTCTTTTAAATATGAAAACTGAAGTTTGGGTCAACCCTCCCCAGTCTCCCCTACTACTAATGATGTCTCTTTTTAATCAATTGGTATACAAATTTTAAATAAGTTGTTAATTCTTTGTTCTATTTTCATTATATATATATGTGTGTGTGTGTTATATAAAAATTTATTTCCTTCGTATCCTTCCATTTTATTCGCATTAACATTTTAAAATTAATCTAACTTCTGTCATAGTCAGTATTTCCTTAATTCTTAATAATATCTATTCCTATTTAAAGTCCTTTTAAAAGTAAATATCCGTATATTAATAATTATTTTATTCCAAATCTTAATCTAAAATTTAAGATCATTCGTAGCTTTTATCAGTTCCCCAATATATAAAATTCCGAGACGCGTTCTCATTTCGAATGTTTTTTAAAAGCCATTTTCTTTTTATTATTATTATTATTATTGCTCAGATTTTTTCTCGCGCTTGGGATTTTAACTTCAAAATTTATCCGCACCCAAGTACGGGATTCTTTACTGTTTTAGCCTCACCCTCTAGCCTCATTCGCTGGGCTGGAGCTAGCTTCTCACTCATTGGGTTGTGCGCTCGTGACGTAATTTCTGTATATCTCCGCGGAGAGAACAAAACTCGCCCGCACCGGTCGGAGCACTAGATTTTTGACGTTTTTGGAAGTCTAAACAAATATGTGTATGGTGTTTTTATGTCCGTATAATATTCATCTGGCCCAGTAACATCTTAATTTAATGAAATGAAACATCGTGAGCCCGAGGGCTATAAGTTTTAGACCTTTGGGAATTGTTTCTGTGTTGTTCGTCTTCTAATAAAATTATTTGTCTGGAGATTGGCTGGATTTATTGAAAAACTTTGGTGGACTCATTTCATTGCCTTCTACTTCGCCATACTCGCTAATATCGACTGCAACTTGCTATATCGTTGAAGGACTGCCATCTTTTCATCGAATATTATTCATCGTAATATCTCAACCTCGTCAAAATGCTACATATATATATATATATATATATATATATATATATACATGATACTTTTTCTAATTCTTTTTAGGAAATATAAATGACAATTTGTTTTTAAAAAGATTAATTAAAATTTTTTTTTTTTTTTTGCTTCATCCATCATCTATGATGTGGATTTACTTTGTATTCTAATGAAAACACAGTCTAATTATTTCAATTAAATAAATATAATGTTTTAAGGAAAGTATAAATTTCATTTGTCTTTCATTTAAAAAAAAGTTAAAAGCATAATCTCATTTACAAATCACGTTTCACCGAGAGATGTAAACAATTATTTTTCAAAGTGTTTCTTTAAAAAAAAAAAATCCGTGTAACTAGTTTAAATATTTACTTCTTTTGTTCGGAAAGAAATCCACTGTTTAGTTATTATACACTATATTTCATTGTACTTTTCTGTTAGTATAATTTAAAAGAACATAATTAGATGTTTAAAATGACTTTCTGCAGTCACATCTTATTAAAGGGCTCGCTTGTTTCTAATGCGAAATAATGAGAATACTAATAGGAAAACGCTTTATACTTTTTATGCACTTTTTATAATCACATATAAAATGCATATTTTAAATATTTCTAATAAAAAAATTAATATCTTAAATAATTGTAATTTTGTTTTGTTTTTACATTAATAAAAATAACTACTGTAAAACACATAAGTTTAACATATCGCATTTAAAGGAGACAAATAAACAGAGGAAAATAAATTCTATGAAAATAAAATAGTTCACTTTTGAATGTTGAGCATACAAGAACATACATATATATAGGGGAAGATCGGGTAGCCCCGGACACTTGGATAAATTGTAAATAAAAAACAAATGAATGGAATTTCCGTCTTTATTTTATACTTAAAATTAAATAACAAACTTCTTAAATGATTTTAATTAAACATTGCTAATAATATCGAATTATTTAACGAAATATACTGAAAAAAGTTTGGCCTTATTTTTTTAGCGTCATTAAAAACGGCGGGTACGATACATCTATATAAACACAATCTTCATGGGCCCGGTCTTTGCATTCATGGCACTGAATCCCGTCTTCTTCAAATGTTTCTCCGCATATGATGCATTCTGTCTCGTTTTTTCGAAAATTTATTGACGTAAACAAAACACTCACTCACGACTAACTTACTTGTCGCCCACGTCGCAATTAAATTGTATTTGTTTCGACTCTTGAGGGCGTTCATTTACAATAACTCTTTATTTAAGCAACACTTTGAATTTCTTAGAAATTGAACTGTCCGCGGTTACCCACAGTCCGCGGCTACCCGACTTTCCCTAAATACACTCTATCAAAGCATTTGCAGGAAACACACACACACAGAAAAATCTGTTTAAGAGCCTACATCCATCACACGAAAAAACGCTCAAGCTAATGTTAAGTGTATGGGAAGGTTCTTGCGCGATTTCTCGTTCTCATTTTAATATTTTTAAATGATGTTTTCTGCATAAGTTATCTGAGGTCGAGCTCTAACGTTGTTAGTTTGTATTTTTTCGATTTTTGTTCCAGTTTTTTTCATTTAAGGGTACTTTCACTTTCAGAACCGGTTCCAAACGATTCCAAAATTGAAAATGTCTGCTTATAAAAAAACTGTAACCAAAATAAAAAAAAGTAAAAACTAACAACGTGAGAGATAGACCTCAGCTATCCTATGAAAAAAAAAAATCATTTAAAAATATGAAAATGCGAGCGAGAAATCACGCAAGAACCTTCCCATAGACATAACATTAGCTTGATCGTTTCTTCGTGGGATTAGCGTAGGCTCTTAATGAAATATATCTGAACTCGGTGAAGTCACTGACGGGAATAATATCGCTGCGTTTCTGCGTATGTAGGATGTAGAAACTTTACCCGAATGAAAGGGGGCCCAAAAACGATCCTTAGCTTCGCCTAATTTAAGAGGTTAAGTGGCATAAGATGTGCGTTTTCGGCGGCAAAAAATCCAGTCAGTGAACAGCCCTCGGTCAATGAACAATTAGTAAATATTTTAATAGAATAAGGTTTGCAAAACTCCTCACTAGTTAAATATCATGCTGGGTTTAAAAACCCCATAATTCAGTAAAAAGGTGTTAAGAGTTTTTTGTACAAGTTGAAAAATAAATAACATAGTATGAAACTTAAGTGTTTTTAAATTGCTGCCTGTTCATTCACTGGAAAATTTTGCGTTCATTCACTGTTAAGAACTGTTCATTTACTTGGTTGGTTTTTTTGTGCAGCTTTATATTAAGACATCCCTATTATCCGAAACAAATTGAATATAAACTTCCTTTTATTATTTTTTAATTATTTGTATACCAACACATGTAATAGTACTGCCAGACACCAAAAGGTACTATTTATTAAAATATTATCAATCGTTTAAAAAAAAATTTGCTTAACGCATAGCTGCCAACTTTTACGCTTTTTTCCTACCACTAAAATTTTATAGTAAATTTTAACTTAATAAATCGCAGAAATCATGTGATTCAATAAGGCAAAATTTTCAATTAATTTTTAGTGGTAGCAAAAAAGCGTAAAAGTCGGCAGCTATGGCTTAACCCTTTCAGGGGCAAGCACTTGTGCTCCTGTAACGTTGAATTCTCACCGGAATTTAGGAAAGAATTTAGTTCAAAATAAGAATAAGCAATTTTTCAACTTTTTCTCGTCAAAGTTAAAAAAGTAAAATTTGATGAAAAGTTTCTGGTTTGAATCGGATTAAAATTAGGTGGTATATAATACATATACCACCGCCCTCAAAGGGTTAAGTGTTCATTTAGTGGTCGGACTACCCTATTTCAATATGTTTTTCCAATTTCCAAGGTTACTTATTTTGAATCTATTGAGAAATGTTTACCATTTATAAATTTTTAAAAGTTAAATAAAGAAATGTATCACAAATTACCAGGGTAGCTAGAGGTCAGGGAATTTTTCACAAGAAATACCAGTTTTTTTTTTTTTTTTTTTTTTTTTTTTTTTGGTAGAAGAACTTGCTTTATTTTATCACGCGATTAAATTAGGCAAATTTTTCTATAAGAAAATACTTGTAGTTCCCCTGAAAAATTCCCTGAGCAACCACGTAGCAATTCCGAATTACGTGTAACTTAGCTTAGAGAGCTTAACATTCACTTCGTAAAAAAACATGAGACTTCATTATTTATAAATTGGTAAAATAATACTTTTGAAAGCATGTGATCATTTTTATAATACCTCAAAAGACCTAAAAATCCAATTAAAATATTCTTGAAAGCTGAAATGTAATAAATTTTGCTGAACCAACTTTTTAAATTCATTTCCTCTTGATAATAAACATTACTAGCCGTAAAATAATATTTAAATAGCAAGATTATCTATAGAATTTAATGCAGGCAGTTTATCAATATTAAGATGTCACTATGAAAATTTCAAAATAGTAAATATTCTTCAATAGAAAAGTTCTATTTAATATGGCATATATTTTCACATTATTCAACATACTTTATCACATAAAATTCTTTTGACAAAAAACGGGACAACAGAGAATATTTCAAACCATTATTATATTTTTCAATACATTATTATGTATTAAATATTTCATTGAGTTATAAATTTTAATAATGAAATTTAGAACTTGTCTCCGTATCATCACTCTCTTATATTTATTTTCTACCTCTTACTGCTAAATTATTTATGTACACAGTAAAATAAAACATTACAATAATGTTTGTGCAATAAAATGAACTGAAATTTTTATTCGTATATATTTTTAAGTAAAAAATTCTAATATATATATATATATATATATATATATATATACAGGGTGTATCTGAAATGCTTCAACAAACTTAGAGGGATGATAGTATTCATGAAGACGAACAAAAAATGCAATGGAACATGGGGTCGCAAATGACGTTTAACCCTTTTAGAGGCAGTGGTATGTTTATGAAACCACTTAATTTTAATTCCAAAACGCCACAATGGCACCAGAATTTTGCTAAAATCTTTTCCATTTAATATGTATGTGAAATATAGCCTTTTTCTTATTTAAAAACAATTTTTTTTTGTAAATTCCGGTGCCAGTCCACTTTCAGACGCATTTTTCGATTTTCAACCTTTAAGCCTTTCAGGCGCAAAGTACTTTTAGTACTAAAATGTTGAAATAAATGACTGGCCCCGGAATTTACAAAAAAATTTGTTTGCAAATAAGAAAAAGGCTGTATTTCGCATACATATTAAATGGAAAATATTTTAGCAAAATTCTGGTGCCATTGTGGCGTTTTGGAATTAAAATTAAGTGGTTTCATAAACCTATCACTGACCCAGAAAGGGTTAAATGTCATTTGCCACCCCATGTTCCATTGCATTTTTTGTTCGTCTTCATGAGTACTATCATCCCTCTAAGTTTGTTGAAGCATTTCAGATACACCCTGTATATATATATATATACATATATATATATAAATCTTCCTACAAGCAATTTTCTTATTTTAAAATAACTTTATTGGTACTTTTGGAAGAATGTTTTAGCGCCCAGTACAAAAATGTTTTTCATAAAATCCCAAAAGACATAAAAACTGAATTTAAAATATTATACGAAAATGTGAATATATATATATATATATATATTTCAGCTTAACGACTTTTCCTCCTAATATTAAGAGTTAGTGGTTCTTAGAAAATATATTCGTCGAAGAAATATCTTCAGAAAGGTATATAACGAGCTACTTAATATCAGTGTATCTTCGTGGAAACTTGAAAATGTTTTGTTTCTCTAAGGACGCAGGGATTCCTTCGTGTGGTGTAGGATTAGTTTGACGTTTTTCAACTTGTCTCCTCGTCCAAATTTCTTCTTGACACTGGGGAAATATTCGCTAAAACATCTTTGCTAATTTAAAAGGCGAATTTTTATGGGTAGGAGAAAGGAGAATAAAACCGTACAGCCAGATAAAACTGGATTTCTCAGTTTGACTCTATCTTTTTGGTTTTAATTTTTGCTAGTTTGCCAAAATTCTTAAATATGAAGACATCTAAAGGTAATGGAAGGTCTTACATTATTGTGCAGGCTCGGACTGGCCCGCCGGCCCATCGGCCCGAGGGCCGGTACGCCCTCAGCCAGGGAAAATTTCGCGCCCCTAAGCTGCTCCAATATTTTTCCACACACATATATTATGATTAGTGTACTAAATTCCGAAAATTTGATTAGGGATAATCATCAACTAATAGACAGGTAGCGAAAGAGAGGGATTTTTATTAAAGAAATTGAAGACACATCCAAGGAATTTTCAGAATCTGAAACCAACGCGGAAGTGTTTGCATACGATTGGGGATAGAAACCGGTCACCTAGGGAAAGTTTTAATAGACCTGGCGCGCCATGGCTACTAAAGCTCATGCCCATATGCTACTCCCGCGCCCTGAGAGAGATTTTTTTCATCGGTTCTTAGGATGGTATTTTTTAGGTCTTAATCTCAGATCAAATATTTTGCGTACCCTCCATTGTAGTATCCAGGGGACATTGGGCCCTGTTAAAACCGTCCCTGAATGACATTTAATTAAAACTATACTTTTCGAAAAACAATTTTATAAAAGAAAGAGATAAATATTAGAAGGCGAAAACGTTTTGTGTGGGTTTTGTTGTTGACTGGAAAACATAACTTTTCGAGGAATAAATGCAACCTCGATGACACTTCTGGATTGCAATTCTGCAAGCTGGGATCGCGCGCGTCCAGCCTTTTTTCCTTTTTAAAACAATTTTTTTTTTATTTAATCGCGGAAAAATCGATCATTAAATAAAGCAACGATTACCATTCAGAAACTTTTGTAGGTTTTTTGAATTATAAAACGCTGGCACCAGAATCCTGTCGCTTGGATGATTACAATCCAAGGAGGATATATTTAAATTATGGAAAATTAATTTCCCTTGATCTTTAACTACGATAAGAAATTTGCAAATCATGGGAAGAGTGTGCTGAGAAAAGTAAATTCTCTCAATTATTTTAGCGATTTAAGGCTACTAATCGCTATTTTTGAAGTCATTTTTCCGTAGAAACCTTTTTATAGTGCGATATCAACTCAGCATTTTAAGGATCCATAAAGTAATTTTTAAACATATGTAAAATGCCTCCTCCTCCTCCTGCCTCTCCTTATCCCAAATACTGCAAGTGTAATATTTTCATAAGCAAGTGTTATTTCCCCATTCAAATACCCCTATATTTGGACATTCAAATACTGCTATAATATGTGCTACTTAAAAAAAAAAAAAAAAAAAAAAAAAAAAAAAAAAAACTAAGCATGAGTTTTAGTTTTAAAATTTCTATTTCTATACTGAAAGTACTTTCGTTCTCGATATAAATATTTTTTGAACGAATTTTGCATACTGAATCTTTATTTTGTATGTGTAATGAGGTAGACACCGGCAGAGAACACATTTAAAGATGCTACTTTACTAAAGAAAAAAAAAAGCTGTAGTAAATAAACAGCATTTGCTGTCAGATTATATCAGAAATTGCATCTATACCATGTTTATAACTGACTTGATAACTAATTCATATTATGTCAAATAAATATATATATATTTTTTAAATAGAGGTTGGAGCTCTTAGCACTGATATTCTTGCATTTTAGTAGTCATAAAAGTAAAATTTATTTGCATAATAAATTTAGAGATATTTGTTTAAATACAAATGCAAAATGAGGAAACATTTCTGAAACCAAGAAAATCAAATTAGAAGCAATTTTAATAGGTAATTCTAGAAGCATAATTAATTTTTGCCTAAAACAATCAACAAATAAGTTAAAGTTTCTAATTAAAATAGGATCAATTATTTGCATATTTTAATATTATTATTAGCGCAGTTTTGCAAGCAAACATAACTTTTGGTCAAATGAGAACTCATATGTTTAGACCGACGAACCGTTGGCTTATCTACTGGAAGCAGCCAAACTCAATCGTTGGCCAAAGAAGCTAGAAAACAATGGACTAATGATATCCAACAATTCTGTGTTGCTTGAGGGAAAAAAGAATTGTATGTAAAAGGGAAGAGTCATATCTCACAGCACGATGACGGTTTAAAAAAATCGTAAATATCGTCAAACTTGTAATAATGTCTAAAATTGCTAAAAAGGTAAAGCAAGTTTTTTTTTTTTTTTTGGCGTTAATGCACACAACAATGGATATATCAAGTATGTTAATTTAGTCCTAAAAAAAAAAAAGTGATCGCCCCCTACCAATTCTTCTAAAACTAATTGTAAAAAATCTATAGGTACAAATCGATTGGAAATAATGTCTACTGATTGAAGCTATGGATTAAGTATGTTACAGAAGGATTCGTCTACACATTAAATATTATACCAACTTTGAATTTTCAAATAATAACACCTATTTTTGAGACCCTATTTGAGTTTCTTGGATCGAGACAGCCCACGAAAAGGTATAATTTAAATACACTGCTCAAAACAATTAAAGGATATTGCAGTTTTAGGTGGATTTTGTATCTGGGAAACTTTTTAGCTGATTGATACATGGTCGACAGACATAGTAGGTTATATGAGAATAAATTACACATGTTTGGCAGAAAAAAAATGCATTTTATTGCGCATTTGTGTACAAAAGGAAAAAAACACAATTTGTGCATATGAGAAAAAAAGAATAAGAAAAGGTGTTTTCTTCAAAGAAAATCATTTTCAGTAGGGGGTATGGTTTCCACGGGCGGCCAGCAACGTTGAACACCTTTGAGGCATGGACTCAATGAGGCTATTAATGACGAGTTGGGGTATTCTGCCCCACTCTTCCAGAAGAGCTCTTTCCAGTTCTTGGAGAGTTTGCGGGGGTTGTTGGCGGCCAGAAACTCGTCTTCCTAGAGCGTCCCAAACGTGCTCGATTGGATTCATGTCTGGAGAACACGCTGGCCATTCCATTCAAACGATTCCTTCCTCGAAAAGGAAATCCTCCACCAGGTTTGCACGATGTGGACTGCAGTTATCGTCCATTAAAATGAAGTTATCTCCGATTGCTGCAGCGTAAGGGACTACAATAGGTCTGAGGATCTCATCCCTATATCTGCGACCAGTCAGAGCTCCATCTCGAATGATGTAGAGGTCAGTGCGCCCGTCAATGGAGATGCCACCATACACCAACACTCCTCCACCGCCAAATCTGACACTTTCGAGCACGAACGCAGGATTATTCCTACTGCCACGGTCCCTCCAGATGAAAATACGCCTATTATCCGGATGCACAGAAAAACGGGACTCGTCAGAAAACAGAATATTGCTCCATTCATTTCTCCTCCAGTTGACATGCTCGGTTGCCCTGCGGTCGCGACGATGCCTTGATGTTAATCTAACACATACCATCGGTCGGCGAGCATACAGACCTACAGCATGGAGCCGGTTTCGGACAGTCTGAGTTGAAATCGTGGTGCCTGTAGCCGAGCGAAGGTGTTGTTGGAGAAGAGTAGCGTTCATATTTCGGTGTCTCCGAGCTGTTAACGCTAAATACCGATCTTCATTGGGCGTTGTTGCCCGTCTACGACCTTGCCCTGGTCTTCGGCCTGCACATCCACTCTCCAAAAAACGGTTCCAGATCCTGGAAATGACACTTTGTGACACTCCAATGGCTTGCGCTACTTCGGCTTGAGTTTGGCCCCCTTCTAACCTACCAACAATTCTCCAAGCTTCTGAATCTGTCAAATAACTTCGCTGAGACATCGTACTCATCGAAACAAAGCAATCACTGAATGCCGATCATCCTTGTCTTCATTCTCTTTTATCCAGTTGAAAGTCAAATTTCATTCGCTGCCGCTGAAGCGACGTTTTTGACGTCGAACTCAAAATTTAGATACTCCACAGTTTGAAAACCAGAAAAATTTGCATTTGTGATTCTCTTCTTCTTTTTTCGGCAAAAAAAATTTCGTTTATATCTTTATTTTATATAAAACTTCAAATATCCTTTAACTGTTTTGAGCAGTGTACTTTACGTTAAATTTTCATAGAGCTAGAAGAGTTTAAAGTTTGAGGATGCTAATGTTAAATCCATTTGACAAACTTATAAAAATCATCTGATTGATTTTTTATTTTTTTAATGAAATACACTTAATAAACCCAAACATATGCCAAGTTTTTTTTTTTTTTGTATCCAAAGACATATTTTTAATGATGAAAATTATTAATAAATTTATATTAAAAAATATGAATTATCACCTAAATTAATTTTTGTATTAAAAAAAACTGTGTGTAAATGTACAGCTCGTTTGAATAATTAGTTTTCGAGATGCAGATAACCTTCCTACAGTCTAAGGGGATCGCTTTCTATTTTCAAAGAATCTACAAAAAATAACATGTAGACACTTACCAGAAACATTTTGTAGTATTTACTTTTATATAAAGAAAGCTTATTATAAATTTAAAGTTCCTGTATAATTTTACTGCTGACTAAATGAATGTTCAGTACTTTTTCTTGTAAGATTTAAATTTTATTTTCTGAAATTTTTAGATAAATCTCTAACACATTTTCTTTAATAACTCTATGAAGAAATAAGATAAGTATATTCCCAGGCTGTCTTTATTCAGGGAACTCAAACATAGGTGTTACAATTTGAAAAATCAACGTTCGTGCATTTTTAGGGTTTCGTTCATCTCACGAAACCCTATTGCTCCCGCTCCGTTGTCTGTCTGTCACAGAGCCATTCTGGAAAACTATGTAACTTACAGAGTTGAAACTTTGTGTATAAATCAGAATATCAGCTGTGAAGAGCTCAAAATATTAAAATTTGAAAAATTCGTATTATTTTAATAAATAGAGATAAAAAACCAAAATTCTAACAGCCTTTTCCTATTAAATTTAAACATTTTTCGTTATAGACGATGCCAAAAATTAAAAATCCACGAAGAAATACTTTCTACAATTATTAATTTTCTATCAGACGATTTTCACGTGAAAAATGAAATAAAAAGTTTCACCAAATGAAAAAAAAAGATTAATATGAAATAAACTTGATTGACGTCATAGTCGTAATAAAACGGAAAATGTCTAAGATTTCTCAATAATACAAGGAGTACGTGTAAGTACACAAAGGAGATTAATATCACGTCATTAGAGAATTATAACGAAAATCTGACGTCATATGGGATGTTTAACTAATTATTTTTTCAAATGTTTGAGAATAATACAAAGCGAGTATCAATATAAATAATAGAGAATAGTAAATATACGAGTTTGAGGTTTGAGAAACATATTGAATCGTGATAAAAATCCGATTATGGAAATATTCGCATATTTTAACATTTTGAAGGTGTACAATCTGATTAATTTTGAAATTATTTTTTTGAATATTGCATTTAGTCCGTATTACGGATATTAGTATGACAGAATATAATAGCGGGCTTGGCCCGCTATCCGGCTGGTTTAGATATTCGAAAAAACGAAAAAATAGACCGGTAAATTTTTACTTTATAAAAAAAAACATGACTTTTTTTTTTTTTTTTTTTTTTTGCTAAATGAAATTTGTTTGAATTTATTAAAGAAAGGATAAAGTGTTTTGAAAGGAATATTAAACGAAACCCTTTGAGCGATTTTCGATCACACTTACCCACTTGTTTATTATGTAGACAATCCCCGAAACAAAATTTTCGAATAGAATTTAATAGTAGAAATTATTCTCAATAAATTGGTACCTATGTATTTTTTTATACCTTATTTGCAGAATAATTAGTAAGGAGTGATCACTTTTATACCATGACTGTTCTAAGGTATCTATTGACAAAAGAATAAAGTAGGATACAAGGTAATCTGTATTCAACTTCCTAGAGTTTTTGAATATTACATGACATAGTTTGAAAAACTGTGTAGCATTGTGTAGATTTAATGGAACTTCAAACATGCACGAGGAATATAGCGAAGTCGTCTATCTAAACTCAGGAATATAATATTAAGCCCTTTTCTGTCTTGGTGCTATGCGAATGTGTTAAACTTTGTCAAGTCAGAAGTAAAATTGACTTAAGTTAGTTAAAATTTTTGCGCCCTCTGAAAATCCAAGGTCTGCGCCCTTTCCCCTGGCCCAGTCCGACCCTGTTATTGTGTGTAGCATGCTGAATAAGGATCGATATCCCAGAGTGGAAATATTACTAGCATTTATAAGATAATTAATATGATTAATTATATGATTTACTGTAATTATATGATTTGCTTTGTGACACTCAATATCTTGGGGTAAAACCAAATATCCTACGTGGGATAAAAAAAAGGGGGGGGAATTGGAGAACAATATTTGAATAGTCCGTAAACAATGTTTCAAGAAAGGGCATTCAAACAACATGAACAAAAGTTTTTGTTGGAATGTTATTCCATATTAAGGCATGAATAAGTGATTCCTCAAATAGCAAATAAGCAAATAATAAAAAAGTTTAAAATTTTACCTTTATGTCTTGTGAATTTTTTATTAGGAATATATTCTTCTTAAGATGAACAAAACACATTTATTAGATGAAAAATATACATGAAATATAAAACTTGGATTAATACTTGAATGATAGAATCACAATAACAAAAGAATTCTTGAACTATTTACAAAACACAAATATGAAGAAATACTTTGAATTATTTTAAGTTTAGTTTGTTGGAGTTTTAAAAGTTTATGCCTTTGGAATATTGTGGTATTAAATAGGATTTTCAATCCTACCCAGCATTGTGCTTGCTACATCTTACAGTCTTTCACATCAACTTTTTGAAAAGGTTTCTTGAGTTAAGATTTTATTTTTTTAAAAGCATTGTTTGGTGCTACCATCTGGTGGCATTTACTTGAAACAAAAAGTCATTTTTCTAACAGTTTTTATGATTGTTATAAGGCTGATAAACGGGAGAACTACCGTAATTTCCGGCGTATAATCCGCAGCTCAAAGAGTCGTTTTTCGACCCAGAATTTTTATTCAATAATTGTAGTTAAATATTTACAGCAATCTTTTAAGTTACATTTTATAAAATAATATTTCTGGGTCGAAAAACGACACTTTGAGCTGCGGATTATACGCCGGAAATTACGGTACTTTTCTGAAATTTCTCAAATTGTAATGAAGATAATTATCCTTTTGTTTTTTTAATTTTAAAACGCCAATCTTGTAACTGAAAAATTATTAGTTTAGTTCCTTAGTTAGAGTTGTAAAATAAAACGTTAGGATTAAAAAACTGTATACATTTTTGAAAATGTATGATATGATATACAGTGAGCTCCATTAATGCCGATTTCCAAAGGAGGCCGTTTTTGCCAGAACTAATCGAAATCCTCCTTAAACAATGTAAACGTTTAAAAGGTGTAAAATAATACCTTGCGTGGAATAAATATAATTCAGATTTTGACACAAATTATATATGAGATGTAATTTTCCCAACTTGGCGAAAAAATCTGGGCCAGGATTCGAACCAGTGATCTCTTGGCTGAAATTGCCAATGCTCTACCAACTGAGCAATCCCAGACGAATATGGCGGAACTAACTCACCCAGTTAACCTCATTGATCACAGCATCTAGTCCTATATCTGAATCAGCTCAACAGAATAAATCGCAGGTAATGTTACCTCTAGTAAACGCTGGAAACGAAATTATATTAGTTTAATTCTAACACAATTATTCTAATTGGTAAATAAATCATTTGAGTTGTAATTTTCCCAACTCGGCGAAAAAGTTCGGGCCAAGATTCGAACCAGGGATATCTTGGCTAAAGCTGCCAATGCTCTACCAACTGAGCGATTCCGGACGAATATGGCGGAACTAATTAACCCAGTTGATCATAGTTTTATTCCCTTTATGGGTCATAGAACATGGTCTGATATCTGAATCAGCTCAACATAATAAATCGCAGGTAATGGGAGCTCCAGTGAACGCTGGAAACGTAATTATATTAGATTCATTTTAACACAATTATTCTAATTGGTAACTAAATCATATGAGTTGTAATTTTCCCAACTGGGCGAAAAGGTTCGGGCCATGATTCGAACCAGGGATCTCTTGGCTGAAGCTGCCAATGCTCTAGATTTAGAGCATATTTTAACCCGTCAGCACACGCGCCCCTTTTCATTACGATACTACACGCGCGGGATGAATTTCACCCCAATGGGTTTTCTTGTGTCAGTTTTCACCCCGGTTAGATTATAAACAAAAATTTATATTTTGAAATAAACTATAAATCAATAAAGGACATAATTTAACTTAAAATAAAAAGTTCTTTTATATTTAACAAAAAAAAAAAAACAAAAAAAAAAAAACAAAATCTCGCACTAAGATTTTTTTTTGCATTTCATTACATACAAAGCTTTTACAATCCTAATTCAACCATGAAAATACAAAAAAAGTATAAAACTGATACATAAAAAATATATGTGCAAGAGTTGTTAACGTTTAAAAGAAAAATCATATTGTTATTTGCACACTATATTTTTTACATAAATATTTGCATTAACATTTTCCTATCATTATGAGTTACGTTATAACACGCGTGGGGGAAATTTCCTCCCACGTGACATTTTTATAACAAAATTATGGAAAATACGCAACCGGGGTAAATTCTTTATGGCTATCAGATTATCATTCAGATTGAAAGGTATTATAAAGCTCAGAATGATCACGAACTATTTTCGCACATTTTTAAGTAATAGTTTTAAGCTGGGGCAGATTTTATCCCAGTGCGTGTGCTGACAGGTTAGTTATTATTATTCAGAGCTTATGAGCTAGCTTTAGACCTGCTCCGAAATAACTCTATGCCGTTTTCACATGTATTTCATTTGTGCTATTTTCACGTTGTTCATTTATTTTTAATACTTCTCTTGTTGTCTTCCCTATTTTGAATAGAATGATCCAAAAAAACAAATTTTTATTTTAACGCGAACTAGTTTCAAACATAAGAAATGAAAATTTCTAAAACGGTAAAAATTCCGTTTTAAAAGCAAATAGCGCTTCATTTACAGCGATATTATGATAAAAAATTACATTTCCAATAACACACCACGTGATTGTTACATTAGTTTGTTCTTATTAATATTATTAACACGTTCCTTTTTTTACAAAAATGTCAATATTTTCTATATTTTCTAAAAAGAAAGCAGTGGTATCTTAAACCGTAGTTTTTACCGAGACTTCTATGTCCTGAATTCACGTAGCATGATCAATGATACAGAGGACAAAAGGAAAATTAAATACTAGCTAGCGGAGTTTCGCTCGGTACGCTGGTCGGTTTTTTAGTAAGAAAATTTCATTTAGAATCCTGCAGAAACTGCATGACTGTATATTTAAAAACTGTCATTGTTGATTTTCGGAACTAAAATCTGTAAGTTATATCGATATCGAGTTGAACGAGATAAACCACGTCGTGATCGGACCCGTACAACCCGAGATAATTTGAAATGAAATAGTATAATCCTTAGCGTATTATTTTTTTTCTATATAAAAATCGGACTTTTGCTAAAATAAAAAATTATGGGTAGAATTCTAAAAATTTTTTGAATCTCTGAAATCTTAGCCCACTTTAAGCAGGGATGCATACTTTTTAGATCCAAAAATCCGACATTTTTAAAAAATTTATAGGGCCCCAAAATTTGGCAGTATAATTTTTTCATTCTTTTGGTGAGTAGAATCAATGTCTCGAATAAAAGTCAAGTGTTTCGGCTATGAAAGGATGTGTTAAAAAAATAATTAATTAATTTTAAAATAAATTATATTTCCGCTTCTGATTATCCCATCGTTATGAAAATTAGATATTTCAATTCGTCGTTGAAAAATATGTATATATGCATAATTTTCAAATACGTAAATGCAATATTAAAAATAATAATAATAGGATACCGTACCGTATTCTTCCAGTATAAAAAAATGTGGTTTTCGCCCTCGTTCCCGATTGAACACAAACGAACGGGGTTCTCATTGTAAACCCGCTGTCAAACAAAGCACGTGGAAGAAGGCTCATCGATTACGATCAATGCGCTCGGGAAAGGGGTAGAAAAAGTAGAAGTCATAGAAAGAGCGCTAGGGTTTCGAGCAGTAAGCCAATAAGCCAGCTATTCTTTCTCCACCCCTCATGAATCTTGTTAATTCTATTGCCTCCTTTATTCAACGTTAAAAAACATTGAAGCATGCGCAGAAAGATCGATTTTGCGCTGAAAAGTTTCTTTTGTTGCTGTATATAAGAATTTTGCGATAGGCAATGGCTATTTCTGAAGGTTTGAGTAGCATAGTTGAGGTTTATCCCAACAGACTGAAAAATATCCAGTACAGGACTAGAAACTGACAATGCTTTCCCTACTGAGGTACACAGTCGATGCCCGGCTGACTTAATGCACTGTTATTTGTTGGAAATAGCTGCGAATTGCAGTACTAGTTTCATTCATCGGAGCTAAAACTGTAGCATTTAAATGATGAAAGTGTATGATTAGTGGCGTAGCGTCAGGGGGGGGGGGGGCACGATCATTTTACTACCAGTATAATTATATACTACATTTAGCCTTATTTAATATTTGAATGGTATGAATTAAATAACGCCAAATATAGTATATAAAAATACTGGTAGTAAAGTGATCCGTGCCCCCCCTTGACGCTACGCCTCTGTGTATGATAATACGGAAACTCCTGTATACCATATAATTAAGTCATAATGAAGATGAGGATTTTTTTTTTTCAACTAGATCAGGCATGTCAAACTCGTTTACCAACGCGGGCCAAATTAAGCATTATATACAAAGCCGCGGACTACATTAAAAAAGAAAAAAATGAAGATAATACCATTGCACAGGACAAAATGTGTACGTGCAAAACACAGACATGTGAAAGAACTATTCTCGCAATATTTCAAAGTTATTATTATACATAATTTATTTTATCTATTTTTCTAAAAAATGTTAAAAATTACTTTTCATCAACGAAATCTATAAAATTTAATTGGATTTTCTAAATTGTATTTATTTCAAAAATTGATTGTACACGCTGGTTTGTTAATCCTGATCTGATCAAAAGCATAGCTGCTAATCTTCCGTGTTTTCTTACAATAAAAAAATTAAAATAAGCATATTTTGAAACAGACAAGTTAATAAAATGTGTCTTGAACAGTTGCCGAACAGTTGATGTCGGTTAAGGGGCTTCCGAGTTGCAGACAACTTTAGGAAAAGTGTATTTGTGAGTAAAGTGTCGTGTATTAAATTGAGCTGTAGGGAAAAGTTAAGATGTAGTAGTAACTACAAGATAAAAGAACAATTACAATGAAAAGGATATATGTACAGTTAAGAAAAGAGATGATAACAATTTTGGAATAGAAATGTAAAGCGAAGGAGATTAAGATAGGGTATAAACACTGAGAAGAAAGTGAAATTGTATAGCTGTAGCACCGCCCCCTGAATACTAGGCCTGAGCGCTGACAACAATGGCGGCTGTCGGAGGCCGATTTTTTTTCAGCGTTTGAACGGTCCCTCGAAATTCCACACCAATAATTTCTAAAAGTTTTATTCGCCTTGTTTTTCGGAGATCAATTAAGTCAAAGATAACTTTTAGATATTAATGGTGTTGAAGTTCGAGGGACTGTACAAAGGATTCCGCCTGCGACAGCCGTCATTTTTTTCAGCGCGCAAGCCTAGTATTCAGAGGGCGGTGGCTGTAGTTATAACTACGTACCCATGCGCTACTTATTTAATTTAATTTATTAAATACATTTTCTGGTTCAAATTTTGTTTATTTGATTTGAAAAAAATTTGGCAGCTATGCAAAGATGTATAAAAGTGCGCTGCGGAAAATAGCTAAAATATGCTTAATTGCACACTATAATTTAAAAAATCGGTCGATTGATGAATAATGATGTTGATCGATGACGATTGATGATATACAGGGGTATAAAAACTGGGCGCTAATGGGCTGATTGTCACCACTAAATTTTATTAGCATTCTTCGCCTACATTTTATTAGTATACGTCGCCTAAATTGTATTAGTATTCCTATTAGGCGAAGAGTACTAAAAATTTAGTGGTGGAAATCGGCCCATTGACGCACAGTTCTTATACCCCTGTCCATATTAATATATTTTTGCTTTAATATGAAATCACACTGAATTTTGATTAACCGCGCAGTAAAGAATTCTGAAGAATAATTTCAATATCAATCATTAGATTTGCAGTAAATAGATTAAACTGATTTTCATATTTCTTCAAATCCAAAAATCTTTTTTTTAAATTAAATTTCGAATATATTTTTAGAATATTCTAAAAATTTGCATTGGATGATTTTTTAAGCAATGCCTGACAGTTGACTAAATTGGCTAAATTGAAATGCATTTTCTTTTTGAAAATTGTTTTATTAAAATAATAAATTCTATTTGAAAACTCTAATATTACCAAATAACAAGATAGCATTATGAAATTTGCCTTGAAGTTTGCTCGGGTGATTTGTAATTTCAAATGAAAACTCCAAGTACTTTGTCTAGTGGAGGACTTTTAATAATCCACATTCATAATTTGTCGATTTAAAATGAAAATTGCACCATTGTTTAACAGTTCGAAAATAACAGTTAAAACTTTATAATGGAAAGCAATCAAATTCTGTATAAGAAGGCAGGTGTGTTGATCTTCATTCCCATATTTCCAAGATATTTTCTAGATTGGTGATTATTAACCCCCTGACTGCCGAGCAAAAGGGCAAATTTGTAATATTGTTTTTTCTGTATTTTTTTAAAAAATGCTTAAAAAATCTGAATTTTCAAACTTGAGATAAAAAACTTAATTACGTATATAAGTATAATCCTTGAGAGTATCAATCCTTACTTGATTTTTTAAAAATGCATTATATTTGTAGAATTATATTAATTTAAACAAACCTTGTATTGCTGTGAAACCTACAGCATAGTGAACGGATATATCAGGTCGCGGCGGTGAGAAGGTTGAATGTGGATACGAATATAAGTTTACAAGCACTAAGCTTTTAAGCCCATATCCGGTTTTTTAGAAATAAATCAGTTATAGATAAATCTTTCTAGCAATGGTACTTATGCTTATAGTATTTTCAAATTTCTTTAACTGCTCTAGACAATTTCTTCGTTTGAGTGAAATTCTTTTTTCGTTTTGAGTGATTTCGACATTTGAGTGATTTCGGGACATTTAATGTAATAAAGACAATAATTAGTTTCTTTAATGCAAATGTATTTCATTCAATAAGCTTGGTGAAAGCAGTTTCATTCTCTTTTAAGAAGAATCAGTTTCAATTATAACAGCTTATCTTTTCGATGTTTAGTCAGATTTTTGTGAGTTTCATTTATACTTTGTGTTGTAGCACCTCTTAATGTTGCATTGTTTTCAAACTCCAACAGTGTCTACATATCAAACATAAAATTCCAGTTTTCCTTTTAATATAATGGTGCTGTAAATTGCCTTTAAAATTTTTGCGAAGTCCATCTTCAGTTTACGATATTTATTCATACGGTAAAGAGTTTTAGCGTATATAATATTGTTTTATAAATCCTGGGTCAATAAAATGCGTGTATATCAATAAAGAATGAAAGAAAGGAAAGAAAGATCACGTAAGGATTCCAGAAAGATCACACACAATTACAAACCTAAGTAATAAAAATTATTAAAGACCTAAAATCCAAAATTTATATGTTCGACTAAAGCCCAAGTGAAGAACCTGGATGGCATATTCGGGGGTTTTGTATCAAGCACAAAAGTAATAATTTGTGCCACTTTCAAAGCAACTTATTTAAAGCTATATTTTTAGTTTTTTTAAATCTTAACCTGTCTTAATTAGCGCTGAATTTTATTGATTTTTAATACATTTCTTAGTATTTAATAAATACCGCATATTACTTTGTAAAGTATGGTGTAAAATCTAAGAGAGTAGTAATATAAAGTATCAGTTTTCAACATAAAAAAACAAACATTTATAAGTAAAATACTTTAAAAACATTTTACGAATCTTTAAATTTTCAGACTCAAGATACCGCGCTTTGTTACGTTCCGATTGGTAATCTTTGTATCGACAAATTTTTCGTTCTAAAATGTAAAATTGAGTTATATCTGTCTATACATCACTGTTGTCAGATGAGCAGGAATTTTTTTGTAGTCTTGAGAATGCTACCACATTCTGAAGACAAATATTCTCCTTATTTAACGACATAATAAATAAGACAAATATTAATATTAAAAAATAGTGGTAGCATTCTGAATAATGAAAAAAAGCCCGTCAAAGTGGTAACAGTGATATACATTTCTTTATGTTGACATCTCTGAGATCACAATTTGTGCATGTGTGTTTGTGCAAAGTGTATTTTCAGCATCCGTGCTCTAACAACTAAATTAAACACAGATAAATTGTTAAAGGCTTCGTGGGCCACAGATAAGTTATCGGCGGGCCACGTGTTTGACATGCCTGAACTAGATAAATCATTTTCAACTGCACTCTGTTGGAATTTTTTTTATTTGAATTATATATATATATATATATATATATATATATATAAAGAAGAAGAAGAAAATGCCGACTAACTAATAACATAATTTTGAATCTTGGTTGAACGATAAAAATATATTCTGTAGAAATTACAAATTTTAAATGAGCTATTTTATTACCGGCTGTAAGATTTACAATTTCGGCATTATTAAAATCCCACTTTGTGAAAATACTGATATTAGATGAGTTCTATTAAGCGATTTGTTTAATTTCAGAAATGTAACTAGAATTTCAAATAAAAAACTAATGATTATTAAAAAATATATATATTACGTTCCTAATCTGAACTTACTTCTGCAAGAAATAGTTTTTTGGAGAATTAATGAAACTCCAGAAAAATCCAATATTTAAAATAATTGAAAAAATATTTTGAGAGACTTGTTTAAAAGGTTTATTAAAACAAAGTATCTAGTACTTTGTCTAATAAATTAGAGTTTCGTTCAAAAAATAGTATTTTTTAATGCATTCTATGCTATTGTATTTATGGTATTCAGTTACTGAGCAATATTGTTTATTTATAAAATATTTTTATGACATTTTGTCATTTCAATTTTGAAACATTTCATTTCAATAATTATGCCAGAAAAAAACATAAATGATTCAAAAGGGACGCATTAGGATTTAGACAAATTTGTATCAACAATGCAAACTAATGACCGAATTTCGTTTATTAAACTAAGAAGTTATTTAATAAACCATGCGAAGCTTTTATACAGTATGCCCACTAAAGTCCCTTTCCACCCTCTTAACTTCGGAACGGCTGCTGCTATATTCATAAAAGTGGTGTCTAGGTATAGTAAAGTAGCCATGCGCTACTGAATGAAACCACCTACGGCACAATCTGGTGGAATACTGCGGAGTTAGCATTCCTATCCCGAAAACGGAAAGTGATAGGGAAAGCATGTGATTTACAAAGTTGTATCGCATCATCGATTTAGTACAAAAAGCACCTTGTGGACATTAATGCGAAGAATAGAACGGTTACAGCGCGCATTTTTTTCGTGATTTCCTACAAAGTCACGTGACAAAACGATCTTATAAAGAAAGAAATAACCAGTTATGAAACAGCATGTGTATGCGACCCCTCCACAAACATTGCAGGACCTTAAACGACGCACAACGGACGTTTGTGCCAACGTGTCACCCTCTATACTCCAACGTGTGCAGCGTGAAATTCAAATAATGATTCAAATGTGCATTGCAGCTGACGGTGAGAAGTTTGAATATCTAAAATAAAGGTATATTATTATAACTAGTTGTTTTTTCTTTCTAAGATTGTTTTGTCACGTCACAGTGTAGGAAATCACAAAAAAACAAATGCGCATTTTAACCGTTCTATTCTTCGCATTAATGTCCATAAAGTGTCTTTTCGTACTAAATCGATGATGCTCTACAACTTTGCAAATCACTTTTTTTCTCTATCTCTTTTCCTTTTCAAGATAGGTGTGCTTACTCCGCAGTATTCCACCAGGTTGCGCCGCAGGTGGTTTCATTGAGTAGCGCATGGCTACTTTACTAAACCTAGACACTACTTTTATGAATATAGCAGCAGCGGTTCCGAAGTTAAGAGGGTGGCAAGGGACTTTAGTGGGCATACTGTATATCCATGCCCACATATCTTGTTTCGTTTAAAAAAGAACCGGCAGTGCGTCGTTTGTAGACATACGAAGTGTAAATTTTAGAAGTTTTATATAAATAATTTATTAAATATTATCATTTTTAATAAAGTACAAATGCAAAACGTTTAAGTTTTCTTTTTTCGTTTTATTAATTACCTATCATACTCAGTTCATTATCTAGCTGTATTAAATGTAGTTTTTTAAGCATTCCATATACCTATTTTGTAAGTTTTACTCATGCTTAATTAAAATAAATTAACTGAAACGAAATTAAAAATTTTGTTGAATGTAAAATATTTTAAATTATCACCAGTCCCATATTTGAAACAATTTCGAAACGAAGCAATCGAATGTAAAAACGAAGCAATCTATATAAATTATTTTCCTACAAATTATTTTAATGTATTTTTAAATCACGTTATGTCATGCTTAGCAACAAGCTTTTAATATTATTCAAATTGTTTATTATTAAAATGTCTCCAAGGAATGTTAATAAACAGCGGGAATGTTGACAATTTACATTTCAGCACAATGTCTAGACACAGGTTACGATAAAGAATAATAAATATTTTTAACGAATTTTGTGCATTTGATACGAAAAGACATATTGAGAGTGAAACGATAATTCAAGTGAGTAACTCTTTTATTACTCTTAGATATTAAATATGTTCTTTTAAAACTTGAGTAAGACACATTCATGTCAAAAAATTTCGTAAATAGTATAGTTTCACTTTTCTAAAATGTTTTTTACAAATTGCACATTTGAATAAATTTTTGATTTAATATTGTGAAACATTTTTTTTTTGTAAAACATTTGTATGACTCGCAGAATATGATGCTGTTATCATTTGTATGTTGTTTTCTTGCTTTCAGCAAGATTTGTTATTCTCTTTGACAGCCGTTGTAGAAAACGTCAAACATATGACATCACATCAAGAAACAAATAAATAAATAAACGAAAATAAAATGAAATAAAATCGACAATCAACAAACAAATAAATAATCTTAAATTTAAACTAGTCGTTAGGGGCCACTGTAATACTTACCCATGATGGATATGCATAATATAAAATATGAAAATAAAACATGTGTAAACTATTTATAAAATGCATTGCAATTCGAATAAAATCGTGGCTTGATGACGTCATGAACTTTAAATGCTCTATTACTCCACAATTGATAATCATATTAATTAACGGTTTACTACGTCGGATTAAGCGTCTCATTTCAAATTAAAATATATCTTTGAATTGAAATTTGAATGAAATACAGAGTCAGGAAAAATCAAAAAGTGTGGAAAATATGATTACAAATATCTCGGCAGCTAATTGTCCGATCGACTTCATTCTTTATGTAAAATTTATGTTTTTTTACTGTCTTTTATATTTCCTCCTTAAAATAAACAATTTGGGACATTTTTATATACCTTTTATCAGAACGAATATTTCGAGAGTCCGAAAAAAATTGTTCCGGGTAATCGAGGTTACTGAAATTCAATCAGCTTCTTCCCATTATTACATACTAAGTACACACCAAATTTCAAATCTCTATCTCGATTTGTTTGGGAGATAGAGCGTTTACAGACACACAGACACACACACAGACAGGCGGACGGCAATTTTTTTTTAATATGTTTTTCAGAATCTCCGGTGTCTACAACGTGTAAATCCGCCAAAAAAAACTTTTCGGTTTTCAAAACGTATGTCAAAACGTTTCGAAACGTACTACGTATGATGGGTAAGTAAAAATAAAGTGCACATTCAACGCACAAATATATAAAATGAATTAATGTGCACAATCGATCATTTTTTATTGTATTTATGTAAGGGGTATCTGATAAAATGCAAGGAATCTCTTAATTATTTGTGCAAATTATTTGAACAGTTAAAGGACACGTTTATGTCAACTCTGGAAACTATTGATGACATTTATTTTAGATAATATTCTTATTTAGCAAAGAGAAACGAAAATAATAATAATATTAACAAAATGCATATGATAACATCATCAATAAAAACATTTATTTGGGACTTAGTCAGTTTAAGGTTGTTCGTCAGTGAATTGCCCGATTCCGCTTCCTAATTTTAAACTTATGGGCGTAGGCATACATTCGTATATTTAAAATACCTCCTCAGGAAATTATTATTTTTAACTTCTGATTTCCGTAGCACTTCTTAAAGTATGTCTCTTTTTAATTAGTTGTCAAAATTTTTCTCAAAATACATACTTAATTTTACGTGAAGTGTTCAAATCTTATTCAGTTTCGCGAAGATTTTAACACATAAAATTATAAATTAAACGCCTATTTTAGAAATATTTTGAAAACTAAGAAAAAAGAGACATCCTTTAAAAACAGAACAAAGGAAACAGAAGTTGCAAAATTAATTTTCTGAGGAGATATTTTAAATATACAAATGCATCCTACCCCCATAGGTTTAACATTAGCGAGGAAATATTTTGTAGGAAAAATAGGTTTCTGTTTACAACCAGAAAACACACCCTTATGCTGCACTGTTTGTGTTACGACCAAGTGCAATATGATGATTTGTGCTCATAGCTGCCAACTTTTACGCTTTTTTGTTACCACTAAAAATTAATAGAAATTTTTGCCTTATTGAATCACTTGATTTCGGAGATTTAATAAGCTAAAATTTACTATAAAATTTCAGTGGTATGAAAAAAGCAAAAAAGGTGGTTGCTATGTTTGTGCTTCTTTAGGCGCATTTTATCTCCCCTAAATCTAAACATTTGTACTAATTACTTTGCGACACTCTGTATACGATATACTAGTCATACGACATTGATTTTATGTTACAAGTTTAACCCTTTATATCCTGAATTAATTTTCCAGCTACTTTTTAGACGCTCAGAATCCTCGATTATTCCCACCAGTTATTTTTCTTTTTGTAAAGTTTTCCTTATCTAATCATAGCATTTTTGCGATTCAATTAGGTAAAAATTTCTCATTTGAAAAACCGGTGGTAACAGATTAAAAATTCTGTAAAAGACGCTCGTCGCGAAAGGGTTAAAATGGTACTTATAAGTACCGTCAGGATAAAAAGGGTTAAATAAAAGTTTATGCAAAGTTAAGGGCCGCTTCCCTGAAACTCCCCAATTGCGAAATACCTTATTAACCTATGGAAAAATTTAAATACGTGAATACTCACTATATAATGTAGTTATCAAAATATGGTTTTCGACATCAGAAAGTTGATGTCAGATGCCAATAGAGTTGCAAAGACTAGAAAAAAACCAGGTCTTTTGGGAATAAACATGGGAAGAAACCGGCTCTATTGGAAATAAACCGGTTCTTTGCAATTCTAGATGCCAACAAGGTTCTTTTATTTTTTTTCTTTTAAATGTTTCCTTAAATTTTAAGTATTTGAAACATGTACAAACTTTAAAAGTTCAACTTAATGAAATTATAATAATAATAATAATAATAGAATGATAATCTTATTTTATCATCTAATTAAATATACTTGAAATATAAGAAAACAATTTTTATAAAAACATCTCATCGGCATTTAACGCCTACTTTCTGATGGAGAAAACCGTGTTTTGATAATTATAATGAGTAATGAGTGATCACGTATTTAAGTCTTCCCATAGATTGACATGAGATTTCGCGATCGGGGTGGTTCAGAAAAGCAGCCACCTAAAGAAAAGTTTTAGAATTTAAAATGTTCGAAATCTGAATGCAATCATTCGGATTGTCACTGATGTTAGACATTTAAGGTATACATATTTTTTCCTGAGAATTGAAAACCGTAATATATTGCCTAACACATTTTTAATTATATCTCGCTTTTTATGCATACATGCATAAAATACAATAAAACATATTATTACATTTCATACATATATTTAACTTTTAGCTTAATGCATTTTTAATAACTTTATATTTGGTAAAAATTGCGAAATATTATTCGAAAAGTAAAGCTAAAACATCCTGCATTCTTTGTCTTCAAAACCAGATAAGTTGAAACAAAACAAATACAAGTTTCAATATACTATGAAAAAAAGTTTTCTTTCAAATTAATTTTATTAAAGTACACTGTCAAGAAGCAATTACGCTTTTTTTATTGGAATTGTCTAGAAATCGGATTTTAATGAGATTTCGTCGTTAATAGAGAATTTTTCGGTAAAAAGGCCACATTTTCAATAGAGGTCTTTCAAAAACTATTTAAATTAATAGAAGATAATAGTTTTGTTGTTCTTCCAGTAACAAAAGACATGAAGTATATTTTAATCAGAAAGACAAATATGAAATTAACTATTCCTATCCGAGTTTCGGAATTTCAGTTTTTTTATGCTCTGATATATGAACATTTTCTGTTTCAATATACTACGAACAAATGTTTTCTTTCAAACTAATTTTATTAAAGTACACAGCTAAAAAGCAATTACGCTGTTTTTGTTGGAATTATCTGGAAATTGGATTTTAGTGAGGTTTCGTCGTTAATAGAGCATTTTTGTGTAACAAGGTTATATTTTCTGGAGAGATCTTTAATACTTTTTAAATTAGAAGAAGATAATTGTTTTGTTGTTCTTTCAGTGCTTGGTAACAGAAAACTTGAAGTATACAGGGTTTTTCAAAAATGCATACATAAACTGTTTAACCCTTTCAAGGGCAAAGTACTTCTTTTACTAAAATGGTGAAATATTTGAATGACACCAGATTTTACGAACAAATCTATTTGAAAATGATTAAAAGCTTTTCATTGCGAATATTATAAAAGCAAAATTTATTAAAAATTTCTGGATGCCACCTGGCAGTTTGGAATTAAAATTAAGCGTTCGCGCCTTGCAAACACCGCTCTTGAAATGGTTAAAGGGTCATAACTTTTTTGATTTTTTATATATTTTTAGAGCGTAACTAAGTGGAAATAATGCGTAGTCCAATATTAACTAGCCCCACCAGTGGCTGAGAGGTTGTGCTCTCGAAGCTGGTAGACGGGAGGTGCTGGGTTCGATCCCAATCGCGCCCGTCGTCCTAATCGTTCGGAGTTTTCGTGGTTTTCTTCGAGCCGTGGATTTATCCATGCGTAAATACGGATTAGGTTCCCTTAGAAAGACCCCCACGGAGGGCACTCCCCCCGGGCCTATATCCCTAGTGTAGATAATTGGCCGTCAATAATCAACCCAACCCAACCCAATATTAACTTTAGAAAATAAAATGTATTTTAACATATTGGAAGTGTGAAATGAAGGAAGAGTTAGGTGCGGCGCATGTCTTATTATCTGAATAAAATTAGAAAAAAGTTCATTTCTATACATTGAAATTAAAAGATAAGAAAGGTAATCTTACCTTTTATGATGTTGCTTACTTCTCGTTTTATTCATTGAAATTGATAGATGTATCCAAGGGCGAAGTTTTATCCATACGATTGGGATTTTCATTTCTTCTTTTATACACTGAAGATAAACTAATTTTTTCATTAGATGATATGATGAAACAGTTGAGACGAGTGGATGATTTTAAGATTATATATTAAGATTAAATTCTATAAGTACAAAATACTACACACTACTATTATATATTTTCTTTAAATGCATATCTTAGAGCTTTTTCAGCCCGTGTCTACCCGCGTTACATTTTTGAGCTGATCTGACGTAAATTAGAGTTCTATAATAAAAAGTCACTTGATTTCACTTTCCGATGACGTATTTTGGACTTTACACTGTTATTGTGTTTTCTTGGAAGGATTGAAATAATTCATTATCCATAATATCAAAGATATAAAGATATTAAGGTTTATTCTTCAGCATATTTCACAATCATTACACATTAAATGTTACTTTCACTATTGTGAGTTGATGTTGAAAGGACTATTAATTACACTTAATTACTTCCGCATTTCGGATATGATGAATAAACGAGGTTTTCCGCGGCGATGTAATTTTACTTTTATAGAACATCTTCTATTTTGGTTATTTCTTCTTTGAATGAAATAGTTTTTATAAGCCCAAGTTGAGATTAATAATTCCGACATGAAAATGTAGCAGAAGTACAAAGACAATATTTCAGGGAGTTTCAGGCAGGTCCACCTGCGCGACTTAAATTAATCGGATAAAATATAAGTTTAAAACAGTGATTCCTAACCTTTTTTTGGCCGCGCCCCACCTAAGCACCTTTAAAATCATGATCCCCCCCCCCCTTTCCTCTGTAACATATAAATATTGTTATTATATACAAAATGAATTCTTATTCCCACAAAGGAAGACTAACAGAGTATTAACTATGATAAGTCGTTTCACATCCTTTTACTTATAAAAATAATAATATTTTCAGTACAATTATGTTTTTAACATAATTCGATCAATGCAATGAGGCCATGCATCTTCTCATTTATACCTGGAAAAGTTTCATTGTTCTTTGGCAACTTACCTCAGACACAAAAGTGTGATATGGTCTGCATTTTTATCTTCGTGAATTTTCTTGAAGAGAATCCTACATTTTGCATTACTTTTGTAGAATTGATATATTTTATAATTGATTTTACCTCCGATTTTGTGCCTCATTTAGAACAGGTTATTTTTTTAATACCAAGTTTGTATATATAGAATAATTCACAATTTTAAATCAGGCTTTCTTTTTCCTGTTATGGTTATTTGGACACCATATATAAGCCGATTTTAAAATTTTAATCTGTGTATTTTGTCTGCACACGAGCTATAAAAAGACATTTCACCCATTTATATTTGTGGTGCTCATTTGAAGATTAATTAATTTTATAAATGTAGTACCTCGTTTAGATACTTCAAACATTTTTTAGGTTAAATATATTGAACATAGTCCATTTCAGATATACCCGTAAGTAATTTCATAAATAAAAGTTTCTTCATATGACATTGTTCTGTCAATAGAAACACAAGTTTCTTTTAATAAATAGTAAAAATAAAAAGTATGTATTACTAAAATAATATTGTAACCAGAAAAATTTAATAATTATTTAAATATATAAAAAGGTGTCTAAATAACTTTTTTTTTTAAATTATATAATTATTTTGGTAGTAGTTGTGTTTTGAAATTTTAATGGAAACTTTTTGAAAATTAATTTTTATTCAGTTATTTATAAAATTTTCATGTATTATTTATATTTTTAGCCTGCAAAAATAGTTTTATCAAAACAGACAAAGAAAAAAAATTAAAACAACTGACAGGGATTGGGATAATAACAAATCTGAAATTGCCCCCCTCAAAAGTCAAATTGCCCCCCTGTGGGGCGTACGCCCCCCCCCCGTTGGGAACCACTGGTTTAAAACGAATGGATGTTCATAGACAACGTTCCGGAACTGCAGTTGCGCAGGAGCGTAACAACACCAAATGAAATGTTTGTTCAAGTTTGTGAATCAATAGCCCATCGTTATCAGCAGTATATTGACCAGAGCGGTGATAATTTTGAACATCTGTAGTAGGAAGAAAAGTTATATATTTTATCTAGATTATTTTATAACTTAAATATTAATTATATGTGAAAAAAAACTGTAGTCATTCATACTGTGTATACATTTTTTGAAACACTCTGTATTTTACGAGTTGTAATTTTCCAACTGAACGAAAAATGTCCGGGCCAGGATTTGAACCTGGGATGATCTCTTGGCTGAAGCTGCCATGCTCAACAACACAACAGCCAAGCCAAGAGATCCCAGGTTCGAATCCTGGCCCGGACATTTTTCGTCCAGTTGGAAAATTACAACTCGTATGATTTCTTTACCGATTTGAATAATCGTGTTAAAATTAATCTAGTGAAATCACGTATCCAGCGTTTACCAGAGTTCCATTAGCTGCGATCTATTCTGTTGAGCTGATTAAAATACCAGACCAGATGCTATGATCAATAAGGTTAACTGGATGAGTTATGCCCTCCAGATTCGACCGGGATAGCTCAGTTGGTAGAGCATGACAGCTTCAGCCAAGAGATCCCAGGTTCGAATCCTGGCCCGGACATTTTTCGTCCAGTTGGAAAATTACAACTCGTATGATTTATTTATCAATTTGAATAATTGTGTTAAAATTAATCTAGACTCTGTATATTAATCAGAGAGATAAATATGAAATTAACTATTTCTACTCGAGTTTCGGAATTTTGTTTTAAAATTATTCTATTGTGTTAAAATTATATTGTGTTAAAATTAATCTAGACTCTGTATTTTAATCAGAGAGATAAATATGAAATTAACTATTTCTACTCGAGCTTCGGAATGTCAGTTGTTAATGCTCTGCGATATTTTTAGTTGTCTGTAGTGTTAGTATAAATACAGAATTAAATTAGAAAAATATATACTATGATACATTTGGTATAAAGATTCTTTTTCTGAAACTTCAAATCCGGATCATTCGGAACAAAATATTTTTAAGTTAAATAAACCATGAACGAGATATTTCTTTCAAATTCTTTCTATCAAAGAACACCCCATTTAGAAATTACGCCATTTTTTAGTTATCGTCTAGAACTTATTCGTTGTCTTTATATTTTTGTCACTATCTTGTATTGGTAATGTTTGACACTTTCTTGGAATTGGTCATCATCCAGCTAATTTTAGAAAGCAACTGAAGTTCAGCTCACTATATAACCGATATCTTTCTGAATTATATTAATATTCGATTTGCCTTTTTATATGAGTGTCTCTATATAGCTGACAGATAAATTATGCATTAAAAGTTTTGTTATCGTTCGCATGTATGCAGTTAAAATTGTTTCATACAAACGCACATATTTCATCAAATATTTTATATCTTATATTCTAATTACAGTACATTCTTTCTACTGTACTTTGTCAACATTTTTAAAAGTGGCGTCAAATTTTAATGTAAACCATGCAGGATATACATAAAAAAATATTTGGTATTTTTAATTTTTTTTTAATGAATTTTTTATATTTTCGTAAATATAATAGCTATTCTTATACAAATGAACACATATATTGCACAAGACCCACATAGTCATCCGTTACTGCTACGTATCTTTTCGAGTATTTTATTTTACAGAGTGATTGCAAATAATATTTATTTTATTAAAATTATTGTTGGTTTCTGAATTGCTCTCATGACTGAATCTTTACTGTTAAATATGAGGTTAATTGGGTATTTTACATCCCCAATGTTCAAGAACGATTCGTCGAACATTTTTCTAGATATTTGACAAAACGTCTAGAATTTAAAGCAGGGTTCGTACGCCTCCTGAAATTTTGCGATCAGGAAATTCTTCGGTACCAGTATTTTCTTACAGAAAATCTCTCCTTAAAAGATGGCGAAGTTTCTCGAGTTGAACCTTGATTTATTTTCTTTAAAAAAATACTGGTAACACTTCTGGAAAATAGCCTGATCCGTACGAACCCTGTGAAAGTGTCTAGTGTCTTTTCGGCATTAGTGTATAACAAAAATCGACATACATAACATCACGGAGAAAGAACCATAACATCATCCATTCTTGTACAGTTAACAGTTAAAATTATGTATCAGATACATTTTTCAGACCTCATGTAAGCTTTTATTTACGAAAAAACATAAACAATTATTATTCTAAAGCTTGTTGATTTTATAAGCAAGCTAAACAATACTAAACATACTTTTTAAATTTTCTGTTTTTCTAATTTTATTTTGTTATAATATCATTGTTTTTCTTATTTTATAAAACATATAAATTATAATAATCCTGAAAATGACGCTACTGATTTTTTTTTATCTCCTTTTGAAAACAACTTCGTTCAAACAAACTTCGAATAACATTTTTCGATTAAAATCCCTTTGTCAGAAATTAATTCACTCAAAAAGCAATTACCTAAAACTTGTAGAAATGGCTTAGAAAATTGGTTTCTAATGAATTTTTGTGGTTTAGAGGGAATTAGTTTTGTAATTGTCTAGTGAATATTATCAAAGTTTTAAAACATTGAAATTAACAATCGAACAGGTGTTCCTCTTTTTCGTGTTTTAATTATAAAATATTTTGAAAAAGCCTTTTTAATTGCAAAGTTTTTTGAAAAAAAAATATTTATTTTATTTTACGTACAGTAAGTTATTCTGTATATTATATTACGTACAGTAAATTTATGCTACAGCAGAATCATGCATATAGTGGAGTTAACTAATTGTTTTTATTTCTGATGTGGGTTCTAATTTTTTTAAACCAAGAAAATAAGCATATGTTATTGGTCATTATGTGTGTATGTATGTATGTCCTCAATTTTCTCGACAACCACTGGACGGATTTGAATGTACTTTTACACTACAATTATTGATCTAACATATTATTTATTTATTCAATTTGTTGTTGACCTCCAAAATGCTTCCGTGACTAACCCTTCATGGAAAAATATGCACCCAAAGTTAATTTAACATCTCTGAAGTTCCAGAAGAATTCTTCTAGATATTCGACAAAACGTTTAAAATCGAATGTCTGTTACATTTGACCATATTATGTCCATTTATTTAAATTTTTATAGAGTTTGCAGAAGTGAAAATTTGAAGATGCTAATCTGACAATCCCTGTGAATAAGTCATCCAGTTAAATTTTCTTTTTTAATTAGATGCAAAGATGCATCCCAATAATTCCAGGCATTTTTTATTATTCAAAGGCATATTTTTAATTATGAAAAGTAGTAATGGATTTATATTTAAAAAAACTATAAATAATGACACACATAATTTTTATCACAATCGGGAAAAACATGGGTGTGTAAGTTTACAGCGCATATGAATCATTAGTTTTATCGATATAGGGAAATTTTACTTTTCGACACTCTGGCGTAAGGGTCTTCAGTCTTTCACATTCAATAAATGTTTAAACACAGAATTCACTTTTTATTCATGACTAGTTGAATCTGCCCAGCGTTGCTCGGGACCGGGATAACCTTAAATAAAACTCAAGTTCGTATGATTTTATATCTTCGGATAATCTTTCAAATGAATCTAGTTTTGGAGGCCCCACTGCCTCCGGAAGCATAAAGTGCTTCAAATGAACTTAGATTTCGGGGCGCCAATGCCTTCGACAGCATCTAGAGTGTTTCCAACAAACCCCTTTCCGAACGAACCTGTGACCTGGATCCCCGCTGCCTGAGGCAGCGTATACTGGGAGTGCTCCGCCCTCGCCAGAGACAATCGAAAACCAAGTTCAATGAGCCAAACCCCGTAGTAATCGAGCCCATAGAACTGGAGATAAGAATTCGCCCTTTGGTGGTGGAACTAAAGTCTGTAAAGCAATTTTAAACAAAGTTGAATGAACCAACGCTTCTTGAAATTGAGCCCATAGAACCCGAGAAAAAATTGCGCCGTTAATATTCGAAAATGGTGGTAACAGAAGATAATCTTTCATAAAGCTGAAAGTAGCTGAATCGTAAGCTAAGTTGAATGAACCAATTCCCGTTGAAATCGAGACCATAGAACCCGAGAAAGGAATGCGCCCCCATGCGATGGAAAGTGCCCCCCCCTGTAAATTTATCGAATTACCTTTAACATTAACGCGACATTTAATTAACAGATGAAATTCCACATCCTCTAAACTTATCCAGATACCTTTAACTGTAACGTGTTTTTTAATTTACGGCTGTAGTGATTAAAGCATAAGTTGACGCCGAAAAAGAAGATTAATATTAATAAAAGGTGGCAGCTGAGGTCTAAGGAAATTTTTAGTAGTTTATAAAATAGCTGGAGGACCCTAGAACTATGTTAAAGAAAATCGTAAGCGAATTGGATCATTTTTGAAGCACCAAGGGCCCCGAGAAGGAGATTAATTTTCAAAATTGGTAGTAGCTGAGTTCTGAGAAATTTCTTTGTTTTTCATGTAGTAACTGGAGGACCTAAGAAATTGTTTTAATTAAAGTTAATGAATCGGACGAATTTTAAGGGAGCCCAAAAGGGGCCAACTGAAAGTTTTGAGCAAAACAAGCAGATCAATTGCACTTAAAAAGAAGAAAGAAAGTTATAATAAACACATATAAAATTGCAAAACATTAAAAAAGAAAAAAACACGAACTAAAAAACAAAGAAAAAAAAATAGTAACGCAATATTTTAGAAAGGTGACCCCGGGGGGGGGGCAAAGGGGGAGGGGGAACGGTAGGTGCATAATATGAAAGAGTGGCTAAAGGGATATATGATGGTATATCACATAATGAGTGTTCGAAAAAATTAAAAAAGTGCCTCCCTGGGAAGAAAATTGGCGGAGGTGAAATAGTAGGTGTATAAAAACACACGCGTATTCGAATGCCTTTTTCAGCGGACCAAAGATTGGATAGTCACATGCCGAAAGATTCCGGCTATATGGTGGGTATTCCAAGACTCTCCACCGATACTTCACCAGTTTCCCTTGCGGAAGTGCTTGCGTCCGTCCTGCACACTACTCAATGACAGTACATGTTCTCCGTACACTGCCTCATCGCACAAGCTAATTCTCCAATGCGCTTTGCAAAATCTAACTTCAATTATCACTAAATAACGAATAACACTCGGTTGCTCTTTTTTACTCGCAAACATTCCACAGACGCAGATGAATAAAAACAACTGATTGCCTGACGGACGAAACTGTTGGCTGATCGCCAGAGCATAGCACGTGCTTCTGCGTGACTACCTAGGGCAAGTTCATTTCCTCGGTAAGAGTTGCCTTCATTACATACCCACTCTACCCTGTACACAAAGTTCACCACACTCATACAAAAATAATCCAAATTATAACCACTTCCGTTTTCATTTGATACACCCTTATGTATGCTATCGCATGCTGTTGGCATAAAATGATGCTGTCGGTCTTAAAATTTCCAGCTTTTTTATGAGAACAAATGAGCGAATTTACTTCGCAGGCATTTAAATCCATGTGGAGAAAAAAATAATGTGTATAGAGCGGCCTTTCTCACTGGTTCTTTGTCAATGTTTATCTAAAGAAGAAATTTGGCATCAGTACAAAATTTCATGCTTTTCTTTTCTTTTGTATGTGTATGTATGTATATTTGTCTTTAGGTGATGTTTTTCCCGATTGTGAAAATTTGAGATCTTACTCTCAACAAATACAAACAAGAACGAAAAATCATGCATCAAGCATAGATTATGTAACACTTTCCAACACTTCCAAAATAATTTTGCAAATCTTTACCGTAAGGTGTAAGATGATATCTAACTAAACAATTTTGAAAACGCATAACACATTTAAAAATCCAATTTCTGGAATTACCAACAATATTCGGAAAAATATCCAAGCTCTTTTGTGCAGCCCTGTATATGATCTATAGATTTGTATATATACTAAATATAATGCTAAATTTTAGTTCAGTTAGGAAACGCGTAGCACAGTTTAAAATTTTCCTTCTGCAGTTTCCGACAATAAACGGAAATGTACTCGAGAACTTTTGTGCTGCCCTGTATACAATCTATACAATTTATACATGCTATGTAATAGACAAAAATGAGTTAAATTTAAAAACGCGGTCAGCAACTGAAAAAGCATTCCCAGCAATTATTATTAATAAGCAGTACTTCAACCGAATTCTTTTGTGTGTCCCTGTAAATGAACGATGAAAGCTATACACACAATATTCTATAGTAAACCTCTTGTAATGCACGTTAGTGATATGTATCAATTTCAATACGTTTGAAATAGTGAAACATTATTAAAATAAACTGTAAACGGTTTTTCTTCATAGACCGTAATGTAACAGAATTCTTTTGAGTATCCCTGAATAGGAACTATAAGTGCTATTCACACCACATTCTATAATTAATCTCTTGTAGTGCACCTCAGTGATATATATCAATTTCAATATGTTTGAAATTGTGTAACATCATTAAAATCGCAAATGATTTTCCCCATAGACCGCAATGTAACGGAATTATTTTGAGTGTCCCTGTAAAAAAACTATAACTGTTACACACTTCATTTTCAATACCGAACATGCCACAGTAAGCCTCAATGACATATATCAATTGGATGACGATACGAGCACATTTACGCGAGTTAGTGTACGGACAGACAGACAAACCGAATTCATAAACACTTTTCAAGTATGTTGGAAAGTGTTAAAAAAATAAAATAAAAGGCTTACGGACCAAATATATGCGTATTTATTTTTAATAAATAAACATTTTCGATCCAGAAAATTAATTTAATAAATGAGCTCCAATTCAAATAAATGTCCCATTAAAACGAGAAGCACATTATTAAATAAATTTTCTGATTCAAACAAGTTTATATGAAGTTTTAATTTGGCAACTATCAATTTGCTCTAATAAGGTGCTTCGGAAATCTTTCGATGTCGCTGAAAACGTTTCATTCTTAATATTCCAAATACCCCGAGTCACAAAAATACACTCGTCGGGACACTCTAAGCCATCGGGACACGGATTGAAGACCCCTAAGATACAAAGAGTATATTAATCGCGTAATATTTTATGATTTATGGATAGTATATCGCCTTATTCTGCTAGACCCATTAAAAATGTATTTTATTTTTATTGTCTTTTTAAATGTACGTATACTGTAATATATTTAATATACAGGGTCATTCATAATTCCCTCCGGGGTTTCGAAACGTTATAGTAAAAAACGAAGACGAATATGAAAAAAAGAAACATATGAAATTATTCCGAAACTATTCAAGTTTTACTTACATACATTACAGGTGTTCTATGTGTGAACCCTTGGTCACACGGCATGCATCCATGCGATAGTCCAGTTCCTGCCATACTCCGTTTCTTTAAATCTGAATCAGTGGTGTCAGTTCAACGGGCCTTTCGTAATAAATATCGAAAACAGGGACCAACTGACAAAACAATTCATGTGTGGTACCGGAAATTTAAAGAAACGGAGTATGGCAGGAACTGGACTATCGCATGGATGTATGCCGTGTGACCAAGGGTTCACACATAGAACACCTGTAATGTATGTAAGTAAAACTTGAATAGTTTCGGAATAATTTCATATGTTTCTTTTTTTCATATTCGTCTTCGTTTTTTTACTATAACGTTTCGAAACCCCGGAGGGAATTATGAATGACCCTGTATTTGTTGTTGTAACTATCTCCGTAATTGTCCATTTTTTTATTTAAAATATACATTTTTATATCAATGTTTCTTGTGAATGTATCTATGTATGTATGTATATTTGTCTCATGGTGATGTTTTTCATGCATATAAAAATTTGAGATTTTACTCTCAACAAATACAAAACACAGATCAAATAAAAGGGTTACTGACCAAATGTATGAGCACTGATAAAGAAACCTTCAGAAACTGAAATAAATTCATCCTTAAACTGCTCTAAAGAAAAAGTTTTAAAAAAACTTAGCAGTAAAAACTAACATTTATTTAAAGTTCTAGTTTCACTATACAAACAAAATATCTAAAAAATCATATTATTTAAACTCCACATACTTGGCAATCACACAAAAAAGAAAATCTTTAAAGTTACTGGCATTTTAGCAGTTTCTTTTTTTTTTTTGTATTTCTTAACAATAAAAACAGAAACGATATGAAAAGATAAATCTGGTTTATAATTCGAAAAATTATTACTGAACAATTCAAAATGACTGAATTATTCAAAAGAATAATTCTAGAGTAAATGCTTCCGCGAAACATTTATAGAAAAATACTTTTTCGTTTCAGAAATTGATTTTATTTTTTAGCTCTTTTTAATCGAATTAAAGTATGATGCAGACAAAAATAATTCTGTAAATTATTGTTGCATTAAGATTAGAATAAAATAATTGTATTAACTTCTAAGCCTTTTAGAAGATAATATATTTTTTAATGTTAGGAAATATATTTTATAGACATTTAAATGGAAATGAAATAAACTCAAAAATTCAATGTAAAATTTAAAAACATGCTTTCATTAAAATTCACAAAAAAGTCAACTTATATTTTAAACCTTTCAGGGGCAAAGTACTTTCAGTACTAAAATGTTGAAATAAATGACTGGCACCAGAATTTACGAAAACATTTATTTGTAAATAAGAAAAAGACTATATTTCTCATACATATTAAATGGGAAGGATTTTAGAAAAATTCTGGTGTCACTGTGGCGTTTGGGAATTAAACTTAAGTGGTTTCATAAACATACCACTGCCCCTGAAAGGGTTAAAGCACAAATGTGTGCTTCACTCAATGCTGACTTCATAATCATGCCGGATGTGATTAAAATCAGGGATGAGAATTTCCCGCTTTTTTTTAATTCCAGTATAATCTTACAGTAAAGATTTTTTTTTATTTAATCGGAACATTCTGCGATTTAAGAGAACAGCGTTTTCACTAAGATTATACTGGTATGCAAAAAAGCGGAGAAATCTCATTCCTAATTAAAATAGATGAATGTTGCAACAATGGAGCTACCGGGTGTCCTAAAAAATGACTGATGGATTTTAAAATTCAATAACTTGCAAACGGTGATAGACATTTAAAAAGTTCTTGGAGGAGAGTTATGTATGATGTCAGGAGTTTTCTTACAGTGATTCTTGATTTTTGTTCGAATTTCGAATTTCAAATAATAGATGGCTCTGACAGCGATTGGCGCTGAGCTGAGGCCGAAACTGATGGCACTTAGAATTGATGCACCGCCCCCTGAATACTAGGCTTGCGCGCTGACAAAAATGGCGGCTGTCGCAGGCGGATTTTTTCTTCAGCGTTTGTACGGTCCCTCGAACTTCAACACCAATAATATCTAAACGTTTTCGTTGATTTATTTGATCTCAGAAAAACTTGGCGAAGAAAAGTTTTAGAAATTATTGCTGTTGAAGTTCGAGGGACCGTTCAAACGCTGAGAAAAAAAATCCGCCTGCAACAGCCGCCATTTTTATCAGCGCGCAGGCCTAATATTCAGGGGACGGTGCATCAATGCTGAGTGGCGTCAGTTTCGGCCTCGACTGAGTGCTAGTCGCTGTCAGCTCAATCTGTTGTTAGAAGTTCGAACTAAAATCAAGAATCACAGTAAAAAACTCCTGACATCATACATAACTCTCCTCCAAGAACTTTTTTAATCTCTGTCACCGTTTGCAAGTTATTGAATTTTTAAATCCATCAGTCATTTTTATGACACCCGGTATTTTATTTAAATTAATATTAAACAATTGCAACGTTGTTTCTATGGGGTAAATGCAAGTTTTGGGCCGACGTTGTCGCCCCTTACAGATAAAAAAAAAAAAAAAAAAAAAAAAAAAAAAAAAAAATCAATGTGCAATTTATGTATTCATGCATTCAGGAATACATATATATTCCAAATTTCAAAGTTCTATGTCAGCAGGAAGTGGGTGAAAAATGAGTAACAAGTTTGACTGCAACATATATACAGAAATGTAGGCATTTAAAAACAAGCATAATTGAGTAATTTTAAAACATCCGATTTCTAATGGTTTAAATTGAAAGGTATGACAATTATATTATATGCACATATCAGGAATAAAAGAAATAAAACAAGAAAGTAAAACAAAAAATGTAGGGGGGGGGGCGTGATTGGATTATGAGTAAGATAGATTCTGAGCAAAAATTCAAATAATCCAATAAACACAGAATAAGATCACTAATTATAATTAAAATATAGATAAAATGCTTAAGTGTTACAAATAGAAACACCAACAGGCTTATAAAAACCTTTTAATGATCGACAGACGTTTCAACGCTTATACGGCGCCATTTTCAAGATATATAACGATAAACAAAAATATTCTCGCGAATGTTTGAAAACAAACTTGAAAACATGAATCACGAGATCATATATGTAAAAAAAGCAGGTGCTTGAAGTAGCCAACTGTAACCGTGAAAATTAATATTTCGTTATTGCTTTTTGAAAACTATCAGGTGTTTATGAAATCCCGTTCACATGAGCAGATGGAAAATTACAATATTATATAGGAATGACCACAAGAAAGTTTAAAACAAAATTAAAAGAGCATATGGCAGATATCAAATATGACAAAAGTACTACAGCACTGGAAAGACTACATAGAACCGAGGTAATACGAATTGATTTTAAAAATAGTAAAATAGTTTATCCATCAAGACTCTATTTCCCATCTATTATATGTGATTCAATAGAAATCTGCATGCGTAACGTAAACATTTGCAATAAATCCGCCTCATTTGAATTACCTAAAATTTGGCACGAGGTACTTTTCAGTTTTAAAAAACAATAACGAAATATTAATTTTCACGTTTATAGTTGGCTACTTCAAACACCTGCTTTTTTTACACATATGTTCTCGCGATTCATGTTTTCAAGTTTATTTTCAAAAATTTGCGAGATCATTTTTGTTTATTGTTATATATCTTGAAAATGGCGCCGTATGAGCGTTGAAACGTACGTCGATCATTAAAAGGTTTTTATAAGGTTATGTTGTTTCTATTTGTATCATTTGAACATTTTATCTATATTTTAATCCAATAAAATTTAAATATCCTATATTATAAAAAGTTTTCCAATTCAGTATTATTTAACACATGCAGCATTATTTAACTTACTGAAATTGTGGCTCCAGTTACTCCATGGTTACAAATATGGAAATACACTACCAAGTAAAAATAAAAATGATAAAGTGCTTAATTTTAAAAAGTACGTAAAAGGTTCATTTTTGGCGTTTCAAATAATAACTTCAAAGACTGTGCAATTATGGAATAACGTTGTTTGATTTAATAATAGCTCGGATAGAGCAACACGTCAACAAACTAATAAAAGTTATTTTACTATTTATAATGTTTTTATTTTACACCTTCTAGCAATTAAAAGAAGTACATACTTTTCAATTTTTAATGCTAGAAAACACTAAAATTTCTTAATATTCAATAATAACATTTGAAACATTTTACTTACCCATCATACGTAGTATACGGTAAAATTTGTAATTGTTTTTAAAAACGTTAAAAAAAATTGACTGATTTACACATTTCAGACACTGGAGATTCCAAAAAACATATTTTTAGAAAAAAAAATGCCGTCCGTCTGTCTGTGTGTCTGTAAACGGTCTATCTTCCGAACAAATTGCGATAGAGACTTGAAATTTGGTATGAACTTAGTATGTAAAGATGGGAGGAAGCTTATTGAATTTCAGTAACCTCGATTATCCGGAACTATTTTTTCGGACTCTCAAGTTATTCGTTCTGATAAAAGGTATATAAAAATTTTTGAAATTGTTTATTTTAAGAAATGAATATAAAAGACAATAAAAAAAAATTAATTTTGCATAAAGAATGAAGTCGATCGGATAATGAATTGCCGAGATATTTGGAATCCTATTGTCCACACTCTTCGATTTTTCATGACCTTGTATTTCAACCAAATTTCTATTCAAAGATATATTTTAATTGGAAATGAGACGCTTAATCCGACGCCATAAACCGTTAGTTAATATGATTAACATTTTTGGGGTTACAAGGATGTTTCTTTTACGCAATTCCGTAATAAAGCATTTAAAGTTTATGACGTCATCAAGCCACGATTTTATTCGAATTGCAATGCATTTTATAAATAGTTTACACGTGTTTTATTTTCATATTTTGTATTACGCATATCCATGATGTGTAAGTATTACGGTGGCCCCCAACAACTAGTTTGTAGTTGTATGTAACCTATAAAGACTACTTTAGAAATTCGTTACATAGTTACCATTAACGAAGAATGAAAGAGTTATAGCATATTTTCAGTTTTTATATACAGTGGGTGATCGGTTAACGAACTTAATCCGTTCCAAAACAATGCTCGCTAACCGATTTGTTCGTTAACCGATCATAGATTTAGTATAGATTTGTATGGGAATTCAATTAATTCCTTCTTAAAAGCTACACAATATATAAAAATTAAATTCTCCCTAAATTTATTTAAATGTAATAATAATAAAACATACATTACATACATACAGTCTTGTACTTCCTTCAGTCCTGCTTTTTTTTTTGAGTTTGTGAGCATTAAATATGTGACAAAAGCTTATTTTTACTTTCTGGAGTTTGTCTTCCCGTTTTAATAGGGTAATATACGTTTGTATTTCATATGGACATATTTTATTTTCACGACTTTGTCCATGTCGTGCCGTACTTAAAAAAATAAATGACATGCTCTTTGTAAAAACTTTCAGGATCACATTCATTGACTACAGCTTTAAATCATATCAGTTTATCACTTTGACCTATCCAAAACTCCATTAGTTCTCTAAAAGATCGTGTTTACTGAAGAACCCGAAAAGCTCAAGTAGAGCCTAGAGCCTGTTAATAATTTAGAAACTTCTTCAAATCTGAAACACAGCATTGCTTCTTCTTGGCTTTATTTTGTGAGGTGTTCGTTAACCGAACAAGTGTTCGTTATCCGAACATAAAAATCTCTCGGGACAGTGTTCTTTAACCGATCTGTTCGTAAACCGAACAGTTCGTTAACCGATCACCCACTGTACTTTCTTCAATTCTTGTATGTTCCGAGAATAGATTAGTTTCAATGACTTATCACGGAGAAAGGGGAAGCAGAGCAAATTGACTCTTAAAAATATACAACCAAAGAAACATATGTATTTGAAAAAGAAATTATCACTCAGATATGATACTTAAGATTTCAACATAATACAACGTTAATAAAGTAATTTAATGTTGCAAAATACCTTAAAATTATTAAATATTAGCTGTACATTTATGATTATTATTGTCTGAGTGCAACGAAGACTCATACACAGCGCAGTATTACTTTGCCCCATATATAGCTACGATGGATATTAAAACCTTTCGTTAAGCATAACTCAAAAAATATTTAACGGATTTCGTTCAAATTTTTACAGCAGGTACCTATAAAGGTGACAACGACGTCTATTTATTACCAAGAATAAATGCTAAACCGTTTGGAAATTATATTAAAAAAATAGATAAAAAAGCACAATTAAAGTACATACGTCACGAAGTTTTGTGGTACGTCATTTTCACCGGCGCGAGATTTTCGTAGACAATCGGAATTGAAAAGTTCATGGAGTACAAGGAGCAAAACAAAATATGCACGCACTAATATTCAGCACAATAAAATATATTTCAATTGAGTAGAAATCGAAAATTAATCTGGATTTTTTTTCTCTTTGAAAGAAAAACCCCGCAATAACTTAGTAGACTTGGTATTAGAGATTTGGCGCAAATCTCAGCAATAGCAGCTTTTTTTATTTCTCATGTGTAAATAATAAAAAAAAATTCGTTGGTGTTTAAATAAAAGGTTTCGATTTATGGCATTATTTCTTTTTTTTCTCTCTTTTTAGCATTTTAAATGGGATTAATGAAAGGCATGTATTTTAAATTAAATGAGTGAAAGGTTTATATTTAAATGAAATGAATTCAATATGAAAATGTTATAGGAACAATATTTGGCGATTTATCAACTGCGCCAGGATAACATAAAAGTACCAATATATCAAATGGTATGTAGTATGTGAACTGAAACAGTTATAATCACCCATCGTACAAGAAAAAAACTAATATTCTGCATTCAGAGGGAAAAATCCATCTCCTGTGCCGTAAGATTTGGCGAGTTCTTTTTTGGTGATAAGTTTTTCGATGTGATTGTTGGGATCTGAAGGATTTGGCTTACTTTTTCTAAATCTTATTTTTTTGCAGATGTAATATTATGTAAATATATTTTTTAGCAGATATTTTTCTATTTTGTATATTTTCTATTTGGCATTTGGAAAAGAGATTTTTACCTTTTTATCTGTGCATTCGGAAATATTAAAAAATAAAAAAAGATTTACATATATCAAGCGCTTAATTTTTATACGGACCACTTCTCCATTTTTAGATTTTAAATGCTATTTATTATTTACTAGCCGTTTATTAATTGTTTACAATTAAACCCCCTGACAATAACAATTATTTATCACAAAAATGCCTCTTAGGTTTGTTATATAAGTTTGTTTATGTGTTTTCATTACTTATTAAAATATCGAATATGGCGATAAAATTTCATTTTAGCATCGTGCTTAAATTTTTAAGATGGCGCAAAAACATGCTTTAATAAACGTGTGTTTGTAAATATTTGAAAAACATGTTTTACCGCTCTCTTGAAAAATTTTGTAAGTTGCTAAAACTACCTTTTGGCACCATTTAAAATTTTTTTTCGCCAACCGACATAGGATACGAAACTTTTTCCCATTCAGATACACATGCAAGGTTGGTCTCAAACAAGAGTAAAGCTAGCAACAATATTGTTTTAACTCTATAAGAGTTACAATAATGATATTAAATACTCCGATTGGCTTTGGGCCCAATTACGAAAGTTTCTCCTACAAAAAAACTGTAGAAGAAGTCTTTTACATTTGTTTCAAATGAAGCTCGGTCTACAAGGTATTAGTTAATAATACAAACAACACTAATGGCATGGAAGCAAAAGTTTTAATTTAAATGTATGTATTTGAAACCCTTTCCCCCTACCCCTCCCCCCCCCAAAAAAAAAGAAAAGAAAAGAAAGTTACAGTAATGAATTTAAAATGGCGTTAAGCCACGCTTTCTGACATAAGCAATTGGCTGCAAACGCGATAACGAAACTTAATAACATGTAGCTAATATAGCCCTCAGGGTACTTTGCAGTTATACAGACCTTGTGGTTTTTTTAAAAAGCTTGAGACAATTCAGGTTTAAGAAGTTGAGATTTACTGTCAAATGATATAAACAACTATGAACACAAAACTGATGAATTATTATTCAGGTTTATGTATGTATTTTTAAAAAATGCATCTGATTACACTTATTAGATAAATTACTTCTGTTTGCATTTAATAACTCATAAACGGCTTCTGTATAATAAATGAACTGTTTAAATATTGGGAAGAGGTGGCGAGAGGTAGAAAGACGAGTAAACAAACGGGTAGACAGACGGGTAGTGAGATGGGTAGAGAGACGAGTAGCGACATAGGTAGACTGACGGGTAGCGAAACGAATAGACAGACGGCTAGAGAGAAAGGTAAAAGAGGGTTGACAGAGGGGTCTCGAGACGGGTAGCGACACCGGTAGACTGGAATGTAGCGAGAAAGGTTGTGAGACGCGTAGCGTGGTAGATAAAGAGACGAGTAGAGAGATGAGTACAGAGACGAGTTGACTGATGGGTAATGAGATTGATAGCGAGACGGGTGAAGAGTCGGGTACAAAAACAGACGGATAGTGAGACGGGTATACAGACGAGTAGAGAGACAGTAGATGGGTACGGAGATGGGTAAGAAGATGGGTAGAGAGGCGTATAGCCAGGCGGGTAGAGAGACAGATAGACAAATGGGTAGCGAAGTGGATAGAGACACGGCTAGACATACAAGTAGTTAGACGGATAGACAGACGGTTAGAGAAATAGATTGGCGGGTAGCGAGACTGGTAGAGGAATATAGAGACGGGTAGCGAGACCGGTAGAGAAATATAGAGACAGGTAGCGAGACGTGTAGAGAGATAGACAATCAGTTATGGAGACGGGCAGAAAAACGGATAGGGAAACAGATAGATTGTGGAGAGACAGACAGACAGGCAAAAGAAAAGTCTGCGGATTGGCGCTGTAAAGGCGCATTAAAGGCGCAGGGGGCAGGGCCTCCTATAGAATAATCAAGAAGTATCTGTTAAGCTTAACTTTGTAATATATATAATTTTCAATTTTGCCGATATGGAGATTTAATGTAAAAGTTATTTTACAGAAGTCATCGAAAGATTTTTTGTATACTTTAATAGTAATTTAGACTATAGTTTTGCAATCTGGTTTGTAGCAAAGCATGCTATCAATGTGGTTTGAAGTGTAAGAGTTTCTATAAACAGTTATACAAATAATAGATATATAATCAAGGAAGAAAAATTTTAAATTCACACACAAAAAAGGTGCAACAATGAAATTAAATTTGCGTTAAGCCACGCTTGATAGAATAATCTATTGGCTGCAAATCCAATTACGTAACTTTAAAAAGCTTGGCGTTTTAAAAGATCCGGCGTTTTTTTTTTTTTTTTTTTCAAGTTTTGCGCAATACGCGCTTAAGAAAATGAGATCCTTTGCCACATGTTAAAAAAAATTATGACAACACATCTGATGAACGGTACTTCTTTTCTATTTTTTTAACAGTGTATATGAATTTATATATCATATTTTGTAATTCTATCATTTAATTTGCTCTTTTTCTTTATATTGTAATTGTTAACCCTATGTTCTCATTAATATCACTCAGACTAATCCCTTTGAGGGAAGTCCTAGTTAAATTATTAAATTAGCGTGAAGATCATTTTAAAATAAACAAGAAGGGTTTCAATTCTGCATAAGTTCCAATGATAACTAGTCGTTGGGGGCCACCGTAATACTTACCCATCATGGATATGCATAATACAAAATATGAAAATAAAACATGTGTAAACTATTTATAAAATGCATTGCAATTCGAATAAAATCGTGGCTTGGTGACGTCATAAACTTTAAATGCTCTATTACTGAATTGCGTAAAAGAAACATCCTTATAACTCCAAAATTGATAATCATATTAACTAATAGTTTACTGCGTCGGATTAAGCGTCTCATTTCCAATTAAAATATATCTTTGAATTGAAATTTGTATAAAATATAGGGTCATGAAAAATAGAAGAGTGTGGAGAATAGGATTACAAATATCTCGACAACTCATTATCCGATCGACTTCATTCTTCATGCAAATTTATGTTTTTTTATTGTCTTTTATATTTACTCCTTAAAATAAAGCAATTTCGAAAATTTTTATATACCTTTTATCAGAACGAATATTTCGAGAGTCCGAAAACAAATAGCCCCGGATAATCCAGGTTACTGAAATGAAATAAGCTTCTTCCCATCATTACATACTAAGTAACCAAATTTCAAGTCTCTATCTCCATTTGTTCGGGAGATAGAGCGTTTACAGACACACCCACAGACAGACGGACGGCAATTTTTTTTTCTAAAAATATGTTTTTCGGAATCTCTAGTGTCTGAACCGTGGAAATCCGTCAAATTCTTTTTTTCGATTTTCAAGACGATTACAAGACTTACCCTATACTACGCATGATAGGTAAGTAAAAATGCTAACGCGATGTTAGTGCTTAAGTCTTTCACCTCCATAGTGATCTTTTCAGTCGAAGCTGGATCTCTGCATTTTTAATTACTCTGAGGTTGTAATGCTGGAAAATGATTAAAAAAGGAGACCACTCCGAGGCTTTTAACTGTCAAAGTAATTGTTTCATTTAGCTCTCCACTAGATGAGTTTTTCATATGATAGCATTCTTAGGTGATACGGTTCAACATGTTCTTCTATGCAGTACTATCTATTTTTGGTTAACTATGTAAATACTGGTTCATTATCAACCTTTTATGCAAAACTTACGTCAGTATAATTATTATGCAGAGGTGTCAAGCTCTCATTAATATTCCGTAATATGCGAGTTAATTTGACACAAGTTTAACACGTTTCGCACCAGAAATTTTTTAAAGAAATTAAATTGAATAAGTTCCATGCAGAAACGTGAAATTAAACAAAGATTCATACAATAATTTTTCTGGTTTGAAGCGTTGTTAAACTGGGTTAGATTAAGCCAAATATTACGGAAGATTAGTGGGAACTTGGCACCTCTATTATGTGTCATTATCAAGTGCATTATTGCTGAAATACATGTTTAATACTTTAAAGCTGAATGAATTATAAAAAAAAAAAAAAACGATTTGGGATTTGTTTCAGAATAAGTATAACATTAGATTTAAATAGTCTAAACGAAGTATTATCCGTTTAAATGAGACAAGCGTAGAGAAACATATTCCGTCCGATTCATAGATTAACAAACAAGATAGGACTATATCATAGTGCGTAATGGTAACGCGATGACGATTGCAGTGACTGTATTGACAGTGGAGGAGAAACTCGCAAACACGGAATGTTTCAGCTTTTAAACGCCATCTTGTTATGATCTTTCATTTTTTAAACGTTTACGTTTTCAACTTTGTAGAAAAAGCAAAACGGAAAGCTTTGAATTCCGATTTGTATGCACACAAGGTTCTAACTGACATATTTTAACATGTTTAGAAATGCAAAAAAGTTTTGGAAAGAGATGTTGTTTCAAGAATAATAAAAATGAAGTTGTTAAAAGAAACGTAAACCATGCCTCAATGGTCAGTTTGAAGAGAATCGTCTGTGTCGAAAAGAAAAATACAGATATTAAAAACATACAGCATCAACAGATTTCATATTCATAAGTAAATTTCGGAAGCTTCTTAGTTTTCCCTCCTTATCTCTAGTGACGCTACCATTGCAGATTTTGCCGTAACTGTCCAATCTTATATGCTAATCAATGGTCCGATTAAGCTAAATTATTAAATTCTAAAGCTGTTTTATTACAACTTTACTTCTTGAACAGCATTGAAGTATAAAATAACCACGTTTCCTTGTTCGCAAATATTACAATTTCACAAAATAATGATTGTTTTTTTCCGGTGAAAAGACGGAATGTATTTGAAGATACGACTATTTGAACAGTGACTACATTTTTGAGTTTTCACCACTAAAAAGTTTCTTAATTTTAGGCGCAATAAACTAAAAAAGAAAAAAAAAGGGGGAGAACATAATTTTTTCTTAACATATTACCTACTGTATGTTTTGTGAAATCTGGGTTTTAAAACAATAGAAGCTCCTCCTCTTCTGAAGTATTTCGTAAATGTATTTCTTAGATTGGCTTATCAAGTTTATTCATCAGTAAATATGTTTCAATGTACTTATTTAACCCTTTATATCCTGAATTAATTTTCCAGTTACTTTTCAATTGTATTTTTGCATCATTAGATAAGTTTTGGCGCAGAATAAACATAGGAAAGAGGAAAATAATCTTATAGTGTTTTAGTGGTTAATTATGCAACTGTAACCACCATAAATTTTTTTAACCTATGATATAAAATAAAATAGTAAATTTCAAACAGTAAACTTCAAATAAAATATAGGAAATGTTCACCTGTAGAGTATAGAAAACAATAGAAAATAATAGTACTAAATAACCGGTAACAAACCACTAAAATTACTCAAATGAAGAACAACATGCATGTCAATTCTATTGCAAAATGAATTTCGAATGTAGCGTGGCAAATGTAAAATCCCTACAATGCAAAGAAAGAGGATATGTGCTTGTATTTGCCATCTCCTGCCTGTTGTCAGAAATACACTCTTTGTTCCATTGTGAATACCGTTAGAAAAAACGGCCATATTACGAATATATAAGTGTTTTATTAAAGTGGTACTTATAAGTACCGTCAGGATAAAAAGGGTTAATATAAAATGCCTTATAATCTAAAAAAATATTGGCATCGTGATATAAATGCATTTTTCGTAAGGTAAAAGCTACGCCATTAGTCAATGATGTTTTTCGAATAAAAATAAGAATTCTGGCTTCCCGTTGCGAATGTGTTAATCGTTTAACGGATAGAGCACTTCAATTGCTAAGATGTTGAAATAAATGATTGACACCGGAAATTATGATATAATTAATTTTTATATAAGGAAAAAGCGATACTTCACATATATAGTAAATGAAAAACATTTCTATTGAAATTCTGCTGTCATTGTTGAGTTTCGTAATTAAAGTTTTGTGGTTTCGTGGAAAAACCAATGAACGTTAAAGGGTTAAAATGTGAATTATTCACATAGAGCAGGGTCGGCGAACCTTTTCATATAAACGTGCCAATTTTCTTCAAAAAACTTTTCAAGTGACCATAGCGTGCCACCCCACCCCCCCCATCCCCCACCAAAAACAAAACACATTAAAATAATGAATTAAAATTACTTTCATTACTATTATTATTATTATTAGATTAAAATAAATTTGGATAACATACCAGCAGTCTACACACATTAAAGTAAATAATGTATAATCTTGAAAGTTCAAACAAAACAACTTGTCACATGACTATATTAATTATAGTAATCGCAAAAAATATTAAAATTTCAAATTTCAAATTTCAAACAACTTGCAAAATGACTTTAATATGTTATGGTAACAAAATGATGTTGTCCCTTGGGATATGTTGATTGTGAAATTTTAAGCAGGGTGGTGGTTTTATAATAGAGGTAATTTTGTTTTAAAATAGACAATGTGAAAAAAAAAATTCTTTACGAATTCAATTTTTTTGCAGTTTTGCTTCAAAAGCTCAAATCATATCTATCACGGTAATAACATTCATATTTCTAACTTGGAGCTTTGAATTTAAGTCATTTAAATGCTGGCACAAATTTGTAAGGTACATTAATTTTGCGAGACATTTAACACCCATCAATTGCGTTTAGTTCTCAATTTTAATTTCTTCATGTAAAAAAAGCCGGATTTCATGCAAACAGTCAACGAATCTTTGTGAGGGGGACGGTCAGACGTAAGATGTTTCTGATGTTTTTGAGGAAAATTCAATTATATGACAAGTACACAAGTACTTTCTATAACAAACAAAAGCCTTTTTCAGTCGAGCAGAATTTATGGGAGTTTGACTGTATTTTGATTTAGAACTTAAATCAACAACGTGCCAAAATTATTCTCTCGCGTGCCAGCTACGGCACGCGTGCCATAGGTTCGCCGACTCTGACATAGAGGAAGCCATTAGTCAATGATTTTTTTTCGATTAAAAGCGAGAATTCTCGTTTCCCGATGCGATTGTGTTAAAATGTGAATTACTCACATAGAGGAAGCCATTAGTCAATGATGTCATTCGAATAAAAACGAGAATTCTCGCTTCCCGATAAGATTGTGTTAAAATGCGAATTATTCACATAGAGGAAACCATTAGTCAATGATGTTTTTCAAATAAAAACGAGAATTCTCGCTTCCCGATGCGATAGTGTTAAAATATGAATTATTCACATAGAGGAAACCATTAGTTAATGATGTTTTTCGAATAAAAACGAAAAATTTCGTTTCCCGATGCTAATGGGTTATTCACATAGAGGAAGCCTAAAATACTAATAACAATGACAGATGCAACTTTCACTTCGCACTTTCTAGCCTCCGGAACAAGTTGAAAGTTTTGTTACAAATCTTTGCATCCACATCAGTTTTATTTGTTTCTTATTTTAGGGTTCTTATCTTTGGGTAACTTTGATGACTTAACAGTGTGAAGCAGAAGCTAGTTTGTGATTAGAAACTAGATGTTAGAGTACAACTTGTTCATTTACCTGAACATTTTCATTGGATCTTGCATTGGCAGACTGAACTACGAATTAACCAATTGTGGCAACTTTTCGCATTCTGAACATAAGAAGTTGGAGACGAGTGCAATATATTTACAATGTTCTTGAAAGTGATTTTATCTTCAGAATACACTACAAAATCTTTGTGAATATATGACCATTTTATTAATGTGTTTTAACTGAGGCCATCTTACTTTTATTTATCATGTTTGTATGATAAATATTGCAACTTTGCCAGTACAAAGTGCTAATTTTAAACACACACACTTACGCACAAACACCTTAAAAAAAAGTAACGTTAATGTAATAAATAATAATTATTTATTACATTGACTAGCATAATTTACATGTGAGAGATACATTATTTTAAAAAATATCTGACAGACAATAATATTTTGCTAAAGTTCTAATAAAGAAATTTTTAATGTAAATTTAGAAGATGCTGTCATTGCATTTAAATTTATATTTTGATTTATTTATGCTAAATAGCTCATACGAGATATTAAATACTAAAACTATTTCTTTATTTTTTTTTTCATGTACAATTAAAAAAAATACAGAGCAACTAACAATTTTTATACGTAATTTAAATATGAACAATTACACTTAATTAAGAAAAATGATATTTTAATAAATTAATTCTGCTAATTTGATAGTCTTAAATCGCTAAAGTTATAATATGAAATTATTTGTAATATAATTCTATTCGAGGTCATTATAGCATTTAAATATATGTTTCATTTTAAATATTAAAATATAGCTCTTATACAGGCGATATTACATACGAAATCTTAATTTCATTACGAAGATTCGATTAACTGATAATAAATCAATAAACATAGGAACAGAATTCTTAAAAAGTAAACAAAGAGGACACAATCCACCATCTATGGATTAAGAGACCGGTATACCACTGTGCCCGACTGTAGACCGGCTAACCCATGTGCCACATCGAATAGAAAAATTCAAAAAATTGTTGTAAAATCGTACGAAACCCGCAATAAGAAACATAGAATTTTGTTAGACAAACAGAAATCACCATTCAATGCTGTCATCACTTAAGCGATGGCGTTAGACAGTGCTTTCTAATTAGGACGAATATGATGTTTATATAATACGTTCTATAAAATAATTGCTTAAATTTGTTTTATACGATCTGTTAACGATAATGAACTTAAAAAATAAAATACAACATATACATATGGTGAGAATGATAAGAAAAAGATATATTAATCTCACAGACTGTAAAATTAACATTATGCAAATACTACATAATAAATTATATGAAATTTAACATTCACAATAGTGTTTTAAATAAAAATCACTGCATTTTAAAACAATATTTTCATTTTTTTTTCATTATAAAGGGAAATTTTATTTAAAAAACACATACAAAAAATATCAATATATTTTTAAACAATTAATTTACTCAAGAAAAGGATACAATAAAACAATTCAAGTAAAAAAAGCTGTTTGTTCCTCCACTTTGCTTATCAATGTTTTCAACCTTTCAAAACTTGTAAATTTAACACTAGAACGAACTACCGTGATTCGTCATTTTGACAATTAACAAATGAATATGTTCCGATTCGAACCAGAAATTCCTTTTTAAAATAAATTAAATAAGAAACTCACCGAAATACGTTAAATGAATGAGTTAAGTAGTTTTAAATAAAATTCCTAGCGTGCAATAGATTTAAAAAACTTGAGTAAAATTTCCGGTAGATTCAGTATTAAATTCAAAATTTTCTCATGATCAAAATTAGAAAATGTGTTATATGTATGCATGTATTATATTAGTAGTATTATTATATATTTGTTCGATATGTTTTTCAAGTTACGTGTTTTGCATCTATTGAGAAATTGTTACTTTTTATAAAATTTGTATCAGTTAAAAATGAAATGTATCACAAATTACGTGTGACATATCTTAGAGAACTTAACATGCATATCTTAAAAACATATGAGGCTTCTTTGTTTAATCTCACAGACTGTAATATCAACCTTAAGCAAATATTTCATAATAAATTTTATTCAATTTAACATTCACAATAGAGTTTTAAATAAAATCCTCTGCGTTTTAAAACAATATTTTCATTTTTTTTTTCATTATAAAAAGAATTTTTCTGTTAAAAATACGTACAAAATAAATCTGTATATGTTTAAAATATTAATTTACTCAAGGGAAGGATACAATAAGAAAATTCAAGTAACAAAAGCTCTTTGTTTCTCCACTTTGCATGACAATCTTTTCAACTTTCAAAATCTGAAAATTTAAATTCAACATTTTCGCATCATCAGAATTAGAAAATATGTTATAAGCAGTGCTTGACAAATACGGGCGCCAAGTCGCCACTGATAACAAAGTTTTTTTTTTTTTTTTTTTTTTTTTTTTTTTTTTTTTTTTTAAATCTGGTTACCAAGTTATTTAATATGTGATTTTTTTTCTTTCTTTTACAAAAATTGAACTAAGAAATGAGCACAAACGATATTTTTTTCCTCTACGCCTCGCCTAGTCGTGCGCAGCAAGCTTCCCATTCTCTGGTACTTCTAATAGAAGAACAATGTTTAAAAGGCATTTTCCATCTCATGCACAGAAAACGCAATTCTTTGCTTCTTTAGCCAGCTGGCGTGTCACGTGACTAGAATGTGGGGGAAGGAGGGTTTCAATAAAACAATAAGAAGTAGTGTAAATCTAGCCTCTATGGCATCTAAAATTGGATTCAACACTAAATAATGTTCATGTTCTTTTGTAAATTTCAAATTAGGTTTTTGTGTTTAGAATTAAAACTGATTAATCAATCACATTCATTTTAACCCCTTCAGGGGCAAAGTACTCATGGAGCTAAAATATTGAAATGATTGATTGACATCAAAATTCACGAACTAATTTATTTTAAATTCAGTAAAAGCTTGCCTTCATGTACCTTATAAATTCAAAATTTCATTATAAAATTCTGGTGTCATTGTGCCATTTTGGGATTAAAATTAAGTGGTACATATAATATACCGGCGCCCTTCAAGGGGTTAAAGAATAAAAACATATAAATGATTATAAGTAATTCATTTGAAGTAAATCTGTAAAATTAAATTATGTACTATTCTAAATTATGTAACTAATAATTCTAAACTATGCTTGGTAATATTTTTTCTCAATTAAATCATAAAAGACTTTTGTGGTTTCTAAAAATAAATGACAAGTGGAAGTGGTAAGGGAATACTTTTTACTGGCGACTAGAATTTATTGCTGACTACCAGATTTTATGTATGCATGCCCTGTTTATATGTATGTATGTATTATATTATTATTATATATTTATTCGATATGTTTTTTAAATTATATGCTTTGCATCTATTGAGAAATCTTTAACATTTATGAAACTGTTATCAGTTAAAAACGTGAAATGTATCACAAATTATGTGTAACATATTTTAGATATCTTAACATGCACTTCTTAAAAACATATGAGGCTCCCTTGTTTGTTTATTAAAAAAAAAGAATGTTTGATAAAACAGGTGGTCATTTTTAATAACATAACAACAGACCTAAAAATCAGATTAAAAAATATCTTTGAAAGGTAAAACAGGATGCATTTCTCACACCCAACCTTTAAAATTAATGTCCTCATGATATTAAACGAAATTAGCTATAAAATAATATTTATATACCAAGATTATCTATAGAATTTAATGCAGAAAGTTTATCAATGTTAGAAAGTTACTTCAAAAATTTCAAAATTCTAAATAGTCTTCAATATAAAAGCTGCAATATACATGAAAAATATTTTCACATTAATAAGCATAATTTATCGCATAAAAGACTTTTGACAAAGCACGAAAATACAGAATATTTCTAATTCATTATACATAAAAATATTCTTTTGAACATAAAATTTAAATCCATTCCGTTACAAATATTAAAACTTGAATTTTAAAACTTTTCTCCAAATCATTATATTCTTGTATTTACTTTTACCCCTTTTCTAACTCCTATTTCTAAAATTATTTATATAAATTGTAAATTAAAACATTACAATAATGTATGTGAAATAAAGTGAACTGAATTTTATATTTATATATTTAAGGGAAAGATTTGTAAAGAAAAAACTGCAAATCTTCAGAATACCTAATACAAGCAATTTCGTTGCTACTCAGTATAAAGCAAATTTTTTAATTCTTAGATTACGAACGAGGACTGGAGACTATTTTTATGTTGCTTAAATTGCTTAGTATAAATGTATGAGACAAATTATTTTTCAAACAGTGGTACTAGGAAGCCACGCCATTAGTGTAATAATAAAAACAATCTAAATAAGCAGCAATCGAAAGGGCATTATGAAACGTGTTTTTTGATGCATAAATCATTTGTCCTCGTCTCTCCGTTATCGTGATGTAAAGTCTTATAATTTGCTAAGTTATTAATTTTATAGGTTGGAAGGAAGAGTCGATAGGATTGAAGGAGGAGTTGTTAACGTTTTCAACGTAACAACTTCATAAAACTCCAGTCACTTGTCCATTTACAGTTTAGTACGCCGCATCGTAATATTCCGAAATGATTCGCTATTCTTGTTACAAGTCTGGGTTAGTGCAAACTCGGCCACTTGCATTTGAAACGCCCTTACAATTTTAATTTTCGCAGGAGGTTGATCATTGTAATCCTTGCACTAGATTTAAGTTCATGAAATTCTCTTGGTGCCACGATTTTCTACGCTTCAATCGTTTTTTGGTTCAGTGTCCTATTTGTTAATAGTATTTTTTTTACATTCTTCTTTTATATTACTATATCTAAATATGTTTTGTCACAGCGCCTAGAATACATAGTGTGGAAACCGGCTACAAAATAGTACTAAAAGATTGTATCCAATAAATGTACAACGTTGCTGAAAATAGTAGGATGGGTTCGCAGCGCCACCTGCTAGTTCTTGACATTGTATTAGAATGTTTCGGCTGGTGGTAAGTATTTTAAATACTTAAATTATATCATTTTCTCCTCTGACTTAGTGATTTTTATAAGTTTTTTTTTAAATTATGAAAGCATGGCTAAAAAACGTGATACGCATTTTTTTTGTCTCTGGTTGCAACATTATCGTAGGCAGGGCATGATTACCGACGGGGCACACTTACACCAGTAAAATTTAATAGAAATTTTCGTCTTATTAAAACGCCCTATTGATGCAAAATTACCACCCTGAATAAAGGAACTATTTCAATTCTTTTTTACTGGCGGAAGTGTGCCCCGTTGGTAATCAGGCCCTGCCTACGATAATGTTGCAACCAGAGACAAAAAAAAAATGCGTATCACGTTTTTTAGCCATGCTTTCATAATTTAAAAAAAAACTTATAAAAATCACTAAGTCAGAGGAGAAAATGATATAATTTAAGTATTTAAAATACTTACCACCAGCCGAAACATTATAATACAATGTCAAGAGCTAGCAGATGGCGCTGCGAACCCATCCTACTATTTTCAGCAACGTTGTACATTTATTGGATACAATTTTTTAGCACTTTTTAAAGCATTACCAGTTTGGCTTTTTTTAAATTCCGAAATTTCGCATTCACACCAGAAATTTCCTATAATGTTTTTTCCTTACTTAATGGCAGCTATTTCGGGATTTCTTAAAGTAAAAATTCTTGTTTCAGAATTTCAGGTTTGAATTCGAAAATTTTGAATAAAAAACGGTAAAATCGTTTTCCACACTATGTATTCTAGGCGCTGTAGTTTTGTATTTCATATTAACCTGACTATTAAAATTTCTGCAAAACCAGGCATTTTCCACTTAACTAAATAAATAATTTAGCAAACTTTATGATTTTATATCTCGATAACGAGAAGACGACGGCAAATGTTTTATGTGTCAAAAAACACGTTTCATAATTATCTTTCGATTGCTGCTTACTTCCGGACGCGCAATATGCAAATTTCGTTCGTGTACAAGAGCGCTATTTACCTCTCCTTTGGCGATTTATCAAAGCAAAACTTGACGATAAAATAATTGATACTATAGTCTCATAAGTTCCATAACTCTTTTCATCGACTTATAGCTACGTGTGATTTCAATTGAAAATTTATTCTTAATCTAGTTTACAGGCAAGAACCTGGATTAATATTTCAATATTGCAGTTTGTGATTTTTCTGGTGTGTGTTTTTCATTTTCAGCATGCAAAAGTATTATCACTTGTAAGAGAACGCTTTTAACAACTTTCCCATTCTTCTGCTCAGACTTATAATATAATGCCTTTGATCGGTACGAATAATCTTAAATAGAAAAATAGTCTTACAATCACTTAATAACTTCACACACTTACAGCCAGGCTTTACAAATTTGACAAAATCGGGTCGCCAGCAAAAAAATCTAGTCGCCAGTAAAAAATATCCCACTACCCCCTCATTCATTTTCAAAAATCAAAAAGATTTTTATGAATTTATAGAGAAAAAATAAAAAGCATAGTTTAGAACTATTAGTTACATAATTTAGAAAGACAATATCTAAATTTTAACTTGTCCAAATTATATATCTCTAAAAAAAAGAAAGAAAAGAAATACAGTAAAGGCTGAATTAACGGAAATGTTCGGAAAATACCGATTGCCAAATGCTTTAAATGTCCGGATAGTTGAGTGCTACAAAATCTATGTTTGATGAGGGGATCATTGATAAAATAGTGAAGCAGGAAAAAAAATTTGCCTTTTTTCCGGTCGAAATCAGTCAAGTTATTCTGTTTTTATTATTTTAAAATTTGCAGTCGATGAACTTATTTTTGCGAAATGAAAAATAAAAGTTTAAAATATAGTTTCTAAGTTTATTTCTTATAATTGGGGGGGGGGGGGGGAATAAATGCCATTTCTGTTAATTTCTTAAGTCAATTTTTATACCTCTTTTTTTGGCAAATTTAAGTTTTTTTTTTTTTTTGCTAATTAAGGATAGATTTTTTTTTATTTTTAAACTGAACTTTATAACGGCACATAGTTTAAGAAATTACCTGTCCAAAAATTCAATCCTTACTTTTTCTGTCCAGTTTTTAAGTCTCTACGTTGTTCTAAAAATTAGGTTTGGCGAAAAAAAAAAAAGAAATAATTTTAAGTAAAGCGATTTTTTTTTTAATTCTATATATTTTTTTTATAATTCACTTATGAAGATGAGTTTGGTCTAATTAACCTGGTTAATTAGATTCTTCTAGCTTTCGCTTTAATTTTTGCGACACTTGGTTTATTTGATATAGGTAATTTTACGCTGGCATGTTTGGTCGATTTAACATTAAGAAGTTCTCTTCTGTATAATAAGATGTAGTCTGGTTCTTGGCGTTTATTTCTTTGTCGAAAATAGAATTTTTCTTTTTAACTTTTCTTGGCGTAACGACCACTCTGCTTGATCAAAAGATGCTTCACTTCTTTTATCACTCATCTAGAAACGTTGTTGATGTGGGGTTTTTTAATGTACCGCGAAGAGAACTTACTACAAAGATAGTTGCCCTCCCGCTGTTTTAAGCTGACATAACTTTTATAAAGACAAACATCTCTAGAGGTTTTTATAAATATATTGTTGTCATTGTTCTTCGACTTATTTCTGGTGTAAGTTTTTAAATTTAACAATAGTTTTCTGTGTACCAATAGAAAAACTTTATACTATCTTTTGTTGCAATTCAGATGTGTTCTAGTTCATTTTCATGAACTCAACGAATTTTCAAAAATTCCGTACGTCTGTTTATGAAGATTATTAAGATTGTTACTTATGAAGATGAATTTGGTCTCAAATTAAATAATTTGTTCATTCGATACTTCTTGTTTCCTTTGACATTTAATATTTTGAGCTAAAATGTTTGGTTGATTGAACATTGAACAAATTCTGTCCTTGTATAAGAAGCAGTAAGCATACTGATGTTTGGCTCTTTGTGTTTGTTTGGCGGTATTAGTATTTTTTTATAGCTTTGCCTGGCAGAACGACCGTCCTGTTTGATGGCAGAGTTTTATTTTCAAAAACTGGTACGAAAGGAATAAAAATGTGTCCACCGGGACGTATATATGTTACAAGCTATAATCAAAGGGTTAATTATTATTTCTGTAAGGTCGAAAAATTAAGACTTTCAGGGCTGCCACAGGCCGCTGATTTTTTTTATTCTATAATTACCAGTATTTAAAAAATATATTATTTCTGATAGATTTCTCATGCAGCAATTGTGAAAAGATATGACAAATATTTTAGTATGGAAAAAGTGGTGCGAAACCTTTGAAACAGAGTTAAAAAACAGTCGCTTTTGGCAACACTCACCTTTGGATTTAAAAAAATTATTACAATTTTTAGTCCCATTTCTATGCATTTTTGTTTCTTGCTAATATTATATTTCTTCTAAAATTCTTGTTTTTGAAATTATTTTTGAAAATCATAAAATACAACAATTCTGTGATTTTATTTAAAAAATAAAACACCTTAAATTTTTATCTTAATAAAATTTGTTGTTTAGAAAAGAAAGTAATATTTCAGACAGTTCCATATATGTGCAATTTCTATTTTCTTCTCATAAGTATTCCTTAAAGTCAATTTATTTTTTAGCTCGGTGAAGAAATTATTATTTTCACAGTGTCTCAAAAGAATTTAAATACAAATCAAAGTATTCCCTACTTTTTTAACTATAAGGAAAAAATAATAATAAAAATTAAATTAAATAAAAAATAGTATATAAATTATAAACAATAAAATAAGTAAAATTAGAATGGGTACGAATTTAGTTTGTTAAATATATATATATATATATACAGGGTGTTCCGTTAAAGGGGTCCAATATTAATAGGGGTAATAGAGGAGATCACATGGAGCATAAATCAGTATATAAAGACTGGTCGGATCTCAATAGTTTTCAAGTTACAGCAAATAGAATGAAAATTCGGAAAATTGTAAAAGAACCCTCATTGCTAAACTATCGATAACGCTACATAAAAACGAAGCACATATTTAGAAAGAGCAGAAAAAAACCTACAAAATGACATCAATTGTATTAAAATAGCAATATTTATTGACGAGTTACAAGCCCTGAAACAGTGAAAAAAGTACGAAATCCAATATACATCAAAATAGTTAATCGTTAATTCCAAAAAGACAACTCTAGCTACAACAAGGAAAATGTAGTAAAATTTGGTCCATTCCGAAAACTTTCGAAAAAGCTTACAATGAACGATATCGGTTTAATTGTGTGAGAGAAATTAATCAGTTTCTTAGTTACAACTCCGCTTTCTTTGACACTAGCAAAGGTTAAACTCCGCCCATCACGATTGGAAACACCGCCTTTTTAATTACTCTCAACTATACATTTTCGATCATGGTTCTTCTGAGATGCAACATTTTTAATTATTCAAGAGTTGAATGAACCAAAATAACTTTACAATAATAGTCTACATTTTAAAGTGGTCTTTTATTGATATAAAGCTTAAGTTAAATTCCTTAAAATTAAACTGGTGGTGAAAATTCGGAAATAATTAAAAATATTGCAATTTGTAACTATGCAAGAAGTTTCAGTACATGTTTTACATGGACAATTATTGTATGTATATGTGCATCATAATTTATGATAGGAAATAATAATAACAAATAGCATAATAATTTTATTAATTATAAATTTAAAAAAGACACTAAATTTTAAACTAATTCATACAAACTTTGTAATTTACAATTTGAGTACACCACAGTCTGTGACTTACAAAATACTGTGCCAAAAAGTGTTGAAAATAAAAGAAAAATGACAAATAAAGAATTACATTCCACGTACTTTATGACATATGTGAAGCATAATCTTCTGGCCTGCGCTGCACAGTTCAATGTCGGAAGGCATACGAACGGACATTATTATAATAGGTGTTCGAAGTTGCGCCCATTAACAGAATCGCACAGCCGACAGCGACGTCGTAAAGATTGGCGAACACGCCGAAAAACTCCGACGGAGTTGGGAATGTCTCCTGCAGCGACAACGATTCGCGCTAGTAAATCCTCCGGTGTGTCCACAGGCGTTTCATACACCAGCGATTTAAGGTGTCCCCAAACAAAAAAGTCTAACGGATTGAGGTCTGGAGAGCGTGCAGGCCAAGCAACAGGTCCACTGCGTCCAATCCATTTCCCAAGATATGTTGAATTGAGGTGATTGCGAACACCTATGAAAAAATGTGCCGGTGCGCCATCATGCATAAACCACATATTGTGGCGCAATGTTGCTGGCACATTTTGCAGTAACTGCGGTAAGATATCCCGTAGGAAAACCAAGTACGTACTGCCATTGAGTACATCTGGGAGTAAATATGGTCCTATGAGATAATCGCCGAGGACACCTGCCCATATGTTCACACTGAACTTTTGTTGTGCGTTCGACGGGAAAACAGTGTGCGGATTTGTATATGACCATGTGTGCATATTGTGCGTGTTTACCACGCCCTCTCTCGTAAATGTTGCTTCATCAGTAAATAAAATATTTTCCAGAAATTGTGGATTATTTTCTGTTACATTAAGCAACCAGCGTACGAATTCTGTCCGCTGAGCACAATCTGTTACTGATAACAGTTGTACCCGCTGCACATGAAAGGGGTGCATGTTTTCTGCACGCAGAACACGCCACGCACTTTGGTGAGAAACACCGACTTCAGACGCAGCAGCTCGTGTACTCGTGGAGGGGTAATCTTTAAAAATATTCAGTACATCTTCTTCCATTGCAGGTGTTCGTACATGTCGAGGTTTCCCTGCATCAATGCTTGCTGTATTAAACGATCCAGTCTCCCGTAATCGTCTATCGATTTTTATGAAGAGTTTCGAACTTGGGCAACGTCTCCTTGGAAATTGCTCACGGTACATGCGCTGTGCTAGACATGCATTTCCATGAGCTTGCCCGTACATCAGATGCATGTCCGCATATTCTTCGTTAGAGTATTCCGGCATAATTATTATACATCAACTTACTACAATCCCACTTACAACAGCCTCCCTTTAACATAACGCCCACTGATGACTGCTGTTTTATTACACTTTTCTTCCTATACACATAGAAAATTTGCATAAAAAGTACTTCTTCTTCATCATCCTGAAAGTTCATGGAGGAAACGCAGCAGTCACGGAGTTTGCTTTAAGACAAGGCGAGTGCTGCACAATATGTCATTCACTTGGCCAGACTGAATAATGAAAGGGTATTGATAGAGGTTGATCAGAAATGTATAATTGAAAGATATTAAAACGGGGTGTTTACAATCGTCATGGGTGGAGTTTCGCTCTTTCCGAGCGTGCAACAGTACAGAGTTGTAACTAGGGAACTGCTTGATTTCTCTCATACAATTAAACTGATATGGTTTATTGTCAGCTTCTTCGAAAGCTTTCGGAATGGACCAAATTTTATAACATTTTCCTTGATGTAGGTAGAGTTGCATTTTTGGAATTAACGATTAACTATTTTGCTAAATATTTGATTTTGTATTTTTTCACTGTTTCAGAGCTTGTAACTCGCCATTAATTCTCAATATTCTAAAACAACTTATGTCATTTCGTAGGATTTTTTCTGCTCTTTCTAAATATGTGCTTCGTTTTTATGTAGCATTATCGATAGTTTAGCAATGAGGGTTTTTTTACAAATTTCCGATTTTTCATTCTATTTGCTGTAACTTGAAAATTATTGAGATCTGGCCAGGCATTATATACTGATTTATGCTCCGTGTGATCTCCTCTATTACCCCTATTAATATTGGACCCCTTTAACGGAACACCCTGTATATATGGAAGTATAAAAAAAAGCATCACTTTTCTTCCAAATTACTTGCTTTTAGTAATTTTACAAATTTGAGTCTTTATAGTATAGCGATGCTGGTTTTTGAGTGTTTTTAATACATTTGCAGCTCTCCCAAAATACATTAATATCTAAAAATGGCAACAATATGCGGAATATTTAAAAAAAAAATTGTTTTCAAATATATAACCAATATAATTATAATTCAAAAATTGTCCGACAAACCCCGACACAACTTAAAAAAGCCTTGAATATATCAGATAATATATTTCAATAAATATATTTCAATACAGTAGATATAAAAAGGTTTAAAAATAACTCAGTTTTAATTATTTTTTATCATAAAGAAAGTAAAATTATTTAAATGAACATGTCAAAGTATACATGTAAACACAACAAAAAAAACTGAAACATCAAAAAAGTATGTCTTCGCACAAAGAAACGTTCATTATAACTTAGGCTAGATGCCGCCGGATATGACTCATACTCCTGAAATAGACATAGATCGACACACCAGTTAGTCAGCAATTATGAAATATGCTTATTGCAATTGTTGAGCAAATTTTAATTTCTGTCTTTTTTGACAGGATTTTGCATTTTGCATCAAATACTCCACTGTGCGCCGGATAAAATTACACTTTAAATAGCAGAAAAATTTAAAATCATTGCAAGTCGATTTTCTGTAAGGTCCAAATGTTTAATCCGTTGCGTACCAAAATCGAATCACACATTTTTATCACATTTCTTTACGTCTTGTTTCCTTATAATTATATTTGGCCTTTCTTCAGAAATTTGTGTCACTAAATTTTTGTCAATAAATTACGTTATACGGTATTACTGTATCTCGAATGTTATTTCAATAAAAAAATTCCCTTTGAATAATTCATAAACAAAAGCATGGTAATTTTCAATTCTCTCCGTGTGCGTAATTTTTTTTTCTTTTCTTTTTCTTTCTTTCTTTTATTTATTTATTTATTTTTTTGTATATTAAGTTTAAAATTATTTTATGTTTAGTCCAAAATTGTTAGGCATTTCCCGCGCTCATTGTAGATTTACTTTCATAATGTCTCAAAAAATTTAAAAAAACAAATAAATATGAAATAATTTATTTTTAAATACAAAAAAAATTATAAATAAAAAAAATCGCTTTTGTTATGAGTAAATAAGTATTGATTATCTTCCGAATGTTAGATAGCTGAGTTTTCTATAACATAATATTAGCAAGAAATTAAAAAAAGTAGAGAAGAATTCAATTTTGCAGGACTTATCTTCACAATTTTTTAAGTGCTACACCGTATAAAATTATTCATGACATGTAGGTAAATAAATAGAATATTATCAGGAGATTAGGATTGTTTTTGTAAAAAGAAAATGTTTAATCCCAAATTTTATTCAATTACTTTTTTTTCTAATATTTTTGTTACTGGAGTTATTTTCATAAGTTATAAAGGAGAAAGTTACAACAATTTCTAAAAGTAAAGAAGAGTGAATATAACCATAACATTTTTTTTTTTTATTGAACAGTACATAAAAGAAATTTTCAGTTCGGTTAATACGCGCTGTGTCCTTGAAAATATTTTCGTATATTTAAAACCTTACTTTAAGAATTTTTATAAATGAAGTATAAGGTATTAAATATTTACGAATAATATTTTAAAGACTTTCCAACATAGTTGAAAAACGTTTTTTTATTCGAGTTCTCTGTCTGCTTGTCTGTCCTTCTGTCCATGCTGTAACTCTCGTAAATATACTCGGATTACCATGTAACTTTTGTACGTTATTCATGCTTAGTATAGAATGTTCGGTATTAAATGCAGCATTTATAGTTCATTCACAGGAACACAGAAAATAATTCCATTTCATTACCGTCTAGGTGAAAAAAAATAATTTACGGTGCATTATTAATGTTACGATATTTCAAACATAATTAGATTGATTTGCATCACTGAGTTGAACTACAAATTTTTTCTTTACATGGACACACAAAAGAATTCTGTTACATTGTGGTCTATGAAGAAAAATCGTTTTTGATGGATTTCATTGATGATGCAATAGTTTAAACATAATGAAGTTGATATGCATATCTGATGTCGAACTAAACATGTTTTCTCAGGAGAATAGAATAAGTAGCATTTATAATTCGTTTACAGGGGATACACAACAGGGGATCACAAGAGAATACCGTTACATTACTACTTATGGGGAAATATTGTTTGCGGTGCACAGATGTGCCAAGCTCTCATTAATATTCCGTAATAGCGGGTTAATTTTCCTAGATTTAACATGTTTCGCACCAGAAAACTTTATAAGGAATTAATTTAAATAAATTCTATGTAGAAATCTGAAATTAAATAAATAAAGATTCATCCAATAATTTTTCTGGTTTCAAGCGTTGTTAAACTGGGTTAGATTAAACCAGATATAACGGAAGATTAGAGGCAACTTGGCACCTATGGCGATGCATATTATTGATGTTAAGATACCTTAAAATTATTAAATATTAGCCGCACAATTAAGATTATTATTAAAGTAGTGTGAAGATAATTTTAAAATGCACAAGAAGGGTTTTAATTCAGCATAAGTCCCGATGATAAAAATCGCCAACGCGATGTTACTGCTTAATTCATTCACCGCTAGTGATCTTTTCAGGCGAAGCTGGATCTCTGCATAGTTAATTACTCTATGGTTGTAATCGTGGAAGATTATTAAAAAAAGAGACCACTCCGAGGCTTATAACGGTCACAGTAATTTTTTCATTTAGCTATGCAGTACTGTCTATTTTTGGTTAACAATGCAAATACTGGCTCATTTTGTACCTTTTATTTAAAACTTACGTCAGTGTAATTATTATGTGTCATTACCAAGTTTATTATTGCTGACATACACGGTCAATACTTTAAAACTGAACGAATTATAAAAAAATGATTTGGGATTTGTTTCAGAATATGTATAGTATAACATTAGATTTCAATACACTAAAAGAACTATTATACGTTAAAATGAGGCAAGCGTACAGAAACATATTCCGTCCGATTAAACTAAATTATTAAATTCAAAAGCTGCTTTATTACAGCTTCACATCTTGAACATCAGACCAGATATTAAAAAACCAATTTCTTAATTCGTAAATATTAAAATTTTCACAAAATAATGATTGTTTTTTTCCGGCGATAAGACAGAATATATTTGAAAATAGGACTTTTTTAAACATTAACTACATTTTTGAGATTTCACCACTAAACAGTTTCTTAACTTTTGACGCAACAAACTAAAAAAGGAAAAAGAAAAGTGGCGGAACACCATTTTTTCTTAACATATTACCGACTGTATATTTTGTGAAATCTGGGTTTTAAAACAATAGAAGTTCCTCCCTATTCTGAAAATCTTTCGTAAATTTATTTCCTAGATTGGCTTATCAAGTTTATTCATCAGTAAATATATTTCAATGTACGGATTTAATATAAAATGCCTTACAATCTAAAAAAATATTGGCATCGTGATATAAATGCATTTTCGGTAAGGTTAAAGCTACGCCATTAGCCAATGATGTTTTTTCGAATAAAAACGATAAATTTCGTTTTCCAATGCGAATGTGTTAAAATATGAATTATTCACATAGAGGAAGCCATTAGTCAACGATGTTTTTCGAATAAAAACGAGAATTCTCGCTTCCCGAAGCGATTGTGTTAAAATGTGAATTATTCACATAGAGGAAGCCTAAAATACTAATAACAATGACACTTTCACTTCGCACTTTCTAGCCTCCGGAACAAGTTGAAATTTTTGTTACAAATCTTTGCATCCACATCAGTTTTATTTGTTTCTTATTTTAGGGTTCTTATCTTTGGGTAACTTTGATGACTTAACAGTGTGAAGCAGAAGCTAGTTTGTGATTAGAAACTAGATGTTAGAGTACACCTTGTTTATTTACCTGAACATTTTCATTGGAACTTGCATTGGCAGACTGAACTACGAATTAACCAATTGTGGCAACTTTTCGCATTCTGAATATAAGAAGTTGGAGACTATTGCAATATATTTCAATATTCTTGAAAGTGATTTTATCTTCAGAATACGCTACAAAATCTTTGTGAATATATGACCATTTTATTTATGTGTTTTAACTGAGGTCATCTTACTTTTATTTCTCATGTTTGTATGATAAATATTAAAAACTTTGCCAGTACTTTATTTAAAAGTGCTAATTTTAAACACACACACACACACGCACCCACCCACACAAAAAAAAACAATAACGTTAACGTAATAAAAAGTTATAATTTATTACATTGACTAGCATAATTTACATGTGAGAGAAACAATATTTTAATACAGGAATATTTTAGTAAATTAATTCTAGTTAGATAATTATATTTTACTAAAGTTCTAATATAGAAAAAAAATTACTGTAAATTTAGAAGATGCTGTCATTGCATTTAAATTTATATTTCGATTTATACATGCTAAATAGCTCATACGTGGTATTATACACTAAAACTATTTCTTTATTTTTTTCCAAGTAAAATAAAAAAAATACAGAGCAACTAACAGTTTTTATACGTAATTTAAATATGGACAATTACACTTAATTTAGAAAAATGATATTTTAATAAATTAATTCTGCTAATTTTATAGTCTTAAATTGCTAAAGTTATAATATTAAAATATTTGTAATATAATTATATTAGAGGTCATTATAGTATTTAAATATATGTTTCATTTTAAATATTAAAATATATCTCTTATATCGGCGATATTACATACGAAATCTTAATTTCATTAACAAGATTCGATGAACTGATAATAAATCAATAAACATAGGAACAGAATTCTTAAAAAGTCAACAACGTGGACACAATCCACCATCTGTGGATTAAGAGACCGGTATACCACTGTGCCCGACTGTAGACCGGCTAACCACTGTGCCACATCGAATAGAAAATTCAAAAAAATGTTGTAAAATCGTACGAACCCCGCAGTAAGAAACATAGAATTTTGTTAGACAAACAGAAATCACCATTCAATGCTGTCATCACTTAAGCGATGGCTACACAGCGCTTTCTAATTAGGACGAATATAATGTTTATATAATACATTCTATAAAATAATTGCTGAAATTTGTTTTATACGATCTATTAACGAAAATTAACTTAAAAATACAATACAACGTATACATATGGTGAAAATGATAAGAAAGAGATACATTAATCTCACAGACTGTAAAATCAACATTACGCAAATACTTCATAATAAATTATATGATGTTAAACATTCACAATAGTGCATTAAATAAAATTCTCTGCGTTTTAAAACAATATTTTCATTTTTCTTTCCATTATAAAGAGAATTTTTCTTTTAAAAACACATACAAAAAACTATCAATATATTTTTACACAATTAATTTACTCAAGGGAAGGATACAATAAAACAATTCAAGTAAAAAAAGCTGTTTGTTCCTCCACTTTGCTTATCAATGTTTTCAACCTTTCAAAACCTGTAAATTTAACACTAGAACTACCATGATTCGTCATTTTGACGATTATGAAATGAATGTGTTCCGATTTGAACCAGAAATTTTTTTTTAAATAAATGAAATACAAAACTAACAGAAATACGTTAAATGAATAAGTTAAGTAGTTTTAAATAAAATTCCTGGCGTGAAATAGTTTTAAAAAACTTGAGTAAATTTTCCGGTAGTTTTAGTATTAAATTTAAAATTTTCTCAAGATCAAAATTAGAAAATGTGTTATATGTATGCATGTATTATATTATTATTATTAGTCTATATTTGTTCGATATGTTTTTCAAGTTACGTGCTTTGCATCTATTTACTTTTTATAAAATTTTTATCAGTTAAAAATGAAATGTATCACAAATTACGTGTGACATATCTTAGAGAACTTAACAAGCACATCTTAAAAACATATGAGGCTCCTTTGTTTAATCTCACAGACTGTAAAATCAACCTTACGCAAATACTTCATAATAAATTATATTCAATTTAACATTCACAATAGAGTTTGAAATAAAATCCTCTGCGTTTTAAAACAACATTTTCATTTTTTTTCTAAAACAATTGAAGTAATAAAAGCACTTTGTCTCTCCACTTTGCTTGACAATATTTTCAACTTTTCAAAATCTGTAAATTTAAATTCCCCATTTTCTCATGATCAGAATTAGAAAATGTGTTATAAACAGGGCTTGAGAAATACGGTCGCCAAGTCGCCACTGGTGAGAAAGTTTTTTTTTTTAAAAAATCTGGCCGTCAAGTTATTTAATCTGTGATTTTTTTTTCTTTCTTTTACAAAAATTGAACTAAGAAATGAGCACTAACGACAGTTTTTTCTCTACGCCTCGCCTAGTCGTGCGCAGCAAGCTTCCCTTTCTCTGGTACTTCTAATAGAAGAACAGTGTTTAAAACGCATTTTCCATCTCACGCACAGAAAACGCAATTCTTTGCTTCTTTAGCCAGCTGGCATGTCACGAGACTAGAATGTGGGGGAAGAGGGGTTTCAATAAAACAATAAGAAGTAGTGTAAATCCAGTCTCTATGGCATCTAAAATAGGATTCAACACTAAATAATATTGATGTTCTTTTGTAAGTTTCAAATTAGGTTTGAGTGTTTAGAATTAAAACGGATTAATCTATCACATTCATTTTAAAGAATAAAAACATATAAGTGATTATAAGTAATTCATTTGAAGTAAATCTCTAAAATTAAATTATGTACTATTCTAAAAAATGTAACTAATATTTCTAAACTATGCTTGTTATTGTTTTTCACAATTAATTCATAAAAGACTGTTGTGGTTTTTGAAAATAAATGACGAGAGGAAGTGGGGAGGGAATACTTTTTACTGGCGACTAGAATTTACTGCTGACTACCAGATTTTATGTATGCATGCCCTGTTTATATGTATGTATGTATGTATGTATGTATGTATGTATTATTATTATTATTATTATTATTATTATGTATTTATTCGATATGTTTTTAAAATTATATGCTTTGAATCTATTGAGAAATCTTTAACATTTATGAAATTGTTATCAGTTAAAAATGTGAAATGTATCACAAATTATGTGTAACATATCTTAGATATCTTAACATGCACATCTTAAAAACATATGAGGCTCCTTTGTTTGTTTATTTAAAAAAGAGTGTTTTTTAAAACATGTGGTCACACTTTTAATAACATAACAACAGACCTAAAAATCAGATTAAAAAATGTTTTTGAAAGGTAAAATATAATGTATTTCTCACAGCCAACCTTTAAAATTCATACCCTCATGATACGAAAATAGCTGTCAAATAATATTCATATAACAAGATTATCTATAGAATTTAATGCAGAAAGTTTATCAATGTTAAAAAGTTACTGCAAAAATTTCAAAATTCAAATATTCTTCAATATAAAAGCTGTATTATATATGGAAAATATTTTCACATTATTCAGCATAATTTATCGCATAAAAGACTTTTGACAAAGCCCGAAAATACAGAATATTTCTAAATCATTATACATAAATACAATTCTTTTAAACATAAAATTTAAATCCATTCCGTTACAAATATTAAAACTGGAATTTTAAAACTTTTCTCCATATCATTATATTCTGGTATTTACTTTTACCTCTTTTCTATCTCCTATTTCTAAAATTATTTAAATAAATTGTAAATTAAAACATTACAATAATGTATGTGAAATAAAGTGCACAGAATTTTATATTTATATATTTAAGGGAAAGATTTGTAAGAAAAAACCCTGCAAATCTTCAGAATACCTAATACAAGCAATTTCGTTGTACTCAGTATAAAATAACTCTTGACATGGCGGTAAAAGCAATTTTTTTAATTCTTAGATTACGAACCAGGACTGGAGACTATTTTTATATTCCTTAAATTGCTTAGTATAAGTGTATGAGACAAATTATTTTTCAAACAGCGGTACCAGGAAACTACGCCATTAGTGTAATAATAAAAACAATCTAAATAAGCAGCAATCGAAAGGGCATTATGAAACGTGTTTTTTGATGCATAAATCATTTGCCCTCGTCTCTCCGTTATCGTGATGTAAAATCTTATAATTTGCTAATTTATTGATTTTATAGGTTGGAAGGAAGAGTCGATAGTATTGAAGGAGGAGTTGTTAACGTTTTCAACGTAACAACTTCATAAAACTCCAGTCACTTGTCCATTTACAGTTTAGTACGCCGCATCGTAATATTCCGAAATGATTCGCTATGCTTGTTACAAGTCTGGGTTAGTGCAAACTCGGCCACTTGCATTTGAAACGCCCTTGCAATTTTAATTTTCGCAGGAGGTTGATCATTGTAATCAATGCACTAGATGAAATTCTCTTGGTGCCACGATTTTCTACGCTTCAATCATTTTTTGGTTCAGTGTCCCATTTGTCAATAGATTTTTTTTTACATTCTTCTTTTATATTACTATATCTAAATATGTTTTGTATTTCATATTAATCTGATTATTAAAATTTCTGATACAAAACCAGGCATTTTCCCGTAACTAAATAAATAATTTACCAAACTTTATGATTTTATATCTCGATAACGAGAAGACGACGGAAAATGTTTTATGTGTCAAAAAACACGTTTCAAATTTCTTTCTCGATTGCTGCTTACTTAGATTTTTTTTATTATTATTACACTATGGCATGGCTTCCTGGTTAGAGCATATGCAGTACGTGTTAATTTTTTTAGCAAACACTAGTGCTACTTTCCTGTCATTCGGCTGGTGGACTAAAATGGAAATGCGCTGCGGGCGCGCAATATGCAAATTTTGTTCGTGTACAAGAGCGCCATTTACCTCTCATTTGGCGATTTATCAAATCAAAACTTGAATATAAAATAATTGATACCAGTATATCATAAGTTCCATAACTCTTTTCATCGACTTACAGCTAGCTACGCGTGATTTCAATTGAAAATCCAATCTTAATGTAATATAATCGTATGTAACTGGATTAAAATTTAAATATTTCAGTTTGTGATTTTTCTGGTGTGTGTTTTTCAGTTTTCAGCATGCAAAAGTACTATCACTTTTAAGAGAACGCTTTTAACAACTTGCGAAATTTCTCTCATTCATCTACTCAGACTTATCATATAATGGCTTCGAGCGGTACGATTAGTCTTAAATAGAAAAATAGTGTTACAATCACTTAATAATTTTACACACTTACAGCCAGGCTTTACAAATTTGAGAAAATCGGGTAGCCAGCAAAAAAATCCAGTCGCCAGTAAAAAATATCTCCCTACCCCTCATTCATTTTCAAAAATCAAAAAGATTTTTATGAATTTATGAGGAAAAATTAAAATCATAGTTTAGAACTATTATTTACTTAGTTTAGAATAGTACATAATTTAGAAAGACAATATCTAAATTTTAACCTGTCGAAATTATATATCTGTGAAAAAAAAAGAAAGAAAAGAAATAGAGTAAAGGCTCAATTAACGGAAATGTTCGGAGCAAGACCTCCTTATCATAGTATAAGACCTCTCAATCAGCAAGTTTCCTATGACCGCTATACTTGTCCTGCTACTAGCGCCATCAATCGTCAGTAATAGGAGTATTTACGACACGAAATAACACGAAATTTTTTCACAGCTCCATTTGTTCTATGCATTTGCTTATGAACTAGTATCGATAGCATAGCTGCCAACTTTTACGCTTTTTTCCTACCACTAAAATTTTATAGTAAATTTTATCTTATTAAATTGACAAGATCGTGTGATTACATGACGAAAAAAATTCTATTAAATTTTAGTGGTACGAAAAAAGCGTAAAAGTTGGCAGCTATGCCGGTAGCAGAGCTGCTAGATTTTTTTATTCTCTTTTTGGATACCAGTTTTTTAGTACAGACAATTTTGTTTTGTTTGATCGGAGAATTATGGGATTTAAAAGAACAACATTTTCTCTAAAAATATACTGGTGTTCAAAAAGCCGGAGCCTTGGTAACTATGCGGTAGTATCCACCAGGCGACGATACTTTCCGGAGAAAGTCAATTAATAAGTTGGCAATTACCGCGGACATTTTCTCCCAGACTTTCTCCGGATTGTCAAGTCTGATCTATGATAAGGGAGTCTTGGTTCGGAGAATACTGATTGCCAAATGCTTTAAATGCCCGGATAGTTGAGTGCTAGAAAATCTATGTTTGATGAGGGGATCATTGATAAAATAGTGAAGCAGGAAAACAATTTTTGCCTTTTTTCCGGTCGAAATCAGTCAAGTTATTCTGTTTTTATTATTTTAAAATTTGCAGTCGATGAACTTATTTTTGCGAAATGAAGAATAAAAGTTTAAAATATAGTTTCTAAGTTTATTTATTATAATTGGGGGGGGGGAAATAAATGCCATTTGTGTTCATTTCTTAAGTCAATTTTTATACCTCTTTTTTTGGCAAATTTAACAGTTTTTTTTTTTGCTAATTAAGGATAGATTTTTTTTATTTTTAAACTGAACTTTATAACGGCACATAGTTTAAAAAATTACCTGTCCAAAAATTCAATCCTTACTTTTTCTGTCCAGTTTTTAAGTCTCTACGTTGTTCTAAAAATTAGGTTTGGCGAAGAAAAAAAGTAATAATTTTAAGTAAAGCGAAATGAAAAATAAAAGTTTAAAATATAGTTTCTAAGTTTATTTCTTATTATTGGGGGGGGGGGAGAAAAATAAATGCCGTTTGTGTTCATTTCTTGTCAAATTTTATACAAAAATCGCAATTTTTATACCTTTTTTTGGCGAATTTAGCAATTTTTTTCTAATTAAGGATAATTTTTTTTAAACTGAAGGCACATAATTTAAGAAATTACCTGACCAAAAATAATTCAATCCTTACTTTTCTGTCCGTTATTTAAGTTTCTATGTTGCTCTCAGGGCCTGATTACCGACGGGGCACACTTCCACCAGTAAAACTTAGTAAAAATTTTCGTGTTATTAAAACGTCTTGCTCATGCAAAATTACTGCCATGAATAAGGAAAATATTTCTGTTCTTTTTTACTGGTGGAAGTGTGCCCCGTTGGTAATCAGGCCCTGGTTGCTCTAAAAATTAAGTTTGGCGAAGAAAAAAAGTGACCATTTTAAGTAACGCAATGTTTTTTTTAAATTATATATATATATATATATATATATATATATATATATATATATATATATATTTAATTCACTTAGGAAGATGAGTTTGTCTGAAATTGAAGAATGTGTTAATTAGATTCTTCTAGCTTTCACTTTATTTTTTGCGACAATTGGTTCATTTGATATCGGATATTTCACGCTGGCATGTTTGGTCGATTTAACATTGAGTTCTCTTCTGTATAATAAGCTGTAGTCTGGTTCTTGGTGTTTATTTGTTTGGCGGGAGTAGTATTTTTTTGATAACTTTGCTTGGCGGAACGAACACTCTGCTTGATCAAAAGATGCCTCATTTCTTTTATAACTCATGTAGCAAAAGTTGTTGATCAGAGCGATTATACTTAGAGCGTCTGCAGTACGCTTTAAATTTGTTAGTGCACACTAGTGCTATTTTCGTATCCTGCGGCTAGAAGTCAAAACAGAAATGCGCTGCAGTGGCACAATATGTAAATTTGGTTCACGTACATGTGCGCCACTTTCCTCTGCTGAAATGCCAAATCAACAGTTCGTTCGAATTTCGAATACAGAATAGCTACAAATAACCGATAGGCTCCATAATCCATCTCGCTGACATTACACCTGCGTGGATTTTCAACCCCGATCTAGTTTTGATACAGATAAATTTTTGTGTATTCTAATATGAAACAATTTCTCTTTTTGATTTTTCTGATTTTATCGTTTCATTTTCAAGCATGCAAAGAAAGACTGCCAGTCATAAGAGGGCGCTGTTTTCAACTTGCGAAATTTCTTCCATTCAGCTGCGCTGTTGATAGTGCAGTTTTTGGGATTGTTAATTTTTCAACTACTGCGAAAAGAACTTACTATAAAGGTAGCCGCTCTCCCGCTGTTTTAAGCTCTTATGAATTTAGTATCATCAACTGTCTTCAGAGGTCTTTATAAATATATTGTCATCATCATTCTTCAACTTATTTCCGGTGTTAGTTTTAAAATTTAACGGTAGTTTTCTGGGTACTACTAGAAAAACTTTAAACTGTTTACTTTTAATAATTCTTCGAACTACCTATTTTTACAGACTTTATTTTAATTTTTAAACCTATAGACAGGTACTGTACATTTCTCGAAAGTTTTAAAAACATATCTAAAATCACACAAAACCAGACCACACGTTAAAAGTTTCATAAAAGTAAAATAATTTCACCTGTTGTCCCAAGCATCCTCAATACTGATGTTATGTCCTTCTGCTCTGTCAATCCGATTTGTTTGAAACTCCCATTCTTTCTTTACCTAACAATATCTGGCGCCATCTGGTATCAATTTTGGCGTGAGCTACGTCATAGCAAGTCTCTGAATCTGATGTGTATATTTCTATTGCTTCTCTCTGTAATGCGTAGTTTAGATTAATTATTGTAATTGGCTAATTTTTCAACATTATTAAAGTCTATTGTAATTGGGGATTGATTGGTTAATCTAACTATTGCAGTGGTTGATTTACTTAAGTTTATGCCTCCTCTGTGTTTTTTCATTCTATCTTGAATTTTTCTTTTTGTCATGCCTATATATGAATTATCTTTTTCGTCGTTATCTTTGAAATTAATTTTGTCCTTTGTTACTTTCGTATCTATTAAGAAAATGGATATTAACAATCGCCGTAAGTACTACACACACATTCGGTGTATTTTCTATTTTTCAGAGGATTGTTTTGACTTTAATTATTCATTAAAACAAATATAAAATGGTATTTGGATACATGCCTTAATTTAACACTTCAGAAAATATAAAACTGAGCGCTCTTAAAGTACTTACATGTGAAATATATGTTCACAGAACTGCATAAAATATAATTATACACTATACATGAGGTGATTGGAAAACTGTCGCCTAGATCTAGACCCATAACGGGATGTTGTTACTACGCAGCCTTTCTGTAACGGTAATCTGCATAAAACTGAAAATATTAAAATATAATACTAATAAATACAATAACACCTGTAGAAATAGAATTCTGCCTTGAAAAAAAGTATAAAAATATTCCGATGTCCATTTCCATGAAAATAATCCAATACAATTTCATGTGCTAAGACGGAAAAATCTGTCTAAATCAGAATTTTTCTGTAGTTTCCTACAATTTCGTCTCAGCAGGTTTTACTGTATATATTAAAGAAAAAATACTACTTTGGGTAAACGGTTCCCAAAAACATATTTTCTCCCACTCAATATCGCAAAACATTCATAGACTCATTTTAATACATAAAATCATAAAATTGTCTGTCACGACGATTGAAATATTGTGGAATCAAATACCGTTTTTCATATTTCGATAAATGTAGTACATCTGGAGTTATAATAGAGTGCTGTCTTATGACGATCCTTTTATCACTACCGCGTCCGAAAATCCGGTTCAAAACACCCATTTTGACACTATTTCCAGAAAACTCTTTTGCATTTAAAGAAAAAAAGAGAGACGCTAATCGAATTCCTTAATTTTTAATCATGGGTACCTGCTGATTTTATGCGTTTACGAAAAAAAATCAATAATTAAAAAAGTTATATTTCATAGAAATAATTTATCATTCCTTAAATATAGCTACAACGAATATTTTATTTCACTGTAAGCTTCTGTTCTTTTTACAGGCTAATTCCATGCGTGGACGTAGTGTCAGTCACGGAAATGTAAAGAGCTACGATGTTTTACTACCAGTATTATAGAAAAGAAAATTTTGACTTATTCAATCACATATATCTACAATTAAATATGGTGAAGAATTTTTTTTTAAAAATACCGGTGGCTAACAATCGTAGAAGTCTGCAGCTATGTGACTTACACTACATTCATGAATGGACTTAGCCTACAGTAAAATTATGAGCAATTTTAATTGATTAAATGCATGATTAATACTAAATTAACTTAATTAAAATCCTATAAGAAAAATAAATTCTTGCCTCCCTATTTCTTGGATCCATGCTTCCTTAATGGTTTCCTTCTTTTTTTATATATGTGCATGGAAATTTAAGTCATAATAAGTTCAACAAGTTTCTTCTTATCCAATCAGTTCTGCTGTTAATATTTGAAAAATACATACAAAACTTCATATCTGCGAAATTATAAAGAAAGTGTAATCTCTAAAAGAATAAACGGGCTTTCGCGAACGAACGGGTCTTTATGAAGCCAGTAAGAAAGTAACGAAATGACAAAATGAACACCCGTATGTCCAATGTCCAAACAAAACTCTCATCTTTTCGCATCAAACTATCCAGCTCCATGAATCATGCGATCCGTACGTAATCGTTACTGAGTAATGTGTAATCTCTCTGACTCGAAGTACCGAATCGTTATTTAATGCGAAAATATAAGAGTTCGCGGCTGGACTTCAGACTCGGAGAATTCGGTCTCAGTTCTTCCGTATCAGTATCACATACGGGGATATGGGTGTTCATTTAATCTTTTCGTTACTTTCCCACTGGCATAAGTAAATACCATGCGAGTGAAGGTAGCGTTTGCGGCTTGTTCTGTAGAGCGTTGATGCAGTAACGACTAACGAGTCGTATTCCATAGTAACGATTCGGTACTTTATTTATGTATATTAAACGTAAAAAATCTATTGCAGTTTTCAATTAAAAAATGGTTTTCTGTTCATATAATCTGTAACCCGGGGGAGGGTTTGGATCTTTTGGTATCTTTAATATGTCTATGTTTTTTCACTTTCATTCGATCCTCTTGACAGTTTTTATTGTTATTGAATAAATTTTAAACAATGAAATGTGACATTATATGGAAGTTTGCAAAGTAGATTATGGCAAACACTTCTTCAATTAATCTGCATTAATTTTGCTTCAAATTTCCACAAATGTCTTTATTATTATTATTATTATTATTAGCAGAAATAGCGTATTAAATCAACAGAAAACTTAATAGGCATAATTCATAAAAACGTCTAGTCTGACGTTTTTAATTTTAAAAATTTAATTGTGCTGTCATGCCGTGAATATTTTTCCTATTCTCTTTTTTCAAACTATTGTTGAAGATTAAATATAAAAATGTGAATTTTAAACGACATTCTCAAGATTATTGTATTAAGTGATTATATTTTTGAAAAAAAAGCTTCTGAAGTATCTTTAAAGTATCGTAAATCAGAATATTATTAACTAATATTAATATATTATTCTGAAAACTCCATGCCGGAAATAAATATTCCGGCCAATTTCAGCCCATAGACAAACTGTCTATTTATAAAGTGCTTTATTACATGCTAGTAAGGATATACAATTAGTTTGTAAATATTAATATTTAGAATATTTTCTTTTTTAACACTTTTCAACACAGTTGAAAAGTGTTTATGATATCGGTTTGTCTGTCTGTCCGTGCTCTAAATCGCGTAAATATACTCAGATTGCCATGCAATTGATATATGTAATTGACGTCTACTATGGCATGTTCAGTATTGAAAACGAAGCGTATAGCGTTTATACTTCGTTTAAAGGGACACAAAAATAAATTCCGTTGCATTACGGTCTATAGGGAAAAATCGTTTACCGTGTATTTTAATGATGTTACACTCTTTCAAACATATTGGAATTGATATATATCACTGAGGTGCACTACAAAAGGCTTTGTATCGAATATAGTGGGTATAGCATTCATCATTCATTTACAGGGACACGCAAAAGAATTAGGTTATAGTACTGTAAATGAAGAATACTTGCTAGAACTGCGTTTTAATTTGTAGGATACGTTTTCAATTTAACTAATCTTTTATATATTAATTGGTGTGTATAAATACTATAGGTCATATACAGGACAGCACAACTCGAATACATTTCTGTTTATTGATGGAAATTGCTGAATGGGAATTTTTAACTGTGCTATGCATTTCCTATCCGCTGAACAGAATGTTAGCACACTGTTTAGTATATATAGAAATCTGTAGATCATATACAGGACTGCACCAAAAAGTCGGAAATTTTTCCGACTGTTGATGGTATTTGCCGAAATTGGGTTTTAAAATTTGTTATGCTCTTTCCAAATTGTTTACTTAGACATCAACGTTATCCTTATTAATCGGTAAAGTTTAATATTCTGGAAGTTTTCGAAAGTTTTTCATAATTTGTGCTTGACGCATGATTTTTCGTTCTTGTTTAGTTTTTGTAATTGCCGAGTAGTGTATTAAAAAGAAATAAAAATTAAAGGTTCTTTCTATTTATAGAATATATGTACTCTATATGAAATACTTTCTATCTATACTTTTTGTAGTATATTTGAGGGGTTCGGTGCAAGAGAGTACCAAGCTTCATTTTTCAACTTTTGAGATATTTCTATTTGAAAATTTGATCAAATACTCAAATCAAGATATATAACCTAAAGTGTTTTCGCTGATGTCTTAGTAACATTTGAGGTATTCTGAGTCACAACATGGCGTTACTTCAATGATATTACTATTACGTTTTTGTGTAAATTAGCTATTTTCATTGGGGGCATAAACATCTGGGGCGAAAACAAAACTTGTCACATACGCTGCTACCAAGTGACATTAGAAACACATTATATGTTGGATATTACAATTTACAATATTAAGCAACAGATTACAGTGTTAGATTTATGTTACCAAAAATGTGGCTTGGCTCTTTCTTTCCCCAACCCCCTCATTTATCTACAACATTTTAGCCTTGAATTGATCTACAAACTGTTAAGTTCAAGCCTGAACTGAAGAATATCTACAAGGAGTACATTTAGTTGCAATGACACAATGACCAACTAACTCTTTAAAGAGAATTCAATAAGGTGAATGACTGGAATAGAGCGAAACAAGCATCTAGGAAAATTCAGGTAAGTAATAACTTTGAGATATAAATAAAGTAATAACCATAAAAGATCATTGAGATTACAGACAATTTAGTACAATTATATTGAATGCTAAACACTAAAAAATGTTTAAAAATTGGGTAAGTGTGATCGAAGATCGCACAAAGGGTTTCGTTTAATATTCATTTCAAAACTCTTTATCCTTTCTTTAATAAATGCAAATAAATTTCCTTTTCAAAAAAATAAATAAATAAATAAATAAAATAAAAGTCGTTTTTTATAAAGTAAAAATTTACCGGTCTGTTTTTCTCGATTTTTTCGAATATCTGAACCAGTCCGATAGCGCGCGAAGTTCGCTATTATACTCTGTCATAATAATATCTCTCATGTGGACTAAATGCGATATTAAAAAAAATCAATTTCAAAATTAGACATGTTGTATAGAGACCTTCAAAATGTTAAAATATGCCAATATTTCCATAATCGGGTTTTTATCATGATTCAATACGTTCCTCAAACTCATATGACGTTATAATCACTTGCTGACGTCATATCTACTTGTTTTCTCTATTACTCATATTGATACTCTCTTTGTATTATTCATAAACATTTGAAAAAATCCGTTAATTTTACAACAGGACATCAGATTAATTTTCTTTAAATTTCAAGCAGTGTCTCAATTTTCTAATGACGTCATATTAAGCTGCTTTCTGTATTTACACATACTCATACTCCTTGTATTATTGAGAAATGTTTGAAAATTTTCGTTTTATTACCAATATGACATCATATTAATCTTTTTTTTTAATTGGTGAAACTTTTTATTACTTTTTCTTTTTTCACGTGGAAATCTTTCAATAGAAAATTAATTATTGTAGAAAGAATTTTATTGTGGAATTTTAATTGTTGGCAACTGCTGTAACGAAAAATGTTTAAATTTTATAGGAAAAGGCTGTTAGATTTTTGGTTTTTATCTCTCTATATTAAAATAATACACTTTTTTCAAATTTTATGATTTTGAGCTTCGTAGTAGACATTCAGCTATAAATACACAAAATTTCATCTCTGTAAGTTATGTAGTTTCTGAGAACTGGCTCTGTGACGGACAGACAACGTAGAGGGACGAATAGGGTTTAGTGAGATGAACGAAACTCTTAAAAGGACGTTTTGAATCCATAGAATCCCTCATCAGTAAATTTGAACGTAAAAGTCAATAAAAAGTTTTTAAAAATCAACTCACAGAAAACATTGCATCAGACAGTCCAGGTGAAAGTTGTAGTTATATGAACACTGAGAATTCTACTGCAATCAATCCAGCTTCGTTAATTGCTAAATCGGTAATTCTGGTGGAAATTCGCTTCTAGGAAAGTTTGACTTCTATAGTTGCTAAAGTTCGATCTGATTACAAAATATTTCGCAAACTTTTGGAAATGGTCAGTGCTTACGGCATGTGGTAAACAATCTTGGAATTATTTTTTTTTTCGAATGCATGCTTGTGCCAGGGTTCGTACGTATCAGAGAATTTTTCAGGAGTTTCAACAGTATTTTCTTTATAGAAAAAAAATCTAGGTTAAACTCGCGAAACTTCGTTTTCTTTTAAGCAGAGATTTTCTGTAAGAAAATATTGGTACCGAAGAATTTCCTGGTCGCAAAATTCCAGGAGCCGTACGAACCCTGTTGTGCTCCTTGAGTCTTATTTCGAGGAACCATGCCTTAAATTAACCATTTCCAAAAATTTGTGAAATTTTTTGTAATCAGATCAAACTGTAGAAACTATAGAAGTCGAACTTTCCTAGAAGAATAGTACACAAGGATTCCGATTTAGCTATTAACGAAGCTGAATCGATTCCAACTCTGTGATAACATAACTGCAACTTTCATCTTGACTGTCTGATGCAATATTTTCTGTGTGTTGATTTTTTAGGACAACTTTTTAGGACTTTTCCGTTAAAATTTGTTGATGAGGGATTTTTATGGAATCCAAAACGTCCTTTTTAAATGTTTATTAGTGTTTTAACATTCTATACAATTATAATAAACTGTCTGTAATCTCAGTGATCTTTTATAGTTATGAGTATGTTTAGACGTAGCACTATTGTTTACGTAAAAAGTAAAGTAAGAATTATAGCATATGTAAAGTAATAAGTTTCATATATTTATAATTGAACTTTATGTTTCACTAATTTATTTAACAAAATTGAAGTGACACAGTTATCAGGATGGTAATTTGCTTATAATTGAAGCGTGGACAATTTTCTTCTTAAATTTTGAAAACTGAATTGCATTATTATCTTAAATATGAATATGAAATTAGCGTCAACAAAAAGTGACATAGATGTATAATCAAATCTCTCTTATATCGCGCTGAAAATTATGAAAGTTATCTAATAAATTCATTCTTTCTTCAAAACTTAAATCACTTTAAACTCTAACCGCAATGTAATAAACTATGACCGCAAAACATTTGACGACATTATGTTAGAATTTTAATTTTTCGATCAAGAGATACGGTTTTGCAGTGAGTGACTAAGTGTTTAAAAAATGCATTTTAATTGAAAGCAATTGTTAAATTTGCCCAAAAGCATTATAAAACACTTTTATTTTTTATCTTTATTATTTTTTATAGATTAGCTTAGTAGTCCAGGTGCTAGGAGTGAAAAAACTGCAAATCGTGATACAGTTGTACCGTTTGGTCAGTATCTACTTTATATTAATACAAAGCATATAAGAAAGGGAGGCATCGCGGAAAGTGCGGGGAATTCAAGATGGCGGCCGTTATTCAAAATGGCGTCATTTTCGGGAAATAGTGCAATTTCGTTTCTATTCATCGTATAAAAGCATGTTTGATGGAAATTTAGATGTTTTTAGATAAAAAATATTATTTGTAACACTTTACAGCACAGTCGAAAAGTATTTATGATTTCAGTTTGCCTGTTTGTCTGTCTGTCTGGTCGTCTGTCTAATCGCGCACTAACTCAAAAAAAAAAAATAAGCGGATATCCAGATAATTAAAATATGGTATTGTAGTTTACCGTAACAAGTTCGGTATTCATTTTCAAGTGTACATCATTCATAGTTAATTTACAGGGGCAATCAAAAGTATTCGGTTACATTATGGTCTGTAGACGAAAATCGCTTGCAATGTGTTTTAATGATGTTATACTCTTTGTAACATAATCAAATTAATATACATCAGTGCGGTGCAGTACAAGATACTTACTGTAGAATATGCAGTGCATAGCAGTTTTCATTCATTTACAGGGGGTCACAAAATAATACGGTCATAGGACTTTCAATAAAAACAATGCTGTCTATGCGCGTTTTTAATTTTATAATGTGTTTTTGAACTTTGATAGATATGAAAGAATTGCAAATTGTCACCTTTCCAGGAACATGCGATGCTTTAATTTATGATAGGCCAGTTCTTATTAACATTTTAAAGCCTCACCAGTCTTCTGAAACCTTTAATGATTACTACATTAACACATTTTAACCCCATTTATGTAACGACATTGAGAGTTTTAGCTGCCAAAGAATAGATTTTATATGGGATAGATACATTACACCAAGCATTAAAGGTGAAACCAGACAAAAAAGGGGTGTAGGAACCAGGCGGCAAGTGCTATCGCATGTCAAACTACCTAAAATTTGGCAAGATGAGAAATTCAAGTAATAAAGAAGAGTTATTTAATCTGCTTGGAATACTAACTATAAATACCATAAAAAATACACAAGTTATTACCACTTCAGGTGAAGAAGTTAAAGGAAATAATATTGCACTAAGTTCCTTAATTGGAATGACTTGCCCTGGTCATGAAGAAGGTGATACAAGGATAATCTTCCAAAAGACATGGCAGAAAACTGATTGAAAAATATTGTTATACGCTCTGTAGATACTGATGTATTAGTTTTAGCAATTGCACATTTCTTTACTTTGTCAGATAGACACCTGCAAACTGTTTGGATTTCATTTGGAACAGGAAAGAATTACAGACTTATTCCCGTCCATACTGTAACTGCAGCAATTGGAAAAGAAAAAGAAATGTCGCTACTAGGATTCCATGCTTTCACAGGTTGCGACAGCAATCCTGGTTTCACAGGAAAAACAAAAAAAGTCAGCTTGGAAGACATGGATTCTCTATAAAGATGCTACTATCGCATTTTCATTTTTATCAAAACCACAAACTTCCATACCTGACGATATTCTAAATATTTTAGAAAAATTCGTAGTATTGTTGTACTGTTCAACATGTAACAGCATAAGTGTAAATGGTGCTAGACAGGAATTGTTTATGACAAAAAATCGTCCTATTGAACATCTTCCACGACCCAACGGTGCACTAGAGCAACATATTTTAGGGAGTGCTTTCCAAGCTGGACACATTTGGGGACAATCACATGAGCGGGAAATATGTCCCGCTCTCGAAACAAATGGGGATGGTGATTGGATAATTTTTATGGAAATTAAAATGATCGGAGCTGCCCGAGATTGCAGATTCTTGCAAAGAACTAATAAAATGTATGTGCAAAATCTGCAAAAATATGTGTAGTTGTAGGAAGGTTGATCTTTCTTGCTCATTATTGTGCAACTGTAAAAACGAATGTGAATGAGAAATAATATGCTACAAACTAAAGTTTCCATATTCTGCAATTTTATGTCATTCATTTGTCATGTAGCATTCATTTTTTAATATGTTGTATAAGTAAGGCATTAGTAAAATGCATTTTTATTATTTATTTAATCCATTCATTTTACTCACTATACAATAAAAAATACTTTAATAAATGAACTAGTTTCATTTTAAGTATATTTCTGATATTAAAAAGAAAATTTTTGATTAAAAAAATCGAAAATAACATCAAAGACACTTTTACATGACGAAAACGTAAAAAATTGAATAACAGCCTAAATCTTAAATTCCTAAGACATTTCATTATGCCTCTCTTATATGCATTGTTTTAATATAAAGAAGATACTGAGACCAATAGCGATATTATTATTAAAAATTGCAGTTATTTCATACCTAGCACCTCCCTTAATAACAGTCGATTTCGCTGATGAACTATAAAATTTATACACAAGTTATAAAGGCACTGTGCTCGGAGACATTAATGTAACGGTAACCGTATTATTTTGTGAGCCCTGTAAATGAACGAAAACTGTTATGCACTGCTTATTCTATAGTAAGTATCTTGTACTGCACCGCACTGATGTATATTAATTTGAATATGTTACAAAGAGTATAACATCATTAAAACACATTGCAAGCGATTTCCGTCTACATACCATAATATAACCGAATACTTTTGATTGCCCTTGTAAATGAACTATGAATGATGCACACTTGAAAATGAATACCAAACTTGTTACGGTATACTACAATACCATATTTTAATTATCTGGATATCCCGTTATTATTATTTTTTTGAGTTAGTGCGCGACTAGACAGACGACCAGACAGACAGACAAACAGGCAAACTGAAATCATAAATAGTTTTCGACTGTGCTGTACAGTGTTACAAATAATATTTTTTAGCTAAAAACATCTAAATTTCCATCAAACATGCTTTTATACGATGAATAGAAACGAAATTGCACTAATTCCCGAAAATGGCGCCATTTTGAATAACGGCCGCCATCTTGAATTCCTCGCACTTTCCTCGATGCCTCCCCTTCTTATATGCTTTGTATTAATATAGAGTAGATACTGACCAATCGGTATAACTGTATCACGATGCGCAGTTTTCACCTTATTTTTGTCGTGTAGCACTTGGACTATAGTAGCAACCTGATATTTTGCATTTGCCTTGCATCAAATGGTTCAATTTTGAAAGGAAATAATCTAATCTAATTTTGAAAAATATTTAAAAGTATAATTTTATTATATTTTTTATAATAAGCTGAAAAACGTTTCTAGAAGTTTTGCAGGTTGCGTACAGTCCGTACTATCTCTAACTTGTGTAATACCACTATTTACGAATAGTAATCTTCATCTTATTGTATCGCTGAACTTGTAATAATTTTTCACGATTAAATAAGGGGAAGATTATTATCCCGAAACAGTAGTAATCAAGAGCAATGACCGAATGCTCCCTGAATATTGGTTAAATAAATATTACATTTTGGAAATTGCATCATTTTCATATTATTATAGCAAAACGATTTATTTTGTCATTGAGAATGCACAATTTCAGTGATGTTATTTTCAAACGTGAGGTCATTTGTCAAACGCATTTCTTTTTTTGACTACTTAGACTAATTTTCGAGCTGATGAAATGATATTGATGCTAATATGACGTATTCTGCAATATTTCAGTTGTATTAATTATAACATATTTTTTCTTTTATAAACTGATTTAATTTTTATCACTAAATTTATATACTTTTAGACTTCTTGAGAATGCATCAACTTAAAATATAAACATATAATAAACGCTTTAACTAATTATTTCACTGTTTTTCGTAAAATGGAATAAATTGCAATTTAAGTTTATTACAAAAATTTATTAAAAAATTCCCAGAAACTAATGAAAATTTCAAAATTTTGAGAGCTATAACATTTTTTGAATCTTTATGAATAATTTACATTCGTTTCAAAGCGCAATTCGTCATATTCTTAAACATACACTTTGTCAATAAAAAATAAAATTGTTTACCAAATCACACAAAAATTGCAAAAGTCAAACTTAATAAATAAAATTTCAATAAATTACAGTTAACTTAATATTTGCAATAGAATTTTGGATAAAACACATTGGCCTTTTTTAAAACAATATTTATATTTATTTTCTTCTTCTTAAAGACATATTTTTCTTTTAAAAATACATACAAAATAAAGCTGTATATTTCAAAATGATGAATTTACGACACCTATGTGACGCGTATCTTAAAACAGTTTAATTAAAAAATGTTGTACGTTCCTCCATTTTTTCTGTCAATATTTATAACCTTCCGTTTTCCTTAACATCAATATTAGAAAAATAGGAAATATTATATACTCGACCGGTTTTTTACATTTACACTTATATTAAAAGCAATAAATTCTTTAAAAATGCTTTAGTGGCCGTGGTGCCATCTTGAGAAATTTATACACCTGGCACTCTATATAAGAGATTTTTCTTCAAAAATTCAAAGTTTAATACATCCTTGAGAAAAAACAGATTCCTTCATACATGGGTTATCTCAACATTTTACAAAATACTTCATCGTGAAAATATCTTCTTCCAAGTGTGCTATAAATATGAAGAACATTTTACAGGACGTTCTTTGATAGAAAAATCTTTAATAAAGTAAAAAAAAAAAATGAAAACAGATGGTTTTCACGAATTTATTAACATTAAAATGCATATTTCAAAGTATTTCGATACGTTTTTCAAATAAATAAAAATACCATTTTGCTTCTTAAGAAATTTGTACAATTTATGGAATTTGTGTCAATTAAAAAAGTATTCCAAATCACATATAATCACCCACATACGATAGAGATCTTAATCTAAAATAAGTTAAAAAAAAAAGAAAAAAAGAAAGAAAAAAAAAGAAAAAGAAATAAATTGAATAAAACATTTTGAGGTATCTTTCTTTTTTTTCTTTTGAAAACATATTGAGACGTTTTTCGTTAATAGGGTAGTCCGACCAGTAAATGAACATTAACACATTAAAAAAAAAAAAAAAAAGATTGATAATGTTTTAATAAACAGTACGTTTTGGTGTTTGACAGTGTAAATACATGAGTTGGTATACAAATGATTAAAAAATAATAAAAGGAAGTTTATATTTCGTTTGTTTGTAATGTTAGGGGTGTCTTAATAAAAAGGAATACAAAACCCAAGTAAATGAACAGTTCTTACCAGTGAATGAACGCAAAATTTTCCAGTGAATGAACAGGCAGCAATTTAAAAACACTTAAATGTCATACTATGTTATTTATTTCACAACTTGTACAAATAACTTATAACACATTTTTACTGAATTACTGGTTTTTTAAACCCAGCATGATAATTAACTAGTGGAAAGTTTTTCAAACTTTATTCTATTAAAATATTTACTAATTGTTCATTCACTGGGGGCTGTTTATTTACTGGTCGGACTACTCTATATGAAACATAAAATCCTCTATAAACAGTAAACAGTTGACGCTTTCAAGGGGATACCCATTTGCAATGCTACTCCACTCCTTTTATATGAGTAATTGTGCAACACATCTTGTAGGAGTCAAGAAATAATAGACTGACCGTAACACAATTTATACACTGCAATAAAAATGTTCTATGTAAGAATTCTAGAAAGCTAAAATATAAATTTTAAGAGGCATTTCTGGTGCCAAATTTGTAAATTAATTTTTCATTCATTTAGTCATAAAACGTAACTAACTGGGTCATTCTCCGAGAAATGTATAAAATGATGTGACAGAATATCTATGGTATAATATGATCTATTATACCATTTAAGAAAGATAATAAAGATTTTATGTACATAGGTATGACAATGAGAAAATTCCGATACAGAATAAAAGAACATGAAGCAGATCTGAGATTAAATAGACCCCACACTGCCTTAGCAAGATTAGCGCAAACTCAACCTATAAAATTTGATTTCAATAGATCCAAAATTATATTCCGCACAAATAATCACCTGGAAGCAATTATAAGAGTCTCTAGAAATAATGTCTAAAAAAGAAATAGTCTGTAACGATGTATTATCATATGATATCCACGCAGTCTGGAATGAATTAATGCATCATTGATTACCTTTCCCATCCCACCCTTTTTTCCAAACCCTTGAAGTGAAATAGTTTATTCCGGGCAAGCAAGAAAACGCAAAGAGGTAACAACTCAACTCAACAGAATTAGTTTTTTCCACTGATGATGACCGGGTTTCGGTTGAAAACATTTTGGAATTTTTAAAAGGACTTTAATGTGCTTTTAAATGTTTTTATGTATGTTTTTACGCACCTTCAAGCAATATATTTACATTTAGTTGTATCTTAATGAATGTTAGTAAAAGTACTTGCAATTGAAAACATGTTATGATGAAAATGTGCCCTGGTATGACAGTTCAATATACGTATATCTATACTAATAAAATAAAGTTTCTCTCTGTGTGTCTGTTGGCGATGGCTAGGAAAATTTAGCGCACCTAGAAGTCTGTAAATTTAGATTTAGGTAGTCCAAATCCTCTCCTGGTATACCTGAGCCTCAGAATTTTAGAATTTTGAAAATTAAAGTAGTTATCAATTAAAAACTGATCAAAGATCACAAATAAAAAAGTAATTATTCTGAAACGAGCTAGCGCATGCGCAGAAACCAATTTCCGTATCTTCCGGAACAGAAGAAAGAAAGCAGAAGACATTCCGGTTTTTTTAAAGTATTTCTAAATTCCCCATGGACAAACGGCTAAAAATACGAAAAAACCGTCTACATATTCTAAAAGAACATACTTTTACGTCTCGAACGATCTGGTTGATTTGAAAACATTTTACATTTAACACTTTAAAAAAAAATAATCAAAAAGCATCGAATTCGTGTTTTTTATTTTCTCCCGTTTTTCGAGCCTTGCATCTACCGGAATACAAAAGATAAGGAAAAATGAAGGTCACCAAATTAAAGAACTGTTTTCGTCCTTTTCAAATCCACCTTTGGTTTTAAAAAATACAAAAATTAACCCTTCGAAAAAGTATATTTTCTGTATGCCGTTTTGCCATTTTTGCGATTTTGGCAATTTTTAAAATTTCGCATCGGTGATTCAGAGACAGGTACGAAAAACTAAAAATACCAGACAATATCTACATTTATTCTTTTTTCGACATCTGTATTTGTTTTTGAAAAATACGAATATTAACCCTTCAAAAAAAATTCGTGCGCAGGACTTCGATTTTCTGCTATATAATTAAATCTGGCATCGGCTTTCTAAAATAACCAAACAAAAAGCAAACACACCTAAAGATATCTACGTTCTATCGGGTTTAGCCAGAAACCTTTAGTTTAAAAAATAAATCACGTTCACCTTTTAGAAAACGTTTTTAACCGTAAGTCAATTTCGCGTTTTTAACTATTTCTTCTATCTTTAAAAATCCGAATTGGCGTTTATAAACAAGATACGAAAAACTAAAAATACCGTGCGTAATCTATATCCCTTTGTTCTTTAAAATATGGTATCCGTTTTGAAAAACATTAATTTTAACCCTCCGAAAAAAATCCTTTCCAAAACTCACTCACGTGAATTTCCTTTTTTTGGTCCAGATTTAAAAATCGGCATCGACTCGGGAATTGCAAGCACGGACAAACAGTAGACTCCAGATCATAGACACGTTCATTTTCTTCAAAATGCACGGTTGGGTTTTAAAAAATATCTATATTAACCCTTTAGAAACCGATCGATTACGTAACCCACTTTCGCGATTTCCGCTATTTTGGCAATGTTTACCCGTAGTTAAATTTCAATTCTACTAGGAAATTTGATTGGGTCGAGTGTTCTGAAAAGGCCTCTTCCAGAACAGACTGCGCCCCCTGGCGATGGAAAGTGGAACTATAGGAGTATATCTGGTTCTATGGACCCGATTACGATGGGGTTTGGCTCATTCGACTTGATATCTATAGCCTTAAATATTTTAGCTGCACTTTCGACCGCCAGGATGCGCTTTCCGATCTTGGGTTTTATGAGCCCGATTACGACGGAGTTTGCCTCATTCGACTTGATTTCGACAGCCTTACAGATTTCAGTCATATTCGTATAGAACAGATTATTAATATTTCGGGCCCGGGAAACGCCGGGCGGATTAGCTAGATTTTCCATAAAATTTAACCATTTTACTTTATCGGTGCTAGAGCTTTGATCGTTGCCAATAAATAAAAACACAGAAAAAAAAATTTCCTCGACAATTAATTTTCAATTGAACAATTTTCACGTGAAAAATGAAAATGAAAAAGAATTCAAAAGAAGATGAATTTCCGTGATATTTGAAACAAAAATATGGAATATTTGTTATTATATATAAAGTATGAATATCGGTTACATTAAAAAGATATTTTTCTGTCAAAAAACTGCGTTATAATTAGAAGGAAAAATGAACAATAATTATATTCTTAAAAATAGATTTCGCTTGGACCATGGAACTATGAAAAGGATCCTCCTCGGCTTGGACAAATATGACGTCATAAATACAACATATACTTTAGAATATTTGTAATAATACAAGAAGCATGAATATCAATGTATAATGAAAGTAGATAGATAATGAACGTAATATTTAAGATGAAAAACTGAAATATTTTTATCGATTCTGATTAATAATTGGCTTGAATACCAGTTACATACAAATGTGAGTTTTCCGCTAAAATTTACGTCCTGATTGCCAGAAAAAGAAAATTAACAAGATTTATGCCTTTAAAAAGAGATTTCTCTGAGGAAAAAGTGACGTCATATTTGAAATAAAATGGGAATTTTCAAATGTGTTTTATAAGGAGCGCGAATCAATTCCTTACATTAATAATACAAGGATCGGTAAGTTTAGAAAGTAGATGAGTTTCACGCCATATTTAAAACGAAAAATTTAAGTATTTAAAAAATATACTATACCGATTATTAAGCATAAATATCAGTTACATACAGATGAGAGTTTTTGCCAAAACCACACCATGATTATTAGGAAAAGAAAAATAAATACGAATCTATTATATTAAAATCTGACCGCCTGTTTGTATTTCGCAACTACTTAGACCGGGAGGCGGCAGCCCAAACAATCACCTCATAGAGTTCACAGCTGAAATTCCAGAATTAGTTAAAACTCGATTCGCATATTAAAACGCAATCGGTCTGCCAAGTCATATCTTGGTGGAAAACACCTTAAAACCCGATTTTAGCGATTGACTCGTAGATTTACCATTGTGCTTTCCTGCACCCAAAGGTATGAAAACATGGAGGACTGGGTGGAGGAACACACAATGGTAAACATACGAGCCCACCGCTAAAATAGGGTTTTCGGGTGTTTTCCACCAAGATATGACTTGGCAGACCGATTGCGTTTTAATATGCGAATTGAGTTTTAACTAATTCTGGAATTTCAGCCGTGAAATCGATGAGATGATTGTCTGGGCTGCCGCCTCCCGGTCTAACTCCTTTCAGATTGTTGAACACAACGCGATTTACTTAACATCTATTATCATTGATCCGAGGATGTCAAACTCTCAGAATTAAAAAAAAATATATTTAAATTCCGAGATATTATTATTATTATTATTATTATTATTATTTTTTTTTTATTTTTTTTTTTGTAAATTTTAACGAAATTTCTCTAAAAATGGCAACTAAATTATTCCAATTTTGTGGATAAAAAAGAAGAAATAAAACGGATTAATATATTTTTTCTCATTAAAACTGAAAAAAAAAAGAATTTATTTTCAATTTGAATAAATGGTGAAAGAAAAAAAATCTTGATTACAGTAAAATTTTTGAAAAATAAAAACGCATTTTCACATACTCAAACTTCATGAATCAATTTATTCTGGAGATCCAAAATCGTCTGTCAACATATTTTCATTTAGAAATAAAGATTTTTTTTTTCAGTTACAGATTAAATCAAGGAGGCAAATTTAAGCTCCTTGCATTTAGGTCTACAATTATTGCTCCCTATTCACAAGAATTTAATTTAATGAAAAAGAATATACTATTTCCATTATCTTTGAAGGATGGCTATTAAAACGTTTCACAAAGGCTTTAAAAGTAAAATGGTTTACCAGGTAAACCTGACATACGTTTGGTTTTTACACAATTCGCCGATTTCCACGATTTTATTTGCCCCTCCATTTTTTATTGGTTGCAGTTTCCTGTTCGTGATTATTTGTCACAAAATTTCACTTTTTAAAAACTCAGTTATGTCAAGGCCTCTATATCGTAGAAATACTGTACTGTCTCCTATGGGATGTGATAAAGAGTTAGTTAATTATTGAGGTTTCTAACTATCGGGAATGAAATATTTTGCTTAATTAATGCATTTACTCTTCTTTTAATGATACGTGAACGAAGTCACGGGAAACAGCTAGTAATTAAATAATTAAAAATATTAATTTTCAGTAAAATAATGTGTCTACAGTGCCTCACGAATCCTATGCGTGAGCTGTTAGAGCCCTAATTTATACCAATTATTGGCACTATTAAATTCGTGTAAAACTTTTTTCATGATACATAATTTATTTACATTTGTCGCATTTAAAACCTAATCTCTGTTTCAGTTTCGAATTGTAAATTTCTTTAGATATAGTTCTATTTGATAAGTAACTATCACACGATATTAAATCATATTTGTGGACAGATAGTTAACGGGGAGTAAATATCTCAATAGTTGGTAGAAAAAAATATTTTAATGTGAAAGATAAACCTGGCAATCAATATAAACGTAGCAATTCTTTGCAAGTGTTACTTGTGTAAGATATGTAATTTATTAAAAAAAATAACTGCGGGAAAATCATGAAGATCACACCATTAGTTAGTTCAGTGGACAAGTTAACCCCTTCAGGGGCAAAGTACTCTTGTAGCTAAAATATTGAAACGACTGATTGACACCAGGATTCACTAACGAATTTATTTTAAAATAAGTAGAAGCTTTTCCTCAAGTACCTTATAAATTCAAAATTTGACTGTAAAATTCTGATGGCATTCTGGCATTTTGGGATTAAAATTAAGTGGTATATATTATATACCGGTGCCCTTCAAGGGGTTAAAACAGTTAGAGATTACAAACAGTAAAATTAAAAATGATATTATGTATTATTAACTACACATATCTTAATTCAGCAACATCATTCAATTCTGTCTAATAAATATTAGGCGTAATATTAATATGGTGTTAAATATAAGGTAATATTATGTGTAAATATTTGCTGTTAATATTATGTGTTACAAATTTATTAAAAAACGTCAGAACAGTGGACATCATGGTAACGAGCATAGCATCCACATAACATAAAAATGCTATTTTAATAATATATTTCTCAGGATCTAGGAAAATATTGGCATTAAAGTTTGTTTTAGTGATAATTTGATTTTTTTTTACCGAAAATTGGCATATACATTTCAATATATTTTTTTCCCAGTGTCAAATGAAATATAGACGAGGAGCCATATTAAAAAACGTAGAAATAATCTATGCACGAACGAATCTCTTTCTTCTTATGGATTTATAACATTTTTCAAGTTTCGAAGAATATACGCTGATATTCAGTTGCCCTTTATACATATTTCATACGATATTTCTTTGACGTAAATATTCTCTAAGAACCAGTATCAATTAATTTTTAAAAAAGGCGATAAATGTCGCGCGCTGAAATAATTATATTTTTTACAATTTCGGATGATATTTAAAATTCATTCTTTATGTCTTTCATGGATTTATGAAAATAATTTATGCCATGGGCACTGGAACATGCACCCACGAGTAGTAATAAAGTTATTTTACATTAAGAGCCTACGCTAGTCACGCGAAGAAACGCTCAAGCTAATGTTAAATCTATGGGAAGATTCTTGCGCGATTTCTCTCTCGCATTTTAATATTTTTAAATGATTTTTTTTTGCATAGGATAACTGAGGTCGATCCCTAACGTTGTTAGTTTTTACTTTTTTGATTTTGGTTACAGTTTTTTAATAAGCGGACATTTTCAATTTTGGAACCGGTTGGAACCGGTTCTGAAAGTGAAAGTACCCTTGTATAAAATAACTGGAACCGAAATCGAAAAAGTAAAAACTAACAACGTTGGAGATTGTTTTGTATAGGATAGCTGAGGTCAAAGTATTTAAAAATATTAAAATGCGAGCGAGAAATAGCGATAGAACCTTCCCATAGACTTAACATTAGCTTGCGCGTTTTTTCGCATGACTGATGTAGGCTCTTAAGAGAACAAATTGTTTGTATTACATTTTCTTAACAGTGTTGCCAGTCCGCCACTTTTTCAAAGTTCGGATTACTTGATTCTCATCCCATATTTTAAATAACAATATTCGTCTTAATGCTAACTTATTTAATATATCATTAAATAAGGAGGTTCTGACTGTTTCAAATACGTAGTAGCATACCTGCCAAAATCGCACTAAAGTTCCGTACAATATGGGTTAATTTAACTGCGGTTAAACCCGTTTCAAAACAGAATTTTTTAAAGAAATGCAATTAAATATATTCAACGTTTGAACATGAAACTAAAAAAAAAAAAAAAAATCTTGTATAGCCTTAATTTCTTAATTAATCTCGTTCCCAGCTATACTAAATATATATATATATATTGTATGGCCACTGCAAAGTGCCTTTTTTTTAAAGTTTGCTTTGACCGCCTTCTCCACCTGGCATTTTTATGATGTTTTTATGGAACATGTCCCGAACCCTATCTTTAATCCTTAAACTTTTTATCAGTAGTATTTTACTACAGCTATACCATTTTACTTCCTATTATTGACTCTATTCTTAATCTCTTTTGCTTTTCCTATTATTCCAAATTTATTTCTTCCATTTTTAAATTTTCTTTTCTTTCTATTTTATTTGCTCTTTAAAGCAATCTTATCTATTCCCAACGGCTCACTTTTACAATTCATGCTACTCACAATCGACTGGGCGTAAAGTTGCTGCAACTAGGAAGCCCCTGAACCGGTTTCAACTGTTCCGGACTGTTCCGAAACTAAATATATATTATATTTTCAGATAGATTTTCTGGTTAGAAACGTCTTTAACATGTATCAAATTAATTCACATTGAACGGAAGTTTAGTTAAATGTTGAGTGGTATGTAGTAGTAATCAAACCATTTGAATTTTTAAAAAGTCCTTCCGGCCTGTACCGGGAGGAAAAGGTAGCTTTCCTATATCTTCGTTTTAAAATTTTAGCTAATGTTACACGAAAACAGCAAGCTAAAATGAAAAGAAACGTTTACAAAAGATTCGTTAATACTGAATTTGAATAAGAAATTCGCCAAATTATTGAGCAATAGTCAAATTGGCTTCATTTATGAAGACTTATTTTGATCGCCAAATTTGGCGATATTTCGCCAAATGTCGCCCAATTTTGCCAATTTTGTCGCCAATGTCGCCAATTTTGGCGTTAACGGATATGAATATATAGTTTTATGCGTATGATTGGGAAAATTATTACAACAATGAAAGAAAATAATTTGCGAGTAATCGCGTTAATGTGCTGTTTTGTTTCAAAATGTCAGCCACCCTAGAATTTCAAACTGCTCTATCTCAGCCATTTTTTCAGATAGAGGTAAACCAAAAAAAGCTCTGGAATCCTTGTATCAAGGCCTAACACGTAATTAAAAAATAAATTTGAATTTTTAAATTTTTTGTATATTTATTTTAGATTTTAAGTTATTTTACATCTTTAAATGGCCGCCATCTTGAAACAAGATGGCGGACCAAGCTGGCCAACGAACTCGGTCGAGACATTAGTGACCTTAATACACACAATTAGTTTCATCAAAATCGATTCATAATTACGGGCGTTATCGTATGACATAGGTCAGATATATATATATATATATATATATATATATATATATATATATATATATATATGGATATATCTATATATATAAATCAACATTTGGACGGAGGGTGGTTTTGGGGTCTGGGGGTCATGATCGGTGAAAATATATCGAAATTTTCCGGAACTGCTTTCCTCCGAACGGCTGCAATAGGTAGCTTTATACTTTTTTGTATTGAAAGCTACCTAAAAGTAGCATTCTGAAGATTTTCATTTTCCATTCGTATTGTCGAATCAAAATGTACATTACGATAAAATTCAATGCACTGTATTTTATCTACATTATTGGGCTGTAATATACAGTAATCTCTCACTTATATGCGATGTTCAGTAATTACTTTTTCATACCACTATTTTAAAACAGTCAAATTCGATTTATAAATTCTGCAATCTAAGAAGACGAAAATTACTCTTAAAAAAAAACTGGTGTTGAAAGATGATTTCCGTGTATCGCGTAAATGTGAAAGTTCACTGTATTACAGATTATATAAATAATTTAGGTGGTAAGAGTTAGAAAATCGAAAAAATTTAAACTAAAGATAAAGATGATTATGGGGAAAGTTTTGAAGTTCAATGATTAACATTTACAAACTAACTAGCTGTTACCCGTGACTTCGTTCACGTAACATTAAAAAAAGAATAAATGCATTAATTTAGTAAAGCATTTCACTTGATAATTAACAACATATATAATTAACCAAAGCTTTATCACATTGTTTAGGAGACCATACGGCATTTCTTTGCTATAGGGGCCTTGACATAACCCAGTCTTAAAAAAGTGAAATTTCATGCCAAATAATATATGCAATCGCGAAAATGAAACTGCAACTAATGAAAAAAGGAGGACCAAGTAAAATCGTGAAAATCGAGGAATTCCTCTTCGTAAAACGAAAAACAACACTGGCAGAATTCTTCTATACAACAGTGCATTTTAGGTGGTATTTGGTGTACAATTTTTATGTGTGCATTGCTAAATGGTAATTATTATATTGTTTATTTGCATAGACATATGTTATATATTTCTTACTACATTATCTTGTTTATGTATATATTAAATTAAGTGCTTCACGATAAGTGGTGTAAATAGTGAACAAACTGCTTGTGGATTTTATACATTGATAGATATTTCACAAAGATATAACAATCTGATGCGATTCTAAAATGCAAATAAAGGTTGTTAGAAAGTACTTTAAATTCTGCCCAATTTAACCTCGATATTTTCTCTATCGCGTCAAGAACACTATAAGCAAATAAATTCCAACGACACAAATATGATTATATAAATTTACATATTTTTGTTAGTATGTATAGGATTATTTTGATTTATTTCATGCGCTTGAAATTTTTTACGCTTACTCTAAGGTTAGGTGTCGAATAAATGAACTTTCTTATTATTTTATTTTGCCATTTCTATTTATTCTATTTTCCATTCATTCCTTTTATGGATATTGATTTAATTTGCATATTCGTGTCAAAGAATATTCTTTAAAGGTATTATCAGGATTAGGATAAGATACGATTAGGGTTAGGATTAGGAATAAAAATTGAACGACAATGGCATGACCGATTCAGGTTTAAAGTATGAACCAGGAAGTCTATTTACATCATGAAGCAATAAGAAAATTATAAAATTATCGGCTAATATTTTTTAATATGTTTTACAGTCATAGTTGGCATCAAAGGTGAGCGGGGAAATGATCATCTAAAATACCATTAAGTGTTTACCACGCAAAAAGCAAATCTGGTTAAAACAATGTATTTAATTTTGCGCCAAATTTCACTTGATAAAAAAAAAGCAAATTGACTATGGACCTACTTACAGATCCCCAACCTTCCTATTCTTGGAAATGTTCTATCTATATGTAAAAAAAATTCTATTATATAGAACGCGCTTTCACGTTTATAATGTTATGAATTGGCACGATCGGGTTGTTCAAGTTTACACAATTCGGCTGGAAGAAAAGATTCATTACTTTTTTATTTCTTCTTTGCTTTTGCATTACGCGAATTTGTTGGTAAAATCGATTTTCTTTTCGATAACATTGTTGTTTCTTAAGTTTAAAAAATATTGTAATTTTACTTAAACATTGCTTTAAAATCCATGCAATTTTTCTTATCCTACAAGACTTTACAAAAATCTATTATGAAACAACTTTAAAAAGCTATATTTATAAAAGACAACAAAGTTTTTCCTATTTTAAAGCTAAAAGAAATGTAAAATTAAATTCCGGTACGAAACTACGATTTACAAATGTGTGTCGATTGTGGGTAAATGATAGAGGAAAAATGCTGTTACTTCGACACAATCATATTAGTAAATCTTTAGCTTTTATGAGAAAAGCAACATTCTTTTAAAAAATATAGTTATTTTATTAAGATTTTCTGATTTTCGATACAGATAATTTTGCGATGCATATCATTAACATTTGCCATCCATTTTTTTTTTTTTTTTTTTTTTTTACTTTTTAAAATTTAAATTAAAAATATGGTATCTTTATGTTAGCCGTGTGCAGACGATAAATCGCCAACCTATCCCATCTTTCGTATTGAATTCATTAAAAATTTAAATCTTTCACTCATTTCATTTAAAACACAGAACTTTAATTTACAACACATACATTTACAATACATATATTACGTACATTTAAAATAATTCCTTTCATGTGAAAAAAAAAGAAAAAAAAAAGAGAAATTCATCACGAATAATTTGATATCCCAAGATCATTTTATTTCAACATCAAAACAAATCTGTTTTATTTTTCTATATATGACATCATATTCTCTTGCTTTCCATACTTACTCGTATTTATGCACTTTGTATTATTATCAAATATTGAAAACGCACGTTTTATTTTTAATATGACATCATTTCATCCATATATTTAAAGCTGTTTGGTAATTCTGTCAAATCAAATATTCCATCGAAATTCGATCGAATACGCATGCGTCAAAAAATCACCGGCCAATGAGGTGAGGGTCTATGACTGTCTCTACAAACGTGTTTGGGATCGTATCATCTGTTGTTTTTTTCTGTTGGCACGTTGCGTTAAACCTAGGAAGATATTTATCTAGAACTCACTGTGGAGTGTTTAGAAGGTATTTATTTTATTTATTTATTTTATTTATTGTAATTTGTATGAATACTTAGGTGTCCATTTCGGATTTACTGTTTAAAAATGAATTTAGGCTCATACGTTGGCGAAATCCCGATGGAAATTTTTTTTTTAGATCTCTATCATTTTGTTTATATAGTACAGAAAATAATTATTCAAACGTGTAGAACACGTAATACAAAATTGGACCACTTATGGTCTGTTTATTATCGGGAATGAATCTTATGGTGTTCCGATTGACAATGAAAACGATTATGTAAATATAATCTCAAAAGACAGTACGCACGGTAGTAATATTTTTATTATTATGTGTTCGAAAAAAGCAGAATCTGAGCATCTGAATATAAGTTATAAAATAAACAGAAATATATTATCTCTATTCGATTTAAAAGTTTTGTCATTACATAAGTGGGCTATTTTATTTGTAAAGAGTATGTATGCATTATATTGTTTGTATGTATACAAATCTTTATAATGTTTTGATTTGCAAACTCTTAATATTTGAATAATGTTTACATTATATTTGTTTGTATGTATACAAACAATATATGTATACAAAGAAGTATATATACAAACAATGTATCATGTAACAATAAAATATTTACATTGTATTGTTTGTATGTATACAAATCTTGAATGTTTTAAATGGGCAAATTTGTAATGTTTTTTCTGTTATTTTTTTTAAATGTCAAAAAAATATAAATTTTCAAACTTGGTATAAAAAACTTAGGTACTTTTCTCTATTATCCCATTGACCACTTTTCATAACAAAACAGAAATATATTATCTCTATTCGATTTAAAAGTTTTGTCATTACATAAGTGGCCTATTTTATTTGTAAAGAGTATGTATGCATTATATTGTTTGTATGTATAAAAAAATCTTTAGAATGTTTTGATTTGCAAACTCTTAATATTTGAATAATGTTTACATTATATTTGTTTGTATGTATGTAAGGAATTATCCGGAGGACGACTTGGGAGAAATAAGTTGGTGACACATAAATAAGTTTGACTCGGGACCTCTCTTGCGAATCTAACACGTTTATTGAAGCATTCCTTCTTACAGTCATATTCGCGCGTTCAATCGGAGGTCCCGCGAGCCATTTACGTTGTTTTGAGATCTACATGGCCGAGGGTTTGGCTGACCGCTCAAATGTGCCAAAAATCCTGTCTTCCTCGCCCTTGAAGGCTGGTTTTAATTCGAATTTAGGATATTTTCCAGCAGAGGGAGAAAGAGTCAAATTGGGAGGATCATTTATTTTAATTGGTCAATTAGCTTTTGGCTGATGTCTGGGGTCTTATGCCGACACCAAGGCTTGGCCGGGCCTGGGAGCCGCACCCAACAGACAGCTGCAAGAAATGCAAACTCATCACTTTTAAAACTTAAAGAGATGTCGAAATTGATAGATGAAAGTAATATTTGTGAGGCTGAGAAACAAAGATCACAGGGGCAGATTAGATTTAAGCATTAGATTTATAAGTTAGAAAAAAAATGTTTTAGGATTTTAAATTTTAATTTTGCATTTTAAAAAGGGTTTATTTTTATCCTTTCACATCCCCCCCCTCCAAGATGAGATCCACCAGATTTGCCTGCAAAACTGGGGGAGCTCACCCGGAAGACCGAGAATGCCAAAGTGAGTTAAAAAGAAGTGTTTAATTGAGTAAGGTTTCAAAATAAGTTAATGTTAAAGTTAAATTTACAACTAAGATTGTTAAAAAGTGAGAGCTGAATTTTGCTGCTGGAAAAATATATTTAAAATTTAAATTTCAACACATATAAATTAAGGAAAAATTAAAGATCTTATGGTTTTTTGCTAAAAAGCTCTAAATTTGGGATATGGCTCTCGGGACAATCTGACCGAACTTTACATTAAAAACTTGAAAAATATAATATTTATACCACAAAACATATGGAATATATGAAAACAATAATATACTAGTGTAATACTAACACAAGGAATATATGAAAAAAATATATATATACAATAACAAAATAACATTGTTTTAAAGTTTTGTGGTCATAATTGTGTGGCTTTAAAGTCTCGGGACATTTTTGTGCTATTTTTGTTCAAGTCCTTACAGCACAAAATTTCAAAATATTTTATAAAATATATATAGTTCTGTGAAAATTATAACTTTATGGTAAAAAGTGCAAAAATTAAATATAAAAAATAGTTATGTAAAAATATATAAACATATGGTATCAATATAATAAAATAATAATAATAAACGTAAGAAATTGGTGTGAAAAATATATGTTCTTTATATGTAAAATATTCACATTAGACAACTAGTTAGAAATGTGAAATTATGGAAAAACTTGAAATTATTTATTCACATTTTTTCAAAACGTGAAAATATTAAAATTGCAGTAATGTAAAATTGTTAAAATTAAAAGATTATGTAAATATTTAAAAAATAATAGAATATACTGTAAAATGGACAAAACAGGTGTGGACATAACAAGTGTAAGATACAAGTGTAAGATAGAGTTTATTTACATGGACTACTGGTTAGGTAAGTAGTTTTATTTATATCCTAAACCTTTGGAGGTTTTAGCAGATCCTAAACCTTTGGAGGTTTTAGCAGATCCTAAACCTCGAGGAGGTTTTAGCAAAAATTAAAAAAAAAAAAAGAAAATTGAGCATGATATTTTTATTTTGGATGAAGATGTAGATGCAATTCAATTGTAAGCAATGGAATTTACTGTTTTGCAAACTGAGGTGTATTTGTTTTCCCCAGTGGCATTAATAAATCTGAGCAGCAATATAATAAATTAGAACTACATCTCACTGTTAGCTCAAAGAAAAAAAAATAAATACATAAATTCCTGCTCTAGACAAGTATAAATCACAGAACATTTTTCCTTTGAAATTGAGGCCAGAACGCTCCGAATTTTCCTTGCTAGTTTTTACGCAAATAGCAAAAACTTTTTTATTTTTAAGGGTTTTACTACTGGCAAAGGAAAAATTAATTAATAAAACAAAAATAATAAACCTGGTATGAATAAAAAAGGACAGTGTTTCAGAAGTGCATGGCAGCCTGGTGATAATTCTGTTTACTAATGGATCTATTCTTACAAAAATATCAGCAGTCGCCACATTTGCACATGTACATAACTGAATCCTCTTTGATTGCACAGGGGTGATTTTGGTTGGAGTTTAACCAACTCAAAAACTTAAAAAAAATTGTGGGCTTAAAGATTTAATGGAATGGAACCATGGTCATCTTTAAAAATTGAATGGGTGGATTTAGACACTATTGGACTTACCACGGTAAAAGTGGATTCACCAAATGCCTAAACCGATTGGTTAATGAATTGAATTTATTTTGAATATTTAAAATGGTAAGGACGGGGCCTTCTAATTTTTCTTTAAAAACTGGTTGGGGTTTAACCAACACATGGGGGTCGTTTAGAGAATGATGGGGTGTGACATTTTAATTAAAAAAGTGCTAGAAATAATAAAATTGCACAAGAGGAAATGGCAAAAATAATAATATAGCATCTAAAAATACGGAATAAATGTACAGAAAAACACAACATTAATACTTACTTACATGATATATTTTTAAAAATACTGGCAATCTGATTGGTATCTCCAACAGTTCAATAAAAATATATTTTCATATAAAAAGAAATGAACTGTAATAATGAATACGTACAATAGGTAATAATTAAACACACACAAAATCTAAAAATAATAATAATAATAATATATTTACAAATTTAAAAAAAATTCACCTGGAAAAATTGGGTAAAAACTTGATGAAAAATACTTGGAGAATAAAATGATGAAACACTGAATGATAACTGCGTAAATGTATCATTTCATAGCTTTATAGCTATTTTCTGTTCTGTTTCACTCTTATATGGAAAAAGTTGTAAAAATAAACAAAAAAGTTGTCTGCTTATTTTTTTTTTTTTTTTTTTTTTTTTTTTTTACTGGAAAACATTCATAAAAGTAACTAGTTCAACCCATTTATTTATAATACCATAAACATTAAATTCAACTGCATTTATTTTTTGGGGATCACACGTGTGCTTCACCTCATGAAAAAGAAAAGAAAAGTACTGTTATCAAAAACTTGTCACAATTAATGTGCATAGCTGGTCATTCCCCAATTTCTTATAACTTTAATAACTTCAACTTTACAAGAAAAAATAAAGCTAATAAAATTTTAAAATAATAAATTTAAATTTGCTTAAAAATTATAAAATCCCTTTAACACATTTTAGAAAAATCTACTTTTAAACTTTTAAAAGTTACACATTAATAACGGCATTTTTTTTTTCTTTTTCTCTTGATATTCCCAGAAGTAACTTTTCAATATGAATTCTTTAAGCAAATAAATAAAGTAAAATATTGTTTCATGTAACAAAATTGATTTTTAATAACACCTTTTCATAATAGAAATAACGTAAAAGAAATCTGTATTGTGGATTAATTACTTTTAATACAAAAACCTATTAAAATATTTAAAAAATTAAGCTTCAATTAAAAAATATCATACTTTCAAACACTAAAATGAAGAAATTAAAAAGAATGTAATGAAGCTTTATACTTTTTTTCTACAAAACCATTAAGACGGAAATTTATATAGCAATAAAACTTACCTGTGGATTAAAATATCCAATTTGCTTTAACACACCCACACACACAAACAAAATAAAATAAAATAAAATATAAAACACAGGGCTTTTTCTGACCCAGATCATTATCGTTATTTGTTCACTAAAGGTAAATAATAACATTTTCCGGTCGTCATTTCAGTGCATCATGAATCACTTTAGTTTAACGTGCTCAACTGAAAGAAAAAAAAAAAAAAGATTTAAAAAATAAATGAAAACTGAATGTTTTTTCCTTTTCTTACTCAGTTCTAACCACAAAAATTTAAAGTTGGGATCGCACAGATAGCGAAGGACACAGATAAATATTTCAGTTCTGTATCAGAGTTTGCGCGATCTTGAAAATCAGCTGTCTCTTTGACCTACATATGTTGAGGTTATAAAAGAGTTTTTCGAAAGATTCAGTTTGATCTTCAGTGAGTCTAAAGTTAATAAATTGACGTGGTTTGCAACTAGATAAGTTTCTTTTTGACGATAACAGAGTGAGAAAAAAAAATGTTTCTTGGTTGAGGACCGGAAATACAGCAAATAAATTTCAGCATAAAGGATGTTTATTTTCGGTTTTTCTCAGATGAATACGAAAATTATTTGAATGTTATCTGGCGAGTAAGCACACTAAATAAAATAATTTGATGTTGGAGGAAAAAAAAAGTTCTTTTTTACCGGCCATCGGGGGAATTTTTTTTTTTTCCTTTTCTAGGTGACTATATTCCGTTTTTATACACAATAAAAGTTCCTCATGGTAAAAAGCACTTTCTAGAAAGACTATAAAGACCCGGTACTCATTATTTTTCAGCAGTCTCATGATATTTCCGAGTGTAGCCAGGCGACGAAACACGAAAAGCGAGTTTTTATCCGCAAAGGTATGCGCAAAAACATCGTTCTCTTTCTCCAATCGAATGTCACATTAATTACAGGCAATATTCTAAGATTGTTCGTGGGCCGATTGCGCCGACACAACTATCGAACAACCGACTGAAACTATCCGAATTTTTCATGGCACAAGTGGATTTTGTCCTTTATCAAGTTCTGGAAGAAAGGCTGGGATTTTCCCGAAGTAGGCGACTGTCATGCCGACTTTATAAAATGTAAGGAATTATCCGGAGGACGACTTGGGAGAAATAAGTTGGTGACACATAAATAAGTTTGACTCGGGACCTCTCTTGCGAATCTAACACGTTTATTGAAGCATTCCTTCTTACAGTCATATTCGCGCGTTCAATCGGAGGTCCCGCGAGCCATTTACGTTGTTTTGAGATCTACATGGCCGAGGGTTTGGCTGACCGCTCAAATGTGCCAAAAATCCTGTCTTCCTCGCCCTTGAAGGCTGGTTTTAATTCGAATTTAGGATATTTTCCAGCAGAGGGAGAAAGAGTCAAATTGGGAGGATCATTTATTTTAATTGGTCAATTAGCTTTTGACTGATGTCTGGGGTCTTATGCCGACACCAAGGCTTGGCCGGGCCTGGGAGCCGCACCCAACAGACAGCTGCAAGAAATGCAAACTCATCACTTTTAAAACTTAAAGAGATGTCGAAATTGATAGATGAAAGTAATATTTGTGAGGCTGAGAAACAAAGATCACAGGGGCAGATTAGATTTAAGCATTAGATTTATAAGTTAGAAAAAAAATGTTTTAGGATTTTAAATTTTAATTTTGCATTTTAAAAAGGGTTTATTTTTATCCTTTCATGTATACAAACAATATATGTATACAAAGAAGTATATATGCAAACAATGTATATAATGTATCATGTAACAATATTAATATTTACATTGTATTGTTTGTATATATACAAATCTTGAATGTTTCAAATGGGCAAATTTGTAATGTTTTTTATGTTATTTTTTTTAAATGTCAAAAAAAGATAAATTTTCAAACTTGGTATAAAAAACTTGAGTACTTCTCTATTATCCCATCGACCACTTTTCATAACAAAATACTATCGCCAAACTGTATGATTAAATGCCAAAAATGCAGTCCCATTTACTTGATGTCGAAAACATTATACGTGTTTTTTATGTCATCAAGTGGTTTTTAATTCAACATTTGCGTGTATTTTTCATTATGTTTATTTGATTTATTAGTTATTTCATTAATTAAAATAACAATTGTATCCTTAAATTCTTATATTTTATTTATTTATTTTGATATTCCAATGACAACGTTCTCCCATTTATTTGGCGATAGTTTTTTTTTATGAAAAGTGGTCGATGAGATAATAGAGAAGTACCAAAACTTAATTACGTATATGAGTATATTCTTTGACAGTATTAATCATTACTCGATATTTTAAAACTGCATCATATTTGTAGAATTATATTAATTTAAACAATGCTTCTACTGAAGTGTGAAGAACCATATACCTCTATGAAGAACCATATATTTACATAATTGTCTTCATTAGCAATCGGAACACCATAAGATTCATCCCCGATAATAAACGGACTATAAGTGGTCCAATTTTGTATTACGTGTTCTACGATATTTTTACATACATTTGAATAATCATTTTCTGTACTATATAAACAAAATGATAGAGATCTAAAAAGACAATTTCCATCGGGATTGATTTCGCGAACGTTAAAAGAGCCTAAATTCATTTTTAAACAGTAAATCCGAAATGGACACCTAAGTATTCATACAAATTATAATAAATGAAATAAATAAATACCTTCTAAACACTCCACAGTGAGTTCTATATAAATACCTTCCTAGGTTTAACGCAAAGTGCAAGAAAAAAAACAACAGGAGATGATCCCAAACACGTTTCTAGAGACCGTAATAGACCTTCACCTCATTGGCCGGTCCTACCGGAAGATTTTTTTGACGCATGCGTATTGGGTCGAATATTGTTGAAACATTTGACAAAATAAGCAAACTGCTTCCACCTAGGTATTTATACACAATACAACAAATAAAATAAATGCCTTCAAAACCCTTTTGATCATCGCATCAGCGTGCAAGACAATTTTTTTACCGGAAACAGTTTGATGAATTTCATTATTTTTCCGTTATCGATTGACAAATTTTACGATTTTACCGCTAACGATTGCTGAATTTCACAATTTATCGACTATTGATTAACGAATTTCATGATTTTTTCCATGAACATTTGTCGAATTGCACAAAAAAAATTAAGAATATCGTCAAATTGTCTCGGGTAAAAAAAATTTGAATATTGTCAAATGCCATCGAGAAAAAAGTCTCTTTGTCAAATGATTTTGAAGAAAAAATCGGGAAATTCACAAAATGGTTTCGGAAAAAACTTCACCAAATGGTTTCAAAATTCTTTGAGTGACAGCGGGAAAAAAAATTTCATTTTACATTCAATCATCGCAATTGGCGAGTGTGACTAAGTTTAGCCAGTGGTGGCAATAACATCAATCACCAATTTCCAGTATTACTCGCCGATTGGTGAATGTTAATTTTGTCTTATATCACAAACTGTATTTACATATACTACTAGATATAATGATTATGAACCATGATTTTTCTGTTATTGGGCGAGATTCATGTTTTTTCAGCAATTCTTTGACGAAATTAGTGTTTTTTCAGCGATCTTTTGAAGAATTTTGCATTTTTCTCACGATCCTTAACGAAATTCGCATTTTCCAGCAATTCTTTGATAAAATACATTTTATTCCGCAATTTTTAGACGAAATTTAGTAAAAAAGCGTGATCTTTTGGTGAAATTTCCTTTTTTGCGATTCTTTGACAAAATTTGCTTATCTTTCGTGATCCTTTTGCATAATTACGTTTTTTCTGTGGTCTTTTAACAAAAGTCATGTTTTCCCATGATCCTTTGATAAAGTAGTGTTTTTTCCTCAATCATTTGACAAAATCTGTTATTTCCCCCCCGCGAAGATTGGTTAGATGTTTTTAGTCTGCAGGTGCCCTAAAAAGTCTGTGACGCCCGTTGCTGCATCGCACACATTCTTCCATGGGGCATCGAACGAAGTAAATTCAACCTAAAGAATCATTGTTTCATTCCTGACATTTCTCGAAAGAAACAACGTTCAACTCATTGACTGAATTGTAAAGGGCGAAATGTGTCAATTAGCAGAAAGTGCGCAATTTGTTCGTTCATGGAAAAAATCGTGAAATTCGTTAACCGATAGTCGATAAAATTCGAAATTCGTCAATCGATAGCGGAAGAAGTGCAAAATTCATTAATCGACACAGTGAAAAAATCGCAAAATTCATCAACTGGTTTCGGGAGAAAAAATTTTCGAATATCGTCGAATGGCTTCGAGAAAAAAATTCACAATCTGCCAATTTCGGGGATGAAATTTGCCAAATGGTTTCAAAATTTGTCGCGCGACAGCAGAGAAAAAAATCTTTTTCCATTCAATCATTGCAATTCGTGAGTGTGACTATTATGTTTGACCAGTGGTGGCAATAAAGTCCATTGCCAAATTTTCAGTATTACTCGCTGTTTGGCAAGTGCTAATTTTGTCCTATACTTCAAAACCCTTTTGATCATCACATCAGTGTGCAGGACAATTTTTTTTACGGGAGACCATTTGATGAATTTCGTGATTTTTCCGTTATCGATTGACCAATTTTACTGCTATCGATTGTTGAATTTTATAATTTATCAACTATTGATTAGCGAATTTCATGATTATTTCCATGAACGTTTGACGAATTACGCAAAAAAAAAAATAAGAATATCGTTAAATTGTCTTGGGTAAAAAAAAATTTAATATTGTCAAATGCCTTCGAGAAAAAAGTTGCAAGTTGAAATGGCTGTGACCTCTTTTTCATGTTATGCATCTCCGGTGTCCATCCCCCCCCCCCAAGTGGGACACTTTTCTAAATTTTGCACACACCCCTCATGTGATATATCAGTGGAAAAGTCTTTGACCACTTAATCATATTATGCATCTCCGATGCCCATCTCCCCACTTCCCCCCCCCCGAAGGGGTACTTTAATTTTGCACATTACCCTCATGTTATATATCATTGGAAAGGTCTGTGACCACTTAATCATTTTATGCATCTCCAGTGTCCATCTCCCCACTTTGCCCCCCCCCCCAAGGGATACTTTTCTAAATTTTGTTGACACCCCTCATGTCATTTATTGTTGGAAAGGTCTGTAACTGCTTAATCATATTATGAATCTCCGATGTCCATCTCCCCACTTTGCCCCCCCCCCCCCAAAAGGGTACTTTCTAAATTTTGCACATTACCCTCATGTTATATATCATTGGAAAGGTCTGTAACTCCTTTATCATATTATGCATCTCCGATGTCCATCTCCCCACTTTGCCCCCACCAAAGGGTACTTTCTAAATTTTGCACATTACCCTCATGTTATATATCATTAGAAAGGTCTGTGACCACTTAATCATATTATGCATCTCCGATGTCCATCTCCACACTTTGCCACCCCCCCTTCCGTACTTTCTAAATTTTGCACACAACCCTCATGTTATATATCATTGGAAAGGTCTGTGACCACTTAATCATATTATGCATCTCCAATGTCCATCTCCCCACTTTGCCCCCCACCCCCCTAAGGAATACTTTTCTAAATTTTGTTGACACCCCTCATGTCATATATCATTGGAAAGGTCTGTGACCACTTAATCATATTATGCATCTCCGATGCCCATCACCCCACTTCCCCCCCCAAGGGGTACTTTCTAAATTTTGCACACAACCCTCATGTTATATATCATTGAAAAGGTCTGTGACCACTTAATCATATTATGCATCTCCCATTTCCATCCCCCCACTTTGACCCCCCAAGGGTGTACTTTTCTAAATTTTGCACATACCCCTCATGTGATATATTGATGGAAAAGTCTGTGACCACTTAATCATATTATGCTCCCCACTATGAAATTTGTCAAGTTAAAGCAACTATAAATTTTACTTTTATGGTATTATCAAGTTGTTTGCCGTCAAATTTTGACGGGTTCCATCTAGTATTATGTTTAATTCTTAAATAATTCATTTCATTTTCATTTTTCACGTGGAAAATTTTCACTTGAAAATAAATTGTTGATTAAAAATTATTACTCAGGGGTTTTATTTTATATTGGCAACGATAAAGTATTAGCAACGGTAAAATAAATTTAACCATTTTAGAAAAAGCTGCAAAACCGGGCCCTTTGGGCCAAACCAACCAAACCAACCAACCAACCATTTTAAAATATACGAAAAAATGTCCATTTATTCTGTATAAAAATAATGAAAATTTTAATTTTTTTTTAAAAATATTGAAATAAAATAAACAAAAACCAGCCTATATTCATTTGAGGGTTATAATCAACTTACATGCAAAGATACAGGATAATTAAATGCTTCATTTTGACGCTGGCTTCAGCCTAACATTTGCACACAATCAGATTTATAATATTACTAGCTGTTACCCGTGACTTCGTTCACGCAACATTAAAAGAAAATTAAATGCATTAATTAAGCAAAATATTTCACTCCCGATAATTAAAAACGTTAATAATTAACTAACTATTTATCACATTTCATAGGAGACAATACGGTATTTTTTGTTGACATAAATTTTGTGTCAAATAATCGCGAAAATGAAATTGCAACCAATGCAAAAAGGAGGGCCAAATAAAATCGTGGAAATAGACGAATTGTGTAAAAACAAATGTCCATTTTACCTGATAAACAATTTCACTTTTAACGCCTTTGTAAAACGTTTTAACATCCTTAAAAAACATTAATTGGAAATAGTATATGCTTTTTCTTTAAATTCCATTCTGCCTCCTTGGTTTAATGTATAGCTGAAACAAATCGTGTTTTCTAAATGACAGTATGTTGACAGGCAATTTTTGTTCTCCAGAATAAATTGATTCATGAAGTTTGAATATGTGAAAATAAGTTTTCATTTTTCGGATAATTTACTGAAATCAAGATTTTGTTTTCACCATCTAACTCAAAGTGAAAATAAATTCTGTTTTTCAGTTTTAATGAGAAAATGTCGTGAAACATATACTGATATGTTTTATTTCTCCTTTTTTTATACACAAATATGGAGTAATTTACTTTCCGGTTTTAGATAATTTGGCGCAGCTTGTCCCCAATGGGACCTTGCGCCATTAAACCTTATACAACCAACCATTTTTAGATAAACTTCGTTAAAATCTACAAAAAAAAATCATGGCATTTAATTTAATTTTTTTAATTCTGAGAGTTTGTCTGACATCCTCGGATCAATGATAATCGGGATTAAGTAAATCGCGTTGCGCTCGATAGTTTAGGAGTAGTTGCGAAATACAAACACACGGTCAGATTTTAATATAATAGATTCGTGTTCATTTTCCTTTTCTTAAAATTATGATGTGATTTTTAGCAGAAAACTCTCATCTGTATAAAACGGATACTCATGGTTAATAATCAGTATAGATAACAAAACATTTAAATTTTTCGTTATAAATATCACGTGAAACTAATCTACTTTCTATACTTACTGATCCTTGCATTATTAATGTGAGGAATTGATTCACACTCATTTTAAAACATATTGGAAAATTGCCGTTTTATTTCAAATATGAAGTCTCTTTTTCCCCAGAGAAATCCCATTTTGATGACATAATTCTTATTAATTTTCTTTTCCAGGCAATTAATCTCAATACTGGCATAGGGGAAATTATGTTATTTTAACGAAATAATATTAAATCTTTAGGTTTTATCAACAAAAATGGAACTATTAACATTCGCCATTTTTTTTAGGTAATCGAGTTATTTATTTTAGTTTTAAGAATGAAAATCACTATTTCTCGCTATCCATGACTCATTTTCGACATGGATAATTTTGAGGAGCATAATATCGACATTTGCTAACCTTTTTCTTTTGAAACTTCTTTTTACTTTTTTAAAATTTAAATAAAAAATACGGTTTAGTTATATTAGCCGTGCGCAGACGGTAAAACGTCAAGTATTGTTACCATACAAAAGAAAAAAAAAAGAAAAAACGTGAAGAAAAAAACCCAAGAACATTTTATTTCACCAATCAAAGCATATCCGCTTTATTTTAGATGAATGACGTCATATTCGCCTGTTTCCTATGGTTACGCATATTGAGACCTTGTATTATTATCAAAAACTAAAAAAAGTACGTTTTATTTCTAATAATATTACTTAATCTTCTTTTTAATTCTTTAATTTTTTTTATTTCATTTTCATTTTTCCCGTGAAAATTTTTCAGTTGAAACTAAATTGTTGAGTAAAAATTATTATTCCGGGTTTTGAATTAGTTTTGGCAACGATAAAGTATTAGCAACGGTAAAGTAAATTTAACCATTTTAAAATATTATACGAAAAAATGTCCATTTATTCTCTATGAAAATATTGAAATTTTGAATTATTAAGAAAAATATTTGAATAAAATAAACAAAAACCAGCCTATGTTCATTTGAGGGTTATTATCAACCTATACGCAAAGATACGGGATCATTAAATGTTCCATTTTGACGCTGGCTTCAGCCTAACATTTGCACAAAATCAGATTTATAATATTATTAGGATTAGGATGGATTAATTAAAATGTTATATTGCAAAATAATTTATAATACATAATGGCTTTCAAATATTCTGTATGTTCTTACGCTATCTCAAGAAGAATTTTGCGCGTTAAAGTATCTAAAAAAATGTGAAAATATTGTCTATATGAAACTGAAGCTCTTTCCATTAAATATTTAACATTTTAATTTTTTCACAGTAATATCCTAACATTGAAAAACTGACTGCATAACATTATAAACATAATCTTGGCACATAAATATTTTTTCAGTTGAGTCATTTTCTCAGAAACGCACATTTTCAGTAAATACTAAACAAGAATAAAAACTCATGCATCAAGCACAAAATAACCGTTTGTATAGTAATGAAACTTGTTTTATCATTGGATAGGTCAGTTTTAGCAGTTTTTTTTTTGTGTATGTGCAATAGATGGTGCGAATTGGATTGGAAAGGATGGACCAATACCCTGGCCTCCGCGCTCTCCAGATATTACGCCTCTGAATTTTTTCTTTTGGGGCTATACCAAGGACAGTGTCTTTGCCATACAAATTACTAACCTCGAAGAACTCAAGACTAGAATACAAGCTGTTGTGTGTACTGTAACAGAACACATGTTAAAGAGCACTTGGCGGGAACTAGAATACCGCTTAGACATTCTCCGAGCTACCAATGGGGTACACGTTGAAATTTACTGATGTACGTGGTCTTATAAAAAAAAATTATAACTGTACTTATAATGTATCCAAACAAACATATGTCTAATTATAATAGTTTGAGCACAATAAATATTTATAATCAGGGCAAGACTTTTGGTTCACCCTATATATTCTTTTAAAAATAATAACAGGGATCGTACGCCTCAGGGAAATCAGGGAATTTGAATATCAGAATTATCGTAAAGTGATGATCACAAACACAGATTTTTTTTTTTCATTAAATAAGGCAATTATGACTTTACGAAAAATCTGGTATCCAAATCCCCTGAGGCATACGAAATCTGATTAACTAGAAAATTGATATAATTTTGTTTTATTCTGAAATGATAATAATAACAGAATAAAGATTTCTAAAGATTTGCTGAATTTGTTGATTTTTTAGGTTTGCTCTTCCCTTTTTTAATTAGATCAAGCAAAGTATTTTTTCTATGAGAAGTATTGTTAAAATTTACCATTATTTCTTGAAAAGTTATTAGGTATATTTTTTCTCCATCAAAATTCTTTAATATTTTAAAGTTATATAAAAGGCTTATGTGTATCTCTTTATTTTCCTTTATATTTTTAATCGAATTTTAAATTGGAATAAATTCACCTAAGGAAATATTTGGATTACATTTTCATTTTTTTTTTCATTTTTCTTGCATTATTTTGTAATGAAGTTTAGGGAAATATAAAAGCTAATCTGGAAAATATAAACTGAAATTAAAAAGAAAAACAAATGAATTTTCGGTACAGAAAAATGCCTTTTTTATGTAAGATGAAATGTTTTCTTTATATGAGACCTAAACATTTCAGATGAGCGAAATATTTAAAATTTGTGTGCTTACATTTATTTATTCGTCTACATAAAATTTTCTAAATTATTTTATTTATTTATGTCAAACTAAATGTAATTTGAAGGAATCTTCATTTATAAAACTTTAGTAGTATTTTATATTTGAAAAACTTAGTAAAAGAAGATGTTATGCAGAAAAATTTAATTTCCAGAAAATTGAAATGAAAGGCCTTTTTGTTGTAAATTTTATTGATTTTTTTTCCTTCTTAGTAATGAAAGTTTGAAATACTAACGGATTTTACTAAACACTCTCATAAAACTTATTATTATTTAATTTTGAAATATTAAAAATTATTAATAGTAATTAAATTAAATAAAAAGTTATGAAATATTAAATAATAACGCTTCATATCTTCAATAAAAACCATAAACGTATTATATTAGCTTTACCTTATAATGGATATCCATTGTTGAAGGGCTAGGATTTGTCTTTGTAGATTTTTCATATCTGGATGCTTTGATAAGGCAAAAATTTCCGGGAAATCTCCCGGGGTTTGACCTTGGACACGTCACTCATGTGGGTGTTCGGTCTACCCGGGGTGTCTGCGAGTGGACTTGGGGATGGTACCCGAATCAATGCAGTGTAACCCTTTTGTTCAGGGAATTACTGTCGGAGCGACCAGACCTCCAAAACTTTTTTTTATATATATCGATAACAAGGCCCCTACCTGCCCGGCATGAGTGCCTAGCTTGACGAATTAGTACCTGGGAGCGGGGCGAAAATCGCCTGATCACATCATGGCTGTGATCCACCTGACAATAGCCTTGTTGGCATTGCTGCAGTGCTCTAATGGTTTGCTACAGTTCTCTTTGTTTGCTGGTTCAAGGTTTCTATTTAACTTTGTTGAATTGACAGATTTTAAAAAAACAAAAATTAAAGAAGAGAAAGAAATTGGTCTCGTAATTTAGAACCTTGATTAGGTGACGAGTGCTTCAAGGAACACAGGGAGGACGTTGTGTTGCTACACGTAGCGTCACTGTCCCTTACTAGGCAGAAGCAGGTACCAGAACGAATCCGCATTTATGGGCTCTAGGGATCTTAGGTCCTGCCTGGCGGTATGCTAGTTTTATTTTATGATGAATTACATAAAAGGTTCATCAATATCTTATACTATTAAACGAACAACTATTGTATATTAATTTATATATTTTGGGGGGTTCTCGAAAACAGCTTTAACGATTTTGATAAAAATGATGGATTGGACTTTTTTAATATTTTCTAACATAGTTTAAAAGAGTTTATGAATTCGGTTTGTCTGTCTGTCTGTCAGCCGTCTATCTCTCCGTGTTCTAACTCGGGTAAATTCCAATTCGGGTACCTATTCCCATGCAATTGATATATGTTATTGAGGTTGACTGTGGTATATTCGGTCTTGAAAAGTATCTGTGTAACATTTATAGTTCCTTTACAGAGACACTCAAAAGAAATCCATTACATTACTACCTATAGGAACAAATTGTTTGTGGTATATTTTAATGATGTTCCCCTTTTTCAAACATATTAAAATTAATATATATCACTGACAAGTAAAGGTGCTATAGTCTGTAGCGGCGAATTTCGATTTGTATAGCTCATTCGATTCGTCTCATCGAGCTTAGTAATTTTATAACTCGCATATCGGCTATTGAATTTTTATAATGACAGGAAGCCGGGTCAAATTTCAAAATTTATTTCAGTGAAAAACAGATGCCTTCAAAGAGATAAGTGCGATTTAAGTTTACTAATTGTTTTTACAGTGGCATGCATTGCCAATAACAAATCACTGACAAGTAAAGGTACTATAGTCTGTAGCGGCGAATTTCGATTTGTATAGCTCATTCGATTCGTCTCATCGAGCTTAGTAATTTTATAACTCGCATATCGGCTATTGAATTTTTATAATGACAGGAAGCCGGGTCAAATTTCAAAATTTATTTCAGTGAAAAACAGATGCCTTCAAAGAGATAAGTGCGATTTAAGTTTACTAATTGTTTTTACAGTGGCATGCATTGCCAATAACAAATCACTGACAAGTAAAGGTACTATAGTCTGTAGCGGCGAATTTCGATTTGTATAGCTCATTCGATTCGTCTCATCGAGCTTAGTAATTTTATAACTCGCATATCAGCTATTGAATTTTTATAATGACAGGAAGCCGGGTCAAATTTCAAAATTTATTTCAGTGAAAAACAGATGCCTTCAAAGAGATAAGTGCGATTTAAGTTTACTAATTGTTTTTACAGTGGCATGCATTGCCAATAACAAATCACTGACAAGTAAAGGTACTATAGTCTGTAGCGGCGAATTTCGATTTGTATAGCTCATTCGATTCGTCTCATCGAGCTTAGTAATTTTATAACTCGCATATCGGCTATTGAATTTTTATAATGACAGGAAGCCGGGTCAAATTTCAAAATTTATTTCAGTGAAAAACAGATGCCTTCAAAGAGATAAGTGCGATTTAAGTTTACTAATTGTTTTTACAGTGGCATGCATTGCCAATAACAAATCACTGACAAGTAAAGGTACTATAGTCTGTAGCGGCGAATTTAGATTTGTATAGCTCATTCGATTCGTCTCATCGAGCTTAGTAATTTTATAACTCACATATTGGCTATTGAATTTTTATAATGACAGGAAGCCGGGTCAAATTTCACAATTTCTTTCAGTGAAAAACAGATGCCTTCAAAGAGATAAGTGCGATTTAAGTTTACTAATTGTTTTTACAGTTGCATGTATTGCCAATAACTACTATAAGGTTATATTATTGCTGTTATTATAATAATTTGTAATAACAGATAAAATATTCGTATGCTACTTGACAGGCAGGTTTTCGTAAGTTATGGTGAAAGGAGAGCTGTTTTGAATGCGTCGTCGAGTCAGCTGAAGAAGTCTTTGCTCGTTGTGCACGCTGTGAGAAATATTTTTGTTTTACTCACTTCTTCGGAATAAACAATGTGTCAAAAATTGACATTCATCAATGCATGTCAGTCTAACAACCATAAATACATTTAAATCTTACTCATTTCTTTGATGGCAACTGGTTTTCAATAAACGAAATTTTAAACTTTGATCAGGCCCCCTGTTATTATCAAAACTCAATAGCCGATATGAGGGATAGCAAATTACTTAGCTCGATGAGACGAATCGAATGAGCTATAAAAATCGAAATTCGTCGCCACAGACTATAGTACTGTAGTAGACTATAACCTTTACTTCTGAGGTGCATTATAAGATGCTTACTATAGAAAATGGAACGCATAGAATTGATCGTTCATTTACAGGGACACAAAAAATAATTCGGTTACAGTACTGTCAGTGAATAATAATTACTCGAAGTGCGTTTTCGGTGCGGTACGCGTTTTTAAATTTAACTAATTTTTTATCTATTGCTTGGTGTGTATAACTTCTGTAGATCATATACAGGGCAGAACAAAAGATCTCTACTACATTTCGGCTTACTGACAGAAATTCCGAAGGAGAATTTTCAATTGCGCTATGCGTTTCCTAACAGAACTAAATTTCAGAATTCTATGTAGTGTATATACAAATATATAGATCATATACAGGGCTGCACAGAGGAATTTAGATATTTTTCCAAATATTGTTCCTAATTCCTGAAATTGGGTTTTTAAATAAGTTATGCGCTTTTCAAATTGTCTACACGGATATTATCCTTCACGGTATTAAACGGTAAATATTTGTAAAATTATTTTGGAAGTGTTGGAAAATGTTACATAATCTATGCTTGAAGCATGATTTTTCGTTCTTGTTTCTTTTTTCAATTTGTGAAAAAAGAAAATTTTCACTTTGAGCCCAAGCACGAAAACTGGTATAAAAATCACACCCAATCCCGTTTTGGGCCCCGGACTCGGGCTGAGTTCGTCTCATCTCTAGTATCTATAGCTAAACTGTAAGTTACAACTGTAAGTTACTATGTAGTATACATACAAATCTATAGATCACATACAGGGCTGATCAAAAGACTTGATAGTAATTGCTGAAATTGCTTTTTCAAATGTGTTTTAAGTTTTCTAAATTATTTACTTACACATCATCTTTTACCTTATTAAATGGTGTGAAATTTTGTTGAAGTAGTCTGGAAGTGTTGGAAATTGTTTCACAATAAATGCTAGATGTATGATATTTCTTACTTGTTTGGTTCTAAAAACTAATGTCTCAGAGTCTCGTGTGCGGACAAAATCGTTTTCATAGAATATTCGCTCTTCGTACAAATTGAAGTCATCACAGAAAGCATAAAAAAGGGTATAAGAACTGCCAAAGTTTGAAATAAATATAAAATTATTGCAACTAGTATGTGATATACGAAATGAAATAATTAATTATGTTATACCCATTGATAAAATATAGCTAATATTCCGTAATCGGATAGACAGACAAGGTTGGCGTTAAACAAAAATGATGCTAGCAATAATATTGTTTTAACTGTATAGCTGTTATAATAATGATATTAAATATGCCAAGTGACTTTGGACCCGATTACGGAAATTTTCCACAGGAAATCAAAGGCAGCAGCAGTTTTTCCCATTTGTGTCCAGTAAAACTCGACCAATCAGGTACTAATAAAACAAATTTTGACTAAATATGGCACAGCATCTTCTACCATAGTAATCACTTCATTTATGATTTTACATTTTTCAGAATGCTCAATTTATTTGAGAATGTATTTTAACACTTTGCCGTCTGCTTGAATCGTAAAAATACTTCTATTCGTAAAATGCTGAAATGATTGATTGACACCAGAATTTAGAAACAAATCTTTTCGTCAAGACACTCTACTCACTAATAGACCTGGCGTAAAGTTGTCTGCAACTCGGAAGCCCCTTAACCGACATCAACTGTTCGGTAACTATTCATGTACTTGATGAAAGGGAATTTTTCCTTGCAGATTTCTGGTGCCAATGCAGCATTTAAGGATAAAAATTAAGTTACTTTACGTACGACACCACTGTGGTGCCGCCAGACGGCAAAGTGTTAAAACCATTAATTTGTTATGATGTATAGTTTACTTATATATTTTATGGCAGACTAATGTGTTTTCAATATTCTTTTAATCTTGCCTTTTCTTTTAATCTTATAATCAATTTTGAATATTTGTGCTTAATCTGACTTTGAAAGAAATGGGAAAATTTACTTAGATATGAACATTCTTAAAAATAAAAAAACTAATGTCAGACAATAATTTCAAAGACTTTTTTAAAAATTAATTATGTTTCCTGCGTTTCTCACGACAAATACATTCCACATGAAGAAGAACTTTCAAGAAATGGCATTTTGTTTTCGTAAGTAAGTAAAAAAGTTTTCCTTTAACACAAGAAAAATTTCCGCTTGAAAGACTAATGGCAAAAAGTCAATTACATAAAATAATTAATAGAATTCTCAGAAAGAGACCTTAAAAGAGAAAAAATATATTGCCAAAGGAATGCATGTTTCATTCACATATTTCTTTTTCAAATACATTTTCGAATATGAAAATAGTTTTGTAGAACAGAAATATAATATATTCCATGACAATCAATATATTTTAGGTAGTGAAGTGATAGATTTAGTATGACAAATTGTTTAAAAGCTGCCCATTAATTTTATGAACATCTTTTTAATGTATCTTTATTCTAGTAAAAAAAATAAGTTGGGCTTATATTGATTTTATTAACTTTATTTCGGACAAGACTGGGGTGTTACTGAGATGAAATATTGCCCCATTACTTGGATATATCCATTTTGCCAATATTTCACCAATATTAACAAGAAATATTTCGCTTATTCCAACTTCTTCAAATGATCTGTAATATTGCAGTTTCATTCCAGATATTTGCAACGTAAAGCCAATAATTATCCAACATTGATTTTTCATTAGAAGCGTTTTATATTTGAATATTGGATATTATTGCTATACAATATTGGAAACCAAAATTGGTTTACCACGAGGCTCGTTTAAAAGCTGTTCATCAGTTTGTTTATTATTATTATTGTTTTATATAGATTAATACATCAAACTATTTTTAGAAATATGTCAGTAAACTAATAGGTGCGTCGGTTTAGTTAACCATGAAAAATAGGTATAAAACCGAACATGGTCAGCGCGGTGTGCTACTACGCTGCAGGTCCAGAGTTCGATTCCGGACAAGGGCAAGGTTCACTCAGTCTTTCATCCCTTGGATGTCGAAGTAATGAGTACGAATATTTCTTTGGATCTAAATACTTGGGGTTCCACGTTGGGTTGACCACCTGACCGGGACATATGCTGTCTAGCACTTCAGGTCCCATGGTCTACAGGATGGGCACTATAGGAAAACATGTTTAATGAATTGTAGCACAACATAGTTTAGGTTTTTGTATAAAAGTGATCAAATTTCATATTTATTCTTAGTCGGAAGTATGATCGTAGTTTAAAACCTCTTGAATATTTTTGTAGTTATTTATTCGCTTTTAGAAATTAAGTTCCGAATCACCCCTCATCTTTCTCAAAGACTAAAGTTAGAACAAACATTAAAATTTAAAATTTGAAATATTTTTTTATATATAGAAGAACTTTATGTATTATGGAATAGTCGGGTAATATGGACTAATAAGGTATCTCTTTGGAAACATGCTTCTAACAAGCGACAATAACATAAATTTAAGAACGTTCCCAGAGTACCTCTCAGAGCATGTCGTTCGTCGGTTGGCGTCAGGGTGCGTTGAATGAATAAACATTTGTTTTTAAAATTTCAGGACGTAAATTTTCGATACTTTTTATTCATTATTAGAAATAACATGTTAACATTGAAACTAATGACGATTTACATCCAAATAGTATCGGTTTATCATGTGAGGCTGATTTTACAGTTCGTGATTCATGGCTATAAACTCAGAGTAATTTTATTCCAAACTGGTAGGATAGGGTTAGATGGAATACCAGTATGGAATATCCTTAACGGTACTGGTGTAGACCTACCATTATATTGTGATTTGTGCATGTAAATAAACCATATTAACTGACTGCCTAGATACTATATTTTAATCATGCTCCCTTGGTACTATTAAATCTGTATTTTTCCATATTTTATTCTTTTCTTCATTTTTAATCCTCTATTCTATATTTCCCGACTATTTCGTAATATTCTCCAAAAAAGTTTTTCATTATTATTAATTGTTTGTATGTGATGGAATTTTGTAAAATGACTTTTGTCTACAAGTAACTAATCACCGATAGTTTTAGTTTAGGATTGTATTCAGTTTTCTGATTTTAAACAATATCGAGCTGTGGTATTGCCTCAAACGTAAATGGTATTCCATAATACCCGAAGTTCCTCTAAATACCAAATTATTGAAAGTGTACATAGTTTAATAATTCTTTTAATACTGCTGTAAGTGTTTAGCAGTTATAAATCGCATTAAAGACACATGTGTTTATGCATACTATTCTTTTATTACATATTTTTAACAAAAAGAATCTTATTAAAACTTGTGAGCATTTTCGCTGTCTGTTCTGTCAACGTATCTTTATTTATATGCTGATGATGAAACATTTTTATTTACATCGTGCTTCATTTACCGTAAATTACTTTCATTTACCGTACAAAGAGGCACATTACAAAGGGATTGTTAATGTTTGTGATTTTATTAGGTTTTCTGATTTTAAACAATACCGAACTGGGGTATTAACCTCAAACGTAAATGGTATTCAATAATACACGAAGTTCTCTATATTCACGCCTATAGTCTAAAAAAATAAATTAAAACAAATTAATTTTACACAAATGTTTCTAAAAAAATAGTAATGTTTCAAAGTCATTTACCGAAGTTACTTAATGTGGGACATTATTTTAAAGAGAAATGTTTGCTTTTCGTGTTTTATATTCTGCGTACTAATAAATAGTTTTTAATCCATTCGCATAGCTGCTAACTTTTATGCCTTTTTGTTACCACTAAAAATTAATAGAAATTTTTGTGTTACTGAATCACATCGTTTTAGCGATTTAATAACATAAAATTTACTATAAAATTTTAGTGGTAGGAGAAAAGCGTAAAAGTTGGCAGCTATGCATTCGCTGCACTCGTAGTTCTATCTACGTTTTTTTTAATCTAAAATTACGAATTCGCACCGGAAATGCGAAATTTCAAAAGAGGATTTTTTATTTTATGTAACCACGAAATGTCTGTCATTAAATAAAGTAAATATTGCTATTAGTATTTTCTGGTATGAAGTCTAACTTTCTAAATAAAATAAAATTTCGTTAATTTTAACCCGGCAGTGAACGTGTTAACAGATTGACTACCTGTTCTACAAAATATGGAACTTCACCATTCTTTTACCATACACACTACTTAACATGTTACCCGTGGTTAACAAAATTTGATATTCCGTTTTCCAAACAATTTTGGGGAGCAATAGAAATCTATATCCAGTATGTTGCGGCTTTCACCAAACTTTTTTCTATATAAACCAAATCATCTGCTACAAAATTTAAATGAGAATCTATACGTTTTTCAGCTGTAATTTGCGCGTAAACCGCAAAAAAAAAACAGTGTTCAACAACTCCACCTGTTGGGCAATTTACACCAAAACCTAATCAGCAGCTACTTATGTCAACGTCTTACGGAATCTGAAGTTTGATGAAAATCCGTCCATTAGCTCTTGAGACAGAAATTGCGAAAATTGTGAAAAATACAGCATAGCAACGCCAACTTTTGGACGAGTTATACCAAAAACTAATCAGCATCAATTTATATCAAGGTCTAACTAAATCTAAAGTTTTATTAAATTCCGTGCATTAGTTCTTGAGAAAGAGTGCCCTCAGAATTTTTGTCACATACAGACAGACGCACGGACAGACATTTTCTAAGAATAGTCAAATTGTGTTCAAGACCTCTAAAACGTATAAATCCATCGAAAACCGGAAGTTGAAATTTTTCATAAATCCAATACTTTCTGCTTGTAACGATAGAAGAAAGTAAAAATAGAAACTTTTTGCCTTATGTTTGACAGAAATTCTGAAAGAATAGGCCGTTTAAAAAAGGCGAACATTTCCATTCAAATTTACTGGTGAAAGGATGTTCCGATGGTAACCCGAACTTGGCGGCTCCGTTCAACCCAGTTCAACCAACCGAATTGAAATGTGAGATAATGTTATTTCAAGATATGTGCTCGAGATTGTGGTGAAGAAGAACAGTAGGGACTGCACGGTTACGATTATACATAGAAAAAAGTTCTGAAGTTTCAATACAAATACTCACTTTTTCACATCCCAAAATGATCGGCGTATTGAAAAAACATAAATGTCGTTGGAACGGTACATGTTGCAAAAAAAAAAGTTACGTAATAGACATATAAAGAACAACATTGTAAAAAAAATAATAGCAAGAGAGACAAGAGGGAAAAAAGTTTGACTGACAAGGGAACCACTTTTGGTTCAACTCGCACCTAGCATTGAAACCCGGTGCATTTTAATGCCCTATGTTACAAAGTTTGAGAATCGATGAAATTTTTCTGTTAAAATAACATTTTTTGATTCCACAGCAGCATAACTTTTTGTAAATGCAATTTACGAGACCACTTATTGGACTATTAAGATAGAAGCTTTTTTTAAGCATTTAAAAATACAAATTAGTCAATAATAAGTATAAAATATTGAAAAAGTTTAGAAATTCCTTCAAGAACCTACGAGTTTGATTTTGAAACATTCAACATTATAGTTACGTTTTTGGCGGCGGGAAATTGGTTTTATTTTTTACCGTAGAATTTTTCTCGCCAACCATGAACAAATGTCATAGTCGTCTGCTGTGCGTGAGTAGTAGTTTGGATTTGTAGCACCATATTTGGCTACTTAACCCTTTAACGGATAAAGCACTTCAATTGCTAAGATGTTGAAATAAATGATTGACACCGGAAATTATGATCAAATTTATTTTAATATAAGAAAAAAGGCCATACTTCAAATATATATATATATAATAAATGAAAAACATTTCTATTAAAATTCTGCTGTCATTGTTGAGTTTCGTAATTCAAGTTTTGTGGTTTCGTAGGGAAACCAATGAACGTTAAAGGGTTAACTCGCTTTTGGCGTAAAATTAACAATTAAAAACTCAATAATAAAAAAAATTTAAAGTATAAAAAAGTATATAAAATATGATTTTAACAGCGAAATTTTATCGGTTCTCTAACTTTTATGTACAGGTCTAGAAAATGCACCAGGACTCGATGCTAGGTACGAGCTGCACCAAAAGTGGTTCCCTTGTGAGATTACAGGTTTTCCTCACTGCTTTTTAAAGGTTTTCGACAAAGGATGATTTGCACGCGGTGTTCTGTGATTGGTACTTCTGCGCTTCATATCTCTGCTGCTATTTGTTGTTTAGCATGCTGTTCTTTGCATATGTCCTACAACCCCATCCTTCGTGCTACTTGTATACCGTTCCAACGCCATTTAAGGTTTTCAGTATAAAAAACGAGTTCTGCTATTAAGAAAATTGGCATTTTTTTCAGTTTAACCGTAACCGCACAGGCTCCATTCTTCATGTTCACCACACGCTCCAGCGCATGCCTTCAAATAACTATATTTCAAATTTCATATCGATTGGTTGAACGGAACGGATACTAGAGATTCATATATCGGCAAAGTTTCTTTATGACCACACTGTGTGTGTGTTTGTTTGTACGATTTTCCAAAATGTGCAATTAGAGAACAATAAGGAACCGTTAAATAAATGATGAAAAAATTGAAATTCTATAGGCAAAAATATGTAAATTTTAGGTACTTTTTCGTTATACGGACACCGTGCCAAAATGTATGCTAATGCATAATGTATGTAATTGTATGTATATATGTAAATGTATGTAATTGTATGTATATATCTAAATGTATGTAATTGTATGTATATATGTAAATGTATGTAAATGTATGTATTAAATGTATGTAAATGTATGCTTGGTGACAATGGTGTCCGTATAACGGAAAAGTACCAAATTTTATATACGGGGAATATATAATTGATATTTTATTCAAAAATTTCCCCTCGAATATTTTATAATAATTCCAAGTTTTTCAATTGATTTAAAGAGGATAAAAAGAAGAGAAAGAAGAAACTGTCTCATAACGATAATAACCTAATTTGAATCTTTTCTGAACAACAAAAAAATATTTTTCAGAAATTACGAATTAGAAATAAGCTATTTTACAACCTAGTATAACATTTACAATTTAGATTTTTTTTAAGACCTCACTTGTTTAAAATAGTGCAATTAGATAAATCCAATAAAACGAATTCTTTAAATTCTAATATCTAACTAGAATTTCAACTTCGAATAAAGATCTGATGATTATTAAAAATCATTCTACGCCCCTAATCTAAATTTACTTTAGGAACAATTCGTCTTTTAAGAATTAATGAAACTCCTCAAATTATTCGTTATTGAAAATGTTAAACCAATTCTTTTGAATGGCTTGTTTAAAAGGATTACAGTAAAAGTATCTGGTACTTAATAAAGTTTCGTTTAAAAATGTTTTTTGATTTGTACACTGTAAAACAAGAACGAATACGTTGGAAATTGTGCGTTAAACGTGATAAATGGGGTGCGTTCGTTTCGTGCTATAATTAGTTTTACAATGTAAAAAATCATCGTTATTATTTCGTGAAATAAATTATATCGTCTGCTATGAACGAAATGAGGATGCCTTTTTTTATTATTGCGTATGCCATGTTTACAGATGCGATATTTTTTCGATACCAGACAGCGCTGTAAATTCACCATATAGATCTTGCTTTGCGAATGATTACCTTCATGGTTAATATTTCTATGCTTCACGGTGAATGAATCTTTTGTTTATTTACTTTATTGGATTGAGATATTCAGCTGTTAACCTAATTTCCACTGAGGTTATCTCAGAATCTATACATTTTTTAATGCAACTCATGTCTCAAGCAAGCAATTTTTTTGAACAATCTTTCTAAAAATGTAACTTTCATGCAATTTTATTCGAAAAGATAATTTTGAATAAAAATGGAAGAGTGCAATATGGAAAAAGATGTCGTTAGCCCGTATTTGTTTTCCTCAGTCACGTGACTTGCTCTTTTATTATATAGATAATGTATGATAGGATTTAATAGAATAAAGAAAACTTTTATTAATATCTTTTTAAGTTTTGTTTGAATTTTCATAAAATTTGAAATGTCTCGACAAAATTCTGCAACGATTACATATATTAAATTTCGGTAGTTTTTGCGCTGTTATTTACGGACAGACGGACGGACCAGACGACGACTATAGGTGCTACGTATTTATATAATTACGAACGCGCCGAAAAATCATGCTTCACAGCATAGATAATAAAATTCTTTCCAACACTATCGAAATACTGTTACGAAATTTCATTTATGTCCACACAATGAAATGAGATATCTAAATAAACATTAAAAAATCCATGCGGCACGGTCTACAGACACAGGTAGATTTCGAAGTGAAGTACTAATTTCACCAACAAAAACTAATTTAAGATTAGTTATAAACCAAATTAAACAATTTTATCTGGCCGCTTTTGACGAGTTTTTTTTTCTCATTATACTCCAATTATTTTATTAATAATTATAAAAATTCTCCCGCGTTTATACCATTATTTAGTCTTGTTAATTGTTAAAAGTGCGAAATTAAAAAAAATGGACCATAAACTAAATTTATGTTTAGTCTACGGCAACGGTCGGCAACTGGCGGACCGTGGTCCACATCCGAACCACGGAAGTTCAAATTATGGACCGCCAAAAATTTTCAATTTGACCTCAAGTGTAATTTTTCGCACTAATTTTTCAAAAATTATCTGCTTTTTCTATTTTATAATGTGTATATAAAAATTTTCAGAACGTATACTTGTGTATATAGTAATTTCTCATAACACATACCTGATTTCTCTATTCTATATTGTATGTATGTATGTGTAAAAATAACAATTTAAAATTAATAAGTACTAATATTACTTAAGTGCTTTTTCTCTGGACATCGATAAAAATTTCAAAACGCATTCGGACCCTACTTAAAATTACTTGCCGACCCCTGGTCTACGGTTATGTTCGTTGGTGGAATAGCTTCTAAGTACCGTAATTTCGTGCGTATGCGCCGCGCTTTAGTTAAGTCTTTGCCATGACACTGCAGTTGGGACAGTCCACTTTCAAATCTACATGTGCCTGTAGGCGGAGCCAGCAGATTTTTTTTTCAGTAGAGTTGGTCTTATCGAAAACTTGTCAATATAAAAGTTGTAAATAATATTAACACTAGAACTACCATGAGCCGTCATTTTGACCGTTACCAAATGGATATATTCTGATTTGAACCATAAATTTCTTTTTAAAATAAATTAAACCTAAAACTCTTACAGAAATACGTTAAATGAATAACTTATGTAGTCTTAAATAAAATTTCTGGTGTGAAATAGTTTTAAAAAACTTGAGTAAAATTTCTGGTAGTTCTAGTGTTAAGAAGATGTATAATAAATTTAAGCGGATTTGATATCTTGTCAATTGACGATGTTATGAGTTTATTTCCTCTTAAGCCCCCTTTTTTTCGCCTCTTCATGCCATTTTTAATGATATCAAAAATCTGTCATACATAAATTTCTGGCTTTTTCCTAGAAGTAATAACGTTAAATTGTTTCGATATGCATCACCATTAAGAAATTATGAGATTATTTCTGTTTTCGCAAAAACCCTCCTCGTTTCCACCCAGTTGGTCCGATTTTGCCCATTAACGAACTTGACCGAGTATTTGTGCTCTTTGATTTTATGTATCAGTTTGGAAGAGATTTGTACAGAATTATGAAATTTATCGTGTCCATAAAAAGTGATATAGATAGATAGATAGGTAAGGTTTTGAACTGAGGAAGCTGGGAGGAAAGAGTTCTAGGGGTCATGATCGGCGTAGATCTGCAAACATTTTGCAGAAATTTCAACATAGGGGAGAATTTAATAGATAGTATTTCTTACAAAATGTACCTAAAACACCACATATTAATTTCATTATGTTTGAAACATTATGTTTATAACATCATTAAAATTCACTCAAAACACTTTTTCCCCATTGACTGTAATGTATTAGAATACTTTTGAGTGTCCCTTGCAAATTAATTATAATTGCTATTTATGCTATACTTTATAGAAAACAATTTTTTTGTTCACCTCAGTGACGCATATCAATTTCATTATGTTTGAAATAGTCTAATAATATTAAAATGCACTAAAAACGATTTTTATTCATTGGCCGTAATGAAACGAAATAATTTTGAATGCCCTGTAAACTAACTATAAATGGTACACAATTCTTTTTCAATATTATCGATCCAGCCATACTCAACCTGCGGCCCGGCGACCTTTTATGTGCGGCCCGAGACACATAATCATTAATCACAATTTATAAAACTAATTGAGATATGTATAAAAAGTTTTTAATATTTTCACTGCTCTTTTATATATTTTCATGGGAGGAAAATTTCTTGTTATTTATAATTACTAATTTTAAATTACCTTAAATTATCTTAAATGTCGTTTCCTTAGTCAAAGTTCTTTTTACACATAGTTTTACTTGTGCTACAGTAGTGTATCCATTTCTCAATCCTGAACACTAAACAGACATTATTCCAAATTTATTTAATTTGCACTATGTATTTCTACACTAAAAAAAGTTTTTGCATTGAAAAAAAAATGATTATTAGAAAAAAATGCCTTGATGGTTTTTTTTTTTTTTTTTGAGAATTTGAGTTGTTGCATTGTTATATTGTTACGTCTTATACTTATCATATAGCTATTAAGGGTTATTGGGGTTAATTAAATATTTATCGCATAAAAAATTGGCAGCAAAAAGTTTTATACCACTATTTTAAAACAACAATGTTCGCGGCATTTGCTATAGAAATCTATATTTTTTACATTACTATACAAGTGCATTACGGCCCGCCTAACGTCACAAATATATGTTTGCGGTCCGCAAGAAAAAAAATGTTGAGTACGGCTGGACCATGTCATGATAAACTTTAATAACATGTATCAATTACATGACAATACGAGTATAGTTACGTGAGTTAGAGCACGGCCAGACAGACGGCTAGACAAACCGAATTCATAAACACATTTCAACTAGCTTGGAAAATCTTAAAATGAGGAATGTTCCTTAATCCAACAAAATATTACATAAGTATGAACGAAAATGTATAATAACATCTTCCAAGTTAGCCATGATTCTTAAAGCGTTCCTTTATCATTAAAAAACAATATATTTTCGATATTTTAAGTAAAATTTATGAAAACATTTATTTGTGTTTCTTATGCTGCCACTGATTTTCGGAAACGTTTCCGAGTAGTTGTGTATTAATCAGTAATTTTCAAACCCGAGTATCACTTTTTAGGATGGCAACAGTTCTCAATTAAACAGTTTCAGCTGCGTAATTGAATTAATACATGCAAGAGTTACAAATTAATATAAATTTATTGTTAATATTAATGCTGTTAATTTATTATGTTTCTTTGTAAAACATGTTTGTTGAACACGAAAATGCTTCCTTGAGAATGGATAGTATATCCGAAAAAACCTATATTCCGGGATAAGAAAACTGATTAATACACTAAAAATAGGGGAAGGCCGGGCAAAGTGTCACCCTAAGGTTTTGTGATTTTTTGTTACCCCTTCAAATGCATATACATAACTAACAATTTGCATAGAACTAGAGTGACTACTTAGAAGTGTAACGGTATTTATAATTTTTACAAAAAAATAAAGTGGAAGTAAGAATTTTTTTTTTTTTTTTTTTTCAAAATAGGTCAAAATGACTACTTTGTCCGATCTAGACGGGCAAATTGTCACTCCATGGCCACTTTGCCCTACAGGTGTAAAAAGATTGAAAACACTATTAAAATGATTAGAAGATTTTTATTGTCATAACAAATCGTATGAAACATAATGAAAGATTGAAAATGGTATGAAAATCCAATAAGAGTTTGACAAACCCAAATAAAAAATTATAAATCAGAATCAAACACGGCCTTTTTCGCAAATGAACTCCACGTCATCTTCTTCGCGAAGTGAACAGGCCTCATGATCCCAGAGGTGACAAACATTGCACCTGATCCAACCTTCATCACTTGATCCAATGAAACGGCCTCTACCCTGTCCTCAGGGTTGCCAGTTTGCCCTTTTTTTATTTTGAAATTTCGCAATCATACCTGAAATTCTCAACCAAGACTCCCTTAATAGATAAGACTTGACAATCTGGAGAAAGTCTATGGGAGAAAATGTCCGCGGTAATTGCCACTTATTAATTGACTTTCTCCGGAAAGTATCGCCGCCTGGTGGATACTACCGCAGAGTTGCCAAGTCTCCGACTTTTGGAACACCAGTATATTTTTAGAGAAAATGTTGTTCTTTTAAATCCCAGAATTCTCCGATCAAACAAAACAAAATTGTCTGTACTAAAAAACTGGTATCCAAAAAGAGAATAGAAAAATCTAGCAGCTCTGCTACCCACCGATACTAGTTCATAAGCAAATGCATAGAACAAATGGAGCTGTGAAAAAATTTCATGTCGAAAATACTCCTATTACTGACGATTGATGGCGCTAGTAGCAGGAGAATATAGCGGTCAAAGGAAACTTGCTGATTGTGAGGCCTGATACTATGATAAGGAGGCCTTGTTCTCAACAATATTATTTTCTTTATCAATTACTGACATTTCCCATTTACTTAAGGTAAAAAAAAAAAAAAATTCTGAAATTCCGGTAAGAAATCGAAATTTTTGAAGGAAAAAAAGGCCAACCTGGCAACCCTGCCTGACCACTTTGCCCGTTTAGGAGCCTTGACAGAAAATACGTTCTACAGTGGAAACTAATGAACAGACAGCGACCACTCACCCGCCAAAGTGAAGCTAGCTGAAAACATGCTCTTTCCTTACACATTCAATAAATAAATGCAAGTACAACAGGTTATTGTTAATTGTATGTAATATAAGTCACTTACCTTAGATCACAAACTTCAAAAACTGGAAAACCCGCTCTAAAGTTAAAATACATGGAACCACCTTGTTCAACGATTGTCTTGTTACTCACTGCCATCAAATGAAATAATTTTAACCACAAACCACGCAATGCCCTGGTGACGTCATTATATTAGGTGACCACTTTGCCCGGTCTTTGTTTTAAAAAATGCTTCTTTAAATATCAAAAATATGTCGGTTCCTTGCATTTCTAAAGAAAAAGAACGCTTTTCGGAGTCGTAAATAACTCGGCAAGGCTATTGTATATTTTCAGTCTTTGTTATATTATACATTCCTAAGTTAAGAAAATTGTGTCTTTTTTTTACAGTGTACGGTAGTACTTGCAGTATTTAGTTACTGGGAAATATTTGTTTCTATAGAAAATATTTTAAAAACATTTTATCGTTTGCATTTTGGAACGTTTCATTTCAAATAATGTGCCAGTAAATACGCAAATGATTAAAAATGGGTGCATTAGGGTTTAGAAAAGAGTTTAACCCTTCTTTGCATGAGTTTTTCTTTTACAATTGTGTTTTTTATGCATATATTAAATATTAGTCATCAGAAATTTTAAGATAGATTTTTAACTTTGTTCAACAACATGGGTCACGGGAAATTTACTCAATTAATACTTCTATATAAATATAGTGGTGGCGAAGAAGTTGATTTATTTATTAAAAGTTAAATAAACAGTGATGGAAATTTACATCACTATGCAATTAAGGGATAAGAACTATAAAAAATAATATATAATTTTGATGTAATTTCATTTATTAACCGTTTCTACCAAATTATGAATCCAGAAATTGCTCTCCCTCAATAATTATCTTCCTTAATGCCTGAAAATATATTAGAAAAGTTATAATATTATGAAATTTAGATTAGTTTTTCCATTAAAGTGATTTAATAAATTTATAAGCAGTAGTTCGTTTTGTGAAATATTTATCAGAATAATTAGATTAATTAACAAAACAATGGTAATGGAAATCTTACAATTCGTATAAAAACAATGTAAATAAAATGTGATTTTATATATAAATCGACCAGTTTTTAGTTGTAAATGTTTTATATAACACTAGCTGATCCTCCCGGTGTTGCCCGGGCGTAGTTAAAATCGCGTTTACTGTTATTCAAAATAACATTCTACGAATTTGTATAATATATTAAGACGGGCGATCATGTAAAAATTAAAAATATTTACTTTTCTGAAACATGTTATGGTGTATTTAGTACAGGAGAGAAGGATTTTTTAGCTCACAGGCTATCAAAGCCTGAGAGCTTATGTGCCCGCCGGTTCTGTATGTATGTACGTACGTATGTACGTACGTATGTATGTACGTAACGCGATAACTCTTCATAGAAATATCCGTTTTCCTTCAAATTTTGTTTATAGGTTCACTGTGTTAAGGCGCTTCCCTGATTAGTTTTCGGGATTGATTGGTTAAGTATAAAGGGGGAAACAAGGGGCTAATACCCCCCTTAATTTATATAAAGGGGTTTTTCATGCAGAATTATTCCGTTTTCCTTCAAATTTTGTTTATAGGTTCACTGTGTTAAGGCGCTTCCCTGATTAGTTTTCGGGATTGATTGGTTAAGTATAAAGGGGGGGAACGGGGGGCTAATCCCCCCTTAATTTATATAAATGGGTTTTTCATGCAGAATTATCCCATTTGCTTCAAAATTTGTTTATAGGTTCATTGGGTTAAGACGTTTCCCTGATTAGTTTTCGGGATTGATTGGTAAGTATAAAGGGGGGAACGGGGGGGGGGTTAATCCCCCTTTAATTTATATAAATCGGTTTTTAATGCAGAATTATCCCATTTGCTTCAAAATTTGTTTATAGGTTCATTGGGTTAAGACGCTTCCCTGATTAGTTTTCGGGATTGATTGGTTAAGTATAAAGGGAGGGAACGGGGGGCTATAATTCATATAAATGGTTTTTTCAAGCAGAATTATCCGATTTTCTTCAAATTTTGTATATAGGTTCGTTGTGATAATGCGCTTCTCTGAATAGTTTTGGGGGTACATTGGTTAAGTATAAAGGGGGAAAGTGGGGCTAATCCCCCTTAATTTAGATAAAGGGATTTTTCATGCAGAATTATGCGATTTTCTTCAAATTTTGTATATATATTCGTTGTAATTAGAGACTTCCCTGATTAGTTTAAGGGGTTCATTAGTTAACTATGAGGGGGGTAACGGGGGGATGACCCCCCCTTAATATATTGTTGATTTCTTTATTTTTCGAGGGGCATATTTCAAATTCTTTGAATTAAGAATATACTATACAATTAGTGTGAATAGCCTGTGAGCTCAATACCCTCAGTTTAACTGTGCAGTTTTCTTTTTATTTATTTATATGTTATATTGCATTTGAAAATTAAGTTAATAGAAAATTTTAAATAAGTACCGTGATATAAGCTTGAAAAATTTAAATCAAACTATTTTTAGACAAAATTTTCACGCTGTTTTTTTAAGTTTGGATTTTTTTTAACTTTTTTTTGTGGATATCATTTGCTTTAAAAAAAACAGCTTATATAACATAGATAATCTACTTATTGAAATTAATATGAGTTCTGGTAAAATTTTGGAATGATTTCTTTTTATTGCATATAAACAGCCATGACCCAATGAAGGCAGAGCAGGAAACAAGGCACATTTCATTTTGGATCTCTTTCGTATACTATCCCAAGTAATTAAACATTTTCAATATTTTTCTCAACCTTAGTCCCACACAGATATCAATGTAGTTATTATTTTTTCATTTCTGCATATTATTGACATGCATTTATACCATTAGGAAAATATAAAATTAGCAAATTCCAAAAGAAAGTGAAAAGTAAAAAATTAGTGTACTAGAATATAATTGCGTGAAACCATCATTTAATGAATTCATTTTCATTTTTTTTAAATAGCCGCACCGCAAAAACTTGTTATAAAACCGAACCAGAAACACCTCCTATAGCTAATTTTTATTAAACTAATTAAACTTTAAAACAAGAACGAAGAATCATGCATCAAGCATAGATTATGAAACACTTTCCAACACATCGAGAAAACTAATGAAACTACACTGTTAAATATGGTGAAAAGAGATATGTAAGTAAACAGTTTAGGAAACATATACCACATTGAACTAGTCGGATGTGTTAATCCCAAAACTTTCTTCTATCTCACACAGGTTTCGCATACACTAAAAAGAATCAGCACAAATTTATATCAAGGTCCAACTGAAACTCAAGTTTTATTAAATTCCGTGCATTATTTCTTGAGATATGACTATCGCTAAAATTGTGTAAATCCGGCAAAATCCTGCAATAGCAGCGCTACCTGCTGGGTGATTTTTACCAAAAACTAATCAGCACCAATTTATATCAGAGACTAATTGAATATAAAGTTTTATTAAATTCCGAGCATTAGTTCTTGAGATAGAGCTATTGCAAAAATCGCGAAAAATGCTGCATAGCAGCGCCACCTGCTAGGCGATTTTTACCAAAAACTAATCAGCACCAACTTATATCAAGGACTAACTGAATATAAAGTTTTATTAAATTCCGAGCATTAGTTCTTGAAATAGAGCGCCCACAAAAGTTTTGTCACATACAGACAGACAGACATTTTCTAAAAATAGTCAAATCATGTTCAGGACCTTCTAAAACGCATAAATCCGTCGAAAACCAGAAGTCGAAAATTTTCATGAATCCAATACTTTCTTCTTGTAAAGATAGAAGAAAGTAAAAATACAGTTTTCGAAATTACCTTCCGGTGTCAAAAAAATGGTCGTATTATTTTGTGCAGCCCTGTATATGGTCTATAGGTTTGGATATATATACTACATATCATGATATATTTTAGTTCAGTTAGAAAACTCACATTTAGCAATTTTCGCCAATCGATGGAAATTGATTCGAAATCTTTTGTACAGCGCTGTATATTATCTAAAGACGTTTCTACACACCACGTATTAAGCTAAAAGGTAAAAAACGCATACAGGTAAAAAATTCACAAGGCAACTTAAAACTCACTTCCAGCAATTACCAACCGTAAACGACAATGTATATTCTTCTTTTCATAGCCCTTTATATGAATTTATTTACATTTCACAAACTCCTATTAGTCTACTATATATAGTTCAGCATGAAAATGCGTAATACAATTAAAAACTACCCTTTAATCAATTCATACCCATAGCCTGTAATACTGATGAATTCCCTTGTGTAGTCCTGTATATGACAAAATGAATTTATACACACCACGTACTATGAAAAAAATTAGTTAAATTTAAAAACTCAAACCAAACTTGAAAACGCAATTATCACACATAGACTGTAATTATCGCACGCATACTGTATCCGATATCTTTTGTGTGCCCCTGTAAATGAACGATAAACGCAATGCACACCATTCTTTTAAACGAGCAATTTATAATGCACCGCAGTAATGCATATAATTTTCATTATGTTTGAAATAGTGAAACATCATTCAATTACACTGCAAAAACGATTTTTTCCACATAGAACAATGTGCAACAGAATTCTTTTGTTTGATCCTGTAAATGAATAATAAATACTTTGCACCCCGTATTTTACAAAAAGCATGTTTTAATGCCTTTCATATTCATGTATAAATTTCATCATGTTTCAAATGGTGTAGCATCATCAAAATGCACTTAAAACGATTATTTCCCATTGACTGTAATGTAACGGAATACTTTTGAGTGTCCCTGTGAAAAAACTATAAGTGCTACACACTTCTTTTTCAATAGGGAACATGCCGTAGTAAATGACACTAACTTACTAAAATTTCAGGGCAATCCGAGTATATTTAAGCGAGTTAGAGCACGGACATATGGCCAAACGGCAGAGGGCAGACGGACAGAAGGCAGACGCAGACGCCAGACGCAGACGGCCAGACGGCAGACGGCCAGAAGGCAGACGCAGACGCCAGACGCAGACGGCCAGACGGCAGACGGCCAGACGGCAGACGGCCACACAGCAGACGGCCAGACGGCAGACAAACCGAAATCATAAACACTTTTCAACTATGTTGGAGAGTGTTAAAAATGTATATTAATTTTGCACAACCCCTCCTCTTATTAGCATATACTTTATTCAGGCAAATATATAGAGTTATAATAACTTACTATGACTTATCCATAATGCTTAATAATAATAGGCTAAATTTCATATTTACACAAGTTTGTAGATTAATACATAAATCGTTATACTTTTATTCATCGTTTCAATATTTCAGAATATTTCACTTTGTTAGAAAAAAATTGAACAGTACAAAGTGCACTATAATCCATATTAAGATAAATAACCACATTGTGAATATTTATTTCTTACTTTCAAATGTAATCGTTTAACAAAAAATCGTTTTAAGACATAACTAGAAATAATGTAGATTTTTAAATTAAAATACTTAAACTTTTAAAAGTTGTAAAATCTGGCCATAGCAACACCCTCTATATCTTCTTTAATACAGATGAGGCTACTGATTTTGGGGGGGAGTTAAGTTGGTTTATAGGGATAAATCTGTAATAAAAGTAGGAAACACTTGTTAGAGCGAGACCAGATGAACAGTCAGTCATAAATATTTTTCAATTATGTTGTAAAATGTTAAAATATTTCAATTGCATTTATTCCAAAGCGATGCTATTTAAGTTATGGCATTGTTGTATTTAACTCACTGGCTATTTATAATTTAAAAAAAAAAAAAAAAAACATGTATATAACTATAAACTAACATTTTACGTTTATTTTCCTGTTTCATGCTTTTTAATATTTTAAATGATAAAACTAGTGATAACTGATTTAAAATAAATAAATAAAAACAGTTTTTTTTAAACCCTTTAAAACAATGATTGGGAAGAAAAATTCATTAAACTGGCTTACTGAATTTAGCATTTTAACTACATCTATTAAAGTACACTCCTTTAAAAAAGCTATTATCTCGGATTTGTAAGCGTTTTTTAGAAAATTAAATTCTAGTGTAGCTTAAAAGTTAACAGAGAGTTTATCCAATAGTAACGTTATATGTAATACATGGATTTATAAAACGTTTAAAATTTGTAAAATCTTGTTAGTATGTTGTTACTGAAATGTTCGATATCCGGAAACTTTTTATATGCGAATTTTTTTTTAATTACAAAATTAAATATGAAGATGCCTTTTTCCTCGGAGTTGTTGGATTTCTATATAAATAACTTTCTAATAGGGGAAAGCTTTAATTAAAATTGAAGGTCATATTGTGATGATATTCGAATAAATGATAAAAATTCAAATTACATAAAAATTATAAGGTGTAAAAGCAATATTTTTCAGAACTCTTGATCTAAAATACATTATAGGATAAAAGTATTTTACATTTTTTTAAAATGCAATAAAAAATCAAGTATTTGGCATGCAAGATTGCGGCTTATAAGAAAATGTTAAAAGGCATAGTTCAAAAAATTGCCCATAAATGGCGTATGACTTCAATTGCAAAAATAATAAAAAACTCAACTATAGACAATTTATTTAGTCCAATCTATTATCTTATTACAGTGTGTCGAATGAAATTGAGTACTGTTTGTACCGGGTGTCCCAAAAATTACTGATGGATTTTAAAATTCAATAACTTGCAAACGGTGACATATATTAAAAACATTCTTGCAGGAGGGTTATGTATCATGTCGGGAGTTTTTTCACTGTGATTCTTCATTTTAGTTCGAGTTCCAAACAATAAATGGCGCTGACAGCGATTGTCGCTCAGTCGAAGCCGAAACTGACGCCACTCAGCATTCATGCACCGCCCCCTGAATACTAGGCCTGCGTGCTGATAAAAATGGCGTCTGTCGCAGGCGGATTTTTTTTTCAGCTTTTGAACGGTCCCTCGAACTTCAACACCAATAATTTCTAAAATTTTTCTTCCCCTAGTTTTTCTAAGATCAAATAAGACAAAGAAAACTTTTAGATATTATTTATGTTGAAGCTTAGGGGACCGTACAAACGCTGAAAAAAATCCGCATGCAACAGCCGCCATTTCTATAAGCGCGCAGGCCTAATATTCAGGGCGCGGGGCGTCAATGCTGAGACATGTCAGTTTTGGCCTCAACTGAGCGACAATCGCTGTCAGCGCCATTTATTGTTTGAAATCCGAACTAAAATCAAGAATCACAGTAAGAAAACTCCTGACATCATACATAACCTTCCTGCAAGAATTTTTTTTAATATATATCACCGTTTGCAAGTTATTGAATTTTAAAATCCATCAGTCATTTTTGGGACACCCGGTATGTAGTAAGAACTACAAAATTTGCACCTCTTGAAATATGGTAGTAGATTGATCAAAATAAATGGTCCGTAACTGTATTTCTGGTGCTTTTTTGAAACTTTGAAGGTGCAGCGACATCCATGGGTCAATTTTGGAACTTATTTTTTTAATTTTGCTTACATGAAATTTGGGATCATAAGAAGCGTTTTTGCCAAACTATATTCTTTCGTAAGAAAATTATTACTTTATTTTTCATTGGATTTTAAACTTTAGCAAGGATTTTTGGCCCAAACAGTTCAGTTAACTCTTTTCTTAACAATATGTTCCTGCGCTTACTTTAAGAATATTTCCTCATAATAACTGTTGATATTTTTCAAGATTTTTCTTTAAGAATATTCTATAAGATTAAAATTTGAAAGTGTTAATATTCAGCACTCGATCTTATCAATTTATTTTCTCCATGTACTCAGTTTAACAAGTTCTAAAAGATGTTTATGTAGGAAAACGTTTGCAAAATTTTATGTAATGGATTTCTCAACGTGGGTATATAATCTTTAAAGAAACACGTACGTAGAAAGAAAAATATATTCATACTTCGTGAAGCAATTCTAAAGTCTCTCTTGAATTTTGTTAAAATATGAAATTTCTTTACCGACATATGATTAAAACATTTTTCATAACATAAATATGTCTAAACTCTTGAATTTCTGAATTTTCCAAAGGAATTTTGAATTGAAACTGTATACAATACCGTTACAGATTTGAAGGTATTAAGGAAAAGCTTTTGAATCAAAATAAATAATGTGCAACTATTGAATTTTATGTTGTCTTTTCCTTTTATATGTTATTATGCCATCAATATAGTATATATTATATTAATGAAGTTGTCTAACACAAATCGCAGTAGAAAGTTCGATATAAATAAGAATAATTTTCTGAAATTATGTTTTTAGCTTTCAAAAATATATTTAATTGTGTTTAAGTGTACAAGGTTTTCTTTTAATTGGATAATAAAGGCACTGCGAATTTTGAACATCAAAGTAACTTTATTAGGATTATTAGGTTAACTGTAATAAGAATAATTTACAAACCTTAACTTTTAAATTAACGAATGTCTGTTACACCATCATTTGATTGCTTAAAACACAATAACGTTTATGGTTTTATTTAAATTCTCATTTTTGTATTGGTATTAACCCGCCAGTTGTCGCTAGTGGGTCTTTTTGCCGGCCATATCATTTATCTTCTCCTAACTCATTTCTCCTTACAAATACAAGTTGGAAATTCCATGCAGCTCACCTTAACCCTTTGAGGGGCGGTGGGATATATTAATCCCACCCAATTTTAATCCGATTCAAACCAGAAACTTTTAATTAAATTTTACTTTTTTAACTTTGACTGGAATAGTTGAATAATTGCTTTTCCTTATTTTGAACTACATTCTTTCGCAAATACCGGTGAGAATTCAACGTTACAGGAACACAATTGCTTGCCCCTGAAAGGGTTAAGGGGTTACTTCACTCACGTGAAAACACCCGCTCCATAATGTTAATCCTATGGGACAGTTATTTTACGATATCTCGTGTGCATTTTAATATTTTTAAATGGTCGAACTCTATGCAAGCCCTTTTTTACTTTTTTGATTTCGTTTGCACGTTTTTTTACATGAGGATACTTTCACTTTCGAAAACGGTTCCGAAAGTAAAAGTATCTTAATTTTAAAAAAAAACTTGTTTTCAAAATCTAAAAAGTAAAAAAGGGCCTGCATAGAGATCGACCTCAGCTATCCAATGCAATAAAATCATTTAAAAATATTGAAATGCAAACGAGATATTGTAAAATAATTGTTCCATAGGATTAGCATTAGTGAGCGTGTGTTTTCGCGTGAGTGAAGTAACCTCTTAAATGTTTCTTCACTACCATAGTCAAGTAGCAAGACGTCTCTCTCTTTTTTTTTTATTAAGGTACATTTTTACAAGAAAAGATGAAATTCTTGAAAAAGTCTGCGAAAAGATCACTAGCTTCAGTTCATTTTCCCTTTTCCTAATATTCCAAAACACGTAAAAATATAGGGTAACTGTAGGATAGATGTCCATAGTGTTTAAAGATTCAAATACAAATTCTTATAAAGCAAATACAAGAAATATTTATGCATATTTAAAATTCTTATACATATTTTAATCATATTTTGGGCAAAAAAATAAGCAAATATTGAGAATAAAAAGTGGGAAACAAAATTGAAATGAGAATGGCAGATTGCCATCTCTCCTTCAAGCCGAGGAGAGATGGCCATTCAATACAAGAAAAGAAAAGTGAAGTTTAAATATCGAAAAATTACACATTTCTTATAGTTAATCATGAAAAACATATGGAAAATTGTGAAGTGACTTAAAAGTACATATAGTAAAAAAAAAAATGTAACGCACGTACTGCAAAACTGTCAGATACCTAATTCAAGAAAAATAATCAAACACTAAATTAAATAAACATTAAAATTTCACTTATTTTTTATAATCGGAAATCAAAGTTGCACGTCGCAATGCATGAACTCGTTGAACAGTAAAAAAAAAACTAACGCGATTAAAAGCGTTCTGATAATTTTGCAATGTTATTTTATATTGTAATTTTTAATAGTATTAACATGTGCCCATAGTGTTTAAAAATAACCAATAAAGTATAAAACCTGAATTTTTTTTCCTCCAAAATTTGTACTATCGACTAAAGTGCATGCTGTGATATAGCTTCAAATTCTATATTTTTTCTAATACCGCTATTTCAAAATTATAATTTTTGTCTTCTTTTATCGCAGAATTTCTCCAATTACATTGAGTGTATATTTATATATTTGAAAATATTACATATTAGTAAATGGTGGAATTAAAAAAACCCAGCAGGGTTTAGCTACTATGTTATGGCATATGGTAACGCTACTACTTAATTGGTTATAATTTTTCAAAAAGGAAATGTAGAAAATTATATATACTGTGAAAATTATTATTTAATTATTAACTTATGAGTTACTTCTTTCTGCATGTTTAATATTTATGAAATTCGTTCAATAACTTTTTTTAAAATGCCACTTAAAACAATTATTAAGACGTTTAGCAGCAGTGGATATAAAATTAGCCAAACGCAATATGAGTTTTATAAATTATTTCAATAAATTTCTTAGGAATTTTTCTTCTAAAAATTTTCATAAGATAAATATATATAATAGGTAGTAAAGAGTTACAAAACATCTCTTTAAAAGAATCATGTTTATTCGATTAATAATTAATTTCGTGTAATTTGTAAGAAAATTAGAAATTATGTTTTTAACATTTTACAAGATGAAATTAAAATTTATGTTTTAAAACGATTGTGCTGAAGGAAAAAATAAAAAATATATTATGGAATTAAATATGATTTTAAAAATTCAAAGTTAAAAAATTAAAATTCATTATACATAGGTTTATATACTTAAGGTATATAATCACTTACCTTTTAAGTCACGATCCTTTATGGAAATATTTAATATGATGATAACGCGATAAAATTCAAAATAGGATGCAGGTTCTTTTTTTTCTACCATATTTTTCCTTTTCTATTTGTGGTTAAGTTTTAATAGCTAAAATAGTACGGTATAAACGCATATTTATGTATGTCGTATTTCTGAAAATAATCAAATATTATTCTTGTTAGCAATGATAAAAATATGATATCAAAAGTACCGTAATTTCCGGCGTATAATCCGCAGCTAAAAGAGTCGTTTTTCGACCCAGAAATTTTATTCAATAATTGTAGTTAAATATTTACAGCGATCTTTTAAGTTACATTTTATAAAATAATATTTCTGGGTCGAAAAACGGCTCTTTGAGCTGCGGATTATACGCCGGAAATTACGGTAGATACTAAAAAAAAATGAGTGTATTGGTATAACCAGGTGTAGCATTTAGCTGTGTGGCATCACATTTTTAATAGACAGATTTGTCTTATGAGTTTTGGTGTTATTGCCAAATACACTGTAAAATGGAAATAATGTTTTGTAGTGAATTAAATACGTTTTGAAATAATGTTTATTATTTTTTTTACTTTGTTTTATAATCACTTTACATTACAAAATTCAAATGTATAAAAAGGAAAATATATATATAACTAATATATCAAACTCCAATAATGTATCAGAATCAACCGTTTTCAATACACTGCTGGATGTAGGTCTCCCCCAGATTTTTCCATTGTTTCCTGTCTAGTGCTTTAGTCATCCAATTAACACTGCCACTTTTCTGATTTCGTCACTCCATCTTAATTGAGATCATCTTCTTAGTTGTTTTACATCTCTGTGATATCATTGTAGAATGTTTGTGCTCCGTCTATTGTCTTGTCTTCTTGCAATGTGCCCAGCCCATTTCCATTTTAGACGTTTAATTTTCTCAATGATGTCAAACACTTTCCTCTGACTTCTTATCCAGGTTATTCTCTTTCTGTCTCTTCTAGTTATGCATAGCATACATCTTTCAATGCTTCGCTGTGTTGTTTGTAATAATATGTATACATAAACTCTACATAAATTGTAGTAAAAAAAATATATAAGGACATTATTTAAAAAAAAACACCCGATCTCGTAATTATAAATAAGATATTCAAGAAAGTAACTATAATGAAACTTTAAGGTAATATTCATAAAAGGTCTTTATTTAAATGATTAACAGAAAACATACTTAAATGTCATTAACTGTTTTTTTTTATAAATTATCATAATTGATTAATAAATGGTTGTCTTGGAATAATAATAATATTTTAACAGCTCCAACCATTCATTTAAGAAAACAAGAACGAAAAATCATGCGCCAAGCATAGATTATGTAGCACTTTCCAACGCTTCCAAAATAATTTTACAAAACATACCGTTTAATAAGCTGAAAGATAACATCTAAGTAAACAATTTGGAAAACGCATAACATATTTAAAAACATAATTTCAGGAATTTCGAACAGATACAATATTCGGAAAAGTATCCGAGTACTTTTATTCAACCCTGTATATGATCTATAGATTTGTATATATACTATATAGGATGATAAATTTTAGTTTAGTTAGGAAGCGCGTAGCACAGTTTAAAATTCTCCTTCTGGAGTTTCTGTCAATAAACGGAAATGTGTTCTCGAACTTTTGTGCTACCCTGTATATGAAATACAGAATTTATACACACCCAGTAATAGACAAAAAGTGAGTTCAATTGAAAATCGCGTTCAGCAACTTAAAACGCCAGGAATTATTGTTAACAGACAGTAGAGAATTCTTTTGTATGTCCCTGTAAATGAACGATGACTGCTATACGCACACTATTCTGTAGTAAGCCTCTTGTAATGCACCTTAGTAATATATATAAGTTTCAATGCGTTTAAAATAGTGAAACATTATTTAAATAAACCGCAGACGATTTTTCTCCATAGATGTAATGTAACGGAATTCTTTTGACTGTCCCTGTATAGTAACTATAAGTGGTATGCACACCCTATTCCATATTAAGCTTCTTCTAATGCACCTTAGTGATATATATAAATTGCAATGCGTTTAAAATAGTGAAACATTATTTAAATAAACCGCAAATAATTTTTCCCCATAGACCGCAATGTAACGGAATTCTTTTGAGTGTCCCTGTAAAAAAACTATAAGTGCTACACACTTCCGTTGAAATAGGGAACATGCTATAGCTAACGACAATAACATATAAAAATTGCAGAGCAACCCGAGCATATTTACGGGAGTTAGAGCACGGACAGACGGCCAGACGGCCAGACAAACCGAAGTCATAAGCACTTTTCAACTAGGTTGGAAAGTGCTAAAAAGTGACAAAAGTTTCACTTCTCTATAAGCAACAATCTGGTAAAAACTTCACCAAATTTGAGTAATCACGATCCTCTTTGGTAATTAATCGCTAGAATGTGCTCCAGAGCACTAAGCGTTCCTTCTACCTTTGCTACCACTTATTGGTAAACGATAATTTTCGTTGTAGATTTCTTGAACATCTGCAATAGATGTTATGAAAAGTATATTTTAGAAATAATGGTACCAAATAAAAATATATAGTAGAAACACTGCCAGCACGTGCGATGCATATACATAATTGCCCGATTTTTTGAATACCAGTAAAATCTTACAAAATTTTTCGCTTTATTAAATTGTATAATTTGTACGATTAAATAAAAGAAATATTTTTACATAAAAATATTGGTATGAAAAAATTCGGGAGGTTGGCAACTAACAAGGAAGGTCTCCATAAGCGCATACGCAGAAAATTTTGGAAAAATTACAGAATATTTTTCTCATGAGGATATATACGTTTATAAAAAAAATTGCTGCGGAACCTCGATATAACGTCCGTAAAAAAATTATGAAAATTTCGTGTTTTGGCGATTTATCGCTGGGTTGGCGACACAATGAAATTTTTAAAATGCGCATTTACGATAAATACGCTTTAACGAAAAACGTTTTCTACTCTTTATACTGAACTAGTTTGAGTAAGTTTAACTTAAATAAATAAACTTTTATAAGTATAGTTTTGCCCTGCACATTTATATGTACATTTAAAAAAAATTAGCGATCGTATTCTACGGTTTAGAACAAAATTTAAATTGATTAAAAATGCTTCAAACTAAAAATTAATTGTCCGATTCTGAACACTGTCAATTTGACTTCGATATTGTTAGTGCCGGAGACAACAAGAAAAAAGACTTGTTGCCATGGAAACAATGACTTATTCAATATAAAAATGTATGATGATAGGGTTCTTAATCCGAGATTTACTGTTAAAATACACTTAAAACTTATACATCCAGCGACAGAATATAAAATTAAATAACTTCAGCAATACTTAATTTGTATTTATATTATATAAGCTTATAGAAAAAAATATAAACTATTTAATCGTTGAAATTTAAATTCATAAAGTACTATGCATTTTAACACTCATCTAACCAGGCATTTTCAAATCCATTAAAGTCGCTTGCATTTGGCAAAGAAAAAGTTTTGCTGGCCAAATCGCGTCGTTTTGCGCCAAATACTTCAAAGTATTTTATTTTTTTACACATATTTTACTAGGATTCCGCAGTTAAATTTGACTGATCCTTTATTACGTACATGAGTAGCTTCATTAGCATTTTTTACAAAATATTCTGAGTATGCACTTTAAGGAGACTTTCTTTGTAAGGGTATATCTCAAAGTGTAGACTATACTAAAACGCACCAATAGGAGATGTCATCTCGTATTAGTTGATTTTGTCAGTTAGAGCTTTCTCATTCAGAGGTAATGAAATACTGCAAATTAAGAGTTATTTTAATACAGAATACTGAAAATAATATTGAATTATATGTGATACGTTAAAGTTAAGCAAATCTAGAATTATATTTTAATAAGAAGAAAAAGATAATTTAAAAACTAGCTCAGTCGGAAGAATAGATTGATGTTTGTTTCATTATTTAAAGTACAATCAGAAAAAAAAAAAGATAACACATCATACGTTTTAATCGTCAAATTGACCTACGAAAAAAAAACAAAAAAAAACGGAAATATCAATTCGAGAAGAAGATATGTCAGTTTACGTTAAACAAGTAATATAAAAACTTTTTTTTTTTTAAGTCAATTCCTACTTAGGTCAAATAGAAATTTTTTTTCCACGCTTCGCCACTGACGGTATTTATTCCTAAATTTATATCCTTGCTAAATATCTTACATAAGAGAAATTGTTGAAATGTATTAAAAATTAAATAAAAAATAAATAGTTAAAATGCCAAAAATTAATAGCTCGAAAGGTATTTCTCACAAAATTGTTAGACAAACTGCGTTAGAAAGGTAAAAAAAAAATTGTATTTTTATTGATATAAATTTAAAATCTAATGATTATGCCGTTTTTCAAATATTGAATTTCAAAAATTACCAAACTTCACAATAAAGTGCCATAGCGATGTTACAGTTAGCGACAATACAGTTTATTCAAATATTAATTAATTAATTAAATTTTATTATTAAATTTTAGTTTTATACTTCATTTCTGTTCAAAAGTATAGACTCACTCCACATTTATAGTCTCCTTCGCCCGCGAGCCACCTGATCTTCGTCCGTGAACAGCCCCATTATATGTTTACGTGTGAAGGTGAGACTATAAATATGGAGTGAGTCTATACTTTTGAACAGAAATGAAATATAAAATTAAAATTGATTAATTTAATTTAATTAATTAATTAATATTTGAAAAAACTGTATTAACATCAATTGTCATCCAGTACAAGTTTTTAAAAATTATTTGAACTTGAATGGATGAATAGAAAATATTTTATTAACGATTGAAAATTCCAACAAGATAATAGTAGGAATTTAAAAATAAGCTTAGACTCCATGCTGAAATTAAACGAAACACCTGAGTTTTACATCATACTTTATGTATTCGGCATATTTTACATTCGGATACCAAATGGGAATTTATTCGGTCAATTAGTTTAGGAATTATGAAGGTTGAAAATTTGGAACTCCTAATGTTACATTCATCTGCAATTGTTGCTAAAATGATTGCAATGTGGGTAGCATTTTAAACATAACTCAAAAACTACTTGACGGAATGAGCTGTACTTTTGGTTTAGCTCATACAAAGCTTGTACAAATCGATTTCTGTTTTTAAAAAAATATTGTTTATATTTCATTTATTTTTTTCAAAACTTAATTTCAAAAACAGATATTTTCAAAATATATATCAATACCTATACTTTTTTTCCCACAGAAATCGATCTCTAGAAGTTTGAAATATGCGTGTCTAAAAGTATAGATCATTTCGTCAAGTAGCTTTTTGGTATGGTTAAAACACTACCCGATTTGCAATCTGGCTTGCAGCGATTACAAATTAATTTAACATTAGCAGTTCCAAATTTTAAACTTTCATAATTCTTAAACTACGTGACCAACTGACTGGTTGTTTGGTTTCCCAAAGTAAGATGTACCGCAAAAGCCAAATATTAAGTCAAAATTATGTCTTCGTATTGAAAATTTTAGAGTTTACAACAGTTTCTGTATAAACACGACCTCTTAAGCTTAATTTTCTGACATAAATTGAAAAAAAGGTATAATTTTCAGTCAAATGACTAGTTCCGATTTTTTTTTTGTGGGGGGGAGGCGAGGGAATGGAGGTGGACTGTACATGTTTTAGATTTAATGCAAATTAAAAAAATTGGTCTCACTCTTCTTAAGCTCGCTATTTTACCGAGAAAGATATTTTTTCTGGAATATTTAAATTTGGGTTACTAAATGTAATTGTATGGCTACGAGGAATTATTTTAAAGTGTTAAACATTTATTGACATCCCCGGTTAAAAATCGCTCATAGGCTATGATACATTTCCGATGATCAAACGAGATTTGAAAAAAAAATTATCGGATTTTTTGAATATATCTCGACTAACATATTAAATAACATAAAAAATTGTTAATGAATTCGAAGAATTGTAACATATTTTAATAAGGAACGGAAAATCTGGCCCACTGACAGTAATGTTACTCGGATTTTCAAAGTGTCATTATTTCGGATGGGAGAATTGGAGGTTATAAATTAACGAACTTATTCAAGTTTTAGAAAGATCATTCCGCTATAACACTTGATGATACTAAGTTATAATTTATTTCGGACAAACAAACACAGTTGTAACTGAAACAATTCAAAGAATACGAACGAAGTTATTTTAGTTAGTATCACGTACCCAAGTAAACAACTCCTAAAAAGTGATTTTGAAATAGGAGAAATTTATCATGTCTTAATAATGAACGGAAGATATAGTCTCATTCACCGTAATGTTTTTCGGATTTTCAAAGAGTATTTATCCAATGAATTGCCGAATGTTTTTGCTTAAAGATACCATCCAAGATTTTTGTAAGACCAATACACTATCCGTATTTGGTTATAATTGGTTAGTATCCCGGACGTTATCGTGATGACGAATTTTACATTATATAGATTAATATATAAAGCTAACTGCAATATTTCGATTTCTAAAGAAATCAACCATTCACGGTAGGTTTCTACAACATTTCCACTAAAATTTACCTCCAAAGGTGATTTCTGCAAAATTTGCAATACAAATCTAAAAATAATTTTTTCTTCTAATATTTACTATTATTCACTTTGGCCTTTAAAAAGATAAACAAAGGGATTTTCATGATTACAGGAGAAATTACATAAACTCATATGCCACAAGGCATAAATATGTTATAAAATATCACATAATGAAAAGTCACACGCATAAAATACGTAACGTAAAAGAATTCATTTCTCCCGCAGGAAGTTTTCAATATTTTGCGTTATCAATGGATGCCTAGTCATAAACTGAAAATGAAGAATTTTCTATTTGAGACCTCGAACAAAATGCGGAAAGATTGTACATGTATAAAAGGAAATAAAAAAACATCTGCATCTGCCTAAGAAGTTTTTTTTTTCTCGTAGAAACATATTTTTAACATAATTTTGATTTCTTGTCCGTGAAGAGTTACTACAGACAAGCTCTGCGAAAAGAATTAAAAATTTTGTAACATCTGTGTTTTGAATTAAACATATCATGAATTGAAATGTGAAAATAAATAAAAACTAATTTGAAAACATTTACACGCTTTACACGGGGACTCGGACAGTATCTGTCTGAGAATACACATGCAATATTGAACAGATGCTGTCCGAGCCCTCGTGTAAAGGGCTACAGTTTATTAAACATTAAGAAAGTTAAACAATGAAATTTTTGTGATACAAATATGTGACAAAGCACAAATTTGTCATAAAATATTTCATGACAAAGCTTGATACTAAAAAAATACATAGCGTAAAAAATATGACGTAGCCTTCCAGTACATTTCGATATTTTGCATTATAACATAATCAACATAAATTTAGGATGTAATAACTGCATTAGGTTTTCTCTGTGTCTCAGAGGCATTTCAGGTGAAGACGTGGAATAAACATCGGATGGATATCTGGAAATAGGAGATAAATGGACGTCATTTTGAATATTTGAAATACGGAATTTTCATTTAAGAAATTGCTTTCTGCAACTTCATAGCAGTGGGCTTTTTTAAGTAATAAATTGCATATAACACATAATTTGTTACTTTTTCTAACTGAATATACACTGTAAAAAAACTCAGAAGCGTTTCGGCACAAGGCGGAAAGGTTTCCGGAAATTTATAGTAAACTTTGTGTTCTCCTCAGTTACTTGTTATTTCGGAATCGTTACACGTATTTTCGGAAAAATATTCAAAGCGGTGAATTATTCTGAAGAAGTCAGAAACGTTACATTCCATACCGGAAATGTTTTCGAATAGGTAGTGTAAAATGATAGTTACTGAAAAATTCGGAAATGCTACACTCATTCCGTGTAAAGTTTTAAAATGGAATTCGAAATGAAGTAATATTTGCGCATGTCATTATCACGTGATTTCTATTGTTCTTGAGAGGAAAGACAGCTTAAAACAGATGCAGATGCAACGTATTTATATGAGCTGTAAGTATTATGTTTTATAATTTCTTTTATTTGAGAGAACAATATGCTTTAAAAAAAATAATATTATCAGATTCTATTTTATTGCATATTAATATTACATTTGCAATTAATCTTTTGTTGTAAACACGAAGTTAAATAACTCGTTCGATAGTTTCTTTATAATCTTGTTCCATGAATCTATAATAAATATTAGATATTTGATTGATGAATAATAATGTAGTACTAGTATTAATGAAGTACAGATAGCACCGTATATACGTCTTTAACATCTTTTCGTTTTGAGATCGGTTCCGTTTCATAACTTTTCTAATGATGAAATGTATCGTTTATATGACAGAACAAATTCCTAAATTCACTTATACTATGCGTTTTTCCTTCATTTTTTATGAATCCGATATTTAAAAATAAATATAATTGAAAATTTGATTTATAAATCTATAAATAATTCTTTCTTTTTAAAATCCGGTCTCGTGAATTCCATGCTGTAAACAGATACATATGCATTATGAAAATGCTTTATTTCCCAAAATAGATGTATTATTTTTAATACCTTTAAATAAATATATTTTTTAATCTTGTAAGTATAGATATTATGTCAAAAGATTTCGTATCTGTAAATAATTATTTTATTTTATGAACTGTATACTTATAAAAATATATTTATTTTCTCATGTTATCTCAGCACTTCTCAAGTTATACGAATAAAATAATACCTTTAAATGAATATATTTAGAAGCATGATAGTTGTAAAACACTATATTTAAAATATTTACAAACAGACAAAACATTTTTATCAATATATCTATTTATAAGTATGCAATTCGTGAAAATAAAACAATTACCACAGATATAAAATATTTTAAAATAGTAAAATTATTTACAAGATTAAAAAAAATGTTGAAAGGTATTACTAAAATCTATCTATTTATAAGTATAGGGAAATTAAATATTTTCATTGAGTATCTATTTAGAGGATGGAACTCATGAGGCTGCATTTAAAAAAAGAATTATTTATAGATCCATAAATCAAATTTTCAACATTATTTATTTACAAATATCTGATTCATAAAAACTGAGTGAAAAACGTATAGTATAAGTGAAATTAGGAATTTGTTCTGTCATATAAACGATACATTTCATCATTAGAAAAGTTATGAAACGGAACCGATCTTAAAACGAAAAGATGTTAAAGACGTATATACGGTGCTATCTGTACTTCATTAATACTAGTACTACATTATTATTCATCAATCAAATATGTAATATTTATTATAGATTCATGGAACAAGAGTATAAAGAAACTATCGAACGAGTTATTTAACTGTGTATACAACAACTTCTAAACTTGTTGTACTTGTAAACTTGTAGTAGGTAAAATAAAGAAGTTTCCAGACGACTCAACTCTGTTCCTACAAAGGAAAATTTGGAAACCTCTCTTCAGTAGAAGGACATACTCTTAAATTTGGAGTAATTTAAAAATGACAGAAGTATTTGTCATAGAATTAGGTTTTTTTTAAGTTTATTTCGCCTGCATAAATAACTTTAAAGTGATATCTTGAGTAGAAGTCTAATAATAAAAGGTGAATAATAAAACGAGTTCAGAAACGTATATGTTACACACCAGAAATTACAGAATGTTTATAGTATTGCTAATTCTAGAGTATAATTCATCTACAAGATCATACTTCATAGGATCATATCTATAATATGATTAGCGAATTCGCTGAAAACCCAACCACGATGATGTGGAGTGGGGTTTCGCCTCGAGCGAATGTAATATTATTATCTTTTTTAAAGCATGTTATGTTCTCTCAAATAAAATAATATATGAAACAGAAATGCACAGAAACATTTCCGATGTATGCAGAAACCTTTCCTATGTATACAAAAACATTTCCGATATATGCAGAAACATTTCCGATGTATACAAAAACATTTCCGATATATGCAGAATCGTTACTGAATATCTGACTGAAATATAAAGAAACGTTTCCGAAATGCACGTAAATGTTTCCAAAATATACAGAAACATTTCTGAATATCTGACCGAAATATGCGGAAACATAACAGAACAGATGGGCCACATTGCTGCCCCACCAGATGGAGTAACGTTTCCGAGATTTTTTTACAGTGTACAGGAGGATGCCTTAATTCCGTTTCGCCGCAATTAACTGTTGAAAACCCGTTAGCTACAGTCTGGAACGTAGTGTCTAGATGTAGCATAACAGGTATGCAGTATACAATGAGGTACATTGCAGCGCCCATTAGCGTCGAATTGCAGAGTTTGATTTACCGTTTTCTGAATGGCACGCTGTTCTTAAAAAATGTCAATTATAAAGTTGTAGAACTTCCTACGTTTAGTATGAAATTATGCTTGACATGTAAAAATAACTTTATTACAAGCCCTGAAATGTAATATTTTCATTTCAATAACCAACTTAAATACGACACTTATTGAATAGTGACGTATTGCATTATAAGGCGGGTGAACAGTTACTAACAAAACAACCACATGCAATAAAGGTTCGGTTTAATTAATAAAAAATTAAGTTCATTACGCTCAATGTATTCCTCAACGGTAGTGTGTCCATCAATGCATAATGCATTTATTTCCTGATGGTGGTAACATTGAGCCTCCTCAACTTTTCTTATTAAAATATACAGTACCTTTCTTACATGTGTTAATTTTATTAGTAAATGCACGTCCGATGTAAAATGCTACGCTTCGGAGGCAGTTAGTAGCATTACTAACCTTTTGAGTACGGGCCAAGACTCGCGACTAATTTTACATTTATTTGGACCACAATTTACAAAAAATAGTTCTTTATGGCAGATTTAATTTGAAAATACCCGGGTATAAGTATATAGCAGAGAAGTTTTTTTTTCAAAAATTGGTACGAATAGAAAAAAAAAATAGTTGCTGGGACATATGGTGTCCAAATCCCGTAACCAAACGGTTAAGCTGGTGATTTGATATAAAAATATTACATATGGTGTCACAATCCCGTAACCAAACGGTTAAGCTGGTGATTTGATGGAAAAATATTACATATGGTGTCCCAATCCCGTAACCAAACGGTTCAGCTGGTAATTTGATATAAAAATATTTCATTTCATGGGTTTTAACCCTTTCCGGCGCGGTATAAATTTGTTTGTAAAATAATGAAAAAATGGACTGACACCAGATTTTACAAACGATTTCCTTAGAAAAGAATAACTTGCTGATTTTACCTTACTTTATAAAATGAAAAATTTAATTAAATAATCTTGGTGCCGTTTGTCAGTTTTGGAATTAAAATTAGATGTCCTTTTTTGTGACCACCGCCCGCTAAAGGGTTAATTAGAGATCGACCGAAATTTCGGTTTCGGTTTCGGGTTCGGCGCAAAATCGGAGTTTCGCCGAATATTCGTTTTCGGCGAAACTGCTGCCAAAATTTCGGCCTAACCGAAACTCGACCGAAACTATCTGTATTTCAAAATATCCCTCCTTCTTTAGGAAATTTTCAACTTTGCTCGTTGATATGAGTTGTATCAGCTCAAATGAGACACTGTTTATTGCTGTGAACTCCACTGTTTATTGCTGTGAACTCCACTGTTTATCATTATCCGTCATGACTGATTCATGATGCGAGTGTAAATTATAAAGCAAGCAATGCATATAAGACTAAACTTAAAAGACGCTTATCACGTGATCTTTAAAAGCAGGAAACTTAACAGTAATAGAAAATTTTCACTTTCAAACTCCAGATTGTTTCGAATGCTTTATGAGAAAGGTGTTATTAAAACATGAAAATTTGCGAAATTTATTACAAAATATATATCGAGGTATGTATACTTAAAATATTTTTTATTAGATTAAATTTGTATAATTGCTATCTCTGTCTTATTGATAAATTAATTAGGGGAAGTTGGTCTAAAATGATCCTAACGGGCAAAACGATCCACATATGTTTTCTTTCAGACAGGTCGTGTTATCTACTGGGTAATACATAAACTAGTTGTGATAAGTAAAGAAGAAGCAATGGCGGTATTCAAGCAATTGCAGTATTACGCGTCTGAATAGAATTCTTTGAAAATTGGTTTTTATAACATCTTTTATAAGGTAGGCACCAAATTTCATATTAATTTAGATATACAGTCTTTCATGTACAGAAATATGACATGGTTTACTTAATGGAGTGTGTTTTTAGATGTGAATTACACTTATGTATTGTCATAATTACTTTTATATCCTTTATTTTGCCGATAAAAAATCAATTTACAATTATTTTTAAATGAAGGATCATTTTGCCCTTTGGTGAGGGTAAAATGATCCTTTGGACACTTTTTTAAAAAAAAAACTATTTTTTTCATTACTCAATTTGGGTTTAAAATATAATTAAAATATGTTTATAATGCAAAATATAGTGTAAAACATATACTAGCAAAGGACCAAAGTTTTATTTAAAGGGTTATGTTATTTTACACAAGTTTTTCCTTAAAGGGATCATTTTAGGCCATCTTCCCCTACGTTTTATTTTATATGAAAATAAATAGTTTTGGAATTGGCACAGAGAGTCGACTTGGCACCGGAGATAAAATTTTCAAACAGGGGTGCCATTTCAATGCTCTCTTAGGGAGGCAGGGAGTGGCAAAGCTTTTTTTAAGTAAACATGTTATTTAAACATATGTACCATAAAAATGCTTGTGCAAAATTTTAAATAATTAATAATAATATTCAGCAATATTTAAATATATAATCTATATTTAAACGTCTATTAAATTAATAATATTTATAATTATAAAATGGTTAAAACATATACAATGTTAATTTCCTGAAAAACAAACTTTTAAGTACTTTATTTCAATCAATTTAAATGCAGAATATTAACGAACTGAAAATGTGAATATATTTAAAAATTAACTATTCTTTATTGAATTTGTTTTACATTATTTAACTACATTGTTAATTAATTATTGATAAATGCCTATAGTTGTTATAAAATAGTAAAATATAAAAGTTGTATTATTTATGTTTCATTTTTCTTTGAAACTTATACATACATGTATATCTGTACGTTTGTTTGTTAGAAATGTGGTTCAAAACACGTATAATTAATAAATTAATTAGTAACATAATTTGTTATTATTAAGTAATTATTAATTATTTGTTATTAATTAATTAATTAATTAGTAATTATATGCAATTTTGTATGTATTAATAAGTCTTAAAATTTTTTGATACTTTCGGTTTCGGCCGAAAGTGGGGAGATCACCGAAATCCGGTTTCTGTTTCTGTTTCGGTCTTAAAAACCTGTTTCGGTCGATCTCTAGTTTTAATACAGTTTTTTTTTACATAGAAGACATCATTTCTTATTAAATCCAGCATGCTCTACAACTTTGTATACGACGTTTTTTCGTATATCATACTCTTTACGAAATAGGCACATTAAATCCAGAGTTTATCAATAGGGAGCGCTGCAAGGTACCTCATAATGCAGGGCACATGTGCTTCTTGCTATACCTCACACCATGTTCATGGGTATTGCTAACTCCGTTCACCGATTATTTGAGGCGAAACATAATTAAGGAATTAAATTATTGATGTGTACTTCTTTTTCTGACTATAATTTCCATATTTATAAAAATGATTTTGTATGCGACACAAACGTTTTATGTAATATCATATCATGACATTCAGGTAATATATAATATAAAAAATATAGTGTATTCCCCCAGGATATTTTGAGATTTCGTATTTTCAATGAATGTCTAACCATAATTTGAGGATGAAGAATGTTGTAGAAGTTTTTCTCTATACCACTAACAAGGAAGGTCTCCTTAAAGCGCATACTCAGACAATTTTGAAAAAACTGCTAATGAAGCTATACATGTATGTAATAAAGGAACAGTGAAATTTAGCTGCGGAATTCCAGTAGAAAATCTGCAAAAAAATAGAATACTTTCGAGTATTTGGCGCTAAAACACACCATTTGACTAGCAACTGTTTTCTTTCGCCAAACGCAAACGATTGTAATGCATTTTAAATTGCTCGTAAAATGATTATTTGAATGCGCAATATTTAATGAATTTAAACTTAAACGATGAAATAATTATTATTTTTTGTATAATATATACAAGCTGCTTATTGTTGCAGTTATTTATTTTTACAACTGAAAAAATATGTTTTATGTTTTGAAAGCTGCAAATATCGATTTTATGTTATAGCGAAGCTGACATTTAAGTTATATTGAATTATTGAATCTGTATGTTTATTTTCACTTTTAGTTAACAATCGAAATTAAAAAAAATATATGAATATGAAAGGTACATTAAAGTAAGCGAAGAGTTTAAAAAAATTCTTGTTATGAGACCTGTCTATGAGATTTTTGTAAAATTTGAAAGCGTAAAATTGCCATTAGCTAAAAAAATTATACGAATGGGTTAATTATATGGATCATGATACCATACCCTATTGTTCAGAATCGTTTGCGTTTTGCGTTCAACATTTTCAACTCTCTGTACGTTTGGATTAATATTAATTTAAAATATATTTTTTAATCAGATTAAATAAATCACTCACATTTTTTTCTCTATTTATTACCGATTGAATGAAATTTGGCTATTGCTTTATTCTCCATTCCACGATTTTTTCTAATTTAAATGGCTTTAACGGTTGTACAAGTAATTTTTAAATGTATTTTAAAAGGTAAAGCCCGATGACAAACGGATCCGTTATACATTTCTATATCGAAGAAATCGTTGTTTCATAGCAACAAAAACTTTCTTGAAATCACAATGTTCAGAATCTGGCTTATTTTTGAACTTGAAACAATTTTAATCAATTGAAATTTTGTTTTAAATCGTAAAATACAATCGTTAAATTCCATTATATATACATATAAATGTGTACACAAAACTGTAGTTATAAAAATTTATTTATTATGTAAGTTAAACATGCATAAACAAGTTCAGTTAGAAAAAGTTTTTCCTTAAAGTATACTTGTCATAGAAGCGTATTTTTTTAACGCCTTGACGGGCGGTGGGATATAATATACCCCACTTACTTTTAATTCCCAAATGTCAGCATGACACCGAATTTTGGAATCAAAATTTACTTTTATAATATACGTGAAGAAAATCTTTTACTTATTTGGAAATAAATTTTTTGTTAAATCCCGGTGTGACTCAATGATTTCAACATTTTAGAAACATAAGTACTTTGCTCTGAAAGGGTTAATTTCATTCCGTCGCCAACCACTGATAAATCGCCAAATAAGTGAAATTTTCACATTTTTTTACTGACATTATATCGAGGTTCCGAAGAATTTTTTTATAGACGTATATATCCTCATGAGAAGAACATTCTGTAATTTTTTCAAAAATTTCTGAGTATGCGCTTATGGAGACCTTCCTTGTAAGACCTATGAGATTAAAACTTCAAATTAGAAAATAGAAGGATAGCGCGTGAAAAAGTAGTACTTTCTGATTTCAGAGAACTGCAAATAGCATATATATTGGTTAACACCCCTTTCTCCCAGCACCTGCATGTTGCACAACAATGAATGACATCAATCGTTAGGTTTTTGAACATGCTTTTAACATAGTATTTTGTGACAACACGTTGTTAGGTTAAAAATTACAGCTAATTATAAATTAATGATAAACCGTATCGGAAAATAATTTAAATGATTATAATTGGATAGCCTCGCACATAATTTTTCTGTGTTTTGATTTTCTGGATAGTGCGCATGCATTTTATCAAAATACATTCTGCATCTTTCAAGTAGTTTTTTTTTCTTTTTATTATACGATATTTTTAACATAGGATTTTAAATGATTGAAATTTTAAATGTATGAAAAATGAGTATAGACTTTCACTCTGAAAAGATTGTGAATGAAACATATTAAGAATTTATATTTCAGAATACATAAAAGCTATTTTAAAGATTCATACTGCTTATCATTTTGATTTAAAAATATAAATAAAAGGATTTTTGTGAAAAATAATAAAAATTAAATAAGTGATATAGCACACATATGGCATAAAATGTCACATGAGAAAAACTGACACTTCAATAATACAGACCATAAAAAGTATTGTGTGAATCACAAAGTATTTTGATATTTTGCATTATCAATCAATGTCTATCTATAAGTTAAAGGATTTTGTGTAAGTTTTTCTCTATATCCTACAGGCATTTGTGACGAAGATCTCTACAAAAAAATTGAAAGGACAGAGCGTGTATAAATGAGCCTCTTTAGTTCGGAGAACTGCAAATACTTGTATATTCAGTAGAAGAAACATTAACGTCGGTAAAACAAATATTTCATTTCTTCAATTAAGTCCACATATTCAGAAATTCCAAATTTTCCCCAAAAGGTTTGAGTATTTACTTTTATTTAATAAAAAAGGAAAAGAAATATACATGAATAAAAAGCAATAATAATAAATTCTACTCAATATTTTCTGGTGTGAATTTAGAATTTCTGAAATAATCGCTCGTCTTCTGAATACTAGGCTTGCGCGCTGACAAAAATGGCGACTGTCGCAGGCGGATTTTTTTTTTTCAGCTTTTGTACGGTCCCTCGAACTTTAACACCAATAATATTTAAAAATTTTCTTTGACTTATTTGATCTCAGAAAAACTAGGCGAAGAAAACGTTTAGAAATTATTGGTGTTGAATTTCGAGGGACCGTTCAAACTCTGAAAAAAATCCGCCTAGGACAGCCGCCATTTTTATCAACGCGCAGGCATAGTATTCAGGAGACGGTGCATCAACGCTGAGTGGCGTCAGTTTTGGCCTCGACTGAGCGCCAATCGCTGTCAGCGCCATCTATTATTTGAAATTCGAACTAAAATCAAGAATCACAGTAAAAAAAACTCCTGACATCATATATAACCCACCTGCAAGAATTTTTTAAATATCGTTCACCGTTTGCAAGCTATTGGAATTTTAAAATCCATCAGTCATTTTGGGGAGACCCGGTAGATGCCAACCTCTCTCAGTTATTCTGTAGTCTGATCAAAGCCGAACATGTTTTAAACCGGAAATTTTATTTAAGAGGAGGTTCTACTTTTTCGGCGTAAAATACACGTGGTTTTACGATTTTTTCGGCTGCAAAGAAAAGAGATACCACCTTCGGGCGTTTTGCGTTATATTTATTGATATTTCACTTATATATTTAATTTTGTGTGTGTAATAAAATGAGTAATACGCCTTGTGCGACGGGGAGTACCTATAGTTCAGCACCGTGAACATCTGATCGGCGACTGTTTTTCTCCGGTCACAAACAACTGAAAAGCAAATTGGTCGACAAATGATGAAAGAGCATTAAATTCTCTGGAGGTTATACCAACATTTAGATTTAAAAATGGATTTTTGTCAAAATGGCGGCAATTTGAAGAAAAGAAGTAATTTTTTTTTATCTTTTATTTTATCTCTTACAATTAAATAATAATAATAATTAATCAATGAAAACTTTACTTTTCGATGGTATAAGTTCTAAGAAATACCATTACCTTTCTTTAAAAAAAAATAAAGGAAATTGCACGAATAGTTCTTGATGAATTTGGTCGCCCAGTTTGAAAAACAAGGTTTTGTGGAAAACAAGTTTAAAACTTTACTATAACTTTACGTTCAAAATGCGGCGTTACGTTCTATGAGCAAAAAAGATTGTAAAAAAATAGAAAACCGAAAAGCGAAAAGCGAAACCGCTTTAGGGCAGCAATCTACACACTTCAGAGATGCAGAAAAGGCAAAAAATAAAAAATCGAACATTATGACACTAAGAAGTAGAACCTCCCCTTAATAAAAATTTTTTAATGAAATCTAACAAATATGTTATAGAAAGAAGACACATTTCTTGATGTACACTATCTGGTGTCAAACATATTTGTCGTAAATAAGACAACGGAATAATTATCAGATGTTGGCATCTATGCTAGTGGTTAACACCTTGAAGGGTGGTTGGATATAATGTACCTCACTTAATTTTAATTCTCAAACGCCACAATGACACCGGAATTTTGGAATCAAATATTGCTTTTATAATATACGTGAAGAAAAGCTTTTACTTATTTTGAAATAAATTTGTTGTTAAATACCGGTGTGACTCAACTGTTTCAACGTTTTAGAAACGTAAGTACTTTGCACCTTACAGGTTTAAGACTCAAGCAGAGTCGTCAAGTCTCAGGCTTTTCGTATACCAGTATTTTCTTATAGAAAAAGTTATTCTTTGAAACCCGCGAATTCTCAGATTAAATAAAATAAAATTTTCTGTTCTAAAATGCTGGTATTCAAAAAGTCGGAGACTTGGCAGCTCTGCTGAGGACTATAATTATTAGAGGTGCCAAACTTTCATTAATGTTCCGTAATATGTGGGTTAACTTAACCCAGGTTTAATACGTTTCGCACCAGAAATTTTTTAAAGAAATGTAATTAAATAAATTCCACGTATAGACCTGTAATTAAATAAATAAAGATTAATACAATATTTTTTCTGGTTCTCAGCGTTGTTAAACTGGGTCAGATTAAACCACATATTACGGAAGATTAGTGGGAACTTGGCACCTCTGTAATTATTGATGTAACGGGCGAAATCAATGCCCCCTAGATAAGAAAGCCGTGACACACGTCACGAAAACGTCATACCAAGCAGGCAAAACAAAGAAAAAAATTCGAACAACTTGCATGTTTCGATTTTGATGGCTCGTGGAATTATTAACTATTAGTCGTAAACAATAATTATTAATTCTATGAGCAATGAAATAGAAACATGCAAGTTGTTCGAATTTTTTTCTTTGTTTTGCCTGCTTGGTATGAGGTTTTCGTGACGCGTGTCACGGCTTTCTTATCTAGGGAGCGTTGGTCGAATCCCGCTTCCAATGTGGACGTTCGTAGAGAGTCAGAAAGGGCGGATTCAACTTTTGAAACTGGACATGTCCTTTCCCACCGGTAATTTCTAATGGTTTTTCCTAATAACATTCCTAAAAAGTTTTTATGATTAATTAAGGCGATGAAAACAGTACAGAAAAACTGGTGGGGAAGAACATGCCCAGATTGCAGCGTTAGATTCCACTTTTCTAAAATTGCGATTTAAATACTCGGATCCATTATAGCCCGAAATCATGTTGAAAATTTAGAACATTCTGTTTATATTTAAGGTATTTGCACACATTAGGAGATTTTTTTTTAATTAAAAAATGACTTTTTGACTGCATTTTATTATGAGACATGATTAAAACTAGGAGAAACATAAAAAATGTTAGCTCTTATATTATTTTTTAATTTAAAAAAATGGGCAAAATTAACTAAAAAATTAACATTTCTGAAAAACATGGTAACATAAAAATAAATCAATATATTTTTTAAGTTTGTAAACTTGGTAATGTTCATAAGTACCTGCTCTGGGACATAGACTATGCATTAGATAATTGAGTAATTATTTAAAGGAGGTACAGAAGATTTAGTAGGAATGTATAGGAAAATATTCGAAAAAGATCGCAATTCATAATTATATGGCAAAATAGCTTACCATATTAGTATCATGAGCATGGTTAATTCCCTTCATAAATATTTAGAAAATAATCATTTATAATTTCATGACATTTTAAGCCTAACTTCTTCAGCTATGAAGTTCTCGTAAACGAAAGCGGCCAAAAATAGAATTTTGAGAAAAAGACAAGAATATGCTTAAAATACAATTATTGCTATGCTGTCTTATAATAACAAAACATCTATAACACCGGTTCGAAATAAGATATAAACAAAATTTAATCAGTAAAGAAAAAAGATTCAATTTTAGCATTATAGCAAATTTGAAAAATAGACAGTTTTACTGAAAGTGACGTTTTAAAGGAGTGGAGGTACCTTAAGAATTTTCTTAAACGTATAGACCACTTCATTTCACATATTCATGTTTTATTCAATATATTTTCCCTTTTTATCTTTAATACTTTATCTTTAAAAAATTTTCTTTAAAAGTTTTATTTTTTGTTCAGAAAGACAGTCAATTTAGTGTTCGTGTGCATGAAATATTTAATTTTGTTGAGAAATAACAAATGGTACAAAAAATAGGTTTCGTACGGGATCCTGGAATTTTCAAGATATTTACCAGTATTTTCTTATAGAAAGACTCTCCTTATGTAATCTCACGATTATATAAGGCGAGTTTTTCTATAAGAAAATACTGCTACTTTCTCTGAAAATTCAAGGTCCCTGTACAAACCCTGAAAAAGATAACTTTAAAATTAGAATAAAATTTGCAGTTCACATTATATATTTATATATTTTTGCACGTTTTCTTATAAAGTATCAAGTATTTTATAAAGAAAAATGTGCTTAATTTAACAAAATATCACACTAAATGCCTTTTGCGCATAAGAAATATTGATTACGTAGTTATCTGGTATTAAAGACAGCGTTTTAACATTATATATATATATATATATATATATATATATATGTATGTATATTACATTGGAAATCTTTTTCTCATTATTCGGCTGAGCTACGCATTATAAATTGAAATTACTCTACTTGTGAAGATAATATTTTCCCCAACATTAAGAACAAGCCATGAAAATGAAATAAATCTTTAAGAATACTCATTTAGCAAAAGTAATCGTAAAAGAGTTTTCATACAATTTTAAAAAGCTTTGAAAGTTTATAATACGGCACTATTTTTCTTTGATAAACAAGATAAAATCAAAAGAGAGAAATGTTGCAAACCACTGTAGTCAGCAATTGCATTTAATTTTTCTTTGGTAACATTGATCGTCGTAGTAAAAGTAATTTCTTGGTAATTTATGGAGTGAATGAAAAACGTAATGTAACTGATAAAGAACAGTAAAAAAGCGAGTAAATAGAGAAATGAGGTTAAAGCTTAATCAGCGTCGATTACAAGATGTACACGTAAAATAGCTGTTACAAAATAGTAATGGACATGTTTTTCAAATTCCAATGAAAACAAACAAAAAGCTAGTCGTTGGGGGCCACCGTAATACTTACCCATCATCAGTGTTGCCAGCAGGCTACTTTTTTTAAATTCAGATTGTTTGACTCCCACCACTTTTTTAAAATAGTAGAATTCTCCTTATTCTCGCATTAGTTAATCTTCCAATAAATAAGGCGAATATTACTACTTCAAAAAAGTGGTGGCAATCAAGCAAATTTAATTTTTAAAAAGTAGCCTACTGGCAACACTGCCCATCATGAATATGTATAATATAAAATATAAATATAAAATATGTGTAAACTATTTATAAAATGCATTGCAATTCCAAAATATCTGCTGCACTTTATCGACAAACAATCAAAGTTTTTTTTTTTTTAAATATCGTCTGTTGCTATTTTTTAAATACTCTGCGTATTTTTAAACTAAGGTTACTGAAATTTAATAGGCTTTGTCGCACAATTAATTACATTCAAAGTACATGCCAAATTTCAATCCTCTGTCTCAATTTGTTTGGTAGATAGAGTGTTTAAAATCGTGGCTTGACGACGTCAAAAACTTTAAATGCTCTATTACTGAATTGCGTAAGAAAAACATCCTTATAACTCCAAAAATAATAATCGTATTTACTAACGGTTTACTGCTTCGGATTAGGCGGCTCATTTCCAAATAAAATATATCTTTGAATAGATATTTGGATGAAACACAGGGTCATGAAAAATCTAAGAGTGTGGGAAATAGGATTCCAAATATCTCGGCAACTAATTATCCGATCGACTTCATTCTTGATGCAAAATTTATGTTTTTTTATTGTCTTTTATATTCACTCCTTAAAATAAACAATTTCGAAAATTTTTATATACCTTTTATCAGAACGAGAGCCCGAAAAAAATAGTTCCGGATAATCGAGGTTACTGAAATTTAATAAGCTTCTTCCCATTATTAAATACTAATTACATACCAAATTTCAAGTTTCTATCTCAATTTGCTCGGCAGATAGAGCTTTACAGACACACAGACAGACGGACGGCAATTTTTTTTTTTCTAAAAATATGTTTTTCAGAATCTCCAGTGTTTGAAACGTGTAAATCCATCAAAAAAATGTTTTAATTTTTAAAACGATTACAAGACTTACCCCATACTACGTTACGTATGATGGGTAAGTAATAAAGTTAAAAAATGAAGCCATTAAAATGGATCACAATTTGTGTAATTACTAAAATGGGTGTATTTTTACACCCATTTTAGTAATTACACAAATTGGGATCCATTTTAATGGTTTCATATTTTAATTGATACACAAAGGGGAATTTTGTTCCAATTTTAGAATATTTTTCGATACATTTAAAGTAATAAAGTAATTGAAAATATTGATTAAATATATATTTTTTTAGAATATAATTAATTTAAAATATAGTTTAACTACGATTTTCGGACGTCATGTTCACCTTGATTATTAAATGAAATATATAAGAATTGAAACTTATGATTTTTTATAATCATATAATAAAATCACTAATTACCATTAAAATACAGATTTAAATGCTTGCAGACCTGCCAAGTCTCCGGGTTTTTGGATACCGGTATTTTAGTATAGAAAATGTTGTTTCATTTAATTGCAGCATTCTGTGATTTGAAAGAACAAAATTTTTCTCTAAACAATTACTGGTATGATAAAAAAAACGGAGACTTGGCAACTCTACTTAAGGGATAAAAGTAGAACACAAAAAGATTCTCTTAAAGGATACTCTTTCGAACGGACAAACGGCGCCATTAGCAAGATCTACATGATAAACAACATATTCTCGCAAAAATATTTGAAAAGAAACTTGAAAATCATAAGTTAGGAGATCATATGTGTAATAAAAGCAGGTGCTTGAAAATAGTCAACTGTAAATGTGAAAATAAATATTATTTTATTGCTTTTTTAAAAATTGAACAAGACCTCGTGTCAGATTTTAGGTAATTCAAAAGACGCTGATTCATTGCATATGTTTTCGTTACACATATAAATTTATATTGATTCACGGATAATAGCTGGGAAATAAAGTCTTGATGGATAAGTTATTTTACTATTCTTAATACGTTTACTGCAAAGTTTAAATTACCGGAATTTTATTTTATTTCGAAATTTTGAATTCATACCAGAAAATACTAATAGCAATATTGACTTTCTTTAATTACAGACATACCGTGATTATACAAAATAAAAAATCCCTTTTTCGAAATTTCCGGTACGAATTCGTAATTTTAGATTGAAAAACCACGAGTATACTGGTGGTTGGCAGCGAGTGGGTTAAAATCAATTTTTAAAGTCTCGGACCTATGTAATCTTGACAAAGCCATAGTTCTTCTGTCATATTTGATGTCTGTCATATATGTTTAAAACAAGATTAGAAGAGCGTATGTCAGATATCAAATATGACAGAAAAACTATGAATTTGTCAAGATTACATAGCAAGAATCATAGCTCGTACTTCACATTATTACGCATCAATAATCAGAGAATCTTTAGAGATTTTAACTCAAGGAATTAACCCTTTCAGGCGCGGATTACTTCTGTTCATAAATATGTGAATTGATGGATTGACACCAGAATTGACAAACCAATTTCTTAGAAACTAAATACTTGCTTTTCATCAACTTTGTTATAAAAGCAATATTTTATTAAAATATTCTGGGTGCCAATTGACAGTTTGTAATTAAAATTAAATGGTCACAGTTGCAACGAGATCTGGTATAGCGCATTAAATATGTTTTGCGATTTTGGAACACAACTATCGTATTTCCCCCCGCCCTCCTTCTTCACCCCTCCTCCCCTCCTTTGAGATAGACTCGTCTCCGTCTATTTAAACAACAAACATTCATGAACATTCACACCTCTTAAATTTTTCCCTGATGATGACTGTTTTGTAGCAGTTGAAAGCGGTGCATTTTAAACGGTTTAATGGACAGAATAATGGTTTTGTTAGTTTCGGTAAATCTGTTGCAAATTCATTTAAAATATTTTCATTATGGTTAAAGTTATGAGTAAAATTCCGGGTTAGCACTGGAGGGAGACACCCTGTATTTTTGACTGAATACATTTATGACAACTCTTTTTTCTAATAAAAAAACAGTCCTCCATAGTGCACCCATACACCCCTTAAGGTTTTTTTAAGAGGATAGGAATATTCAACCCAAAGGCCGCGAACCACGCGTTGCTCGCCATGTCATTTCGAATGATGAATGGATCGAATGGATGTCATTTCGAATGATGAACGTCTAAAATCGAAATGTCTGATAGCAAAACAGTATTTGGCATTTTTGTTTGCATTGATTATACTTTGGAAAATATTTCAATATTGAACTATTACCCCAACGTTGGATACTTTACATTTTTCCATCACTGTACGAATATTTCCAAGTATTTTATCTCCTGTTTATTACCTTATTGGGTTTCAACACCTTTTGACGGTTTTTGTGTTTTAAAAAACTTTTTACGTATTGCTAGCACCTTTTAAGTAAATAAATCATACGTTTCAATTCTTATATATTTCATAAAAAGTAATTTTTTGTAGAATAGATGTAGCTTGGGTAACACAAAATGCTCATAGTTTTGTATTTGTTTTGCTTAACCCTTTCCGGCACAGTGGTCCCACTCCGGGCACACCTAATTCTAATTCCAAACTTGCATTCGGCACCAAGAATATTTTAATAAAATTTTGTTTCTCTAATGAAAGCTTAAAATAAGGATTTCTTATTTTCTAAAAAAGTCGTTTGTAAATTCCGGTGTCAATCAGCAATTTCTCATTTTTCGAGCAGACTATGTCTGTGCCGGAAAGGGTTAAGTAATACTTAAGGATTATGACTAAGACACAATGTTTCTTCCGTCACGAAGGATATTTTTCCTTAGAAATATTAAATTTTACATGTGATGGTCAAGGTTTGGAAATTAAATTCTACTCTTACGCAGAAATCCAGTTAGATATTTGCATTCACTAATTTATTATTTATATTACCAATTTATTATCAGAAATTATTACATATGGTTTTTTGGTGATAACTATGTGCATGATTTTCATTGTTATGTCATTAGACAGGGTTAAATAATATCAATATGTTATAATTCGTAATATAATATATGACAAGGAGAAATCTATTTTTATTCTATCAATACACATATAGTCTCTTATAATCTTGACATAAGCTTTATACCTTAAAGTTTATTTTATTTATTCATACGTTTATATATAAGTTTATATTAATTCGTAGTATCCGTTGAAAAATACAGACATACCCTTTTTAAAAAATTCTAGACTTTCGCTAAAATGGCTATGCTGAGTTTCTCCACAGGGGAGTTAACTTTCTTTATTCATAAATGAATATCTTAAAGAAACAATTAATCAGCTTTTCAAATTCGATTTAAAATGATCTACTATAATTAGGATCAGTTGTTCAGTCTTTTAAAACACGTTATTTTTTTTTTTAATAAAAATAGTTCATGTACTATGAATATGTCATCTTAGATATATTCCTTGCAGTCCTTTCGTCATTACAATATCCAAAACCGCTTTCACTCTAACTAGAGCATCTTCAGCTGTTAATTTTCAAGTATATTTTTATTTTCATTTACCTGACTTGAGATTGACAGCTTCCCTATACGCCTACGTTTTCCCCGTCTTCAAACATTTTCTTCTACCGAGGGTCAATTATCGCATGCGTCATATCGTTACATATCTCTACTTTAGAAGTACCGTAATTTCCGGCGTATAATCCGCAGCTCAAAGAGTCGTTTTTCGACCCAGAAATTTTATTCAATAATTGTAGTTAAATATTTACAGCGATCTTTTAAGTTACATTTTATAAAATAATATTTCTGGGTTGAAAAACGACTCTTTGAGCTGCGGATTATACGCCGGAAATTACGGTACTGCTTTGAATGGCTTCACGTATCAGAGCGTTTTGCATATTATCATTGTTCGATATTTTTTCGACTTTCAAAGTTTCGAGTTTTATGGGATGTTATTCTATTTTTCCTTGTATTTTTGCAAAGGTTGTAGGATGTTTATTCAATTTAAGGTCACTAATATGTTCTTTCATTATATCCACTATCTTCCTTTTTGCCATACCTAATGTAATTTATAGGAATGATTATTTGTATTTATTTGACTTATTTTTTTCATGGTGTAAATTACATTTGAAATTATAACAGTAAGTGCAGAGATTTTCAAATATTTTCCATTCAGCTGCACTTTCAACATTTAGATGTTAAATGAATTTTTTCCACAACTGATGAAAAATATCATGCTTCACCTACAGTCCATTAAGCAGCTGTACACTTTTTAAAGAGATATCATACAAGCTGGTTTTCGAATATTTAGTATGTCTTGCATATTAAGTTGCTATAACAACCGTCATCTGTCACGACCACGGTAGATATGTCTTCGTAAGCCGTTAAATCACACAATCAAAGCGAAATAAGAAACATTTTAATAACAGCTGGTTATCGTCCTAGTCGACGTAACATCTGTAGTCGGGGTATCGCTAATTTTGCTTTTACCGCGCGATGCTGTTGCGGCAACATCCAACGCGGCTGCGAAAGCTGACAGCTTTTATTAAGCAAAAACAATTATATAGTACAAAATAACCTTTATAAATATTTGACCATTTTTAGTTTGAAACAGTTCATTTTATTTATTATAATTTCTCAAATGATTACAATGTCTGGAATGTATTAATACAAATGAAATAAATGTCAAGGGATGGTAGAGGATATAACAAACATTTTTTTTTGCATAGAAAGACTAGAGTTGTAACAACTTTTATCAGTACAAAGTGTTTCACTATAATCCGAATCCAGAATTTTGTTCATAATTGTATAAATAATGAAGAAATTATAACGAAATTTTCGACAGAGAATTTGAATGAACAATCCTTTTGTATGTGTTTGGCTACGTCTTTTTCCTCATTTCTTGAAAACCTCCGTCGCCCTGGCATTTCTATTACTCGGGAAATATATCGTTTCCATTTCCAATTTCATATTTATGTTAAAGAATTAAAATTCATCTTTGCAGATATATCTTATCTTTGGTGTGGTAACTATTCTTTTCTATTACTAACAGGATGAAGTGAAATGCTGATTATTTGCATTCGGAACTATGGTAATGTTGTTTATTCACCATCTGAAAAAAGAGAAAAGTATGTTTCTACATATTTTTCATCTTCAAATTCTTTTTTATCACTCATAATTAGTTTCTAATGTTTCGATTTTTTTTTCACTCAAAGAATAGAAGATTTAAATTTCTGGTACTTTTTTTACTTTTTTTTATTTTCTTCTATCTTTACAAGAAGAAAGTATTGGATTCATGAAAATTTTCGACTTCCGGTTTAAGACAGATTTATACGTTTTCGAAGGTCCTGGACACGATTTAACTATTTTTAGAAAATGTCAGTCTATGACTCTGTCTGTCTGTCTGTCTGTATGTGACAAAATTTTGTGGGCGCTCTATCTCAAGAACTAATGCACGGAATATAATAAAACTTTAGATTCAGTTAGTCGCTGATATAAATTGGTGCTGATTAGTTTTTGTGTAAATCGTCCAACAGGTGGCACTGCTATGCTGCATTTTTCATGATTTTCACGGTAGCTGTATCTCACAAATGAATGCACAGAATTTCATCAAACTTCAGATTTTATCAGACCTTGACATAAATAGATCCTGACTACGTCTTGGTGTAGATAGTAAAAAGTAGCATAGCAGATGGCGCTGCTATGCTACTTTTTTCATGATTTTCACGATAGCTATATCTCAAGAACTAATGCACATATTTTCATCAAACTTCAGATTCGATTAGACATTGACATAAGTTGTTGTTGATTTGGTTTGAGTGTAAATTTCCCAACAAGTGTCTCTGCTATGCTGCTTTTTTCAGGACTTACACTATTTTAGAGATAGTCATATCTCAAGAACTAATGCACGGGATTTAATAAAACTTTAGATTCAGTTAGACCTTGATATAAATTGTTGCTGTTCGTTTTTGGTGTATGTGAAACCTGTATGAGATAGAAGAAAGTTTTGGAATTGGCACATCCGACTAGTTCATCAACTCAGGAGAAGCCGCGCTTACCCAGGGTATGAATGGTTTTTATTTTTTTTCACCAAAATATGTAAACAATAATAGTCACATTATTTAGTCGGAGACAATTGTTACAAATTCTGCGATAAAGTAAGATGAAGAATACTTTTCAAAACATAGTGGTGCGAACTGTAAAAACCGTACGGACCCTGGGTATGTCATACCCCACGCGACTGCTCCCAGGTTAAGTATTCTTTAATCTTAGATGTTGATTTGGGTATTTTAAAGCGCATATTTACTTTATATTTAAAATATATAAGTATGTAATAAGTTTCTTCGCAATAAATGCATCGTATTCAATCTAGTAATGTATCAAAAAAAATTGTACCTTGGTAAAATACATTTGAAACTACACATATAAACTTAATACATTTTTATCTAAAAATATACATACGCATCAGATTTTGTAATTAAAGTATGAGACGTTTACTATCAGAAATTATAAAAATAACAGCAAACATGTCAAACATAATAAAATTTTAATACATTACTTGTCAAATATTTCGCAGAAAGTATTCAGTACCCTTTTAAAATGTTTATTTCGTATTTTAATAAAAATTAATAAAAATGTAAATATCAGAATACTAATAGTAGCACAGCTTTGAATCCTACTCAATATAAGAGCTCTCTGGATTATTATATGCTGAAATATTTTCATCAAAATAAAATAATATTCCGTTAAAAATGAATACATATATTTTTAACATAGTTATTGCTATATTTTGAAGAGGTATAAAATCTCAATCGATGATTTAATAAATCGAAAGAAACAATAAAGATACGAAAATCAAGCGTAAAGTTGAAAATAAATAACGTTTTGGATATGAAGGTATAATGACATTAAAAAGCGAATAATAAACGTGAAGAATTTTCTTATTTTACATTATCCAGTATAATTTTATTTATGTATTCTATTAAATAACATTTCAAATGAAAGACTTTTTAAAAGTGAACATAAATTAATATTTTTCTTCTTTAGAAAATAAACATGTTATTTTTAAAAATAATAATCAAATACATTCATGTCAAACATTTTATTTATTGGTACTTTCGTCTTCTTAAAATGTTGTTTTCAAAAATCATAGTTAAGTAATTTTCTTTTCTGATAAAATGGAAATCGTTTTCATTGATGAAAATATATTACGAGTTCCATATTGGAAATGTATATAAACAACAAAAACGTCATCAAAAATTTGATTTTTTTTGTTATTAGATAGCATTTGTAAAAAAACTCAAACTAAACGTCTTAGATAGATGCTTTAAATTTGTTAAAATGAGATGTTTGACCGTAGCAGAAATCAATCATACTAAATATAATAGCATTCAAAAAATATGTAACTCTTGAAAAAAAGATTGATGATATATTTCAAAACAGGTTTTTAAAGTCAATTGATGTAAAAATAAGCAGACAGAAACACTGGACATGTGTGGAAATCATAGAAAACTAGTAGATTTACTTAAACGTAAAAATGAATGTCATTTCGGTTATGTAGAAATAATTACATTAGAAAACGAATAAAACATTTGGAAATTTCTCATTTTGCATCATACATCTAAGTTTATGCGTTAGAGTACAGGATATAATTTCTTCTCTTCTCTAAATCATTTAAATTTGAAATGAAAGGATTTTTGAATGTAATAGGAAAACTGACGTAAATGAATATTTTTCTTTCTTCAAAAATAAAATATGCTACTTTTGAATTTCAATGAGACGTCAAGAATCCTTTCATTTATTTAATCTTCAGATCTTGACGATCAAGAATATTTAATTAAATTTCTTTTTTGGTGATAGGACATAGATATTTTTGTTGAAAACGAATTATATATTCCTGAGAGTTACTGTTTATAGACAACAAAAACAATGTCAATTCATGTCTAGACTTTTACCCATTTATTTATTCTTTAACTCTTTATATGTTCTTTTCTGGAAGAACATTTAATTAAATTTCTTTTTTTTATGATAGGATATAGCTCTTATTGACGAAAATTTATATGTTCCAGATTGTTACTATATGGTAGTAGTTAGCTTCTTGCTTATAAAGGAAGTTTGGTTTGATTGTGAGTGTTTTGTCCTCCGACATTAACCCCTTCGCGACGAGCGTCCTTTACAGAATTTTTAATCTTTTACCACCGGTTTTTCAAAACAGAAATTTTCGCCTAATTGAATCGCAGAAATATTATCATTAAATAACGAAAAACTTACAATAAAAAGTAATTGGTGGGAAAAATCGAGAATTCTGAGAATCTTATGCGTAACGTATACGTATCGCTCGTCCCCAAGGGGTTAACATGTGTGCGTGAAAGCGACATCTATCTATAGTTTCACCAATTTTAACAAGCGAAATTTTGCCTCCCTGAATATGAATTTCACGATTGTTTTATGCGGTTATATGATAATTAAATCGCGTTGCTCAGCTAGCGAGTATACATATTGGAGTAAGAGTTCGAACTTTGAGGAGTCCTTATTAAGAAAAGAAGAAAGATAATTCATGCGTCAAACATAGATTATAAAACACTTTCCAACACATCCAGAAATATCACCGTTAAATAAGGTGAAAGAAAATATATACGTAAAGAGTATAGGAAACATGTAACATATTTAAAAGTACAGTTTTAGCATTTACCTTCCATAGTCAAAAATGTAGTTGAATTATTTTGTGCAGCCCTGTATACGATGTATAGATTTGGATATATACTACATAGCTTGATCAATTTAGTTCATTTAGAAAATTCATATTTAACAATTTTCGCCAATCGAGCAAATGCACTCGAAAACTTTTGTACAGCCCTGTATATTATCTAAAGACATTTTGTATACACCCCATACTAAGCTAAAATTTAACCCTTTAACGGGCGGTGTCCACAAAAAAGGACACCTAATTTTAATTCCAAAACATACAAACGGCACCAAGAATATTTAATTAAAATTTTCCTTTTATTAAGTGCCGGAAAATAAGCAAGTTTTTATTGTGTAATGAATTCGTTTGTAAATTCTGGTGTCAGTCTATTATTTCATCATTTTACAAACAGACTTACTCCGCGCCGGAAAGGCTTAATTCAGGTAAAAAACGTATAAGGCAACTTAAAACAAACTTCCAGCAATTACCAACCATAAACGACAATTGACCTTGCTCTTTGCTCAGCCCAGTATATGAATTTATTTATTTTCACAAACTTCTATAAGTCTACTAGTTCAGCAGGAAAATGTGTAACACAATTAAAATGTACCCTAGGCAATTCACTCCCATATTCTGTAATACTTACGAATTCTCCTGTATATGATCAACCGAATTTATACACACCACGCAGAAATTTAGTTAAACTTAAAAACGCTAGCCAATTTTGAAAACGCACTTATCACATGTAATTATTGCACGTATGCTGTAACCGATATCTTTTAAGTTTCCCTGTAAATGAACGATAAACGCAATGCACACCATACTTTCAAGTGGGCAATTTCTAGTGCACCTCACTAAAGCATAAACATTTTATCATATTTGAAATAGTGATACATCATTATATTACACTGCAAACGATTTTTCAACGCAGGGCAATGTGCAAGAGAATTCTTTTGTTTGACCCTGTAAATAAATAATAAATGCTTTGCATCCTATATTCTACAAAAAACATGTTTTAGTGCGCTTCATAATTGTATATCAGTTTCATCACGTTTTAAATAGCGTAGTCTCATGAAAATGCAAATGAAACTATTTTTTCTCACTGACTGTAATGTAACGGTAAACTTTTGACTGTCCATGTAAAACAACTATAAGCGCTACACCCTTTATTTTCAATAGGGATCATACTATAGTAAACGACCATAACATAAAAAAATTTTAGGGCAATCCGAGTATATTTACGCGAGTTACAGCACGAACGTAAGGACGGACGGGCAGACGGACAGACAAACCGAAGCCATAAACCTTTTTTAACTAGATTGGAAAGTGTTTAAAAGACTGGAGTTTCTCGCCTTGAAAACGCATTGCTACCAGGTACTCTGAGATATTGAGACCTTGTGTCATCCGATTAGTTTGCCTTTTGGTAAGAAGCTGGTCGCCATATTTTAATAAAGTGAATGTGGAATCTACGGGGTTTTAACTAGTAATTTAATACAGTTTTGAATTATTTTTTACGTAAAGTATTTTCAGCAATAGTGTTTCCTCGACATCGAAGCTTCTTGTGTATGGCCTTGAGTAGCCCTTTCCATTACGTAAGTTACGCTTGAATTAGTAGATTTACATTTAGTTGATGAGAAAGTTGATCAAATCGGAGTTTAACACTAGAACTACCATGAGCCGTCATTTTGACGGTTACCAAATGAATATATTCCGATTCGAACCAGAAATTTCTTTTTTTTTTTAAATAAATTAAATATAAAACTTGAAGAAATACGTTAAATGAATAAGTTGAGTAATTTTAAATAACATTTCTGGTGTGAAATAGTTTTAAAAATCTTGAGTAAAATTTCCGGTAGTTCTAGTGTTAATCAGCGTAATTAAATCCCTCCGCTCTATTTAAAGTCATATCTTATTATTGTTTTAGTAAAAGTGCATTTTAGCTTATAAAAAACATCGTGGCCTCTCCTTTAAGTAGTGTGTTCTTCGAGGATGCTACAACAGTTTATAGAAAACAAAAACAATGTAAATTCATGCTAACAATTTTATTCGTGTATTTAATTTTCGACTCCTGACAATCGTATTTTCCCCAAGAATATTTAATTTGATATTTTTTTGACGGTAAGATATATAGCTCTTTCTGTAGGAAACTTATTATATGTGCCAGAAAGTTACTGTTTATTAACAACAAAAACCCTTTGTCACTAAATACGTGATATCCATGTGATTAGTTAGCATTTGTAAATACTCAGAATAGAAGCAAGAGTAAAGTCATTGTATATTCTTTTTCTGAAAAAAATGTTGCACAAAAACTAACAAGTCTTTAAAACTTTTTTCTACCGCTCAATAAAAAAAATAATAATAAATTTGTGAACATCATGAAAATTTTGAGACTTTCAAATTCGAAATGTTCCTAATAAAAAAATAAAAAAATTCTAAAAAATATATAATTATACGTTAAACATTTCATGATGTATTTATTCAAAAGCTGGTTTAAAATTTCAGTCAATGTTCATAGAAGCTTATATAATAAGTTTGACAGAAATAGGGCGATACGTAGAAAATCAAACGTAAAGTTGAAAAAGAATGACATTTTAGTCATGAAAAAGTGTGATGACACTAAAAAAAACAAAAAGGTAAAACCAAAAACTTTCTCATTTTACATTATCAGCGTTAGTAACCGAATTTAACATTTCCCCCCTCAATTCTCGACATTTGAAATGAAAGAATTATTATAAGTGAAAAGATAACTCACATAAATGGATATACTTGTTCTTTGGAAAATGAAACATGTTATCTTTCTAATATCAGTGAGACATATTTATGCCACACATTTCATTCTTTGTAGTTTTATCTCCTTATTATGTTACTTTCGAAAAACTTATTTAATTAAATTTTTGTATTGTTGGGAATCATATATATTATTTCTGCTGTCTACATCCCTTTTTCTATTCATTTACAAAACTCACAACAATGAATGAAGTATCATACGAAAGTTTTTTGCACCAGCTTCTGATATAGTTCACTCACATTTCGATAAAACATGTTTTTTTTTAATTAAAAATTGCAGTTAAGTAAAAATTAACGTCGGCATTGTTTTCATAAATGAAATAAAAGCTTTTTTCTGAAATCAATGTTGCAACAAAAATAGCTCAGCAATGATTGTAAAAAAACTAGTCGGATGTGCCAATCCCAAACTTTCTTCTATCTCATACAGGTTTCAAATACACCAAAAACGAATCAGCACCAATTTATATCAAGGTCTAACTAAATCGAAAGTTTTATTAAATTTCGTGCATTAGTTCTTGAGATATAACTATCGCTAAAATTGCATACATCGTGAAAAATGCAGCATAGCAGCGCTGCCTGTTGGGATATTTACACCAAAACCTAATCAACAACAACTTACGTCAACGTCTAATTGAATATGAAGTTTGATGAAAATCTGTGCATTAGTTCTTGAGATATAGCTATCGTAAAAATCATGAAAAAGTAGCATGGCAGCGCCATCTGTTGGGCTGGTTACAACAAAACGTAATCAGCATCTATTTATGTCAAGGTCTAACAGAATCCGAAGTTTGGTCAAATTCTGTGCATTAGTTATTGAGATATAGCTACCGTGAAAATCATGAAAAAAGTAGCATAGCAGCGCCACCTGTTCAGATATTTACACTAAAACGTAATCAGCGTCTATTTATGACATTGTCTAACATAATCTGACGTTTAATGTAATTCTGTTCATGAGTTCTTGAGATATAGCTATAGTGAAAATCATGCAAACTGTAGCATAGCAGCGCCACGTGTTGGGTGATTTACACCAAAAACTTATCAGCACTAATTTATATCAAGGTCTAACTGAATCTAAAGTTTTATTAAATTTCATGCTTTAGTTCTTGAGATTGAGCGCCAACAAAATTTTTGTCACATACAAACAGACAGACATTTTCTGAAAATAGTCAAATCGTGTTCAGGACCTCCTAAAACGTATAAGTCCGTCGAAAACCGGAAGTCTAAAACTTTCATTAATGCAATAGTTTCTTCTTGTAAAGATAGAAGAAAGTAATAAACAGTACAAAACAGAATGAAGTGTGATGTCTCCGCAATTTTATACATTTTATTACACAATAATTAAGGAATTCCTCAGAGAGTGTTTCTATTTGTGTATATAGAAAATATGTCATTATTACGGTACTGATGACATAAGCTACTATAAGTCAGAAAAAGTATACATAAATATGAAACAGTATTTAATGCTTAAAGTTCATTATGTACTTTTTAATGCTTTAAAAAACCTCTTATATAGAAAAAAAAACTGAAAATAAATAGTTTCCGTAAAGATATCTAGGGTAAAAAAAAAATATTTTTCTAAACATTCAAAAGAATGTTTTGGAAAAAAATTGGTTAAATTTTTATACATATAAATAAATTAAATATATAACTGAACGGATATTTCGTTTAACATCTTCTATTAAGTCAGAATTAAAACTCAATTATCTCACATTCGTACGACTCGCCGGAAAATTGAATTTTAGTTAGGTTCTTTAGTTAACAGCGAATTTATTCTGTAATAATTTTGTATTCCCTACATGGAGTAACGAGCATAAAATAAGGAAAAGCTTATTATTCGGTTATTATTAAAGTTCTCGAAACCAGTAAAATGTTAATGAAAAATATTTTACTTACAAAATTGAACATATATATGTTCAATTTTTTCAATGTGTTTTAATATCCTAGGTATGGAATTACATTCTTTATGTGAGTGAGGTTTAATTGTATGAGTTTAAGTTAAACTGATGTTATATTTTAAAGGACCCGCAAGCAAATACGTGCTTATATTACAATTGAATTATAATGGAAATTGAAATAACTATTTACTGTATAATATAATGTACCCGTCGTCAAAAAGAAAGAAACAACAAGAAAAAAAAAGAACACGCCATATATTTTTTTTTTCGCCAAATTGTCACAAAGAAAAAGGAAATAGCCATTCGACTGGAAATTATGTATTTTTTCAATTTATGTTTAAAAAAAAACTTAGGTGTCTTCTTCATACAAAAGTATACCAAACTTTGAAATTTGCAATACAAACACCTAATTTTGACAACATGTTGGCTTTTTCGGTAGGACACCAAGCGGTCAGCCATTCGTCAAGTAGTTTCGGAGTTATGAAGGTTTAAAGTTTCGAACTCTTAATGTTAAATTCATTTGTAATCGTTGCAAAACCCAGAGTTGCCTGGTCTTCTGATTTTTGCACACCAGTCATTTTTTTTTTTTTGAGAAAATGTTGTTCTTTTAAATCGCAAAATGCTCCGATTAAATAAAACGACAGTTTCTGTACTAAATTACTGGTATCCGAAAAGCCGGAGACTTGGCATGTCTGCAAAACATATTGCAATGCGGCATAGCTCTCAAACCACTTGGCGCAAGGAGTTGTGATTTTGGATTCGCATATTTGAAGCTTGTAGAAATCTATTTCCGTCACAGAATTGACAGGTTACAATTCACAGTTCTAAAAAATGATATAAAAATATATTTTGGAAATAAACATTCCCCAAAAAAATAAGAATTGGTACTAATAATTTTTTAACAAAATAATTGATTTCTAGAAGCTTCAAATGAGTGAATCCAAATTTACCGCTAAGTAACCATCATTCCGTTAATTAGTTCTTCTGCTATGCTTAAAAAAAAACTACCCGCATTGCAATCAGTTTTGCAACGATTACAAATTAATTTAATATTAGAAAATTAGAGTTCCAAATTTCAAACCTTCATAAATCCTAAACTACTTGACGGAATGGTTTTCTGTTTGGTATCATAAAGTTACAATTTACGAAAAAGCCAAATATTATGTCAAAATTAGGTTCCCGTGTTGAGAATTAGGTACAATTTCAGAATGAACACAGTCCCAAAACATTTTTTAAACATAAGTGGAAAAAAATATATAATTTCCAGTCAGTCGATCGCCGCTAGTTGGCAGAACAGGAGGACCGCGGCGGAATCAGGCTTTCTTTCCTTCAGTTACCCACCGGAACGGTCGTAGACCCGATCACAGAAGATGTCACCGGAAATTTTTAAAAGCTAAATCCGATAAGTTTAAGACATAGATTAACGAATAAAAGTGAGTAGGTGAGTTTAATACTTGGAACGACCAGAGCTACTTCTAGATCAATCCTTCTTTTTTATGTGACAATTTTTAGAGGGGATGTGCATGTGTACCGTTATCAACATTTTGATAATTTTGTAGCTCTCTTCCCCTTACGATATCATACGTTATCATTACTCGAACCCCCCCCCCCACTTCCTTTAATGATATCGTTAATCGTTATCAATGTCTAAAAATTCTGTTAACATTTACAAAACATATTTATCTTTATAAGTTTTCAATGATATGATGATATATTTATTATTAGCATATTTTATGAATTCAAATGAAGAGAAAAATTCAATAAAATATCACTATTGTACATGAAATAATTTAATACCAAATAGCATCTAAAATAGATAGTTACTATTTAAATGTATTTAATAATAATTTATAGTTTCATAATGCAATTCGTAGTAATATTGTCTTCTCGCATTGGGTGAAAGCAGAACCTTATTAACAAAACAAGTGGACAGCATTCCTTCTTTTTCTCGACTAGTAAACACAACAAGTATCATTTGAAACATATATCTCACCAAAAGAAAGAAAAATTTTGCACTAGGTACAGATTATGAAGCAGTTTTAAACACAAACAAAATATATTTAAGAATTTTATTTATTTATTTATTTTATTACAATGAAATATGTCAAACTCCGACCTGTAACCGAATTCTTCCGTGCATCTCTGTAAGTGGACGATAAATGCTACGCATTCTATAACCAATAATGTAGTGCACGTGATCCTTTTCAATGCAGTGATCCTTTTTAATTCCACTATGTTTGAAGTAGTGATGGGAATAACGATTATTTTGATTATTCGAATGAATCATTCGGGAAAGTGCAGAAGCATACCTGTTAAACTTCAATTTTTCAAAATTTCTGGTAGTAATTGAATAAAAAAATTTTGAAGTTTGACAGATATGCTTCTGCGCATGCTCGAATAAATCTTTCGAATAATCAAAATAATCATTATGCCCATCACTAGTTTGAAGTTTCACAACATCATTAAAATGATCGCAAACGATTTCTCAACGATTCGCAAACGATTTTTCCTCATATATCATAAAGGAAGGGAATTCATTTGTGCTTACCTGTAAACGAACTATTGTTATTTTTTTTTTTACTCGTGAGAAAGCCTGTTTCGATCCACCTCAGAGATGCATATCAATTTCATTATAGTTGGAGTTTTGCATTGCAAATGAAATGCATCGAAAACAATTCTTCTCCACGGACCGTAATGTAACTTAATTCTTTTGTGTGCGCAGTAAACGAACTATAAATCCTACACACTTCATTTTCAATACCGAACATTCTGCAGTAAACCTCTATAACATATAAAAATTACACAACAATCAGCAATACGGGGGCAAAGTGTGTGTCGCAGTAAACGAACTATAAATCCTAGACACTTCATTTTCAATACCGAACATTCTACAGTAAACCTCAATAACATATAAAAATTACACAACAATCAGCAATCCGGGGGCAAAGTGTGTGTCGCAGTAAACGAACTATAAATCCTACACACTTCATTTTCAACACCGAACATTCTGCAGTAAACCTCAATAACATATAAAAATTACACAACAATCAGCAATCCGGGGGCAAAGTGTGTGTCGCACTCGCAGTAAACGAACTATACTATGCTACGAACGAAAATGCTATAAACGAAATGCTATAAACGAAATTACCCTGCTACACACTTCATTTTCAATACCGAACATTCTACAGTAAATCAATCAGCAATCCGGGGGCAAAGTGGGTGTCGCAGTAAACGAACTATACTATGCTACGAACGAAAATGCTATGAACGAAATGCTATAAACGAAATTACCCTGCTACACACTTCATTTTCAATACCGAACATTCTACAGTAAATCAATCAGCAATCCGGGGGCAAAGTGGGTGTCGCACTCGCAGTAAACGAACTATACTATGCTACGAACGAAAATGCTATAAACGAAATGCTATAAACGAAATTACCCTGCTACACACTTCATTTTCAATACCGAACATTCTACAGTAAATCAATCAGCAATCCGGGGGCAAAGTGGGTGTCGCAGTAAACGAACTATACTATGCTACGAACGAAAATGCTATGAACGAAATGCTATAAGCGAAATTACTATGCTACACACTTCATTTTCAATACCGAACATTCTACAGTAAACCTCAATAACATATAAAAATTACACAACAATCAGCAATCCGGGGGCAAAGTGTTTGTCGCAGTAAACAAACTATAAATCCTAGACACTTCATTTTCAATACCGAACATTCTACATCTACAGTAAACCTCAATAACATATAAAAATTACACAATAATCAGCAACTAGGGTGCATTTACAACAATTGGAGCATGATCAGACGGGCTGACAGATAGACAGACAAACATTCAAACCAAATTCATAACAATTCCAACATAATTGAAGTGTTAAAAACACTTTTACCCTGAACTTTCAATGCAAAGTTCTGTAAAAAAAAAAATCATTAAATTACTATGCACACAAAAATGTACTTTCGTCCAAACTACATCTATTAAATCCTAATTAAAAACCAATTATCTCAGATTCTTATAAGCTGTTACAAAATTAGCTTTTAGTTATGTTTTGCAAGTTAACTGAAAATTTATTCTGTAAAAATGTGATATTTACAAAATTGATTTCTAATGCGCTTAAAATTAGCTGATACTAACTTTTGAAGTATTCGATATTAGATAACTTTTAAATGAAGAATATTTGAGTCGCAAAATTATATAACGAACAACCTTTTAATTATCTAGTGGAATTGTAATTATTAACGTTAATTACATTCTAATTAGACAGTTTTAAATGACATAGAAGAAAATTGTAATAATTTACAAATAATCAGAAATTACTAAATTGAAACTATAACGTAAGATCAGTTGTTAAAATCGAACTTTATTTGTAAAAATATTTGCAAAGTTGGCTACTTTTATACTTTCTCTTACTGCTATATTTTAACAATAATTTTTGCCTTATTTAATCACGAAATTTCGGAATTAATTAAGACAAACATTTTTATTAAAATATAGTGGTGAAAAAAAAGACTAAAATTTAGCTGCTATAAACTGGATAATGCACTTTCATACAGTGTGTTCCAAAAATGACTGATGGATTTTGAAAGTCGATAAAAAAAATCCCTGACGGATCGGCCTACAGGCGCAGGTAGATTTCAAAAACTCAGACCGTGGGGCGTCTGTTTATTGGGAATTGCAGAAGAAATGAACTTTTTACCATGATGCGGCAGTTGGGACAGCCCACTTCGAAATCTACCTGTGTCTATAGGCGAAGCCGGCAGGGACTTTTTTTGCTTTTAAATTTATTTTGCTGTAAGGGTTGGTCCTATAAAAAAAACTTGTCAGTATAAAAGTTGTAGATAATATTAAGAGGATTTATAATAAATTTAAGTGGATGTGATATCTTGTAAATTGACAAAGTTGTGAATTTTTTTCTTCTTAAAAATTCTTCTAAAAATCCCCTAACCCCCCCCTCCCCCTTGAGGCCATTTTTAGTGATATGAAAAATCAGTCATACATAAATTTTCGACCCTTTTCCTAGAAATAATGATAACTTTAAACGGATTTGATACGTATCATAAGTAAGAAGTTATGGTTTTTTTTCTGTTTTCACAAAACTACCACACTTGGTTCGGTTTTGCCCATTAACGAACTTGACCGAGATTTTATGTATCAGTTTGGAAGAGATTTGTGCTGAATAATTGAAGTTATCGTGTCTATAAAAAAGTGATACAGATAGATTGATAGACAGATAAATAGTTAGATAAAGTTTTGAACTGGGGGTGGATTTGGGTTTTGGAAGTCATGATCGGCGTAGATCTGCAAAAATTTTCCAGAAATTCCACAGAGGAGAATATAATAGGTAATATTTCTATCAAAATCTACCTAAAAACGGAACGCGATCGAAATTAATCGTTTGTGGCCTTATGTTTGGGAAATCAGGAAATTTTATCCCACCAGATGGCAAATTTAGTTCACATTTTCGACAAAAGATGGCGCTGCAAGTATGAGAGGGCTGTAAAAAAATTGAATCCGTCATATCTTCATTTGGTATTTTGCTACGCAATCTGTTAGTGATTGCTTTTGAAAGAGAATTTACTATTCAAAATGGTTTATTCTTTCATACAGCGGATATTTCTTATTTTGGAGTATCACCGCTATTTTGCAGCGCCACCTTTTGGTGAAAATGTTAGCTAAATTTGCAAATTAATGGAATAAAATTTCATGGTTTCCCAAACATAAGGCCTCAAACGATACATTTCTATCGCGTTCCGTTTTTTTTTTTTTTTTTTTTTTTTTTTTTTTTTATCGACTTTCAAAATCATCAGTCATTTAAGATAAAAGATCATTTTTATGTAAATTTAATGTTATTTCATTTTTCACACACACACACAAAAAGATTTTATGAACATTTTATGACTAACCCGGCGATGCCCATGTCCTTGATAATAACGTTAAATATGCTTAAAATCAATGTTGAATGATTTTATATAAAAATCTTTCCAAACGAACTTTAAATTGAGGTTCCGACTGCCTTCTTCAATGTACACCTTCGAATTTGTATGATTTTATATTTTTAAGTGAAAAGTTATCCAAACGAATCTAGAATTGAAGGCCGCTTACGACAGTGTACATCGGGTGTGCTACGCAAGTTCCACTTTACCTTTTCAACCAAACCTCAAATTTGTATAATTTTACATTTTTAAGCCAAATTTGTATACACTTATATTTTTAAATAAAAGCCCTTCCGAACAAATTATTGGGCTTCTGACATAGTAATTGTCGATTTAATTTCTAACATTTAGATAAATTAAACTTTTAATACTGACAAATAGCTCACGAGGAAACCTAAAAAAATAAAAAACGCCTCCTTCCTCCCTTTTTAAAACTTTCCAACCTAGTTGAAAAGTGTTTATGACTTCGGTTTGTCTGGCCGTCTGCCGTCTGCCGTCTGGCCGTCTGCCGTCTGCCGCCTGGCCGTCTGTCCGTGCTCTAACTCCCGTAAATATGCTCGGATTGCCCTGCAATTTTTATATGTTATAACCGTTATCTATAGCATGTTCCCTATTTAAACGGAAGTGTGTAGCACTTATAGTTTTTTTACAGGGACACTCAAAAGAATTCCGTTACATTGCGGTCTATGGGGAAAAATCATTTGCGGTTTATTTAAATAATGTTTCACTATTTTAAACGCATTGAAATTTATATATATCACTAAGGTGCATTAGAAGAAGCTTAATATGGAATAGGGTATGCATAGCACTTATACTTACTTTACAGGGACAGTCAAAATAATTCCGTTACATTACGTCTATGGAGAAAAATCGTCTGCGGTTTATTTAAATAATGTTTCCCTATTTTAAACGCATTGAAATTTATATAAGGTTCTTTACAAGAGACTTACTACAGAATATTGTGTGTATAGCAGTCATCGTTCATTTACAGGGACACACAAAAGAATTCTCTACTGTGTGTTAACAATCATTCCTGGAAGTGCGTTTTAAGTTACTGAACGCGATTTTAATTTTAAATCGCTTTTTGTATATTACGTGGTGTGTATAAATTCTGTAGGTCCTATACAGGGAAGCACAAAAGTTCGGGAACACATTTCCGTATTATTTAACTCAAGACGGAGAATTTTAAACTGTGCTACGTGTTTCCTAACTGAACTAAAATTTAGCATCCTATGTAGTATATATACAAATCTATAGATCCTATACGGGGCTGAGTAAAAGTATTTGGATTACTTAGATGTTATCTTTTAGCTTATTAAAGAGTATGATTCGTAAAATTATTTTGGAAGCGTTGGAAAGTTTACATAATCTATGCTTGACGCATGATTTTTCGTTCTTGTTTAAATCAAGAAATGATATCTCCCAATCTCCATTTGAAAATTTACAAAACACAATTATCTTCAAACATAAAATGTATTCTGGGAAATCGCTGAGGAAAAAGAAAGTCGTGCGAATTCGCGGACGGGCTTTCAGAAAATATATATTTTTTGAAATAGTAAATATTAATAATTTAAAAAAAAAAAAAAACATTACTTGAAAGGAAAAGATACTATGTATAATTTTTTTTCGGTTTTCGTTCGAGAAAGCGGATGCAGAATTTAAAACAAAATGAAAACCCCGAAAACGACAATAAGAAAATATCTTTTGAAAGTGTTAATATTAATATTATTTTTAACCAAAGACGTCGTTAGAGAGGAAAAGGTACCCAGCGTAAATGGGTATTTTTGTTTTTATGTATTTCGATCAGAAGAGCGAATACAAATTTGTAAACAAGCGAAAGAAGAAAATAAGTATACAACATTGTTGAAAGTATTTTTTGAAAGTGTAAATATTAATATATTTTCTAAACAAGTGCCTTATAACTAGAAAAGTACGCTGATTAAGTGAGTACTTTTTTGTTTTTTCGTATTTCGCTTTGTTTACCTGAAGCAAGCTTGTAAAAATGCGAAAAAAACGGAGCGTTTTCCATTGTTCTTTCTTCTTTGCTATGTAATTTCGGAATGCTACCGAAAACCCGACAATCAGTGGCAGCGCGCCATTTTGTGACATTCAGTATAGTCATTCATTAATATATCGATTCATTATCAAAAAATTAAAAATCTCAGTCTCATGTGCATTTGGATCCGGTCTCCCGATCACGGAAGATCACACCTGAAAAATGTAAAAGCGAAATTTAATAAAATTAAAACATCGACCAGCGGGCAAGGAGAGACAAGCAGTTTAATACATCTAGCGACCGCAGCGGCTTCGAACTCATTAATTAGAGTGCTAATCGTCTGTAACAACTTTTTTAAAAAAACGTTTATCCATTTATTTGCATTAAAAATTTAATAATGAGAAAAAAGTTTATTACATTTACTTAACACAAAAATGTTTCTTTTAGTTCCTGATGATCTATATCTATATTAATAAAATAAAGTTTCTCTCTGTGTGTATGTCTATCTCTCTGTATGTTAGCGATGGCTAGTGAAATCTACGGTACGTAGAAGTATAAAAATTTGTGTGATAATTGTAGACGGCAGATCCTGATGCACCTGAAGCTGATATTTTTAATTTTTTGATAATCAGCCGAGATATTAATTAACCCCTTAATCGTCGTGCCCGAGACATTCACGGGCAGCGTAAGTTACGCGTGTTTTATTCAAATTGTTTGATTCCCACCAGTTTTTTAAAATAGTTTTATTGGCTTTATTCTTGCATTATCTTATCTGTCTATTAAATAAGACGAACATTTCTACTTAAAAAAACTGGTGGTAAACAAGCAATCTGAATTTTTTAAAAAGTAGCCTACACTTAAAGTGCGCGACGATTAAGGGGTTAAACACTCATAAAAAACGATCTTTTTTTCCCCAAATCTACAGAGCCGCGATCGAGCATGCCCAGTGCTTGCTTTTCCGAACACGTGGAAGGGAATAACCAAATTCTGTTTAATTTGTCCGTTTGCTTTAACGTTCATCGGCCGTGCCGTTCGAGATACGGGAAAATAAAAAGAAGACATATGCTTAAATTGCGTACTTTTAAGTCTTAAACGCAGTAATCAGTTCGAAAAAATATTGTTTTTAATCTTTTAAAAACCCAAAAAAATCAAAAACTGTCGTTTTCGCAATTTACTTTTTCTCCCTTTCGGGGACGCTACCCTAGAACTCGATTTCAGAGGTAGTATTAAAAAATAAATAAAATCTGAGAAAATTTCGAGGAAAACGGCAAAATAGCGCGCGGGCTGTTTCGGCGCGGCTTCGACTCATGTTTGCACTGCTTCTTATTTGTTCCCGAAATTTTGAAGAGAACTTGGATACACTTATATTTATAATGTATTAAAATTTCACAGAGTTTGGATGATGAGAACACTTCTTTTGTGTTTTGTTAAAGGATCCGACCAGAAACAAAACTAAAAACAAGCGAGAAGCAAACATATTTCTTTTATAACTAGATAAGATTTTTTTCGCGAAATTTTTACATGGGGCGCAAAACCATTATCTTTATAATCGATTAGATTTTCAGCGTTCGGACAAGAACTATTTATACCTAGTATATATGTATATACTAGGAAACGACTCTACGCAAAAAAAAACATAATAATAAAATAAATAAATAAAATAAAATAAAATGTCTGCTTACCAATATTTTCATTAAAAAATGTATATTCATACAAAATTGGAGTAAAAATATAAAATCATACAGATTTGAGGTTTAATTAAGGTTATTATAACGTGTTCGGACAACGCAGGGCGGGTCAGCTGGTTTTACAATAAAACGTTTAAATTTTCCTGAAATGTTCATTATTTTTTTTTTATGTGTGGGTAATCAAAATTTAATAAAAATGATGCTTTAGTGTATGAGCGTGTACTATTCAAATGATTGCTGCCAAATTTTAGGTCTCTATTGTTACCACAGTATTTTAATTAAAAAAAAGGAAAATGTTCACTTAAATATAATATAATATTTAATGGTTTTAATTCAATTTTAATCTTTTACATTTTAAGTAACTTATATATTGATAAAATTTACTCTGAATGATTTTGAATGAAATGAAAGAAGAAATGAAATTAAAAAAATGTATCTCTAAATGAAATTTCAATATACAGGGTGTAACTGAAATGCTTCAACAAACTTTGAGGGATTATAGTACTCATGAAGATGAACAAAAAATGCAATAGAACACGGGGTCACAAATGACATTTAACCCTTTCAGGGACAGTGGTATGTCTAAAAAACCACTTAATTTTAATTCCAAAACGCCACAATGGCACCAGAATTTTGCTAAAATCTTTTCTATTTAATATTTTTGTGAAATGTAGCCTTTTTCTTATTTACAAGCAATTTTTTTTGTAAATTCCTGTGCCAGTCCATTTTCAGACGCATTTTCTCTATTTTTATCCTTTAAGCCTTTTAGGGGCCGACTACTTTTAGTACTAAAATGTTGAAATAAATGACTGGCACCGGAATTTATAAAAAAATTTGTTTGTAAATAAGAAAAAGGCTATCTTTCACATACATATTAAATGGAAAAGATTTTAGCAAAATTCCGGTGCCATTATGGCGTTTTGGAATTAAAATTAAGCGCTTTCATAAACATACCACTGCCCCTGAAGGGGTTAAACGTCATTTGCGACCCCATGTTCCATTGCATTTTTTGTTCGTCTTCATGAGTACTATCATCCCTCAAAGTTTTTTGAAGCATTTCAGTTACACCCTGTAGAAGAGAGTAGGGTAAAATCGGGTATCCTGTTTTTTCGCTGATGGGTGATACCCTGTGGGCAGCACTCGTCTTAACTACATTCCTTAGCGTCCCCTAGCAGTGTGTCATCGGCTTTTAAAGTGAATTAATCTCTGTGTGCGTGCAGGGCTAGTCGGAAGAAATTCACATCAAAAGTTTTAATTTTTTGCCGTATTATCTTCTGTTCAATCAAATCCAGTCTGACGCATAGATTTACATATAGATAGGACAGTTACTGTAAAATCTGTAATGGCAGCAATAATAGCGTCGGTAGTGATAAGGGGGGGGGGGGGAACTAACAAGCTTCCAAAATTTACCCATGTATATGAAATCTGTTTATGCTCTATGATTTAATACCTATTCTTTTCGCTTCGAGGCAGGCAATTCTCTTCAAATTGGCCGTTCGCTCGTGTGTTAAGTTTCTTTTTAAAGTACTTCATTTTATTTATTTTTATTTTATTATTATTGAAACAACAGTTCTTTTCAGAATTTTTTTAGTATGGTTAAAAACATTAAAATATGTCATGTAGAATCATGTCTGCATACAAATCGAAATTTTAAAACTTTCGTTTTTAGGTTTTCCTACAAAGTTGAAAATGTAAACATGTAGCATTTAAAAAAGAAAAGATCATAATAAGATAGACGTTCAAAAGGAGAAATATTCCGTCTATGAGAAGTTTCTTCCCCCTTGTCACTACAGGCGCTGCGTTCGTCATTGCGTTACCATTACGCCCTATGACAGGTATATCTTGTGTATTAATCTTTGGTCTGACGGATCGATTTAGGTAAGTAAACCGCTGTTTTCTATAGCGCTCACACAATATTTTGATGCCAAATTGAAGTGTGTACACCCAGCTACTTGGGAGAACGACCATGTTGATTTTTGGTGGTCTGTTTGGGCAAAACCCGGTACCCATGGTTTTGCATTGAATTCTGCAATGATTTGTTTCTTCATTCATCAGGTGGTGAAGGATGGATATGATGTTCAATCTGTAATGAGTGGGCACATGAGGAGTGCAGCGGATACGAGAAGTAAAAGCTGAGAAAGCCATTACATGACAACAGTAAAAATTGCTCTAAAAACTTGATACAAAAGTTACTGACCTTAAATTTTTTTTACATGTTTTAAAGTTTGATTCAAAATATATTATAATAAAGCTTTTTTCTACTAAAAGTGTACATTATTTTCTGATCACTACCCGCTTTTACTCAACCAGCAAAATTTGGAGCTGTTTCAGATAGTGTTAAAAAATTCATTTTCCCACGTAGGTATGTTTTTTCAATAGCCCAGCACTTTTGTGGGGGTTTTTCCGATTTCTCCGTCCTTCTAGACTTTTGTAAGCAAAGGTATATATATATACAGGGTGTAACTTAAATGCTTCAACAAACTTTGAGGGATGATAGTACTCATGAAGATGAACAAAAAATGCAATAGAACACGGGGTCGCAAATGACATTTAACCCTTTCAGGGACAGTGGTATGTCTAAAAAACCACTTAATCTTAATTCCAAAACGCCACAATTGCACCAGAATTTTGCTAAAATATTTTCCATTTAATATTTATGTGAAATATAGCCTTTTTCTTATTTACAAATAACTTTTTTTTGTAAATTCCGGTGCCAGTCCATTTTCAGACGCATTTTCTCTATTTTTATCCTTTAAGCCTTGTAGGGGCAAACTACTTTTACCACTAAAATGTTGAAATAAATGACTGGCACCGGAATTTATAAAAAAATTTGTTTGTAAATAAGAAAAAGGCTATATTTCACATACATATTAAATGAAAAAGATTTTAGCAAAATTCTGGTGCCATTATGGCGTTTTGGAATTAAAATTACGCGCTTTCATAAACATACCACTGCCCCTGAAGGGGTTAAACGTCATTTGCGACCCCATTTTCCATTGCATTTTTTGTTCGTCTTCATGAGTACTATCATCCCTCAAAGTTTGTTGAAGCATTTCAGTTACACCCTGTATATATATAATTACAGTGGCGGCTCGTGACTCGCTCTTTTTCGGGCGCTAAATACAAGACTGTAAATTTTATTCATTTCGCACCATTAGTTTTAAAGAAAACTTTTCCTTGGTTTAATGGCAGAATTTTTTACCAACAATCAAGGTAAATATACAGAATATACAGGATTTTACAGAATAGTGCTAAGAAAATAATAAATTTGTAACGGTGCATGTAGTGCCCTAAAATAAAGGCAATCACGAACCACATATCGATAGATCGTTTTCGATTTAACTAGTTCTATGATATGCCAGTTTAAGAGTATCTCATTTTCTTGCGAAACATCAGAGAGTTGGATTGTAATGATTTTTTTTTAATTAACGGAGAATTTATACAGCAACAATGTTGTATTTAATAAATGAATTTGTAAAGCGTTATAAATTGGCAAAATTTTTTATTCCATTGAAACGGTCAATTTCAGAAAACGTCTGAATGAAGAATATTGGATAACAAAACTAAATATTAATTTTCCTTTTAATAGTACAATTGTGCAGTTTAATTTTTGTTCCTTCGGAATTTCGTTTTTTTTTTTCGTTTAAATTACTTTTATATTTCATTCAGAAAGAAGTTGTATCAAAATAGAAAGAGTTGCTAGAAAATAAATTGGTTTTTTGTGAAGTTTCGTAGTTAACTCACAATTTATTCCTTTAAAATGTTGTTTAACTAGTAGATATATTTGTAAGCATTTAAAAAAACCAAATGTTTGTTATTTAAGTGTCCAATACCTGAAAATATTTAAATGAAGAATATCTGATGCCCAAAATTACATATAAAATTACATTTTAATTTCTGTGCTGTGAATTTCAATTCTTTGAGCTAATGAGTTTAGAAGTAGATATTTTTAACCCAAACATAGGACATACAAAGTGTCCCAAAAGTCCTTGACACATTTTTAAATTAAAAAATTTAAGGAAATGGCGTACGAGAGTGCGGTTTAGACGAAATGCTCGAATATTTTCTTATTAAAAAATAGAAAAATTAGTTCAAAAAATTTCTCATAGATGGCGTTGCTTCTTTAAAGCTCCGAAAGAGGTAAGCATACGTAACAGTGCCTTTATACATACAACAGCAGAGCTGCCAACCTCTCAATAATATTCCGTAATATGTGGGTTAATTTGACCCAGGTTTAACACGTTTCGCACCAGAAAAAAATTTGGATGAATTTTTATTTATTTAATTTCAAGGTTTCCTCATAAGCGTCTAGCCTCTGCACTTTGGTACACTTCCAAAAAACGGATCGTTCTGCGCGCATGCGCTCCGTGATCTGCTGCGAGAGAGTAGAAAGGTCATATTAATTTTATTCCATTCCGCGGCAGTTTTTTTAGCACTTTCCAACCTAGTTGAAAAGTGCTTATGACTTCGGTTTGTCTGGCCGGATGGCCGTCTGGCCGTCTTTTTATATGCTTTTATATCTTTTTATATGCTCGGATTGCTCTGCAATTTTTATATGTTATTGTCGTTATCTATGGCACGTTCCCTATTTCAACTCAAGTGTGTAGCACTGATAGTTTTCTTACAGGGACACTCAAAAGAATTCCGTTACATTGCGGTCTATGGGGAAAAATCATTTGCGGTTTATTTTAAAAATGTTTCACTATTGTAAACGCATTGAAATTTATATAGATCACTAAGATGCATTAGAAGAAGCTTAATATGGAATAGTAGGTGTATAGCACTTAGAGTTACTTTACAGGGACAGTCAAAATAATTCCGTTACATTACGTCTATGGAGAAAAATCGTCTGCGGCTTATTTAAATAATGTTCCACTATTTTAAACGCATTGAAGTTTATATATATTACTAAGGTGCATTACAAGAGGCTTACTACAGAATAGTGTGTGTATAGCAGTCATCGTTCATTTACAGGGACACACAAAATAATTCTCTACTGTCTGCTAATAATAATTCCTGGAAGTGCGTTTTAAGTTACTAAACGCGATTTTAATCTTAACTAGCTTTTTGTCTATTACGTGGTGTGTATAAATTCTGTAGATCCTATACAGGGCAGCACAAAAGTTCGCGAACACATTTCCGTTTATTGACAGAAACTCCAGAAGGAGAATTTAAACGGTGCTACGCGTTTCCTAACTAAACTAAAATTTAGCATCCTATGTATATATACAAATCTATAGATCATATACAGGGCTACATAAAAGTATTCGGATATTTTTCCGAATATTGTATATATTGAAAATTCCTGAAATTATGTTTTTAAATATGTTATGTGTTTTCCAAATTGTTTACTTAGATGTCATCTTTCAGCTTATTAAACGGTAATGATTTGTAAAATTATTTTAGAAGCGTTGGAAAGTGCTACATAATCTATGCTTCACGCATGATTTTTCGTTCTTGTTTAAATTCGTAAAAGGATTTTGGTTTAAAACATTTAAAGTAATATAACTAAATATTTACTTTCACAATTTTCATTATTTTTAGTTTTTTTTTTTTTTTTTACATTCTTAAAGAAATTCGATTTCAGACTTTTACTAAAATACATTTTTTTTTCCTCCGGATTTTTCAATATTTAAGGATTTTTAACGATTTTATAGCGTTTTAAAGCGAATTTTTAACATCCAAAAAACAATTTTTAACATTAAAAAAAAACATCACTGCACACACGAAACTCGCTTTGCAGCAATCTCTGGAATGCACGAAATTCATTCAAGCCGCGGTCAATAACTTGTGTATGTACGCTTCGCGTACATTAGCTGAAAAAAAAACATCACTGGACGCATGAAATTCGTTGTACAGCATTCTCTAGAATGTACGAAATTCATTTATAACCAAATTTCATATTTATTTCCATTTTTTTTTTCAAACTTTCCATCGCTTATATGTTGAAAAATGGAAACTTTACAATTTTTTTTTTCAAATTATTTTTTATAACTCAAATAAATACGAAAAAATAAAACTTTCCGCCACTGGGATTCGAACTCAAGACCACAGAACCGAAGAGAAATGACATACCACAGAGCTATACGCATTCATTTTGAAATGGCTTAGAGCAAAATTTTAATGTATCAGACAAGTGCGCATGCGCGCAGAACGATCCGTTTTTTGGAAGTGTACCAAAGTGCAGGGGCTAGACGCTAGTGGTTTCCTCGTGGAATTTATTTAATTTCATTTCTTTAAAAAAATTTCTGGTGCGAAACGTGTTACACCTGGGTCAAATTAACCCACATATTACGGAATATTAATCAGAGGTTGGCAGCTCTGTAACAGTGGCGAATGACGAACTGCGTAAGCAGCTTTTGTTCAAACAATTGCATTCCACTTTCCAAAACTTAAAATTACTAAAATTAGATTAGATGAGTAAGACAAGTCAACAAACATTAGTTTGCGATAATAGGAAACTCGTCAAGATTTATAGGATGTAAGATAATAGCGACATACGGACAAAACAATTCCATTCGTCCATTAGATTTTTGAAAAAAAAAAAAACTGAATCGCCAAGCAACTTTTTGAGCTTTCTGTTATCGTCAAACTAGTGTTTGTTGACATGTCTCACTCGTCTAATTGAACAAATGAAGTCAAGTATTGTTAAGTTCTGGGATGTGGATTGCCATAGTTTGGACAAGAACTGTGCGTCTTTTGTCACTGTTATGTATACAGCATTCTACCCCTTCGGTAGCTTTGGAGAAGTAACGCCATCTATGATAAATTTTTTGGAACTAATTTTTATATATTTTTAAAGAAAAATTTCGATTATAAGAGGCGCTTTCGTCCAAACCGCAAGCACTCTTGTACGTCAATTGTTTAATTTTCTATTGGATTTTAAAATATGTCAAGGACTTTTGAGACACCCTACATACATAAAAAAATACTGATTTATGATATTCCAATTTAAAGCCTGTTTTAAAATAAGAAGTTATAAAATCAACACATGATAGTATAATAAAACTTATAACATTTATTACTATATGTGTGTGTAATTTGTTTTATTGCGGTACTTTTAATTACTTCCCAAATGCGTGGCAGTATTTTTCCATATTTGGTTAACAATTCATAAAAAAAGTTATGAAAAGAATCGGTATTGGATTTTATATTTGAATGCCTTACATATTTATTTATTGGGTTGTTTAGAAAGTTCCTGATTTGAAAGAACTTTGTTTGTACCGAAAAATTCTATGATTTAACTATTAGATATTAATTCCGGTATCTATTGTCTATTAATTAACGGACAGAATTTTACAGTACGAATTGATAGTCCCAAACGGAAGGAACTTTTCGAACTGCCCAATATTTTATGCACTGGAATAAAAATAACAGCGAAATTCCTGTCTCAGCTTCAAAAATCATGAATAAACTTGTATACAAATAAAACAGATTGCTAGAAAGCGTTAATAACATGTTTTTATGTTTCTATAACGGGATATAATATACACTATATTGCCAAAGATGATTGGTCACTTGCGATTATGACGTTTTGTTAACTATCTAGAAAAATACATGAGGAATTAACCTGAAACTGCAGGTGTATAAACAGTATAGTATAGGTTATATACATCCGTGAAGATTTTTTCACGAAACCCCATAGGGGAGTGTCAACAAATTGAAAAAGAACGAATATCTTTTGGATAACCCTGTAAACACTAATGTAGCAAAGGCGTTCAAACTCGAGATTATTAATAAGTGGCTTATTGTAATATACTATGTTCATTTGTATGAGGATAGCATGTATACTGGTAGAGAAATTAAGGTTTTTATAAAAACAGTTCCAAACTTCGCCTAGTTTTTTACTTATAATTTGTAGAGTTCTTAACATTAAAAAAAGTTATTTTCAGAAAATATGACAAATAACATTGTACATACAACTCTGCAATTAGAATTAAAAAATAATAAAAATTAGATGAAAAATGAGCAGGTTTACTAAAAAATGTTTCACTGCGCATGCGCGAATGCAATCAAAATGTAATATGCATAATGTATTAGCTAAGTACATAGAGCAACTTTTGTGCAAATCTCAAAATCATAGCTTGAAAATTCTGAAAATTATCGTCGATAAAATAAGCTCGAAATCCGTTGTTCCCAAAAAGAAGCAAAAAGATGAGGGGTTGTAACAAATATCTGTTGATTAGTGCCAAGATAACGTACACAATATTAAACGTACTACTATATTTGGATACAACCCCTCATATTTTTGCTTCCTTTTGGGAACAACGGATTTCGAGCTTATTCTATCGACGATAATTTTCAGAATTCTCAAGCTATGATTTTGAGACTTTTACAAAAGTTGCTCTATATACTTAGCTAATACTTTATGCATATTATATTTTGATTGCATTCGCGCATGCGCAGTGAAACATTTTTTAGTAAACCTGCTCATTTTTTATCCAAATTTTATTATTTTTTAATTCTGATTGCAGAGTATTATGTACAATGTTGTTTGTCATATTTTCTGAAACGAGCTTTTCTTTTATATTAAGAACTCTGCAAATTATGAGCAAAAAACTAGGCGAAATTTGGGACTGTTTTTATAAAAACCTTAATTTCTCTACGAGTTTTCTTTCTATCCTAATAAAAATGAACACAGTATATTAAAATAAGCCACTTATTAATAATCTCGTGTTTGAACGCCTTTGCTACATTAGTTTTTACAGGGTTATCCAAAAGATATTCGTTTTTTTCAATTTCTTGACAGTCTCCTATGGGGTTTCGTGAAAAAATCTTCGCGGAAATATGTAACCTATACTATACTGTTTACACACCTGCAGTTTCAGGTTAATTCCTCATGTATTTTTCTAGATATTTAACAAAAAGGCTAAAATCGCAAGTGACCAATCACCTTTGGCAATATAGTGTATTATTTATAAACATAAGCCGCTAAATGAATTTTTTTATGTGGTAAATGTCATTCTTCTGTGGATCCCTGCCGCTACCTTAGCACAAAAGCTGACCATCCAAATATATTTACAATAAATCTGTTGTTTAAATTATTACAAACTATCATATAATACTACCTGGCTTCGCCCGCTAGCGGGCCCCTAATTTACATCGGTGCCTCGAATTGTAGAAAATCTCGAATCTTGTAAAACCTCGAACCGGACGAACCTCCGATCCGGGTCCCCGCTGCCTTCGGCACCGGATAATCCCTTAATTTGCACATTGAATAGTGCAAACCTCTAACCGAACGAACCTCCGAAAATTATAAATAAAGTCGATCCAAATTATCTCTGCAAACAGCCAACACTGCCGTATTATCTGAGTAACCATGGCAGTTTCCCACAATACTTACATAAAATAAGAAAAAGAGCCTCACCTAGATGTCCATGCGATAAAGCAGAAGGAGATGCAGTTCACTACATATTCGGATGCTGCCCTCTTATGATCCATCACTTCCCTTTTGATAAGAACGAAACTCTCAGATATAACCTTCGTAATATCATTTTCAATCCTTCAAACTCTCAAAAGTTAAAAGAGAATTATAATATTCTCAATAAAAATTTCTCTTTCATTACGAAAGAATTTAAAAAAATTTGACTGAACTGACCATTGACTTTCTGAACTAAAATACCATAAATTTAGGACATCATGAACGTATAGTACTTCGAAAATATTTTATATTTAACTTTCAATTTACAAAAAATTGTTACTTTTTACATTATTTATAACCTTTTATATTTTATTATTGTTATGTAATTATATTCATTGTTTCAAATCTAATAAACAGGCGCCTCCTGCGGTGGGGGTTGGAACGGATGGGTGCTATCGGTGTCGGGTAGCGTTTATTTTTCCCCTCGTGGACTTATTGTTCCTATACCTCACGGGTGGCTGTCCACGAGTGGGTGATTTCGGTCCCCGCTGCCTTCGGCACCGGATAATCTCTTAAATTGCACATCGAGTAGTATAAACCTCAAACTGAACGAACCTCCGGCTAGGGTCCCCGCTGCCTGCGGCACCGTATAGCAGTCGTGCTGCGCACGCGCTGCAGTATACGTTAGTTCCACCTTCCGCCACCAGGTGGCGGAATCAGTTTATACGATCATAACTGAAATCGTTAAGGCTTTCGATGTCGAGTCGAATGAGCCATATCCCGTCGTTTTCATGCCCATAGAACCGGAGATAGGAAAGCGCCCCTGGTGGTGAAAAAACGAACTAAAATCGGTAAGCTCTATTGATGTCTAGTCGAATTAGCCATATCCCGTCGTGATCCTTTCCATAGAAACAGAGATAGAAAAGCGCCCCCTGGTGGTGAGACTCGGAGCAAAAATCGATAAGCTGTAGTATCCTCTATCGACGTTGAGCCGAATGAGCCATAACCCGTCGTGATCCCGGCCATAGAAACAGAGATAAGAAAACGCCCCCTGGTGGTGAAAAACGAACTAAAACCGAAAAGCTCTAGTACCCTCTATCGATGTCGAGTCGATTGAGCCAAACCGCGTCGTGATGTGAACCCGAGTTAGCTGAAAAATCCTTTAACTACACCTTCCACCACCAGGGGGCGCAATCTGTTCTATACAAACATGACCGAAATCTGTAAAGCTGTCGAAATCCAGTCGAAAGAGCCAAACCCCGTCGTAATCGGGCCCGCTCAACCCGATTTCCGGAAGCGCCCCCTGGTGGTGAAGCTTGGAACTAAAATATGTAAGCGCTGGCGATATCGAGTCGAATGAGCCAAACCGCGTTCCGATTGGACTCTCAGAACTCGAGATGTTATGAAATGAATATATAAATCTGATATTATTATTCGAAAAGAGTGGTATAAACCTGGAAACTTTAAAAAATGTTATAGAGGGTCCTTATTACTTTAATTGTGATGTTTGGAATCAGTTTGGTGGAAATCCGTAACATACTTTCTGAGTTATAGAAACGGACCATACTTAAGAGAAAAAAAAACTCGCCCCTGGTGGTGAAAGAAGGAACTAAAATCGGTAAGCTCTATCGATGTCGAGTCGAATTAGCCAAACCGCGTCGCGATGGGACTCATACCACAGGAGATATTTTGAAAAGAAATAGATAATTCCTTAGCTTCTTCTTTTTTTTTTCCGATACAAAAATCGGGATTTTGCTAAAATAAAAAATTATGGTCCGAAATCGAAAATTGTTTGAATCCCTGGAATGTCACCCTACTCTGAGCAAGGATGCGTTTTCTTCAGATCCAAAAATTATTATTTTAAAATTTTTTATAAGCTTTTAGAAACCGCAGTTCCTTTAAAAAGGAATTGTTTTATCTCCATGAATAAACGCCGTGATGTCTGTGCTAATGAAATATAACTGAGATATCAGGTGTTTCCAAATAAAATCTTTTTAAGTGGTCTAATTAAATAAAAAAATAATTGTAAATTTTGTCCTAATTATCGGAGAAATTCGAAAATTACATATTTAGAATCCTTGTGAAAATTTACGGATGGATGTATAATTTTCAAATCGATAAATGTAATATTTCAAAAAAATTTGATAGACCTGGAATACTTCCACTATAAAAAAAAAAAAAATGTTTTGTTTTGTTATTTCTTCAGCAGACGTTTGTTGCCGTTAGACGCCTGCTGAAGTATTGAAATTAAAACTGATCTTTTTTTCGACATACAATTAAAAGTTTATTAATTGATAACTTCTCTTCTAATTGGTCGAATTTCACGAATTTTACCTTCATGAATTCGCGATTTTTTTTTACGTCCGTCTGCAAATTTTAGTGCCGATGTGACCATTTTTGCGATTTTTTGAAAAAAGGCTGGAAAACTTCCAGTACGCCATGTTTATCAGAGCCGGAATGAAAAATATGGGGATGCGGGTGGAAGACGAAAGCTGATTGGCTCGGTTGCTAGCCTTGACGGAGGGCCCCGTTCAAGTCAAAACTGAAATCGTTTCTTTGTTTTGGAAAAAATGCTCCTTTTTCGCTAATTTTCGAGAGTTTGTTAATTAATAACTGTCTTAATTGAAGGCCGATTTCTTTGATACTGAATGTCAGCAATTCCAGGATTTTTCCGAATTTTTTTAAACAAAAAGCGCTTCGCTACGCGCTACGGTTGCAGAGTTTTTCCACGTACAGACGCACACACACACACAGACACACAGACGTATCCGAACATTAATAATAAAGACTAAAATCTGAAAAAGTAAAGACTTTTCGTGGTTTCTATTTTTTCTGAAAAATTAATAAAAAATATGCTTTGTTTTTTTGCCATTCCCCTATCATAAGATGAAAATAATTCTAACATGTTCTAATAATTCTAACATGTAGTTTCTAACATGTGGCAACAGTCATATTACCCTAGAATTTCACCTGCGAAAAAGAGCCATCATCTGAGAAGCTATCTTGAAATGTTCTTTTTGTAGAAACAAGCATTGACAAGTAAAGCTGAGAGATTTTCAGTTATATATTAATAAGTATTTTTACTGACTCTCATTACCCTGTCTCCTTTCTTTGCCTTAATTTTGTAATGAAAGCTCAATCAGCGATTAAGCCTTATTTGTCTTGAGGTTTTAAAGTTATGTTTAAATGGAATTCATTTTTGTGTTTATAGTTATGATAGCAGACAAGCTAACATTACTTTTTGTCATTCCTACATTAAATTGTACTATAGTTGACAACTTTGATAGATTTCGGATTTATTCTCATTTTAAAATGAATGAAATATGGAATAAAATAAAGAGGCAGAGTGGCGCTGTGTATTTTGATTAACATAAGAATAATTAAAAGCAACGCAGTACTATTTCTAAAAGAAGTTGTACATAACTCAGAATACCCAATGGTTCAGAACACCTAATGGTATTTTGCTCTCCATTGTGAACAGTTAAACATATTTTCTCATCACTTTTCACTTATTTTTCTACTTTAAATTATCGTTATTAAGCTTAAAGTTACCATTTTTCATTATTTTCCACGAAATTTTTAGCTCTTCTCATTTTTTAATGACAGTTTAATTTGATTGGCTGGCTCATTGTAAGTTAAATCTGATCAGCTGATGAAGTTTTCAGTCCAATCCTTTAATGTGAATTCTATCTGTTTAGCTTATCTATTATTCTCTAATACATTTATCATAATAATTTCTATTGTAGTGCTTAAGCTACGGATCTACTTAATTTTTCATGGCTCTACTATGATATATTATACTATTACTCACCTACAGGGAGTTGGGTTGATTTTCAACTAGGAATCCAGGACCATTGAACCACTCAACTGTTCAACTGTATTTTGCTCACATGCATTGGTTACATTAGCTCCTGCACACTAGGAAAACACAAATAAGACACAAATTCAACTCCCGCAGTTGTCCAAATGATATTACATATACAGGGTGTAACTGAAATGCTTCAACAAACTTTGAGGGATGATAGTACTCATGAAGATGCACAAAAAATGCAATAGAACACGGGATCGCAAATGATATTTAACCCTTTCAGGGACAGTGGTATGTCTAAAAAACCACTTAATTTTAATTCCAAAACGCCACAATGGCACCAGAATTTTGCTAAAATCTTTTCCATTTAATATTTATGTGAAATATAGCCTTTTTCTTATTTACAAACAATTTTTTTTTTTGTAAATTCCGGTGCCAGTCCATTTTCAGACGCATTTTCTCTATTTTTATCCTTTAAGCCTTTTAGGGGCAAACTACTTTTAGTACTAAAATGTTGAAATAAATGACTGGCACCGGAATTTATAAAAAAATTTGTTTGTAAATAAGAAAAAGGCTATATTTCACATACATAATAAATGGAAAAGATTTTAGCGAAATTCTGGTGCCATTATGGCGTTTTGGAATTAAAATTAAGCGCTTTCATAAACATACCACTGGCCCTGAAGGGGTTAAACGTCATTTGCGACCCCATGTTCCATTGCATTTTTTGTTCGTCTTCATGAGTACTATCATCCCTCAAAGTTTGTTGAAGCATTTCAGTTACACCCTGTATATTAGTTTCTGCTGCTAGGCCCATAAATAACGTCTGTATTTCCTGTGTATGCGTTTATAAATGCAATATTAACTATGCGCTGTCTTCAGTTACACCTACTGACTTTTATTTCAAGAAACATTTGTCTTTCTTGTAGTACCAAATAAATTACTTCCAGGTAAATAAGTTACTAGAACTCTTCAAATATGCGTATCATTGAACTACTACAAAAGCATTTAAAAAATTATTTAATTTTGTAACTATCAAATATTTGCATCAAATCTACCATAATATAAATTAGGACGGAAGGAAGTCAACCTTCATATATGAAAGATCTAATGTATGGATGGCTATACGAATTCATCTGTTGCGTAAAAACAAAAGAACATTTTTAAACTAATGGAAAAAATATTAAAGAGTGGTAAAAATCAGATTATTTTTCTTCCTAAATATCATTATATAAAAAAAGAGGTGTGTTGGAGATAAAAGCAATATTACCAGTTTAGCGGATTTTCAAATGCAGAAATAGATTACTATGAATTAGTAATGAGGTAGGTGCCTATGTTCTTGATATGGCCATCCCTGTAATTACATTAGCAAACCAAAAAATTCGCTAAATAGCATGAACAATCGTCGCTGCCATGTCAAACTATCGAATGTGAAAAAATGCATTTTTCATTACTTTTAAAAATTCCCGATTGTCACCACTAAATTCTAATAGTATTTTTTTTATCCAGGGTCACCAGTTTGGTCTCCTTTTCTATTCAGAAAGTTCGAATTCATACCAGAAATTTCGAATAGAAATTTTTTATTTATTCAGTGACGGACAATTCGTGATTACTTAAAGTAAAAATTTTTCTCTCAAAATTTCCGGTATGAATTCGGTATCTCTAAATAAATAAGAAGGCCAAACTGGAAATCCAGTTCTTTACAGAAATTTTGATAGTATTCTTATTAGACGAAGAATTCTAATAAAATTTAGTGGTGAAATTTGGCTCATTTTTAAAAGTAATACAAAATGCATTTTTTCACATTCTATAGTTTTACTTACTTGGTAGCGACGATATCATGAAGGAACCTCCTAGACCCTAGAGTATCATGGCATCACTTGTCATTCAGCTAGGCCATTCAGTTTGGCGCCAATTCCTATTTCATGTTTTTACTGTGATGTCTTCTTGTCATTATCTGGTACATCGTACTTTTTATGCCCGTTTTTTAAAAGAATTTTTTTATGAATATCATCATACTCTGTTCAGTTTTTAATGCTCTATCAATTGGTGCTGTCGTTGATGGTGTATATTTCAGGAGTTGTACAAATTCAATCGATTTTCGTGAAAGATGACCTGCTCCTGATACGGCCATCCAGGTGGCCATATCAAGTACACCATGCAAACCTAAGATAAAGACATTTTTATTTGTTCCAATTGTGATAGTAATTTGTTTTAACAAATTTGTTAAATTCTAAAAGGCTTTTACAATTTTTTTATATATATAAACTCATATTGTAATGTCAATAATTTTAACAACTTCATTTTTGATGAAAAATCCTGTTTGAAATCCACTTTTGAGTGACAAAAATAATTATTGAGTATCATGTTTATTTATTTTACACCAAAATTATTTAATTTACCAGAGCAGCATTTTTAAATTGAAGAAAATCACGATTTGTGAAACATGGAACAATAGCGGACATATCACGTGCACATCCCCCTGATATCTCCACTTGGTAGGCTTTTGAAATTCCGTTTTTTGGACTAGTAACCTATTTTCATGGGGAAAGTAATATTTTTTTATTAAAGTACATTAACATGAAAGCGTTAAAAAAATAAAACGGTTTTAATTTTTTCAAAATGAAGGCAAGCAAAATTCTTAAACTTTAGCATGGCCATAACAGGGGCACACACATTATTCATTTTATTTAAATAAGGCTAATATTACTGTTCTGAATTTAAAAAAAATTGAATAATAATAATAAAAAAAGAAGAAAAATCCGCTAAACTGGCAACATTGCATAGAAAGTACTTTCAGTTTTTAGAAAAAATCTAAGTATGTATTATTGATTGCTGATTTCATAAACAGTAGGCTGTTCACAAGGAAAACTTGCTCTGACAAAAATAAATAACAAAGTAAAACAAAGAGTAATAAAATAATTATTTTCGAATTATTTTCGATTAATTTTGAGCGCACACAATGGAGTGAGTTAATTACATTCTTCTTTGAAACACACTATGAGAATTTGACGCATTTTGCAAGTGGAATGTTCTTTCTGTTCAGCCAGTAAATGTATAGCCAAAACTACTCGAGTTTTACTACACATTCTAGATTTAAAACACTTTTCGTTGTTATCACTAATTAAAGCATCTTTTACACATTGTTTTATTTGTTATCCCTGTAAGAGAACAGAAATTAAAAAAAAATAGATAGAGAGGGAGAAACAGAGAGCTGTCATTCGCACGATATAGTAACATATTTTTTTCCAATAGCTAAACTACGCTTTTTAGATGCGTTCGTAATTATATAAATACGTAGCACCTATACTCCTCGTCACGTCCGTCCGTCCGCATATAACAGTGCAAAAACTAATCCACCATGAGCGTGACCAGTCAACAGAGACTACAAATATGTAAATCTATGTACGCTAAAGGCGCCTGGTGCATGTAAAATCCGTCGTGGGTGCAAAGTCCTCCAAGTTACCTGTGAATTATACCTCTGGGGGTGCCTAGTCAGGTGAAGGTCTCGTCACCTGATCAATGTTCTAAATTACGAGACCGATTAATTTCTCTTCCTTAATGTTTGCCTTTTATTTTAAATCTGCCAATTCAACAAAGTTAAATAGAAACCTTGAACCGGCAAACAAAGATAACAGTAGCAAACCACTAGAAAGCAAGCACTGTAGCGATGCCAACAAAACTATAGTCAGGTGGATCACAGCAATACTGTGATCAGGCGACTGAAATAATAGCGATGATTTCCGCCCCGCTCCAAATACTAACTCGTCAAGCTAGGCACTCATGACGGACAGGTAGGGGCCTGGTTAGCGGTATAAAAAAAAATATATATATCTAACTGAAAGGTTTGAAAATTTATATATATATAATTGTTGCAGAATTTTGTATTAATAAAAGTTTTCTTCATTGTATTAAATCCTATCATAAGTAATCTATATAATAAACGTTCAAATCATGTGACTGAGGAAAACAAATATCGGCTGAATACTTCTTTTTTCATATGCCAGGCAGCCATTTTTATTCAAAAGTATTTTTTCGAATAAAATTGTACAAAAGTGACATTTTTAGAAAGATCGTTCAAAAAAATTGTTTGTTTGAGAAATGAGTTACATTAAAAAATGTATAGATTCTGAGCTAACTTAAGTTGAAATTAGGCAATATCTCAATCCATTGAAGTAAATAAACACAAGAGATTCGTTCATCATGAGTCATAAAAATTCGTTCATCATGAGTCTGGTGTCGAAAAAAATATGCATCTATAAGCATGGCATGCGTAATAAAATAAGAGAAAATGCATACTCATTTCGCTCATAACAGACTATATAATTCATTTCACTGAAATAATAGCGATGATTTTACTAATTATAATACGAATGCACCGCATTTGTCACGTTTAACGCACAATTTCCAACTTGTTTATTTCCATAAAACTTTTGAAATCTCAAATGTTCTCCGTTAAAATACATTTGTATCGTAGAATTCAACAACCCCCTTTAAATATTGTTCAATTACTTTCAATGACAACTTTGAAAATTTTCGCTAGTTCAAATGAAAATCTGAAATTTTGAAACATTTGTTAATTTGATTTCTTTCTTTAAAAGTAAAATCTTCCATTTCCTTATTTTCCTATTATTTGATAAAACTCAATGAACAGAGAATTTCCCATTTTGCATTTTCGATTACCTTCCCTCAATAAAATTTTTAGCGTAATTATGAAAGTGAAATAAAATAATAAGCAGAAATCAAACATTACTTTTTTCATATTCATTTCCAATCTTTAATTTAAAAAACTGAAATCAGAAAAATATACTAGTTTATTTTATTATTATTAATCTCGTGCAACTCAAATTCATTCAATTTAATATCAAAATTACTGATCATGCTACTCAGTTGTGTAAAGTTTCAGCTGAATGTAGTAAATTATACATTAGATTCTTCACATATCTGTGGCTTTAGCACATAGTGTCACTGAGCCATATTATGATCTATTTCTACTTGACGTTTAAAGACACTGGAGGCGTACTCATTGCGATACTAAATTAAAAGACTGTTGTGAATTCTAAAATAAAACGTGATTAACATTTGCGCTTCAGTCAAAGTCCCTTTAATCTTCAACCAATGTTTAACGTTGAAGTTCGCTATTTGTTTTGATATGTGTCATTATTTTTATTGATAAATCACCACTGGCAATACGGAATATGCCGCCGCTGTATTTGCGTAATATATTCTATTTTAGTTCTTAATTTTTCTTTTATATAAATGTGATGTCTATTACTTTTATACTATTACTAGGCATTGAACGTTATTCTTCTTTATCATCAAAAGTTGATATTTGAACGAGGTTACATTCAGTTTTCGTAAACTTGTCTACTGTATTCTGCAATACTTTCAGTGTTTGTAGTTGATAAAATACGTACCGTAATTTCCGGCCTATAATCCGCAGCTCAAAAAGTAGTTTTTCGACCCAGAAATATTATTTTATAAAATGTAACTTAAAAGATCGCTGTAAATATTTAACTACAATTATTGAATAAAATTTCTGGGTCGAAAAACGACTCTTTGAGCTGCGGATTATACGCCGGAAATTACGGTACTTTAAAAGGAAATTCATTGATAATTTGAACACATCCTCCAGCTGATAGACAGCTGTGTGAAATAAGTAATTGGTACATACGACGAGAAGGAAGAAAATGCTGTTTACAGCTGCGGTTTTATAATATCATATCTAAATAAACTAAATAAAAAATACATTTCGTGTACTTGATAATCGTGAAAGAAAGCAATATTCGCTCTTCACAAAATGTGAATACAAACCTTCGAGCGATGAGTGGTATTCTTATGTTAGCACCAATCTTACTTTTCATGATTACTTTTTAACAACCTTGCTTGCGTTCAAAAATTGAAAGTATGTTACATTATGCAGGATATACTGAAAATAAGTACAGCAACCACATGCTATCTTGGGAAGAAAATATCCTGAAATCGAGAAAATCATTTTGATTGATTTTCTAGATTCTCCTCTTTATTTAAATTAAACACTGATAATACTTTTACATTTCTATTTTAAATATATTTAGAAATAGATAGTTAGGGTTACTTAAGGAGGCACTATATTAAAAGGACACTACTTAAAAGAGCTTAAATGTTCAAAAAATTCGATTTTCAAGGAACAAACATATAAAACATATATAAACATACAAACATATAATCTTTAAAACAAACCGCATAAAGAAATTTATATTTTTAAATTAGTTTTGATTATAATCATGTCAGGTGTTCGCTATGTAAGCAATTCTTAAACTAATACTTTAAAGTCGAGTATTTAAAAAAATTAAAATATGCTTATTATTATTATTATTATTATTATTTAATTACGCGTAAGATTCCTCTTGAACCATTTAATATTTTTACATGCAACCATCACGGATTTATAGATTTATATATCTTATATATCTACCTTAAGACTGAACATAAGCATGTGTACATTGTAGCGAAATTTACTTTGAAAATAAATGTGAAGGTATTGCACATTGTTTTCTCGGGGATTTTCTATGCATATGTTTTCTAATAAAATAAATAAAATGCTACATGTTTGGAAGCTAACTGATTGTGAAATAATTCCTCATTGTTACTGTTCTTTAAGTGTGAATAAAAATTCCTTCTATAAATAATATGAATTTATAGAATCTTCATTCATTTATACAGTACAGAGAGAGGCGGTGGGGCCTTACGATTTTAGACAACCTTAGTTCGGGCGTGGCCGAAAAAGATTGGGAACGCATACACGGCAGTTTGCTCTGTTTGTTGATGCTTGATTTGGAAACTCATTTATGCTTTGCGATGCTTTTCAAAATACTGCCATATTTGATGCCAAAGTAAGTTGCCATAAACAAGACCAAATCTGTTCTCAATGGCTATTTGCCACAATTTTTATTCAAACCCAACACTGACCAACACCGGAATATTCCATTATGGTCTACAGTCTAACTAAAGCATTTTAGCTGTCGTATTTTTTCTTACAATAAGCTACATTCTTGTAACTATTAAGGATGAATTATTTTAGGTGAACAATATTTCCGCTGTAGGCTATTATTATTATTATTACTATTATTATTATTTACTTGAACTTGAACTTGTGATAGGTTCAATGGGCTTCCAAGTTGCGAAGCAACTGCACACCCTGGCTTTGAGTAGGTGTATATCAAATCTTGAGAGAGCCATATGAAAAGTCTAGCCGTAGTCCAATTGACTACATAAAAATAGGATAGTGTTAAGTATATCTATAAAATAATGAAAATTTACTAGTTAAAGTATAAAAGTAAAAATAGTTCATAGTTTAAAAAAAAAAAAAAGCCAGACGAGGTAAAGTAAAGATGTTAGGAGAATTTTAGGAGAAAAGTCAATTTAAATTATTTAAAAAATTAATCAAATAATAATAATATATTTTTTGTTTATGTTTTTTTTTTTTAATATTAAAGAGAAAATAAGAATTATAGTTCGGAAGGACTATTCATCAATATTATTATTATTTTATAACATCACTGTTTCTTTTTAATTTTTATGGTGTTATGTCCACTTCCTGTTTTTGTTGATATTACTTGCTTATGGCAAATCCTTAGCATCTATCTTATTTATGCAAAATTACCCCCAAAATACAGAGAAGGGAATTTATTTTTGTTATTTTCCAAAAATATAGTATTTGAAAAATAAGTTGTAAGTTTTTAAAATTTATTTTTGTTAGTTGAATATGATAATTTTCAAAACGGAAAATATAATTGGGGGGAGGAAAATGTTCATTTAGTTGTTTTTTCTTTCTTCTTTCTTTCTTTCTTTTTTTTCATCCGTCATGCTTTACGTGGATTCACCCAGTTTTCTAACAAAATGACATTCTAATTATTTATAATAAAAAATAGGTTTCATGCACAGTATAATTTAATTTAACTTTCATAAAAAGATGCAGGTTTATAAAAATTACATTTTAATAATATATGTAAATAATTATATTCCATGCTGTTTCTTTTGAAAACTTGCTATAATTTGTTTAAGTATCCTTTAACGTAGTAATCCTTTATCGTACTCAAAAAAAAAAAAAAAAATATGCAGTAAAAATTTACCAATACATCCCTTGTTCTTCTGTGGTTGTTTCTATTTCTGCAATTCAAAAGAACATAATTAGATGCTTAAAATGGCTGGTTGCGCATGGTTGATTGTTAAAGCAATTCTTTGTTTGCAATGCAAAACAATGAAAGAATAACATGACATTTTATTCTTTTTATGCATTGTGGATGATCATATAAAAATGTATATTAACCCGGCATTACACGCGTGAAAAATACGGACGGGATTACTCGCGCTGGGTATGTCATACCCATGGCGTTTTGTTTCTATTTTCTACCGTAAAATCTACATAAAACATAAAGCACCCGAGAAAGAGAAGAGATTGTACAATTTTAGACATATATTAAACATGTTATTTACAGTTATTCTCTACATTTGCTGCAGATACATGCCATGTGTTCCATACATACATGTTTTTGACATTTTTCACAAACAAATTTAGTTTTTCTATGCTTTTTAGCACCGCATTCAGTTTCCTTTGCATTTCTTTCTCGAGAAAAACGCTCTTGAATCGAGTCTATAAAAATGTTAGTCCATTGCACCAATTTCTTTACCAGATCAGAAGATATAAGAAGATTCCAAGCTTCCATGGGAGAAGTGATATTTTTTTTAACGTATGTATTTCCAGGGTGTCTCGATATTATGTTTTTAGCAGAAATTCTAGCATTAGCACGGAATTTCTCTTTATTCCATTTTGTTGTATTATCCCTTTCTATGAAACTATCATTCTCATTTGAATCAGAAACCGCGCTTTCTAAATCAGATTCGATTTCTGTGGAAGAATTGTAATTACTACAATATTCTTCATCATCTTGCTCTTCGTTATCAGAAAATTCATTATCTTCATCGATAATTTCTTCATCCGAAGAAACAGTTTCCAGTAAATTTATTAAATGTTTCATTTCTTCGTCATAACTGCGGCAACGCGCCATAACGAAAGAACGTTTTAAATGCGTCTACCTGTACTCAGAGCTGTTACAGAAATGCTCGCGCTGGGTATGAGACACCCATGCATAGCGATTACGATAGATCTATTTTCAGAATTCTTTCAACGCTTCTCCCCCTTCAATGTTATGTCCTTTGAGGCAGCTACACGACGACTCGTCCATTTCTGAAAAAAGGTTGGAAAGAAAAACTGCGAAAACGGAGACACTGGGTGTGACATACCCAGCGCGAGCAATCTCGGGTTAAATTAACTCCTAATGAAAGAAAAATATATTTTAAGAAATTGTACACTGTCAAAATAATAATAATAATAATAATAATAATAATAATAATAATAATAATAATAATAATTCCTAATCTACGAAATATAATGAAACTAAAAAAAGAAAAGTTACCCACGATTCCGAAAAGCGTCCTTTATCATCAGAAATCTCAGAAACCAATTAATTTCGAGATTTAAAGAATCATTTATACAAACAAAATTATTTTTCCTGCCACTAATTTTCGAAAACGTTTTCGAGTAGTTTTTTAGTGTATTTATCAGTTTTCTGAAACCTGAATATAGGTGTTTAGGATGCTACTTGTTGCCAAATAAACATATCAGCGGCGTAAATGAATTTATACATCCAAGTGAAACAAAATAATATTATCTTTAATGTGAATATTAATGCTGTTAATTTATCATGTTTATTTCTATAAAACATGTTTTTTCAGTGTTCGCACGCTCTTAAGCCACGCCTCATTTTATAAGGATTCTTCCACCAGCAATCGCATAAAACTATCTTCTAGAAAATGAATCGTGAATTCATTAGGAAGAAGATTATCTTTCTCGCATACTGGTTGTAGAGTCCTTACAAAATGGGGCGTGGCTTAAGAGCGTGCGAACCCTGTTTTTTAACATAAAAATGTTTACTTGAGAATTGATAGCATCCAAAAAAATGATATTCCAGTTTAAGAAAACTCATTAATACACTATAAAAATTTCTCGAAAATTTTCATAATATCAGTAGCAGCAAAAGAAACTTTACTTTTATAAATGCTTCTTTAACATTCGAGAATGAATTGATTTCTGACAAGGAAGGTCTCCATAAGCTCACACTCAGAAAAGTTTGAAAAGATTACAAGATCATTCTCATGAGGAGATATACGTTTATAAAAAAAATTGCTGCGGAACCTCGATATAACGTTCGTAAACAAATTGTGAAAATTTCGTGTTTTTGGCGATCTATCGCCAAATTTGTTTTTGTCGCCAAATTTATTTTTGATTGTGACAAAGAAAAAAAATTATTTATATATAAGCTTTTATTATAAATTCTCTTTTAGGAGAAACTTTTTCTTCTCTTTCTATGGAACTAGTTTAAGAAAGTTTAACTTAAATAAATACACTTTTATAACTATGATTTTGCCGTGAATATTTATATGTACAATATATAAAGAAAATTAACGATCGTATTCTATGGTTTAGAACAAAATTTAAATTGATTAAAATGCTTCAAACTAAAATTTAATGTCCGATTCTGAACACTGAAAATTTGATTTCAATATTGTTAGTATCGAAGAGGATAAGAGAAAAGTATTGTTGCCATGGAAACAACGACTTATTCGACATCGAAATGTAATAATGAGAGCGCTTTAATCGGTCAGTTGCTGTTAAAATTCACTTAAAACTAACCCAACCTGTGAAACCGTGTAAAATTAAACAATTTCAGGAACACGCAACTTGTATAATATGTTACATAACCTTATAGGAAAAATAATAAACCATTTGGCGAGGAAAAGGTGTTTCTTGCCAAATCACGTCTTTTTACGCGAAATACTGAAAGTATTTTAATTTTTTACAGATTTTCTACTGGAATTCCGCAGCTAAATTTGACTGATTTTTTATTACGTACATGAATAGTTTCATTATCCTTTTCTTCAAAATATTCTGAGTATGCGCTTTAAAGAGACCTTCCTTGTGAGATTCTAAAGATAAATAACCTTTTTCGGAATCGTGGGTAATTCTGAAGAGGTTGTGTATTTTCGTTCACTGTTATATTATATTTTCCTATAAAAACATTTGTCTCTTTTTACAGCGTAATGTCTTTTAATTTAAAAAAGAAAAAATACTGTAAAAACATAAGTTCACTTAACAAATCACATTTCAAAGAGACAGATAAACAATTATTTTTTAAATGTTTCTTCGAAAAACTCGCTATAAGTAGCGTGTACATTTTCCTTTTTATGCTGAAATATTTAGACAGGATAATTCCCCTGTGTTCTTTTCTGTTGTCTATTTTAAAGAACATAATTAGATGTTTTACATGACTGGTTCCACTCACATCTTATTAAAGTATTTACATTTACACTAGTTGGCCCACCCGGCGTTGCCCAGACCCGTGATAAAACCTTAAATGAACTCCAAATAAAAAATACTGATAATTAGCGATAAAAGTGCTCGTAAGAAAACATTAAAAACGGCTTTTGTTGTCCAAACCCTTAAAGTTTTTCAATTGTTATAAATATAATGGTTTTACAGCCTGTGCAAAAACTACATCAGAAATATTGGTATCTGGTTGCAAAATAAATATGTTTTCTTCCCGGGAAAATAACCCTATTTCAAATTCTATAAAAGGCAGAACTGCCCCCGTCCCAATTTCCTTCCAGCCTTAAAAGAAAGTGAAAGTGCATCCCTCCCTTTCCCTTTTGTTCACGCCTATCTCAAACAAAGCAGATGGAAGAATGGATGCTCCCTCCAGGAAAGGGGAATAAAAATAGGATGTAGAAGAAGTTAAGTTAGAAGGAGCATTTCCTAGGGGTAAGGTTGTGAGCAGTGAAGGCCAAAAGGCGAACTATTCTTTCGCCAACCCTCTTGATTCTTATTAATTCCATTTCCTGCTTTTTTTGAAGAGTGAAACCCTTAAAAAAAGTTGAAGCATGCGCAGTAAGGTCGAATTTGCGCTGAAAAATTAAGACTTTTTGCTTTTCGCTTTAATATATTAGATTAAAAAATATATATGAAAATTTCTTATACACTTGAGTGTTTTTTAATTATAACTTTACACACTGATATTTCATTGTTTCATTAATGCTCTTTTTTAACGCTTTATAACATAGTTTAAAAGTGTTTATGAATTCGGTTTGTCTGTCCGTCTGTCTGTATAGTCACGATCTAACTCTCGTAAATACAGTCTGATTGTCATGTAATTGATATATGTTATTGAGGTAGATTATAGTATATTCGGTATTGAAAAAAAGTATGTGGCATTTGTGGTTAGATTACAGGAACAATCCGATACATCACAGTCAATGGGTAAAAATCGTTTTCAGTGCATTTTAATAATGTTGAACTATTTCGGTCATAAAAAAATTGATACGCGTCACTGAACCATAACTGCTGGATTTAAGTTTTAATCTGTGATATGCATTTAAAATGTTTATTTTTAGAGTATTATGAAATGTGTATTTCATATACAGGGTTACACGATATAAAATTCGCGCACATTACTGGCTATGGACAGCAATTCCTCAAAATGAATTTTTACAGCTTTCCGATTATTTTTTTTATGTTTATTTAGATATTTCATTTCATTGTAGGAACATAAATTACATTTCTAACAATATTCCAATAGTGTTGGAAAGTTAATCATAATCTGTGCCAATGTGCATTATTTTTCAATCTTGTCTTATTAAAAATACCAATTTCTATAGCTGAAAAATCATCCATTTACACTAATTGTGCGATATAATATATTGCAATAATAGATATTAAAAATTAATTGTGGATTTTTTAAACCTAATTTTGTTATTTGAATATGATAATTTCCAAGACATTTCAAGGAAAATGTAATGAATAGGGTGGGGGGTGTAATTAACTTATTTTTTTTTCGTACGTCATACTTTCGGTGGATTCATATAGAGTTTAAAAAAAATTATTATTTATGATAACAATTATTATTTATATTTGAAATATAAGGTTTTTATGCAGATAATATTTTTAATAATTATAATAAATATAATTGTTTATATAAAAAATATAAGGTTTTATGCAGTGAATATTTTTATTAATTTTCATAAACAAGAAAAACACCGCAGGCTTTTACAAATTATATTTTAACTTAATTTTTTTTTCATACGTCATGCTTTCTGTGGATTCATCTAGAGTTCTAATAAAATAACATTTTTATTATTCATAATAACAATTATTATTTATATTTAAAATGTAAGTTTTTATGCACAGAATATTTTAATAATTATAATATAAACTAGTAAATCTGCAGATCAGGAGCCTCAACGTCAGTTCAAGTCACTGTTTTTTATTCTCACTTTTCATATTATTTAGCATCTTACAATCCGCAATTTAATTTTTTACTATTGCATACATATTTACTGGCATATACAATTCTTCGGAGGTTTCAGAAATTAGAAACGTTAAATTAAACACGGTTTATGCAATGATATTCTGAAATTCTTATGAACTTCTTATTCTTGTAACTTTTTAGATTAAAATAGTGCGTGTTGCTTTTATTATTTTTATCTTTTTTGAAATATCGTTGCTAGGCAACTGATAAAATAAAGAGAAAAGTAAAAAAAAAATGCATTTTAAAATTTGTAAAAAACATGAAAATAAAAGTTTTATATTTCCGGAACAGATGCAAAAAAATTTCCAATCATTTAAACAATTAATATCTCAATTCTAATAAATGTATCGTCAATTTTTCAAAATTATTGGATATATTTAAAACCTCCATACCGAAAATCAACATCCATAATTTTACGTTGCAATCCATTATTCAAATATGCGATTTCCATTTCAGTTAAAAATTAAATTTGAAAATCGTCTGCAGTCCCATAGGAAAGCATTATGATTTAAAGAGAAATGTTCTCTATTTTTCGAACGAATGAACCAAATTTAACCAAAAACTATACAGCTAATTCCGGGTATCTCACCAACATACCCACCAAAAATCAACCTAATCGGATCATTTTTACGGCAGTTATCGTGGAACAGACAGACAGACAGACAAACAGACAAACAGACAAACAGACAGACAGAAACCAAAAACTTTTCGGGTCTCAACAGTAAGCCTTCACTTACGTTTCGGCAATTATTGTTTATATTAAAAATATAAGGTTTTATGCAGAGAATATTTTTATTAATTTTCATAAAAAAAAAAAAAAAAAAAAAAAATACCACGGGCTTTTAAAAATTACATTTTACCAAGGCATGCAAATAATTATATTTCAAAGCATTTGTTTGAAAAACTCGATATAATTAGTTTAAACATTTGTCATTTTTCGTACTGAAAAAACTCTATAGTAAGCATAATCGACTGTGCTTCTGTGTTAGTTTATACTTCAGCAAACGAGCAATTTCAAAAGCGCAAAATTAGATGCTTAAAATGGCTGGTTGCACAGCTTGTTAAATTGCTGCCTTGTTTGTAGTGCAGAACAATGAATAAATAATAGGACATTTTATTATTTTCATACACTTTGTATAATTATATAAAAATATATATTAAATTAACTCGTAATGAAAGAAAAATTATTTTGAAAATGTAATATCTTTTACTTTTCAAAAATTAAAACAAAAATTATTACTGTGGAAACGTAACTTCATTTAACAAATCACATTTCATAGAGACAAGAAAACTTTCAAGTGTTTCTTTGAAAAACTCGCTATAATTATTTAAACATTTGCCTTTCTTACACTGGAAATAATCTACTGTAAGCACAATCCGTTGTCCTTCTCTACTCGTTTCTATTTCTGCGAACGTACAATTGAAAAATATCATAATTAGATGTTCAGAATGGCTGGTTGCACATCTTGTTAAAGTGCTCCCTCGTTTATTATTGGGAAAAAAAATGAAAAAGTAATATGACTTTATTATGTTTGTGAATTTTGTATAATTATATAAAAATATATATTACATTAATTCCTAATAAAAAAAAAATGTGTTGAAAATTTCTTTTATTTTTTCAAAAGGAAAAAAATGGTTACTCTAAAAACATCAGTTCATTTAACAAATCACATTTCACAGAAACAGGTAAACAATTATTTTTCAAGTGTTTCTCTGTAAAACGGGCTATAATTAGTGCTTTAACCCTTTCAAGGGCAAAGTACTTCTTTTACTAAAATGTTGAATTATTTGACACACACCAGATTTTACGAAGAAATCTATTTGAAAACGATTAAAACCTTTCATATATATCACCTATAACTTTTCATTGCGAATATTATAAAAGCAAAATTTTATTAAAAATTTCTGGGTGCCAACTTGGCAGTTTGGAATTAAAATTAAGCGTTCGCGCCTTCCAAACACCGCCCTTGAAAGGGTTAAGCATTTGCCTTTTTCTCACTTAACCCTTTAGCGGGCGGTGTCCACAAAAAAAGACACCTAATTTTAATTCCAAAACTGACAAACGGCATCAAGAATATTTAATTAAATTTTTCCTATTATAAAGTACGGGAAATTAAGCAAGTTTTTATTTACTAATAAATTCTTTGGTAAATTCTGGTGTCAGTCTATAATTTCATCATTTTAAAAACCGACTTATTCCGCGCCGGAAAGGGTTAACCCATTATAACAGCGATTATTTTTCTTTTAAAAATGGAAAAGGATTTCACACTACTTTTTTTTAGAACAAAAATTTGTGTCTTATTTTATCGATGAGTTTTTCTCATTAAAATTTTATTTGATTTCGCTCCAGAATTACTGTTGTGGAAACAACAAAACTGTTTTTAGCTATGGTGTTGCTTTAATGCAACGCTAGGCTGATATGGGTTAAAATAATCTACAGTAAGCATAATACATTGTGCTTCTCTCTTCGTCTCTATTTTTGTGAACGAAAAATTGCTATATATCATAATTAGAGTTTAGAATGGCTGGTTGCACTTCCTATTAAAGGGCTCCCTCGTTGGTTGTCCGAAACAATGAAAAAATAATATGGCTTTATTATAAGCATAGATCAAATACTTTGTGCGAATTTTAATTCATAAACCAAAACCTATCACAACGTTGTAGCGCACAAATATGAAAAATTGACACAAAACACCGTATACGGCCGTTTCAAGGATTCCTTGATCCCGTTCCTCAGTGCAAAGAAAAACAAGAACGAAAAATCATGCGTCAAGCATAGATTATGTAGCACTTTCCAAAGCTTCTAAAATAATTTTACAAATCATTACCGTTTAATAAGCTGAAAGATGACATCTAAGTAAACAATTTGGAAAACGCATAACATATTTAAAAACGTAATTTCAGGAATTTTCAATATATACAACATTCGGAAAAATATCCGAATACTTTTATGTAACCCTGTATAGGACCTATAGATTTGTATATATACATAGGATGCTAAATTTTAGTTTAGTTAGGAAACGCGTAGCACAGTTTAAATTCTCCTTCTGGAGTTTCTGTCAATAAACGGAAATGTGTTCGCGAACTTTTGTGCTGTCCTGTATAGGATCTACTGAAGTTATACACACCACGTAATAGACAAAAAGCTAGTAAAGATTAAAATCGCGTTCAGTAACTTAAAACGCACTTCCAGGAATTATTGTTAACAGACAGTAGAGAATTCTTTTGTGTATCCCTGTAAATGAACGATGACTGCTATACACACACTATTCTGTAGTAAGCCTCTTGTAATGCACCTTAGTAATATATATAAACTTCAATGCGTTTAAAATAGTGGAACATTATTTAAATAAGCCGCAGACGATTTTTCTCCATAGACGTAATGTAACGGAATTATTTTGACTGTCCCTGTAAAGTAACTCTAAGTGCTATACACCTACTATTCCATATTAAGCTTCTGCTAATGCATCTTAGTGATCTATATAAATTTCAATGCGTTTACAATAGTGAAACATTTTTAAAATAAACCGCAAATGATTTTTCCCCATAGACCGCAATGTAACGGAATTCTTTTGAGTGTCCCTGTAAGAAAACTATAAATGCTACACACTTCAGTTGAAATAGGGAACGTGCCATAGATAACGACAATAACATATAAAAATTGCAGAGCAATCCGAGCATATTTACGGGAGTTAGAGCACGGACAGACGGCCAGACGGCCATCCGGCCAGACAAACCGAAGTCATAAGCACCTTTCAACTAGGTTGGAAAGTGCTAAAAAGATAAAAATTGTTTAAAGAACCCCTCAGTTATAGCCCCGAGTACTGGCTTGAATGAAAATGCTAAAGCAAGAGTTTATATATCCCAAAGAAATGACGTATTTAACCGGAAATAACTGAAAAAGCAGTCACTGCGTAGGATCTCTAAACACGTGCGAGAGAAAAGGGGTGCTGGTCATATCATTCACTATGGATAAACTGTGTAGAACATTATATATAGAAAAAATATATAGAACATTTCGTTTTAGGTCCTAATGCTTCCCTATGGGAATGCAGACGATTTTTTAAAAATTCATTTTTAACTGAAATGAAAATCACATATTTGAATAATGGATTTAAACGTAAAATTACTGATAATAAATTTTCAATATGGAGGTTTTAAATATACCCAATAGCTTTGAAAAATTGCCGATACATTTATTAGAATTTAGAAATTAATTGTTTTGGAACATTTTTTGCATCTGTTCGGGAAATATAAAACAATTTATTTTCATATTTTTTACAAAATTTAAAATGAATTTCTTTTTATTTTGCTCTTTAATAAATTAGTTGCATAGCAACCCTATTTCAAAGAATATCAAAATATTAAAACTCAAGTAACTCGCACTATTTTGCTGCAATATTTTATTAGCAAAATAAATTATTTTCGAGAGTTTTATTTTATTGACATAAATGAGAATTTATTTTGATACAAGTTTATTTTTTTATCTAAAAAATGAATGAATAAGGAGTTCATAAAAATTTCAGAATATCATTGCATAAATCGTGTTTAATTCAACACTTCTAATTTCTTAAACCTCCGAATTATTTTATATGCCTATAAATGTGTATGTAATATAAAAAAAAATTGCGAATTGTAAAATGCTAAATAATATGAAAAGTGAGATTAAAAAACAATAAGTTTAGAGCTGACGTTGAGGCTCTTGATCTGCAGATTTACTAGTCTTCAAATAATTGCCGAAACGTCAGTGAAGGCTTACTGTGGAGACACGAAAAGTTTTTGGTTTCTGTCTGTTTGTCTGTCTGTCTGTCTGTCTGTCTGTCTGTCTGTCTGTTCCGCGATAACTGCCGTAAAAATGATCCGATTAGTTTGATTTTTGGTAGGTATGTTGGTGAGATACCCGGAATTAGCTGTATAGTTTTCAGTTACATTTGATTCATTCGTTCGGAAAATATAGAACATTTCTTTTTTGATCATAATGCTTTCCTATGGTAATTCAGACGATTTTGAAATTTTTCAGTCGTTGAAAATAAAACGTCGCATTTGATTAATGTATTTAAACGGTAAGTTATGAAGGCTTAAATTTATCAAGTCAGGTGTTAAATTATTTAAATTAATTTGAAATTTTGTTTATACATTCGTCAGATTTTTTAAATTAGGTGTATAATTTTTGGTGCAATTTTATACATCTGTTCTAATAATATAATACATTTATTTTATCACTTTTTGCAAATATTAAAATGCATTCATTTTTATTTTCCTTTTCAATTTAACAGTAACCTAGCAACCATATTTCAAAGAATATCAAAATGATAAAATTCAAGTAACTCAGACGATTTTGCTACAATATTTTATTCGCAAAATAAAATATTATTGGAGGATTTTAATGTTTTATTGAAATAAATGAGAATTTATTTTGTACAAGTTACCTTTTAACTACTATAGAATGATAGCCGAAACATTTTTATATGAGATATTATTAATTTTCTGGAAGAGATGTAGATTTTTCGTGGTTGAAAATTAGTATTATTTAAAAATAGAATGTAATATCTCGTACAACGAGATAGTTAATCTAAAGAAATTAGCGTAGTAAAACGCATCCATACAGCCTGAAATAGCACAATTACTGGAAACTGAGATCATAAAATGCTATCACAAAAAATACATTATAGCGCCAAATCAAGGTTGCTATTTAGTGAATTGGCAGTGGGCACGATTATGAATGATTACACAATAGGTTTAAAAGTTTCCAAATAAGCCTATTTTGGGGAGATTTTAGTATGCTATTGCCATCGAATTAGATCAGGATGTACTTAGGTCAAATAAATATTGTACAATGACCATCAAAACTGTTTTTCCGAAACAAAAATTGTAATAATACTAGATTTCTGAAATAGATAAGTGAAATATATAGTAGATTCAGTTTACATTTCCATAAGTTACTTTTGTACACGAGATATTATTCAACGTATCAATCAGATACGAGTGTTTCGTGATTGGTAAATATTGTTATTTAGGTATTAGGATAACATGAAATTATTTTCAAAATTTTTGCTTATCGTAATAAAACCACTGTGCAGAACGAAATGGAAGATATACTAGAATCATTCACACAAATAATAGGAAATCACGAATAAAAATTTAATAAGATTACGGAGGGTTCAGTGGGGTTGAGCCCCCCCCCCTCCCCCACCCCCTGAAGAAATGTATTTTTTTTAATCTAAAAAATAGAATAAGAAATTCATAAGAATGTCAGAATATTATTGCATAAACCGTGTTTAATTTAACGTTTAAGTTCTGAAACCTTCGAATTATTTTATATGCATATAAATATATATGTAGTAATTTAAATAATTTAATTTGCGGATTGTAAGATATTAAATATTATTAAAAGTGAGTTTAAAAAACATTGACTTTCAGAGCTGACATTGAGGCTCCTGATCTGTAGATTTACTAGTTGCCGAAACGCCAGTGTAGGCTACCTGTGGAGACGCGAAAAGTTTTTGGTTTCCGTCTGTTTGTCTGTCTGTTCCGCGATAACTGCCGTAAAAATCGTCCGATTAAGTTGATTTTTGGTGGGTATGTTGGTGAGGTACCCGGAATGAGCTGTATAGTATTTAGTTACATTTGGTTCATTCGTTCGAAAAGTATAGAACATTTCTTTTTAGGTCATAATGCTTTCCTATGGGATTGCAGATGATTTTCAAATTTCATTTTTAACTGAAATGAAAATCGCATATTTGAATAATGGATTTCAACGTAAAATTACGGGGACTACATTTTCGATATGGAGGTCTTAAATATATGCAATAGCTTTGAAAATTTGCGTATACATCTATTAGAATTTAGAAATTAATTGTTTAAACTATTGGAAAATTTTTTGCAACTGTTCCGGAAATATAAAACATTTCATTTTCCTATTTTTTACAAATTTGACAATGCATTTATTTTTCTTTCCTCTTTTTTTTATTAGTTGCTTAGCAACCCTATTTCAAAAAATATCAAAATGAGAAATGCCTTTTTTTTATCTAAAAATTACAAGAATAAGAAGTTCATAAGAATTTCAGAATATAATTGCATAAATCGTGTTTAATTTAACGCTTTTAATTTCTGAAACCTCCGAAGTATATTATATGCCTATAAATATGTATGTAAAATAAAAAAAAAAATTGCGAATTGTAAGATATTAAATAATAATATGAAAAGTGAGATTAAAAAACAATGACTTTCAGAGCTGACGTTGAGGCTCCTGATCTGCAGATTTACTAGTTGCCGAAACGTCAGTTGAGGCTCACTGTGGCGATGCGAAAAGTTTTTGGTTTCTGTCTGTCTGTTCCGCGATAACTGCCGTCAAAATCGTCCTAGTAGGTTGATTTTTGGTGGGTATGATGGTGATGTACCCGGGATTAGCTGTACAGTTTTGAGTTACATTTGGTTCATTCGTTCGAAAAATATAGAACATTTCCTTTTAGGTCATAATGCTTTCCTATCGGAATGCAGACGATTTTCAAATTTCATTTTTAACTGAAATTAAAATCGCATATTTGAATAATGGATTTAAAAGTAAAATTATCAATGCTAAATTTTCGATATAGAGGTTTTAATTATATCTAATAGCTTTGAAAATTTGCTGATACAATCATTAGAATTTAGAAATTAATTGTTTAAATTATTGGAAAAAAATTTTGCATCTGTTCGGGAAATATAAAACATTTTATTTTCATATTTTTTACAAATTTTAAAATGCATTTCTTTTTACTTTGCTCTTTAATTTATTAGTTGCTTAGGAACCCTATTTCAAAGAATATCAAAATATTAAAATGAAGTAACTCGCACTATTTTTCTGTAATAATTTATTATAAAAATAAATTATTTTTGTATTCTATTGACATAAATGAAGAATTTATTTTGATACAAGTTTATTTTTTTTTATCTAAAAAGTTACATGAATAAGAAGTTCATGAGAATTTCAGAATATCATTGCATAAACCGTGTTTAATTTAATGTTTCTAATTTCTGAAACCTCCAAAGTATTTTATGTGTCTATAAATATGTAATATAAAAAAAATAAATTGTGGATTTTAAGATGCTAAATAATATGAAAAGGGAGATTAAAAAACAATGACTTTTAGAGGTGACGTTGAGACTCCTGATAAACTAGTTTTATCAGGTAAACTAGATTTACTAGATAAACTAGATTTACTAGTTTAAAAATGTTATTAACAATTTTTTACTGCGCAATTTACGTATTGGGTTCGAGCTCTGTAAAAAGAGCCCCAGCTCCTTACTAATTAATACATATGCACAAACGTTCGTACATACAGACATATGCACCATACAAGTTGTAAATTTCCAACTGGACGAAAAATGTCCGGGCCAGGATTCGAACCTGGGATCACTTGGCTGAAGCCGCCACGCTCTACCACTGAGCTATCCCGGTCGAATCTGGAGGGCATAATTCATCCAGTTAACCTTATTGATCAAAGCATCTGGTCTGATATTTTAATCAGCTCAACAGAAAAGATCGCAGGTAATGGAACTCCAGTAAACGCTGGATACGGCAATACACTGGATTATTTTTAACACAATTATTTCAAATTGGTAAAGTAATCAGGCCAAAAAAAGGTAAAAAGTAACAGTAAAAAGGCTTCAGCCAAGCGATCCCAGGTTCGAATCCTGGCCCGGACATTTTTCGTCCAGTTGGAAATTTACAACTTGTTTGATTACTTTACCAATTTGAAATAATTGTGTTAAAAATAATCCAGTATATGCACCATAGACTGCGAGTTGTAATGGTTGAGAATTTAGGGTTTAGTTCGTATCTACTTCATGTAAAATTAAATTTACAATTCCCATTCTATCACGAGAATTTAAATTTTCCGAAGTTAAAAAACACGATCTCGGCAAAACATAAACACCTTTAAATTAATATTAGATTAAGATTGCTGCAGTTATTTGGAGAGTATTTTTCTTCATTTAATGAAATATTGTCAAAAATGAATGCTGAAATTAGAAATAAGATCTTACCATTACATATATTATTTTTTTCATTATGTATATTTTTATAGAATATCCTCAAGCCGCAGTCAAATAATTCACCATTTAAATGCAAATTAACTGGAAAACCATCGAGAATGTTAATTAAAACCGCAATTAAAAAAGCCATATTTATTTAAAGCTGCCCTTTTAGTTGCTTAGAGAGATGACTATTTTCTCTTGCGGGTAAAATTTTATTATAAAAAGTAAGATTTGTAATTTTAGTTTTAATGAAATACTTCACTTCGATTAGAGTGCTTCTTACGACATTTTTTTTTTAGAGAAAAATTAGTTCTGAACACTAAAAATATCGAAACTTTTACAGAAGTTTTATAAAAATATTTCAAACCAAAAGTTTTATTTAGAATTACTCAACCCCTTGAAAGGCAAGCACGTGGTCTAAAAATGCTAAATTTTGCGATGTTTCGACACCAGTAAATTTTAATAATGAATTTTTACCTTCTCAATCTGCAAACAACAAGACTAAATATTTTTATTTAATAATACTGGTGGCGAAGTTATATATTAAAAAGTGGTATATATTATATACCGGCGAAACCCTATGGGGTTAAATTGAATATTTAACTTATTTCACTGGGATTTATAAATATTTCATGAAAAAAATTCTGGTTCGAATCGAAATATTTTCATTTGGGACCGGTTAAATGAAATGACCTGTTGAATGATAACTAAAATAAGAATCAATCACCATAGCAAAAATTTGTAAGAATGTAGCGTGTATGTTTATTATTCAATTAAAATTTTTATTAAGCTTTTTTAATTTATTGTTTTTGTTTAAATTTAACCATAAAATTAAAGATTTCGTAGGAATTAACTAAAACACTTAGCTTTTCTGGTTCATAAAAAGACTAAAGCAGTCCAAATAAATTATATTATGTAACTTCATTGAAGGCAGTAAACAGGAATTATAAGATTAGAGAAGGTCTTTAAAGTTTTATAGCAAATTTTAATGGAAAAATTCATCTTTGTTCAACAATTCCAAATGCTCGCTTTTTTTTCTTTTTTAAATTACGATAGAATTATGAAACATTCAAATGCAAATATTGCTGCAGAAAATAGAACAAAAACGTTTTTACGGTAAAACACAAATAAATATATTTTTAGCTTTTTTTTTTTTCAAAATATACAGACGAATGATTTTCGGGTTAAAATATGTGTAATGTATTTTTCTTTATAAAATAAAATGGATATATAATTGCTCTTGACTTATCATCAATCCAAAGGAAACCGAGTAGTTTACTGGTCAGAGCGTTGAGGTACCTCGCTACAAGTTCACAGTTCAACTCCGCACTGGGAAAGGTTCACTCAATTTTTCATTCTTTCGAGATGATAGCAGAGTGAAGAACATCTAAATTTCGCGAAGAATACATAATATCTAAAATTCGCGAAGAAATAGAGATTATCTAAACTTCGCGAAGAATTAGAGAATAGCTAAACTTCGCGGAGAAATAAAGATAAATTAAAATACCAAATTTGCTTTGGAGGTAAATACTGGGGGTCCCGCGTTAGGCTGACCACCATTAGTTGCATAACTCCCCAGGACCCATGGTCAAGAAAATAGAGTTGAACATTATAGGCCAATATTCCTGGGGTTTGTAGGGTCCCAGAGTTAATGTTAGTTTTTTTAATCAATCCAAAGCCAAGGAAAACTACACAATTATTCCGTCGATTACAGTAAATACATTAAATTATTAATTGGAGTAATGTCTGCGAGAAGTAACTTACTGATATATCAGTTGATGAAAAGAAGTTATTAAAAACACTAATACAAATAAACTTTTACTTAAATGATTATTTATATATTCATAAAAATGATGATTTTGACCAAAATAAGCTAACACTACCATATGAAAAGTTAATTAAAGATTTAATTGTCTGATAAATCTCAGTAAAGTCAATTTGCTCTTTTGTTTAGAGAATATATTTTTTTCAAATCTTTCCTTTTAAAAATTAAATAATAAAATATAAAAACACTATTATAGAGACAAAATGTAATCAAAATAAAAGTTTTAATTTAATGAAGAGGAAAAGTATTGATAAAACCCATGGGGGAAATTTTATTTTCCGTTTAAAAATTTATAAATCGGATTCATTAAATATGTTTATATTTTATGTGAAACATTGTGTTTGTTATAAAAGTCAATCTAGCAACTTGGTTTTTGTTTTTTAAAAATATAAAAGCGATTTCTTTTATTTCAAAATTAATAATATTAATAAAATTTTATATATTTTAACTTATGTTGGCTTGTTTGTCTATATTTTTACTTCTAAAGTATTAAGTATTATTTTAGAAATAATAAGTTAAAATGCTTATCGGCTTAAAAAAAGGTTTTTCTTTTCATAATTCAACATACCGTGTGCATCAAAAATGAAGAGGAAAAGTATTTATAAAACCCATGGAGCAGATTTTATTTTCCATTTATAAATTTATAAATCGTACTCATTACATATGTTTATATTTCATGTGAAACATTGTGTTTGTTATAAAAGTTAAACTAGCAACATAATTTTTATTTTAAAGAATTATAAAAGCAGTTTCTTTTATTTCAAAATTAAAATATTAACATAATTTTCATATATTTTAACCTATGTTGGCTTGTTTGTCTATATTTTTACTTCTAAAATACTAAGTGTTTTTTTTTTTTAATAATAAGTTAAAATGCTTCTGAGCTTAGAAAACGGTTTTTCTTTCACAATTCAACATACTGTGTGCATCAAAATTCCTTACAAATTCAAAAGAAAAATGTTTTAAAGGTGATGATAAAAAAAGTTGCGGTTTGTGCGAATGGGATCAAGGAGAGATCGACAATTTTTAATAAAAGACTGTAGTTCAAGATAATCGCCAATATAAGTAACTGACATCTAATGTATGAAGTAGGGGAGACCGGGGCAAGATGAAGAGTGGGGCAAGATGACGAATGCCTTAATTTTTCCATTTTCCGCTAGGTGGCAGCATCAACCGGACACTACTGGCTCTCCTATCGGCTGTTCGTTAAACAATACTATAGAGACGCTGAAATCGCCATTTTTGTGTCAGTTGTGAAGCTTTGATTGCTTTCGCTGCCACGTTATAACTTTTATGCATGTGTAAATAAGCTCTGCTACAGATACAGGTAAGATATATCGTTTCTCTTTAATATTTATGAATAACTTAGTTTAAATACTACCTATTACCATGAATAAATGTCAATTAATCGCCTTCCTTCATGGCAATGAAAACGAATATTTTTAAACAGGCAGTCCGGGGCAAGATGACGAGCTCGTCATCTGACCTTGTGTTTCGGAATTTATTAAACTAACTATGTTGTCCATTCTATTTAAATCCTGTAAACGCTTGTTTGTCTGTGTGTTTGTTCGCACGACCTTGCGCTTCTACCTCCTCTGGGGCTAAGGGGCGCATGGGATCGGGGGATGTGTCTTTCGAAAGGGGGCGACCAGAGGAAGACATTTTTGCCATCCGCTAAGCCCCCCCTAGCCTCCCGAAAGAAAAACCCTATCGGGGTCCGTATCACCACTTCCAAGCGTCCGATCGGTACGAGGACAGTACCGTTCGACGGAGTCAAGACCTCCCCCTTCCCCGCTGGGCCCCCTCCTCCCAAAAAATTAAAAAAGCGTTTAAGGCCAACTTCCGGCATTGTAACCCACCAACAGAAGAATGGATCCAGTGTTGTAAATGCCAAGAGTGGTGGCATGAGGAATGTTCCAATTATGAAAATGGCATTTTTATTTGTGACTATTGTTAGCTGCACAACTAAACACTTCAAATTACGTTACAATCAATGCATTATGCTTAGTTTGATACTTTGTAAGATGTAAAACACAGTTATCATTTGTTAAACCATGTAACATATTCAAAAGATAAAATATGTTCAATCTTTATCAGTGTTGTCATCTTGCCCCAAGGCCAAAGTCATCTTGCCCCAGTACTGGGGCAAGATGACGATTTGTTAATGTTATGAAAAAATAAAATTATCCTTTATTTTTTTTATTTGAAAAATTAAATGGTAATGTATTTAATACTACAAAGGTATACTCTATCAGTTCATGTAAAATTAATTTTACTATTACTTCAAAATAAATTAATAAACAACAAAAATTGTTAACATAGTCATCTTGCCCCGGTTTCCCCTATATTTATGCAAACTATTCCGTCAGTAAAACAACTGGGTGAAATTGAATTATCTATTCCTTGCGCATAGCGTGCTATCATTATAAAATTAAGCATTATTGATTCGGGTTTTCAAATAAACGGTGAATCAGCAACGGGGAACCAGCATGAGCAGTTAATCAACAGTTTTGCACTTAGTAAAGACTGAAGACCAAAAAAGGGCCAATTTGAACGCAGGGGCTCCTCAGACGCTGTCCTATCATACACACTATTTCTGTTGTCAACATCCCTTTTTCTATGCATTTACAAAATGCACAACAATGAATGAGGTATCATTCGAAATATTTTTGAACCGGCTTCTGACATAGTACACTCACATATCGTTAAAACATGTTTGTGATTAAAAAATGACAGTCAATTAAAAAACATATTATTATTGTTTTCATTAACCCATTTTCGGCCAAAGGTGCGTAAACGCACCATTTCAATAAATATATTTTAATTAACACTGTGACGTATATTTTTCACTAATTTTATTTTTCTGCTATTTTTAAGAGTTCTGGAGACATCTATAAAATATTAGTAATTCAATTGAAGTAATCACTTTCGGTTGAGAAACTTTCAAAATACGCTGGTTTTTTACTTGAAACGGTTATTGACAAATTCGACTTTTTGAAAATGTATAATTATTCCAATTGAGATTAATCATATGTTTTTATAATTGAGTAAAGTTGCAAGTTCTGTAAATAAAATAAAAATAAAACAAATGCCATAAGAAAACTTAAATTTTTTTATTTAAATTTAATGGTAAATTATTAATGGTAAATAAATAATGGTGACGTCAAATTAAATTTAAAAAAAAATTCCTGCACGAAACTTTTTTGGTGTCTTACTGAATGTAATTTAAGCAAATTTCAATGCAAATAATACCACATTTTATAAAATTTCTATGCTTGGCCTAAAATGGGTTAATGAAATAAAGGGTTTTTCTGAAACCAGTGTTTGTTGCTACAAAAATAAAATATCGCATTATATCGTGCCCAACAATGATTATAAAAAGAAATAGTGCAAAAAAGATAAAGTGGGATGTCGCCGCACAGGTTTATTTTATATTTATGATTAAAAAGCAAAATTCACATTCAGATGTTTAGAAGAAAAATATACTATCAATTGATCGAAGTAGTTGTCTAAACCTGTAGTCTAAAATGTATGCTTTGTTATATTAAATTAAATTGTATTTTATATGTATTCAAATTATTTTTCTTTGTCCCATGTTTTTACAGAAGGGATGTAGTCAACTTCTAATGCATTTAAAATATGATTTTTTTTTTCACTCGCCTGTGCCTTTCCTATCTTAGATCACTTTTTACTGCAATTTTGATGGAATAAATGAGATGATATTCTGGCTTGACTAACGTTGTTTGAAGATGTTTTTAGTCTTAATTTTTCTTTAGAAGTCTAAACCTGCATCTAAAAAAATATCAGATATTGCTAAAAAATATTAAGACTGCAGTGCGAAGACCTCGCACGTGTCCACTGGTTATTTTTCATTGTATTTGTTACATTTTATCTGTTCATTGTATTTTGTTACAATCATCATTTGAGTATATATGCTTCATATTTCTGTTAAATTGCATTTATCGATGAGTTTTGAATCTAAGATTTTCTTATTATTAAAAATAAATTAAAAAAATACTCACCTCCCTCATTGATTCTATTAGTGCAACCCACAAAATTTTTAATCATCATTTGCCTTTTTTAATTAATTTTGAAAGATGTAGCTAATTTTAGGTACACCCGGGAAATCACGGGAGAAAAAAGATAATTTAAATTGGAACAAACAATTCTTGGAAGTTCTCATTAAAATTTTGAAATAATCACGTATTCTCTCTCTAATTAGTTACTTTTCTTTTCGTAACAATAATTTATTTTGGCTTTCATTCATTAACACAGAAAAGTTTAGAAAAAGACCCGATGCTAGATCTTTTTGAAGGTTATATTACTTTAATTAAATTACTTACGGAAAAATAACTGAGTTTTAAATTAATCAAATTTGTCTCTGAACTGAAGATTAATTTTCCTTATTAAGCATAATCTGATTCAATGATTTTTCAATTCATGGTAATTGTAGTATTAAAGATAAAAGTTGTCTTGAAAAAAGAAAAAGAAAAAGAAAAACAGAAAGAATAATTTTTTTTTTCAAATAATAACTAAAATTAATATTACAGAACAAGATCTTCTTAGATCAAATAGATGAATTTAAATTTAATGAATAACAGAAGTCTTAATCTTTCCTACATTTTGTTACTTACCCATCATATGTAGTATAGGGGAAGTCTTGTAATCGTTTTGAAAATCGAAAAAAAAAAAAATTTGGTGGATTTAAACGTTTTAGACACTGGAGATACCGAAAAACATATTTTTAGAAAAAAAAATTGTGCCGTCCGAGTGTCTGCGTGTGTGTCTGTAAACGCTCTATCTCCCGAACAAATTGAGATAGAGACTTCACATTTCGTATACACTTAGTAGGTAATAATGGGAAGAATCTTACTAATTTCAGTAAGCTCGATTATCCGCAACTATTTGTTTCGGACTCTCAAAATACTCGTTCTGATAAAATGTATATAAAATTTTCGATATTGTTTATTTTAAGGAGTGAATATAAAAGACAATAAAAACATATATTTTGCATAAAGAATGAAGTTGATCGGATAATTAGTTGATGAGATATTTCTAATCCTATTTCCCACACTCTTCGATTTTTCATGACCCTGTATTTCATTCAAATTTCAATTCAAAGAAATATTTTAATTGGAAATGAGACGCTTAATCCGAAGCATTAAACCGTTAGTTAATATGATTATCAATTTTGGAATTATAGAGCATTTAAAGTTTATGACGTCATCAAGCCAGGATTTTATTCGAATTGCAATGCATTTTATAAATAGTTTACACATGTTTTATTTTCATGTTTTATATTATGCATATCCATAATGGGTAAGTATTACGGTAGCTCTCAACGACTAGTTTATTATTAAAGTAATTTACGTAATCTAGAGATTTTTTGCTTTTTTTTATTATCGAACATAAATATTTTTCGTTTTTTTACTCGTTAAGTTAGGTACTTTTACATGATTCCGTTTTTTATGAGATATTAAGAGTATTCAAGAGAAATATTATAATTTTTAGAATTATTTCATTGAGTTAAAAAAGTTTTGTGATTTTCATACAAACAGAACTGTTAACCTTTGTTATAATCAACAGTTTATTTTTAAAAAAACTCAGTAAATTCAAAAGTATTTAAAGGCTTAGATATAACAAAATAATTTTTAGTACATACTTTTCTAATATAATTCCCCTAGAAGTAAAAGATAATTACAAATATATAACAAAATGGATATTGTACGTCAAACGTGAAAAACTTCGTACTGTAACTAGTTTTATAAATATTCAGATCTTGGTGCAATAACTGTTGCACTTTTATGCAAAAAAGCGTGAATGCAAAATTTATTTTAGGTGCAGATTTCCATATTATAGATAACAATTTTATTTTATGAAATTAAGTTTCAATATACTTTTACAAACAATTAATTACAATTCTGTTGCATTAAAATTATATGCGCAAATATCCAATACAAGATAATGTAAAAAAAAATCATCGTTATTATTTCGGTGAAATGAATTATATCGTCTGTTATTATGATATGATTAATTTCCGTAATAAAATAAGTACATTTTAAGTTGGCAATATTTTATCTTTTGTCAACATTTACTGAAAATTCCAATGGGAAACTTAAGCCTAATTTTGAAATTTCATAACTTGAAATCCCTATTTAGACTCTTTTTCCATTTAATATCTATTTCTCCGGAAACATCTATCCAAAAAACTGTCGGTAGATAATAGGATTGCTATAATTAAGCAATTTTAGTATACAAATTCGGCTTTTAAATTCAGTAATACGGAAATAATATGACTCCATCTTAAATAAGACGTAATCACCATGGAAACCTAGAATCATTACCAATCATCGGATATCATTGAATTAATTACGCATGATAGGAATTAATAGAATGAAGAAAACTTTTATTAATATCTTTCTAAGTTTTGATTAGATTTTCATAAAATTTAAAAGACTCGACAAAATTCTGCAACGATTATATAAATTAAATTTCAAATCATTCGGTTGGGTAGTTTTTGGGCTGTTATATGCGGACAGACGGACGGGCCATACGACAACTCCAGGTGCTACGCATTTATATAATTATGAACGCACCTAATAATCAGTTGTCATATGAAAAACGCTTTATGCTCTATTATCGAAGACTAAAGTAGCTATAGAAGGTTTATTAAACTGGCAGTACTCAGCGTGTGCTGTGGAGCACAATTTCCAGAAAGGAATCAAATTTTGTAGGCTGATTAAACAAGACGAGGGATGCAGGGTTTCGCGAAAAAAAAATAGCGCGACATACTCCCCTAGAGGTGACTTTTGGAACTTTTTTTCGTGAAATCCTTCGTTCCCCGTTTTGTTTAATCATCCTACAAATTTTGGTTTCATTCTCGCAAATAGATCGCGCTACAGGATACGCTGAGTAGTTTCAGTTTAAATATGGCCACTTTGTATATTTCAACAAAAGTATTTAGTTTTGTACATAAAAACTCGAATATATTGAAATGGGGGAAAATCTTGTACAACCAATATTTTCTTTAGTTTATAAAATTTTTTGAGCCACAATCATTACAAGTTAACTAAAGAATAATGTTCTTATACATAATTTTTATTATTTCTAGTGTTATATAAAACCGGTGAAGAAATTTCAATCCTACAGGGTCGAATATATTGACCCATCTTACGTACATTTTATTGACATGAAATTTAAAATAAATGAATTTTAATGAAATAAAACTATTTATAACTTTTATGTTTTAATGTAGGGGGAACTGGGGCACATTGATGCATGGGGCACCTTGATACACCCCCTCTACTGCTCACAAGGTCATTACAGGAAGTTTCTCAACAGCTTTAAAATATGGCACTAGTGTACACAACTACCTACAGAACGTCTTGGTGAGACTCAGTAGTTTGATGAAATGAGACGGGTGTTTTAGTGTTTTTGTAGGTAAAAAGTAAATTTGAGTTGTACAATTGCAGTGGTATTATACAGCTGTTCCAGTATTTTCAACAGGAAAGAATACCCTCCCTGATAAGTAAAAGTACTCTTTATCAGTTCCTCATCCTTTTTTGTTAGGTAAATTATGAAGTTTTGGATTTGAGATTCATATTATTCAAAATGGCTATTTGGGGCACATTGATACAGCCTATGTTCGGGCACATTGATGCGTATCAATGTGCCCCATGATAGCTGCTAACAACCTATATTCATTTTAGTTCCTTTTTTCATTATCTTTTATTATTTTTTTTCTCGTATACTCCTTAATCCAATCATTACCGACCAACAATTTCTAATATTAGTTTTTATTGAAGTGAAAAAGCTCCATTATTGTAGACTAGAAAATTTAATAGTACTTTTGCAAACAATGATTTAATATTTTTCTTATTCCATGGTTACCACTATGATTAGCTCTTACAAAAAAAAGACCGAGAAAGCTGAAATGAATAAGGATAGCGTATCTAAAGCTAGGAAAGATGCTTTAGAAGGAAATTTGTCAATGTGGAAAGCTGCACTCATGTTCAACACCTAACCCGCTACTCTGCAGCATCGTCTGGAGAAAACGAAAGCAAGAAATGGTGAAAAATGAGTCAGGTGTCACGTTCTAAGTATTCCTCTCAACAGGCATTTACCGCCAAACAAGAAAAACAATTAAATGAATACTTTGTTAAATGCAATGAGTTGCATCACGGTCTAACGCTGAAGCAGATAAGGCCCTTGACATATGAATATGCTAAAAAACCTACGCTGTAAGTATCCTGAAAGTTGGAATGGTAATGAAATGGCAGGGGATGTCTGCAGATTTGTTCTTAATAGTTCTGAGGCACGTCAAACAACACACAAATTCGTCAATAGAAAACCTACTGTTGCTATGAACCTACTGAAACCTGCTGTTGCTGAATATACTGTTGCCATGTGATAATCATGAGTCACATGTTTCTATTGATGCCATTGACAACTGTCGTACAAATGGAATAATTTGTCATTCCCCCTCACACACCTTTCATAAACTGCAACCATTGGACGTAGCAGTGATTGGTCCCTTCAAAGCAAAGCTGAAAATTTCTTTCAATGATTGGCACCTTAATAATCCGGGGAAACACCTATTTTATGACATTCCAAAGTTGGCTAAACTTGCAAACTTAGAATCATTCACTCCGGAAAATATTGTGTCTGGTTTTGAGAGGACAGACATAGTGCCCTTCAACAGATTGCTATTTCCTGACTCTGATTTTTCTCCCAGCACAATTTTCATACCTCATTCTCACTCTGATACAGTTGTTGTCACACCCCCTCAAACAGACTCAGAAACTCCCTCAACTGTCTCTCAGTCACAAGATAGCAATGTTCCACAAAGTGCTGATGCTACTCAGACTCCATGGCCAACTACTTGTTCAAATAAATCTGTAACTCCTGAAGACGCACGACTTTACCCAACAGCTATTGGTAGTAGAACTAACAAAAGAAAAGAACGGCAGCCTGGTAAATCTCGAATTTAAACTGATTCTCCAGAAAAAAAGGCTTTTCGACATGAGAAAAGTTCAAGAAGAGAAACAACCTACAGCACAGCAAAAGAATAGAGACAATGAACTGAAAAACGCAAAAATGTTGCTGTGGATAGAAGACACCAAACCTTTGAAGCTACAGACGAAGAAAAAGAAGGTGGAAGAATTATATTTATCAGATAAATCTGAAACACCCTTAGGAAATTGGTGTGACTCTACATCAGATGGTTTCAATCTAAGTGACCTGCTAGGTGAAGAAGCAGATACTTTGGATGATGATACAATGTAAGATGCAGATACTTCTGAACAAAATATTGTTGATTATGAATTTGTTATAGTGCGGTTTGCAAAAAAGAGATCGGTTATTCACTTTGTAGGCCAAGTTAAACGAAAAACTGATGATGGTGACCATCTTGTCGGGTTTATGAACGGAAAACCTGGTAACTTTTTCATTTTTCCTGAAAAAAAAATATAATTGTGGGGTTGAAGTGCCAGATATAACAAAGTTGCCCCAGTCAACAACCAGACAAGGAACAGTAAGAACATCAGTTCGTTATACATTTAATTTTGACTTTGATCGCTTTAACATTCCTTACAAATAAATTGTGGGTAATCTGAATTTCTTTGAATAAATATAAAATGGTTTGCTAGCTTATTTTCTATGGAAAATATGCAGTAGCTGTTATTTTTTCACCACTTTTCCCAAACATATCAAAGTGCCCCATGAAGTGTATCAATCTACCCCGGAGACGGGGCACATTGATACAAATGACTTTTTTTAGTTTTTTTTAATTACACACAGAAATACTATATAAAACAACGACTGTGCCTGTTAATAACACACTACACTAGTTTTGCTGACATCACATGGAAAAATAACTTGAAATTTTTGTTTTCTGGATACCAAAAAAATTCTGAGAAAAAAACCGCATCAATGTGCCCCAGTTCCCCCTACATATTAATAATTATGAGAGATTTTGAAAATGGAGATTTATATTTAAAAGGAAAGAAAAAGATGCCTAAGTAATGTTATCTGATTTAAAAATAAATAAATAAATTGCGGAACATCAGTAAACTAATTAAGAGATAAAGGAAGATATAAATCATTCTGAAAAACAATTGTCCGTCTGTATTTAGTAGAATAAAAACATATTTAAAGAAAAGACGAAAATGAAAAAAAAAAAAAAAAAAAAATGGAACAGTATAAAAATATTATAAATGGAAATTACATATTTTTCTCAGTAATTATATAAACACTATTTTGTTTTTGCGTATCGTTTCAACGGAAATTATCATCACGAAATTAAACTATGCAGTAGTATTCAACTATTTCAGTTTGTAGATCCACAAATAAAATGAAAAATAAATGAGAATAATTGATAAGGGATTGACCAGCATTTCCAAACATAAAAACACAAAAAAAAAAGAGAACATAAACAAAACATAAATAATATCCAACCCAAAAATTCAAAATATTACGAAAATTTAACGGATGTGTAGCGCTTATGGTAAACATAATATGCAAATTATTTGTTGCCCAAATTTACTAGGTATCTAGAAGGCCGAATTTAGGACGTTGTTTTCAAAAACCGACTTCATTTTTTAAACTTGAATATTGACGATATTAATGGTACAAATCTTATCTTACTTCTCATATTAATATTAGAGGTTAACACACACGCCACTGCATATCATCGCTTGTTTTAGAATAGAGGAAAAATGTTGTGGTTTCGAATGCGACAACCTTTGTCGACTTTTCTGAAATACCTTGGTGAGAAATTAGGAGTTATTTTGAAAATAAAGCATCAGTAAGAGCGCGTTCAGAGACCAAAACGCGTGTTACTCGTATAATTGTGGAATGGCGTCATATGAGTTTCTCAGGGTAAAGTTTGGTTAAAACGGCTGTGAACGCTTTTGCGATAAGTTGTAGGCATGTTTTGTTTACAAACAAATACTTCGGTCAACCAATATATCATTTTTATCATAGCGATCATTGTAGGAATCGTCCTAGCAGCGTTGATCAATTGTATCAAAGACCTGTGAAACGTAGACTAACCAAATGGTCAGAACTTAAATGTACACTAGGAGTCATAAAGAATGACAATTAATAGCTGCATTTAGCTATAAAGCGCGCAAACAAGCCAGGTTTTCCAACCATTTGATCACTTTACCCGAAAAAATTCTGTAGGTGATGTGGGATACCAGAAGTTTGGGTAATTTCGAGCTCTGAACGCTACGAGTAACCCGCAAAAAGCCACCTGATATCGGTCTCCGAACGCTTCGTGTTGCCCATGTATTACCCTACGTAACTCAGGTTGCGGTCTGTAAACGCGCCCCATGTGCAAACGCACAAGTTTTCGCAGAATATATTTTTTAATTTAATGGTTTAGAAGTTCCGTTTCATAGTTGCGGCTGAATTTCCTTAACGTAATATGATATTTTGTAACCTTATAGAAAATTATGAATATTAATGTAGCAAAACCCAGCTTTAAATACAGATATTCAAAACAACTATATGGGCGGACACACACTAACTCAACACTGTATTAAAGTTGTTAATGTGATGAACTGCGACGATGCCCCACGTGACTTCTTTTGCAAGGCAGTGAACCATTTCCTCTTCCAGTGCCTTCTAATGATGTTATGAGCGATAACTGACAAAACTACTAATGTAATTGCTTAATCAGGATAGCTTACTATACAAATTAGTCATATGCTGTGTAAATTTTATCTTTCAAAAAATTTAACATATTCCGCTAGATGGCTAAAAGTTTTCTCTTTGCGGCGGAAAAAGCATGATTTCTGATTATGCATGTTAGGTTTGACAATACGATTCTGAAGTGCTTAAAAAATTAATAAAAATAACTTTTTAATCACCAAAAATAATCACACAATTACAGACAAGTTTCATAATCGCACTGTATGTACGGTATTCGCTACCAATTTACGTCGCGTAAAATCGGATAAAGTGACGTCAATCTCGGCCAATCGGAAATTAGCTAGCTTAAGAACACTGGCTATAATATGTGATGCATGTTAGGTTTTGATCTTTGACAATACGATTAGGAAGTGCATAAAAATAATTAAAAACACTTTTTAATCACCAAAAACTACTCACACAATTACAGACTAGTTTCATAAACGTACTTCGGGTACTAAATTTACTAACAATTTAAGTCGCAGAAAATCTGATAAAGTGACGTCAATCTCGGCCAGTCGGAAGTTAGCTAGCCTAAGATTACTGGTCATGACATCTGATTAAGCATGTTAGGTTTTGATCATTGAAAATACGATTATGAAGTGCATAAAAGAAATAATTAAAAACACTTTTTAATCACCAAAAAATAATCCCATAATTACAGACTATTTTCATAAACGTATTTGTGTACAGAATTTGCTACCAATTTATGTAGCATAAAATCAGATAAAATGAGTCGATCTCGGCCAATCGAAAATTAAATAGGCTGAGACATCTGATTGTGCAAGTTAGAATTTGATCTTTAACATGAAAATTAGGAAGTACATTAAAATAATAATTAAAAACACTTTTCAATCAACAAAAAATAATCACGTCATTACAGACTAGTTTCATAAACGTACTTGGTATATGGAATTTGCTACCAATTTCTAGTCGCTTAAAATCGTATAAAGTGACGTCCAGTCGGAAAATAGCTAGCCTGAGAAAACTGGCCAATCTGAGATTATCAAGACTGCATAAAATGGCTAAATAAATTAAAGGTAACGTCACATTAGGAACGATATTAATAAAGCACATCAATATTAAAAGAAATATTTTATGTAACATATCGACAGTCAGAGATAGGTTGGGGGGGGGGGGGGATTTAATATTTACAACACTATAAATTTTGTAAATTTGGAAAGTTTACAATAAATACAATTCCTGTGGAATAGAGCTTTTGCAAAACATTTTGGCAGAATTAAATTTAGGATTATTGTCCCAACATGGCTTAGTGATGACTGATTTGGATTTTTTAGGCACGTTCGTAATTATGTAAATACGTAGCACATATAGTCGTCCGTCTGTCCATCCGACGGCATATAACAGCGCAAAAACTACCCAACCAACCGAATGGTTTAAAATTTAATGTATATATAACCGTTGCAGAATTTTGTCGAGTCATTTCAATTTTGATGAAAATCGAATCAAATGTTTAAAGATAATAGTAAAAGTTTTCATCATTTTATTAAGTCCTATCATACGTAATCTATATAATAAAAGGCAAGTCATGTGTGACTTAAGAAAACAAATACGGGCTGACCATTTTTTTTTTTCATATGCCAGGAGGCCATTTTTATTCAAAATTATATTTTCGAATAAAATTGCTTAAAAGTTATATTTTAGAAAGGTCGTTCACAAAAATTGTTTGCTTGAAAGATGAGTTACATTCAATTATGTATAGATCTTGAGATAACATCAGTTGTAATAAGGTTGACAGCCAATATCTCCATCCATTAAAGTAAATAAACACAAGAGATTCGCTCATCATGAGTCTTAAAAATATTAAAGTGGAAGTAATCATTCGCAAAACAAGATCACCATGGTTAATTTTGCAGCGTTGTCTGGTGTCGAAAAAACAAATTTCGCATCTCTAAACATGGCATGCGTAATAGGAGAAAAAGTATGCTCATTTCGCTCATAGCAGACGATATAATGCATTTCACTGAAATAATAACGAGGATTTTCTTTACATTGTAAAACTAGTTATAGTAAGAACTCACCTCATTTGTTTCTATTTGTGAACATAGTCAATATGTTAATTAATTCTGAATTATAGAGCATGTTTAGTTTGTCCGAAATAAGATAGACCTAATTGATACTGAAAAGATTCCAGGAATTAAAACAACCGATAGCGTCCTTAAAATTACTGAACTGCATCTTATCAGTAAGTACGAACTTATTTTAAATTCAATACGTTTGAAAATATTAGAAATGCGAACAAGGGATATAGGCAAAAAAAAAAAAAAAAAAAAAGAAATTAAAACAGTGCGATTAGGGTCACAGTATCATAATTTTATCCGACTCTAAGGCTATAATTACGGAGAAATTCCATGTTCGTTATTTGCATTCACGATAATGGCTGTTGAAACTAGTCTGAAAAATTATGTGATAAATTTTGACTTATTAAATCGTGGGTTTAATTATCATTATATTTTACTACAAGGAAAAACTTTCGTCAGATAGGGGAGATTAGGGAGGGATGAGACAATATTAACAAAAATATTTTTAAAAAGTTATGTTTTGCTTGTACAAAATGGGAATATTCAGAATAACATCTTGAAACATTTTAACATATTTTAAAAATATAAATTTGATGATAGTAATTCACAATTTAGGTTATTAAACCAATTAAAATAACATGAAAAATGTCACATCCCTCCCTCAGGTGAGGGAGTGATGGGACATTTTTTTTAAATGTAAATTCATATTTAATTTTCAAAAGTGTGGTGAAAAAATGACAAAAACAGAGTGACATTTACATTCATAAGGTTTATTGAATGCCTAAGGAAGGCCACTCGTCCTGGCGAAGCCAACACTTGGAGCGTATAGCCTCCTACGGGGAACTCCTCGGCATGCGGGGATTCATGATGGGTTACTCCAGCCGTTGGCGGTAAGGGAAAGCACAGCACAGGGGTCACCAACGAGCAGGCGGGTCCCACAAAGAAGAATTCAGTCCAAATCGTTAGCGCCGACAGAAATAGACGCACGACAGAACGATCGCAGTGGCCAGAAAGAACAAAGGTTTGGCACATACTAGGCCAAAAAGAGTGGCCCTGCCAGGACAACGTTCTCCACGTGAGGAAGGGGCAGGGACTGTGAAAAAACATAAGAAATATAAGTCAAACTGTACTACAAGGAAATTTTTTTTTTTTACATTGCATTGCCAGAGCCGCTGGAGCCTGCGCTTTTTCGCGACGGGCAGCGGTAAGCTGTGGCTCTTTCATAGGGAAAGTACATAGGGCTGTACTTTTTGCACAATTCGTAGATGTTGGATGGACAGTTCCTGGTGCTCCTGCACCATGACGTACAGTTCACAGTAGGACTGCCCATTGAATAAACTGCGCCGAAACCGGGTGGCCCGCGATTTCCGCGTGACAGATGTCGCCCCAAAAATGGGAGTAACTTAAGCCACACTGACCAGCAAGGGGCTACAACCAGAAATAACAAACTTGACAACAGGGAGGTACTTCATAATGATTAGAAATGGATAACTATGCTAAAGTTAAAGTAAAAGTAAAGTACGGTAGGAATGGTAGATTTGGGGTTTAAAAAAACTTTGATTTACATTTCCTTATGAGTTAGAAATTAAGATTAAGACTGAATAGAAAAATAAGAATGAAGGTATAATTAGTAAAAACAATACAATTGGTTACTATTAGGTTAAGTTGGTTAATTCCATTAAGAATTCATGAATCTTTCGTAAATTCCATAGTAGCCTTGTACGATTTAAAATATTTGCGAAACATGATGGTGAAGGAGAAGCAAGAAACCGGATTAGCCAAGCAGCAGTTAGTGAAAAATGGAAGTAACAGTGGCTGAGGGAACCCTGGGTGCCACATGGACACACAACGGTTTCTGGGGGCTTGATATATTTAAGGTACGTCTTGAAGGGACCATGTCTCGTTAGGAACGCTGTGGTGGGTGGGGAGAGGTTAAGCAGATTCCTTGACACTTTTGGGACAAGATCATAAACGTGGCGTCCTTTGTCTGAATAAGCCCAGTGGTCTTGCCACTGTATGATTTTTTACTTTAACACTCTGCGAATGTGAGGGGGAATCGGGAGGGATAAATCTCAAAAGGGGCAAATATTGCTTGGAGGCCAGAGAGACTATCTGAGTAAAGAGTATATTGTTGGGGTTTTGGTGAGGTGGATATCCATTCCAATGCCCACAGGATTGCGAACAACTCTGCCTGAAAGACTGAGATTGAAATCACTATTTAAATGATTAGAACAGTTTTATTGTCATAACAAATCGTATGAAACATAATGAAAGTTTGAAAATGGTATGAAAATCCAATAAGAGTTTTACAAACCCAAATGAAAAATTATAAATCAGAATGAAACACTGCATTTTTCGCAAATGAACTCCACTTCATCTTCTTCGTGAAGTGAACAGATATCATGAGCCCAGAGGCGACAAATATTGCACCTGATCCAGCCTTCATCACTTGATCCAATCAAACGGCCATTACCCTAACCACAGGGTTGCCAGTTTGACCTTTTTTAATTTCGAAATTTCGCATTCATAGCAGAAATTCTCTACAATGTTATTGTCTTTATTGAATGACAGACATTTCCTAAATACTTAAAGTAAAAAATTTTGCCAACCTGGCAACCCTGCCTGACTACTTTGCCCGTTTGGAAGCCATGACAGAAAATACGTTCAACAGTGGAAACTAATGAACAGTCAGCGACCACTCACCCACCAATGTGAAGCTGAAAACATGCTCTTTCCTTACACATTCAATAAATAAATGCAAGCACAACAGGTTATTGTTAATTGTATGTAATATAAGTCACTTACCTTAGATCACAAACTTAAAAAACTAGAAAACCCGCTCTAAAATTTTAAAACATGGAACCACCTTTTTATACGATTATCTGATTACTCACTGCCATCAAACGAAATAGTTTGACCACAAACCACGCAATGCTAGCACTCTAGGAACGTCATTATATTGGGTGACCGCTTTGCCTTTGCCTTTGCCTTCCCCTATATATCACACTTTTCGAATAATAACTTCAGATATTGTTTTATTTCATTTCAAAGTACCTCGATTTTCTATGTGCCGAATTACGACGGGGTTGGCTCATTCGACTTGATTTCGATCGCAAAAAAGATTTTTAGTTCCACTTTCCACCGCAGAGGGGAGTATGCAAAATGTGAATAATTTTTAAGTTATATTTTAATGGAATATAACTTACTAAAAAATAAATACATGAATTTTTTAATTTTATCAATGAGTAAGACTATGGATCATAATTACACTACTATTGATGAATAAATAAGCATTATCGTTTTAAAAGTCAATTTAAGAAATACTTTTACACAAAATCGGGTTAATAAAATTATACAAACTTGAGGTTTGTTGGTTTGTTTTAATTTATTATCATGGGCCCGGGCAACGCCAAGCGGGTCAGCTATTATATATATGTATATATATATATATATATATATATATATATATATAAGACCTTAGAATAATGCATAGTTCTTCCTTTCTCTTAAAAGAAAATACATGAACTATTTATTTATAATATATATATATATATATATATATATATAACCATTTGTCGTGCTCTAAAAAAAACATTTTCATAATCATAATTTATTGTACACTTGTAAAATATTACGTATGTGAGAGATAAGATTTTGATATAGAAATACTCTATTATCGATCATACTTCAAATAAAATCGTCTGCTTCGCAATACGCCTGGAAACATAGCAGATGCAGAATAACTTATTTTTCGCAAAATGAATTGTTGAATCCTAGCAACAAATCATATTTTTTGATACTTTTATTTGTTTGCTCGGCATAATCCTTCATAGCAATGTTCTCTCACTCAAAAACATTATTGTTACAAATCATTTAATAAAGATAAATGAGTGGAAGGAATAAGTTATAAAATTTTCAAGAATCTACCAAAATGTAAGAAAAAATAATCTTGATTATATCCCTTTTTCCAATTTTTAGGTGCGTTCGTAATTAGTTACATAAATACGTAGCACCTATGGTCGGCATCTGGTCCGTCCGTCTGTCCGTCTGTCGAAATATAACAGCTCAAAAACTACCCAACCGAGCGGTTTGAAATTTAATATATATAATCGTTGCAGAAGTTTGTCGAGTCATTCCAAATTTTATGAAAATCGAATCAAAACTTAAAAAGATATTAATAAAAGTTTTCTTCATTTTATTAAATTATATCATATGTAATTAATTCAATGATATCCCGTAATAGGTAATGATTCAAGGTTGCCATGGTGATTAGGTCATATTTAAGATGGAGTCATATTATTTCCTTATTATTGAATTTAAATACCGGTATACAAAATTGTTTATTTATAGCCGTCCTATAAGCTAAAGACAGTTTTTTGAATTGATGTTTCCAGAAAAATAGATATTAGATGGAAAAAGTGTCTAAATATGAGTCTAAATAGAGTCAAATTCTGGACTTTTCAAAGCTGGAATTTTCAGCAAATATCATCAAAAGTAAAATGTTGCCACCTTAAAATGTACTTATTTTATTACGGATATTAAATGTATCATAATAACAGACGATATAATTCATTTTTTCAGTGAAATAATAAGGATGATTTTTTTGGATTATCTTGTATTGGATATTTGCGCATAGTATAATTTTAATGAAACAGACTTGTAATTAATTGTTTCTAAAAGTATGTTGAAACTTAATTTCATAATATAAAATTAATACCTATAATATGAAAATCTATCTGCACATAAAATAAATTTTGTATTAATGCATTTTTGCATAAGAGTGCAGCAGCTACTGCACCAAGATCTGAATATTTATAAAACTAGTTATAGTACGAACGCACCTCATTTGTCGCGTTTGACGTACAATTTCCAACGTTTTTTTTTTTTTTTTTTTTTTTTTTTTTAACAAAGAGTTTTTTATTATCAGCAACATAATATTTTTTACACATTTTATTTTTCTATAACGGTCATTTTCTTACTCAATTGCGTTTAAAGATATAACGTTTTGATATTAAAGAGAAAATAATTTGTTAATTTGAAAAGTTGGAATGCTATTTTTGTCATTTTTCGCAAAATTAAGGGTATCAAGCAAATGGAAAAAATAATTTAAAAAATGAAAATCAGAAAATGGAAAACGAAAATCACAATCCTTCATTTTTTCCCTTTAAAATTTTCGAATACTCTTTCGTAAAAATTAAAAAAAATAATAAAGAAAATGAAAATAAGAAAATGGAAAACGAAAATCATTATCCTTTATTTTTTACCCTTACAATTTTTGAATGATGAAAATTAGAAAAATAATAATAATAAAGAAAATGAAAATAAGAAAATGGAAAACGGAAAACGGAAATCACTATCCTTCATTTTGTTCATTTTGTTTTGCATAAAATTTTTGAATAATTTTTCGCAAAAATGAAAAACATAATAAAGAAATTGAAAATAAGAAAATGGAAAACGAAAATCATTATCCATCATTTTTTTTTTCGAATGAACTTTCGCAAACATTAGAATGTAAATTACTTTATGGAAAAATGTAATTTAATTATATTAATCTAAAGAATGCAGCTCTTATTACTTTAATTACTAAAGAGAGATGTGTTTATTTTTAACAGAAAATAAAATAAAAGATTTTATTCTCCTATAATTTAAAATTTTTAGAAAATCTCTTTTATGTTAATTCATAAGAAATACCTAACATGCGTATATTTTTATTTCTAAACATACATACAACATACTATGTTATTTGAATGCAAGTCTAACCCATGTAGAATATGTACTACGTAAACAACTGGGATACCATTTTCTTATAAAGGTACCGAGCAAATGAAAAAATAATAATAAACAAATTTAAAATAAGAAAATTAAAAACGAAAATCAGTATCCTTCATTTCGTTTTCCTTTAAAATTTTCGATTTATCTTTCGTAAAAATGAAAAAATAATAAAGAAAATGAAAATAAGAAAGTGGAAAACGAAAATTATTATCCTTCATTTAGTTTCTTTTAATATTTTCGAATAATCTTTTTCAAAAATTTAAAAAATAATAATGAAGAAAATAGAAAACGAAAATTATTATCCTTCATTTTGTTTCTTTTGGTATTTTTTAATGATTTTTCTCAAATATTAAAAAATAATAAGAAGAAAATTACGAAACTGAAAAACGAAAATCGTTATCCTTCATTTCCCCCCCCCCCCCCTTAAAATTTTCAAATAAACTTTCGCAAACAATACAAAGTAAATTATTTTATGGAAAAAATATAAATTTAATTACATTAATCTAAAAAATACAGCTCTTATTACATTAATTTTGCTGCATAGTTGCTTCTAAAGAGCGAAGTGTTTACTTATTAACATTAAAGAAAATACAAGGCATAAAAATATTCGAATTACGAAATTCGAATATTACGAAAATACATTCTCCTATAATTTCAAATTTTTAGAATTTTTTTTTTTTTATTTTAATTCATAAGATTAACAGAAATACCTAAAATGCCTATATTTTATTTCTAAACATACATACAACATACTATGTTATTCGAATGAAGTTTAATCCATGTAGAATATGTACTACAACTACATAAACAACTGAGATATCATTGTCCTTCATTTTGTTCGATTTTTGTTTTCCTTAAAATTTTCGAATAACCTTTCGCAAAAATGAAAAAAGTAATACAGAAATTCAAAATAAGAAAATGAAAAACGAAAATCATTATCCATCTTTTTTTTTCCGAATGAACTTTCGCAAACATTAGAATGTAAATTAATTTATGAAAAAATGTAATTTAATTATATTAATCTATACAATTCTGCCCTTATTACTTTCATTACTAATCAGTGAAGTGTTTATTTTTAACAGAAAATAAAATACAAAATTTTATTCTCCTATAATTTAAAACTTTTAGAAATTTTTTTTTATTTTAATTCATAAGACTAACAGAAATACCTAACATGCATATATTTTGATTTCTAAACATACATGCAACATACTATGTTATTCGAATACAAGTCTAACTCAGAATATTTACTACGTAATGTAACTGGAATGCCCTTTTCTTATCAAAGTACCGAGCAAATGAAAAAAATAATTAAAAAAATTTAAATAAGAAAATTAAAAACGAAAATCAGTATCCTTCATTTCGTTTCCTTTAAAATTTTCGATTTATCTTTCATAAAAATGAAAAAAAAAAGAAAGAAAATGAAAATAAGAAAGTGGAAAACGAAAAATTATTATCCTTCATTTAGTTTCTTTTAATATTTTCGAATGATTTTTCTCCAATATTAAAAATAATAATAATAAAGAAATTACGAAAATGAAAAACGAAAATCGTTATCCTTCATTTCCGCCCCCGCCCCCCTTAAAATTTTCGAATAAGCTTTCGCAAACAATACAAAGTAAATTATTTTATGGAAAAATATAAATTTAATTACATTAATCTAAAAAAATACAGCTCTTATTACATTAATTTTGCTGCATAGTTGCTTCTAAAGAGCGAAGTGTTTACTTTTTAACATTAAAGAAAATACATGGTTTTATTCTCCTATAATTTAAAATTTTTTGTAAAATTTATTTTATTTTAATTCATAAGACTAACAGAAATACTTAACATGCGTATATTTTGATTTCTAAACATACATACAACATACTATGTTATTCGAATGCAAGTCTAACCCATGTAGAATATATACGACATAAACAACTGAGATACCCTTTACTTATAAAAAATATATATATAACATATTACGGTGGAACAGATGTGTTACTATCACGCTAAAATGTAAACAAAAGATTGGCGACTGTTTGTTTGGCGCGATTTCCAAGACTGCGCCAAACGAATAACTTAATACAATGGCTAGGTTGCCATTAAAGAAAAAAATCCCCTAAATTTGGCGACTTTTTTCTTTTTTTTAACCGATAATTTTTTTTTTTTTTTTTTAGCGTGAGTGTAAAGCATCTAAGCCATTACGGTTATACATTTCTCGTAATACTCGTTTTCATACTCAGTTGCGTTTAAAGAGATTTTCTTATGTTGAAAAGAAAGTAATTTTTATGTTTCAAGAGTTTATACACTAGACTGGTTTAACTAAATGGAGAGATCTCAACAGATAACAGAACACTTATAGTTAGAGACATTTCAATTGATCGAAGCTTAGAGTTACTAATTTTTTTTTCTGTTTGAGAACAACAGTATCTTACAGCTTGTTGTTAAGTTCTTTTCTACTTCGCTTTTTCCTCTTCGGTTGTTTTGCCGAAATAATTCCTGCAGCAAAAAACTTTTCAATGATTAATATTAATAATTTTTAACCAACAGAAGGAGCATTTTTTAAATAAATATGCTTTAACTAATTAAAACGAAAAGCTAAAACTTATTTATAAAGGATATAATTTTTTGAAATACTTTTATTCACGCAATTTAATTTTCGTATGTGAACATAGATTCGATAGGAAAAGGGGTATTTCTGGGTCAAGATTGAAAAAGAAAGAACTTTAAATATATATTGGATTATATATGGATTGGGAAAATATATACTGGACCCAAAAACATTTACCCATTTTAAACATTTTTATTATACGATTATTATCAATTATTTTTTTCTCAGTAAACTATAAGACAGCTTCTTCTGTTTAAAAAATAAACAAAAGTCATTAAACTTTATATATACAGGGTTCGTACGGATCAGGGAATTTTCCAGGAGTGTTACCAGTATTTTGTTTATAGATAAAGAAATCTAGGTTAAGCTCGAGAAACTTCGTCTTCTTTTAAGAAGAGATTTTCTGTAAGAAAATACTGGTACCAAAGAATTTCCTGTTCGCAAAATTCCAGGAGGCGTACGAACCCTGTATATATATATATATATATATGTACGTGTGTGTGTGCAGGGCTCGATCCAGGAAAAATTTGGGGCCTATTTAGGGCCCCTTCATAAAAATCTATTTAGTAAAATGGGGCCCTTCACAAAAATCTATTTAATAAAATGGCGGCCTTCACAAAAATTAATTTGATAAAATGGGGCCCTTCACAAAATTCTATTTCATAAAAACTTACTATTTATTATTTTGTGATGTTTTAAAATGTGTAATTTGTAAACAAACAAGTTCACCAGAGAGGAAAACTTCAGCAAAAGGATTTTAAAAAGTTTTTGTTTATAAATGACTGGTTCAAATTTGATTAACTGGATTTCAACTTTCGTTACAAAATGTTATTTTTCACAAAAATATATTAAAATTTCACAAAAATAACCTTTATTTTTCATAAAATGGGCCCCAAGAAAAAAAACCTGCATCGACCCCTGGTGTGTGTGTGTGTGCGCGCGCTCGAAAAGGTTTATGTTTCTTAATATATTGAGACTTCCTGGTAGGGTATATTTATTAAGATATTTTCTATATATATATATTTTTTTTTTGTTATAACAAGTAATGTAAAATATTATTTCATGCCATGCCATCTTTAAATTAAGAATTCGGTCATTTTTATTGTACTAACTTTTAGAAATCTATTTTGATTTCAGAGTTATTATATGTGTTTATATATGTATATATGTAACTGGATACTCGATATACACTATATTGCCAAAGGTGACCGATCACTTGCGATTTTAGACGTTTTGTTAATTATCTAAAAAAACACATGAGGAATTAACCTGAAACTGCCAGTGTGTAAACAGTATAGTATAGGTTATATATTTCCACGAAGATTTTTTCACGAAACCCCATAGGGGACTGTAAACAAATTGAAAAAGAACGAATATCTTTTGGATAACCCTGTAAAAATTAATGTAGCAAAAGCGTTCAAAGTCGAAATTATTAATAAGTGGCTTATTGTATTATATTGTGTTCCTTTTTATGAGGATAGCATGTATACTCGTAGAGAAATTAAGGTTTTTATAAAAACAGTCCCAGATTTCGCCAAGTATTTTGCTTATAATTTGCAGAGTTCTTAATATATAAAAAAAAGTTATTTTCAGACAATATGACAAACAACATTGTACATAATATTCTGCAATCAGAATTAAAAAAATAATAAAAATTGGATGAAAAATGAGCAGGTTTGCTAAAAAATGTTTCACTGCGCATGCGCGAATGCAATCAAAATAATTTATGCACAGTGTATTAGCTAAGTATATAGAGCAACTTTTGTGAAAGTCTCAAAATCACAGCTTGAAAATTCTGAAAATTATCGTCGATAGAATAAGTTCGAAATCCGTTGTTCCCAAAAGGAAGCAAAAATATGAGGGGTTGTATCCAAATATATGCAATATTGTGTACGCTATCTTGGCACTAATCAACAGATATTTCATACAACCCCTCATATTTTTGCTTCTTATTGGGAACAACGGATTTCGAGCTTATTCTATCAACGGTAATTTTCAGAATTTTCAAGCTATGATTTTGAGACTTTCACAAAAGTTGCTCTATATACTTAGCTAATACATTATGCGTATTATATTTTGATTGCATTCGCGCATGTGCAGTGAAACATTTTTTAGTAAACCTGCTCATTTTTCCTCCAATTTTTAATTTTTTTTCAATTCTGATTGCAGAGTATTATGTAAAATGTTTTTTGCCATATTTTCTGAAAAGAACTTTTTTATATTAAGAACTCTGCAAATTATAAGCAAAAAACTAGGCGAAATTTGGGACTGTTTTTATAAAAACCTTAATTTCTCTACGAGTATACATGATATCCTCATAAAAATGAACACAGTATATTACAATAAGCCACTTATTAATAATCTCGAGTTTGAACGCTTTTTCTACATTAGTTTTTACATTGTTATCCAAAAGATATTCGTTTTTTTTTCAATTTGTTGACAGTCCTCTATGGGGTTTTGTGAAAAAATCTTCGCGGAAATATATAACCTCTACTATACTGTTTACACACCTGCAGTTTCAAGTTAATTCCTCATATATTTTTCTAGATAGTTAACAAAACGTCTAAAATCGCAAGTGACCGGTCACTTTTGGCAATATAATGTATGTCGTCTCTTTTCCTGGCTTTTACCAGTAGGTATAGATGGCGCTGCATTACCCAACCATTAGAATATAGCGCCATATTAGGTACACATTTATGATCATGATCAAGACTCCCTTATCATAGATCAGACTTGACAATCCGGAGAAAGTCTATGGGAGAAAATGTCCGCGGTAATTGCCAACTTATTAATTGACTTTCTCCGGAAAGTATCGCCGCCTGGTGGATACTACCGCACAGTTGCCATGTTTCGGGCTTTTTGAACACCAGTATATTTTTAGAGAAAATGTTGTTCTTTTAAATCCCAGAATTCTCCGATCAAACAAAACAAAATTGTCTCTACTAAAAAACTGGTATCCAAAAATATAATAGAAAAATCTATAGAAAAATCTAGCTGGTCTGCTACCGCATAGCTGCCAACTCTTACGCTTTTTTCTTACCACTAAAATTTAATAGAATTTTTTTCGCCATGTAATCACACGATCTTGTCAATTTAATAAGATAAAATTTACTATAAAATTTTAGTGGTAGGAAAACTACTAGTTCATAAGCAAATGCATAGAACAAATGGAGCTGTGAAAAAATTTCGTGTGATTTCGTGTCGTAAATACTATTACTGACGATTGATGGCGCTAGTAGCAGGACAATTATAGCGGTCAAAGGCAACTTGCTGATTGAGAGGTCTGATACTATGATAAGGAGATCTTGATCTAGATATCATAAATGAGTACCTAGTATGACGCTATGATTTAGCGTCTTTTTAATTATTATAAATAATTTCAGTGTTCAGTTAAGCACATAGTTCGATTATATGTACGTTAAATCGGTGTTTTATTTATATTATATTATTTATTTATTGGTGCAGTTTCAATTTAATTTATGGATTATTAGCCGCAAACAAATGCTGAACTACTTATGTTACAGCGCCTAGAATACATAGTTTGAAAAACGGCTACAAAATAGAAATAAAAAATTGAATCTGATAAATGTAGAACAAGGCTGAAAAGATAACGGTCGATCGCAGCAACATCTTCTAGCAGTGGCGTAGACAGGGTGGAGGTCCAGATGGTTTGGATACCACTAATTTTATAAAAAATTTTATTTTACCTAATTGAAGAATTTTCTGCAATATTGAAGGCGAAGGAAACTTTATAATATTACTGGTTTCCAGAGCATTTGGACACCCCCCCCCTCCCTGGCTGCGTCACTGTCTGCTAGCTCTTTTCAACGCAAACGTTGTATAAGAATTGAACTGAGAAAAAGTTTCAGCTGGTGGTAAAAATTTTAAATAATTAAATTATACCCTATTTATCTTCTGCTTGGATAGTGGTTTTCATAAGCTTTGAAAATATGAATGATATTGATCATGGCCAAAAAACGTGATATGCATTCTTTTGTGACTGATTGTGGTACTCGATACAGGACAGCAAACTAGAAACTATCCCTATTTAGCATACCAAAGGATGAATCTATGCTAGAAGAGCGGAAAAGACTAATTCTGTTATAAAAAACGAATGAAGTAAAACGAAATTAATTCGTCAAGTGTTGCCAATGTCAATATGAATTCTGCGTATCTCACGGATCTGTTTTAGGTAGATTTCGTAAAAATACAACCTATTACATTCTCCCCTATATTGGAATTTTTGAAAAAAAAATTTGCAGATCTACGCCGATTATAACTCCTAGAACCCAAAAACCACCCCCAGTGCAAAATTTTATCTATCTATCTATCGCTATATATATATCACTTTTTTATGGACACGATAACTTCCATAATTTTGCACAAATCTCTTCCAAACTGATACAGAAAATCAAGGGACAGAAAATCTTGGTAAGTTTGTAGATGGATAAAATCAGACCAAAGGGGTGTAAATGGGGAGAGTTTTTGTGAAAACACACACAAAAAAACCCCATAAGTCCTTAGTTATGATAATCAGTTTAAAGAGTGTTTTAAAGTTTGTTTTGGAATCAGTTTAAAGTTATTATTACTTCTGAGAAAAGGCCAAAAATTTATGCATGACATATTTTTGATATCATGAAAAATGGCCAGAAAGGGTGAACAAAATAGGGGTTTAAGAAGACGAAAATTCATAACTTCGTCAATTCACAAGATATAAAATCCATTATTATACCTCTGGAGGTGCCTAATCAGGTGAAGGTCTCGTCACCTGATCAAGGCTCTAAATTACGAGACCAACTCGCATAACGATGGCATGACGTAAGGGTGTGATGCCAAGTGCCGGTCCATACAAAAAGAATAACATCAATTAGCAGCAAAACAAAAATGGTAACAAAACTAAGTCCTCCACATAGCCGTCCTGCCAGCAATGGCCAGCCGCTACGCGGCATGTCTTCAGTGGCGCTACGCGCCCCGGTGCCAGGCACTACACCCGTTTAAGCTAGGGAAACCTGGCAGGTAGGGGCCTGGTAGCCGGTAAAAAAAAAGAAAATATAAAATCCAATTAAGTTTATTATAAATCTTCTAATATTCTTAATATTAGAATATCGTCTTAATATTATCTACAACTTTTATATAGATAAGTTTTTGATAGGACCAACTCTTACAGCAAAAAATAAATAAATTAAAGTAAAATAAAATAAAATAAATAAAAACAAAAAAATCCCTGCCTTCTCGGCCTACAGGCACAGGTAGATTTCGAAGTACCAACTGCCGCATCAGGGCAAAAAGTTCCTTCTTCTTCAATTACCAATAAGCAGGAGACCTACGATCTGTAAGCGATCTGTTCTACTGTCATGAATTTCGAGGTCTTTAATTGTGCCTGCCTCAGGGATGGTAGAATTGATACCTAGAAATTACTCCACCAACGAACTTAAACGTAGGTTAAAGATAAATTTAGTTTATGGTGCAATTTTTTTAAATCTCATACCTTTACCAATTAGCAAAACTAAATAATTGAGTAAACACGGGTGAATTTTTATAATTATTTACAAAATAATTGGAGTATAAAGAAAAAAGAAACTCGTCAGAAGCGACCAAATAAAATTGTTATACTGGGTTTTTCTCTAATCTTGATTTAGTTTTATTGGTGAAATTAGTCAAGGGAAGTTAGAAGCGGCGCGATCTCATTATATTAATTAAACAAACAGTGGCGTAGCCAGCGATGGGGGGGGGGGGGTCCAAATGTTCTGGATGCCACCAATATTGTAAAGTTTTCTTCGCCTTAATTATCGCAGGAATTTCTCCGATTAGATAATGTAAAGAAAGCTTTATAAAATTAGTGGTATCCATAGCATCTGGACCCCAACCCTGGCTACGCCACTGTAAACAAGATGCAATACAGTTTCTCGCGTTCTTTTCCCCGTGACGTATTTTCGGGAATACATATTGCACAGGGTTTCTCGGAGATTTGTTGTAATAGTCAGTTACACACAAATTATAAAGTTTATGAGCTATTAATAAAGTCTTTTAAATGTTCTTTTCGTTACAAGCTTTTGAAGCACTTTGAATTTTCGATCGCCTTTGAAGCACTTAGTGTTATTTTCATTCTAAGTTATTGAGAAATGATCTGTTTATGATTCTTTAAATTACTTACGCTTTCATATCTGAACCCGCTGGGTTTTTTTCTGTTGCAGTGTGAAAGTTTCCAGTTATTAAATTTTCATATTTGTGGCTATTTTATCGTCGAGTGAAATTGTTGGGGAAATCCTATGAATGATGATAATAATTCTGACAACTATGACTTAACTTCGAAATCTACCTGTGCCTGTAGGCCGAGGCGGCAGTGATTTTTTTGCTTTATAATATAGATTTACTACATAAACTTCTGAAGACCTTTATTTGTCTTATCACATCAATAGTATAATACATTATGTCTTCGAATTCACATTTCTCACAACAGTCGTTTTCTTTCGCCTAAAGAAATAACATTCCCATGTTAAAATGAAATATTTACGTTTCAAGAATTTTCAAAATAGATTCTGTTCAATCAGGAATGTTCTATTATATTTTAATTCGAATCAATTTAATCAAAACCTTATAGCGAAATCTATTCGAAACAAAATCAGTCTCTTTTAATGCACAAATTGATATTTAATAACATATTATAAAGAACATAAAAAAGTATTAACGCCATTAAAAACGTAACAAAGCGAAGAATTTACATATTAACAAGTAATTATTTCTTTTGAATTCAGATCAAAGGAGGAGTTCAAAGGGCGGAGTTAAATAAGTAGGAGTTACATTTCAAACACGGAAAGTAGGAGTTACATTTTAAATACGGAATAAAAAGTTGAAAGAAAGTTAGACAAGATATATAAAATTATATTTTAAAAGAAAGTTATAACAGGGATAGTACGTTTTACCACATTTTTTTAATAGAATATTTCGCCTTGTTTAAATGCAGAAAAGTATTACAGATCCTGCAATTAAACGTGGCGTTTACAATTTCTGCTATTTAAATATTAATTAGAAAAATTCTATCACAAAATTTTGGTATTAGCGTACGAACCCTGTAATATAACGGTTGTATAAAATAGCTTCATATATATTTTTAAAACAAATTAGTTCTTTTTCCAAATTTAAATTATTTGCTTTTTGCAACCATTTGCACCAAAGTCGCTATAACTCCTTCTACTACAGGAACATTTCTCTCCTCGCTTGTCAAAAAGCCTTAGTTTTCTTTTGGACGACTGCCAAAAACCAATTGTTATTTTTAGAAATATATAACTGTGGTGCCAACAATCATCTCTATGGCTGTTATTGCTCATGCACTACTATTAAAAATAATTCCAAATTTTACATCTTATAAAAATGCACTTTTGAAGAAACATTATTTGAAAACTGTAGATCAATTTAGTGACATTGTATGACATTTTAAATAATTTTCAAGCATAATTCAACAAAAAAAATCTATCTCAATACTGATTATTAGTTTGCCACAACAATGAAAAGTAACTAGTGGCAGGGTAACCAGATTTGAGCATTGATTGTTCAGAGGAAAGTAAATAAATAATAATGAAACAAATTAACTTAAGATCATTAACCAATTATTCATAAGATACTACACTTTCGCATTAAATAAAAATCTGTGAACGAAAAGGCAGATTTTTATTTTATGTTGAACATGAATGTAATATCAAATTAAATTATACTTGTAGACCCGTGCGAAAATTTCGCACTGCAATCTAACATTTTTTTTAGCAATATCTAGCATTTTCTATATGCAGGTTTAAACTTCTAAAAAAATTTAAAATACCTGCAACAACATTAGTCAAGACAGAATATCATCCCATTTATTCCATCAAAGTTACCGTATAAAACTGATCTAAAATAGTAAAAGGCGCGCATAAGAGAAAAAAAAATAATAATCGTATTTTAACTGCAGCAGAGGATCATTTCTTCCGCTTCGGGAAAAACACGGGACAAAGAAAAATAAATTTAATACATATAAAATACAGTTTAACTTAATTTAAAAATGCATAGAATTTAGGCTATATTGGAAATTCCATTACTTCGATCGATAAATGGTCTCTTTTTCTTCTTAATATTTAAATTTCGCTTTTTAATAATAAATATAAAATAAACCCGTGCCTATGCGTCCCACTTTATCTTTTTTGTGCTATTTATTATTTTAATAATCATCGTTGAACACGATGTAATACGGTATTTTATTTTTGTGGTAACATTGATTTGAGAAAAACCCTTCATTTCATTTATGAAAACAATGCTGATTTAAATTTTAATAACAGCAGTTTTTAATTAAAAAACATCTTTTAAGGAAATGTGAGTATACTAAGTCAGAAGCTGCTTGAAATACCTTTCGAATGATACCTTATTCGTTGTTGTGCGTTTCGTAAATTCATAAAAAAAGGGATGTTGACAACAGACATAGTATATATGATTTTATGATTGGTTAAAATATACCGGGTGATTATAATTAAAGTTACGATTTCAAAAATCGATAATTTTAAAACTACTGGTCAGAATTACTTGATATTTTAGCAGAACAATCGTGAGGCAATGGAATTTTGTTTGGCGAAGGAAAAAAAATAGTTCCAAATTATGCCGATAGATGGCGTTGTCAAGGTAATGTCAGGGGAAAGACCAAAAATGTATTCTTGAACCCTTTCCGGCGCGGTGTAAATTTGTTTGCAAAGTGATGAAATAATAGACTGACACCGGAATTTACAAACGAATCCATTACTAAAAAAAAACTTGCTTATTTTCTGGTTCTTAATGACAGGAAAATTTTAATTACATATTCTTGGTGCCGTTTGTCAGTTTTAGAATTAAAATTGGGTGTCCTTTTTTGTGACCACCGTTCGTTAAAAGGTTAAACATAGGAATGATGTTGCCAAAAGGAAAAAAATAGAGTTCAGAGATTTACTAAAAATTTATTAGCGAAAAAAGACAAGACTACGTGTTTACAGCGACGACAGCGATAATGACAAAAAATGAAAAAAAAAAAAGATCTTCATGGAACAAACACCTTACTGATTATTAAGGCATAAGTTGCTCAATATGCCCTCCGCCTTGTTCCGCTACTAATTGGAAGCGCAAAACGGCATGCTCCACAACAGATCGGAGGGTATCTGTACTAATGCAATGGGTGTGTTGTGTGATGCTTGCCTTCAAGTCGGCTAGATTCTGAATCCGCCCGCTATAAACAACATTCTGCAGGTACCCCCAAAGCCAGAAATCACACGGGTTTAAGTCGGGGGAACGTGGCGGCCACGTTGTTGGAAAATGGCGGCTTATGATCCTATCATCTCCGAAATTATCACTCAGTAGCTGCTTCACAGTAGTAGCAATGTGCGGAGGAGCGCCATCTTGCATGAATATTATGCGATCCACACACTGACGCTGTTGAAGTGCCGGAAGAACATGGTTACGCAAAAGTGCTTCATACCGCTTGCCAGTAACTGTGCAGGTAACGGGACCCGCAGGTGTGATCTCCTCGAAGAAAAATGGACCGACGATAAACGCTGCCGTTATTCTGCACCACACAGTGACCTTTTCAGACTGAAGAGGTAATGGCTGTAGCTGGGACGGATTCTCGGTCGCCCATATCCTGTAATTTTGCGTATTTACAGAACCTTTCAAATGAAAGTGGGCTTCGTCAGACCACAGAATGTTCCACGGCCATCCGTTGTCCACTTCCATCCGGGCAAGAAATTGTAGTGCAAAAGATTGACGTGCTTCCAGGTCAGCAGGTAGCAACTCCTGCACATGAGTTATCTTGTACGGATAACAGCGTAAGACGTTCCGTAGGACTTTACGCACCGTGCTGTTCGGCATATCCAGCATTCGGCCAATCCCCCTTGCACTGCTGATTCCAGCATCACTGTCAGTATGTTCCTGTAATGCTGTAGCCACATCTTCCACTGCCGCAGCTGAAACTGGTTTCCTTCCTCTACCCCGTTTAACGTCAAATGAACCGGTCTCTTCGAATTTAGCAATCATTTTTTGCAGACCATTTGTTGTTATTGGACCTTTTTTATGGATTTTAATGTCCGAAACTTCCTAATAGCTGTAAGTGCACAGTCATCGTTCTTATAAAAAAGCTTCAAGAGCAGAGCGCGATCCTTCATAGTCAGAGTCATGATGAAGCATTCAGGCAAAGAGCTGCTGCTCTGCATTTTTATGGTTGCTATGTCTGCGGTGCGCATTTCACGTATTAGTAATTTGCATATCTTCAGACAATGTGAACCCAGACAGCGCCATCTATGGGCACATTTTGAAACTTTTTTTTTTCCTACGCCAAACAAAATTCCATTGCCTCACGATTGTTCTGCTAAAATATCAAGTCAATCTGACCAGTAGTTTTAATTAAAATTATCGATTTTTGAAATAGTAACTCTAATTATAATCACCCGGTATTTAATTAAAATTTTCCTTTCATTAAGAACCAGAAAAATAAGCAACTTTCTTTTTACTAATGGATTCGTTTGTGAATTCCGGTGTCAGTCTATTATTTCATCATTTTGCAAACAAATTTACTCCTCGCCGGAAAGGGTTCAAGAATACATTTTTGGTCTTTCCCCTGATATTACCCTAACAACGCCATCTATCGGCACAATTTGGAACTATTTTTTTTCCTTCGCCAAACAAAATTCCATTGCCTCACGATTGTTCTGCTAAAATATCAAGTCATTCTGACCAGTAGTTTTAAAATTATCGATTTTTGAAATCGTAACTTTAATTATAATCACCCGGTATATTGCAACAGAATATGCTCGGAAAAATATTTTATGTTGTTTTGTTTTATTAGGTAGCTTTCAATACAAAAAAGTATAAAGCTACCTATTGCAGCCATTCGGAGGAAAGCAGTTCCAGAAAATTTCGATATATTTTCACCGATCATGACCTCCAGACCCCAAAACCACCCTCCGTTCAAATGTTGATTTATATATATAGATATATCAATATATATATCTGACCTATGTCATACGATAATGCTCGTATTTATAAATCAATTTCGATGAAACTAATTGTGTGTATTAAGCTCATCAATGTCTCGACCGAGTTCGTTGGCCAGCTTGGTCCGCCATCTTGAAACAAGATGGCGGCCACTTAAAGATTTAAAACTAAAATAAATATACAAAAAAGTTAAAAATTCAATTTTTTTTTAAATTACGTGTTAGGCCTTGATACAAGGATTCCGGAGTATTAGGTAGTTTTCAATACAAAAAAGTATAAAGCTACCTATTGCAGCCGTTCGGAGGAAAGCAGTTCCGAAATTTTCGATATATTTTCACCGATCATGACCCTCAGACCCCAAAACCACCCACCGTTCAAATGTTGATTTATATATATATAGATATATATCCATATATATATATATATATATCTGACCTATGTCATACGATAACGCTCATATTTATAAATCAATTTTTATGAAACTAATTGTTTGTATTAAGCTCACCAATGTCTCGACCGAATTCGTTGGCCAGCTTGGTCCGCCATTTTGTTTCAAGATGGCGCCCACTTAAAAATTTAAAACTAAAATAAATATACAAAAAAGTTAAAAATTCAAATTTATTTTTTAATTAAGTGTTAGGCCTTCATACGAGGATTCCAGAGCATTTTTTTATTTACCTCTATCTTAAAAAATGGCTGAGATAGAGCAGCTTGAAATTCTAGGGTGGCTGACATTTTGAAACAAGACAGCACATTACAAAAATTTTCATTGTTGTAATAATTTTCCCAATCATACGCATAAAACTATATATTCATATCCGTTAGCGCCATTTTCTTGCCAAACTTGGCGACATTTGGCGAAATATCGCCAAATTTGGCGACCAAACTAAGTCTTCATAAATGAAGCCAATTTGGCTATTGCTCAATAATTTGGCGAATTTCTTATTCAAATTCAGTATTAACGAATCTTTTGTAAACGTTTTCTTTGCATTTTAACTTGCTGTTTTCGTGTAACATTAGCTAAAATTTTAAAACGAAGATATAGGAAAGCTACTTTTTCCTCCCGGTACAGGCCGGAAGGACTTTTTTTTGTTTTACCTCTGTCTTAAAAAACGGCTAAGATACAGCAGTTTGAAATTCTAGGGTGGCTGACATTTTGAAACAAGACAGCACATTACAAAAATTTTCATTGTTGTAATCATTTTCCCAATCATACGCATAAAACTAAATATTCATATCCGTTAGCGCCAAATTCTCGTCAAACTTGGCGGCATTTAGCGAAATATCGCCAAATTTGGCGACCAAAATAAGTCTTCATAAATGAAGCCAATTTGGCTATAGCTCAATAATTTGGCGAATTTCTTATTCTAATTCAGTATTAACGAATCTTTTGTAACATTAACTAAAATTTTAAAACGAAGATATAGGAAAGCTACTTTTTCCTCCCGGTACAGGCCGGAATGACTTTTTATCATTAAGTTTGAGCTTTAGCATTGAGCATTTTTTCTTATTAGGTTGTTCGGAAACTTCTTTCAGTTTGGGAAAGTTGGTTCGTACTGGAAAATCCTATCTGTAAGACGTTAATTTCGATAGTAATTGTCTAATAATTGACGGGTAAAATTTTCCGGAAAAAATTGGTTTTCCCAAACGGAAGGAATTTTCCGAATCAGCCAATAAAAGAAAATAGCTATTTCATTATCAAAAACATTAAGAAACAGTTCTAGTTACTTAAAAAATAATACTTAAATAAAGTTTTATGAAAATTTCAACAACAATCTTTTAATTGAATAATTCTTTCCCATTTTCTGTAAATTGTTTAAGCCGTTGAAAGATTTTTATTCTATTATAAGATAATTTTTTTAATTAAAACTTTCAAACAATTAAACAAAGTACTTTTCAAATTTTACTGAATAAATTTAAATATTTAATTGAACTACTTATATGTTTTTTATTCAATGAAGATTTCACGAACTATAGTTTAACTCACTTAAGCCAATTTGAAGTATTTTTTAAGCAGCAAAATGTTTTAAGATACTGATATATATTTTTTGCTTCATCAGAAATAAGCTAATTAAATTCACAAATGGAAATTAAATTACGCGGATAAATTTCATCTGGTATTTTCCTTAAGTTGTCTGAATTTGAAATTATCAAAGCGAATTGATTTTTTAAATTCTCAACCCTTAAGTACATGAATTTTTCTTTTAGAATTGTGTTTTTTAATATACTTACATTAGGAGTAGACACCGGAAATTTGAAGATAGTTTTTTAACTTTATTTAGTAGTATATTTATATATAAAAGAAAAAAAATCTTTAATATTTTTAAAGTTTTTATTTTGCAACTTTTATACTAAATGTATGGTCTCTGAAAGGAGTTTTTTTTTTCTTTTGAGATGTGTTCGAACCTCAGTAACTTTTGGATCTAATGGAATTTTTTTTAATTTACTTTATTTATTTATATATTTTTTTTAATTATTTTTGTTATACTTCTATTTAATTATTATATTTTTAAATATTTTTATCTAATTTTAACTTTTAAATTTCTCACGGCTCCCTTTTGCCTCGCAAGTCAATTACCTTTAACCTAGAAGTTCAGTTGGTACGCAACTAGGTATTCCATGCTGGTAACTACATTGTTCTATTGTTCCAATATTTATGTGATCTTTACAGGATTAATACTGTTATATAGATATAGTAGTTGCAAAGAGCTTGATTTATTTATTAAAAGTTAAATAAAAAGTTATGCAAATTTGATACACTACATTTAAGGGTTAAAAATGAAGGGTTGTTTTTATGCATGATCATTCAAATGAAGATATACCGTTTTTTGGTTAAAAATAATTTATGGTATGGATTTTATAAAAATTTTTATGCTATTTTTAGTAGTTTAGTGCCATTTTACAAGATATTTGTGATTTATTTAGCATTGTAGAATTTCCTTTAACCAACTATGACGCAGTTTATGTTCTGGTGAAATTGTAGAAATGTTGTTTTGTGAATTGTGTTGCCGTTTAAACTACCGAATGTCAACACATTCTAAGATAGGGTTTGCTTTTTTAAATTTAAATAAGTTGGTTGCCGGAGTTGCCAAGTCTCCGGATTTTTGCACACCAGTAATTTTTTAGAGAAAATGTATTTTCTTTTAAATCGCAAAATGCTCCGAATTAATAAAACAACATTTTCTGTACTAAATTACTTGTATCCAAAAAGCCAGAGACCTGGCAAGTCTGGGTTGCAATGATACATATTTGAAAGTCAATTAAAATCTAAAATCTATTTAGTCCGGGGGGTCATATGCGACTCTTAACTAGTGCTCCCGACGCGATGCATATTTCAGTTATACGTTTATCCGATATATGTATAATACGTCGATATGAAAGTGTATACCTTAAATCAGGGGTGTCAAACTGTGGCCCGCCGGATACAACTAAAATTTTATAGTACACTTTTGCTTATCTAATCATCGAATTTCTGAGATTCAAAAAGTCGACTTATTCTTTTAAAATTTAGTGGTATCAGGCGGGCCGCAGTTTGACATCCCTGCCTTAAATGATATGTTTAAACGTACTCGTATGCGTATAAACTTCTATTGGTTAAACGTATAATTCAAGTGTTCGTACATTTCAAGTATACGTATTTACTTTTAAAAAGCACCGCCCACTGAATATTAGGCCTGAGCGCTGACACAAAAATTGATGCAGTTGTAGGCGGAAAATTTTCAGCGTGTGTACAATCCCTTGAAATTCAATACCAATAATTTCTAATAATACCTAAAAGTTAAATAAAAGTTAAAAAGTAATACCTTTCTAATAATACCTAAAAGTTTTCTCCGTTTTATTTGTCTGAAATTCATTAAGTAAAAGAAAACTTTTAGAGAATACTGGGGTGTAAAATTAGGGGACCGTACAAAGGTTTTACAAAATCGGCCTACGAGCGCCGCCATTTTTGTGTAAGCGCTCAGGCCTAGTATTCAGGGGGCGGTGTTAAAACGAATGGACTTCATCAGTCTTACTTCACTGAACGGAGAACAAGATGGAAATCGGTGACGTTACCGTAGCAATCTCATAATATGTTTCATACATAGGATCTTGTTATTTTTCCTTATAAACATTTTAATTAATTTATGTTTCTTCTAATTTTCATTGAATTGACTGATAAAATGTTACATAAATTTGCTGCAGTTTAAATTATTTTATCTTTCTTAAATTTGACATTATGGTTGTTATATGCCATTATGAATGCAAGACTCTAGCAGGTGTTTCTCAGTGTCTCTGATCCGCAGACCAGGAGAAGAAAACTATCTTTTTTTCACGCAATGAACGAAAACTGTTTAAACGTTCGTACGTTTAACCACTGGTGTAAGTTCCGTACATACGCCATACCGTATATACTGTTTCGTACAATACGTATAACCGCCTTGGTCGTATCGTTCGTATTCCACGATGTACAAATAAAAATTGTGCGATGTTTAGAAGTTCAATAAATTGCAGTAAAAGCGAAATTTATCGGCCAGTTGTTGCCACCGTCAATATAACGTCGGAGGTACTCAGAGACATATTTTTGCTGTACAATACACATATTTCTTGTTGTAATGCATTTATATATTTTAATGCAGTCATAAAAACCCGCTTACAATTTTAACTGGAATTTTTGCTTACACTAATACACGTATTTGTGTTTATCAATACTTATGGTTGAATCTTATCTCTAAAAAAATTTTATCAACAGAAAAATCTAAACAAATTTTAAGATGTATTTGAATGTGATTTTTTTCTTCTTTCTGTCTAAAGTTATTTACATAGCTTTGTATGTTTGACTTTAAGATTTCGCAAGGATAAAAATCTAAAGTACATTCTTGAGGACACTCAGCAACAGAAAAAATAAATCAGATGGTTTAAGTTGTATGATACACTTTGTAATAGAGTCTCGGATTTAGAAATGTATTTATTTTGTTCAATATATTTATTAAATATGTAAATCTAGCGATTTTCTTTGTTGTTATACAATGTGCCTATGTACGTCGGTGCTTGAAATATGCAAGCATTAAATATATATATATATATAAAGGGTGCCCAAATGACAAGTGTACACAGAGTGTAGAAGTAAGTATTTTATTACTATTCTAAAAATTATCACCGTTTTTGTAAGGCATTTGTCCCATCGTGTCACCAGTAGGTCGAATACCCCTTGCGTACAACTCTTGGGGCTGATCTCGGAAGAATGTTCGTAACTTATAATTCATTTCATCGTCCGAAGTAAACCGTTGTCCTCGGGGTGCCTTTTTAAGGGGCCCTAAGATGTAAAAATGATAAGGCGACAGGTCTGGACTGTACCATCTCATCGACAGCGGGGACTGATGCATCGGTGATGGCAGCGTTGACCTGGCCTGGTCTCGGTGCATCCTCGACTGTATGTCTGCCTTGTCTGAAACTTTTGTATCAGTTGTTTACAGCTGTAGAGCCTGAACAATATTCACAATAAATATGTTTCATTCGTCGAAACATTTTTGCGTTTGTTACCCTTTCAGCCACCACAAAAACGCACTATGCTCGCTGCTCGATTCCGGACGCTTCCATTCTGTTCACCCGACGTTTTATCCGCCGGTTGCACACACACAATTTTTTCCATACGACGCACATTTGTCTAATGCGCCACTAATCCTGCGCGAAGCCAAAATTAAATAAAAATCCAGTTCGGCAACTTTGATAACTTTGCTACATCAGCTGTTCACTTTTCAATTGGACACTCCTTATAAGCATTTTCCGTTTTTTAAGCATATATACGTCACACAGATTATGCATAATTTTGAGTATATTTGATCATTTTGTTATCCTACCTTCTGACATTATTTCTTAAAATAACATTAAGCATTTCAAGGTCAAACCGAGACGGGAGGCCTATCTTTCGGCTTAAGCTCAACTAGCCCCATCAAGCATTTCAAATAATTATGTAAGATATTTTTTGATAGTCAAAACAGTGAAAAAAAAATATCTGGACTTTACTCGAATTTTGAACATGTTATACAATGAGGTAGATTTCTGACACAATATAATCAGTTCTATACAAACACTGGTCCTCTCATTTCGAAATTGGAGACGTTAAGTTTGAGACATTAAGGCTTGAGTATAATGCCACTAAATTTATAATTTATACACTCTAACATTTCCTTGGTGATTTTCTTTATAGAAATGGCCACAAAATGGTTTGAAAATGGTTTAAAACTGGATTAAATACCCAAATCCTTGCTCAATTTGTACACTTTCTACCAGGGTTGGCATTAATCGATTACTCTTTTAGTTAATTGATTAGTCGATTAAGCGTTCAATCATCGAAATTTTATTCATGATGAATGTAATCATGATTGAAATTGAAAAAAGCAATTACTCTTACAGTTTGTTTCATGATTAATTCAATTTGAACTAATTCTATCGCGATTACTTTAATCATTAATCTAATTACATAAACGAAAATTAAATATGGCCGCCATTTAATTTCCTTAAATTCGCTTTTATTGCTATGAGGCTGTTATTAAGGGTCACTATACGATTTTCCTTACTTAAAATTATAAAGATTCACATAAAATTATCCAGATACACCCAGGTCAAAATGTGTAAATCATTTAGGTTAGAAGGGACAATTGAGCCCTTCTAATGAAACTAGTATAATTTTCTTTTGTAATTATTATATACAAAGGCGAACAATGTTATAAAAGAACTAGATTTTCAATAAATTAATAATTGAAATAAAATTGAATTATATTTATATCACAAAAAATGTTGCTAAAAACTGAAAAAGAAAGAATATGCTATAAGCAAAATATAACAGTTCAATGTTGGCTATGCGTCATAAAATTATAAGAATAAATCATTAGCATTGTTCTTTTTTTTTCCTTTCACTAAAATGAATCTTTCAAACAGATTCATAAACCAATTAATATCGTTAATAAAATCATTACATTTCAAGAAATTTTTACGCTATACATTTACGTATTTGTAGACAATTTTTGAACATTGAAAATAATTTAAAAAGAGATCTGAATCAGATAACTGATATGTTGCTGCAAATGGCGTTCAAATAAACATACTAAATTATGCTTATATCATTAAGAAGTTGCGTCAAATTGAAAAGAAAGAATATTGTATAAGCAAAATGTAACAGTTCGATATTAGCTTTATACCATACTGTAGGACTAGATCAGGGGTGTCGAACTGTGGCCCGCCGGATACCACTAAAATTTTACAGTAAATTTTTACTTATCTAATCAACGAATTTCTGTGATTCAAGAAGTCGACTATTTCTTTTAAAATTTAGTGGAATCAGGCGGGCCACAGTTGGCCACCCCTGGACTAGATCATCATGGTTGCTCTCCTTTTTTACCCCTTCTCACCAAAGCAGATCTTTAAAACATACTCAAAAACCAATTACTTTCATATGCTTTAATTTTTTTAAAGTAAATACACTTTTGATAATAGTATTTTACTAATTTTAATACTTAATGAATATTCTTTCGTAGCTTCCATACTTTGGAAATCCATTCGAAACACGCATTTTGACGAACACGATTTTCGAAACACGCATTTTTTTTCTTAAAAAGGATCTTTGTTTTATAGAAAAATGAATAATTTTGTTCGATTCTGTCGTATTTAACCCTTAACTGATATTAACGGTCTCATTGACAGTTGCTTTTCTCAATTTTCAAAGTTTAACATGCAATTTTTAGTGTAACTACAGATACTTTTGGAATTTTGTTTCGTTTGGATCTCTAAAACTATCGCTAGAGTCTTCTGAATAGGTGAATCAGTATTTTGGTACGATACCAGAAGAAGGGGGTGCAAATTGGTGATTTTGAAGGAACTATCATGTTATCGATTTACGGCAAGATTCTTTAACATATTTTGTATCTTGATTTATCCAATACAAATTTTTCAATCGGCTTCCTGATATCTTGGTACGATATTAGTAGAATGGAGCGCCAATTCGTTTCTTTAACTGTTTTATCACGTTTTCGAGTTACTGCCTGAAACTTAAGCGTGCGATCTCACTTGACTAATACACTGCAAATGTTTCATTCTGCCTCGTGATATCTGGGTATAATAAGAGCAGAACGAGGAGCAAATTCGTCATTTTGAAGGTACTTTCACGGTATCAAGTTTCGAAATGAAATTGTTACCAAATTAACCCTTCTTTGCATGAGTTTTTCTTTTACAATTGTGTTTTTTATGCATATATTAAATATTAGACACCAGAAATTTTAAGATAGATTTTTAACTTTGCTCAGCAACATAGTTCACGGGAAATTTACTGCATTAATATTTCTTTATAAATGTAGTGGTGGCGAAGAAGTTGATTTATTTATTAAAAGTTAAATAAAAAGTGATGGAAATTTACATCACTATGCAATTAAAGGTTAAAGCTTAAACAATGATTTATTTTTTATTCATTCCAATTTAAATGTAAGAAAACCCCCAGCCCTCAGCCCTCTTCCCCTTTCTTTTCTACAAAACTGTCGGAAAATAGGTAACACAGAAGATTACATCGGAAAATTTAAAACTAATTTTCATTAAGTTACGCACACCAATCGGCGGACTCAATCAGGACCAGGGCTTTTAATCCACCAAATGTCCCCAGCGGCTTCGAGCTCATTCATTACTCCCACACTTGTTCCGTTTTGCTCATATCGTGCCACTATTGTCAATGGGCAACTTTTTTTTTGTTTTCTTGATTGGCAACAGCTTTTTAAGAAAGTAAAATTCGCCTTACTTAATGTCATATTAAATAAGGCAAAAACAAAGCCAGTTATAGCATTCCAAAAAAGTGGGGCCAATCAAACAATCTGAATTTTAGAAAAAAGTAGCCCACTGGCAACACCGTATCGTACCTGAACACGAAATTTTTGCTTAAAGTCAACCTGAAACATGACCTGAACCTGAAGTATCACACCCGAAAACAACACAAACTTGAGGAGAAAAAATATTAATCTATATTTGAAAAACATTATTGAAAAGTACTTTATAATTAAACCTCTAATATCAATTCTATCATTTTTGTATAAAAATGAGCCTATATACACTCATTATATTAAAATATATAGATTGTTTCATTTGATAAATATTCAGGACTTTCTTTTGAAAAATCGGTCAACTCAAGCTCGAGAGAGTCGTAAAAGAGTCTAAACCTAACCCGAAATATTTAAAGTGAACCCTTCCCAAGACAATCCGCATTTTGGGTTATGTAAAATCGGTGTACCCGACCAGATACAGGACTTTAGCTGCACACCCAGGAGGATAAAACTAGAAGAAACTTTAGAAAAAATAAAGAAAATAAAAGGACTAAAGCCGTAAAAAAAAAAAAAAAAAACATGACGTTTTCAATCATTAATCTATAATTAGATTAACTAATTAGATTGAGAATTGATTTAATCGTTAACCGGAGAAGGGGATTGAAATTTAATTAATTATTAATCATTAGTCTATGAGCAGAATTGAAACGAAGTTCAATAGTCAATCTTTTATCATGATTAAACATTTAATCGTTTGTTTTCAATCGTTAACACTAGAAATACCGGAAATTATACTCAAGTTTTTTAAAACTATTTCACACCAGAAATTTTATTTTAAATTACTTAACTTAATCATTTAATGTATCACTGTGAATTTTACATTTAATGTATTTAAAAAAGAATTTTCTGCTTCGAATCAAAATATATTCATTTGGTAATCGTCAAAATGACGGCTCGTGGTAGTTCTAGAGATAATCTAATTAAAATTTTGTACCACCCTGGTTTGGATACATGTACGTTGGAGGGACTTGCATGAAGAGGGGAGGGCTTAAAATGAAAGAATTATTTTCATGTTTTCGAGCATAATCAAAAGAACATTTTTCTCATATTTTACCTTCTAATGCTTAGTTTATAGACATCAAACCCTAAAATGGGAAAGAAAAAAAAATATTGATTTTCTGTTTTATTTCTATTTATATGATTTATTTTCCCAACGGAGAATATGTAATTTTAACGAAGTAATAAATCAAGTGCAAATCATTATAATTATAATTTTACATCTTATGTCATTTTAATAATGAAAATAAATTTAAGTACGTCTTCCTATTAGTAGAAATATTGGATCGTTTTTATTTTTATACGAATTCAAGGATGTGCACTGTAAAGAATTGCAAAAAAAAAAAAAAAAAAAAAAAAAAAATCATAAAAAAAAAAAATCTTTTTATGACTAAAACGTAGATTCTATTGCAAAAAAAAAAAAAAAATAATAATAAGGTAACATAATTTTAAAAACTGCTAATTTGTACAAATTAATGAGTGGAATAAAATTTAAATCTATTTTTTTATTCGATGATGTCATTTGGTATTGGCACCGGTTAAAAGCGGCCTCTAGGCATTCAAAAATCGCCAAATTTTCCAAATTTCAATACATGCATTACACATAACGACCCTTTATTCAATAAATGAAAATAAATCCAACGTAAGAATCTTCCATAATTCTGATTCAACTAAAATTGATACAGATGTTTATAGCGCTTAAATTTTATTTAAGACAAACATAATGAAATAAATTAGCAACTGAATCTTCTTCACAATACAATAAAAATACAATCGGTCAAAAAAAAAAAAAAAAAAAAAAAAAATTACGCCCCATATTATTTTATCCTGAATTAGATGTAAAGAAAAACGAAAATAGCCGTTCGACTGCAAATTATGTCTAAAAATGCATGTTAAACAAAGGCTCAGGGGCCGTATCCATAGAGAAATTGTAACACATTTTGAAAACTTCAATACGAAATCATAATTTGACATCATATTTGGATTTTTCAGATAAATTTACCTTTGCTTTTTCCTTCTTTCTTTCTTTCTTTCTTTTTTTTTTTTTTTTTTTTTTTTTTTTTTTAATTTTGAGGATAAAAAAATACAAGTCATTCTGTGATGTAGTTTTGGAATTATGTAGATTTAGAAATTTGAAATTATAATCAGAAATTCACTTTTAATAGTTACGAAGCAAACTGCAATTCCACTTGATTTTTAAGCATAACTTCACAATAAAATGGTGGAATAAGCTGTAATTTTTATTACAAAAAATATAGGCTACAATTCACAATTTTTTAAAAATTACATATGTATATTTTTGAAATTATTATTTAAATATATATATATATAACCTCTGTTATTTTTTTTTATTTTAACAGAAATCGATTTATAGAAGCTTTAAATTTTAAATATACACTAAAACACTTTTTATTTTGCTTAAAAGACGTCAACATGTTGACGTATTTTAAGCAAAATTAAAAGTGTTTTAGTGTATATTTAAAAGTTAATTCTAATGGACGTATTTTGACTATCCACTTAATTTGAAATATAATAACATTTGAAGCTTCAAATATCAAAATCCATATATACAGGTTATTCCGTCAAGTAGTTTTTAAGTTAAGCTTTAAAAACTTCCGGCATTGGAGTTTGTTTTGCAACGTTTAACAATTAATTTAATATTTGAATTTGCCGTTTAGTAGTTTGATATAAAATTTTCCGAAAAATCCAAATATGATATCAAAATTGGGTGTTCGTTTCAAAATTTTAATGTTTGATAAAATTTCTGTGTAAAGACGGCATCTAAAGCTTATTTGTTTAACAAGCATTTAAAGAAGCCACAATTACTAATCGAATGGATATTTTCGTTTTCCTAGTGGTGAAATAGAATGTGCGGTAACTTTTTTTTGACCAATTCTACAAGAAAGGTTTCTTTCCCTGATCGTGGCGCTGTTTTCGTAAATGACGTGACCTCTTTCCTGCAATTAAAAGAAATGAGCAACTCTGCACTTCATAAGTGAAACATAAGTAAAATATCATCTAGTCAATATAAAATCACTATTTAACAATTTGATCATAGTAATAGTTTTATTTAAATTTTTTTAACCTTCTTTAAATTTGAGATTGAATATTGAATGTACTGATATGATTTTGCTGTTGTTGTTGTTGTTGTTATTTAGCAGTGACTGTATTCGGAGTTCAAATTACATATTTACATTTCAGCACGATCTGAGTATTTTTATGATTTTAAGATTGCAACTGTTAAAGACATGACCCATTTTCTAATGCTCTTTTTAAACCCTTGCCCATGTTGCAATAAATTCTTATTAAAACTTTTTTTTTCATATTAATATTTCATGATAAATAGGTCATACTGCGCGATGAAAGTAAATTTTTTGTTAGTTTAAGAATTATAAAACGATGCAAGAACGCAACATCAGCACAAATTAGTAAAACATTATATTATGTGTAACTAGATAGTGATAAGACAGCGAAACAAAAGTATGACATGTATGAATTCTGTCAAAGATGAAGAAATGTTCATGGAAATACAAATTTTAATTATTTATGAAATGGTTGAAATCACTTTGCAAATACCAGTACATTGTTTTTGTTTTTGTTTTTGTTTTTGTTTTTTTGCAGAGTCAAAAAGTATGGTTTCACATTAAAAAAAAATACTAATAAAACACAATTGCCACTGGTGACGAAAAAACATTTTGCTGGTTCAAACAAACGTTATAGTTTTCAAAAAAAAAAAAAATATTGTTTTAGATTGAAGCAAATTTTCAAAAGAAAATAAAAAAAATATTTAAGAAAATGGTCCGTTTTTCTACCCGTAAAACAGGGAATTGGTTAATAAATTACTTTAAACATTTGTGGATTTCAAACTTTGGTTATTTGAGAGGTGCGGCTTGGGGGGTGGAGCTTGTAAAATTTACCAAGGCACGCCTGCATTAAAATGCCTGTTTCTGGTACTTCAGTTGAAATAATATAGCAAAGAAATAGACTCGAGCGCCTTTGTTTTATGTAAAATTTTAAAATAAAAATAGCTTTCAAGGTAAATAAAATAAAATTTAGGACTTGAGTTGCATTAGTTGTGCATGTCTGCTAACATTATTACGCAGTTTAAAGTAATCTCAATTGGGAAAATATATATATATATATATATATATATATATATATATATATATATATATACCGTAATTTCCGGCGTATAATCCGCATCTCAAAGAGTCGTTTTTCGACCCAGAAATATTATTTTATAAAATGTAACTTAAAAGATTGCTGTAAATATTTAACTACAATTATTGAATAAAATTTCTGGGTCGAAAAACGACTCTTTGAGCTGCGGATTATACGCCGGAAATTACGGTATATATACGTAGTAGTGTAACTATCGAATAGCTAAGCTGACAACAGGCCAATGGGCAACAAATTTCATAGGGTCTTATGGTAGCACAAAATACGTCAGGAAGGCTTTTAAACACTTAAGCTTTATTTATTTTATTTTATTCGCGCACATTTTGCTAATGCAGTGATGTTTATTTTCAAGTACATGTATATTAATTATTAAAAATACATTAGTCAATAAGTTTATTTTCTAGTATCATGCATTATCAGGGTTCGCACGCTCTTAAGCCACGCCTCATTTTGTAAGGACTCTGCCAGCAGTATAATTGACAGATAATTTTCTTCCTAATGGTATTCAAGATTCATTAGGTAGAAAATAGTTTTACGCGATTACTGGTGGAAGAATCCTTACAAAATGGAGCGTGGCTTAAAAGCGTGCGAGCCCTCATTATACTCCTTGTCTTTCTCTCCGGCCTGATATAAGTTAGAAAATAAACTTTTATGGAAGTGAAAAAAAGTTCTTTTCTAAGCCGATCATTGCATAAATTTGTCATAACACATTCCACCAGCGACATACCATAAGTTCATTAATTATAAAATAAGATTTAATACATATTTTTTTCCGGCAGGAATGATTATTTATGATAGTAAATTTTTATACACCTTTTTTTAGAAATACACTAACTGAATTAGTGTTGGAAATTACTACCTGAAATCTACATACGCTGTTTATGATGCAAATAATTGACACGTTTTTACCTTCAAGGGAAAACATTTAAAGCATCAGAGATGCCAAGCTCTCATTAATATTCCGTAATATTAATGATTCCGTAAATTATTCCGTAATATTAATGTTAGTTTGACCCAGGTTTAACAAATTTCGCACCAGAAAAATTTTCAAGCAAATTGTATTAAGTAAATTCCATGTAGACACCTGAAATTAAATAAATAAAGATTCATCCAATATTTTTTTCTGGTTTGAAGCGTTGTTAAACTGGATTAGATTAAACCACATATTACGGAAGATTAGTGGGAACTTGGCACTTCTGAAACATATAAACATATTTATATAACAAAATAGTAATATTTATAAGTAAATAAATAATGAAATATATAATTAGCAAAAACAAGTTTTTTCCATTAAATACTTTATAAGTAAATGTTGGAAGCAAGTGCGTAGGAGGAGCTTGTATGAAGAAGGGTGGGCTTTAAATGAAAAAAATGTTTTCATGTTTTCAATCATGATCAGAAAAAAGAAAAAAAAAAAAAAAGAAAGAAAAACTTATATTTTACCTTCTAATTTCTAATGTTTAGCGTAAAGAGATCAATCCAAAATGGGAAGAGCAACAACAACAACAACAACAACAAAAATGATTTTTTTATTTAATTCCTATTCATGTGATTTATTTTTTCAACTGAGAATATGTAACGTTAAGGAAATTAATCAAGCGTAAGTCGTTATTAATGATATTATTGCATCTCATATATTTTTAATAATGCATATAAATTTAAGTACGTCATCCTAATTGCACAAATATTCAATTGCTTTATTTTCATATGAGTTAAAGAGTGTGCACCGTAAAAAATGGCAAAAAACGTGTCATTTTTTTAAACCTTTTTACCACAGAAACGTTGTTTCTATTAAAATAATAATAATAATAAAAGTAAAAATAATTTTAATAAATGCTTTTTCAACAAGTTAATGTGAGTGGAATTTATATTTAAATCTATTTCTTTATTTGATGATGCCATTTGGAATTGGCACTGGTAGAATGTGGCTGCTAGGTATTTAAATATCACCTAAATTTCATATGACCATCCTATATATGCAACAAATTTCAGTACATGCATTGCATATAAAAATCCTATAATATCCTATATTCAATAAATGAAAGTAAGTAAATCCGAGTTAGTAATCTTACATAGTTCAGATTCAACTAAAATTGATACAGATGATTGCAGCACTTTAAATATTGGGTGTCCGGAAAGTTCATGCCGGTTGGAAAAAAACAATTCGTACGGAAAAATTTTGTCCGTTAATTATTAGATATTCGATATCGGAATCGATATCTATTAATTTGCAACTTTGAAACTTAATGTATCGTCTCTGGTAAAGAGTCTGTTTTTTAACACTTTCCAACCTAGTTGAAAAGTGTTTATGACTTCGGTTTGTCTGGCCGTATGGCCGTCTGCCGTCTGGCCGTCTGCCGTCTGCCGTCTGTCCGTCTGACCGTGCTCTAATTCCCGTAAATATGCTCGGATTGCTCTGCAATTTTTATATGTTATAGTCGTTATCTATAGCATGTTCCCTATTTCAACGGAAATGTGTAGCACTGATAGTTTTTTTACAGGGAGACTCAAAAGAATTCCGTTACATTGCGGTCTATGGGGAAAAATCATTGACGGTTTATTTAAATAATGTTTCACTATTTTAAACGCATTGAAATTTATATATATCACTAAGGTTCATTAGAAGAAGCTTAATATGGAATAGGGTGTGCATAGCACTTATAGTTACTTTACAGGGACAGTCAAAAGAATTCTGTTACATTACGTCTATGGAGAAAAATCGTCTGCGGTTTATTTAAATAATGTTTCCCTATTTTAAACGAATTGAAATTTATATATATCACTAAGGTGTATTTCAAGAGGCTTACTACAGAATAGTGTGTGTACAGCAGTCATCGTTCATTTACAGGGACGCACAAAAGTTCGCGAACACATTTCCGTATTATTTAACTCCAGACGGAAAATTTTAAACTGTGCTACGCGTTTCCTAACTGAACTAAAATTTAACATCCTATGTAGTATATATACAAATCTATAGATCCTATACAGGGCTGAATAAAAGTATTCGGATTACTTAGATGTTATTTTTTAGCTTATTAAACGGTATGATTTGTAAAATTATTTTGGAAGCGTTGGAAAGTGTTACATAATCTATGCTTGACGCATGATTTTTCGTTCTTGTTCTTTTTTTAGATGAGTTCGACCCTCGGTAGGTTTCGACTATCATCCTGGATCTAATGGATTTTTTTTATTTACTTTTTTTATTTTTATTGTTAAAATTCTATTTCATTATTATATTTTTTAAATATTTTTATTTAATTTTTAACTTTTTAAATATCTTACGGCTCCCTTTTTCCTCGCAAGTCGATTACCCATAAGATTCAACTAAAATTGATACAGATGATTGCAGCGCTTTAAATATTGGGTGGTCTGGAAAGTTCTTGCCGGTTGGAAAAAAAAACATTTTTACCGGACAATTTTGCCTGCTAACTATTAGATATTCGATATCAGAATCGATATCTAATAATTTGTAACTTTTAAAACTTTTTAAATATCCTACGGCTGCCTTTTTCCTTGCAAGTCGATTACCTATCATATTAAACTAAAATTGATACAGATGATTGCAGCGCTTTAAATATTGGGTTGTCCAGAAAGTTCGTGCCGGTTGAAAAAAAAAAAAAAAAAAAGAAATCTTACTGGAAAATTTAGCCCGTTAATTAATAGATATTTGATATCTGAATCGATATCTAATAATTTGTAACTTTTACACGAAATGTATGGTCTCTGGTAAAGAGTTTTTCTTTTTTGAGATGAGTTCGACCCCCGGTAGGTTTCGTCTGTCATCTTGGATCTAATGAAAATTTAAAAAGATATTAATGAAAGTTTTCTCCATTCTATTAATTCCTATCGAAAGTACTCTATATAATAAAAACGCAAGTCATATGACTGAGGAAAACAAAATTTGGCTAACCATTTATATTTTCATATACCAGGAGACAATTTTTAATAAAAATTAATTTTTCGAATAAAATTGCATAAAGGAATTTTTTTTATTTTATGTGCTTTTTTACTTTGTTAAAATTCTATTTCATTATAATATTTTTAAATATTTTTATTTAATTTTTAACTTTTTAAATATCTTACGGCTCCCTTTTTCCTCTCAAGTCGATTACCTATAACCTGGAAATTCAGTTGGTACGTAACTAGATATTCTATCCTGCTAAGTATATAGTTTTACAATATAAATAGTTTTACAATATAAATAGTTTTACAAGTTAAGAGCATCGTTATTATTTGAGTGGAATGAATTATATCGTCTGTTATGAGCGAAATGAGCATGTCTTTTTTTTCTTATTACTTTCTTATTTATTTTTATTTCTTTCTCGGATGCGAATTTTTTTTTTTTTTTTTGACACCACACAGGTCTGCGAGATTCCCCATGAGATCTTGCTTTGCTAATGATTACCTCCATGGTTTAATATATTTATGAACGAATCCCTTGTGTTTATTTACTTTAATGGATTGAGATACTGGCTATCAAGCTAATTTCAAATGAAGTTTTCTCAGAACTTATACATATTTGAATGTAACTCATCTCTTAAACAAACATTTTTTTTTTTTTTTTTAAGATTTTTCTAAAAATGTAACCTTTATGCAATTTTATTCGAAAAATTAATTTTGATTATAAATTGTCTCCTGGTATATGAAAATATAAATGGTTAGCCAAATTTTGTTTTTCTCAGTCATATGACTTGCGTTTTTATCATATAGAGTACTTTCGATAGGAATTAATAGAATGAAGAAAACTTTCATTAATGTCTTTTCAAATTTTCATTCGATTTTCATAAAATTTGAAATGACTCGACAAAATTCTGCAACGATTATCTATATAATAAACTTAACCGGGTAGTTTTTGCGCTGGTATATGCGGATGGACGGACAGAGGGACGCACAGACGGACGCACAGACGACGACTACAGGTGCTACGTATTTATATACTTAGAACGAACCTAAAAAGGTAACCTCCCTTCTTATTCCTCCTTCGAGTTGTAACTCCCTTAGACATAAGATTAGTGAGCTCCGGTCCTTTATTTCATCCAATCCTCAATTAGATATTCAACTTACTCAAGAAATTTGCAGCATTAACATCTCTGGCTATAAACTTTATCACACACCGTGTGCTAACTCAAACTTTGGCTGCACTGCACTCTACATTAAAAATCACCTTACTCACTACACTACTCAAAACACTCCTCTTAATGACCTTGACTACACTGGAATTGTCTTTGATATTCCACGTATTATAATTAACATAATTTCTCTCTATGCGAAACATAGTCGACATTTCCCTGTCAAAAACCTCTTAGCTATCATTACATCGCACCACTTTACTTTTGTAGCAGGTCATTTTAATGCATAAAAGACACGTTGGTACTGCCATTCTACCTCTTTTCGTGGAAAATCTTTAAAAACCTTTGTTACCCACAATCAGCTCAGTTTACACGCCCCCAACAGTCCTACTTACATGCCTACACAGACTCCCAATCAACCCTTTATTTTAAAAATTCTCACCCATCCCAATACTACTTCCGTTATTTAATGCTCTTAGATCTGATTATTTACCAATCTCATTCAAAATGGATTTAAGTAATCCGATAACCCGTCCCCCTTCTGTAGCAATCGATTGGAATAAATTCAAAAGTTACCTGAATAATACCAATCTTACTTACCCTAACACCAATAACACTACTGATATTGATAACGCTGTCATTAATTTAAATAAGCTCTTTCATGCTGCTTAAAAGCATGCTACCTATTCCAAATTAAAAAATAATAACTCTTTTTTTTCTTCCTGCTAATATTCGTAATGTCTGCAACCAACGCAATATCCTCCGGTGACTCTTTCAATCAACCAGAGGCCCCACTCTAAAAATTGATATTAACAGATTTAATAATAAAATAGAAAAATATTATTCAAAAGGAAAAAAAAAAAAAAAAAAATCTAACTTCCTGTAAAATCTCTCTAGCGCTGATGGCACATATAAAAAAAAAAAAAAAAAAAAAAAAAAAAAAAAGCTTAACAAGATTTTTATTCCTATCCCCCCCCCCCCCCTTAACAATGAATAACATTACTGCCTATACAGATAAAGAAAAAGCTGATTGTCTTGCTAATTCTTACGAAAATGAATTTTTTCCGAATCCATTCCGGTTCATCGCTAGCCAAAGCCACTTTAATGACGTCAATGATACTGCATGGAACTTTCTTACCACGCCCCCCGAACCCCTCCCTGAAACTCAACTTATCTTTATTTATAATATTATTCAAAAACATAAAAACGGTAAAGTTCCTAGGTATGACAATATCTCCAACTACATCCTCAGACAACTTCCTATTAACTGTATCATCTATATTACAAACTCCATACTTAAATTCTGCTAATTTCCAAAATCTTAGAATACATCTATTATTTCAATTCCTAAGCCTTCCTGTAATCTTAATGAACCAACTAATTTACGCCCTATCAGACTTCTCTCTTCACTCTCTAAAATTATTGAACGGGTCATTCAATCCAAACTCAAAGAATTCTTAACCAATAACACTATTCTCAATCCTGAACAATTCGGCTTTAGTGCCAAACACTCAGCATTACACCAGCTTCTTCGCGTTGTGAAATTCGTTACTGAAAAATTAAAAACTAAATAAATAACAAAAATTACAACTTGAGTATCAAAAATTGTGCATGTAAAGCAGTTGAAAGTGAAATAAATTAAAATAAAAGTATCATCAACAGTATTGCAACTATCGCATGGCTAAGCTGACAACCGGCCACTGCTCACAAGGTCTCGTGTTGCATAATTTCCGTCTCCACCGCCGATTGACGATTGCAGAGTCGCCAAGTCTCCGGCTTTTTGGACACCAGTATTTTAATACAGAAAATGTTGTTTTATGTAATCGGAACATTTTGCGATTTAAAGGAACAACATTTTCTCTAAGATAATACTGGTGTTAAAAAAGCCGGAGACTGTAACGCTTTCCGATTATTTGTAAAATCAAACGCTTTTTAAGTCATTTCCGGTATTTTGGAGGTTTATGAAGATTTAAGAAGATATGATATAAGAAATTAATATATATTATTAGATTATATAGAAATATTAGATTATATAGAGATTAGATTATATTGAAATTAATTAGATTATATTACTATAATATTTATTATATTACAGTTATAAATTAATTAGATTATATTACTATAATATTTATTATATTACAGTTATAAATTAATTAGATTATATTACTATAATATTTATTATATTACAGTTATAAATTAATTAGATTATATTACTATAATATTTATTATATTACAGTTATAAATTAATTAGATTATATAGAAGTTAATAGATATTATATAAGAAACCAAGTTCAATCAGAAATGACTTAAGAAGCGTTCGGTTTAACAACTAAACAGAAAGCATGATAATCGCAATCGCCAATCCACGGTGGACAGGGAAATTATGCGTGTTAGCCCCATACATCCAGAACAGTTTTGAACACTTAGGCTTTATTTATTTTCTGTTGTTTTATTTGAACATATTTTGTTAAAGTAATAATGTTTAATTCCAATGGTTGGAGTATCATAGTTGAGATTTTTCCAACAGATCGAAAATATGCCGGGACCAAGACTTGAACCTGGGTACTTGGGTACTCGAACCAGGTACGGAGTCCTGGTCCCGGCATATTTTCGCTCTGTTGGAAAAATCTCAACTATGATACTCCAATCATTGGATATAATTTACCATTATGACGTAATGATGTTTATTTCAAGTAAATGTATATTACTTTTTGAAAATGCATTAGTCAACAAGCCCATTTTCTAGTACCATACATTATGGTTAGTGTTTTTATCTCCGCCATGTTTTCCTACTTAATATAGCTACAAACTGGATTTTCGGGTAGGGACAGAGGTGAAATTCCGTTTTCCTTTCTAAGCCGTGCCTTGGACAGCTTAGTTACATGAAAATGTCTAAATGTGTAAAATGTAAAATTTGTGTAGTATAAAACGATTAAATATAAGTCATTTTTTATTGGATATTTTGTCCGGGGGGAATGATTATTTCGGTTAGTAAATATTTAAACCCTTTTTAAGAAATATGACTAACTGAATGTAATTGAATTAGTGTTGCTAATTACTATCTGAAATCTATATAAGCTCTTTATGATGTGAATAATGCTCACATTTTTACCGTAATCATACAAAACATGTAAACATATTTATATGACAAAATATTAAAATTTATAAGTGAACACACAATTTTGAAATTAAATAAGGGAACATATTTAGCGAGAAAAACAATATGAAAGTAAAATAATTATTTCAAGTTTGGATACATGCACGTAAGAGGAGCTTGCATGAAGAGAAGTTTGGGCTTTCAATAACAGAAATGTTTTAAAGTTTTCCATCATGATCCGGAAAAAAATCTTATATTTCGCCTGCTACTGTTTAGCGTAGACAACAAACCCTAAATGAGAAGAACAATAAAAGGATTTATTTTATTTATTGTTTTATGTGATTTATTAAGGAAACATATTTAGAGAAAAAAACAATTTGAAAGTAAAATAACGACTTCCCTACTCTAAATGATCAAGTAAATGAAATCTTTCGGGAGCTGCTATCCGGTTTAGATGAGGAAATACGGTCTCTTCAACAACAAAAGGACTACAACGACGCCCACAAGGCTCAAGTAAAAGATCTCTGTCTTTTTGCTATATCTATTTTGGGGGAGCCATCTAGATTAGATTTAATTGATTTAGCCTGTGGAACTGGTTATATTAGATTTCTGGGGAATAACCAATGGGAAAAACTCCAAGTTCTAAAGAATTTTAGCTCACATTCTAATCCCCCCCCCCCCACCGTGTAGGAAAAAGAAAAAATTCTGAATCTGAAAATCCAATTCCCCTCAAAAATAAATTCGGAAATCTAAATTCCGAAGCTAATCTTGATAACTATGATCTTATGGATCAAGATTCTACTCAAGATGGTGCTGCAAGCACCGATGTTGAATGTTCAAAAAACGACAAGCTCCCCTTCTTTATTGAATTCAAAGATATGGATTGGCGCAAAGTCGCCCAAGAGATAAAAGCCCTTGATTCTGATAATCCCCCTCAAGTCAGCCTCTCCGGGGAACTTCTAAAAGTTCTACCCAAATCTGTGAGCATATTTAGAGAAATCCAAAGATACCTAACTGACAAGCATATGAATTTCAACACCCTTAATTCAAAAGAACTCCGACCAAAAAAAATCTGTATTAGGGGAATCCCCCCCCAACACTGACCCCCAACTTATTTTCGAAGACCTTGGTAACCATGGATTTAAGGCCACACGAGCCGCCATGCTCAAGAGTCGCAAAACCGGCAGAGGTATGCCAATTTACATGGTCAACGTCCTCCCTTGCACTAACTTTGAGAATATCTATAAAATTGAGGAACTTTGTGATATAAGTGTTCGTATTGAATACTTCAGAAACAACAATAACCCAAAACAATGTTACCGCTGCCAACGGTTCGGACACGCCTCCGAGACGTGCAGCCTAACACCAAAATGTCTTAAATGCTCAGAAGAGCACCTCACTGATAACTGCCCCAAGACAGGTAAAATAATTCCAAAATGTTCCAATTGTAACGGTGCCCATCCGGCCTCATACAGAGGTTGCCCAAAACATCCAAACAACATTAAGAAAAAAAAACCCAACACAATAAACAAAACCGCAAAACCAAAAACCAAATCTAATTGCTAACATCGCAGACATTTTCAAACCCTACAATTTCACCATTCATGATAAACCAAACGATATTAACAACAGTGAGACCACTACTGACGTTAATAACGATATCCAGGAAGCCCCAGTTGAGGACACTTCCAGTTACACCAAACAAAGTAAAACACCACCTATCATACAAAATAATTATACAAACACATTCAAAGATATGTTTGACACCTTCGAAGACATGAAGGAACTTCTCCAAATTACCAAACTCCTAAAACATTTAAAAAACATCGCCATCAAATCAAAAAATTGCAACAATCCATTCGACAAAATGTATATCATAATAGAAGAATTAGACGCCTTTTCTACGGAGCTCAACATTCCCAATTATGAATAATTACAATAACAAAAATTTCTCTTCTCTTCTTATTTTCTCCTGGAATTGCCAATCATTGCAACCCAGGATTAATGAACTCCGCTCCTTTATTTCCATTAATCCACAAATCGATATACCCTTAATCCAAGAAACACTTAACCCTACCTGCAGTATCACCATCCCAGATTACAAACTCCATCATACACCACGTGCCAACTCTCACTGGGGCGGCACAGCCATCTACATCAAAAATTATATCCCACATCACACAACTCAAAATATTCCACTCCCAGGCATTGACTACACCAGTATTGTCGTCAACTTGCCCCATACCAAAATCAACTTCACATCTTTTTACGCACGACACGGGCGACGATACCCCATAAACGACCTGACACACATCATTACACAACACCAACACGCATTTATCGCTGGTGACTTCAATGCACATAGCAGGCAGTGGAACTGTCATTCCACCACTACCAGAGGTAGATCTCTTCACAACTTGGTTAGCCATTTCAATCTCAGTCTCCACGCACCTACTACACCAACACACATTCCTGTTGCTCGCAACCAGCACCCCTCTGTTATTGACTTCGCCATCACCAAAAATCTTACATTCCCTATTACCACTTCTGTTATTAATGACCTAAGCTCTGACCACCTTCCTGTCTTCTTCAAAATTGATATTATCAACCCTATCTCTCCTCCTCCTTCAGTAGCAATTGACTGGAATAAATTCCAAAATTACCTCAACAACACCGACCTTACCTACCCCACAATCAACAACACTACTTACATTGACAACGCAGTTAATAAACTCAACAACATCATTTACAAAGCTCAAGAAGATGCCACTTACACCAAATTCAAAAATAATAACTCTTACATCTTACCCACTTACATACATAATATCTGTAAACAACGCAACACACTCCGTCGACTCAATACCAGAGATCCCACCCTTAAAACAACTGTCAACAGGCTCAACAATAAAATTAAAACCCTTATTGAAAAAGATAAGCAAAAAAACTGGTCTAAATTTCTCGAAGGTCTTACTTGCGAGGATAACTTTCTTTGGCAAATCAAAAAGAAACTCAACAATAATTACACCCCTATCCCTCCCCTTACTGTCAATAGTCAAACTGCGTATACTGACAAGGACAAGGCAAAATGCCTTGCTGGCTCATATGAAAAGCAATTCTCTCCGAATCCCTTCCTCGCAAATCAAGCACACTTTAACAATGTCAATGATACTGTTAATGACTTCCTCTCAACCCCTCCTAACCCGCTCCCCGAAATTCAACCCATCATGATTAACAATATCATTCAAAAACTTAATAATAAAAAATCTCCAATAAAATTTCCAACTATACTCTTAAACAACTTCCTATCAACTGTATTCTCTACATTACGAAGCTCACTAATTCTATCCTCAAACACTGTTATTTTCCTAAACCCTGGAAAACTTCTATCATTTCTCCTATTCCTAAACCATCCTGCAATCTTAATGATCCAATTAATTTCCGTCCCATCAGTCTTCTCTCCTCTCTAAGTAAAGTCATCGAACGCGTCATTAGATCACAGCTCAATGACTACCTTCACAACAACATTCTTATGCCCGAACAATTCGGCTTCAGAGCCAAGCACTCCACCCAACACCAACTTCTTCGATTTGTGGAATTCTTAACTGAAAACTTCAATGAGAAGAAGCCTACTGCTGCCATATTTCTTGATGTCGCCAAGGCCTTTGACAAAGTCTGGCATGCGGGCGTCATTTACAAATTAATTGGGCTTAAGTTCCCGTCTGGACTTATCCATTTAATACACTCTTACCTTGGTGATCGTAACTTCTACGTCCGCGTAAACAACTCACTTTCTCTACTACACATAATACTCTGTGGTATTATTCAGGGTTCAGTCATTGGCCCTATTTTATACATAATATACTTTAATGACATTCCACGCACACTCTTCACATCACTCGCACTCTATGCGGACGACACTGTTCTCTAAGGCACTGCACATCACCCATACAATCTTTACAAAAATCTACAACATCACCTCAACATCTTCATGGATTGGTGTGATCAATGGCGCATTAAAATAAACGAATCTAAAACTACTGCTGTTTACTTCTCTAGAACACTTTCCACTACTAATAGACTAACCCTCAATAATACTACCATTCCCTGGTCTGACGATGCCAAGTACCTGGGGGTTACCATTTACAAACATATTACCTTTAAAAAAGCATATTCTTAATATCCGCGGTAAAGTCGACTAGATTTCCAAAACCCTCGCCCCCCTTCTTCGCAACCACTCACTCTCCATACACAACAAACTCTTAATTTATAATGCTTGCATTCTCTCTGTTATCACATATGCATGTCCAATCTGGGGCTTCACTTGCAAAACCAGTATGAACAGCCTCTCTAGTACCCATTACAAACAGCTCCGCTACATCAGGAACGGGTCTAGATACCTCAAAAACTCCACAATCCTCAAGGATCTGAAAACGACTTCACTCAAACATCGCATTAAACACCTTACGAAAAAATTCTACAATGACATTAATCACATCCTAAATGAACTCATCTATGAGCTACCTGACTACGATGCTTGCAGTCCATCCAACCGCAAAAAACCAAAGTACTCCACTATTCTCGATGAATAGTCCTTCCGAGCTATAATTCTTATTTTCTCTTTAATTAAAAAAATATTATTATATGTTTATTTTATTAAATAAAATAAAATTGACTTTTCTCTTAAACTTCTCCTAACTTCTTCACTTTACCTCGTCTGGCATTATTTTTGTTTATTTGAACTATGAACTATTTTTACTTTTATACTTTAACTGGTAAATTACCATTATTTTATTGATATACTTAACACTATCCTATTTTTATGTAGTCAATTAGACTACGACTAGACATTTCATATGGCTCTCTCAGGATTTGATATACACCTACTCAAAGCCAGGGTGTGCAGTTGCTTCGCAACTTGGAAGCCCATTGAACCTATCACAAGTTCAAGTTCAATTATGTTAAGTTTGGATACATGCACTTAGGCGGAGCTTGCATGAAGAGAGGTTGGGCTTTAAATAATAGAAATGTTTAAAACTTTTCCATGATCCAGAAAAAAAAATCTTATATTTCGCCTTCTGCTGTTTACCGTAAAGACATCAAACCCTAAATGAGAAGAACAATAAAAAGATTTATTTCATTTATTGTTTTTTTATGTGATTTATTTTTTCATCTGAGAATATGTAACGTTAACGAAATTAATCAAGCGTAAGTCGTTATTATGCTATTATTGCATCTCACGTTCTTTTAATTATGCAAATAAATTTAAGTACGTTTTCCTATTTGTAGAAATATTCGACCGTTTTCATTTCCATATGAATTAAAAAGTGCGCACTGTGAAAAATGGCAAAAACATGTCATTTTTTATTTTTTTTTTGACTGAAACGTAGTTTCTATTAAAATAATAATAATAACAATAAGCCAACATAATTTTATTGGTCTATGTAGTGTAAATTATTCAAATTATTATTTCTCTTTACAGAATTTCTCTGATTTCAGTAAAATAACCCATTAAATATGACTGATTAAAGTATGACATGTGATCAATCAAAGTGTCATCATGCTTTGACACTTTGAGAGTAAAGTTAACCCTAAAATGTGAATTGTTCGCTAATAAGATAAAGAAAAAGCTAAATAATTAGATATACAGTTCACTTTTATGTTTTGAATATACATGAGAGATAGTTCTATAAATATATAGGTAAGACAGTTTTCTGAATATAATGTACTATAATACGATCTGATATTTCACTCTAATTTATATTATCCTTTGGTATCAAAACTAGGCATTATATTTCGCGATTTGATTTTTGCTCGTATATATCAGTCCCTTGCTTTTACTCCTATAACTTCTAATTATACTTCAATAACTAATTTCACGCATCTTTCAAAATCAAACTTTCAATTTTTTGGCAATCTTTTTTTCAAAAAATCTAATAGCACCATTCTTTTTCACAGTGTTTACAGCTGTTCCGTCACAACCTATAGCCATACGTTTGTCAAGGTTTAAGTTGTTTTCAGTGTAGTATTTTTAAATGCTTTCCTGATCCAGAAGATCGTGTAGTGTTTCCCAGATACAGTGAATTTGGATCTTCAATCAGAGATACATGTTCTTCACTTATAGTTATTCGATGTAATCTATCTTCAATTTTCTCTTAATGTAGTATTTTATGTTTTCTTCCATCAAAATATATACTTTCGATTCCTGCTTCTATAGCTTTCAGATCATCTTTTTAGCACATTCTCCAGTTTTCTTTTGTTCTCTGCGTACTTTGCTTCTGTCATTTATATTTGATGCATTATTTTCTGTTACAATGCTAACATCTTGTAGAGTTGCAGAAGCTATTGCTGCCACGCATCTATCTGAAACCCCATATTTATCTGAAACCTCTGAAACCGTAGGTAGACATGTTCTCATTTGTCTTTGTGACTCTTCTTTAGAAATATATTCTTGTGATACGGGTATTAATTCTTCACACCCTGATGAAGAGCTACTACTTCACCACTGACAAAATACATAAGAGCTGTACTGTCCTGATTAACTGCAGACTTTAAACTTGACTTTTCAGCTCTCATCGACTCCCTTGTTTTCTTGTCTTCTCTTTGTTTCAATTTACTTGTCTCGGCTTTATCGATCGTCCCAATAACCCTCTTTCTTGTTGACCTTTGGTCAAGAAGGAGTTCCAGTTCTTTTGGAGACACCTTTTAAATTTTCAGAAGTACATTTAAGAATTGGCTTGTATTTTCACGCCGAAATGTCTAGAAGTTTACTTACAGCTTCAGATTTGAACAACTGCACCTTTTTCATATAATTATCATTTATTTTGGATTTGTTGAACAGAATAAGGTTCTGGTATTTAAAAAATCGTTGTCTATCATTTGATCAATCCGCCTCTGGGGAACTACAGAAATTGATGCTTTCTTCCAAATTTCTTCGATCTTCTCTCTTAGGATTTGAATTACTTATGACTTTGATGGATCTTTACCATTCCTACTCTGTTTTAATTCTTGTCTTGTATATAAGTAACATTTTATAACGTCTGCTATTGTTCGCAAAACAACTTAATTTAGTTTTGAAAGAGCACCAAATATGGGACATTCCACTGCACTTCTAGTAATAGTAAACTTCGGTTTGTCCCGATACTCGTGCTCATTTTTGCGTTACAAATGAGAAAAATAATTTGTAACACTAAATAAAACATTTCCAAAATTTAAAATAAAGACTTAAAGTTTAGAAATGATAAAGGAAGTTACACTAAACATTTTAAATATATAAATGTCAAACGAGATTACCAACGAACACTGTAAATGTACAATTTATGGTAAAAATTTATAGCGTGAAACAATGAAAATATAAAGATCCTGGTAGAGTCCTGAAGGAGTTTTTCAAAATTCATGAAATTTTGCACGTATATTATAGGTACTAAAAGTGAACTTTTGGCTGCTATCCGAAATCAAAATTTCAACTTTCGTTTTTCACTGCACCCTAATCTACACCCATCATATCACAAATAGCAAAAGGTCATGTGTATAAGAAAATAAAGGATTTTATACGTTGTGAAAACAAAAAGCAGATGCGCTGACGAAAAGTATAGCTGTAATATATCTGTGAACAAAGATTTCTCACTGTTACTAGTCACAAAACTTTTCTACTTCTTATTTTAGGGTTAGTACTTAAAAAGTAAAAACGGGACCATTATAAGATCACTCCTGTGACTGTCTATCCGTCTGTCAAAGCCTTTTTTCTCGTAAACTATGGGACGTGAAAAGTTCAAACTTGGAAAAGTTATAAAGCCTTTTTACCCTCATATTTTCAGATTATTAGTCATTCACAAATATGTTTAGGAAAAATTTAGGGGGCTAATTAAGTTACGTGAAAAGAAAAAGTTTTATTTTTGTCTATCGTGTTGGATATCCTATGAAAGATCTCGTAACACCAAACTCAAAAATATATTTGTTTTAATTTTAGGTATTATATTTTCCGAGATATCCTCGAAAATGCACTGTAAAAATATCTCCGCCCCCCCCTTCTATTTCCAAATCTACTGAAACTAAAAAATATAAAAAAACTAGGGGTATGTAGAAGTTTATTTAAACTTTGCAGGAATTTTTTTTTTAGGTAATGTAGCTTTTGAGAAAAATGCATTTTTCTGCTGCACACAAATTTGTTTGACGGGCGGTTAAGGTATGTATCAACGCAGAATAATCCAAGGATATTTTATTATGATTTTGGATAATGATTTTCGAAAACATTTTTCGGTTATTAGCCGAAATATTAAATAAGGTACTTGAAAAATAAATTTTCTTCTTATTTATCGTGTAGGGTATCGTTCGAAAGCTCTCGTCACAACGAACTCAAAAATATATTTGTTTTAAATTTAGGTATTATATTTTCAGAGATATCGTCGAAAGTACTGGGAAAATATGCCACTCTCCTATTTCCAAACCTACTGAAACTAAATTATGAAAAAAATAGGGGTAGTAGGAGTTTATTAATTAATAAATAGTAATTAATAAAGTCAACGTACTGAACCCTTTGAACGAGAATTATACTCGCACTTGACCGAATTATATTTTTTATAAGAGCAAAATGTGGTCAGAGGATATTAACGTTTGAATTAAAGTTATAAAATAAAATTTTAGAAAATGGTATAAGTTTGTCAATTAATAAATAGTAATTAATAAAATTAAAGTACGGAACCCTTTGAGCGCTGGGAAGGAATAACTGGGAAGAAATAATTTATAAGCTGACAGTTAAATTTCGCCTGTATATAAAATTTGGAAACCATATACATCCTTTACACATTTGAGAAGTTTCAAACTTTGGTTGACCTTAAATTTGAGAGGTGTGGCTTGGGGGGTGGAGCTTGTGAAATCTACCAAGGCCCACCTGTATTAAAATTCCTGTTTCTGGTGTGGTACTTCAGTTGAAATAATATAGCAAAGAAATAGACTCGAGCGCCTTTGTTTTATGTAAAATTTAAAAATAAATATAGCTATCAAGGTAAATAAATTAAAATTTAGTACTGGAGTCGCATTAATTGTGCATGTCTGCTAACATTATTATACAGTTTAAAGTAATCTCAATTCGAAAAAAAAAACGTAGTAGTGTAACTATCAAATAGCTAAGCTGACAATAGGCCAATGGACAACAAATTTCATAGGGTCTTGCGGTAGCACAAAATAAGTCAAGAAGGCTTTTAAACACTTAAGCTTTATTTATTTTATTTTATTCGTGCGCATTTTGTTAATGTACTGATGTTTATTTTCAAGTAAATGTATATTACTAGTTAAAAATACATTAGTCAAAAAGTTTATTTTCTAGTATCATGCATTGTAGACCGTGTCTTTCTTTGCGGCCCTGATATAAGTTACAAAATAAACTTTTATGGAAGTGAAACAAATACGATTCTTTTTTCTTTTCTAAGGCATTGTTTGAACGGCTTAATTACACGAATTTGTAATCGAACATTCCACTATCATTACACGAAAAGTTCATTAAATGTAAAATAAAATTTAAGATATATTTTTTGATTATTTATGATAGTAAATTTTTAAACACCCTTTTTTGAGAAATACACTAACTAAATTAGTGTTGGACATTACTGCCTGAAATCTACATATGCTGTTTATCATGCAAATAATTTTCACATTTTTACCTTCAAGGGAAAACACTTAAAACATATAAACATATTTATATAACAAAATAGTAATATTTATAAGTAAATAAATAATGAAATACTATAATTAGCAAAAAAAAAAAAAAAAAAAAAAAAAGAAAAAGAAAAAAAAAATTGTACATTAAATAATTTTTAAGTAAAGGTTGGAAGCAAGTGCGTAGGAGGAGCTACTATGAAGAGAGGGTGGGCTTTAAATGTAAGAAATGTTTTCATGTTTTCAATCATGAAAAAAAAAAAAATCTTATATTTTACCTTCTAATCTCTAATGCTTAGCGTAAAGACATCAATCCTAAATGGGAATAAGAACAAATACAACAACAAAAATTATTTGTTTTAATTATTTGTTTTATTCCACAAAAAAGCGGAGAAATCTCATCCCTGTGACCCAACTAATTTTCCCCTTATCAGACTCCTCTCTTCACTCTCTAAAATTATTGAACGGGTTATTAAATCCAAACTTAACGAATTCTTAACCAATAATAATATTCTCATTCCTGAACAATTCAGCTTTAGATGAGGGGTTGTATCAAATATAGAATGAGAGACACTTCATTCTTATTATGTCAACTTTCATAAGCTAGTATATTTGGATACAACCCCTCATCTTTTTGCTTCCTTTTGGGAACAGCGAAATTGGAGCTTATTCTATCGACGGTTAATATCAGAATTTTCAAGCTATGTTTTTGAGACTTTCATAAAAGTTTGTCTATACATTAAGCTAATATATTATACACAGTATATTTTGATTGAATTCGCGCATGCGCAGTGAAACAATATTTAGTAAACCTGCTCATTTTTCATACAATTTTTATTATTTTTTAATTCTGATTGCAAAGTATTGTGTACAATTGTGGTTGTCATATTTTCTGAAAATAACTTGTTTTTATATTAAAAACTCTGCAAATTATAAGCTTGGTAAAATCTGGGACTCTTTTTATAAAAACGTGAATTTCTCTTCGAGTATACATGCTATCTTCATAAAAATGAACCCAAATTTTTACAATAAGCAACTTAATCATAATCTACAGTTTGAATGCTTTTTGCAATATTCTTCGCGGAAATATATGACGTTTATCATGTTGTTTACACTCCTGATGTTTCAGGATAATTCCTCATGTATCCTCCAGATATTTAAGAAAACGTCTAAAATCGCACGTGACCACTCCTCATTGGAAATATAGTGTGTATATATATATATATATATATATATATATATATATATATGTGTGTGTGTGTGTGTGTGTGTGTGTGTGTGTGTGTGTGTATTAAGTAGAATAATGATGAGCATTCTTAGTTTTGCATAATTAGAACAAGAAATTTAATTATATTAAATGAAGTTTCTTCCTACGAGAAACAGAAACAGAAACAGAAAGAGTTGATTGTTTCAATGGGATTCCCAGTTGTAAACAACTCCACTGCCTGTATATGAGTAGTTGCATAACACATCTTAAAGGAGCCAGGGAAAAAAAATAAAAAGCATAGAAGTAGCACATTTGCACTGCAAAATGAAAGAAAAATATGGGATTTGACTGAAAATTCAATCAGCTAATTAAATTTAACAAGCGTAAAGCAGCCGATCAAATTTAACTAACAGTAGAAGAGGTGGGGCTTTGCTGATAAATTGTCAGGAAGAAAAGAAAGTAGAAAAATAAGTAAAAAGCATTAAAATTTAAGATTTACGTAGAAAAAAATGTAAAAAGATGAAGAGGAAAGGTTTATGTGTGTGTAAAGGTGTGTGTGTTTATGTGTATACACACACACACACACACACAGAGAGATATATATACATATATATATATATATATATATATATATATAATTTACTGGCGTTCGTCGAACCGAAATGAACCCTATATTTTTATGTATGGCAAGTTACATTTACTTTCTTTTGAAGGAGTAGACTTAAGTCTTTCTGCTTTTTTCTTGTCTTTTTTGCGAACGATTCTCTTTAGTAAGGAGTTAAACATCTTTCCTCTTCATCTTTTTACATTTTTTTTTTCTACGTAAATCTTATATTTTAATGCTTTCTACATAATTTTCTACTTTCTTTTCTTCCTGACAATTTATCAGCGAAGCCCCACCTCTTCTACTGTCAGTTAAATTTGATTGGCTGCTTTACACTTGTTAAATTTGATTGGCTGATAGAGTTTTCAGTCAAATCCCATATTTTTTTTTCATTTTGCAGTGCAAATGTGCTACAGTTATGTTTTTTTCCCCTGGCTCTTTTAAGATATGTTATGCAACTACTCATATACAGGCAGTGCAGTTGTTTACAACTGGGAATCCCATTGTAACAATCAACTCTTTCTGTTTCTGTTTCTGTTTCTCGTAGTAAGAAACTTCATTTAATATAATTGGATTTCTTGTTCTAATTATGCAAAACTAAGAATGCTGATCAAAAATCTAAATCTGGTACTAGGAAGGTTAATTATTTATGAAATGGTTAAATTCAATTTACAGGTACAGGAACTTTCTTTTTTTTCAAAGAGTCAAAAATTATGATTTCACCTTTTTTAAAAAATATGACAAAATTGCTACTAGCCAAAAAACTTTTTATTTGTTCAAACAAACATTATAGTTTTCAACAAAAATAATGGTTTTAGATTGATATGATACAAATTTTCATAAGAGAAACAAATTATTTAAGAGTATGGTACGTTATTGTACGCATGAATGAGGAATAGGTTAATAAATTACTCTACTTTACACATTCTGTAGGTTTCAAGGTTTTGTTGACCTTGTACTGGAAAATTGTGGCTTGGGGGATGAAGCCGGTAAAAATTATCAGGGCCCGCCTGTCTTAAAATGCCTGTTTCATGTACTTAAGCTGAAATGATATAGCAAAGAAATAGACGCATGTGCCTTTGTTTTATATTATATTTTCAAATAAAAATAACTACAAATGTAAATAATAAATAAAAAATTACAACTTGAGTAACAAAAATTGTGCATGTGTTTTATTATCTTAAAGCAGTTGAAAGTGAAATGAATTAAAAAAAAATAAAAAATAAAAATAACAATAGTATTGCAACCATCGTATGACTAAGCTAACTTCCGGCCAAGGGCACCAAATTTCGCAGGGTCTCTTTGTAGCCCCAAAATCGACATGCATCCAGAACAGTTTTGAACACTTGGCCTTTATTTATTTTCGTTTCTTTTATTCGCACATATTTTGTTAAAGTAGTGATGTTTATTTCAAGTGTAAATGCATATTACCTTTAAAATATGCATTAGTCGTCAACAAGCTTATTTTCTAGTACCATACATTATGGTCAGTGTTTTCCTCTACCCGTTGTCCTTCTGCTTAGAATAGTTACAAAATTGACTTTTGGGAAAGGGCCAGACATGAGACTACTGTTTAAATTTTAAGCTGTACTTTGGACAGCTTAATTATATAAAAATGGGATGAATTAATTTACTTAGCATAATGATAACAGGATTAAATTTAAATAAATATTTATTAGATATTTTTTCCGACAGGAATGCTTATTTTGGATAGTAAATTTTTAAGCACTTCTTTTAGAAATATGATTAAGTGAATGTAATTGAATTAGTGTTGCAAATTACTATGTGAAATCTATATACGCTGTTTATGATTTCAATAGTGTTCACATTTTTCCCCTCAAGGGAAATTATATAAAACATATATATATGTTTATAGGACAAAATATTAAAATTTATAAATGAACACACAATTTTGAAATTAAATGAGGAAATATATTTAGCGAAAAAATAATTTGAAAGTAAAATAATTATGTCAAGTTTGGATATATGCATGTAGGAGGAGCTTGCAGGAAGAGAGGTGGGCTTTAAATAACAGAAATATTTTCACCTTTTCAATCATGATCCGGAAAACCCCCCTTATATTTCGCCTTCTACTGTTTAGCGTAAAGACATCAAATCCTACATGGGAAGAACAACAATAAAACGAATCAGTTTATTTATTTTTATTTATGTGATTTATTTTTTTATCTGAGAATATGTAACGTTAACGAAATTATTCAAGCGCAAGTCGTTATTAATGTTATTATTGCATCTCCTGTTCTTTTAATAATGCAAATAAATTTAAGTACGTCTTCCGATTTGTAGAAATATTCTACCGTTTTCATTTCCATATAAATTAAAAAGTGTGCACTGTGAAAAATAGCAAAAATGTGTCATTTTTTTATCTTTTTATGACTGAAACACATTTTCTATTAAAATAATAACAATAAGCAAATATAATTTTAATAAATGCTTTTTTTAACAATATGAGTGGAATTAAATTTAAATACATATATATTTTTTGAAGAGGATATTTGGAAATGGCATAGGTTGAACGCGGCCGCTAAGGATTTAAATATCGCCAAAGTTCCATTATGATCATCGTATACATGCAACATATTTCAGTTCAACATATTTCAGTTTTCTGCAACATTACACTTAACAACCCTATATGCAATAAATGAAAGTAAATTCGACTCAGTAACTTTCCATAATTCAGATTCAACTAAAATTGATAAAGATGATTGTAGCGCTTAAAATATGTTTGAGAGAAATTTAATGAAATTAAATAGCAACTGATTCTTCTTCCCAATACCAAAAAAGAACAACCTGGGAAAACAAAGCAAAAAAAAGTTACGCCGCAAACTATTTGATTGTGAAATAGCTGTAGAGAAAAATTAAAGTAGCAATTTGACTTGAAATTATGTATGCTAAAAAATAAGCTTAGGAGGCAGTATGCATAGAGAAATTGTAACACACTTTAAAACTCCAATACAAAAACCTAATTTGAAATCCTATATATTTCTGTCGGAAAATTTTGTATCAGCTTTCTGATTCTTTTTTTGAGGATACGAAACTGGAAATCCTATTGCTCTAGATTTTTAACCCTTTGAAGGGCGGTGGGATATAATATACCCCACTTAATTTTAATTCTCAAACGCCACAGTGACACCGGAACTTTCGAATCAAATTTTGCTTTTATATTATACGTGAAATAACGCGTTTACTTATTTGAAAATAAATTTATTGTTAAATCCCAGTGTGAACCAATGATTTCCACATTTTAGAAACATAAGTACTTTGCCCCTGAAAAGGATTAACCAATTCCACAATAATTCTTCGAAATAAGCTGTAATTTTTATTTAAAAAAATAGAGGTTACTATTCGCAATTTTCAAAAAACAAAAACAAAAGACTTATATATATATATATATATATATATATATATATATTAACAGAAATCGATTTAGCGAGCATTAAATATGAGAATCGGAAATTACAGCTTATACCACCAAGTAGTTTTTAAGTGCAGCTTAAAAATCTATCAGCATTGCAGTTTGTTTTCCAACTATTAAAAATTAGTTTCATATTTGGATTTGCCGTTTGATATTTAACGTAAAATTTGGAGAAAAATCGACGATGTCAAAATTGTATGTTCGTATTCAAATTTTCACGGTTTGATGCAAATTCTGTGTAAAGACATGAAAGTAAAACCCCATAGCTTATTCGTTCATAAATATTTCATTTAAAGAAGCTGTAATTAATAATCGAATGGCGATTTCCGTTTTCCTATGCACCTACCGTAATTTCGCGCGTATGCGCCGCACTTTATTAAGTCTTTTTCAAACCGGTAATTTTATTGAAAATAAGAAGTCAAATAAGTGCTGAGCAGAAGTAAGTCACATTTTATTTAAAATAAATTCTGATAGGATATCGAATTCTCTGAGGTGCGGCGTATATGCGCGAAATTACGGTATTTGATGATGAAATAGAATGTGTTGTAACTTTTTTTTTACCTATTGTACAGGATAGGTTTTTCTCCCTCACCGTGGCGCTGTTTTCATAAATGCCATTCCATTTTTTCTGTAATTAAAAGGAATTAGTAACTATATGCTTCATAAGTAAAACATGAATAAAATGTTAACTCTTCAACATAAAATTTCCGTATATTGCTATTTAACTAATTTACCATAATCATCGTTTAAAAAAATATTACCTTCTTTAAATTTAACCCTTTCAGGAGCAAGCAATTGTGTTCCTGTAACGTCGAATTCACACCGGTATTTACGAAAGAATTTAGCTTAAAATAAGGAAAAGCAATTTTTCAACTTTTCCCCGTCAAAGTTTAAAAAGTAAAATTTAATTAAAAATTTCTGGTGCGAATCTGATTAAAATTAGGTGGGATATAATATATCCCACCGCCCCTCAAAGGGTTAAGATTGATTGTTAAATGTATTCCCAGATAGCACAGCGATATCGGCCAACATCCTCTGCAATATTGGCCAATGTTTCGAAAGTCCCTGAATGTCGTACGTCAAATTTACAACATCTGCCGATATTCACAGACATAACTTAAAATTAGTGTTAAAAAGAAAGCATGTAAAAGAGCATTTTGCATTACTTGTGACATCATAATACAGAAATAGTATTCTAAACAATAAAATTTAATAATTTCGCCATTTTTGAAAAACTTGACTTTTGCTTAATTTTAATATTTGGTTACATTTGCCAATGTTGTAAAAATATATTACTATTACAACATTCAGGGATATCTATCGACATTCGTAAAAAACAATATCAAATTTCGGACATTTGAAGATATCTGTCGACATTCAGCATATCTGACGAAGTTTGTAATCTTGATTGAAGTGAACGGATAGTTCTAAAGGACCGCCCATTTGTGTAGTTTTCGTCAATGTGCATTTGATGGAGGCGTCGCGCGTGAAATTTGCACAGAAAGAAAAAGCCGGTATAGATGTTTTGTTGGTCTGCAAAATATACGCGTAAAAAAATCTCGCCAACTTTGGCGATAAACATGCATTTCTGGTAACCCTATAATGAACTTTCCCAAACCCCTATTTACTGGCAACCATAGCCGCTCTTCTGGCTTTGTGGGTAGAGAGAAGGGGGAGAGTCATCTTTTACACCTTTGATCTCGTTTTTATAATGGGCTTGCGCAGTGTACACTTTTTGACTTTTTTGTGCAGATAAACCTGTTTCTTGAAATTATAACTGTACCGTTTTCCCGCGTTGGGTCGGCTCGGCGTCTTTCATTTCTTCTAGCGACGTCACCTGCTGCTGCCGCTGGCCTACTTTTGCGAGTACCAGCATCGTTCTTTGATTTTTTTTGGATATTTTCTAAGTTGGATTTAATTTTTGGTAATTTTGACGTGGAATCCATTTAAGATTATGTTTACAGAGTTAATTATTTTTTTTTATTTTGACGTGGATCGGATCCATTTGTGCATTTTCTCGAAATGATACGGAATATATTTATTTTTATGTCGGCATTCTGTGTTTCGAGGCGCGGTCAAAGCACTTTCGGATTTTTTTTTAATCAAATGTTTGTGATATTCCTAATAAGTATAATGCAAAAGAACGAAGATTTTTTTTTATATTTGCTTTTTCCGCAACGTATCTATGGAAATGTTTATCTTTGTTTTCTGTTTACAATCGAAAATGTGTTTTTTTTTTTTTTTTTTGTCTTTTTTTTCAATTTATTAGAAGGATTTCTCTGCACGAGGTAAGCACTAATTTCGATCATTTTCTATTGTTTTCCTTATGATAATGCGCGTAAAAATGCCTTTTTCGAAATTGATCGCGATTCTGAAATGCCGAGGAAATTACTTTTTCCAATAAGCCATCACTTTCAAAACTAAAACTTTTAGCATTTTTTAAGTGCTCTTTGTCAGAAAAAAAAAAAAAAAAAAAAAAGGATTTCCGTGAGTTTTGAAAGTGACCGCCATATTGGAAAACAAAGGTTCTTCCGGATTTCAGTTTGGCAATAAATTTCAAAACGGCATTTTGGCGCGAAAAAAAATCACCAAGTTTATCTGCAGACCAACAAAACATCTGTTCAAAAAAGCCTATATAAAAATTTTCTGTAGGAATCTATAGTTATGTTTATACAAAAAAAAAAAAAAAAAAAAAAAAAAAAAAAATGAAAATTTTTGTTTTATAAAAAACTAAAGATGTTTTTATACTATTTTTATACTATGTAATTTATACTATCTTTATACTATGAACTTTATACTATGTATTTTATACTATTTTTAATGGTGTTTTTACAAGGAAAAAAAATAAATTTATGTAATTTTTAAATGGATGCTTGTTTATCTTTTTAAAAAAATGCTTTCAAAGAATTTATAGTTATAGAGAGAGTTTTATAAGAATTTTTTTTTTTTTTAATTATTGGAAGAATACAAGTTTAGTTTCAAAAGTAGGTTTATTACTGATTTTTCAATTAGACACTATTAATAATATATATTTTATATAATTTATCTGAATAATAATAATAATTATTATTATTATTATTATTATATAATCAGCTTTTAGGGCTAATTTATGCGCGTGTTAACTTTTGTGTAGTGCATCAATTTTTGATAAAATTTACAAATATTTCTGACTTAAAATTAATAAAAAATATAGGCTTAATTTTTCACAAAGCAAAATTCAAAGTAATGGAGTTGTAAAAAAATTCTTTATAGTTTTGTACAAGGGGAACTCATGAATTTTGACACAGCAAGCTTTAAAATTACTTATTTCCTTTAAATTTCTAAGATTAAAATTTCTAACTTATTTTAAAATATTTATTTTTACAAAATTTCCATCAAACTTAATAATAAAAAGTGATATTTAAATAAATCTTTGCTAAAAGAACGTAAAAAAAAAAAATCATGTCGATTGGGATTGAAATATAAGAAATAATTATATGATAATTTCTATTCCTACTAGTTTTTGTTAAAAGCTTTTTATAACATGTTTTTTCCTTGTTTCTTCTTCATTACGCTATGAGAACGATTTTCCTTTTTCTTGTTACGTAAAGACACTAGACTTCCCTTGAGCAAAAATCTCTCGTTTTACAATGAGGGATTTCTGTCCACCACATCTGTGGTGCTAAAAGGAGATTGTTCGATATCTAAAGATATTAATCAATAATTGAAAAAATAAGTCATTTAATATCCAAAAATGTTATTCAGGAATGTTAGAAAAATATATCGCTCAATATCAAATGATAATATTCAGCAGTGACAGAAAAATATATTACTTAATGTCAAAAAAAGGTATTCAGAGATGTTGAAAAGTAATGACCAACATTCACAGATGACAAAAACTAATATTCACAAATATTATTTTAGGGGGGGGGGGGTCATTTAACGTTGGCCAATATCAATTTTTGATATTGACCGAAAATACATTGTCATTCACACCGAAAATACCGGGTGATCCAATAGTCAGGACGAACTTTAAAAATGAATAATTCGAAAACGAATCAAGATACAAAGATACGGTTTGCACCAAACGAATGGAAAAGAAACCGGGTTTTGTGTGGCAACGAAATGAAAAATAGTTCTGTTGGGGACCAACAGATAGCGCTGTCGGATTTCTGCAAGATAACGCAAGAATAACGCAAGAAACGCTACTAAATGCTGTGAACGGTGTGGTGCCTCGTCTCACAGCTGTACTTCTGATTGAGGGACAGCACATTGAACATTTACTGTAGTACTAATTAACTGTAATTAAGCTGACTTCAAAGTTGTCAACATTTTTTCATTTGTAAATCATCTTTTGGTGCAATAAAACACTATAGCGCCATGTGTTGGTCGCCAACAGAACTATTTTTTTTCGTTGCCACACAAAACCCGGTTTCTTTTCCATCCGTTTGGTGTAAACCGTATCTTTGTATCTTGATTCGTTTTCGAATTATTCATTTTTAAAGTTCGTCCTGACTTTTGGATCACCCGGTAGATGTGAAAAACTAATAATCATTTTGTTTTTTTTTTGGGGGGGAGGGGTGTCATTTAATGTTGGCCAATATCAATTTTTGATATTGACCGAAAATACATTGTCATTCACACCGAAAATAGATGTCAAAAACTAATAATCACATTTTTTTTTTTTTTTTTTTTTTTTTTTTTTGGGGGGGGGGGGTGTCATTTAATGTTGGCCAATATCAATTTTTTATATTGGCCAATATCTTTGTGCTACCTGGGTATGACTATGGTTAAATTAAAGTAAAAATTAAATAGTTAAATAGCAATATACGGAATTTTTATGTTGAAGAGTTAACATTTTATTCATGTTTTACTTATGAAGTGCATAGCTACTAATTTCTTTTAATTACAGGAAAAATGTCATGGCATTTATGAAAACAGCGCGTCGATGAGGGAAAGAAACCTATCTGGTACAATGAGTCAAAAAAAAAAAAGTTACCACACATTCTATTTCATCGTCAAAGAGGTGCATTGTTTATGTTAAAACATATTTGTTGGGAATTGCGGAAGAAATTACCTTTTTGCCATGATGCCGAAGTTGGGACCGCCCACTTCGAAATCTAACTTGTTTCCAGGTGGAGCCAGCAGGGATTTGTTTGTTTTTAATTATTTTTTGCTATAAGGGTTGGTCTTATAAAAAAACTTGTCAATATGAAAGTTTTAGATAATATTAAGAGGATTTATAATAAATTTAAGCGGATTTGATATCTTGTGAATTGACGAAGTTATTAATTTCTTTCTTCTAAAACGCGTGGGGCACAAATCGTGTCCATAAAAAAGTGACAAAGAGAGATAGATACATAGATAGATAAAAGTTTTGAACTGGGGGTGGTTTTGGATTCTGGGAGTCATGATAGGCGTAGATCTTCAAAAATTTTACAAAAATTCCCACTTATGGGACAATGTAATAGGTAGTATTTCTTACGAAATCTACCTAAAAAGGGAGGGGGCAGGGCAGACATTTTTCATCGAATTAAAAGTAACGCATTTTGACTTTATGACAACTACAACAATCGACCTCATTAATAAAATGTAAGTTACAGCTTAACGTTTATTCAATAAAATTTTATTTTACTATGCTATATTGTTTGTGTTATTTTCCTGGCTATTCATCATATCATCATTTCGACAAAAGATGTTATGTGAGATTTAAAAAAGTTCGTCAAATTTTAACTCGGTGCATCGAAAAGTGTTTAATAGTAAATTTCTTATGGCTCGGGTGCAGGTCTCATACTCAATATATAAATATGAATTATGACTTATACATTTTTTAAATTTTTAAATCGTATTGTACATGACGGTCAACTGGCGATAATGGGAAGAAAATGTATTTCAACGTCAAAGTATCTTATGACGAAAAAAAAAAAAAAAAGACAAAGCCAGAAATTAATCTTTTGTAATGTTCATAGCTAGCTACCAACTGCTACAATTTCTCGAAATAGTAATTAAGAACAAGAATCTCCTTTCTAAATCGAATAATTCTGCGATAAAATAAAGCAAAGAACCTTTAAAAAAGCAGTGATGCCAAAAACATTTTATCACGATAAAAATAGATGGGGATTACATAAATTACTTTTGTTTCACACCGAGTCATTTATAAATTTATGTTAAAAACATATTTGTGACTTAGCTTAAAATATATATGAAGACACTTGCCATTGTTAATGTCTTTTTAGGGAATATGAGTTTATTTTTTAATTATTTTTTTAAAGAATTTTACGTTTCAGAGGTGGGGGAGGGGGGGGGGGGTCATCATCATTTTAGAGATGTTTTGGTGAGGCGCGGCTAAAAAAAGGTTGGGAACCATTGATGTAAAGGGAATGGAAGTATGGCAAAGGGCAATTATGAAATTTTTTCTGCCACGCAGATCAAAACCGCATAGTTGGAACCTGGATGAACTTTTACAAGAAACTGCCATAAAGGTTACTATGTAAAACGCGGAATAGGATAGTTATAAATATCACAAGTCAGCGCCGATATACCATATATGAATGGTGCAGACGCAAAAGTCACATTATCCACTTTTTTAAGGTGTTGAGTTGTTCATATCACCGTGTTCGTCTTTTTAAGACGAATCGGACTGTAATAGTGATTTGGACTATAAAAACATATTAAGGCTGAAAAAAATACTGAAAATCTCGTTTTGATACATAACTCACATTATCCAACAATTGTTTTGCTGCAAAAACTCACACTCTCAAATTCAACCAATCAGTGAAGTACACAGAAGTAAGAAGTAGTGTAAAATGTCGCACTAGTTTAATGACAGTGAAGACGTTGAGCCATGTCTAATAGTAAAAATTTTGCCCAAATTATTTTTAATAAATGTTTTTCGATTTTTGTTGTTTATTACCCTCCAAAATAACATAATGATAATAAAAACTAATGTTCAGATTTTTTTTTCTTTTTGGTTCTTGTTGTTTTCAATTCATAACTATTTTGGTTTATAACTAACATTACCCATAAAAGTTTGCTGCAAAACTCACATTTTCTATATTTAAATTTAAATTCTAGCTGTACCACAATTTTTACACACAATTTTTACGACAATTTTTTATAGGTTTAGGAATATGTGCAACTAGTTGTTATGGCAGCAAATATATCACACAAAACCAACCGTACAAAAAAAACCGTAATCATTTACTTGCATTTTTCTAAAAACTAGGTTATGTGGAGAGTGTGAATTTTGCATCTATACCATTCATAGCGCAAATAGCAAAAGGTCTTGAGTATAAGAAAAGAAAGGATTTTATACGTTGTGAAAACTGACAGTAGATGCGCTGACGAAAAGTATAGCTGTAATATATCTGTGAACAAAGATTTCTCACTGTTACTAGTCGCAAAACTTTTCTCCTTCTTTTTTAGGGTTAGTACATAAAAAGTCAAAACGAGACCATTATAAGATAACTCCTGTGTCTGTCTGTCCGTCTGTCAAAGCATTTTTTCTCATAAACTATGGGACGTGGAAAGTTCAAACTGGGGAAAGTTATAAAGCCTTTTTACCCACATACTTTCAGATTATTAGCCATTCACAAATATATTTAGGAAAAATTTAGGGGGCTAATTAAGTTATTTAAAAAAAAAAGTTTTATTTTTGTCTGTCGTGTTGGATGTCCTGTGAAAGATTTCTTAACACCGAACTCAAAAAATATATTTGTTTTAATTTTAGGTATTATATTTTCAGAAATATCGTCGAAAATGCACTGTAAAAATATGTCCTCCTCCCCCCCCTCTATTTCCGAATCTGCTGAAACTAAAAATATGAAAAACTAGGGGTATATAGAAGTTTATTTAAAACTTGCAGGAAAACTGTAGAAATTTTCCTAGGTAACATAGTTTTTGAGAAAAACGCATTTTTCTGTTACACACAAATTTTTCTTTTCGGGCGGTCAGCGGGGGGATTTGAAGGGTGGTCGAGGTATCTATCAACGCAGAATCATCCAAGTATATTTGATAATGATTTTCGAAAACAATTATCGAGATATTAATTAAGTTACTTGAAAAATGTTTTTTCTTTTTTTTTTCTAGTGTAGGGTATCGTTCGAAAGATCTCATCACAATGAACTCAAAAATATATTTGTTTTAATTTTGGGTATTATATTTTCAGAGATATTGTCGAAAGTACTGAGAAAATATGCCACTCTCCTATTTCCGAATCTACTTAAACTAAATTATGAAAAAGAAAATATTGGTAGTAGGAGTTTATTAATTAAAATAAATTAATAAAATCAACGTACTGAACCTTTTGAGTGCGAATTATACTCGCACTTGACCGAATTATTATTTTTATCAGACGAAATGTGGTCAGAGGATATATACGGATGAATTAAAATCAGAGATTAAAATTTAAGAAAAAAGTAGGAGTTTATTAATTAATAAAATCAACGTACGAAATGCAAAAATATCGCTGGGAAGAAATAACTGGGAAGAAATAATTTGTAAGCTGGCTATAAAATTTCGTCTGAAGATAAAATTTGGAAACCCTATAAAAGAAGGGTGGGAACGATCCAAACACATAAATTATATTGTAATATATGAAGTTAACCCGTCAGCATAAGCGTCACTTTCCATTACGTTACTACACGTGTGGGATAAATTTTACCCCAAAGTGTTTTCTTTTTTCAATTTTACCCCTCCCCCCCGGTTTGATTATAAAGAAAAATTTACATTTTGAAATAAACTGTAAATCAATAAAGAACATAATTTAACTTAAAATAAAAATTTCTTTTATATTTAAAAAAAAAAAAAAAAAAAATTATAGCAATAAGATTTTTTTTCTGTATATCAATACATACAAAGCTTTTACAATCCAAATTCAGCCATGAAAATACAAAAAAATATATAAAACTGATATATAGAAACTGTATGTGCAAGTGTTGTTAATGTTTAAAAGAACAATTATATTATTACAGTGATCTCCCACTTATTCACGATGTTCAGTAATTACTTTAACATACCACTATTTTAAAACAGTAAAATTCGATTTATAAATTCTGCGATTTTAGATGATTACTTTATAAAAGAAACTGGTGCGGGAAAATGAATTCTGTATATCGCGTATAAGCGAGAGATCACTGCATTTGCATTGCATGAACATTTGCATTAACATTTTCCTAGCATTATGGGTTACGCAGAGTTGCCAAGTCTCCGGCTTTTTGGATACCAGTATTTTTGTACAGAAAATGTTGTTTGACGTAATCGGGACATTCTGTGATTTAAAAGAACAACATTTTCTCTAAAATATTACTGATTTTCAAAAATCCGGAGACTTGGCAAGTCTCGGTTACATTATAACACGCGTGGGGTAAATTTCCTCCCACGTGACATTTTTATAACAAAAGAATAGAAAATCCACAATCGGAGGTCAATTCTTTTTGGCCACATCTTGACATCTTTTAGCTTGAAAGGTAAAATAAAGCTCAGAATGATCACGAACGATTTTCGCACATTTTTAAGTAATAGTTGTCCGGGGTAGATTTTATCCCAGCGCGTGTGCTGACGGGTTAAATCTTCTTCATATATTCTCGCAATAGTCGTGGCGTGCATATCATCATTCAAATTAAAAAGTATTTATATTTTTAATTTTAACGAAAAAATGGCATAAAAAAGATGTAACAATTTCATTCTAATCTCCTTTTTCTTTCTTATTTGTTCAGAGCAATGCACAAATTGAGTAGCCATCAGTACAAAATTATAAAGAAAAAAAAAAGCTCAACATCCTTAAAGTAATTTATATTAAAATTTTCGACAGCTAATATGACTTTTGTGGAATCTTAAGAATAATTGATGTTGGTTTAATCTCGTAGTTCCACATATTTTCGGATGTGTAGATGTGAAATACAAAACATTTTCAGATTTCGTTATTATAATAGAGAACAGCAATGACAATTTTAAGTTACTATATGTCTTCAAAATTAGTTTCATTATAATATTTAGTTTCTTGCTCATAAAAAGAATTAACTGGTAAAATTAGAGAGTAAATTGGATAAAATTTTCAATCTATGTAAGCGGAAAACGTATTTCTAAACATTAAGAAATAACAGTTATTCGCTGTAAAAAGCAGCATTTTACTCATAATTTGTTTAGGAGTTATTGAAGAATGAAACTGACATTTTTTTTAATTTGTGGAAAGAAGAGAGACAGTGTAAAAATATTTATTTATTAGGCAACAACAACAACAAGATATTATATTATTTTTTATGTTATTGTCATTGCTTTTCATTACTATGTATAACATATAAATTCCAATAACACTTTCTTTTTTTGATGAAGGTTTTGCTGTTAAATGCATTATGAGAATAACAGATTACAAATTTCCTAGTACAAAAACGCTGAATCTAGTGTAAAATCACTTATTAAAAAGTAAAAAAAAAAAAAAAAAAAAAAAAAAAAAAAAAAAAAAAATCCCAAGAAAACGTATGATTACATATTAAATAAACGACAATGATTTCTGTCTGAAAAAGTCTTTTCATAAATTGGACATTAAAAGCGTTACCTACCAACAAAATTTTGAACTATTTTTTTTTCCTATAAAAAGTCCGACTCTTTGAATCTTAATCCTACAGTGTAAACCGCACTCGCACCGCACTCGTACCGCACTAATTGTTATTTTCTTTAAAGTGAATGAACCTATGGGGCATCTAGTACTAATTTTAAAAATATTAAAAGCTCAAATATGGTTTCTACTGTAAATATATTTTAAGTACATTTCAATTTAAACTTAAAATACAGAAAATGTCATTTGTCGTAAAATTCTTTAACCCTTCTTTGCATTGTGATGGAAATGTCCATCACTGTTTATTTAACTTTTAATAAATAAATCAATTTCTTCGCCACCACTATATTTAACAGACAGAAATATTAATCTACTAAATTTCCCCTGAACTCTGTCGCTGAACAAAGTTAAAAATCTGTCTTAAAATTTCTGGTGTCTAATATTTAATTTATGTATAAAAAAAACAATTGTAAAAGAAAAACTCATGCAAAGAAGGGTTAAGAGCATAAATTTTTAGATATAATTAATAAAATCCAACCCTCAACTAGATATTCTTCTTATTCAAGAAATTTGCAGCATTAACATCTCTGGCTATAAGCTTTATCACACACCACGTGCTAACTCAAACTTTGGCGGCACCTTCCTCACTGCACTACTCAAAACACTCCTCCTTATGGTCTTGACTACACTGGAATTGTCTTAGACATTCCACATATTAAAATTAACATCTTTCTATGCCAAACGTAGTCGACATTTCCCTGTCAAAGACCTCTTAGATATCATTACACCACACCACTTTACTTTTGTAGCAGGTGATTTTAATGCATACAAGACTCGTTGGAACTGCCATTCTACCTCTTTTCGTGGGAAATCCTTACAAACCTTTGTTACTCCTTATCAGCTCAGTCTACACGCCTCCAAAAGTTGCACTCACAGACCTTCGTAGATTCGCGATCAACCGTTTATTATTAAAAATCTCAACACATCCCATTACTACTTCCATTATTTAATGCTCTTAGATCTGATCACTTACCAATCTTATTAAAAATGGATTTAATTAATCCGATAATCCCACCCCCTTCTGTAGCAATTGATTGGAATAAATTAAATAATTACCTCAATATTGCCAATCTTACTTACCGTAACATCAATAACACTACTGATATTGATAACGCTGTCATTAATTTAAGTACCTCATTCTTGCTGCTCAAAAGCATGCTACCTATTCCAAATTGAAAAATTATAACACTTTTTTTCTTCCTGCTCATATTCGTAATGTCTGCAACCAACGCAATATCCTCCGGTGACTCTTTCAATCAACCAGAGGCCCCACTCAAAAAATTGATATTAACAGATTTAATTAAAAAAAAAAAAAAAAAAAAAATCAAACTTCCTCTAAAATCTCTCTAGCGCTGATGGCACATCAAAACAACAAAAAAAAGCTCAACAAGATTTCTATTTCTATCCGCCCCCCCCCCTTAACAGTCAATAATATTACTGCCTATACAGATAAAGAAAAAGGTTATTGTCTTGCTAATTCTTACGAAAATCAATTTTCTTCGAATTCATTTATCGCTAGCTAGGGCGGCTCTATCGCTAGCCATAGCCACTTCAATGACGTCAATGATACTGTATGGAACTTTCTTACCACGCCCCCCAAATCCTACCCTGAAACTCAACTTATCTTTATTTATAATATTATTCAAAAACATAAAAACGGTAAAATTCCTGGGTATGACAATATCTCCAACGACACCCTCAAACAGGGGCGTAGCGAGCGGGGGGGCAGGGGGGGCAGCTGCCCCCCCAATGTTTGGTGAAAGGATTCAGTCGGCTTATTGGCAGATTTAATTAGTGTCTCTGTAGTATGTCAATAGGCCGATTAAAAAAAACAATTCGGAAAAATTCTGGTTGGCAGGACTTTAAGTGTTCAGAATGCATTTCACTACACCCTTACAATCATATGGCAAAAACTAATCGGTCTGTCAATAGATAGGTTATGAGTAAAAAAAGTAATGGTTTCAATAGATCTATCTGGTCAGTCGGTATGAAAGACACGTGTTCTGTCACATTTTCGAATCACATAAATAGCTAGTCGGCCTACCAACTGAAAAAAAAATATGTATAAATCTTGTCTGCAGAGCCGGAAATGTTGGACATATACTATACCTTATACCCATACATGGAAAAGCTAAGTCGGCCGTCGATACATAGGCCAATAGGGGAAAAAAATGAATCTGATCTATGGATTTGAAAATATCAGAAATTTGTCCTACAGTAACACTCGCAACTTACATAGATAAAAACTATCAATATATAAACCAGGTCGACCGAATGCGAAAGTCTCTTAAGAAAATTCAAGAAATTTTATACTTGATACATAGTAGGTTCTAGCAACGATATTATGTTTACGCCCTTTGGAACTGTTTTAGGAACGTTTGGAAAATAAAAACGAAGAATTTTTAAAACTATTTAAAAAAAGAAAATGAATAAATTAAAAAAAATATCTGTGCATTTAACATTTAATACCTAAAAAACTTCTTACTTTTTTTTTATAAAAATAAAACTAAATTTATATGCTTGTGCCAACATAACATAATTACATAATTTTCACTGATTTTTCACTTGTTATTATAAAAATTAGAATTGGAGCCTTTATTAATTACTTAATATTTATTGTATACCCTGATTATCGCAATTTCCGGCGTATAATCCGCGGATCAAACAATCATGTTTCGACCCAGAAATTTTATTTTATATAATGGAACATACTAGATCGCTGTAAATATTTTACTTCAATTATTAAAGAAAATTTCTGGGTCTAAACATAATTGTTTGACCCGCGGATTATACGCCGGAAATTACGGTACATGTTAACGATTACTTTTTTTAAAACTAAATCATACGTAAGAGGAATTATTTTTTTAAATAAAGAATTCAGAAAGTAGACGATTTCAGGAAAAGTTAAATTATTAAAAGTAGTTTTATGGTACAAAAAAAAAACTTGAAGCGATTGCGGAACATTAACGCGTTTGCACTTAAAACAATATAAATAGTTCAGCGTTTCAGGTCTGTAACCACCGCCGGGGCACTGCCCCGGGGCCCCAAACTGATGGTTAAAAAATTATTGTATTTTAATATCTAATCTAACTTCCTATAAAATACCCAGCACCTAGCTAAAAGTTAATAATAATAAAAAAAATCCATCAAAGTGCTAGAGTAAATGTTTTTGCGTGTCCGTTCAAATACTCCATACGCTTCGCATGCAAAAGCATCTCTAGAGCAGACAGCAGAATGTCGAGTCGAATGTGTCATAGCAAATTGTCGCTAAGAGGACTTTTTCCGACCCGTTTCAGCGTTCCGATAACACCAGAATACACTCCCAGAATACACTCTCAGGTGCCTGCCGAGTGATGAGTTAAGTGCAAGCTAGGACGTGCAATGAGCTAGTGATGAGTCATTCGTTTACTAACTGCTCATCAATATCGGACTGTCAGAGCAGTTGAGAGTCGCATAGTAGCGATAGTACGATAGTTTATTACTTAACCCCTTCGTGACGAGCGTCTTTTACGGAATTTTTAATATTTTACCACCGGTTTTTCACAACAGAAATTTTCGCCTAATTGAATCGGAGAAATGCTGTCATTAAATAAGGCAAAGCTTACAATAAAAATTAACTGTTGGGAATAATCGAGGATTCTGAGCATCTTATGCGTCACGTATACTATATATCGCTTGTCCCCATGGGGTTAATCTTACTTTGCTTGTGTTGAGATAATAGTTTATATTATGAAACGAATTCGGCACCAGCCAAGTGGAAATCAAAAAAGACAGACTCTAAAAAGAAGAAACTTGAAGGCTGCAAAAAGTTCGAAGAAGTTATCAACATGGCTGTACAGTGGAAACCACTCGACATGGAATGGTGATAAGAAAGGTATAAATGGTTTGCTTTATTCACTGTGATGTGTAATTCATGTAAACATATTACAGTCAAACGTGTATAATTTGAAATCGTGGATAATTCAAATGTTTCTGTCGGCCCCTTGACATTCCTATAAAACACAATCAGTGGTGGATTAAGCACTCAAGAGGCCCCAGGCGCAATTAAATTTTGAGGCCCCTCCAAATATTTTCAGTACCCCTATAGTGTGCATTTTTACTTTCTTCTAACTATAATAGAAGAAAGTATTGTAATCGAATTTTTTTTTCGACTTCCGGTTTTCGACGGATTTACACGTTTTAGGGTTCAGATTCCGAAAAACATGTTTTTACAAAATGTCCGTCTGTCCGTCCTCATTGTATCATCGAAAAGTGTATGAAGTTATACTTCAAATTGAACCTAATTTTTTTTCAATATTTTTGGCTATGGCAAGCAGGTTCTATTAGAATTTGGGGATATTTCAACAAAAGGGGGCGTTGTGATCGATATTTTTGTTCCATTTTCACTATTGTACCACCAAAAAGTGTATGAAGTTATGCTTCAAATTGAACCTAATTTTTTTTCAATGTTTTTGGCTATGGCAAGCAGGTTCTATTAGAATTTGGGGATATTTCAACAAAAGGGGGCGCTGTGATCGATATTTTTGTTCCATTTTCACTATTGTACCACCAAAAAGTGTATGAAGTTATGCTTCAAATTGAACCTATTTTTTTTTCTATGTTTTTGGCTATGGCAAGCAGATTCTATCAGAATTTGGGGATATTTCGACTAAAGGGGGCGCTGTGATCGATATTTTTTTTCCATTTCCACTATTGTACCATCAAAAAGTGTATGAAGTTATGCTTCAAATTGAACCTATTTTTTTTTCTATGCTTTTGGCTATGGCAAGCAGGTTCTATTAGAATTTGGGGATATTTCGACGAAAGGGGGCGCTGTGATCGATATTTTTGTTCCATTTTCACTATTGTGTCATCGAAAAGTGTATGAAGTTATGCTTCAAATTGAACCACATTTTTTTTCTATGTTTCTGACTGTAGCTTGCAGGTCCAGGTTAAATTTGGGGATATTTCGACGAAAGGGGGCGCTGCGATCGATATTTTTGTTCGATTTTCACCATTGTATCATCGAAAAGTGTATGATGTTATGCAGATAATTAAACCAATTTTTTAAAATATGTTTTTGGCTATAGCCACCAGGTCCTACTTGAATGTGAGGATATTCCGCTGGAGGGGGGCGCTGTGATAGCCATTTAAAGATTTCAAATTCAAAAAGATGTACAAAAAAATTATTATTCCTAAAAGTTTTTTCCGTTAAATGTTCGGCCTTGATCCGAAGAATCCGGAACAATTTTTGTTTTGTCTGTATCTTAAAAAATGGCGGAGATATAACGGTTTGAAATTTTAGGGTGGTTGACATTTTCAAACAAGACAGCATAATTCATCCATAAACGGGTTTAATTTATGAGTTTTAGTTAACATGGTTTTGGCAAACTTTCTTTCATTGTTGCAACCATTTTGTTCCTATTCTTATATGCTTAACACTATATATTTATATTCGCCAACGTCAAATTCTCACCAAATTTTGCGGCGATTGGCGGAATGTCGCCAAATTTGGCGACAAAAATAGGTTGCCACAAATGAAGCCAACTTGGCTGTAGAAGACTAATTTGGCGATATTCTCATTCAAATTCAATGTTGACGAGAACTGGGAAAGAAGCTTCTTTTATTGGGTTCCGCTCATTTTAGCTTAGTGTTTTCCAGTAAAATTAGCTAAAATCGTAAAACCAATGGATAGGGAGGTTATCTGTTCCTGTCGGTACAGGCCAGAAGAACGTTTCGTAGTTTAGTATACATCAGTTGATCGCATCCCGGTAACCCGATGATTCGCAAGCAGCTGACGTACAACAGAATGACGAAAAATATTGATTTATTGGCGATGTGATGACGAAATTAGAAGTATTAGCAGGATTGAGATAGAAGAAAGTTTTGGGATTGGCACATCCGACTAGTTTAGTTTTACAATTAGAATTACTGAAAGTGTATGTTGTTAATTCCATACGACATTATCTCTAATTGGAATATGAAGTTCAAATTATTTTCTATCGCATGCTTATAAAATATTGAAAGTACTTCCCATTCATTACATTATCATAATTTCTAGAACTAAGAAATCACCTTTTTATTTAGCTTTTATTTTGAAAATCACTACGTTCTATTTACTAAACTATCACTTCATTCTATCATTCTAAACAAATGTGTTTTTCACAAATATAACTGTAGGATTTTTTCTGATCAATACATATTTTTTTTTTCCAGTAATGTTCTTGGTAAATCTTTTAAATAATTACTGAGTTATATCAAAGAAACATTTTAGTAATACAAAATCATATATTTTATTTTTAATTATCAATTATAATTAATCAGTTAAAATTAATTGTAAAAACTATTAATAAAGAAATAATGCGACAGATTGACTATGTTACATTAGTCGGATTTGAAACATTTTTGAGTCGGCCAATCTTGCCTTTTGCTACCCCAAAAATTTTCTTTCGCTACGGCCCTGCCCTCAAACAACTTCCTATTAACTGCACCATCTATATTACAAACTCCACATCCTTAAATTCTGCTAATTTTCAAAATCTTGGAAAACATCTATTATTTCAATTCCTAAGCCTTTCTGTAATCTGAATGACCCAACTAATTTACGCCAGGCTCGGACTGGCCCGCCGGGCAACCGGCCCGCGGGCCGGTGCGCCCTCGGCCATTAAATCTGCGCCCTCGTCCAGATGATGTAAAAAAAAAAAAAAAACCCAGATGAAGTTTAAAAAAATTACGGCAAATACTAGAGTAACTAACTTTACAACATTAATAAAAATACTATTCTGCATATATTTTTAAAATAACATTCATTTTTTGCAATAAAAAAAATATATATAGTGAACTATTTTTCTCTTTGCAAGCACTGTTTGTTTTTGAACATTTCTTTGTTTCAGGAGAGCATCCAATCCAAATCTTTTAAAACCTGAAGTATATTCAATCTGTTACCAATGGCGGCAGTCTCCGTGCAATACATTTCAGACTGTCTGGCACCAAAGAGTGTCGCTTCTATTTGATATTTTATTATCATTATTGAGTTTGCTGAAAAAGCATTTATTATATATATGTCATATACTTATCTGATAAGTGTAGTGTTCCTGTATTTCTAACAATTCAAATGTATCTTATAATTCCTAGTAAATGTTTATAAAATAGGTTTCAGAGAATTTTATCCCGGCAATTGGAAGGTAATTCAAACTTTGTTTTTTTGTTAACAATTACATTTTAATATGAAAAAAGAACTGATTCAGAATTATCTATAAATGTAATAATAACAAGTTTAAAATTGTATGACAAAAAGGTGCGTTCGTACTATAACTAGTTTAAGTGAAATGAATTATATTGTCTGTTATTATAATATGATTAATTGAGGGGGTCGGGGCAAGAAAGTGCCAAGCCACATTTTTGGTGAAATAAATCTAACACTGTAATCTGTTGCTTAATATTGTAAAATGTAATATCCAACATATAATTTGTTACTAATGTCACTTGGTGGCAGCATATATGACAGGTTTTGTTTTTGCCCCGGATGTTTATGCCCTCAATGAAGATAGCTAATTTGCAATAAACGTAATAGTAATATCATTAAAGTAATGCCATATTATTATTCAGAATATCTCAAATGTTAGTAGGACATTGGCGAAAAAACTTTAGATTATATATCTTGATTTGATTATTTGATCAAATTTTCAAATAGAAATATCTCAGAAGTTCAAAAATGTGGCTTGGCACTCTCTTACCGCGGTCCTTCAATTTTCGTAGAAAAATAAATACATTTTAAGTTGGCAACATTTTATCTTTTGTTGACATTTACTGAAAATTTCAATGGGAAACTTAAGCCTAGCTTCGAAACTTTCAGAACTTAAAATCCATATTTAGACTCTTTTTCCATTTAATGTATATTTACCCGGAAACATCTATCCAAAAAACTGTCGGTAGATTATAGGATTGCTATCATGAAACGCTTTTAGTTTACAAATTCGGTTTTTAAATTTAGTAATACGGAAATAATAGGACTCCATCTTAAATAGGGCAACATAGAATCATTACCTATCATGGGGTATCATTGAATTAATTACGTATGATAGGATTTAATAGAATGAAGAATGTGATTATAACTTGGTCATAGAGATTATAAAATGTCATGTATGTCACATAGGACTATAACGTCATACCCGGTTTTCCGCGGGTTTTTTTTTTTTTTTTTTTTTTTTTTTTTTTCAAAAATTTCTCAATTTTTTTTTTCTTTTGCATGTTCGAACGTTTCGAAAATTTTGTAAGTTATGTAAATCTTGTCTACCGAGATGCTCTAGAAATACTGTGTCGAAATAGACGTTTAGATACTTTTAGCATAGAAAAAAGATCATCTCCGTGAGGCGTGAAGTGACCTGCGTTCGCCGGTGTTGTTGAAAGGGTTACAATTCGCATTTTAAAATACCGATTTCACATTGATTAAAAGAAGGATTTAGCTTTTAGAGCTTATTTGTGGTCTCCGGTACCTTTAAAATTACACCCTAGAGCAGGCATGTCAAAACGTGGCCCGCGGGCCACAACTATCCCGCGAACAACCTATCTGTGGCCCGCGAATCCTTAGGCAATTTACCCGTGTTTAATTTAGTTGTGTTAGAACACGGATGCTAAAAATACACTTAGCACGAACACTTGCAGCAATCGTGGTCTTAGAGATGGCGAATATCCGAAATATATGTAAATTAGTGTTACCAATTTGACAGGCATTTTTAAATATTCAAAATGCTTCCACTATTTTTGAATAATAATATGTATCTTATTTATTATGTTATATGAGGAAAATATTTGTCTTCAGAATGTGGTAGCATTCTGAATTTAAAAAAGTCCTGCTCTCTGGCAACAGTAATGTATTATAGACAGATATAATTCAATTTTACATTTTGGCACAAAAACATTGAGAATACATAGATTACCAATCGGAACGTAGCAAAGGGTCGTAAATTTTTTAAAGTACTTTTACTTATAATGTTAATTTGTTTATGTTGAAACTAATACTTTATTTTACTACTATCTTAGATTTTCCACCATTTTACAAAATAATATTCTGTATTTATTAATTACTAAGAAATGCATTATAAAATAATAAAATTCAGCACTAATTAAGAACAGTTAAAATTTAAAAAAAATGTAAATATAAAATTATATAGCTTTAAATGAGTTGCTTTGAAAGTGGCATAAATAATCACTTTTGTGTTTGACGTAAAAACCCCGAATATGCGATCCAGGTTCTTCATCTGGGCATTAGTCGAACTTTGCTTTTAATCGGATTTAAGCTCTTTAATTATTTTTATTACTTAGGTTAGTAATTGTGTATGATCTTTCTTTCCTTTCTTTCCTTTTTTTTATTGATATACACACATTTTATTGACATACTCTCATACATTCCAAGATTTATAAAAAAAAATGTGTTAAAGCTCTTTACCCTATGGACATTGCATATTTATTTAAAGGTGATTTACAACACAATTATGTTCAAAAGAAAACTGAAATTTTATGCTTGATATGTAGAAACTGTTGGAGTTTAAAAAGAATGTAACATTAAGTGCTACAGCACAAAGTATAAAGAAAACTCACAAAAATCTGGCTAAACATAGAAAAGATAAACTGTCAGAATTGAAACTGATACTTCTTAAAAGAGAATCAAACTGCTTTCACCAAGCCTATTGAATGAAATACATTTGCTTAAAAAAAAAAAAAAAAAAAAAATTATTGTTTTTAGCACATTAATTGTCCCGTGAGTCGAAATCACTCAAAACGAAATTGAAGAAATGATGTCTAGCGCAGTTAAAGAAATTTGAAAATAGTATAAGTATAGGTACCGTTGCTAAAAAGATTTATTTATAACGGACTGATTTCTAAAAGCCGGGTTTGTGCTTTTAAACTTATATCTGTACGTAACATTCTTAATAATCGTCAATCTGCACAAAAATATCTTAGAAATGTGGGTATGAAGATAAACAAATCTACCTTTTTATACGGAATTTGACGGCTTTCCATTATAAAAGCTTAACTGAAATGTTACAATCTTCATTTTAAATCCACAAATTATAAAAGTCTACCAACAGACAAAGTACTTTGAGTTTTCATTTCAAATTACAAAGCACCTGAGTAAATTTCAAAGCAAATTTCATAATGCTATCTTGTTAAAAACATAAGAAATTACAACACCTTGTAATAATATACCTCTTTCAATTACTAAAAGGTGTAAAATGAAAACATAAAGAGTAAAATAACTTTTATTAGTCTGTAGACATGTTTCGGCTCTATCCGAGCCATTATCAAAACAAATTAGAATATTCTATAATTGCACGGTCTTTGAAGTTATTATTTGAAACGCTATCATTTAATCTTTCACGTATTTTTTATTTTTACTTGGTTGTTTATTTCCATATTTGTAACCATGGAGTAACTCGAGCCACAATTTCGATAAGTTAAATAATGCTGCATCGTTACATATTGTATCCAAATAAATTTCAATGAAAGTAAGATAATTTTTTACTCTAGTCTACACTATCCATCTATAATAAGAGAAACCATATATGTTGAAACACGCAAAAATACAATATGTAACGATGCAGCATTATTTAACTTATCGAAATTGTGGCTCGAGACAGACTAATAAAAGTTATTTTACTATTTATAATGTTTTTATTTTATACCTTTTAGCAATTAACAGAAGTATGTTATCATGTTATTTGTTAGTATTAGCGTTTTCAAATAGAATTTATTACTTTGATAAAACAATTTTTTAAAAGGAAATGTATTTCAATTTAAATGTTGCCAGGCACTATAAAAAATCATCAAAGTGGAAATTTTTAAAATTATAATGATTGATGTTGAAATTATTCTTCAGAATTCAATACTGCTGTTAATCAAAATTCAGTGCGATTTCATATTAAAGTGAAAATATATGGATTTGGGGTTTCAAAATTTCTGTAATTATTCATCAATCGGCCGATTTTTTAAAGTATAAGTGTGCAATTAGGCATATTTTAGCTATGTTCGGTAGCGCACTTTTATACGACATCTTTTCATAGCTGCCAACCTTTTTTTCCCCAAATAAACATAATTTGAATCAGAAAATGTATTTAATAAATCAAATTAAATAAGTAGCCCATTGAATACAACACACATTTTATTAAATAACTTTTCTCTTTCAAAATATGCTTATTTTACTCGAAGAAAACACAGAAGATTGGCAGCTATGCTTTTGCTAGAACAGTAGGACAAAACAGCGTGTACAATCAATTTTTGAAATAAATACAATTTAGGAAATTCAATTAAATTTTATAGATTTCTTTAATAAAAAAAAGAGTATTTTTCAAAAATAAGATAAACTAAACTATGTATTACAGTAACTTTGAAACTTGGCGTGAATATTTCTTTAACATGGCTGTGTTTTGTAAATACAAATTATATCCTGTGCAATGGTAATAATATTAGTATCTACATTTTTTTAATGTGGCCCGCGGCTTTGTATATACAGTCGAACCTCGTTAACACGAAATCGCTTAACGCGAAATTTCGCTTAACACGAAATAATTTTCAGGTCCCGTCAGATGAGTCTGAAAATTAATGTTAATTAATTCGTTTAACACGAAATAGAATTTCTGAAAATCCCGCTTAAGGAGAATTTTTTTCAAAACATGATTGATAATTCAAATCAGTAAGAAAACGAATGTGTAGAAGAAATAATGAATAAATTGAAATGGCTCTCTTGCGGTGGATAAAAGAGGCAATAAGCCAGAACATTGTTTTAACTTTTGCAGGTTTGCAAGATGAAGCAGAGGCTTTTGATGATGCTCTCGGTGAGAGCGATTTCATATTTTCTAACGGATGACTGACAAGATTTAAATAGCGTCATAGACTTGCCTGCAGAAAGATATGTAGCCAAAATCGGTAAATTCTTTTTTAGACATTGTTTTTTCCAAGTAGATTTGCATAGATGAAGATGTGCTGACTTCGGATGTGACGACAGATGAAGAAATAATTGCTGAAAAATAAAGATGACAACATTGAAGTGTCAGACGAGGAAGAAGAAATTGACACAGAACGAAAAGGTTTAGTGTCAATAAATGAATCTACCGCAGCATTGAAAACTGTACACCGTTTCCTTATGGATCAAGAGGATACTTCCCGAGCTTTGGACAAATTAGATTAGGTCCATATGTTCCTAAAAAAAGTACTCTACAAAAATTGAAGCCAAAGTCAATAACGGACTATTTAAAAATATGATTAGCATGTAAATAAAATTATTATTGCCTAAAAAACGATAATTAATTTGTTAATGAAATTAACTATTTCTTATTAATTTATGATTGTTTGAGCAGTGATATATTTGTAGGCTAATTTATTTAGTTTTTATATCTAACATAGATGGTGCCACTATTATGACGGTTAACACGAAATTTCGGATAACACGAAAAAAATTCCCAGTCCCTTCAATTTCGTGTTAACGAGGTTCGACTGTAATACTTAATTTGACCCGCGGCTGTAAACAGCTTTGACATGCCTGCCCTAGAGAAAGGTTAACATAAGGGAGAAAAATGTCCTTCGGGAAAACTACCTATTTGAAATAAAAAAAAATTCCAAAGGTTAACAAAGATATTTTATCGAATATATTGCAGCATTTGAGACGTAAGAGTATAATCTTTCTGAATATGACGTCCAATTTCAATAGTTCTAATTATTTTTGCCGATTTAAAACTATGAAATAATACATACACAAACACACACACACACAAAGAAAAAAAAGGAAACGCGTGTTTACTTATTCACTCCCTCCCGATGCGTAAATCGGGTTCTGGGCATGCGCAGATGCTTTTGCTGGCTCTCAAAGAAATATATGAGTTTTTGATTAATATCTTGGCTAATTATCAAAATATTAAAAATCTGAGCCTTTAGGACATGCCTTGCACTGCCTAAATCGAAATTTTCAGAGCTGTGCGAGCTGTAGATTTCGCTAGCCATCATCAACAAACACACAGACAGACAAAAACTTTCTTTTATATTATTACTATAGGTAACAGAGAAGTTTACGAAATTTTTTTTTTACTGTAGCTATTTAATTACGCACAGTTCCGTAACTCTTTACCATGTCCTCAGAAATCATTTGGAAAAGAACCGACCAGAAACTCCTGGAAACAACAGGTTTTAGAAGTTTTCGGCGATATTTATGGAAAAAAAAAGTTCCTTTGTTTGTCTATAAATTTTGGAAAAGAGGTTTCTGTTAATATCGGAAGCTTGTGGTTGGTTCATGATTGCATGGTCAATTAAGGACTTGCAGACAAAAATTTACAAATAAATTTTCGTATTTTATTATTATTATTATTATTATTATTATTATTATTATTTTGCATCAGAAAACATTTCTGAAATTTTGTACAGTGTAGAGATCTTTATAAATAATTGGAAATTTCCAAAATTTAACACAGAAATCAAATTTTTAAAATGTTGATATTTCGGATTATATTTTTACAGTCTATTAATTATTAATGGATATTATTGGCTTTCTATAAAAGTGGTAAAATAATGAGCTTCTTTAGTAAAGTTGCGCCCTTCGAAAATCCAAGGTCTGCGCCCTTTACAAGGACCCAGTCCGACCCTGATTTACGCCCTATGAGATTTCTCTCTTTCTTCACTCTCTAAAATTATTGAACGGGTCATTCAACCAAACTCAGCGAATTCTTAACGAATAACACTATTCTCATTCCTAAACAATTCGGCTTTAGTGCCAAACACTCAGCATTACACCAGCTTCTTCGCGTTGTGGAATTCGTTACTGAAAACTTAAAAACTAAATAAATAACAAGAATTACAACTTGAGTATCAAAAATTGTGCATGTGCGCTAATATCTTAAAGCAGTTGAAAGTGAAATAAATTAAAATAAAAAAATCATCAATAGTATTGCAACTATCGTATGGCTAAGCTGACAACCGGCCACGGTACCAAATTTCACAGGGTTTCGTGTTAGCCCCAAAATCGACATACATCCAGAACAGTTTTGAACACTTAGGCTTTATTTATGTTCTGTTGTTTTATTTGAACATATTTTGTTAAAGTAGTGATGTATATTTCAAGTAAATGTATATTACTTTTTGAAAATGCATTAGTCAACAAGCCCATTTTCTAGTACCATACATTATGGTCAGTGTTTTTATCTGGGCCATGTTTTTCCGCTTAATATAGCTACAAACTGGACTTTCGAGGAAGGACGGAGGTGGAATTGCTTTTTAATTTCTAAGCCGTGCCTTGGACAGCTCGGCTACGTGAAATTGTGATCAACCTTTTTTTCTCTACAAATAATGAATAACACGATTAAAATTAAATTAAATTTTTTGATATATTTTTTCCGGCGGGAATGATTATTTCGGATAGTAAATATTTAAACACTTATTTAAGAAATATGGCTACCTGAATGTAATTTAATTAGTGTTGCTAATTACTATCTGAAATCTATATATGCTGTTTGTGATGTGAATAATGCTCACATTTTTACCGTAATCATATAAAACATGTAAACATATTTATATCACAAAATATTAAAATTTATAAATGAACACACAATTTTGAAATTAAATAAGGAAACATATTTAGCGAAAAAGAACGATATGAAAGTAAAATAATTATGTTAAGTTTGGATACATGCACGTAGGCGGAGCTTGCATGAAGAGATGTTGAGCTTTAAATAACAGAAATTCTTAACCCCTTGAGGGGCACCGGTATATAATATATACCACTTTTTAATATATATTTTTGCTACCAGCATTATTAAAAAAATATTTAATATTGTTTTTGCAGATTGAGAAACTAAAAATTCATTATTTAAATTTACTGGTGTCAAAACACCGCAAAATTTAGCAGTTTCAGACCATGTCCTTGCCCTCCAAGGGGTTAAAAGTTTTCCATCATGATCCAGAAAAAAATCTTATATTTCGCCTTCTAGTGTTTAGCGTAAAAACATCCAACCCTAAATAAGAAGAACAATAAAAAGATTTATTTTATTTATTGTTTTTTATGTGATTTATTAAGGAAACATATTTAGCGAAAAAAAAAACAATTTGAAAGTAAAATATTTATGTTAAGTTTGGATACATGCACGTAGCTGAGCTTGCATGAAGAGAGGTTGGTCTTTAAATAACAGAAATGTTTAAAAGTTGTTCATGGTCCAGAAAAAAAAAATCTTATATTTTGCCCTCTACTGTTTAGCTTAAAGACATCAAACCCTAAATGAGAAGAACAATAAAAAGATTTATTTTATTTATTGTTTTTTTTATGTGATTTATTTTTTCATCTGAGAATATGTAACGTTAACGAAATTAATCAAGCGTAAGCCGTTATTATGATATTATTGCATCTCACGTTCTTTTAACTCATTAATGCCGGTTGGTATAAAAAGTTACCATTTAAGTTATACGAAACTTTTAAACATGAACACCAGTATCTTCGTAAAGAAAAATTCATATTATCTAATGTGAAACTATCAGAGATTCAATCAGTTAAAATAACAGTATGGGAAAACTGGTGTCAACTGGTATCGAAATATTAAAAGAAGTGTAAAATAAGTCGGCGGTAATGGGTTAATAATGCAAATAAATTTAAGTACGTTTTCCTATTTGTAGAAATATTCGACCGTTTTCATTTCCATAGGAATTAAAAAGTGTGCACTGTGAAAAATGGCAAAAAGTATATACTTTTAAAAGTCCCTTTTATACGTAAAAAACCAAAAAAGTGAAAATAACCCTGATTTTTTTTTTTTTTTTGAAATTTTTCTTTAGATAAGTCTCAAAATTTGTCTTTTGGCCCACTAAATATTAGGTTAAATTTTCATTTAATTTGGAATTTGAAATTTAATTTAATTAGGAATTTAATTAGGTTAAATATTCATTTAATTTAGGGCTCTACCAGATCTTCAAAATTAAGCCCTTTATATGAGAAAAACCAAGATTCGTCTAGTCTATGTACTGTAAATTATTCAAATTATTATTTATCTTTACAGAATTTCTCTGATTTCAGTAAAATAACACATTAAAGATGACTGAGATTGATTAAAGTATGACATGTGATCAATCCAAGTGTCATCATGATTTGACACTTTGAAAGCAAAGTTAACCCTAAAATGTGAATTGTTCGCTAATAAGATAAAGAAAAAGCTAAATAATTAGATATACAGTTCACGTTTATGTTTTGAATATACATGAGAGATAGTTCTATAAATATATAGGTAAGACAGTTTTCTGAATATATAGGAATACAGTAAAAGGCATATATACGATGTACTGTAAAACGATCTGATATTTCACTCTAATTTATATTGTCCTTTGGTATCAAAACTAGGCATTATCTTTCGTGATTTGATTTTTGCTCGTATATATCAGTCCCTTGTTTTTACTTTTACAACTTCTAATTATACTTCAATAACTAATTTCACGCATCTTTCAAAATCAAACTTTCAATTTTTCGGCAATCTTTGTTTCAAAAAATGTAATAGCACCATTTTTTCTCACAGTGTTTACAGCTGTTCCGTCATAATCTATAGCCATACGTTTGTCAATGTTTAAGTGGTTTTCAGTGTAGTAATTTTAAATGCTTTCCTGATCCAGAAGATCGTGTAATGTTTCCGTGCGTGAAAATGATCGTGTAATCGTGTAATACAGTGAATTTGGCTCTTCAATCAGAGATACATGTTCTCCACTTATAGTTATTCGATGTAATCTATCTCCAATTTTCTCTTGATGTAGTATTTTATGTTTTCTTCTATCAAAATATATACTTTCGATTCCGGTTTCTAAAGCTTTCAGATCATTTTTTAGCACATTCTCCAGTTTTCTTTTGTTCACTGCGTACTTTGCTTCCGTCAAATATAAATGATGAATCGTTTTCTGCTACAATGCTAACATCTTGTAGAGTTGCAGAAGCTATTGCTGCCACACATCTATCTGAAACCCCATACTTATCTGATACCTCTAAAACCGTAGGTAGACACGTTCTCATTTGTGTTTGTGACTCTTCTTTAGAAATAGATGCTAGTGATACAGATATTAATTCTTCACACCCTGATGAAGAGCTACTACTTCACCACTGTCAAAATACATAACAACTGTACTGTCCTGATTAACTGCAGACTTTAAACTTGGCTTTTCAGCCCTCAGCGAGTCCCTTGTTTTCTTGTCTTCTCATTGCCTCAATTTACTTGTCTCGGCTTTTTCGAGCGTGCCAATAACCATCTTTCTTGTTGACCTTTAGTCAAGAAGGAATTCCAGTTCATTTGTGGAAAGAACAGAAACAATGTAAAGATATTTATTTATTAGGCAGCAACCGCAACAAGATATTATATTATATTTTTATTTTATTGACGTTGCTTTTCATTACAATGTATAACATATAAATTCCAGTAACACTTTTCTTTCTGATGAAGGTTTTGTTATTAAACGCATTATGGGAATAATAGAATACAAAGATCAGGGTCAAGCATAAGCCGTGTTTTGACCCATGAAATAAGACTAAAATTCGACTTTGTTATACGTTTTAATTATTTCACTTTTTAATATTAGAAGGTTTATCCTGTACGATTTCAACAATATTTTTTGCATTTTGTTCGGATTTATATAACTTACACAAGCTCAAAGTTCATATTATTCGTAGTTTTGGATGTAAAATACTCAATTTCGCCTAATTTTACCTCAATTTTTAATATATTTTTTTATATTTTACTATGAGCGCAGCTTTGCAACATTGTTATTTCTACAGATATTGTACATTTTGTTGTATTTTACAATATATGTATTAAATAAGAAAGTGTTGCACGATTGCGCTCATATAAAAAATTGATGTAAAATTAGGAGAAATTGCGTATGTTTCATCAAAAACTACGAATAATACGAACTTTGAGCTTGTGTAAGTCATATAAATCCAAACAAAATGCAAAAACTATTGTTGAAATCGTACAGAATAAACCTTCTAATATTAAAAAGTGAAATAATTAAGTCAGTATAACAAAATCGAGTTTAGGCTTATTTCATTGGCCAAAAGAGAATGCTTATGGACCCTGATCCTTACCTAGTACAAAAAACACTAAATCTAGTATAAATTCACTTATTCAAAAGTAAAACAAGTTGGAAATTGTACGTCAAACGTTACAAACGAGGTGCGTTCGTACGCACGTTTTAGAATTAAATTCATGATATCCCGTGCGTAGAACGGGTTAAACAGCTAGTTAAGTATATATTGTATGACACACTGTTCATACAAATATCTTAACTAGTTATATAAATATTCAGATATATATGTATCAGCTAGTTATATAAATATTCAGATCTTGATGATTTTTAATTCTGTGAAATGAATTATATCGTCTGCAGATTAATTTCTGTAATAAAATAAGTATCTCGGTCGCTTGACGATTTAACATCCATCGGAAGCTCCTATAACAAGAAAGCACCGATTAAAAAAAAAAAATCAAATTTCTTAATAAATATTTTTATTAATATCTCCTAAAGTTTTGATTCGATTTTAATAAAATTTGAAATGTCTCGACAAAATTCTGCAAAGATAATATATTTTAAATTGCAAACCATTTGGTTGGGTAGTTTTTGCGTTGTTATATGCGGACAGACAGACAGACGGACGGACAGACAGACGGACAGACAGACAGACAGACGGACGGACAGACGGACGGACCAAGCGACGACTATAGGTGCTACGTATTTATATAATTACGAACGCACCTAAAAAAATCTCAAGAAACCGTATGATTAAATATTAAATAAACGACAATGGTTTCTTTCATAAAGTCTTTTCATAAAGTAGACTTTAATAGCGTTACCTATCAACGAAATTTTGAACTTTCTTTTTCTTTTGCTATAAAAAATCCGACTCTTTGACTCTTCGTCTTACTGTGTAAACCGCACTCGTACCGCACTAATTGTTATTTTCTTTAAAGTCAATGGACATATCGGGCATCTAGTATTAATTTTTAAAATATTAAAAGCACGAATATGGTTTCTACTGTAAATATTTTGTAAGTACATCAATATATTTAAAACGAAAAGCGCATTCTGTCAAATCCATATGAAAATCGTCTCTTTGCGCATGCGTCAACATTTTTTTATAGAACACCATCAACCCAACCTTCACATGTTTAGCCTAGGGGGATTGAAAAGGGTTGACTGAAAACGGATGAAGCTGTACCATTGCATTGAGAGCATAGACCTTCTAATACATTTTTGCTCTGAGGTTGAAAGCTAAAGATTTTTTTTTTTTAAGAACTCATGTTTTCACTACTAAATATGCATATTTTTTCGCAAAATTTTAAACAGAGTTTGGATGCAGTTATATTTATAACCGATTGAAATGCCAGATAGTTCGGAAGATGATAACTATTTTTTTTATTGCTATGTTTATTGCTATGTTAAACAGACAAAGAAACAAAAAAGTGCGAAGAAAACAATTCTTTTACAACTAGATAAAAAATATTTTTTTAAGAAATTTTTACACATGCTGTAAAACCGTTTTATTTGTCACCAATAAAGATTTCAAAGAGTTCGGACAAAAAGAATTTTTTATTTTAAAACTATCAAACGACCCTACCTTAAAAAAAAAGCGCTTTCATCACTAAATATCAATATGTTTTCGCGAATTATTCATTTAAAAATATAATTTCATACACGATCGGGTTAAAGAGATAAAATAATAAAAACTTGATGTTTTTTTTAAAAAAATATTATCACGGACCCGGGCAACGCCCGGGCGGGGGTCAGCTGGTTTTTATGTAAACTAAAAATACAGAAAATGTCATTTGTCATAAAATCTTTTAAGAAGAGTATAAATTTTTAGACATATTTAATAAAAAATGTTTATAGGTTTTCTGCAATATGTTAGATTTTTTAACCCAAGAGACTACGCATATTTAGTTTTATTATATTCAAAATTTATGTAGGAAACAAATATGATTTCTCTGAATGCATCGTCAGAAACCTTTATTTGTTTTGTTTATGATTGAGGGTAAAAATGTTCCTTAAAAGTATTCCTTTTTTACTTAAAAAGAAAAATATTCCTGAAGGATTTATTATTCCCTTAAGAATTAAATACTTTTTTGACTTACAATTCCTTAAATTCCTTTTTGTGTTTCTAGATATCTTTATTGATACTTATTTCGTGTAAGAAATCAAAAAATATTATCAAAGAAAATTATTTAAAAAATATAGATCTAAAAATATTGTGTGGATTTAGAGATTTTAACGAATTTTTAAATTTCAGTACGATGCCTTATTGCTTAAACTTTAACATTTTCAAACACAGAAAGACCAACATATTATGATCTCTTCTAATAAATTAAAGCAAAATTAAAAAATTAATTTAGTTTGCTTCGGTTGATCAAGATGTTTTAAAAGGTCAAAATATACTGAAAATTGAAAAGCTTGTTGTTTTAAAACAACTAGGCCTATCTCTGAAAAATTTTAAATTTCCAGTGGGGGTGCTGTCTGAAATTTTCCAATGAACGTGATTCTTTTATAACGTTGTTGTGGAAAAAGGCACCGAAATTAAAATTTAATTTATATTACTGATAGGTATAATTATTCTTCTAACAGGTCTATTATTGATGTTATAAAACTCTTGCATTTATAATAGTGTAACTACTGGGGAAAAATTAATTGGCTTCTGAAAGTTTAAATTAATCTACATATATATATTTGTCTTACGTGGCGCGAAAATAGGGCTGAATTTGTAACTTATGGTTTGGCAACAACTGTAGTTTCCAGAGCTCAGACCAATGAACAGACTAGATTGTGTTAGATCAGCTCCGCCTCCGTCCAATATGGCGGCCAGTGTGAGAACAGTGAAACTATAGATTGAAACTCGAACTAGCAATTATTAAAAATAAAATAACATGTATGTAATCCAAAGCGTCTGAGATGATTCTTCATTTTTTAGGAGCAATATCGTTAATTTCAAATGAATTCTCAACTCTTATCTAGAATTCATTTACGAATTTCACTCACTCAAAAGACGGAGAAAAAAAAAATCAACTGTCTAGATATCACCTGCCGCCATCTTTTGCTGTATTGATGAAGTAAAAAATAATTCATTTTGTAAAAATCTATAATCAAATAGAACAATAAAATGTCGAACACGTAGTTTTTTTTTCTAATGAATTTAAGTCGTGCTGTACAAAAGATCCTTTTTTCATAGTATTTAAATGATTTATATGCTCATTAGTAGCGCCAACTAAATGCATTTTCAGTTGTGTTTTCAACGGAGAATTACTTTTTTACATTAAAATAAATTGTCAATTTCATATGTTCAAATGTTTTATGGTAGAATTTATTCCGGCTAGAATTTCTGAAAAAAAAGGGGTGAGCGAGCAAAGCGAGCTGTGACCGCGTAGCGGTCTCAATGTGAATTGCTTTGCAATTCACGGGGGGGGGGGTTGGCGAGCGTTAGCGAGTAGGGGGATGAGCCCCCTAGTATTTACATAACACTACTCTTTTTCAATTCACTTTGAAGAAATGAAATATGATTAATTTTTGTTCATTTTAAGTCATAAATAGATTCATATTTGATGCACGTCATGCCAGATATCTTGTCAGACGAGTAGATGTTAGACGTGGAAAGGTACTCCGCAGAGTATACAATAGGTTTTCTACCGTAATTCGTGTTTACATGGTGGTTTAAAGGTAGGCAATGGCTTTGGGGTCTCTACAAGGTTAGCTTTTGATGGCAAATGCTGCTATACTTTCACAAATTCTTTTTTGCCACAATCCCTGCCTTTCTGCATATTTATGTGAAAAACAAATCGTGTTGCTGTCTATACTTTTCAAATTTTTGATTTTTTTGTGAGTTTTTGATCTCTATGTGTATGAGTATACTGTATGATTATGTATAACTTTAGAATGGATGCATCTTTTTCTCTTTGAAAATATTCTAGTTGACAGATTTCTTGGTAAATTTTATTAGGATCCAAAATTATCTTGTTTGACAGTTTGTATTGTTGTTTGTTACATCCTGCCTATACATCCGTGATAGACTTTATACCAATATGTTGGGAAGATAATCAGCAGATTGATTGTTATTTTTATTTCGAAAACTGTTAAAATTGCTACGAATTTTGAACGTGTTCTCCAAATTGAGCAATAATTAATGGGAATTATATATATATATATTACAAAATTCAAAATTGCTTATATTATTAAAATTGTTCCATAAAAAGTTTCTCTTTTAATCTAATGCTACAACCCTAGTTTATTGTTAGTTTTTTTTTCTTATATTAAAAAATATTCCATTTATTTGCTATTTCTAAGTCTTTTTTTATTTTAAATTACGTAAATTCCTATTTTATTCATCTTCAAATAATGTCTAAAATCACTTTCTGCATTTATTTTTTCTTCAAAAAACTTTTTTTATTTCCCAAATCTCGAAGTTAAATTCCCTCTATTAAACACATTTATAATTTTTATACCATTTTCTTTTTTTCCTCTTTTTTAATTCCATAACTTGATTTCCCGCACATTCTCGGCTAGGACGGCTCACTTCAATTTTATGCCGCATACAATAATGAATTCTGCAGCCTTGTAACCCGCTCATTGGTTAAATTAACCCCTGCATTGGCGAAGAGATTACTACACCTCGCCAGTTTAAAAAGAGACTCATCAGCTCGAGAGCTCAGAATTTGGCTGATTTTGAGCTATCTAAAAAACTATGCTACTTGTAGTGAGAGAGTTATTGTGTCTTCGAATTCACTTTGTGATTATGGTTTGAATAATGAATTTAGTGTATGGAATTATAACTCATAAATAATAAAGGTATGATATTAAATCACGTATTGTTTATTGTCATAATGCTGAACCATCTTAACGTTTTCTAGTCCAATTCTGGTTAAGTTGTGGTTACTTTTAGCTTCGTCCTAGCTGAAAAATTTCTCATTAAATTCAGATTTTTTAAGAATTATTTTTACAGTGCGACGATATTTTCTATATATTGGAAAAATAACAATTACACAGAATAATAGTACCAAATATTGATACGCTTAAAATGTGCGATACACAATTCACTTTTTTTATATGGAGTTGATATGAATAAAATCTCTCTTTAAAAATGAAAGTTCCCTTTGTTTACTATAAATAAGTGTTTTATTTCTAAATCCGAAGATTATTTTAATTTTTGTGTGGAAAATAATATTAGTTTAACAGTTTTAGAAAAAAAAAATCTATTGCTTAAAAAATCTCAAATATTAGTATATTAATGTCAAAGACGCGCATTTTTCCAAAAGTATGCAAACAATTCCTTAAAATATTCAAAATATATTTTTATAATCCTATAATCCTTAAATATTAAATAACGATCTCCAAATTTTTAATAAAAATTTGAATTTAGAAGGTGAAGCATAACTTTAAGATAATACTTTAAAACAAAAGCATACTATAGAATATAAAAAGGAAATACTTTACACATTCTTCAAGTCAGATAGCCCTAGAGAGGATTAATATCCTTTCCCTCACTAAAAAAGTAAAACACTTTTCCTCAAAATAGTTGGAGGTCGCATTATTTCTACACCCTTTAATCCTGCTATTTTCTAAAGTTACTTTCGTAGTCTTTGAAATTACATTTTCTTAAAATTCTTTTCTAATTCGAAGAAAATTACACTCTCATGAAAACATTCTATAAAATTACATTCACACGAAATGTAAATTTATCCGTCTTTTCCTTTTCCGAAATTGAATTGGGATTATTTGGAATCTAATACCAATATTTTGACATATCTAAATTCATTGGAAATATTTTCAATTTCATACGAATCTCACATGAATATATTTAACTGCACGATTGTGAATGTCGTATATATATATATTTTTAATTTTGTGACAAAAATTATCAGTTATGACACCTGTAAAAACTGTTTATTTAAACACACTATTTTACTTAAAAGATGCTATACGTTCGTAAAACATAAAAAAGCTTATTTTTCATCGTAAAATAAACAGATATTAAGCTTTTTCTTGAAATCAACAGCTTTTTTTCTGTCTTTGTAGACGTTATCGTTTAGAGTTTGCCTGCTCCTTTTTTCTTATATAATATCTATCAAATGTCTTTCATTCGCTTGATGCCTACTATCACCCCTCTGAATTTGTCGGTCTTATTCGAATATATATATATAAATCTTTAAGTTCGAGAAAAAAAAACAAGTTTTAGCAACCGAACTGACCATATATATATATATATATATAAAGGGTGTTGTCGAATATGACCGACAAATTCAGAAAGATGATAGTAGTGCATCGTAGTAGCATCATAGTAGGCATCAAGAGGATGAAAAATTACCATAGAACTTGGGGTAACAAACTAGGTTTAGTCGGTGAAAATCGCACACATAGGCGTAGAGAGGACAGTGAACCTGACAAAGAGAGTGACCAAATAAATGCGATGATTAGGAGCACTGCGGTCGAGATGAAGAAACCTTCTCTATTTCATACTCTTGATGCTTACTATCATCCATCTGAATTTGTCGGTCGAATTTGGCAACATCCTGTATATATATGTATATATATATAAGACGGTTTTAAGTTGCTTTCTAGCAGATTATTTTCTCAAATAAATTAGCATATTCCTTTTACAGTGTAAATACTATTCATATTCATATTTCTAAAATGCTTATTTCAAGTGTGACTTGTGTCACGTCACAGTTTTGCTTTCGCATTTTTCTTAAAAACCATTGATCGTAAAGAAGTGGTTCTCTGGTCCTTTTTGTATATCCAGAGCGAGAATTCTTGCTCTTCAAATGTTATCCGGTCATGACAGAACATTCTCTAAATGTATAGAATGCTAAAACTTATATTTAACTATAAGATAATTTCAAGAAACATAAGATAAGTGCATATTGAAAAAATATCATTTTGGAGTAAATCCAGTGTTTACTGAAGTTCCAAATTACCTGCGATATATTCTGTTGAGCTGATTCAGATATTAGACCAGATGCTATGATCAATAAAGTTAACTGGATGAATTAGGTCCTCCAGATTCTACCGGGAAGGCTCAGTTGGTAGAGCACTGGCAGTTTCAGCCAAGAGATCCCAGGTTCGAATCCTGGCCCGGACATTTTTCGTCCAGTTCGAAAATGACAACTCATATGATTTCTTTACCAATTTGAACAATTGTGTTAAAATTATTCTAATCATACTTATATCTTTCATATTTCCAAAATTATATTTTTAAATCATATACATCTTAAGATGTTAAATGTTCAAAATGATCCTTATTTTTCATTTTTTCCAATTTAAAAGTTTTATGACCCCTATGCACTTATCGGGAAAATATGCTATATAATCAAAATTCAACGAAATCTTCAAACAACGTTTCACTTCGCAGATAATGAATATGAAAGCATGCATATCTCTAAAATATAACCCCAACTATCACTAGGCACCCGTGCAATTTTTCTAATAATAGGCACTTAGTGCAAGTTATAATTTCGTATGTATAATTAACTACCACATAAATATATACACGTCAAGTTGATTATTTTCATCTAGTAAAATTATCAAACCGAAGATAATTAAATAATATTGATTTTACATTTTCCTCCTCATGAACAACCTTACGGAAGTATTACCAACTCTTACAAGCACGATATGTATAGCTATAAGGAATATTAACGTATATTTTAATAGAAAATTTGACTATAGTATAAAAGTAATTTTTCATGTACAAAGCGAAATGGGAGGAGTAACTACGGCAAAGTTGCAGATAAACTGCTTTATGCTTAAATCTTAAATTGAGTGTAACCACTTTAAAAGGGAGAAGAAAACAATGTAATGCGGCTTTCATTTTTCATTACTGACGAAAATAGTCCCTTCTAATTAATTTTTTAAATAGGTGTAACCCGCATATGACACCTAAACTTTAAAATTTTACAACTTCTATAATAACTATAGCGATGAGATAAAATATGTAACTTGTATATAAAGAAACTCGTAATTTATATTTAAATAATGATTTTAAAATACAGTCGATATCGTGACATATTGCCTTATCTTTCAAAATGTTCAAGCTGACGTGTGCAGCTGTACCAAAGATCACGTAGTTCATTCTGTTTAGTTTACGAATCACGGATAAAATGATTGCCTTTTGAAATTGCCTTCTGAATCCACTGATTAAAACAACAAGTGTCATATCTTGCCTAAAATTTAAAACTTTTCTGAAAATCAGTATATGTCAAATTTATCTTCTTCCTTATAAACGGGTTGCACAGTGGCGGCCTGTGACTGGATTTATTTGGGGCACTAAATGCATGGCTTCAAAATTTATTATTTTCTTACCACTATTTTTCAAAAGAAAGCCTTGCCTTATTTATTGGCAGAAAGTTTTACCATTAAACAAGAGTAATATTTATTTAAAAAAAAATAACGGTACGGAAAGAATAAATTTTACGGCCATGCATTTAGTGTCCTCAAAATTGCCAGTCACGAGCGGCCACTGGTGTTACATATTGCATCTTTATATCTATTTGCATTTCTCTATCTTTCATTTATCTGATGTCAGGAAAAGCTTATATTTTTAAAAATATATACTGCAAAATATTTATAAAACTAATTAAAAAAATCACAGAGAAGACTTTCAAGTTTTGGAGCTTGAAAATTTGGTGATGAAAATTGTAAAGTAAATTCAAGGTCAGTCGAAAGACGTCTCTTTTTTTTTAGTTCTATTATTCACAATTTCCATAAATAAACACTTTTAATAAGTAATAAACTCTAGCGTATTTTTGATGCATTATAAATGGCTTTGTTTAATATTAGCGAAAATATTGTACGAGCCATTTTGAAAAAAAAAAAAAACTCTCTGTAATGTATTAAAAAAAAAAAAAAAAACTATTAGAAAATAAGTAAGAATAAAGAGACATTAATTATCTTTCCTATATGCGCTACTAATTGATGAATATAACAAAGTCATGTTAAATATTAACGATTTCAATATGGATGTACACGTTAATATGTAATACAAAGAATTAATACTTGACAAGACTAATTTTAAAGCTTGTCGAAGTCGATAATAACCTACGACAAGAAAGGGGAGTGATAAATTGATTTCTTTACGAAATATGAAGCAAACTGATGTTCTTTAGTTTAGAATGGTGTTATTAATTTTGTTTATTTGTCAGAAATAAACCGAGGAAAAAATTCTTTGTTAAATATTTTTGGTTTGGTTTGTAGTTGCTATTATTTTTGGTATAAAATTCATTGTTAATATTTTTATACCACATATGCGTATTATAATACACGACGCGTTCATCATTAACGGTAGGTACAAAACTAAAACTAGATGGCGTGGCATGTGCTATCGCTTTCAGTTGGATTGATACTATGTTCTAATTTAAATATTGTATAAGTTCAAGTTTTACTCTACCGAATAGTAAAGAAAATCTTTTTCTTTTTCCAAATAAAGCCTTCTTGAAATGTAGTTTCACTTACCTATTTTAGATGAAATTTTAAAATAAATTTCAGGTATGTACTTTTTAAACTACCATCACGGGACTTAATAATAATCATTTGTTAGTTACAATATTGTAAAATACAACTATTAATACCGCAAAATAAGTACAAAAGTCCATCTTATAAAACTCAAACTTTATAGGAAAGACTAATTCCATGCAATTCTTTTACACTCTTTCTACTTTTCATTATCTATTATCATTTAAAATCTTCTCTCTTTACATTAAACTTTAATTTTAATGCATTTTTGTTTTATTAATGTTTTTTAAACACATTTTTTATGGCTCTCTCAGGATAAGATACACGAATACTCGTATATTGGATGTAGTTTTTCGCAAACTTGGAAAACTCCCTTAAAGCATTCTTCTGTTCACTGTTCACTGAAACAAAATCGTCAAATGCTACGTCAAAATTGTAATATTAACAGATTTTTATACGTTAATGCAGAAGAGAAAGTATGACAGTGCATCTGTTTATAAGACACAAATTACGGCAAGTAAAACTACAATTATTTCATAATCACAAAATAAGATCACTAAATATAATTAAAATCTAGAGAAATGCTTAAGTGATACTAAAAGAAACAACAAAAGGCTTATAAAAAACCTTTTAATGATGAACATACGTTTCAACGCTCTTACGGCGCCATTTTCAAGAAATATAACGATAAACAAAGTATTCTTGCAAATTTGGGGGATAAAAAAAGTTTTTTTTTTGGCCATGATAATATCATTCATATTTTCAAAGCTTATGAAAACAACTATCCAAGTCAAAGGAAATAAGGTTCAATTTAATTATTTAAAATATTTACCACCAGCTGAAACGTTTTCTCAGTTCGATTCTTATACAATGTTTGCGTTGAAAAGAGCTAGCAGACGGTGGCGTAGCCAGAGAGAGGGGGGGGGAGGGGGGTCTAAATGCTCCAGAAACCAGTAATATTATAAAGTTTTCTTCGGCTTCAATATCACAGAAAATTCTCCGATTAGATAAGGCAAAAATATTTTTATATAATTAGTGGTATCCATACCATCTGGACCTCCACCCTGTCTACTCCACTGCTAGAAGATGTCGCTGCGATCGACCCGTTATCTTTGCAGCATCGTTCGACATTTATCGGATTCAATTTTTTAGTACTATTTTGTAGCCGTTTTCCACACTGTATATTCTAGGCGCTGTAACATTGCTATTAATTATAAGGTTATTCAACTATCCAGAAGAAGACCTAAGGCAGCAGCTAAGAATTTCGATATTTCAGTTAATAGAGTAATTATCGAGAGTGAATAGACCATGCGTTCGGTATCCAACCATAGCTGACGTATCACGAAGTTCCCTATTAAAAATGTAAATAATTGTTAGCTTTTAAAATACTTAAAATTAATATAAAAGAAATTAAAATAAGTCATACTGAAATCTGCATTTCAAATCTAAATTTTCTGAAGAATTTATTTAATTATTCATTCTGTTAAACTTCAATATGTTTTCTTATTAATTAACAGGAATTCTAATAACATTTCAAAACATCTATGAAAATCGAATATAAATTCAATCAACTTTTTTATAATGTTAGTGTATCAGAAAAAAAATTCTTTAACATCAGCAAAATTCCTTTATCATATTTCCTGAAACATGTGGTGTGAAAACCGCGCTTTTTACGCATGGAAAAAAGAATTACTCCCAGTTTGATATTTCTAACTGTAAGAACGTAAAGTATCTCAATACTTATAAAACTTTGTTAAAAAAAAAAAAAAAAAAAAAAAAAAAAAAAGGTGGATGAAGTTATTAATTTAAAATAAAGTCGAATTTTAAAAAGCACCTATCATACATTAACTCCTATAAGAAATAATCTGATTCACCATAAAAATAAAAATTCCGTGAAATAACTTGGAAAACATCGGTTTAGTATATATAATCATCAATTTTGTACGCCAAAAGGCTAAATACGAAGTAGATACGTACATAGTCGGCAATCATGTTTCTGAATTACTATTTTTTAATTGATTATAGAAGTTATTGGTACTTGCGTTTTATCCCAATTCTCAGAAAAGTTTTATCTAACCCTGGCATGACGAAAAATTGATTTTTCCCATCTTTAAATTAAAAAAAAAAATTCAATTATTAAAACCCATTGTTCGTGGGCACCTGAGTCTTAGAAGTTATTTCTATAAACTTTAATTTTTTTAGGCTGTAAGTTTAAGAGAAATCATAGTGGAACTATAGCTATAAAAAGTTTTCCCTCGCAATTAGCACATTCAAAATTCCAATTAAAAAAAAATTGTGTTTAGAAGCATGAATTACTAATAGTAATCTGCTGTCAAATTTGAAGTTAATAGATCAGATAGTTTCATCTAACCCTGGCATGATTAAAAATTGATTTTCCTCGGCTTTAAATTAAAAACAAAATTCAATTATAAAAACTCATTGTTCGTACGCACCTGCGTCTTAGAAGTTACCTCTATAAATTTTAAATTTTCTTGGCTGTAAGTTTAAGAGAAATCATAGTGGAACTATAGCTATAAAAAGTTTTCCCTCGCAATTAGCACATTCAAAATTCCAACTAAAAAAAATTGTGTTTCGAAGCATGAATTCCTAATGGCAATCTGCTGTCAAATTTAAAGTTAATAGATCAGATAGTTTCAGAGTAATCATGATTATAAAAAGTTTTCCAATCATTTCAGTCTTTTAAATCTTGAATATTTTAACAAAAGTTCTGAGCGAGCATTTACATCTTAATAGTAACCACCATGCAAAATTTAGTGTTTTTAGCTTGTATTTAATATATCGGAATGTTAAAATGTTTTTCACACTGTGCGCCTTCGAGAGCTGTCGTACAGAGATAAAATATAGCCCATTTTAAGCAGTGACTGTCATACTTATTAGCCTGAAGGAAGTTTTGAAATCGGTTCGGTAGTTCGAAAGTAATTGTTTTTTTAGAACGTTTTTCGCTCATTTCGTACTTGTAACTTTCGAATTATTTAGAAACCGTTTTGAGAAAGCATTTACGTCTTAATTGTGACTACTATGTTAAATTTTACGGTTCCAACTTTAACAGTTCCAAAAGATCGTACGTCTTTTAGGAAGTTTTCAGAACTTTTTTCTTTTCTTTTCCCCCTTTCAATTTTTGAGTTATTTTAGAACCGTTCTTAGCGAGTATTTACAACCTAAAGGTAACGACCATCTAGAATGTTACGTTTCTAGCCTCACTAGATTAATTAGAACGTTTGTCACTGTTGTAACCCCTTTGAGGACAGTTGCACAGAGATATAATGCAGCCCATTTTTAAGCAGGCTGATGTCTTCATTATTATCTCAAAAGAAGTTTTTTAATTTGTGCGGTAGTTTCAAAGTAATCGTCACTTTAGAAAGTTTTCTGCTCATTTTACCATTTTAAATTTCAAGTTTTCAGCCATGACAATTTCAAATAAATCCTAATACGGAACATTTTTAGAACATTGTCCGCTAATTCCATCGCTTTTTTAGAAAACATTGATATCTTAAAAGAAACCGTCATGCAAAGTTTCAAGATTCCGGCACCAACAGTATAAAAAACATTGCAATTGTAGAACGTTTATTGCTTCTGTACCCTCTTGAGGGTAATTTGTACTCACATAAAAATAGTCTATGATAGAGCAGAGAGAATGTTACCATAATTTTGTTACCATTAGTTTTTAAATCGGTTAGGTAGTATCAACGATTAATTACCCTTTGCAAACTAAGAAACAAACGTTTCTTATTTATAATGTTAGTGTAGATGAAGTAAGCTAACTCTTTTTATTTTGCAGAGATGAAAATCTCTTTTTCACTTTTTCTGACAACGGTAAAGTAGAAATGTCTGTGTTTAATTTTTAATGAGCCAGCTAATTGCTTGCACTTGTAGTAGAGAGCAAGTTTTAAGTGATAATAATTTTGAGCCTTATAGCAATTTAGAGCAATTTTTTTCACAAATTAGCAAATATGTCTTTCCCCTTTTTTCCAGAAATGAAAAATGGTTTAAGATTGAATATTTAAAGTGTATTAAACCGTACTGTCACTGTAAAATTTATAACTGTACGACTGCTAATCGTTAATCCGTAATTTACATAAACAAAAAGTTTCGATTCATAAGAAAATGGGAACTATCCAATTTCTTAATATCTGAATAGAACTTCCAAATTTTAATATTTTTACAAATATACCTGCAAATTTTATGCATTTACGAATGAAATGTGCTGTGAATGTGTCGTAAAACAGACAATTTGAAGTTGTGAACAAACTTCAGATATAACAGTTGCTGATAACGAATGTGAAGAGATGGGATCCCGCACCCCCCCTCCCCCTTTAAGAAAAAAAGAGATATGACATCCCTCTGAATGAACGGTTGGATCTGCTCTTGTTTGGGCTCTAAAAATGAAAGAACCGTTTTACTATTCAGCAATTAAGTATTACCAGTGGACACTTGCAAGGATTTCGCTCTGCAGTCTAATAATTTTTAGAAATATCTAATTTTTTTTAGATGCAGTTTTAAACTTCTAAAGAAAAAATAAGTATAAAAATATCTACAAACAACATTAATCGTCTCATTTATTCCATAAAAGATAAAGTAAAAACTGATTGAAGATAGCAAAAAGCTCGCGCGAGAATAAAAAATAACAATCGTATTTTAACTGCATAAGAATATGACGTCGTCCGCTTCTAGAAAAACATGAAACAAGGAGAAATAAATTGAATGCATTTTAAAATAAATTTACAATTTAATCTGTTATAACAAAGCATACCTTTTATTCTGCACGTGAAATACCCCTGATTCGATCAATCGATGGTGCCTTTTTCTTCTTTTATTTTTTAACCAGATATCTATACTTACTAATATTATAAAGCAGTAAAGATTGTTTTTTTGTTTGTTTGTTTGTTTGTTTGTAGGGGGTAATCTCTGGAACTATTGAAGCGATTTCAAAAGTGATCGTGGCAAATTGATGTTGACAATCCCTGCTCCAACATAGAGTATATTTTATGTCGATGCCACTACCCCCAGGAGGGTGCAGGAGCACAAAGCGTTCTAAAATTTCGATTTTTTTTATACTGAAGGAGCTAGAAACATGGAATTTGGCATGGTAGTTACTTATAAGATGTAATGCTCTCTAAGAACAAATTCTAATAAAATTCGAAATTTAAAAGGGTGAGATGAGCGAAAAGCGTTCTATAAACATTCTAAATTACAATTTCTATGGAATTTCTGGAACTACAGAACCATTTTCAAAAGTAATGGTGGCAAATTGATGGTAACAGTCTCTGCTGTAACATAGGCTATATTTCATGCCTGCGCCACTACTCCCAGGGGAGTGCAGGAGCGAAAAACGTTCTACAATTTCGATTTTTTTATACTGAAGGTGTTAGAAACATGAAATTTGGCATGGTAGTTACTTATAAGATGTAAATGCTCTCTAAAAACAAATTCTAAAAAAAATTCGAAATTTAAGACTGTGAGATGAGCGAAAAGCATTCTAAAAGCATTCTAAATTACAATTTCTATGGAATCTCTGGAACTACCGAACCCTTTTCAAAAGTGATGGTGGCAAATTTTTTATGACAATACCTGCTCCAACATAGGCTATATTTTACGTCGGTACCACTAATCCCAGGGTGGTGCAGGAGCGATAGACGTTCTATTTTTTTTTTTTTTTTTTTTTATACTGAAGGTAGAAATTTGAAATTTGGCATTGTATTTACTTATAAGATGTAATGCTCTCTAAGAACAAATTTTTAAAAAAAATTAAAAGGGTGAAATGAGAGATAAGCGTTCTAAAACATTCTAAATTACAATTTCTATGGAATCTCTGGTACTACAGAACCGATTTCAAAAGTGATGGTGGCAAATTGATGGTGACACTCCCTGCTCCAACATAGGCTATATTTTATGTTAGTGCCACTAATCCCACGAGGGTGCAGGAGCGAAAAACGTTCTAAAATTGCAATTTTCTTTTTTTACTGAAGGAGCTAGAAATTTGAAAATTGGCATCGTAGTTACATATAAGATGTATAATGCTCTCTAAGAACAAAAAAAAAAAAAAAAAAAAAAATCGAAATTTAAAAGGGGGAATTGAGCGAAAAGCGTTCTAAAAACATTCTAAATTACAATTTCTATGGAATATCTGGAACTACAGAACCGATTTCAAAAGTGATGGTGACAATCCCTGCTCCAACATCCTCTTTAATATAAAGCTATGCGTTGCTGACGACTGGGTTTTTCGCTAATCTTTGCCACATATTACTCTCGGAAAATGAACATTTGAAGTTACTGAAAAAAATAATAGCAAAGTATTTGTCAGAAAATTTTTAGACAAAATGCGTTTGAAAGGTAAAAAATTGTATATTTCTTGATATAAATTTCAAATCTATTGATTATGCCATTTTTCAAATGTTGAATTTAAAAAATTACGAAATTTCACAATGGAGTACCATAGCGAAACCTTCACGCGTAAAAACATAATGATCAGGGCGACGTGTCCTGACGTGTATATTGGCTATAGCACGAGTCACAAATTATAGTAGCCTTATTATTCTGTTAAAATATAAAAGTGAATTATGAAATGTCAATATTTTGTTTCATTAAAGGTTCGTTAAGAGAAATTGACCAGCGTAGCGGGCGTAGCTTGCTAGTATAAAATAAACACGTGCTGAGAAATCAAACTTTATCTTTTTTGTACTATTTATTTTTTATAATCATTGTTGAGAATCATATAATGCAGTATTTTGTTTTTGTTGCAACACTAATTTGAGGAAAACCTTTCATTTCATTTATGAAAACCATCCCAAATAATTTTTAATTAACAGCAATTTTTAATCAAAACACATGTTTTAACGAAATGTGAGTGTACTATGTCAGAAGCCGCTTCAAAAGCCTTTCGAATGATATCTCATTCGTTGATGTGGGTTTCTTAAATTCATAGATAAAAGGATGTTAACAATAGAAATAATATATATGATTAAGTTGAAGCCATTGCCCAAACGGATACAATATATAGCGATCCAAAATATAGGTAAGGAAGGATTTAAAAATTTGTTAAAGCAGGTAATAGGTATTACAATTAATAATATATCAAGGGATTCTGTAGAAACTGATCATCTTTAAAGATAGAAATAAAGAACTGCATAACAGTTAATTGATTTAAAGTAAAAAGTGTTTGATTTTTTTAATATTTGAGGATTTACTGTTAATATGTTCTTTCCATTAGTTTTAATATTTCTATTTCATTTTAAAAATTTAAGTTAAATACTATAACTTTACACTGAATAAAATTTGTTTATTATGAGAGTCTTGTCGTAAAATTTTTTCATATATATTTTTTAATTTGCTTCAATAGATTCGACTCTTTAAATGTAAAATCTATATATTTTACACCACTTTGCATGCTTAGAGTTTTAATAATTTCAATCACAATATTTTAGTAATAAAAGTTAAAATGAATCTTCAATTCAAAGAGGTAATTACATTAATTTATTAGTTATATTAAAAGTTCCATATTCAGGTTTAACTTTTTACACGAACTATTTTTTTATTATTATGAGAGTCTTGTCGTAAATTTCTTTTATCCTTTTCTTTATTTGCTTCAATACATTTGACACTTTAAATGTAAAAAGCTATATATTTTACACCACTTTGCATGCTTAGAGTTTTAATAATTTCAATCACAATATTTTAGTAATAAAATTTAAAATACATCTTAAATTGAAAGAGGTGATTACACTAATTTAATTGTTATGTTAAAAGTTCCATATTCAGGTTTTACTTTTTACACTAACTATTTTCTATTATTATGAGAGTCATGTCGTTAATTCCTTTTATCCTTTTCTTTATTTGGTTCAATACATTTGATTCTTTAAATGTAAAAAGCTATATATTTTACACCACTTTGCATGCTTAGAGTTTTCAATTTAGAAATACAGTCTTTTGGGAAATTCAAGATAATGGAGATAGAGCATTCTTTAAAAGATACTGTGCATTTTTTCTCTTTCGTTCAATAGCATGTGATGTTACAAGCTTTTCATACAGAAGAAAAAAATCTTTATGAATGAAGGCTTATTAAAATTTCAAAGAAACTGGCATTGTTTGGCTGCAAGGCTATGCAACTCCAGGTTTTTTCTTTCTATTATGGAAGTTTTTCGGATCGTGATTGTTTGTTGTAGAGCATGAGTTACGATTATTTGATCTGGATTCTCAAAAAGCAGAACTTAAAAGTAGATCCGTAAAAGTTTTTAATATATTTTTTTTCTGTTTGTATTTACATTTGCTAAGTAACGCATGTCCCTGAGTAGCACAATTTCCTGTATTAGTGTGTTTCCTTTTTCCTTTTAAAACTTTTACTGAAATTTTTTCTAGAATTTTTTTAATGTTAAATAAAAATTTGTTGATTTTTAAGAATGTAAAGCATCGGTAAAATAAATTTGAATAAAAATGCCTGCATTTAAATATTTCTCAGTTCTTTTCAGAAGACGCTAAAAAAGATGTATAAATTCAAAGGATTAGTATAACGAAAGCTACTGCATTTTTAAGCAGACGTGATTTTGTTCAGACTAATGTGCGTTTTATAATCAGATGGACTATATATTTACCTGAGCCATTATCAAAACAAACAAAAATATTCTATAAATGCACGGCCTTTGAAGTTATTTGTAACGCAATCATTTAATTTTTCACGTACTTTTTAAAAATTACGCACGTTATTTTAATTTTTTACTTGGATGATTTACTTTTTAGCATCATTTAATTTACAAAAATTGTGGCTCAAGTTACTCCCTTTTAAAACTTTTATTGAAATTTTTTCTAGAATTTTTTTTAAATGTTAAATAAATTTTTTTTTATGTTTGTGAATGTAAAGTATCTATAAAATAAATTTGAATAAAAATGCCTGCATTTAAACATTACTGGGTTCCTTGCAGAAGACGCTAAAAAAGATGTATGAATTCAAAGGATTAGTATAACTAAAGCTACTGTATTATTATTTTGTTTAGACTAACGTACGTTTCATAATCAGACGGACTACATATCTACAATAATCTCATGGTTTTATCGTAAGATAACTGTAATTTTATTGTCTTTTGTATACACTGATTTGTATTGTTAATGTTGCATTTTTATCCCATTACTTTCACTTACGTGATTTATTTTATGTTTGTGAATATTTTGTACACTGTTAAAAATTTGCAGCAAATTGTCCAGTCATTCGACTGACTTTATAAAAATGTTTAGACTAACGTACGCTTCATAATCAGATGGAATATATATCTACAATAATCTCATAGTTTTACCGAAAAATCACGGTAATTTTATTGTCTTTTGTATAAATCATTTACTTTGCATTCACCTTTTGGAAAAAAAAATCAGTATGTTACACTAATTATCAATACACTGATTCATATTGTTAATGTTGCATTTTTGTCACATTACTTTCACTTTCATGATTTATTTTATGTTTATGAATATTTGGTATATCAGCTAAATATATGTTATTACAATATTCTATCCGCATTTCTTTTCTAAATGAAACTTTCAGACTTATTCAGCTGACGTTACTTTACACTTTCAAAACTAAAAGCACTTCCAACATATGTAAAAGTTTTGTTATGAGTGCATTAGAAAAGGTTTTTTAATTAGAAAGAAAATCATATGTAAAATTATCTTTTGTAATTTTTGTTATTAATTCAGAATACTTTTTATAACCCAGAATTTTAGTTCTTTAAGAAAATGATCTTCCAGTGCTGCAAGATTCACCAGAAGAATTTGTTGAAGAAATGATAATTAATACATAGTTTTTTTTAAATTAATTTTGAAAGTAGAAATTGCATCCAAGCATTATTGGGTGCAATTTATATTCTCTGCACGCGTAATATCCCAATTTAATTAATAACACAGTATTTCTTTTACAACCGTAGGACCTATTAGATTTTACATTTTATTAAATTCCTATATAAATTATCCATATTGCAAAATATCAGGAATTTATAAAGCTTAAATATTGTGTCAGTATTTTAATGTTTTATGTATCTTTTAATGTAAAAAGTAAAAAGCCACCTATTGACGTTGTTCGGAGGAAAGCAATTTCAGAAAATTTCGGTATATTTTCACCGATTATAACCCCTAGAACCCAAAACCACCCTTCGTTCAAATGTTAATATATATAATATCTGCTCTTTGTCATACGATAGCACTCCTACACTATATTTCCAATGATGATTGGTCACTTGCGATTTTCGACGTTTTGTTAAATATCTGGAAAGATACATGAGGAATTATCCTGAAACTTCCGGAGTGTAAACAACATGATTGACGTTATATATTTGGGTTCATTTTTATGAAGATAGCATGTATACTCGAAGAGAAATTCACGTTTTCATAAAAACAGTCCCAAACTTTACCAAGTTTTTTGCTTATAATTTGCAGAGTTTTTAATATAAAAACAAGTTATTTTCAGAAAATATGACAAACACAATTGTACACAATACCTTGCAATCAGAATTAAAAAATAATAAAAATTGTATGAAAAATGAGCAGGTTTACTAAATATTGGTTCACTGCGCATGCGCGAATTCAATCAAAATATACTGTGCATAATATGTTAGCTAAATGTATAGACCAACTTTTACGAAAGTCTCAAAAACATAGCTTGAAAATTCTGATAGTAATCGTCGATAGAATGAGCTCGAATTTCGCTGTTCCCAAAAGGAAGCAAAAAGATGAGGGGTTGTATCCAAATATACTAGCTTATGAAAGTTGACATAATAAGAATGAAGTGTCTCTCATTCTATATTTGATACAACCCCTCATCTTTTTGCTTCCTTTTGGGAACAGCAAAATTCGAGCTTATTCTATCGACGATTACTACCAGAATTTTCAAGCTATGTTTTTGAGACTTTCATAAAAGTTGGTTTATACATTTAGCTAATATATTATGCACAGCATATTTTGATTGAATTCGCGCATGCGCAGTGAAACAATATTTAGTAAACCTGCTCATTTTTCATACAATTTGTTTTATTTTTTAATTCTGATTGCAGGGTATTGTGTATAATTTTCTTTGTCATATTTACTGAAAATAACTTGTTTTTATATTAAAAACTCTGCAAATTATAAGCAAAAAACATGATAAAATTTGGGACTGTTTTTATAAAAACCTGAATTTCTGTTCGAGTATACATGCTATCTTCATAAAAATGAACCCAAATTATTACAATACTCCACTTAATCATAATCTACAGTTTGAATGCTTTTGCGATATTAGTTTTTACAGGACTATCCAAAATATATTCGTTTTTCTTCAATTTGTTGACGGCCCCTTATGAGGTTTCGGGAAAAAATCTTCGCGGAAGTATATGACGTCAATCATGTTGTTTACACTCCGGAAATTTCAGGATAATTCCTCAAGTATCTTTCCAGATATTTAACAAAACGTCTAAAATCGCAAGTGACCCATCATCATTGGAAATATAGTGCCGATTTGGATAAAACTAGTAATGTGTATTCGGCTCACCAATATGTCCACCGAGTTCGTTGGCCATCTTATTTAAAAAGGGCTGCCACTAAAAGATTTAAAACTAAAAAAAAATACTTAAAAAATAAATCGAAATTCAAATTTATATTTTGCTTAAGTGTTAAGCGTTATACAAGCATTCCGGAGCTTTTTTTGTTTTGCTGTATCTTTAAAGATGGCTGATATATAGCAGTTTGAAATTCTAGGGTGGCTGACATTTTGAAACAACAGAACAAATTACGCACAAAAAAAAATCAGGGATTAATTTATGAGTTTTAGTGAACGTAATTTCTCGCAAATTATTATCTTTCATCGTTGTAATCATTTTCTTAATCATACGCACAAAACTATATAATCAAATCCGTTAGCCTCAAATTCTCGCCAAGCTTGGCAACACTTGGCAAATTTTAGCCAAATTTGGCAATCAAAATAAGTCTTCCTAAATGCAGCCAACTTGGCTATAGCTGACTAATTTGCCGAATTTATTACTCAAATTCAGCATTAACGAATCTTCTGTAATCAGATTCTTTGCATTTTAGCTTGCTGTTTTCGAATAACATTAGCAAAAATTTTAAAACGAAGGTACAAGAAAGCTACTTTTTTCCCCGGTACAGACCGGAAGGATTTGTTTTCACTTATTTTGAATTGGTGCGCAATTATTGTAATATTTCCTACATTATTATTTTTTCTTAAATATTAACAAATGTACAGTAAAACTGTTCCATTTTACATTTATAAGTTTAAATTATTCATTATCTTCTTAATTCAAAGTTGGAAGAAATTCCCAGGATTATATTATTTTGCGAAATACCTCGAAATGAATTTGAAATTATGTCTATGTCATACAATCTCAATTAAAAGTGAACATTGTTACAAGTTAATAATTTAAAACGAAACTTACTAATTTAACAAACTTAGGGGTTCATAAATAAATTCAAGATATGGTATTTCAATAAAAATGTGTGAATAAAACTTAAATTACTTTGTGTGTACATAAAACTTAAATTACTTTGTGTAGGAATAAAATATACATACATTTATTGCCATTAGACTTTAAAAATTTAAAGATGTTTTTATAGCGCAATAAAACAATTATAGTAAAAAAATACGAATCTACAAAGACATTTTATATATCTATTAATCTATTCTTTTCATGTTCGCACACGTCTGTCTGTCTAGTTTTATAATAATTTCCATTATTTGCCATAAAATTTGCTCCTTGATTTTCACCATGAATTAACAATTAAGCTATTTATTTTTATTGTTTCGTTTCAGAACATTTCACATCCCCATTATAGGAGCATTTTTATAACTTGTCAAAATTTTAGCGCGATATAAGAAATGGACTTTTCTATATTTCTATGCATACTCATCCGTAATCTACCAATTATCTATTAATTATCTATTATACTTATCTATTTATATTTATTTATCTATTATTTATTTACTTATCTATTATTTATTTATTTATCTATTATTTATTTATATATAATAATATTATTATATATATTATTTATATTTATTATTATTTATTAATATTATTTATTTATTTATCTTATTTATTTATTTATTTATCTTATTTATTTATTTATTTGTCTTATTTATTTATTTATTTGTCTATTTATATTTATTTATTATCTATTAATTATCTATTATATATTAGTAATCTATTAGTCTTTCACGGCTAATATTAAGAAAACTATCACAGTTAAAAATATGAAAAGTAATAGTTAGACAGAAATGTTTAATAAACACGCTGAATTAGACAATTTTTTAACCTAAGAATTATTTTAAGAGCTATTTAATGTTGAATTCCTTCAAAACAGTTTAATTTAAAAAGTTTTACAGAAATAAAAATTATGCATAGTAATTTAACCATATTTTGCAGGGACCTACTTAACAAGCTTGCGGTGTACAGTGTGCAGTTATTCTTTTAATTTGACTAATTTTTTAAGTGTTTTTTTTTTTCAAAATTGTATTAAAGTTTTCATTATTTCAATAGATTTTTTTTTCATATTTAAAAAAAAATGTCATTTTTAAATTTGTTGACATGTTGTAAAACAGCGCAAAAAAATAATTGAATTTAAAAATGTATTCATTAAAAATTTAATTCATTTGAATTTAAAAATGTATTTACATGTAAATATTAAAAACAGAATGAAAACTCTAAAATAATAATTAAATGATCCACTTGTTAAAATCAGGAAATAGGGAAAATTACATCATAAAAAATATATTTACACGTGAGAATTCAAAAAGAAGAAAAACCTTAAAATAATTAAAATATTACACGAGAAAAGCATTTAATAGTGACAATTACGTTATATATTAAAAAGATAGATTTAAAACAATTTTCTTATGGACAATATTCATCTGACGTCACAGTGCGGGAATCACAAGGCTTAAAAATTGCACGACTAGCAAGTTTGTTTATATATTTCATCACTTGATGCAGCATATATACATATCAGGTAAATGCATGCGTAAAATACTTTAGATTTATTTTGTACAAAGTACTATTCGATAAATACAAGATTAAAATAAACAATTTACTTTTTAAAAATAACATGAAAAATATGCATGAAGGTGCATTAACATAAAGAATATATAATTTATGCATAAGCTATATTTATTCTTGAAAATATCTAAAACTTGATATAAACATAAAACATAAAAGTAAATTTTCTATACACAGTGCTTTTCAATATCGAGTTTCTGAATGTTATTGCCAAGCAGACGAATTTTTGTAGCCTCGAAACCAAAGGAAGGATATTGTCTATGGCGTCGTTATAAGACTCCGAGCGACAGATATATTTTTTACCTAACGATTCTTTTCAAGCTGATTTTCAAATGTGTAATTGATCTTACTTATCAATCCCCGAAACTGTTGTCAGCTGTCTTGACAGTGGTGAATGAGGCCGTGGGAACCGTAAAACGGCCTCAGTCAAACAAAAAAGCATGACAACCCGATTACAGAAGTTCGTCTCCGTTCGTGATAATATCATTCAATCTTTCACAACTAGATAATCTTTTTAAAATAGAGGCGCGTAAACATATCTCTAGCGGTTGAGGAGTGTGAACGGGAGTTGGCAAGCTTAGCTCGCAGAGGGCAGTGCGCCCTAGTATATTTAAATTATTGTCAATTTTCAACTTATTTACTTATGGATTAAGCAAAAATTTGGACATTGTTTATAAAATTATGAGCGGAGAAAAGAAAAGTGTGGACCCAGAAACTGTCGAAAAATGGAAAACTGAAACTTTACCAGAACTCATCAAAGAATATTCCCAGTCTGACATATTTAATGCGGACGAAACTGGTCTGTTCTATAATTTGCAACCAGAAAATACCCTTTGTTATGAAAAAGAAAAATGCCATGGAGGGAAGAAAAGTAAGCTACGCATAACTGTTCTTTTAGCTGCGAACTCTGATGGATCTGAAAAGTTGCTTCCCTATATAATAGGAAAATCAGCCATTCCAAGATGTTTCAGAAATGTCAAATCGCTTCCGACAAAATATTGTGCTAATAAGAAATCATGGATGAACGCAACATTGTTTGCCAAGAGGTTAAAAGATTTAGACAGAAAGATGAGAAGTGAAAAAAGAAAAATCATTATTTTCATTGATCAATGCCCAGCACATCCTTCGGGTTACGAATTTTCAAATGTGAAAGTGAAATTCTTCCTAGCAAATTGCACAAGTGAACTGCAGCCCATGGATTTGGGTGTCATAGGGTCCTTTAAGGTGCAGTACCGAAAATTCCTTGTTCGGAAAATTATTGTCAACATGGAAGGAAACTTCCAGAAAAAAAGAAGTAAATTTTCTAAAGATCCTCGAAGCGATGAGGTTCGTAAGACAAGCATGGAATTCGGTGGCAGAAACTACTTTTGTAAACTGTTTTAAGGCAACAGGATTTAATTTCCAAGATTTCCTTTCAAATGTTCCAAACGAAGCAAGTGCCTATGAAGGCAGCGATGAAAAAACAGTCATTGATAACAATGGGCTGGAATGGGAAGATGGCCAAATGCCTGGTTGAGAAGATGTTCCTAGTAATGGAAATTTTACAGAATATGTGTCTTGCGATATAGAACTAAGTACCTGCGATAGTGAACAGAAACAGAATGAAGATTCTGAAAGCAGTGAAGATGACGAAGAAACGGAAATTGAATTAAAAAAAGGTGACATTCCCAGAAACAGTTTGCAGCTTGAACACTTAAAAAAAATATTTTTTGTCTCACGAAGTTGATGATGTTGTTCTTACGAAGTTAGAAAATATCGACACAGAACTTTGGAAAGTCAAAACAAAGGAACCCAAAACAAAGCACTATCAAGGATTTCTTTCCAAAGTGCCAATAAGTATGTATGTATTAAGTTTTAAAAGCAAGTAACATTAAAGAATTTAGATAATTTTAAAGTTGATCTCCTAACATATAACTTATAATTTTTAAGCTCGTAGTAAACAATTCTTTTTTTCATATTTGTCTATCTAAGGGTATTTTGCATTGATATTTTTATACCATTGTCTTTACAAAAATTGATATTCGATTTAACGAGTTGCTTCGATTTACCTAACGGATTTGTGGGTCCCAATCAATTCGTTAAATCGAGGTTCGACTGTATTATCAATTATTATCAATTATAAACAAAAATTGCTTAAATTTTATAGGAAGAATACCTATTTATTTTCTATAAACATAATGAATGTTTTAATCATTTAAAAAATATATTTGAATAAAGTAAATAAACAAGTGGGTAAGTGTGATCCAAGTTCGCACAAAGGGTTTCGTTTAATATTCCTTTCAAAACACTTTATCCTTTCTTTAAAAAATCCTAATAAATTTAATTTTCTAAAAAAAAAAAATATGTCTATTTTTCTCGGTTTTTCGAATATCTGAACCGGCCCCATAACGGGTGAAGCCCACTATTATATTCATATGTCATAATAATATCTGTCATGTGGACTAAATGCGATATTTAAAAGAAAATTAATTTCAAAATTAAACATGTTGTACACCTTCAAAATGTTAAAATAGGCGAATATTTCCATAATCGGGTTTTTATCATGATTCAATACGTTTCTCAAACTCATATATTTACTATTCTCTATTATTCATATTCATACTCGCTTTGTATTATACTGAAACATTTGAAAAATCCGTTAAACTTGCGATATAACGTCAGATTTTCTTTTTAATTCTCTAATGACGTGTAATTAATCTGCTTTGTGTACATGCACACATACTCATACTCCTTGTATTATTGAGAAATCTTTCTGTTTTATTACCACTATGACGTCAATCTTTTTTATTTCATATTAATCTTTTTTTTTTTTCAATTAGTGAAACTTTTTATTTTATTTTTATTTTTCACGTGGAAATCGTCTGATAGAAAATTAATTATTGTACATAGAATTTCATCATGGATTTTTGATTTTTGGCATCTGCTATAAGGGAAAATGTTCAAATTTAATAAGAAAAGGCTGTTAGAATTTTGGTTTTTTTATCTGTATTTATTAAAACAACACGAATTTTTCAAATTTTAATATTTTCAGCTCTTCGCAGCTGATATTCTGATTTATACACAAAGTTTCAACTCTGTAAGTTACACAGTTTTCGAGAATGGCTCTGTGACAGACAGACAACGCAGCGGGAGCAATAGGGTTTCGTGAGATGAACGAAACCCTAAAAAAGCCTAAAACCTTTTCAGGGTTATAATCCACTTATATGCAAAAACACAAAGGCATTAAATCATCCGTTTAGATGCTGAATTCAGTCAAACATTCATACGCACTGTTGCATTTATTATATTATTTGAATGTCAGTTTTTACATTAATCTGAAAAAAAAAGAGTACAAATTTATACATATAAATCTTCGAATTTTTGTATTCGAATCATATTTTAAACACAGAGGAATACTGCTACTTTTAGTGTTGCTATATTTGAGAGATTACGTGAAAAATAAATTTTACAATCATGACAAATTTTATATTACTTCTCGAAGTGCAGTTTCCGAACAGTAAGCTATTTTTTATCATTTTTGTTCATCTTTTAACCGTAGAGGGAAAAGATTTGTCTCGATATGTCTAGATTTTTTAATACATATTCAGATAATGCACGCAAGGATGTGTAGAAATTGACACTTCTTTTGAATTTAAGAAGAAATACTTTTAAATTCAAGCATTCGTATCCTCCAAGGACATACTTGTTCATGCATTAAATATTTTAGAATTTTATGTTCAACGCTATTTCTTTTGACATTTTCCCTGGTATAAATGGTAAAAAAGTATAAATGAAATAGAATAATAATAATAATAAAAATAGCGCATTTAGTAAAAGTGTAATAATATTTTATTTTATATTTTTGCACAACTGTTTACTACTTATTTAAAAAATATAATTTTCAAAATGCAATTTGAAGATTTTTAATCGATTTATTTAATGACTTTAAAATAAAATAATAAAAATTCTATGTATTTACGACCTTAAGGCTGCGCGTCAGTAAACTGCCCGATTCCCCGCGCTAATGTTAATCATATGGATGTAGGATGCATTCGTATATTTAAAATATCTCCTCATTAAATTAATATTTTTAACTTCTGTTTTCTGTGTACTGTTCTTAAAGCATGTTTCTTTTTTCCTTAGTTGTCAAAATATTTCTAAAATGTGTGTTTCATTTATAATTTTATGTGTTAAAATCTTAGTGAAATTGAATAAGATTTTAATACTGCACATAAAATTCAGTACATATTTAAAAAAAAAAATTGACAACTAACAAAAAAAGAGACATTCTTTAAGAACAGTACACCGAAAACAGAAGTTAAAAATATTAATTTTATGAGGAGATATTTTAAAAATACGAATGCATTCTACGTCTATAAGATTAACATTAGCGCGGCGAATCCGGAAATTTACTGACCAGCAGCCTTAACCTAATTCCATTAATACTAAAATACCGTGGATTAAAGTATGTCTTTCTGTGTAGCGTGACTGCACCTGTAGCTTGTCAGTTAAGATTATTTTCGACTTCAGAGGTCATTTCGTCTGTTTTGAACACCGTAAATTTATCGTCACATAACTTAAATTTACCAGTAGTGAGCCACTGAAAGACATTTATCTAATTACACTGGCGAGCAAAAAAAAAAAAAAAAAAAAAAAATATATATATATATATTTGCAAACAAATAAGTGAACAGTACATATCAGTAGAGATCTACCGTAATTTCCGGCGTATAAGCCGCAGCTCAAAGAGTCGTTTTTCGACCCAGAAATATTATTTTATAAAATGTAACTTAAAAGATCGCTGTAAATATTTAACTACAATTATTGAATAAAATTTCTGGGTCGAAAAACGACTCTTTGAGCTGCGGCTTATACGCCGTAAATTACGGTAGATACATATCACACTTAGTATGCAAAAATTTAGTCACAGTTAAAAACACATAACATAGCTGAAAACGCACTTGCAGTATTTATCACTTATAGACAGTACTGCATTCGATATTTTTGTGTATCCCTGTAAAAAGAACGATAATTGCTATACACTTCTTATTTCACAGCGAGTATCTTACAGTGAATCTCAGTAATATATATCAATATCATTATGTTTAAAATAGTACAACAAAATTAAAATATGCTGCAAACACAATTAGTCCTCATACACCATTATTTAACCCAATTCTTTTGTGTGACCTTGTAAATGAATTATATATATGTTACGTTCTATATTTTACAGAAAGAATGTTTTATTGCACCTCATAAATTCATATAACTTTCATTATGTTTGTAACCCAATTTTTTTTTGTGTCCCTGTAAATGAGAGATGAATGCTATATACACCTTCTTCTATAGTAAGCTTCTTATATAGCACCTCAGTGACATATATAAATTTCAATATATTTGAAATAGTGTAACTTTATTAAAATACAACGCAAAAGTTTTTCCCCCATATAAGCATAACGCAACGGATTTCTTTTAAGCGCCTCTGTTAAAGGAAGCGATGTCAACAATGCTCGTGACAGGTGGATCACAGCCATGCTGTGATCAGACGAATATCGTCTCACGTCCAGTACTAAATTGTCAAGCTAGGCACTCAAGTCCGGCAGGTAAGGGCCTGGTCAGCGCTATATGTATATATATGTATATGTATATATATATAAAAGCTACACTTACCATATTCTATAGTTCTATAGTAAGAACTTTATAGTGATGTATATTAATGTCAAGTGATGTATATCACTTCAGTGATGTACATCAATTTCAAGTGATGTATATCACTTCAGTGATGTATATCAATGTCAAGTGGTGTATATCACTTCAGTGATGTATATCAATTTGAATATTTTTAAAATAATGTAACGTCATTAAAATACACTGTAAACCATTTTCCCATACACCATAATGTAACGGAATTCCTTTAAGTGCCCTTGTAAATGAACTGTAAATACTACACACTTAATTTTCAATACCAAACATACCATGGTAAACCTCAATAAAGTATGTAAAAGACATTGCAATATACAAATATATTTACGCGAGCTAGAGCACGGCCAGACGGCCAGACAGAGAGGCAGATGGACAGGTAGACAGGCAGATGGCAAGACAGACAGGCAGATAGATAGAAAAACCGAATTCATAAAAACTTTTTAACTAGATTATTAAGTATTAAAATGAGCTCTTAGATGCACTACACTGCAAAAAATTTACAGCAAAGTATCATTCGACCGTTTTTATAGAACACGGTTAGATAACCGTAGTTTAACAGTATTCTGACCGTAATATGGACAATATTATAGTCAGAATAGCATTAAATTACGGTTATGTAACCGTTTTTACGGGATATTCGAATGACGGTATACTTTGCTGCAATTTTTTACAGTGTACAACGGGTTTTCTATAGATTATGGAGTGCGTAGCATTTATCGTTCATTTACAGAGATGCACAAAAAATTTCGGTTAAAGGACTGACTATGACCGACAATTGCTGGAAGAGTATTTGACGCTTGTGATATGCAATCTTAAACATATTTAATTTTTAATATATTTAGAGGTGTATAAACTCTATAGATAGATAATATACAGGGCAGCACAGAATTCGCACACATTACAGCATATGGGCAGAAATTGATGAAAATGAATTTTTACTGAGTTATGGGATTTTTAAATTGCTTATTTTATTTCATTTCATTGTATCAAAAAATGAAATTTCTCAATAATATTACCTGACTGTTGCAAAGTTTTTAATAATCTATGTCTCATTGATGATTTTTCGTTCTTGTCTTTATTTTGTTCCTACTATATATCATATGACATATCCTATAATCCGCAATTTAATTATTTTATGCGATACTTAGAGTATTCCTTCTTAACATTAGAAAATAATATTGAGTTAAACCCTTTCGGGTCAAGCACGAGGTAACAAGATTTTTAATTTTTTGTTAAAGAAAAATATTAACAACTATTTTCAAACAAATGGATTTTTACATGATGAAAAATCACATTTGAAAAAATGTTTGCTATTTTTGGAATTAAATGTCTAAAACTAGATGTTTAGAAATTAGCTACCCTTTCACCGTTTGAAGATTTTCCAATATTTCTATAAATATGCTTGTAAATCCCCAAAAAAATATATTTTTAATCGCTGTTTGAAGCTATAATATCTTTTATAACTCCTCATTCTATATACGGTTCAAAAAAGTATTATGTTAAAAATATTTTTGTCTACAGCCATTTTAACATGATTACATGAAACGGAAAAACACGAGCCTGAGTATAAACAAGAACGAAAAATCATGCGTCAAGTATAGATTATAAAACACTTCCCAACACATTCAGAATACTGTAAAAAAGTTTTACAGTTCACTAAGTAAACAAGGTCAAGATCAAACCGGACGGGGAGGCCTACCATTCGGCTTAAGCTCAACTAGCCCCGCCCAGCAGGTTTGTTTACCTAATTATACTGAGCATTACTAAATCATACTTTGTGATACTGAGCAAAATTATACTATGTATAATGCTGAAATACAAATTCTGAAAATACAAAATTCCAAAAATACAGATTTTGAAAATACAATTTACCACTCCGACTGAACAGTACTAAATACTACTATGTGATACTGAGAAATAATACTACCATGTAATAATTCTGTAAGATGTTGAAGTAAATAATACTAATGGATAGAAGTAAGTACTAAATGAACAATAATGAATGAATAATAATACTAGTGTAAACAATGATAAATTATGCTAAACATAGTAAATAACACTGTATGATACCATTAAGAATAACTAAATTGTTAAGGTTAGAGTTTATGTAGCGTGTAAAGGTCTTTATGCAACGCATGACACATTTGAAAACCCAATTTCAGAAATTACTACCATTAGTCAAATAAAATATCCGAATTATTTTGTGCAGCCCTGTATAGGATCTATAGATTTGTATGTATACTACACTGCTAACATTTACCTCAGTCAGGAAAGACATATCACAAATAAAAATTCCTCTTCAGCAATTTCCGTAAATAAACTGAAATGTCCGTAAGATCTTTTGAGCAGTCCTCTATATTATCTATAGAATTTATATGCACCAATTAATATGTAAAAATTAGTTACATTTAAAAATGCGTACCACAACTGAAAACGTGCTACCATCAATTACTGCTCATAGGCAGTAAACAAATTCTTTTGAGTGTCCCTGTAAATGAACAATAAATGCTACACACTTTATTTTCAATACCAAACATGCCATAGTAAAGTTCAATAACATATTTTCATTTAAAGCCATTCCGAGTATACTTAAGCGAGTTAGAACACGGACAGATAGACAGACAGACAAACCGAATTCATAAACATTTTTCAACTATGTTGGAAAGTGTTAAAAAACATGTTTCGCTAGTAGTTCATCACCCGCTAATATTATAACGGCCATGTTGCTGCTATGTGTGATGGATAATGTTAGCTAACCGTAAAATGAGCAGAAGATGTGTAATATCAAATCACGGTCATTAAAATCTTAAAAGGGCAGGGTTTTGAGAAAAGCTCTGCGACTTTCCTCAGACCAGAAAGAAATCAGTTCCCAACAAAACTTCACTCAGAGAAACAAGGAATTTTCAAATTAACAGTATCAGTAATTAGATAACTTAAAATAACTTACGAACTCGTAACGTCAAACGGATGTTAAGCTGACTTCCAAAAGAGTCAATTTCACTTCCAAAATGCTAGAAACGGCACTCCGTGAGCGCCAAATAATTTTATTTCAAATATCACCGAATAAAAGTAAAATGTACTCTTACCACTGACCGATCTCCCTTCTTTACTACGTCTTAGTTCATGCAGGATAAAGCAGATCTCAAGGTACCGACTAGGGCAAGAACCGGTCCAGAGTTCCACTTTCTCAGCTCAAGCCAGCGCTTAAATACTGATATATTGATTGACCAGATGCAGAAATTTGCATAAATATCAATACGAAGGGAAAAATCACTAGTTCTGAGGTTGTCACGATCATTGATCGAAAGTTAGAGAAAGATAGCTTTAATAACTTTTGCGCACATTGACTATTATTGGACAAAATGTACGTTCGCAATCAAAACTTCGCCTACACTTTACAATCAGAGTAACCGACACATTATAATATTAGTTAATTAAATATCATATAGACGTTAATCCTACGTGTCAAGAAGTGTATAAATACGAGTACTATGAAGCAAGCAGTAAAAATCGTACGTTTAAGACTTTATTGGATTGAATACAAAATTAACTGATCAACTACTCGGTTGATCAACCGTTATTGCAGCCATCCTATATGTTGACAATGTTTGTATCAGAAAAATTAAGAGCTCCGAAGTTTGACTTACGTGCAAATTAAGGGAAGTATTTTGCAATGTTTAAATCTTAAACATTTACAGTTATTTTAGACTTTAGAGGATCACGTAAGTGCATTTATTTAGTTCACTGTATTGGTCTACCTGTTTGCACATGCGTGATACTCTTTATCAAAGAAATTTACTGCAAAAGAGTACTTCCAATTTTTAAAATTCAGCAAATTATGAATAGCTTCTTAAGTGTATATTCAGGATTACCACTCGCTGGGTTTTTTAAATACCACTTTTTGCAAAGAAAATCTTTTTAGATTTATCTTGCAAACTGTACAAAAAACTATTTTGATTCCAAAAATTGTAAAAGCCTGCCACGAAAAATTTCCGTTAGAAATATTGGTATTTAAAAGACAGACCAGCGGGAACTCTGCATATGCACATATTAGTCGATTTATTATTTTTTGTTGTGTGAGTTTATATAACTTTTACTTTTAAGTTGAATAAAAAAATAAACCTTACATAATGTGTAAAAATACAACATTAGAGCAGATTATTGGAATAATCTTCTATTGGACAATATACTTTAGAAACATTTTTAAGAATATATATATATATATTAACTCAGAAGTATAAAATATGATATTATTCATACAATTCTGAAAAAAAGTATAAAATTTTATAAATAGAAGTTTAGCATTTCCTTATTAAACTCGATTATAATTCTGCGAAATATAAATACTTATTCAGTTTAGTTTCGTTACATTTACAGCTTATGTAAGAGATAGATTTTATAATCATAGTAAATTTTATATTATTTCTCAAAAAACTGTTTTAGAATTATAAGTAAACATTTTCTATTTCTGTTTTCAAACGTACGTGAAAGGGATTTTTCTCTAGATTTTGTAATATCTTTTAACATATATTCAGATAATGTACGAAAGAATGTGTAAAGATTCATACTTCCTTTGAACTCGAGAAGAAATACTTCTTTTTGAATTTAAGCCTTCTCATTCCCCAAGGACTGTAACACTTGTTCATGCATAAAAGATTTTAGAATTTCATTTTTAAAGAAGTTTCTTTGGACAAATTCCCTTTAATAAATGGGGACAAAAATAAGCGAAACTATAATAGTAAAAGAAGAATTTCACCTAGAATGTATGCAATAATTTGGAAATTTCATTAAATATTACAACATGATTTTTTAAGATACATAGTTGAATCTTGAATCAAATTGTTGTAAAGACGTTGTTTAGTTTACTGTAAAAGCCCCCTGATCATGGAAATAAATTATTGTTATAGTAAACATTGGAATACACTATAGTCCAGAGATGGCGAACCTTTTGCATGCGAGTGTTAATAATTCACAAACAATACTTATCAACATTGTTTTATATCTAATTAAATTTTCAGTAGGGCTCAAACTACGCCGGAAATTAGCACTGACAAAGGATGTGAATTTTCACTTTGCTACACAGCATACAACCAACAGAGCGAACTCCCGGTCAGGACATTTTTCGTTCTGTTGGTTGTACGCTGGGTAGCAAAGTGAAAATTCATATCCTTTGTTAACATTGTAATGTTTCAAGCATTTACATTTAAAAACATGGAAGCATATGCTGCTTATATGAAACACTGGTTAATTGAAAAAGTCGTTTCCAGTGACTGTAGTGATTGCAATAACTGTCTTATGAAGTTCATTTTAAGATATGTTTTTAAAATCATATAGAAATGAATATAGAAAACGCGGCAAAGTACCATGATAAAAGAAAATTTTCTGATGTGTTAATTCATACAAAAATAGTTAATTAATAATTAATAAGGACTTTACGTTGCACATATAAATACTCATCAAACATTTGCTTCCAACGTAAAATTTGTTTAATAAATATGAGTTATTTTAAACTACATATATCAATAAACCTCGACGTTTCGGTTAATCTTTATAACCATCATCAGCAGAAAAACTTCAAAAATATATGAACAGCAAAAAAATTAAAATTTGTTACATGATTGAATCCAAAGCTCTAACTGACACGACGCTAAAAATAACAGAATAACAACCATAAATTCAAAATAAGCCAGGTGGCGCCCTCTAGGAATCAGCGATGTAACTGGAAACTCATGTTCCACTAAATAAAAGTTCCTTCCAAAATGCATTTCCATATAGCTGGGACAGAAAATGATGAAATATCGTTACAAATTTCATGTTTTCTTAATGAAATTTCAATAGATTCACGGATGTAGGCTTTAAGGGGAATGTTTTGTCTGGAAATAACTTTAACGTTGTTAAAATCTATAAACCTAATCTGTCCATTGGCAAAAGTCCTTGATAAGGCAGTTGAAAGTTTATTGTATTTCAAATCACACTTGTGTTTTTTGAGTCTCTCCACGATGCGACGTTTTGTCATACCAATATATGCAGAATTTGTACCATTTGCTGTTCATATATTTTTGAAGTTTTTCTCCTGATGATGGTTATAAAGATTAACCGAAACGTCGAGGTTTATTTACATATGTAGTTTAAAATAACTCATATTTATTAAACAAATTTTACGTTGGAAGCAAATGTTTGATGAGTATAGTTAATTCATTTGTGCTAATCTTAATATGTACATTAGGGTGGGCCGAAAAAAAAAATTTTTTTTTGATTCTCTATACCGCGGAAAACTTGGCCTTGGGTTGCTTAGTAAAATAAAATGAAAAAAAAATTAATTAAATTTTAATTTCTGCGGCAAAGCAGTTCAAATAAGTTTATTGAAAAGCAATAGTTTTCTTTCTTTTTTTAAAGCTATAAAAGAAAAAAAAACCGCTATAGTGAAAAATCTTTAAAAGAAAGATATAAAAATACATTATAATAAAAAAAGAAGCAAAATTACTTCATTTGGGGTAGCGCAAAGCATTTAAAAAATCCTTAAATTAACGCAATCAAGTTGTATTCACTCAGTGAATGTTGGCCGGATTGTGGGCCGGTTCTTTTTTTCTGTTTTGATTCGCTATACCGAAAAAGACTTGTATCTAGGGTAGCTAAGTAAAATGCAAAAACAAAATAAATAAAATTTTACTTCTGGTGGTAGCCCAAAAAGCCTAAAATTTGGAAAAAAACGCGAGTTTTAGGCCAAATTTTCTCAAATTTTAGGCCTTTTGCGCTACCACCAGAAGTAAAATTTTATTTATTTTGTTTTTGCATTTTACTTAGCTACCCTAGACACAAGTCTTTTTCGGTATAGTGAATCAAAACAGAAAAAAAGAACCGGCCCACATTCCGGCCAACATTCACTGAGTGAATACAACTTGATTGCGTTAATTTAAGGATTTTTTAAATGCTTTGCGCAACCTCAAATGAAGTAATTTTGCTTCTTTTTTTATTATAATGTATTTTTATATCTTTCTTTTAAAGAATTTTCACTATAGCAGTTTTTTTTCTTTTATAGCTTTAAAAAAAGAAAGAAAACTATTGCTTTTCAATAAATTTAGTTGAGCTGCTCTGCCAATAAAATTAAAATTTAATTATTATTTTTTTCTTTTTATTTTACTAAGACACCCTAAAGCCAAGATTTCCGCTGTATAGAGAATAAAAAAAAAAGTTTTTTTCGGCCCACCCTAATTTACATGCCACTTCTGCCGCACTTGACCTCTCGTCACCCCTCTTGTAGTCGATATTTGTTATTTGTTTGTGAACTTATAAGCGGGTAAAAATTAATGTATCCGACATAATTGATAACAAAAACGAAAAATCATGCGTCAAACATAGATTACAAAACACTTTCCAACACATTCAGAACACTGCAAATTTTTACTTTTACAGTTTACTAAGTAAACAATTTAGAAAATCGTAATACATTTGAAAATACAATTTTAGCAATTACTACCAATCGTGAAACAAATTATCCGATTTCTTTTGCGTTGTCCTGTATATGATCTATTGATTTGTATGTATACTATTCATACGCTAAAATTTACTTCAGTTAGGAAATACATAGCGCAATTGAAAATTCCCCTTCAGCAATTTCCGGCAATAAACGGAAATGTACGTGAGTTATTGTGAGCAGCCCTGTATATGATCTATAGAATTTATGTGCACCAATTAATATACAAAAAAAAATAGTTTCATTTAAAAACGCGTACCACAACTGAAAACGAGCTACCAACATTTATTGTTCATACACAATACTGTAACCAAGTAATTTTGAGTGTCCCTGTAAATGAACGATACATTCTATGCATACCATATTTTACAGAAAGCACCTTGTAGTGCACTTCAGGGATATGTATCAATTTAAATACGTTTAAAATAGTGAAATATCGTTAAAATACGCTGAAAATGATTTTTTTTCATAAACCGTAAATAATATAATCGTAAATAAATTCCCATAAACACCTGGAATATCTGCTGCTATTTTGCCAGCTCAATCAGATGCTTATTTTTCTGGAGCATTTCAGGTAAGTATTTATCGCCAAATTTTTTCACTAAGTTCCTATCAAAATCCCCTAACTTTTTCAAATAATCCTCCAAGATCGTAACTGTAAGATTATGTAATAGATAAATTCATCACATATTAATGGTAAATTTTATGTTATACAGAGGCTGTTCGCACATTTTTTTGACAAATTTGATAAATTATTTTAAAAAATGGAATTATTTTAGAGGAAAACTTTCTTTCAACAACTTATTATTTGTAATTCATATTATTGTCTGATGCTTTCAAATTTATTCTTCTATCAAGATGGCGCATTCAAACAAGCTGTGAATCAGAGGATACTTTTTTTTTTTCGAAAAGAAATATTCTTATTCGGAAGTTTACAATGATTGTAAAGCACATAGTATAAAAATTTCTAAGCACAAAATAAACATCAGTATTAATTGGAAAGAGCTATCCCGAAAATCAGTACTTATTCTTAGTAAAAAGACTAAAAATGAAAAAAAAAATACATTAAAAAAGAGCCCATTTCAAGGCTGAAAACGAGGTTTCAGGCAAGGATTTATGGCTGTCGCAAATTTATCTTACAATGGGAAAATAAAAATAAGAATATTGGACAAAAAGGTTACAATCAATTCATTATATTATTAAAAGAATGTGTTAAATCCGATATTTACAGAAAAATGCTATTTGCTTTATTTCAACGATTTGTTAAGGGTGCAACTGCATCAAAGCAAAGCTACCGCTCATACTTCAAAAACTACCGCTGTATTCGTTGAAAACATTAAAAACTCACACAGGTATTACATTTATACCTTTCAACTTATTCCTAAGAAGTCACCTGACGTTTCTCTTATGGTTTATTGCGCATTTGGTCTGCTGATAAGAGCTCTTTCAAAGCGCAAAACCACCACGATTGATCGAATCTGGAAGGTTTTTAAAGAGGCATGGGAAGCAATAACCCTGTAAATTTTACAAAAAAACCTTCTACCATGGAAAGCATTACGCAGAATTAGAATCAAGAAACAAGATTATCATATTATTTCAGAAAGCAATATTCATATTTTAAACGTTAAAAAAACAACGCCGAAATCGTCTAAAAAATGTACGAACACCCTCTGTATCTTAAAATACTGTTTCAGAGTAGTAAGCTATTTTTTTCACTGTAATTTCAATCGTTGACGAAAAAGTTTTGCCTCATGACTTCTAGCATTTTTCTTTACATATTCAGATGACGTACGAAAAAAGTGTAAAACTTTAGTTTTTCCATTTTTCTTGAATTTAAGAACAATACTTCTTTTAGGTTTAAGCATTCTTATTCTCCAAGGACTTTAATATTCCTTCGTGCATTAAAAAACTTAAAGTTGCCTTTTGAAAGATTTTTTTCCTTTTGACAAGTTCTTGTAATTAATTAATAAAAAAGAAAGATAGAAACACATTTAATAAAAATGTAATATACTTTTGATTTTTAAATATGTTTTCAGTATGACATTTTGTAGCTCATTTAAAAAGACAATTGTTACGGCTTCCCTTGGCCTTGCAGACGACTGCAGCGCATTCTATCATAATTTTGTTTTTGCCGCATGACAACACTTAGTAACTTCCGCATTGTTTTGATGTTAGTACGATAAATTCAACATGGAATAAACCGCATAATGGAGCTATTTTTTTTAGCTAAAATGACTATGGGGTCATTAAGTATAGTAATAATAAGTAATTTCTTAATCATAGTAAGAATTATATAGTTATTATGTTCTTCAAGTTATATTGTTCACTCATTCATTATAAGATTGTTCTCTACTGACTATGGTGTCAGTAGTTTGGATTTGAACTTCATGTATTGTGTATATATGTAAACATTTTAGTAGTTACTTGACTCATAGCATTCTTGGTATCAATGCATTACATATTTTCTTATTTCAGTCCACTCAGTCAATAACTTTAGCGCAGCGTCAACAAAAATGAATCTGAAAATTTAAATTGAAAAAGCAAATAATGACTCTTTAATAAGCAAAAGTCAAAATGAACAATAAATTTGATTTATCTTGCCCCCAACAACTGATCTATGACATTTTTAATAATAACCTTTGCCTATTGGGTCCTTTCTTCGTACTACTTTTTAAAAAAACTTTTTATTGATTTTTATTACTTTTTTTTGTAAGTATTATAATGACATATGTATCAAGAGGAAATTTTAAAACATTCATGAAAATTGGCCTATCATCATTGAAAGCAGGGGTGATTGTGTTCCGGTATTTTGTACACCACTAAAATAGAGCAATCATTTTCCTCTTTAATTGTTAAATTCTGCGATGACATGCTAAGAATATTGCTATATAAATTTAGTGGTATACAAAATACCGAAACACAATCACCCCTTCGAAAGGTATTTATTTCTATGGTTTAGAAATGGTATTTTACGCGGTTTAGAGAAAAAAAAAGCTACGCATAAAATGCTACAAAAACAATAATTTCATGCTTGAAAAGGCTATATCTACAAGTAGCAGATGGGACGTTTAATCTTTTTTCAACCTGTACGTATATATTCTTCCTGACTATGTGGGTAATGGAACTGTGCACCACCAATTTCATAGGATTCCGTGCTTTGTGGTATTTAGAATTATAAAATGTACGCCATAAATTTAAATGAATGCAACTCATATTATTTCTTGAGTCCAGTAAACAGAGCCCGTTAGTAGAAATCTTACATTGCAAAATGTTCTGATTTTAGGGTATGTTGTATAGGATCAATTTATAATGCAAACCCCAAGCTTTTGGCACCTTGTGACATCTACCTGAGCGTCTACCGTAAGAGAAAAAAGGTAAAAATTCACGTTTTGCAATGTTTTTCTGCAATAACTTCTAATTAGTCAATTTTAGCAAAAGAAAGGAACTACCAGTCTTGAATAAGATGAAATTTGAGATTTTTCTTTTAAAGGCAATTTCTTTAAAAATAGATGAAAACGCGAGAAAACTTTGAACCGACAGAGTGCTTGAAAAACTATTAAGATTTGAAACTTCAAAAATCGGATGTATTGAAGCGCAGAAAAGAGAAAGAAAGTAACTTATAGATAGGATATAGATGTATAACGCTCACTTGCAAATTTTGATCAATTTTCTTCTTACGAAATAGCACTTTTTTTTCCGGAATATACAGTAATTACTTTCAAATCACTTTGTTCTTAAATTCAGGTGATATTTAATCATTTCGACATTATAGTAACAGAGTTAATTTTCCTCAGAAATGTTCAAACTATGAAAATAATTAACTCAGTTTTTACCATTCATCCTGTTTTATCTGTTGAAAAATAAAAATCGGGTTTCGCATCAGTGGCATTTGGTGATAATATAATAAATAAATAAATAAATAAAACTACTGATTTCACACACTTCCGCAAGAAAAGAATTAACAGCTGTCATCGCATGCTTTCTATTTCGTTTTAAAAACTTTTGGTCCACCTACAACATCCTCTAGATACTTTTTGTGCAATAATGTAGAACATAACAAAGAGCGAATATCTTTGAATTCTTCACATTACCAATTTTTACACTCAGACATTACTTAAAAACATGGTAAAAGTTCCATAAAAACAGTTCTTCATCCCTAAAATTGTTAAAAAGTTTCACATAAAACTGTCACCATTACACAAAACCGTTTTCACCCCAGCCAGAGCATCATCAGTTGTAATTTGATGCTCCTTCTGGAGTGAAAACGTTTTTGTGTAATGGTCGCAGTTTTATGTGAAACTTTTTAACATTTTTAGGAATAAAGGGATGTTTTTAATGAAACTTTTACTATGTTTTTAAGTCATATCTGAGTGTAAAAATTGGTAATGTGAAAAATAAATAATAAATATACAGAGATTAGTAATTGAATACCTTTTTAAAGTCAAAAATTTCGTTTTACTTAAAATATTCAAATTGCATGTAACATAATTTATTATAATATTTTTTGAAAACAGCAGCAAAATATTTACTACAACAGAATACAATGTTCTGTGTTTGAGAAAAATAATCTTTACTCAGATTATAGAGGTAGAGTAACGAGCTCTTTTTGTAGTCAAAAACTTAAAACGAGGTTATTAAAATTGAAAAAAGTTATTTTTATCACCAGAGTTTTTTTTTTTTTTTTTTTTTTTTTTTTTTTTTTTTTTTTTACAATGGATAATTTCCTCCTTAAAATTACATTTCATTTTATTTAGAAATACTACTTCGAAATTTTTATACGCCTTTTTCCCACTCCAGAATAAAATCTGGTGACTGAGAAAGTTTTTAAAATTATAAAAGAAATTTAGCAAAAGTAAGATTTTTTTAAATTTATTTAATATCATTTCTCATATTTTACCATCTATTCTACTTTTTTTTATAAGTTTAGAACATATCTCCCAAGACTTACTTATATTTTATTTTGTAACTAAAATCTAAATATTGTTATTTTTAATTTAATAAGTAATAAGCATTGTATATCTTTGTATTACATAGATTACATAGTGTCTATCCTTAAGAAAGAGACAATGCAATATATATATATATATATTATTAGGTTTATGGGATACTATCAGCCACATACATAAAATTGTTTTCCAGTAATTTTTTATTAGCTATTTCTTTGACATTTTTTGATAAGAAAATATACATATATATAATTTTACCTGGTTGTATAGAATAAGCATCGACAAAATATGTTACTGATACAAGAATTATTAATATACTTTTCACTAATACTAAAGAACAATCTTTATGGCTTAATATAAAACAGTGCGTATGAAAAATATATTCTTGAACTGTTTTTATGTCTTTTAATATACCATTTGAAAACAATGTCACAAACAATTGGTAAGAGATATAATCTCCAACATACTGTCAAATACAGACAGTGGCTTAATTATGTAGAATAACGAAACTAAAGAAATAATCTAATTTCAATATTTACTTATAAATATTCTTTGTGAATTGTTTTTAAAAGATGATTGAATATTTTTCAATTTTTCATGTTATATTTCTTCAAGAATAAAATGAATATTACTGAAATTTCTAAAAATATGTATTTGGATATTTAATAACAAAAAAAAAAAAAACCTGAAGTGAAAAATTTGGAAACCCATTTTTTTTTCTTATAAGTCAGCTATAATTTTAGAAGAATAAATTGATAGATACGAATTAACTTCTTCGCAGAGTGCGTAAACAGGAAGTTAAAATCAACTGTTAAATCAGTACTTTAAAAAAAAAAAAATCAGCAAAACTACTAATGAAGAACGTCAGTTATGAGATACGTGTATAAAAGCTACAAGTAAAAAAACCGGAATATTTATATTCCTTAGAAAATATAAATATAAAATATGACGCATTCTCGAAGAACAAAAACATCTTCTCAGAAACGTTTGTTATTCATTTTAAGCCTATACCAATATTGGACTACAACTGACATAATATCCGAACGAAAAAGCAAAATATAAAAATTAACAACGAAAGAAGAAAAATAAAGAAGAAATTAAGTAGATTCAAAAGGGATAATTAAAAAACTCTATCTCAAAAAAAATATATATATATAATTTAACAAATTACAACGATTATTGGGAAATGCAGAGGGATAGCGGGACAGTGTTCGGACTCTAACATATCAATTAACTCGTACTATAAAACATTTAAAAATTTTATTAATTTAGCCCCCCCCCTAAAATACCCCCCTCTTATAGCAGACCTATTTGCCCCACCCTACTATAACATAGCTTCCCCACGCTAGCTATTCCACCCACCTACTATAGTATGATCTCGGCAGCAGGTGGTGTTACTACTGCACCGCCGTCATCGCCTGCTGCTGACACAGAAGTCCCATTCCCTATCTACTGACTTCTCGTTTGGTATCCGAAGACAGAATAAACCGAAATATCCAAATGTGATGCCAACTTTAGGTGTTAGCAATGAAATTTTTAAAGTTTGGCATAATCTCTATTTGTAGACCCTCCCCTAAGCAAAATTTAAGTATTGCTTTAACTCTTTGTTTAGACTGATGTCTGAGCTAAAAATATTTTGAGGAAATTAAAATTGAAGACCACTTTTTTTTGCTTTATAAGATGATTTCTCATCCGACGTCAATTTTTGAATTTGCCTTTTTTTCATATCTGATAATTTGCATCTATCCTTTTTGTAACTTTAACATTTTTGTAACGATTTTATGCATTTCTATTGCCTATTCAAAGAAAAATTCTTCTAAAGTTACAGAATTTCGTTAAAAACGGTTAAAAGAGTAAAGTGCGTACATCATTTGGACCATTCTCGACAGAGAGTAACCAATATTCCCAACCCATATTCCCAATGGTTTTAAAAAAAAGGATTAGTTTAAGTACAGCACAGAATATATAAATGGGAAAATGAAATTTATTTCCGTTATATAAAAATCAATTTATTTAGAATTTAAGAAAAAAATATTAAAAAGTGTTATGCTTTCACAGGAAATCCTTTTTAAAAGTTTTTTCTCAATGCGCCACTTTTATTCCTATCTCACAAAACTAATATTTCGTGAAAAAATGTGGAAGGTTATAAATATTAAAAGTATGCATTTTATACAAGGTACGAGTATAAAAGCTGCAAGATAAAAAAATAAAATCTTTTTAATCTTTAGAAAATATATAAATATATATCAACCATTGTAGCATAAAAGTTTCTAGTTCATGAAAAGAGAAAACTAGTCGTTGGGGGGCACCGTAATACTTACCCATCATGGATATGCATAATGTGAAATATTAAATTAAAAATGTGTAAACTACTTATAAAATGCATTGCAATTCAAATAAAATCGTGGCTTGATGACGTCACAAACTTTAAAGGCTCGATTACTGAATTGCTTGAAAGAGGTTTTTCCTTATAACTCCAAAAATAATAATCTTTTTAACTAGCGGTTTATTGCATCTGATTAAGCGTCAAATTTCGAATTAAAATATATCTTTAAAGTGAAATTTGGATAAAATACAGGGTCATGAAAAATCGAAGAAAATGGGAAATAGGATTCCAAATATCTCGGCAACTAATTATCCGATCGACTTCATGCTTTATGCAAAATTTATGTTTTTTTATTGTCTTTTATATTCATTTCTTAAAATAACCAATTTCGAAAATTTTTATATACCTTTTGTCAGAACGAATATTTCGAGAGTCCGAAAAAAATAGTTCCGGTTAATCGAGGTTATTGAAATGAAATAGGCTTCTTTCCATTATTACATACTAAGTACATACCAAATTGCAAGTCTCTATCTCAAATTTTTCGGGAGATAGAGCGTTTACAGACACACGGACACACAGACACACAGACACACACACACAGACACACAGACGGACGGCAAATTTTTTTTCTAAAAATATGTTTTTCGGAATCTCCAGTGTCTGAAACGTGTAAATCCGTCAAAAAAAATTTTCGATTTTCAAAACGATTACAAGACTTACCCTATACTACGTATGATGGGTAAGTAAAAATATATACTTAGATTATGAAGAAGAGAATATTTCTCCTCATACACGAATTGAAACAACAGAGTTAATAAAATTTGTAAAGATTTCGTTTTTTTAGATACTTTTTAATAGGCATTTTCTTTAAAATGATATTTGCTTCTAATTTGATATACTTAAAACTTTTAACATTCCCATTCGCTACTATGTAGCATAATACGTAGCACAATTGTAGCGTGCTATGGAAAGTACAATTTTTTTAGTGCGTAAACAAAATAACTTTCAAAATGTGTTAAAATACAGCTCATTAAATTTAATATTTATTTTAGTACGCATGTTACAATATAATTTATCGGTTTTAGCAGTCTTTTTTAGTATAAATCTAAAAAAAAAAAAAACCATAATTTTGCAATTTTCGAGTACGTACAAATGATAGCCAAACAAAGATTGATCTCTGACTGATCACTTGTATCTTTATGAATATTTCAAAGGAATCTGGAAATTAAAAACAACAAAATGTCTCAAATACACATCTTCATATTTACGAACACGTCAAAATCAGCTAGTCTAAAATGACTCAATACAATTGAAGTTTTTCGAAATAACATTAAATACATTTCAGTACTGTGCCGTTAAAGTGTCTCAAAATACAACTAAGACAGCTGAAAAAAAAATTATTCCGAAGCTGACTCAAAGCCTCAATCGAATATATTATATTCCTATAAAATCAGCGGTCTAACTCTCACTGTACTGTCTCAATAGTAACTTGAATTTATACTTTCTACCAAATCACTCAATTCATGTGGAAAAACACTGATCGCGTTGCCCACTATTGCCAATCAGAAAAGAACTTAACCGACAGGACAGAGTTTTATACCTCACCTACTAATCTTATTGTATATTTCTCCCCCCCCCCATTCGCCAAAAAAAATTAAATAAATAAAAATAAATAAATAAATCATTACCTTTAACCTCATGCACGAAGGGCACCAATTCAAGGAAGAGAACCAATAATCATTTTGTTCAAACGCGGCTTCAAATTCCAAATTCCGTAGCAATATGTATATATTACATTTTAATAATAGTAAAATAAATAATCATATTTCCAGTCCTATTTATACTTTTTGCAACAAATAATTTGACTTAGAACTAATGCCATTTATGTATTAGGCTATTTAAATCCAATTCATATAACAAGCATACAAATATTCACAGAACTTTGCACGGAAAAGCTTAAATATTAAACTGAATAAACATGGTTACGCTGCTATTGCAGAAATGAGTTTCTTGAAGAATACTTTCCTGGCAGAATGTGAAAAAAATATGCATATGAGAAAACATATTTTCGATAAAAGATGTTCGTTTAATGCTAAAAATTATGTCAATTTGTTACTATGTTAAAAATGCTACCGTTAAAACATGTTATTTAAAGTAAATAGTCACATAATTCTTAAAGAGTATAAAACTAGAAATAGCTTATCACATATTAACATGAATCGGAAAGTTTTATAATTTTTATAATGCTGTAAACTTGTGAACATCATTTTTCATGAATTTATAGACCATTCCAAATCATAAATTAAGAAAAACAGGAAAAAGATCTTAAGTGAACGTATTATAATGAATATTTATCCCTCAAATGTATATGAATTATATATATAAAACCCATTTAATGTGAAGGAATTGCTAATGCTTCAAACCTATAAAAAAAAATTCCCAGTACTGCCAATGATTAAAAATATGCTAACGGCGTAATCGTGCTTCAAAATGCTAGTTCCCGACCACGCACCGAAATGAAAAAACATAGAAAGTGATCAGTCTTCGGTATCGTGGCTACGTATTAACACCTCGTTGTTGCTGGTCCGTGGTCTACAGCGCCTAGAATACATAGTGTGGAAAATGGTTTTACCGTTTTTTAATTCAAAATTTTCGAATTCAAACCGGAAATTCCGAAACAAGATTTTTTACTTTAAGAAGTCACGAAATATCTGCTATTAAGTAATGAAAAGAACATTATATTGAATTTCTGGTATGAATGCGAAATTTCGGAATTAAAAAAAAGCCAAACTGGTAATGCTTTAAAAAGTGCTAAAAAACTGTAGCCGATAAACGTGCAAAGATGCGGTACAAAATGGGGCGATCGCAGCGACATTTGCTTTAAAAATGGATTTACCTCTAGCAAAAGTAACCGTTTCACTATTGACAACATGAACATTATTTCTGTTAATAAAATCTTCTTGTAAGTGTATATTTCAGATGTAACTAATTTTGAAGTTGGTTTTTTATCATATCAGGAAATTAATCTTTTCAACTCTTCTAGCAGAGATTCATAATTTGGTATGCTAAATAGGGATAGTTTTTTGTTTGCAGTCTTGTATCGAGTACTGCAACCAGGCACAGAAGAATGCGTATCACGTTTTTTAGGCATGATCAATATCATTCATATTTTCAAAACTTATGAAAATCACTATCCAAGTCAAAGGAAATAGGATATAATTTAATTATTTAAAATATTTACCACCAGCTGAAACGTTTTCTCATTTCGATTCTTATACAACGTTTGCGTTGAAAAGAGCTAGCAGACAGTTGCGTAGTCAGTGTGGGGGGGGGGGGGTTCCAAATGCTCTGGAAACCAGTAATACTTTAAAGTTTTCTTCGATTTCAATATCGTAAAAAATTCTCCGATTAGATAAGGGAAAAATATTTTTATAAAATTAGTGGTATCCAAACCATTTGGACTTCCGCCCTGTCTACGCCAATGCTAGAAGATTTCGCTGCGATCGACTCGTTATCTTTTCAGCACCGTTCTACATTTACCGGATTAAATTTTTTAGTACTATTTTGTAGCCGTTTTCCACACTATGTATTCTAGGCGCTGAGCCGGGGGCATGCAATGTAGGTGAGCGTAAAATCTATTACTTTTGAATGTTATCTCGCAAAGTGGAGAAACTTCTGCAGGAAATAGCCGAAATCCCTTCCGGCAACGACAAAAATTGTGTCGATTTTTGTAAGAACTAGCGGATAATTCCAATATCGCTTCATAATAAAAAAGTGACATAAACGTCTGGTCAAAGATTTAATAGGCTAGTGATCCGCCTTAAAAATACTTGGAAGTTATTCAAGAAAGCAACTGATTTTTCCTTGAAAAAAGAACTGATTCCACTTGGTTTCAGTTTCACTTTTAACTTTCTCATATACGAATTTTCTTACAAAAAAGTAGGATGTTATAAACAAAAGACGTTTTGTTTTCACACAAAATATATGAGTTGCAGGAAAATAATATTCAATATATAGAAGCTTAAATGTCTCTCACGGAGAAAAAAGAAAGCAATCATACACAGATTATGGGGGATGATGGAGTTACAAACTTTCATTGTGCAGAAAATATACAAAAAAGTGCGAAAAAATAAATTTTTTCTTACACATTTTTCATTACATCTTTCTTTAACATCTTTCTTATTGTTTAGACTTATTTCAAGAGCTTTACCATTTCTCCACACTTTCCAGAATAGAGCATTATTGCTGCTGAAATCTTGTATTCTCAAGGGTATGTTGCCAACCCGGAGATTCAAATAGTTATAAAACTTTGAGGATATGTAGAACTCATAAAGGGGTGTAATACATATTTATTTTTTTATTGCCAAAATTAACTTTAAGTCATAAATTTTACCCTGGAATATTTATCAATTTATATAACTCTTTAATTTTTTTAACTGATAAAAAAAACTTAAAAAATTGCTTTTTCTTATTAGTTTATTGTAAAGCGAACATAACATAAATTGTTAATAATATATATAATTTTTAAATTGAACAAAAAATGTAAAGAATTCTAATTTACATTTTGTCAACTACTGAAAAATTCTTATTTTATTGTTAGTGAAAAGACAATCTTTGTTGTATCGTTTAACACATTGACGGACAGTAGGAACAAGTGAAGCTCGAAAATTGACACTATATGTTTTTGTAATTTTTAGAATATTATAAGTATAGTTTTACTCTTTCTGCTTGAATAAACTTAATTTTGATTAATTGAGCACCTTTAATTAGGTTGCACTACTCCCTTCACAACCACGTCAGAGTGGCTAGTGGTCAGGGAAAAATACAGTAAAAAAAGTGATAAACACCAGTATATTTTTATAGAAAAATTTATGTTGATTATTCGATCAAATAATCAATTTGAATTTTTCTATAAAAGCACGTGCATACTAAAGCTGCAACTCGTATAACAGGTGACTAGGTGAGTAAAAAAACTTAAAAAAATGCTTTTTCTTATTAGTTTATTGTAAAGCGAACATAACATAAATTGTTAATAATATACCGGGTGATTATAATTAAAGTTACGATTTCAAAAATCGATAATTTTAAAACTACTGGTCAGAATGACTTGATATTTTAGCAGAACAATCGTGAGGCAATGGAATTTTGTTTGGCGAAGGAAAAAAATAGTTCCAAATTGTGCCGATAGATGGCGATGTCAGGGGAAAGACCCAAAATGTATTCTTGAACCCTTTCCGGCGCGGTGTAAATTTGTTTGCAAAATGATGAAATAATAGGACACCGGAATTTACAAACGAATCCATTAGTAAAAAGAAACTTGCTTATTTTCTGGTTCTTAATGAAAGGAAAATTTTAATTAAATATTCTTGGTGCCGTTTGTCAGTTTTAGAAATAAAATTGGGTGTCCTTTTTTGTGACCATCGCCCGTTAAAGGGTTAAACATAGGAATGATGTTGCCAAAAGGAAAAAAATAGAGTTCAGAGATTTACTAAAAATTTATTAGCGAAAAGACAAGACTACGTGTTTACAGCGACGACAGCGATAATGACAAAAAATGAAAAAAAAAAGAGCTTCATGGAACAAACACCTTACTGATTATTAAGGCATAAGTTGCTCAATATGCCATCCGCCTTGTTCCGCTACTAATTGGAAGCGCAAAACGGCATGCTCCACAACAGATCGGAGGGTATCTGTACTAATGCAATGGGTGTGTTGTGTGATGCTTGCCTTCAAGTCGGCTAGATTCTGAATCCGCCCGCTATAAACAACATTCTTCAGGTAGCCCCAAAGCCAGAAATCACACGGGTTTAAGTCGGGGGAACGTGGCGGCCACGTTGTTGGAAAATGGCGGCTTATGATCCTATCATCTCCGAAATTATCACTCAGTAGCTGCTTCACAGTAGTAGCAATGTGCGGAGGAGCGCCATCTTGCATGAATATTATGCGATCCACACACTGACGCTGTTGAAGTGCCGGAAGAACATGGTTACGAAAAAGTGCTTCATACCGCTTGCCAGTAACTGTGCAGGTAACGGGACCCGCAGGTGTGATCTCCTCGAAAAAAAATGGACAGACGATAAACGCTGCCGTTATTCCGCACCACACAGTGACCTTTTCAGACTGAAGAGGTAATGGCTGTAGCTGGGACGGATTCTCGGTCGCCCATATCCTGCAATTTTGCGTATTTACAGAACCTTGCAAATGAAAGTGGGCTTCGTCAGACCACAGAATGTTCCATGGCCATCCGTTGTCCACTTCCATCCGGGCAAGAAATTGTAGTGCAAAAGATTGACGTGCTTCCAGGTCAGCAGGTAGCAACTCCTGCACATGAGTTATCTTGTACGGATAACAGCGTAAGACGTTCCGTAGGACTTTACGCACCGTGCTGTTCGGCATATCCAGCATTCGGCCAATCCCCCTTGCACTGCTGATTCCAGCATCACTGTCTGTATGTTCCTGTAATGCTGTAGCCACATCTTCCACTGCCGCAGCTGAAACTGGTTTCCTTCCTCTACCCCGTTTAACGTCAAATGAACCGGTCTCTTCGAATTTAGCAATCATTTTTTGCAGACCATTTGTTGTTATTGGACCTTTTTTATGGATTTTAATGTCTGAAACTTCCTAATAGCTGTAAGTGCACAGTCATCGTTCTTATAAAAAAGCTTCAAGAGCAGAGCGCGATCCTTCATAGTCAGAGTCATGGTGAAGCATTCAGGCAAAGAGCTGCTGCTCTGCATTTTTATGGTTGCTATGTCTGCGGTGCGCATGTCACGTATTAGTAATTTGCATATCTTCAGACAATGTGAAACCAGACAGCGCCATCTATGGGCACATTTTGAAACTTTTTTTTTCCTTCGCCAAAGAAAATTCCATTGCCTCACGATTGTTCTGCTAAAATATCAAGTCAATCTGACCAGTAGTTTTAATTAAAATTATCGATTTTTGAAATCGTAACTTTAATTATAATCACCCGGTATTTAATTAAAATTTTCCTTTCATTAAGAACCAGAAAAATAAGCAAGTTTCTTTTTACTAATGGATTCGTTTGTAAATTCCGGTGTCAGTCTATTATTTCATCATTTTGCAAACAAATTTACTCCGCGCCGGAAAGGGTTCAAGAATACATTTTTGGTCTTTCCCCTGACATTACCCTGACAACGCCATCTATCGGCACAATTTGGAACTACTTTTTTTTCTTTCGCCAAACAAAATTCCATTGCCTCACGATTGTTCTGCTAAAATATCAAGTCATTCTGACCAGTAGTTTTAAAATTATCGATTTTTGAAATCGTAACTTTAATTATAATCACCCGGTATATAATTTTTAAATTGAACAAAAATGTAAAGAATTCTAATTTACATTTTGTCAACTACTGAAAAATTCTTATTTTATTGTTAGTGAAAATACAATCTTTGTTGTATCGTTTAACACATTGACGGACAGTAGGAACAAGTGAAGCTCGAAAATTGACACTATATGTTTTTGTAATTTTTAGAATATTAGAAGTATAGTTTTACTCTTTCTGCTTAAATAAACTTAATTTTGATTAATTGAGCACCTTTAATTAGGTTGCACTACTCCCTTCACAACCACGTCAGGGTGGCGAGTGGTCAGGGAAAAATACAGTCAAAAAAGTGATAAACACCAGTATATTTTTATAGAAAAAATTATGTTGATTATTCGATCAAATAATCAATTTGAATTTTTCTATAAAAGCACGTGCATACTGAAGCTGCAACTCGTATAACAGGTGGAAAACGAACTTCAATCTAAAAAATTGTTTCTAAAACATGACACTGGGCTTCTACTTGTACGACGTTAAATGCACATTTGTGATACTATAGCCGTAGTGTCTTAAAACGACCGTTTCGTTTTGGGCGGCTATAGCCATCATGCCATATTCTGAACTTCGCTTTGGCGGCTACAGCCGCAAGTGTCCGTCAACGTGTTAATTACAGATCTTGTCTATAAAAATAGATAATACTGTGTGTTATAAAATGAAAAAAAAATGTATCTGTAACAAAAAATTTTGGAAATAATCCCATTTTGTTTTCCTTTCTGTATCTATTTTAAACGATACAAAAAAACACCAATCGCGATCGATATGGAAGAAAATGAACATAAAAGAAACTACAGTGACCTCTCACTTATACGCGATACAGTGTAATTAATTTTCAGCACCAGTTTCTTTTTAAAGTAATTTTTTCCTTATTTAATAAAATACAAGCAATTTCTAGTGATTGTCTCAAAACACCTCTTAAAATGAGCCTTATTTCATAATATAAGTAGCAAACTTATATATATAACTTGTCTTCTCCAAAACAAATTTCATAAATTTTAAGAAAAGGTGATTCTATTTCAGCTATTAAAAGGTATATGTTTAATTTAACTTTGAATGATAAATTTATAAAGATTATTTTTTACACACATGTAATATTCAGGGAATAGTGTTGTTGCCGCTGGTAATTTGAAGTGTCTGATTGCTGAATTTAAAAATACCAAGTTGTTTTACATGTAATGTATATTTTTTTTTACAGAAATCAATGTCATACGAAGCCTATAAATTCAACTTTTTATATAAGTAATCCCCGAGAATTGTGCTACACTGTAAAAAACCCCTGCTCGGCCTACAGGCACAGGTAGATGTCGAAGACGCAAAACGTGGGGCGCTTGTTTGTTAGGAATTGGAGAAGAAATGACCCTTTTCCATGATGCGGCAGTTGGGACCGCCCATTTCGAAATCTACCTTGTCTGTAGGCAGAGCCAGCAGCGTTGTTTTTGTTTTTAATTTATTTTCCTATAAAAAACTTGTCAATATAAAAGTTTTAGATAACATTAAGATAATTTATAATAAATTTAAGCGGATTTTCTTCTGAAACGCCCCTTTTTTCCCCTCTTGGGGCCATTTTTATAATGATATCAAAAATCTGTCATACATAAATATTCGGCCCTTTACCTAGAAGTAACAATAACTTTAAACGGATTCGATACGTATCAAAATTAAGAAGTTATGTTTTTTTTATGTTTTCACAAAAAGCCCCCCCCCCCATTTCCCCCCTCCTTTGGTTCGATTTTGCCCATTAACGAACATGACCGAGATTTTATGCCCCTTGATTTTACGTATCAGTTTGGAAGAGATTTGTGCAGAATTATTGAAGTTATCGTGTCCATAAAAAAGCGATATAGATAGACAGATGGATAAAGTTTTGAACTGGGGGTGGTTTTGTGTTCTGTGAGTCATGATCGGCGTAGATCTGCAAAAATGTTTCAGAAATCCCAACTTAGGGGAGAATGTAATAGGTAGTATTTCTTACGAAATCTACCTGAAAGGCAGATATTTCTTAACCTAGGAATATATAAAATAATCACGAACGAAAATATACAATAAATTCTTCCGAGTTACCCATGATTCCGAAAAGAGTTCTATAGACCTTTAGAAACTTCAGAAACCAAATCTATTTTGAGATTTAACGAAACATTTATAAAACTAAAGTTTGTATTTCTGTCACTGATTTTCGAAACGTTTCCGGGTAGTCTTTTCTGTGTATTAAGCAGTTTTCTCAATCCCGACCCTAAGTATAGTTTTTTCGGACGCTAACAATTAATTCTCAAGTGAACATTTCAATGCACAAGAAACATGTTTTACAGATATACATGATAATTTAACAGCATTAACATTAACATTAAAATGGATTTTATTTTGTTACGCTTGCATATATGAATTCAATTACTCAGCTGAAAATGTTTAATTAAGGACTAATCGTATTAAAAAAAACCGGTATTTTGGTTTGAGAAAACTGATTATTATACTATAAAACCTACTCGGAAATGTTTTCGCAAATCAGTGGCATCAAAAGAAACCTTGTTGTTGTAAATGCTTCTTTAAATCTCGAGAAAATATTGGTTTCTGAGGTTTCTAATGAACGCTTGAACGTCTTTTCTGTATCGTGGGTAACTAGAAAGATGTTATTGTTATAGTTAAAAAAAAATTTCGTTTTTTACAGTACAGTATTTTGTTTTTATTATCATTTGTCGGGATAATACCGGTATAAAAATTGCATGGTCGTCACTTTTAAATCTTATACATACTACATCTTATACTTTCGGTTTCAGTTAAGCAATGTGTTCTCCTAGATTGAAATTATGTAAGCGCTATAATTATTATTGCCTTTTTTATTACCTGAAAATAAATAAAAAAAATAACTGCACTCAAATTATTCAGAGGATAAGGAAATTTCGGCGTAATGTGTATTAACAAAATCATATGTGTTTATAAAATAACTCTACTTACGTTACCACTCTATAGGTAATTTTAAGTATTTTAAGAACTAAACAAGACATTTTCTAGGTTTATTAACGAGGTTTCATTTGCTCCTTCGCGACGAGCGTCCTTTACAGAATTTTTAATCTTTCAGCACCAGTTTTTCAAAACAGAAATTATCGCCCCATTGAACCGCAGAAATGCTATCATTAAATAAGACTAAGCTTACAATAAAAAGTAACTGGTGGGAATAATCGAGGATTCTGAGCATCTTATGCGTCACGTATACGTGTCCTTTGCCCCCAAGGGGTTATTTCTAAATCGAGTGAAAGCAGCCTTCACTAATAAATCTTGACACCCGTTTTGAGGTCATTCCCATCATATTTCTTTCTTCTTTTCCTTACATACGGGCGAGGCATGTCTTGAAAAGTGCAACGAGATCAGTTTGTACATTTGGTTCTTGAATTAGTGCGTTTATCCAAATTAAACCACATTTTATAAATGACAATTGTATAACTAAGCGCTGCCATTTAACATTAAACTTTTATTAATATTACCCACAATGCGTTTTATTACTTAAAAAATGATAAATTGTAAAAAAAAAAAATATGTTAAATTACGTTAATATTAATCAATGTCAATTACTCACAGCACTTTCAATTGTACGCATAACCCTCATCAGGGACAAAATACAATATGTTGTTACCAACGGCTTACTTTCAAAATATCCGCTTCTTCATCCAGGAACCGGAGAAAGTCCATTTTTGCAACCATTTTTGTTGGGTGATTCCAATTACTTTTGGTGTATGAGTGACAGGAGAAAAAGGAGTTGGGGATATAGTATTATTCATAAATATCATTAAGCTCATTAAACATTGGTAAAGGCATTTCGTATTTTATCCCTGACGATGGTTATGTATATATCTAAACGTGATTGGAGTAATTGACACTGGTTAATATTAATTTAGTTTAACATCTTTTTTATAATTTATCATCTTTTAAGTAATGAAACACATTATGTACAATTTTAATTTTGAGTTTTTAAGATGAATTTAGATGAATTTTCATTCTTCACATTTATTTGCTTATTAACTTTTATGTCAAATTATTCTAAACAAATGTATAGTAAACACACCTGAATTAAAAATATGTACTATTAGATGCTTTTGCAAATATGTGCTTTTCAATTTGACGCTTCTGCTCACAGATTTGTAAAAAAATACAAGTTAAACTTTTTTTTTTTTTTTTTTTTTTTTTTACAGAGAGTGATCATCGATTATTTGAAACCTTGTCACATTGAAATTAGGAGAAGTACGGTATAAACAGATGATATATATTAAATAATATCAATAAATAAAAATATAATAATAGGTTTCAACATCAAACATACCGGGAATTTTACTTAAGTTTTTTTAGAATATTTCGCAACAGAATTTTTGTTTTAAACTATTAAACTTTTTTATTTAACTTATTTCTGTGGGATTTTGATTTTATCTAATTTATGAAGAAATTTCTTGTTCCAATCGAAATATTTGCATTCAATAACGGTTAGATGATTGTTTGAATGTCACAGAAAAAAATTCAATATATACGCAAATTACCCTGCTGTTCTTTATTTGACAAGGTTTATCATTAAGGAATAATTACACATTTTTACCTGAAACACTAAATATAATTATTTTGTAAAATTTTAGTGGTGCAACTTAGAATTTATTTGCATGATGTTTCTAATTTCCATAGTTAATGCTAAAAATCCGAAGTCTTCAACATTATTTTCGAATCAGTTTGTGACAATGACAAAAAAAAAAAAAAAAAAAAAAAAGCATAAAAGAGATATGGGCATGCATAATAATAATAAAAAAAAGTTAGCAGCAATTAGTGAAAAGGGGACTTTTATCTCTGAATTATTCAAACAGAGACAAGAATTGAAAGGGTTCACCAATTATATCGAAAAAACTGCTATTTGTAAAAATGAAGAAGTTCCTTTAATGACACAGAGAGAAATAAATGAGGGATTATTATAATTTATAGTAACTGCACGAGTTAAATCATTCATAACTATGGTAGCTTGTTATGTAGTAACAATGTTGTATAGCTATTAACGAGGAAAAAAATACTAAAAATTCAGCATAATATAAATACCAGACATCAAGAGTATGTACGATATGAATTAATAAAACAAAAGTTTTCTTGTTTTGTTCTAAAGAAAATAATTTAAGAGCTTCAGGATAAAAATGTCTATGATTAATTGAAGAATAAAAAGATGCCTTACAAAAATATTTTTGATAAGTCCCTGAGTATGTCTTTGTTAAAAAAAAAAATAATAAAATAATATAAAAATAAACAGATGAAGTTAGACATTACCATAGTAAATCAAAATAATACAAAAAAATCTTTTTGAAAATATTGTGTTTTATATAAATTACATACAAAAATAAGGACGAATCTGACACACAATGTCTTTAACGTAAATAAAATGTAGAGATAAAATATATATGGTAGAGCATTTATTTTTAATCCTAAAAAAAAAAAAAAAAATGTTCATTTCAAAAACCACATAAGTCAAGTTTTTTCCAAATATACCTTTTTTTGTCGCAAATGCTTCCTTAACCCTTTAACGTTCATTGGTTTCCCTACGAAACAACAAAATTTTAATTACGAAATTCAACAATGACAGCAGAATTTTAATAGAAATGTTTTCCATTTATTTTATATGTAAAATATCGCTTTTTTGTTATATACAAATAAATTTGTTCATAATTTCATGTGTCAATCATTTATTTCAACATTTTAGCAATTGAAGTGCTTTATCCGTTAAAGCAGCGCTTCCCAACCTTTTTTCTTTCGCGTACCCCTTGCTTAGGCTTTTCATTTCGGCGTACCCCCCATTTCTCATAATCCCCCCTCCCCCCCCACACACAGACACATATTATTAACATTTTCATCTCCCGTGAATGCAAAATTCATATTTTAAAAATTATTCATTATTATATTTTCTATTCATTGAGGGAGCACTGATGTTTCAGTATGAATTATAAAGTATTAATATTCAGTATTTATCATTTATGAGAACATGCCTATTAACAGACTGCAGTCAGGTTCTCTTGTATTCCAAAATAATCAGATTGTTTCGAAGAATTCGTAGTTCCCGAATCATCAGGTTGAATTTCAATCACAGTTGCAGTGATCTTAAGACATCAAGATTTTAACCAGCTATCCCTTTTAAAATATAAAACAAAATCATTCGAATAATAAATAAACACTTCAAATTAAAACTCATTAAAAGGAAGGAAGCTTTCCGATTAGTATACGTTAATGATATAACTCTGCCTATTCGAAAACGAAAATAAGGGTCTTCTTTTAAACACGTTTTCTTTTTTAAAATAAAACATTAAAACCAGAAGCTCTGGCATAATTTAGGCGTTTTGTAATTATTATTAGAAACGGGAATAAAAATAAGGCGGGGGGAAAAGAACATTGTATAATGATCAATGGTAGTTTTAGCAAAGATTGGGAAAATATATAAGTACTCATGCAATATTATTTACAGTGGGCGGAGCTAAAGAAAGTGTAACATATTGGAGTTAAAGTGACATATTGGAGTTACACCTGAGACTGAGACTAACTTTGTAATCACAAACTATCAACTTTCTTTATGTGTTTTCAGTTAAACGATTTTTGTGATTTCCGCCATTACCGATTTTCTTTTCACGTACACCAGGTTGGGAATCCCTGCGTTAAAGGATTAAAGGTACTTCTTTGATCTGGGTAATAACCACATAAAGTCAGTGTATTACTTCCTCTTCAAACAATACCTTGTTCAATACTGAAACGACATAAAGTCAGTGACGTAAGTGGTGTCTGCATGAAATACCAGTTTACATGCAGATACCATATTATATTACCATATTGCCATTTACATTCAATACCATATTAAAGCATAAAAATGTTCCTGTATAAGTGATATCTTCAGTAATTTTAATTAGAAATATGTTTAATATGACTGTTTTATTCAAATTAAATACCACCTGACCTTGTTTCTTGCTAAAACAACATAAGTCAGGGAGAGTTTTTCTGTTATTCTTCTTTTTATTATTCATAAATTCTAAAAATTATCTCATATTTAGAAACATTGAAATCCAAACTCTATAATCACCCCAAAAAAATTCATAAAATATCGTTTACTTGTGAATAATATAGTTTTTTTAAATTTATGAAAAGTTCTTATTTTGTGACTTATGTGGTTTTTGAAATGACCGATTCAATTATAGTTTCTGGGGAAACTAATCACCATTATTTATAAGGTGGTAGTTACAGTAAACAAAGACATTAGCAATTCCTTCCAGAGACAGTCTCTATTCTACCGTGGTTTATGTAATCGTATTTACCTCCACCTGACATTAACAATTCCTTCAGAGACAGTCTCGATTCTACCGTGGTTTATGTAATCGCATTTACCTCCACCTGATCAAATTATATATTAATTAGCTGATCTCGAAACTGTAGTCGTATCTTTAATATTTAATAAAAGTATATATTTTGTGTACATAGTATCTAAAAATTATCATTATAAACATTCAGGGTGACAGGGTTCGTAGGTTTTTACCACCATTTTTAATAGAATTTTTCGCATTTTTTAAATGCAGAAAAGTATTACAAATCCTGAAATTAAACGTGGCAAGTACAATTTCTGCTATTTAAATATTAAATAGAAAAATTCTATTAAAAAATTATGGTAAAAGCGTACGAAACCTGGGTGAGGATACGCATCAAAACAAAAAAAAAACATTGCATATTAAACTAGAGTTAGAATTTATTTATTCAGTAAAAATTACACGGTGCTCCAATCCAATCCGAACACGGATTTTTGTTCATAACAGAGATATTGTAATGATATTTTCACCAAACTTTTTTGCTTTCAGAGCAATGAATTTTCATTTGGAGAAGTGATAGAAACGAATACCTTTCTTGCCCAAAAATACTGAATTTAGAGCTCCAATATTGAAAATGTTGGTGCCAGTACTTATGATGACATTGACCAAATTATATCTAGTACATCATATAATGTCACCATATTTCACAGGAAACAAAAGAGTGTTAAAATATTGTTGCAATATCTTCATTGATGCTATTGTTATGAGTAAAATCTAAGTTTGGAGTTGAGGGAGATACTCTGTATTTTAGAATGAAAAAGTGACTTATCAGTCAATATAAAGCTACTATTTCTGTAATATTGGCATTCTGTTATGAATATTTCCAATGTAAACCAATACTGGTATCTCAGTGGAAGTATTTTAAATATATGCAATATTAGATATCAATATAAATAACATGGATTTCCTATTAGTGGTATACATTTATCGTCATGAATGAGATGAATAAAAATGATCAGAATAAATAAATATATCATCATACTGAATAAATCTATCGTAATACTGAATTTACGTTTCTTTAAAGTTAGATAATCAGTCACAGAAACTGAATTATGTAAATTACAACAACAAAGATCCTTTTATTTAAAAAAAAAAAAAAAAAAAAAAATCTGCTCTTTATTCCGTTTCTGGTCTTATTTCCGTTTCGTAATATCAGTAATCTTTTTGTTTTTGGATAAAATATAATATTTAGCTTCACATTTTTATATTGTGTATTAACGGGAGACCCGTACAGTTCAAGTATGTTAAAGTGAATTAATAGAATTTATGTTTAGAGAGAAACATTCTCTCTTATATATACTTTTGTTCGGGAAGTTCTTTTCGTTTGGGAAAGTTGGTTCGTACCGGAAAATTCTATCATTTAATTATTAGACATTAATTCCGATATCTAATCTCTAATAATTGAAGGAGAAAAATTTCCGGTACGAATTGGTTTTCCCCAAACGGAAGGAACTTTCCGAACAAGCCAATATTTCTATCTTTTAAATTCAATTAGTAAAAAAAAAAAAAAAAAAAAAAAAAAAAAGCTAGAATCAGCTGAAGTTCAAATATATAAATTTGATTTTTTATCTATGAATATATGTTCCCGATTGTATAGTTTTGCGTCTTAAAATGTTTAAACGGCTGGCTCTAATTACTCTTCATTAAAAATGGTAAAAAGACTGTTTCTATGGAGCAGATTATTATAGCTGAAGTTACATTTCGAAGATTTTGGTTTCCATTACAAGAAAACTTTTCAATATTCTTGTCACTAATGAACACTTATTTGTGATATCGAAGCAGTATCGACAGCGCTGACAATGACGCCCTAAATATATACAGAGTGTTCCGTTAAAGGGGTCCAATATTAATAGGGGTAATAGAGGAGATCACACGGAGCATAAATCAGTATATAATGCCTGGGCGGATCTCAATAATTTTCAAGTTACAGCAAATAGAATGAAAAATCGGAAATTTGTAAAAAAACCCTCATTGCTAAACTATCGATAATGCTACATAAAAACGAAGCACATATTTAGAAAGAGCAGAAAAAATCCTACGAAATGACATAAGTTGTTTTAGAATATTGAGAATTAATGGCGAGTTACAAGCTCTGAAACAGTGAAAAAATACAAAATCAAATATTTAGCAAAATAGTTAATCGTTAATTCCAAAAATGCAACTCTACCTACATCAAGGAAAATGTTATAAAATTTGGTCCATTCCGAAAGCTTTCGAAGAAGCTGACAATAAACCATATCAGTTTAATTGTATGGGAGAAATCAAGCAGTTCCCTAGTTACAACTCTGTACTGTTGCACGCTCGGAAAGAGCGAAACTCCACCCATGACGATTGTAAACACCCCGTTTTAATATCTTTCAATTATACATTTCTGATCAACCTCTATCAATACCCTTTCATTATTCAGTCTGGTCAAGTGAATGACATATTGTGCAGCTCTCGCCTTGTCTTAAAGCAAACTCCGTGACTGCTGCGTTTCCTCCATGAACTTTCAGGATGATGAAGAAGAAGTACTTTTTATGCAAATTTTCTATGTGTATAGGAAGAAAAGTGTAATAAAACAGCAGTCATCAGTGGGCGTTATGTTAAAGGTAGGCTGTTGTAAGTGGGATTGTAGTAAGTTGATGTATAATAATTATGCCGGAATACTCTAACGAAGAATATGCGGACATGCATCTGATGTACGGGCAAGCTCATGGAAATGCATGTCTAGCACAGCGCATGTACCGTGAGCAATTTCCAAGGAGACGTTGCCCAAGTTCGAAACTCTTCATAAAAATCGATAGACGATTACGGGAGACTGGATCGTTTAATACAGCAAGCATTGATGCAGGGAAACCTCGACATGTACGAACACCTGCAATGGAAGAAGATGTACTGAATATTTTTAAAGATTACCCCTCCACGAGTACACGAGCTGCTGCGTCTGAAGTCGGTGTTTCTCACCAAAGTGTGTGGCGTGTTCTGCGTGCAGAAAACATGCACCCCTTTCATGTGCAGCGGGTACAACTGTTATCAGTAACAGATTGTGCTCAGCGGACAGAATTCGTACGCTGGTTGCTTAATGTAACAGAAAATAATCCACAATTTCTGGAAAATATTTTATTTACTGATAAAGCAACATTTACGAGAGAGGGCGTGGTAAACACGCACAATATGCACACATGGTCATATACAAATCCGCACACTGTTTTCCCGTCGAACGCACAACAAAAGTTCAGTGTGAACATATGGGCAGGTGTCCTCGGCGATTATCTCATAGGACCATATTTACTCCCAGATGTACTCAATGGCAGTACGTACTTGGTTTTCCTACGGGATATCTTACCGCAGTTACTGCAAAATGTGCCAGCAACATTGCGCCACAATATGTGGTTTATGCACGATGGCGCACCGGCACATTTTTTCATAGGTGTTCGCAATCACCTCAATTCAACATATCCTGGGAAATGGATTGGACGCAGTGGACGTCTTGCTTGGCCTGCACGCTCTCCAGACCTCAATCCGTTAGACTTTTTTGTTTGGGGACACCTTAAATCGCTGGTGTATGAAACGCCTGTGGATACACCGGAGGATTTACTAGCGCGAATCGTTGTCGCTGCAGGAGACATTCCCAACTCCGTCGGAGTTTTTCGGCGTGTTCGCCAATCTTTACGACGTCGCTGTCGGCTGTGCGATTCTGTTAATGGGCGCAACTTCGAACACCTATTATAATAATGTCCGTTCGTCTGCCTTCCGACATTGAACTGTGCAGCGCAGGCCAGAAGACTATGCTTCACATATGTCATAAAGTACGTGGAATGTAATTCTTTATTTGTCATTTTTCTTTTATTTTCAACACTTTTTGGCACAGTATTTTGTAAGTCACAGACTGTGGTGTACTCAAATTGTAAATTACAAAGTTTGTATGAATTAATTTAAAATTTAGTGTCTTTTTTAAATTTATAATTAATAAAATTATTATGCTATTTGTTATTATTATTTCCTATCATAAATTATGATGCACATATACATACAATAATTGTCCATGTAAAACATGCACTGAAACTTCTTGCATAGTTACAAATCGCAATATTTTTAATTATTTCCGAATTTTCACCACCAGTTTAATTTTAAGGAATTTAACTTAAGCTTTATATCAATAAAAGACCACTTTAAAATGTAGACTATTATTGTAAAGTTATTTTGGTTCATTCAACTCTTGAATAATTAAAAATGTTGCATCTCAGAAGAAGCATGATCGAAAATGTATAGTTGAGAGTAATTAAACAAGAACGAAAAATCATGCGTCAAGCATAGATTATGTAACACTTTCCAACGCTTCCAAAATAATTTTACGAATCATACTCTTTTATAAGCTAAAAGATAACATCTAAGTAATCCGAATACTTTATTCAGCCCTGTATAGGATCTATAGATTTGTATATATACTACGTAGGATGCTAAATTTTAGTTCAGTTAGGAAACACGTAGCACAGTTTAAAATTCTCCGTCTGGAGTTAAATAATACGGAAATGTGTTCCCGAACTTTTGTACTTCCCTGTATAGGATCTACAGAATTTATACACACCACGTAATATACAAAAAGCGATTTTAAATTAAAATCGCATTCAGTAACTTAAAACGCACTTCCAGGAATTATTGTTAACATACAGTAGAGAATTCTTTTGTGTGTCCCTGTAAATGAACGATGACTGCTATACACACAATATTCTGTAGTAAGTCTCTTGTAATGAACCTTATATAAATTTCAATGCGTTTACAATAGTGAAACATTATTTAAATAAACCGCAGACGATTTTTCTCCATAGACGTAATGTAACGGAATTCTTTTGACTGTCCCTGTAAAGTAAGTATAAGTGCTATGCACACCCTATTCCATATTAAGCTTCTTCTAATGCACCTTAGTGATATATATAAATTTCAATGCGTTTAAAGTATTGAAACATTATTTAAATAAACCGCAAATGATTTTTCCCCATAGACCGCAATGTAACGGAATTCTTTTGAGTGTCCCTGTAAAAAAACTATAAGTGCTACACACTTCCGTTGAAATAGGGAACATGCTATAGATAACGATTATAAGATATAAAATTTGCAGGGCAATCCGAGCATATTTACGGGAGTTAGAGCACGGACAGACGCCAGACGGCAGACGGCAGACGGCCAGACGGCCAGACGGCAGACGGCCAGACGGCCAGACAAACCGAAGTCATAAACACTTTTCAACTAGGTTGGAAAGTGTTAAAAAGGCGGTGTTTCCAATCGTGATGGGCGGAGTTTAACCTTTGCTAGTGTCAAAGAAAGCGGAGTTGTAACTAAGAAACTGATTAATTTCTCTCACACAATTAAACCGATATGGTTCATTGTAAGCTTTTTCGAAAGTTTTCGGAATGGACCAAATTTTACTACATTTTCCTTGTTGTAGCTAGAGTTGTCTTTTTGGAATTAACGATTAACTATTTTGATGTATATTGGATTTCGTACTTTTTTCACTGGTTCAGGGCTTGTAACTCGTCAATAAATATTGCTATTTTAATACAATTGATGTCATTTTGTATGTTTTTTTCTGCTCTTTCTAAATATGTGCTTCGTTTTTATGTAGTGTTATCGATAGTTTAGCAATGAGGGTTCTTCTACAATTTTCCGAATTTTCATTCTATTTGCTGTAACTTGAAAACTATTGAGATCCAACTAGGCTTTATATACTGATTTATGCTCCATGTGATCTCCTCTATTACCCCTATTAATATTGGACCCCTTTAACGGAACACCCTGTATATTTTTACATTTTTAATTACTGATGTGTTTGAATGATTTGATTAGATATCCTGTTATCATAAACTTAAATAAATCATGCTTTTATTTATCGGTTTATTGATAGTCTAAGATAAATTTTCTTTGAATCTTCAAAAGGTAAAAGTTTTAAGCTTGTTATAGCAGTTAAAAGTCTTTTAAAGTTTAATAATTGGTGAACGTTCATTTAAAATGGAGTGCTGAAGAAATTAATGATATTTAGTGTAAAAATAGAACTTTTATTCCATGCGTGCATTGTTTAATTTACGTTTCCAAATGTTTATTAGATTTTATCTAATCAAATGATTCAAACAAATAAGTAATAACGAATGTAAACTATATAACAAAAAGTAATTGAATTTAAAAGAAGAAAATATAAGAGAGAACGTTTCTCTCTAAATATAAATTATATTACTGTATTTAATATACTTGGGCTTTATTAGTGTCATGTGCAGATTGTAAAACACTTGACGCTAAAAAGTTTTAAAAAATAATTAAATTGTGCATCATTATCTATGGTTTGTTTTTAGGTGAGTTTGTAATTATATGGATGGACGGACCAGACGCCATAGCACCTATAGCCAGTCGTCGTCTGTCCGTCTGTCTACATATAACAGCGCAAAAACTATCCAACCAAATGGTTTGAAATTTAATCGTTGCAGAATTTTTCCGAGTCATTTAAAATTTTATGAAAATCGAAACAAGATATTAATAAAAGTTTTCTTCATTATATTAAATCCTATCATACGTAATTAATTCAATGATATCCCATGATAGGTAACGATTCTAGGTAGACATAGTTATCACGTCATATTTAAGATCGAGTCCTATTATTTCCGTATTATTGCATTTAAAAACCGAATTTGTATACTAAAATTGTTTAATTATGGCAATCATATAATCTACTTGGATATATATTTCCGGAGAAATAGATATTAAATAGATAATGAGTCTAAATGTAGATTTCAAGTTCTGAAAATTTCAAAGCTAGGCTTAAGTTTCCCATTGGAATTTTCAGTAAATTCAACAAAAGATAAAATGGTACCAACTTAAAATGTACTTATTTTATTACAGAAATTAATCATATCACAATAACAGACGATATAATTCATTTCCCTGAAATAATAGCGATGATTTGGTACATTGCCGTGTATTGGATAGTTGCGCATAGTGCAGTTTTAATGTTATAGAATTGTAATTAATTGTTCATAAAAGTATATTGAAACATAATTTCACAAAATAAAATTAATATCTATAATATGAAAATCTGCACATAAATTAAATTTTGCACTCATGCATTTTTGCATAAGTGTACAACAGCTATTGCATCAAGATCTGAATATTTATAAAACTAGTTAAACTACGAACGCACCTCATTTGTCTCGTGTGATGTACAATTTCCAACTTGTTTGTATACAGTATGTTATTATGACTTAAAATGGAAATAAATTTACTGCCTGCTCTGTTGAGGTGTGTAACCCTGAAAATAACAATTCTCTCAATATATTTTAAACAAGAAACTTTTCCTCTTTTGCGTTTTGTGATGTGCACGTGTCGACAATTAACAAAGATGCATACTTGCACTTTTTATACTCCTACACTTACACATACTGTGATCACATATACTCTGTTGTTCCGAGTTTAGACTTTGAACTTTTTCGATGTTTCTCACTCAGTTCATGTTTAACTGTCTTTGCTGTAACACCTATTAAAATGCTCACCGAGAAGATATTTTATTTCTCTTGGTTTACAGATTGTAATGTTAATTTAATCAAGATATAAAATTCTAGTTTTTCCAAGCAGACTCGCTGGAATATTCTAACAAGGAATTTACACTAAAATACATATTTATACAATATTAATAATATTATTTTTATTTCTTCAAGTAGTAACGTTCCATGTTTTACGTGCCTTCGATGAATAATCTTCTAAAATCTATCGTGAATATACGGTGAATGAAAGTCGCGCATCCGTTGAACGAATACCGAAGAATCGGGATTATGGTGGGTCTCTGCGCTACTAAAACAGGTAAGATATTATTTTCCTGTCTCACTTTATTAAATATTAGGTATTATATAATTTAAGGTATTATATATATATTTATAATAGATTATGAGACTTATGTGTGCTAAAATCTTTACTTGAATGCGAATAGAAGAATTTAACAAACATTATGCTGATATAAATATTTTGCTACACTTATATAAATAAAGGAATGAAGTAGCAATAGCAATATTTTGAATAACAGAAATAAAGTAATACCACTGAATTATTATTTCATCGAATTGTCAAACATTTATATTATATTATATAAGATTTTGTGTTATCTATATAATAATAAAAATGAGTATTCTAAAGGATACTGTCATAGAAAAATTAAATTCGAATAATTATGATATTTGGAAATTTCGTGTAGAAATGTACTTGCAGAAAGAAGATCTTTACGATGTAATAATAAACGAGCCCCCAAATCCCATCACTCCCGAGTATACAACAAAAAATAGAAAAGCTAGAGCAATTATAAACTTGCTGATAGATGACGACCAAATTATACACACCAAAAACCTAGAAACTGCTAGGGAAGTGTGGAATGCGCTTAAGAATGTGCATGAAAGATCGAATTTAAGCAGTAAATTATTCCTATTAAGGAAATTATATTCTAGCAGGTTAGCCGAAAATGGCAACATGACTGAACACTTAACTAAAATTTATCAGTTACGCGACAAATTAACAGCCATTGGTGAAACTATTAATGATCAACACCTGGCGGCTTTACTATTATGCTCTTTACCTGCTAGTTATGACACGTTGATATGTGCTCTTGAGGCACGAAATGACGATGAACTGACCCCAAATTTTATTCGGGGAAAGTTAATGGATGAATACGATAAACGACAAAATAATGTCGAAAATACAAACAGTCACTCTGCTTTAAAAGTCAAATTCCCAATGCAAAAAACAAATAAATTTTGTCGTTACTGTAAGAAAAATTCCCATAATATTGAAGAATGTTGGAAATAAAAAAATAAAACCTATGAGAAACCGAAAATGAAAAATTACGGGAATAAACATTATGGTATGCCTAATAAGTCAGCCGTATGCTTTCAAGACAATGTAGGCGCGAATAATTCTAAAACCAAAAAATTTGATAGGGAAAAACATGCTGATAAAAATTTAACATTTTTTATAGGTAACGGTTCGAAAGACCTCTGGGTTATTGATTCAGGGTCTTCGGCCCATATTTGTAATGACAAAAGTAAATTTCACGATTTTAATTATGATACATCCAATGTAACTATCGCGAATGGTCAAGAATTAAATTCTGACGGCTACGGATCTGTAAAATTAAATACTGTTATGTCAGACAATACGAGAAAAACCATAACACTAAAAAATGTTTTATATGTACCGGAGGTAGAAACAAACTTAATTTCTATAAAACAAGCTACCGAAAATGGTTGCGTAGCTACATTCGAAAATAATATGTGCAAAATAACTCACGAAGGCGTAACATACCTTGAAGGATTTGTAAACAATAATTTGTATGAAAGTAAAGTTAAACCTGATTCAATTCAAAATGTAAATATGATTAATCACTGTGAAAAGAAAAATTGTTTACATTAGTGGCACGTAAGGTTAGGTCATAGAAATGTTAACCACATAAAAGAATTAGTTGATAAAAACATGGCATCAGGGATTCAAATTGATAAAAGTAAACACAGCATTGAATGTGAAGTTTGCCTTGCGTCAAAACTTACTGATAATCCGTACCCCAAAACCGCTAGTTTTAGAGCTACGAGGGCAATTGAGCTGGTTCATAGTGACCTGTGCGGGCCCATGCAAACTGCAACGGTTGGGGGGAAATACTATTTTCTAACTTTCATTGACGATTTCAGTCGCTTTACTATTGTATATTTATTAAAACATAAAGATGAATTTTTCTCAAAATTTAAGGAATACGTAGCGATGACTGCAAACAAATTCGGCAGAAAGGTGCAGGCAATTCGGTCCGATAACGGGGGGGAGTACACAGGGAAGGAATTCGAAGAATATTTGAAAAATGAGGGAATTGATCATCAATTCACCGTACCATACTCCTCACCGCAAAATGGAGTCGCAGAGCGTAAAAACCGCAGTTTAGTGGAGATGGGATGCTGTCTTCTTAAGGAAAGCGGTTTACCTAATTCGTTCTGGGGGGAAGCCATTTGCACAGCGACGTACATTCAAAACAGGCTCCCAACTTCATCATGCGATCGGACTCCATATGAAAAATGGACTGGTCGTAAACCAGATCTATCTAACATTAAAACTTTTGGTTGCCGCGCTTATGCATATATTCAAAAAACCCATAGGGGAAAATTGGACGATACCGCACGACCGGGCATTTTTGTCGGCTACGACAATAGAAGTAAAGGTTACAGGATTTGTACAGATGGAAGGAAAATTGTTATAAGTCGAACAGTAAAATTTTTAGAGGATAAGGATAAGGACTTAGTCAAAAATAATGGATCAAATGAAAATAAAGAAATGCAAAGCGAGAATAATCCACAACCAAAATTACAACTAATTAATGAGGAAAATAATAGCACCGAAATTGAAATGCAAGATCAGGATGCGAACACAAACTTGACAGGCACCCCACAGGATTTACCACGTAGGTCGAACAGATCTAACAGAGGGGTTCCTCCTGATAGATTCGCATTTTTAATAATTGACGTTAGAATAAATGAGCCCAAATGCTGGGATGACATACTAAAAATGCAAAATCCCCTGGAAAAGGAAAAATGGATAAATGCTACGTTAGACGAAATAAATTCGCTTAAAGAAAACTGTACTTGGGAATTAGTTGAGTCCCCACCAGGGACAAAAGTAGTTGGAAGCAAATGGGCGTTTAAATCGAAATACAATAGTCAGGGTCAAATAGAAAAGTACAAGGCGAGGTTAATGGCTAAGGGATTCTCCCAGAAATATGGAATTGACTACGACGAGACTTTCGCCCCCGTTGCGTCTCATACTACGATAAGAAGCTTTTTGGCAATGGCATTGCATAAAAACTTAAAACTTAGGTACATCGACATTAAGACGGCTTTCTTACATGGGGAATTGCAAGAGGAAGTATATATGCGTCAACCCGAAGGGTATGTAGCTCTCGGAGAGGAACACAAAGTTTGTAAACTGAAAAAGGCGCTGTACGGTTTGAAACAAGCCGCGAGAGCTTGGAATTTAAAGATACACGATTCGTTATCAAAATTAGATTTTCACCAAAGCTCGATAGACAAATGCTTGTATAAACGAACCACAAATAACAAAACGATTTATGTAATTGTTTATGTTGATGATCTCCTCATTGCCGGAGAAAGTCAAAACATTGATAAACTTATATGTCAATTAAAGAAAGAATACCCTGTCACGGATTTAGGTGATGCTAAATATTATCTAGGCATAAACATTAATCGCCCTAACCAAAACACTATGACTCTAGATCAAATAAACAAAATTCATGAATTAATAATCAAATATGGTTTGGAAAATTCAAAACCAACAGATACACCCATGGAACCCGGATTTGTTAAATTAACCGATGATGAAAATCTCTTGCCGGATAATGTAAACTATAGACAGGCGGTCGGCGCACTACTTTATATCTCGACCGTATCCAGACCGGATATTAGTGCAGCCGTTAATATCCTGTGTCGGAGAAATGAAAATCCCAGAGCAAAAGACTGGGAAGCTGTTAAAAGAACCATTAGATATTTAAAAACAACTATCGATTTAAAATTAACATATACTAATTTTGATGAACCTGTCTTGAGGGCATACGCAGACTCTGATTGGGCAAACGACCCACTTGATAGGAAATCTACGTCAGGAAATGTGTTTCTACTTGGCTCCAATCCGATACTATGGTCATCTAAACGTCAAAAGTGTTTAGCTATGTCTTCAGCTGAATCAGAATTCATATCTGCCGCGAGTGCAGCGCAAGAAATAACATGGCTAATAAATCTACTAAACGAACTGGACATTCCGCAGCAGTGCCCAATAACATTAATGGATGACAATCAGTCTGCAATAAAACTTGCAGAATCAGACAAATTTCATCATAAAACGAAGCACATAGACTTGCGCTATCATCTCCTAAAACAATTAGTGAATGAAAATATAATAAGACTCCACTACGTCAACACTGACTTGATGACAGCCGATCTACTTACGAAACCCCTGCCAAAGCCTAAGTTTACTTTTCATCGAAAGACAATCTTGAATCTGTGAATTGTTGATTCAGGGATTAAGGTGGGGTGTTGAGGTGTGTAACCCTGAAAATAACAATTCTCTCAATATATTTTAAACAAGAAACTTTTCCTCTTTTGCGTTTTGTGATGTGCACGTGTCGACAATTAACAAAGATGCATACTTGCAGTTTTTATACTCCTACGCTTACACGTGCTGTGATCACATATACTCTGTTGTTCCGAGTTTAGACTTTGAACTTTTTCGATGTTTCTCACTCAGTTCATGTTTAACTGTCTTTGCTGTAACACCTATTAAAATGCTCACCGAGAAGATATTTTATTTCTCTTGGTTTACAGATTGTAATGTTAATTTAATCAAGATATAAAATTCTAGTTTTTCCAAGCAGACTCGCTGGAATATTCTAACAAGGAATTTACACTAAAATACATATTTATACAATATTAATAATATTATTTTTATTTCTTCAAGTAGTAACGTTCCATGTTTTACGTGCCTTCGATGAATAATCTTCTAAAATCTATCGTGAATATACGGTGAATGAAAGTCGCGCATCCGTTGAACGAATACCGAAGAATCGGGATTATGGTGGGTCTCTGCGCTACTAAAACAGGTAAGATATTATTTTCGTGTCTCACTTTATTAAATATGAAGATAGAAAAGAGATAAATATTTGAACGCACTCACATTATAGTAAGGTATTATATATATATTTATAATATGCTCGAATACTGTTGCTCACATTTTGGCATTTATTCTTGTACTAAAAAATGCATTTAGTCAGGTTCGTTAACTTCTAAAATGTGCTTCATTGCAATGTTATCACTTGTAAAACAATGCTATAAGTGATTTGTGAACTTACATTTTATCAGATATTGTATGCTTACGTATATCTTCATTATATCTGTATTTTGTAGAAAAGAAGGTCTGTCTAAAAACACTATATTTGCTTACATCCACCAGACATTTCACAGTACTTATAGGTATATTAAAAAATGTCCAATGTTGTTCTTTCAATATAATAAGAAATAATTAGCATTACCGAATAATCAACGTTTATAAATAATCATCATTTTTTGCTATATGCCTGCTAATTATTTCACAATGTCATAGGTTTATCAGAAAAATGCCAATGTCTTCCCTTTAAGTAAATCAATTTTTAAATAATTTTTCACAATGATTTACAATTAATGAATAAATAAATAAAATATCCTCCTGATTATTGGGAAAGACTGGCGACATATTTCATCTCATCAAAAACAACTCATTGTAAATGATCCCGCCATGCAACAAATCTAAAATGTCAGTCATAGAAAGAAGCGATATAAAAGGGAATACTCCGAGTGCCGAGTAAAAATTTATCTCCACTCTTAATGTTTCAAAACCACTCGGAGTCAGCTACAGTATGTGAAAACTGCTTGGCGACCTGTAGTCTTTTATAATGTACTAGCTGACCCCCGTCCGGCATTGTCCGGGCCCGTGATAGTAAATTTAAAAAGAAACATCAAGTTTTTATTATTTTATATCTTTAATCCTTTCAGGGGCAAGCAATTGTGTCCCTGTAACGTCGAATTCACACCGGTATTTACGAAAGAATTTAGTCAAAATAAGGAAAAGCAATTTTTCAACTTTTCCCCATCAAAGCTAAAAAAGTAAAATTTAATTAAAAGTTTCTGGTTCGATTCGGATTAAAATTAGGTGGTATATAATATATACCACCACCTCTCAAAGGGTTAACCGGATTTTGTATGAAAATGTATTTTAATATGAAAAATTCGCGAAAAAATATTGATATTTAGTGATAAAAGCGCTCATTTTCTTGTTTTTTTTTTCTTTTTTACATAGTGTCAATTCATAGTTTTAAAGTAAAAAGTTCTTTTTATCCGAACTCTTTGAAATATTTATTGGTGATAAATAAATCGGTTTTACAGCCCGTGTAAAAATTTCGTGAAAAAATATTGTTATCTAGTTGTAAAAGAAATGTTTTCTTCTCGCTTTTTTGTTTGTTTTCGGGTCGGCTCCTTTAACATAGCAATTTAAAAAAAATTGTTCTCATCTTCCGAACTCTCTGGCATTTCAATCCGTTATAAATATATAACTGTATCCAAGTTCTCTTTAAAGTTTTGCGAAAAAATGTGCAAATTTAGTAGTGGAAACATGAGTTCTTAAAAAAAAAAGCTTTAGCTTTCAATCTCAGAGCAAAAATATATTAGAAGATCTATGCTTTCAAGGCAATGACGACTCCATCCGTTTTCAATCCCCTTGGCTAAACAGGTGAGGACTAATACATCAGGTTTCCCTTTTCTGAGGGGAGAAGCCTTCAAAAAACGTTGGCGCATGCGCAAAGAGACGATATTCGTGTGAAAAAATTGACAGAATGCGCTCTTCGTTTTAAATATTTAGATGTGTATCATGCACTTACATATGACTACATGTTTAATAATTTTCTATTTGCATTACTGCTCCCATGAAATTGTAAAAAGTTGAAGCTTCTGTGTTTGCATGTCCATTTTTATTTATGAGCTCGTAGAATTGATTTGTTGATTTTATTTACCACTAGCTAACCCGTTCGGTGTTGCTCGGGCCCGAGATAATTACAATTTCAGAGAAAGACGTTAACCCCTTCCCTCCCCATACCCGCAAATATAATGATTAATTTGTCCAAGAGGACCTACATTAACGCGATCATTAAAAAAAGAATTACATTTTTCTGATTATTAGAACATAACGAAGACGCTACGCTAAAATAGCCGGCAGATGACACCCCTTCCCGACCTCAATTTCAAATCTATATCTTAATTAGTTACCTAAATTTTTGTTCATTAGCAAAAATTGGCAATTATTTCCTTTCATTTTCGCAAACTAAATGGAGGGATCGTCCAGAGAAACAGATATCTGTTTAGTTCAATTTTTAATGAAAGCAGATCCCTGTCTGAAACTTTCTCGGATTGTTTCCACTGGCGCCGGCAGATTTTTGGCAGTTTTTTGCATAAATTAAAAAAAAATTACCAACCGAACTTTTCAAAAATCACATAGTCAGATGCAGAATATTTTTTTACATATGCTCAGAAATTTTCAAATTGATATCTCAATTAGTTTTCTTAAAATTCGCTAATTAGTAAAATAATTTCGAATTCGTTTATTTTCGCTTGCAAATCCAATGCGCCGGTTCGTTTCTTTCGCCATGTTGATTTAAAAGATGTCATTTTAGAAGCGATGGTTAATGAGAATTTAATTAATATCTAGGCTAATTATCAAAATATTAAAATTCTGAGGCTCAGGTGCACCAAGAGAGGGTTTGACTACCTAAATCTAAATTTACAGACTTCTTTTTACAGAAATTTTCCTAGCCATTGTCAACAGACACACAGACACACATACACACAGAGAGAGAGCGAAACTTTACTTTATTAGTATAGATTATTTGAACGAGAAGCACCACTTTCACGAGAAGGATTTTGTAAGTGAGTATGTAAACATTTTGAGTTTGCATATTTTATATTCGATTGTACCACAATTTGAAAAAAAAAATCTGGTAGATTTCTCTTGAAATGACTTCTTTCATGGCTGCCTAAGATTTGTTACACAATTTACTCTTCTCTAAAGCGTGGAGTTGCATGGCAACTATAGACGCTCTGAATACGTCCACTATTTGCTCTTCCTAGTGTAAATCCATGGCAAAAATTATTTTTGAAAAGTGGTACGAATAGAATAAAAGAAAATAGTAACTGGGATGTATGTGTCCCGAAACCGTAATCAACTGGTTAAGATATATTTACAGATTACGATTTTATTATGCGTTGTTTTTGTTCTAGTTTGTTTTGTTTATTAAAGTACAGTACACCCACCATCACAAAAAATCAAATTATGGCAATATATCCAGTTCTATGTAATGCAAAAATGAATAAAAAATGCCGTTTGAATTCGTATGAAGCTCTTCATAAATGAAGTTTATTATGTCTTTAGGGGTTGTTTACATATAAAATATTTCCCCAAATTTGATTTGATTTTTTAAATAGCAGCACTCACTTTTGACATTATATTCGAGTTCCTTGGATCAAAGCAATCATGAAAAATGCATAGTTTAAATAGGTTTTCTTTACTCTTTATGGAGTTAGAAGGGATAAAATTTAAGAATGCTAATATAAAAGCTATCTCACCAACATTAACTTATGTCTTCAAATAAACAATTATATATAAATATATAAACTAAATGATTGATATGTTTGTTTTAAAATGAGATACTACGAACAGACCCAAACGTATGCCAGGCATCTTTTCGATACAAAATATATTTTTAATTATAAAAATTATTAATGTATTCTTATTAAAAAATATTTTGAGTTATGATCGTCAATTATTTTTACATAAAAGTGCAATATTGTTTACATATTTTTACCTTTATTTCTTTGAAAGATTTTATTTTTATTTTTGAAAATTTATATTTTATTCCTAATAATTATTTTTCTTTTATAACTCTATGAAGTTTTAAGGAAACAATTACATAAAGTATACTATTTTCCGGTGAAATTTTAGCCGAGAAACTGAAATATGGTGTAAAAAGTGGATGTTACAATTTGAAAATCAAAGTTTGTGCTACATTTAATAAGTAGACAACCTTTTAGGAAAAATATAAATCACATACGATTATAAAGAACTTATATAAATTTTCAACGATACTTTTAATTTATTATTGTGTTAATTACAACTGGAGTCTTTGGGGGAGGTGGGGTCTTTCAACAAATCTGTGCAGATTTAATTAGATCGGGTTACGGCATTTTTGTTTGTTTGGTTTTATGTCTTTTCAATCATGATTTAACTTTCTTAAAAATACATATAAAACAAATGTTTTATTTTATTATTTTTGGAAATTAATTACATTAAAACAGTTACAAAATCTATTGTTTTAATTCTTTTTAACTACATTTTAATTACAATGCACAAAGCAGCGATTGTTAGTCATAATGAAGTATCTTACTAATAGTAAGAGAAAATTTATCGAGAAAGTAATTTGAAAATTTGAAAGTATTTTGAAAATGTAATTTACTGTGTTACTTTGTGTAAATTATCAGATTACACATTTTGAGATAAGAAAGTGTTTACCCTTATCCTATAGACTAATAACAGTTTAAAATATTTGCAGAAAAGGTTTTGCAACATCTTCATTAACAACGTTCTTGCGTGACTTTCGAAATTAATAGTAAAACGTAAGGTAATTCGTCACGAATATATTTCATTGGCTAGTTTAACATACCTTTCTTACCTCAAATCCAAAGGTTAAGCCTGTAACAAATTAACGAAGTAAATGAGATTTAAGACAAGATTTAAAGTGCTGCCTAAACATAAAGTGATTATAACAGGATTAAATTAAACTCGCTGTAAACTGTACTTATAACGTAAACAAGATGTGTAGCATACAAAATATACGTTAAGGAATGTTATATAATATGTAAGAAAATATACGTTAACACTAGAACGCCGGACGGTGTCATTTCGACACCGAAGCGTGAAAGTTTCTTTCTAAAATCTGTAAATTTTGAAGGATCCTTTTTATTTTGCTCGACTTTTATTTAATATGTAGGTAGAACTCTCATAAAAATTTTTGGCGAACTAGGTTTATTCAAACTTAGTTTACGGATAGATTTACCTATAACGCCGGTTTGGTGTCAATTGGACACCGCAAAAATTTCACTTCCCCTATTTTAAATTTTGTTCTTCTGTGTAAAACAAGGGAGTCCTGTAATTTTTTTTTTTACATCTGGTCATCACGTGATTTGTTTCAGCTGCAACAACACCTGCCGCTTAGATTTCAGTTCTCACAAAGATAGTGCATGCGCGGTTACTTGTGAGTTATGATTAGAAGAATTTTTCTGAGCTTTTCTTTCGTTCTTGTTACTTTCTATGAGTAAAATTTAAAATGTCTCGTAAGAGATGGCTTACTACGGAAGAAATTACCGCGCTTATGAGAGAATTGTCAGATAATGAATCGGAAGGTGGAGAATTATCCGACATGTATGATGAATCGGATGATGAGAATTTTATTCCTGTTATATCATCTGAATCGGAAAGCGATGAGGATGTTGAAATTGATGATTCTGGAAATCAGAAAGAATTTGTTGCTCGCGATGGCTCTCAGTGGAAAGAATGTGGTTCAGGAAATGCAACCGGTAGATTAGCAATCCAAAATATTTTGCGAGAAAATAGCGGTCCAACTAGTTATGCAAAACAAAATGTGAATAATGACAGTTTTTTGAGTGCTTGGTTGCTTTTTATAGACAGAACGGTTTTAGAGCATGTAATAAAATGCACACAGAAGCTCGTCGAGTATTAGAAAATGATGTTTGGTCTATTTCAAAAGGGGAACTTTTTGCTTACATTTCGATTTTATATGCACGTGGAATTTCAGGCGCTAGTAACCTAGAACTTCATTCATTATGGTTTACTTCATGGGGTATAAATTTTTGCAAAGAAACCATGTCCAGAGACAAGTTTTGTGAAATATCAAGATTTCTGAGATTTGATATCAAATCAACTCGTCGTAATCGAACTTAGCAGGATAAATTCGCAATGATTTCGGAAGTATGGAATCGTTTTATTGAAAACTGCATAAGCTGTTACAAGCCAGGCCAGAATATAACAATAGATGAACAATTATTTCCTAGTAAGACTCATTGTCCTTTACTCAGTTTATAGCATCAAAACCTGATAAATACGGATAAAAATTTTGGATAGCTGCAGATTTAGAAAGTAAGTATATTTTGAACGCATTTCCCTACCTAGGAAAAAATGAAGAACGAGATCAAAGTCAGAGACTTTCTGAGTATGTAGTTTTAAAACTAATAGAACCCTTTAAAAATATGGGAAGAAATGTCACAGTTGACAATTTTTTTACTTCTCTTGAGTTGGCTAAGCAACTGAAGGAAAGACGAACGAGTTTAGTTGGCACGGTAAATAGGGCCAGACGAGAAATTCCAGATTGTATAAAGTCAGGAAAAAAAGTGTTATATTCAACAAAAATATTGAAAAATGAAGAATCGGGCACAACACTTACAGTTTACCAGTGTAAAGAGAAAAAAAAATTTGATAATCTTGAGTTCCATGCATTCAAACATTGCAATTGCCAATAATTCAAAGAAAACACCTGAAACTGTCAGTTTTTATAATGAAACTAAATGTGGCATAGATATTGTTGACCAAATGGCAAGGCAATATTCAGTCAAAGCAGGATCAAGAAGATGGCCAATTCACACATTCTACAATATGTTAGACTTTGCTGCCATAAACTCATGGATTATTTTCAAACAAGTGACGGGGGAAAAAATATCAAGGCGTACTTTTATACAAACATTAGCTGAAGAATTACGGGCAGAATATATTGAAAAATCTGCTAAAAGACGCAGTAGCCATGAAGATGAACTGCGAACTGAAAATCCTTCTAAGCGTAGGAAATGCAAGGTTAAAAAATGTCATGGAAATTGACAAATAAAATGTGTTCCTCTTGTAAAAGAATGACATGCGGCAAATGCACAAAATATGTCATCTATAAATGTATTGACTGTGAGTGATATAAGTAATGTAAGTAGTTATTTCTCTTGTTTATATTTTTATATCATCTTGAAAAAATATTCTTATTTTACAGATATAATAATTATTCGTGTGTACAATGTATATGTTCATATCATCTTGCAATATTTTTCTTATTTTACAGATATAATTTTATTTGTGCGTAACATATTTTTTCATATCATCTTGAAAAATTATTATTTTACAGATGTAATATTATTTGTGTGTACCATACATATTTTCATATAATCTTTCAAAATTATTCTTATTTTAAATATATAATATTATTTGTGCGTACCATATATATTTTCATATTATCTTTCAAAATTATTCTCATTTTAAATATATAATATTATTTGTATGTACAATATATATTTTCATATAATCTTGTAAAATTATCCCTATTTTACAGATATAATAGTATTTATGTGTACAATATATGTATTTGTAAAAAGAATATTAAAATGTACATTTTAATATACAGTGTCAAAATGACACCTGGCCGGCGTTTCAGGGAGTAGTAAGATTTCAGGCATTCTAGTGTTAAGGAACGTTATATAACATATATAAGAATATATACATTAAGAAACATTATGTAATATATGAGAAAATATATACGTTAAGGGACGTTATATAATATAGAAGAAAATATATATTAAGGATTGTTATATAATATATAAGGAACTATACGTTACGAAAATATACATGTACGTTAAGGAGATCAGTGGCGTAGACAAGGTGGGATTCCACATTCTCCGGATACCACTAATTTAGAGTAATACTCCTACTCCTTTACTTATCAAATGGCAGAATTTACTTTAATTAAATGTGGTAAAGAAAAAACAAAATTAATCGTTTCTACAGCATTTGGACAAAATCTCTGGCTACGCCACTGAGGAAGATGAAAAAAAGGATTATTTAATTTAGTGATGTTTAAACGTGTTTAAAACTAAGGATATATGGCCTAAATTTGACTTCGTTCGTTAGTCTAAATTCTAAATATTTTTAAATACGAAAATTACAATATACAGGGTGTAACTGAAATGCTTCAACAAACTTTGAGGGATGATAGTACTCATGAAGACGAACAAAAAATGCAATGGAACATGGTGTCGCAAATGACGTTTAACCCCTTCAGGGGCAGTGGTATGTTTATGAAAGCGCTTAATTTTAATTCCAAAACGCCATAATGGCACCAGAATTTTGCTAAAATCTTTTCCATTTAATATGTATGTGAAATATAGCCTTTTTCTTATTTACAAACAAATTTTTTTATAAATTCCGGTGCCAGTCATTTATTTCAACATTTTAGTACTAAAAGTAGTTTGCCCCTAAAAGGCTTAAAGGATAAAAATAGAGAAAATGCATCTGAAAATGGACTGGCACCGGAATTTACAAAAAAAATTGTATATTTCACATAAATATCAAATGGAAAAGATTTTAGCAAAATTCTGGTGCCATTGTGGCGTTTTGGAATTAAAATTAAGTGGTTTTTTAGACATACCACTGTCCCTGAAAGGGTTAAATGTCATTTGCGACCCCGTGTTCTATTGCATTTTTTGTTCATCTTCATGAGTACTATCATCCCTCAAAGTTTGTTGAAGCATTTCAGTTACACCCTGTATATATGTAGATATATCATTCTAAAAAATTCTTAATGAAAAAAATACAAGAATTTTGGAAATGAATGAATCCTGATTTAGTGACATTGCTGTTACACTGTGGACGATTGAACGCTAGTGAAACAAAGGTTACAAACTATAAATAAGTAAATAAATAGAAAGATATACAAACCCATACTTAACTATTTTATTTTATAACTAACGGAGGGCAACTACTAACTAACGGAGAGTCAATTTATTTAGTTGATTCTTGCGGAAGATGTAAAATAATTCAATGATTTGAAGTTGTTTCAAAATTATCTCGTCGATATTTAATATTTCAGAAAACCTTCCACAAATAAAGTAAATTACTTTGAAATTTCTCTTTAATTTCATGAATCAATGCTGCTCTTTAAAATATCCGAATCACTCATATTTCCTTTTCCGATAGAAGAACTCTCTAAATGAAATTATGAAATTGCTTGAAGATTAATAAGATTTAGTATCTACTTAAGCATTATAATCGAAGCAATGAAGATTTTTCAAATAACTAGTTCATTATCTTAACATTTTCTTTATTGGTCTCTTTATTGTTAGTTCTGAAAACGCGATAATATATAATTCTGAATTATGTATTAATTATGGATTTTTGATTTCACTTATTTTAAATTAGATATGAATAGATTAAACATTTTTAGAGAAACTTTCGATAAATCTTCAAAGAAATACTACTATAAACAGGTACGCCATAAAAATATTGGTTTGGTGCAAAAATAATGCATGGTTTTACAAAGCAGCTTATTTTATAAGCATTTTATATACAGAATTTAACCCTAGTGGTACGTATTATATATCATTTTAAAGCTTATTTTAAGCACTTTCTTTGCAAATTGTTTTATTTTTTAGGTTATCAATTGACTTTAGAAGCTAAGGTATCAAAACAAGATTTTAGTCAAATTTATTTTTAGGAGTTTAAATTTGGTCGCAGTGCAGCACAAACCGCGCGAAATAATATTGAAGTTTGGGGCCAGGGAAGCATCAACGTAAGTACAGTTCAGCGTTGGTTTCAAAAAGTTCATCAAAGAGATTTAAACCTTCAAGTGTGGTGGCGGGCGTCCTTCTATTGTTGACAATGATCAACTGAAGGCAATGGAATGATCAACATTGAGTTCATTCGGAATTTAGAGAATTGTTTTGGTTGGATCAACTTCGACTATTGCCCTCAGTTGATCATTGTCGACAACAAAAGGACGCCAGCGACCACCCTTGTCCTGAAGGTCGAAATCTCTTAGATGATTTTTTTAAAACCAACGCTATATCATGGATTATTTTTGCACCAACCCAATATAATTTTTTTGAAATGCTTAAATTAGTTAACACATTATGCAATATAATTTTAAACACAAGTATGAACATTAAAGTTACTATAATAAGTCAATGCATAATGTGACATATAATGTTAACCATATAGAAAACAAAATCTCAATGTGTTTAAATATTAAGATTATTCTATATTTTTATTCTATGTTGGACTATATAAAAAATTGATATCCATTGAAAATGTTCGTTTTTTCCCATATTAATGAAATTACAAAATTTTGTGATGAGCCATGGCTTTTGGGTCCTTCCTTAATGACTTGTTGCCAACGTAGTATGTAGGTTTAGAATTTTCTTAGCGATCCCGTAACTACTTCCTCAATCTATTCACATTTTATATAAAATATTAATTCATTGCTCGTGTATTATTTTGATTTTTTATAAATGTGATTTAACTAAATTTTAATAAAAGTACATCTAAATTGAGAAGTCGCAGACAATCGTTGTGCTTTATAATTTGTGTTAATATTGCTTAAAAAAAAAGATAATAACTAATATGTCTCTAAACTCGCGTGATACATTTTCTTTATTTATGTGTCATCAAAAACATTTTCAGCGAGAACTATTCAATATTTGAAAAACGGAAGTGTTTCTAAAAGCTTCATGTTATTTAAAACTAATCTCGTTATTTAAAACTATTGTTATCAGAAACTACTTATAAATAATTAATATAATAATATGAAAGCATAGTGTTCGGTTAAAAATATTAAATGGTAAAAATCATAAGATGGCGGGCAGATAAATACATTCTTAATAAAACTTATATTGCTAATATACTATTTTTTGCTAGTCATTTGCGACATGCCAAAAATTTCTGCCTATATTTACAAATTGACTTTGCCTCGCTATAAACTATCAATTTAATACATTTCCAACGGTAGGATTTATGTTTAAATTAAAATGCTCGCTTATATAATCGAAAAAATTCTGTTACTAAATAAAGCGAAAGTTACAATTAAAAATTAATGCTATGCAAAAGCTTTGAGTAACTGGACACTCAAGCTCTTATTACATGTATGGTGTATGGGCAAAACACTTTACCCTTTGACTACGGAAAGGAACATATACTTCTCAGCGGACTATTTTTATTCTATTTGTACGACTTTTTGAAAAATATTTTATGCTATACTTTTTATTAGGCTATTTTAAAAAGAAATCTATCACAAAGAAAACTTTATAAATTGTGGTGCGATTGATTTTAAAAATAGTCGCATTTCCTATAAAGAAGTAAAGAAAGTTTGCAGAAAATTTTGATTGCCGAGAGAAAGTATATAAAGACAATATGTATATTTAAAGCAGAATAATATGAAGTATAAACTAATCCATGTAATTTACAACATTTAAAATTAATTGTCTATAAAAGAAATTTAATCTATTCAAACATTTTAATAAATAAGTACGAGGAAAAGTCAAGTCATTAAGTAAGTCCCAAAAGATAATTAAATAATAACTTACAATGGCATTCACTTCAAAACTATTTTTATTTCTCAACATATTCTCCTCCAATATTTATGCACTTATATCAACGTTTTATCAGTGCCCCAACACCAGCTGCATAACATTCTTTGGGTTGCTGTCTCAGCCACATTAGGACTTCATGTTGAAACTTTTCATCATCTGTGAACATCATCTTGCTTCCAACACGGTTTTTTAGTGGACTAAAGAGATGAAAATCGCTTGGGGCTAAGTCGAAGCTGTATGGTGGATGTTGAAGAAGTTGCAAGATGATGTTCACAGATGATGAAAAGGTTCAAATTGAAGTTCTAATGTGGCTGAGACAGCATCCCAAAGAATGTTATGCAGCTGGTGTTGGGGCACTGATAAAACGGTGATGAAAGTGCAAAAAATATTGGTGGAGAATATGTTGAGAAATAAAAATAGTTTTGAAGTGAATATCATTACTTAGTTACATATAAGTTATTACTTAATTATCTTTTGTGACTTACTTAATGGCTTTCCCTCTTAAATCAATAAATTTAGAAATTCAAGTAAGTTAATTGTTGTTCAGCTAAAAAAGTATATTTGAGCCGTTAATTTTGAAAATGGGGCTAGTCCATTTTGTTAAAAAAGTTAGTGAAAGCTAATTGTATTACAAATTAAAATACAATTTATTTTTTTAATCCACTCAAAATACAATCTTTTAATATCAGTATAAATTTGTCTCTAGTGATTTATTTAGTTAACAATATTACAAATGCGTTGTTTTTTGAAGTGAAGAAAGTCAACTTTGAAAAAGTTATTTTTTATGTTGCACAATCGGAATTTCATGCTGAATATTTTCAAATCTTCACTATCTATATTAAGAAATATAATTACATACATACAACTTCTTACTGAATATTTTATCGTATTTGTCCACTTAGAATAGCTTTAGATAGCATAAATATATTTCAAAAGTTTATATTTAAGGTACACCACTGAAAAGTCATTTTCGATGAAAATATCGATTGTGTATTTTTGCAATAATACTAAAATTCGTTTTTTTATCTATCGAATTCTGCTTTAATTGTGTCTGTATCTGAATTAGAACCCGAGTTACAGCTGTTTAGAGTTTCATCTATTAGAGCTTGCCGAAGAATTTTACAACCGGAAACAGGCAAACCGGAAGTAAGCTGAAATGTATGTTTAAATTCTTCTTTTTCGAGATTTAGCATTTAAATTGGATTATAAAGTTCAAGAAAATACATGGAATATATAATTAAACCTTTAAAGAATAATTATTATTTTTATAGCAAGAACCGCCTTTAAAAGTTATTTGTAGCTTTTTCTCAAAATGAAGTTTTTCAGATTATTACTGTACGCAAAACATCCTATAGCAAAAAATTATGCATGAAATGACTTGAAATTTTTTGTTCTTATTTTACAAATATTTCCTGAGGGAATAGACTACAATCATGATAATATATTACATATTAAATAGTTTTATATTTACACTGGTATAAGTTAAAAAGTTGCAATACATTCTACGAATTTTTCATTACATTAGTACTTTAAGTGCCATAGCATCTGCGATATAAACGCTATTATAATGCGACTAGTCTATGTCCTAGAGAAAGTTATTATCTTTATTATGCAATTTACAAACTATGAATGCATTGATTGGATTTTGAGTTCTCATGTTTTGCACAAATATAAATTTTTCACATAATTTTGACTATTTTTCACTTTAAAAAATTATATGTGTGTAATTTCTAAAATGTTTATATATTTTTCAAAGTTTTAACTTAAATGTCATTGGAAAAAATTGGTATAAAGAAAAAAATATATTTATTTTCCCATTTCCTTGACTATATCTGAAATATTTCGAACAGACATTGATTAGAAAACCCCTTGCAAAAGGAAACAAAAATCTAAACCTCTCTGAATATTTCTCATTTTCAGATTGAATTCATTACCTAAATATATTTTCTACATGAAATTCATGGTAATCAACTCTTCCAGCAATGAACAATGCTATTTTTCTAATTTTTGACGGATGTAAATTTACCTTAAACAGTTGTCGCACATGCAGAACTTTCTTTCTTTAAACACCAATACCTGATTTGAATGTAATTTGTATGTCTGTCGTTTAAACTTCTAATTATATGGCTTCTAATACTGTCTGAATGGAGTAAAATTAATTGAAAACAGTCTTAATTAGTGCCTTTTATTCAGCATCCAAGTAGATGTTTGCTTTAAATGAACTAAGTTAAGGAAACTATTTTTAGTTAAAGAAACTATTTCTAACTATCAATGCTTTTACGGATAAATATTTATTGGCGTATGTTTCTTAAAAAAATCATGAATAACTAAATAAAATAATAACACGGTATCTTGAAAAACATTTGATGAAATAAAATATTTATCTCATATGCAAAATTATAAACATTCAGATTTCATTAATCATGTTTTTTTTCACATTACAAATTATCGCCTGCCAACAAACCAACGATATCGGTAAAACATTACTTTACAGTTTTTTTTTTGTAAAGTTAACTAAGACGATTGAATAAATTTAAGCTTATAATTCATTGTTGTCATGGAGGGGAAAGATCCAAAGAATCTATTATTTTTACAAACACTTTAAACTGCTAAGCCCGGTTACTATATACAAAGTTAGATGATCTTCACCAAAGAGCGATATTAAACACATTTTTAACAAATGCAGAATTACTTCGACTTTTAAGAAAATAAACTTTTAATATCGTTACATATCAACATAAAGATAAAAATTAGTCACCCAGCAAGACTGTTGCCAATCCGTACTTCTGAAAACCAAGAATGAAAGTCAGCACAAACATTGAGCTTTACGTGACATGTTAAAGTCTTCTCCTCAACCTATATTTGCTCTCCTTAACATTCATTTGGTCCCTTAGAGGGGGATTGAGGCACACCTACATAAGGGTTAAAACGCTTACATCATAGCTTCCTATGGGAGAAGAAGAATTCTTTATTGTGGTAATAATATAGGAAGTAGGTCCCCTTTGACAAACAATCAAATAGGGACCATCAGGTCGGGGAATAAACTTTGTTGTAATATTCTTTTTCGAGTTACTGATAGGATGCGTAGTGACCCATTCTCGATCACCTGGTTTATATATTCCATAAATCATGTTTTTTCCACATTATATATTATCGCCTGCCAAGAAACCAACGACATCGGTAAAACATTACGTTACAGGTTTTTTTTTTTTTTATTCAAATAAGACGGTTGAATAAATTTAAGCTTATAATTCATTGTTGTCATGGAGAGGTAAGATCCAAATGATTTATTTTTACAAAGTCCTTAAATTGCTAAGCCCGGCAATTATATACAATGTTACATGATCTTCACCAAAGAGCGATATTAAACACATTTTTAACAAATGCAGAATTACTTCGACTTTTAAGAAAATAAACCTTTAATACCGTTATATATCAACATAAATATATAAATTAGTTAACCAGCAAGACTGTTGCCAATCGGTACTTCTGAAAACCAAGAATGAAAGTCACAGCACAAACATTGAGCTTTACGTGACATGTTACAGTCTTCCCCTCAACCTATATTTGCTCTCTTCAACATGCATTTGTCCCCTTAGAGGGGGATTGAGGCACACCTACATAAGGGTTAAAACGCTTACATCATAGCTTCCTATCGGAGAAGAAGAATTCTTTATTGCGGTAATAATATAGAAAGTAGGTATCCTTTGATAAACAATCAAATAGGGACCACCAGGTCAGGGCATAAACTTTGTTGTATTATTCTTTTTCGAGTTAATCAAGGTGATAGGATGCGTAGTCACCCATTCTCGCTGTTTTCCTTAGTCTTTTATCAGCATTATATCTATTTTTGTCTTGTTGTTCTTCTAAATAATCTTTAATTTCTTGAGAAATTTTAGCAAATTTCTTCAAATAGGAGGTAATTTCTGAAACAAAATTGTCATTCGAAATGATTGAACGTAAGTTGTGGGTAATATTATCTGTCATACATATGTCCCTGCCAAACATAAGGTATGGCGTAGTTTGTTCTGTATTGTTGCATTTTGTAGTGTTCAGTGCTAAACGTATCACTGGTAGCTTTTCACTCCAGGTAGAGTGGTCTTATCTAACTAAAATGGCTAAACGAGATTTTAAATCTCTAATCTTCTTAAATATTTGAATCTTTATTCTGAATATTCTCACCTATGAACCCAAGTTCCATTTCATGCGTATACCCCAAACTTTTTTCTACAATTAGTAATTGCAAGAAAATATCTCAACTTAAATTTTTAAGAATAGTTTCTCTCAAAGTTATTCTGACAAGCTGACGTAATCTGATGTATATGAAAACAAATAACATAAGAACATTTTCATTTAGTTATTATGTCTGATTATATTAAAAATACAGGGTGATCCAAAAATTCACAAAATAAATAAAAATTCAATAATTCCAAAAAGTTTACGCTTAATCTAGTTTTTACAGAAATCTACATAAAGAAATGGGATTTTTTGGCGAAACTTCCATTGCCATCCTAATTACATTTGTCCCCAAAAAGTGGGGTATCACTTATGTAGGCAGTATGTATAGCGGCAGAGACGTTCGCAACGCAACTAGGATTACAAATGTTCAGTTTGACATATGTTACTCATTGAGAATAACTATGAGTCGTGGCGGTATTTCCTGCATGGTGCATCGTATTTCGCAACGCAACAAGGATTAGCTCTAAGTATTTTCTCATCTGATTTCCCATTTCATTGGAAATATGTCAAGGTAAATTCGTTGAATTCTGAACTAATTGTATAAGAAAATGATAAGCTCCTAACTGTATAACAGTTAATTCTAAATCTGATAATTTCAATAAATATTTTAAAACATGATATTTGCTGTAGGGAAATTTTCGAGAAGTCAAGAATAAATGTTTTGAATTGAAAATTTTGAAGATTATAAAATAATGCCTTAATACATTCCGTGTATTTAGAATATATAGAATCTAAATCTAAAACGATTATTTGAAGATAATTCTCACGTAATGTGCATAAATTTCTTTGCTGTGTCAGTATTTACTGAATCCAACATAACTTAATTAATGTGCAGAGTTTAAACAGACGCCCTCTGTTTTCAACAAAGTGAAGTTTTATTTCAACTGAACGTAATGGAAGGAAATATTTGTAATTAATTTTATATTTAGGCGTAAATGTTTCTTTATCTTATTACCACAAATACATAGAATTTCAAGTGACTTTTAAATAATTATTAAAAATATATTTTCCTTATTTTGTAGGTTTAACAGCAACTACTAAAAACAATTTAAGACAGTACCACTGTTACAATCTGTAACACATTTTTTTATTACTCAAAAAAACATCACCCGAATGCTGAAGCGTGTGCCAAAAACTACACCTTCATTTAAAAACATTTTTGGAAACATTTGGAATTTCCTGAAACATTAACAGATACAATAATTGAAATAGCAATAAAAATATTATCATTTAAGTTTTTAAATGTAGAACGAGAAATATTGCATACTTTCTGTAAATGTTTGGTAAAGCTCTTATAAATCTAAATATAGAATAGAATCATATTCAGGCTGTAGAATTCTGTAAGCTACAGAAGCCTAGCGAATAATGATAAATTAGTGAAAACTTTCGTAACTACGGTCCAATAATCTTACGGCCTAATAAACAACAACAAAAAAATCTTTTAGGAACCCGAATATAAAAAAAAAACAAAAACAAATGGATAAAATGAGTCGTCGTACATCTGAAAATGTATATAATTCCCAGCAAGCATAAAAAATAACCATATGAAATTTACTAAAACTAGTTTCCGTACTTAAAAAAAAAAATTACACGTGGATTTACACAATATCTCTAAATAAAGAACATTCAGAATTCTCTAAAAGATAATCATTTCATATTTTCCCAAAGAAAAAATATGCTGAAGGCAGGCAGATCTGCGAACCATCAAAAGAAAATGAGTTTTGTTCAATATCTTTTCTATAAATAATTCAAACAGTGGGCATGCCACCCAACCAATCTAACACAAATCTTTTAGATTTCATATGAAGAATAACACAGACTTGTGAAATATTACTTTATGTGTATTTTTTCTGTATTTCTTTAGGTATTTATGTGTTACGATACGCTGAGTACAAAATGGTCACGCTTTTTCCTCTGTTAGATATGATGTTTCCACAAAATAATGACGAACATCCAGATAAATCACCCAGATGAACTAGCAGAGATAAAAACTTTATTGTCCAAATGCTAAAAAATAAACTGCATCCTACACCTTCAGTACTACTTATTTTCATGTTTGTAGTAGCTTCTACAAAGTCAAAAAACAGTTACAATGCCTGTTCTTTTCCTCGACGAAGTCATATACTACTACTCACTTTAAATTTTTTTGTCGTGTACTCTTCCTATGCAGAAACCAGCAGGAATTTGCAATCCCCATTTTGATGGTATCTTGTGTCATTAAGACTCAATTTACAACTTATCAACTGAAAAATGTATGTCTTTATGAATTATATTATATTTTACCAACCAGATAAATATTATCTATTAGAGTCAAAACTGCACATGGGACAATTTTTGCAGCATTTGTTATCGTAAACAACATAAAAAAGTACAAAAGATACACTCTAAAAAATATATGAGTAAACTAGTCACTTTTGCGTAAGTATATGTATAAATTTGTAAAATTACACTCTTGCCATAAAATGTACACTCTTGTCGTAAAAAAATATCTGAAGTTATGTGTGTTTATCTGTTTAACCCCTTGGAGACGAGCGACACGTATACGTGACGCATAAAATGCTCAGAATCCTCGATTATTCCCACCAGTTAATTTTTACAGTAAGCTTTGCCTTATTTAATGTTAGCATTTCTGCGATTCAATTAGGCGAAAATTTCTGTTTTGAAAAACCGGTGGTAAAAGATTAAAAATTCTGTAAAGGACGCTCGTTGCGAAGGGGTTAATGGAAGTATGCAATTTGTTAACCCTAGTTATCCAAACAAGTGTGTAATTGTAGAAAAATATACAGGTTTACCCGAAGTAATTTGTATTGTAATTTTTGATATTTTGCATATAACAAAAAAAAATCTGTGTATTTTGAATATTACGCAGAAAGATTTGTAAGAACATAACATTACACAGATATATGTGTAAGAATATTACACATATATATGTGAAAGAATATTACACACACACACACACACACACACATATATATATATATATATGTAAGAACAGAATATTACACATATATATATGTGCAAGAGCAGAATATTATACAAAATATGTGTTCGAATATTATACAGATATACAGGGTGTTTCACAAAGGACCCCTAAATTTAAAAATCAATAACCCGGAAACGGTGATAGATAGAAACATGAAACCAGTGGTATGTTTATTAAAAAAATCGTAAGAGTCTTATACATAAATCTCAAAATTTAGTTAAAAATAGCACCGATAGATGGCGCTGAGAGCGTTAAGAATCCTTCTAAAGTTAGTTCAGAAGCATAGAAAGACTAGCCGTCGAAGATTTCGCCATTGAAATCTGACCGCTATTAGCGTATAAAGAAAATAATTCCGAAAGTGACCGTGTGTGTACCGAAGTGTATACCGTGGTGGAACGTGTGTTTATTGTGTTGGACTACCACCGATTAAATCAGAGTCCTACTGCCACAAGGAGAAGTTTTCAAACGCGATTTCAAGTCGCAAAAGGCCCAGATGGGAAAATAATTCGTGAACATTTCAAAAAAGTTCAATAGACAGGCAACGTGTCCGATGCGAATTATTTTTACTATACGCTAATAGCGGTCAGATTTCAATGGCGCAATATTCGACGGCTAGTCTTTCTATGCTTCTGAACTCTCTTTAGAAGGATTCTTAACGCTCTCAGCGCCATCGATCGGTGCTATTTTTAACTAAAGTTTTAGATTTATGTATAAGATTCTTACGATTTTTTTAATAAACATACAACATGTTTCATTCTTCTATCTATCACCGTTTCCGGGTTATTGATTTTTAAATTTAGGGGTCCTTTGTGAAACACCCTGTATGTGTAAGCATACAATATTACACATAAATCTGTGTACGCATGTGCACTCAATAAAAAACGATACTTTGAAAACGGTGCTTGTATAATCATAGCCGTATGGTGAAGAAGCTTCTCTGGGAAGTCGCAGTTTCCTAGTTCATATTCCGTTCGTGGTAAGTAGGGCTTGTTTACTGTAGATTGAATCCAAAAGAGACTTTCTCCTTGTGATGTGAATGTGTATTTTAAAACTGATGATTGTAATTCACGGGGAAAAAATCGCGATTATTTTATCTCGATATTTTTCAAATAAAATATGGAAATAGTACTAGGGTCAGGATTCCCAGTTTAATTTCCGTATTTTAACAAAGTTTTTTACAGTGTATTTATGCAGAGTATTCAGATTATGTGCAGAAATTGTGACTGTATGATTTTCATAACTGCAAAGAAACTCTGACATAAAGATGGTATGCAGTAAATATAATTTCAGACGATCCTGTTTCTTGTAAATTGTGGGTACATTGTGGGTACATTGTCACGATTCCCAGTTTAATTTCCGTATTTTAACAAAGTTTTGTACAGTGTATTTATGCAGATTATTCAGATTATGTGCAGAAAATGTGACTGTACGATTTTCATAACTGCAAAGAAACTCTAACATAAAGATGGTATGTAGTAAATATAATTTCAGACGATCCTGTTTCTTGTAAATTGTGGGTACATTGTCACGATTCCCAGTTTAATTTCCGTATTTTAACAAAGTTTTTTACAGTGTATTTATGCAGATTATTCAGATTATGTGCAGAAATTGTGACTGTACGATTTTCATAACTGCAAAGAAACTCTAACATAAAGATGGTATGTAGTAAATATAATTTCAGACGATCCTGTTACTTGTAAATTGTGGGTACATTGTTTTGTGGTGTTAAAACAAATCTACTAGAAGGAGAACAAACACACCAAGCATATGAGTTTGTTCTTCATGTAATATTGTTTTGTAAACATAAAAACATTTAGTTTCCTTTTACACCCCAAACTATAAGGTTAAGCTATGTACACAGAAATCTGTCATTTCTGAAAAATATACATAAATATGTGTACTCATGAGCAATTTACATATTAAACTGTGTATTTCAGAGTCATATGATAACTTTTTACAAATTTCAGCAGATTAATGGGTTATCACCAAAATACACAGGCTAATATGTATTTATTAATTGACACACAAGTCGTGTGTTTAGCCATTTACACACCAATTTACACATATAGACAAATCGTTTGTGTATCATCAGTACATCTGTTTTAATGTGTAAATTTACGCATTTATTTTTAGAGTATACATCCTTCATTTTGAAGAAAAATATATTATTGCAGACTTTCGTAATTAATGCATTTTCCCATTCATTTAAATATCTGTGAAATATATTCAACAGATTGTTTTCAGATTTAATTAATTTACCGAAACTGCCAAACAAATTGAAGATCTTCGCAAGCCATCTTTCGAGAAGTAAAGAATAAGAAACTAATGAATAAGACATGATTTAACAAATTTTATACGATAAATAATCCTTTTTGCAAATAGTGTATAGATAGAATAAGTGCATTCTAAGACTCAAAACCTTGTTTGAATGAACTTTTCATGTATTTCGTATGAGTTTCTGATTCTGTGGTAATTGCTTTTTGAAAGTAATAAAACTTTCGTAAAAGAGAATTAATTGACAGCTTTTGTTCATTAACTGAAAAGATTTTTGTTCTAATTCAAGATTACTCTAATTCAAGAAAATACTTGCGATTTTTTTCTTTGTATAAGGGTGGACAAATGAAAACGGAACAGTGGTTATAATTTGGATTATTTCTGTATGAGTGTAGTGAAATTTTGTGTAAAGGTAGAGCGGGCGGTAAGGAAGGCATCCCCTACTGCGTAAATTGTCAAGGAGAAACACGTGATATGCGCTGGCAGTCGGCCAGCAGTATCGTCCAGCAGGAAATAAGTTGTTACTGTTATTCATCTGCGTATTTGGAATGGTTGCGGGTATAAAAGAGCAACCCGGTTTTATTTATTATTAGTAGCAGGAGTTGGATTTTGCGAAGTGCAACGGCGAACGAAGCATGCACTGGCAGTGCAAAAATGCACTGTTGACTTGTTGACAGGACGGACACAAGCACTTCTTCGAAGGAATCTGTTGAAGTTTCGGTGGTTGTAATACCCACCGTAAGATACGGATCTTTCGCCATATGTCTTTCCAATCTTTGGTCCACCGAAAACGACATTGAAGGGTTTCCGTTTTTACTCGGACAGCGAAGTTATGGACAATGTTCAAAACTGGTTCCCGTTTCAGCCAAAGGACTTCTATGATCAACGGTGATCACTTGGTAAAACCGTAGGACAAGTGCTTGTGTATCTTTGGAGATTATATTTGAAATAAACTATGTCATTTCATTATGTGGCTCTTGTTCCTTTGTCGTTTGATCCACCCTAATATGAATATGTTTGTTATATGTAAGTTATAAGTATCATATTCAGCCACAAATATGCGGTGTCTCACTACAATCTGATTTCAGACGTTTCCTTATTACTTTAAGAATAATGAATATATTTTAATAATGATTGATAACAGCGAGAGATTTGTTTTGCTTTGTGTTAAATGCGATGAAATGACGAAAAATGCTGAAAATGCAAGGTAATTCGGCAAATGGCACCGCACCGTATGTAATATTAATTACATTCCGAAACGTCCTGAACGTGTAGTTTAGATCTGCTTGGATTCAGTTGTGAACTATTTCCAACAGTTCTGATGATATTGTTATCATTAGCATAAAAGAAGTTATGTTTGTTAAAAATCTTAATAAAGTAACTGCATTATTGTTGAAGTTATGAACGAAAATTCGTATTCAGATTGAAATTATACAACCTGTATTTCTGATTGAGTAAATGGAAATATCCTTTTATAAAATGGTTAGTTTATTTTATGTGTCAATTTTTATGTAATTTTCACCCTTACTAACAGAATGACCCTGATACTTGTTCATTGTATTTTTTCCCGAATATTTGAATTGACACATAAGATATTTTCGTTTATAACTCTATAAAGACATAAATTAATGCATAAACTGTATTATTTTCCAGCCTGATTTTACCCAAGAAACTCAAATGAAATTTTACACATGGCTGTTACGTGTTGGAAAAAATATTAATACGGTGCAATTTTTAATATTAGAAAATCACAATTTAAAGAAATTGTTTTCATATACGAAAATAAAATAAAGTTCTCACTCGAATTATACTGATCACAAATCTCTGATAGAATTTAGATTATGGGATATAGATTATGGAGGGATTATGGCAAAAGATAGGAATACGAGATAGATTATTGGGTGTTCTTTTATATTGTAATAGAAAGCCGTCCCGGCTTCTCACGGGTGCCATTTTAAAGATACCTCTAAATGCATTTATCTGTGAAGTTCAAACTCAGTATCATTTTTAATTTGCACAAATAAAAATTACAGATTACATTTGATTTTTTTTTATTCTATCAAGTAAAAACACTGTCGTCATACTAAAATTGACTCAAATTCACCAAAATTGACTGGAAATGCAAAAATAGTCTGTAAATGAGAGATTAAAAATATAAAAAAAATAATCGTCTGCTGTGACTTTCACGATAATCACATGTATCATAAAGCAAAATACCCTAAAAGTACATATTTTGTTATCCAGGTGCCATATATAGACAACAAAAGTGATAAATTGCCAAATATTGTTTCAATGGCCGCCTTTGACATTGAATATTGCTTTTAAGCCATACAAACATTATTTTCATATTTAAATTATATATCTTCGTTTTATAATATTATTTTTCGATAAAACGTTTTTCTTTGTGTTTAAAGTAAAATCAGTAATAGTGTTTTACTTAATTTTCGAGATGATTGTATTTTTTTTAATCTCTAACTGATGCAGTCGTTTCCCAAAGACCGTTAACCAAATGATAGCAAGATATACCGTCGCCAAGATGAAAAACATATACCAATGGAAACCTTTTCGTCCAAACTAAGGATAAAATACTAAATTTTATTATCCAAAATCATGGTTATATTAATATATTATACATCAAAATGAGTGCTGGAATTTTTTCTATACGATGGTGCAAACCACAAAAACATCCATCCGGTAGTTTATGAAATTAATCCGGACATACACTTTTAGGACTTCTTGCTTTATAATATATATGATATATATTGATTTCATGTATCGTTTAATATTTTAAATTTGCCTGGTTTGCATGTTTAACTTTTTTATCGACCGGGCGAGCCCGTTTAATTTTTTTATCGGATCGGCCCGTGTTTTTTCCTATCGGCCCGTCCCGTTTATTTTTTTTCTATCAGCCCGGCCATTTAAAAATGTCTTTATTCTGCCGGACCATTGGAAATTTTTGTCAACATCTTGCCTGTTGGGTAAGAACCTTAGACCAGGTCCAGGCCTTTGAAGACTTCTGTGATAGTACTCGCAAGGAACGCACATTCTTTCGAATTTCCAATGGGTCTAGGACCATTATTTCAGATTAGAAATAATTCTGTTCAATATTTAAATAGCAGAATTCATAAACAACGTGTTAAATCGCAGAATTTGAAATAATTCTCTCTGATTAAATAAAGCGAAAACATTTATTCAAAACTTGTGTAGACGCAACCTGTACGCCCTGAGAAGAAGCATAATAATTTTGCTTCCCTTTCTTTTTATATAAGTAGAGCCTCAATGATAAATTGAGCCAAAGTGCCCCTCTCTTCTCCATGTATGACTATTTGCAAACAAATACAAATCAACTTATGTAAGATGTTCGTACTTCAAAACTTTATAAATAGGTTGCACAGTAAATCTAACGTAAAAGAATCAAAGTTGAAAATGGTACATTTTATAATTCCCAAAGGGTTAATTAAAGAGAAAACTTTTCAAGTCTTCGAATTTTCTGAAATCTTCAATAGAAAATTCGTATAATTCAAATTTGTTTTGACAGAAAATTCAAGAAATATGTTTACATACCGTAATTCATTTTAAAAGTTTGTCTAGGAGTTGAGATGAAGATTAATTATATGTATTTTCCCATTTTCTTGAATATCTCTGATAAAATTTGAATACACATTCTTCCATTAGAAAACTTATTGCAACGAGGAATGAAAAGCAGCATCTGGCTAAATAACCGTTAATTTCGGATTTTATTATATTACATAAGCATGCTTTTAAATTGAAAGTTTCGGCAGATACACTTTCGAGGAGTGAAGAATTATACATTTCTAATTTTTATAAACATCAACAGTTTTGTGACTGTTGCACATAATGAATAAACTCAAAATAAACCCTGAACATTTTATTTTCTCACAATTTTCATTTGTTACAGTTAAGATTCTGCGTAATTACTTACAAAATGAAAAGTAAGCAACGATAAATATTTATAATAATGCTTTTGTTCATAAAACAAAGTTTCGTTTATTGCAAATTCCCAAAATTCTTTTATACACTTATTAGTAATGGTAACAATAAGATTTCAACTTTAATTTTAAGAATAGTTTTCTCTTAGAGATATGCTGACAAACATTTGTGAAGACAAACAGCACATAACAGTTACATTTAGTTATTGTTGTGGCAATGTATGAGAAATGGAAATCTGTTAATAATATTTAAATAATTACAAGTTGATGAAATAATACAAACTGAGATTTAATCATTGGAGATAAATGATTTTACAATCTGCTATACTTAGCTTTTAAAATATATCAAGATAAATATTTAGAAGTCCTAATTTACACAGTAACTGTAGAATGTTTCAATTAGGCCTAACACAGCCATTCGCTTTTTTAACAGTTTAGGTTCATGCTTTATGAATGATGGAAAATATAGGACTGAGCCAAGGTTTACACCTAATAAACCAGTATCAATTAGAAGTTTTAAATTTGTTACTTCTTGGTCCAATTTTTCTTCTAAAAATCGTACGGTTTATTCAAAGCCAATATTGTCTAATGCTCGCGTTACATTGTCATAAATTTATGCCAAATTGGTCTTATTAGTAGATCCGATTACCTAAGATGTTTCCTTATTAAGTTACTTTTTACAATTCAAATTAACAGTTTGAACAACTCAGTTTAATTTACTGTTTTTTTATATCGCGGTTCAAAATATTTTTTTTATTCAGTGACCGGCCGAGCCCCGCGACATTATTGTGGGAATAAGATAAACAACACGATCTTAACTACAATGGATACTACGATTTGAATATAAAGAAAAATAAACCTTTACTAAGATTTGAAATCTATAGAAATGATTATAAAATGGTTTTTTATTTGACTAACATGCTTTTTTATGTAACATCAGCAATACAATGGACATGCAATTATGTTTTATCTCCTTAAATGTTAACTATTTACAAATACCTTCTTAGAAAAACTTAGAAAAACAACCACTTCCTTCGGCTAAAATCTAAAGAACTCTTTCTAATTCATCTTCGCGAATGAACTCATACATCGTGATTGTATGATAACACGAGCAACATCTCACTCCATTGAGCTGTTGTATAACAGTTAGATACTTGCTCATACTTACTCTCTTCTCACTTATGTGTCATTATAGTAAAAATAATGGGTGATTCAAAAGTCACAAAGAAATAAGTATTTAGTAATTCGAAAAGTATACACACTCGCACGATATAGCTTTCACAGAAATTTACATAAAGAAATGAGATTTGTCATTAAATGGCGAATCTTTTATTGCCATAATAACTGAATTTGACGTTAAAAAGTGGATTTTCATTATGTAGACAGTATGTAAGTAGGCGCAGCAGACCTAAGAAAGCAATTAGGATTACAGATGTGCAGTTTGACGGATGCCATTAATTGAGAATAGCTATGAGATGTAGAAAGATTTTCTGCTGACATTCTACAAAATGGTTTAAATTGTGACAAGCAGTAGCTTTGGCACCACTACATCTGTTAAAGGCAAATGCAGCGATTCTGCAAAAATCCATTTCACTGAAAAAAAAAAAAAAGGGTTCTGCGACAATTCATCGGCGCGAAAATGTTTAAATGTTTTTGAAGGCTATGATGATAAAAGTAAAGTTAATTGAGTTAAATTTATTTAATGATAATTTATTTTATTTTATTTTTTAGAAACAGAGAATTTTAACTAACATTTTAAAGGCCGATTTTGGATGCAGATTAAAATATTTATATAGATACATTTCTCCTTTTACTACTTTAAAACAAATATGTATAAGTATATATATATATATATATATATATATATATATACACATACATATATACCTGCATCTATAATCGGCCTGAACAACGTTAGTTATAATTCTCTAATCTGAAAGACAAATTATCATTAAATAATATTATTAAATTAACTGTACGTTATCATCATTGCCTTCAAAAATATTTTCGCTTCGATGAATTGACGCCACAATGAATTGATGCTGCGACAAATTGAAGCAGCGACGAATTGGCGCTGCGATGAAGTGTCCGCGACGAATTGACGCGACATCCAAAAAAAATCTTGTGTTTTCCTGTGTATTTATCGGAAAACTGCATCGTCCTACTGTCTATATTTTTCAATTATAGAGGATTTCCTTTAGGTAGGATAGTTCATTTAGGATATTTCATTTAGGTAGACAGTATGTAAAGCGAAGCAGCAGAGCTTAGAAAATAATTAGGATTACAGATGTTCAGTTTGAAAGATGCCATTAATTGAGAATAGCTATGAGACACAGCAAGATTTTCTGCTGACATTCCACAAAATGGCTTATATAATGATAAGCGGTAGCTTTGACACCACTAGAATGACATATGTTGGTGGCAAATGCAGCGATTAAAATATTTATATAGATATGTTTATCCTTTTATTACTTAAAAAAAAATACATACATATATATATATATATATATATATATATATATATACTTGCATCTATAATCGGCTTATACAATGTTAGTTATAATTCTCTATATCTGAAAAACAAATTCTGATTAAATAACTTTGCTAAATTAACTGTACGTTTATCATCATTGCCTTCAAAAACATTTTCGCTTCGATGAATTGACGCCACAATGAATTGATGCTGCGACGAATTGAAGCAGCGACGAACTGACGCTGCGATGAATTGTGCGCGACGAATTGACGCGACATCTAAAAAAATATATATATTGGGCCTTCCTGTGTATTTATCGGAAAACTGCATCGTCCTACTGTCTATATTTTTGAATTACAAAGGATATTTCATTTAGGTAGGATAGTTCAATTAGGATATTTCATTTAGGTATACAGTATGTAAAGAGAAGCAGCAGAGCTTAGAAAATAATTAGGATTACAGATGTACAGATTGACGGATGCCATTAATTGAGAATAGGTGTGACACACAGCGAGATTTTCTGTTGACGTTTCCCAAAATGGCTTAAATAGTGACAAGCGGCAGCTTTGACACCACTAGAATGACATCTGTTGGTGGCAAATGCAGCGATTCTGCAGAAATCTATTTTATTATTTAAAAAAAAAAGTTTTTGCGTCAATTCGTCGTGACGTCAATTTATCGCCGCGCAAATGTTTTTGAAGGTGATGATGATAAAAGTAAAATTAATTTAGTAAAATTATTTAATGATAATTTATTTAAATTTATTTTTCAGAAATGCAGAATTTTAACTAACATTTTACAGGTCGATTTTGGATGGAGATTAAAATTTGTATAATGCCATTTTTCTCCTTTTATTACTTTAGAAAAAAATATATAGATATATATATATACTTGCATCTATAATCGGCCTGTACAATGTTAGTTATAATTCTCTATATCTGAAAAACCAATTATCATTAAATAACTTTACTGAATTAACTGTACGTTTATCATCATTGCCTTCAAAAACATTTTCGCTTCGATGAATTGACGCCACAATGAATTGAAGCCGCGATGAATTATGCGCGTCGAATTGACGCAACATCTAAAAAAAAAAATCTTGCGTCTTCCTGTGTATTTATGGGAAAACTGCATCGTCCTACTGTCTATATTTTTCAATTATAGAATTTTATTTCTTAAGAGACTTTTGGATCGCCACGTATATCACAAAAATAATCTAGAGAAAATCAAAGTTTTCAACAAATTATTGATTTTGAAAATGTGGCAAGTCCATTATCAAAACCATGATTTTTTATCAGCTAACACGAATAACTATTATTTCATATTAAAATTACATGATATAACACCACAAAAATATTACCGTAATTTCCGGCGTATAATCCGCAGCTCAAAGAGTCGTTTTTCGACCCAGAAATATTATTTTATAAGATGTAACCTAAAAGATCGCTGTAAATATTTAACTACAATTAGTGAATAAAATTTCTGGGTCGAAAAACGACTCTTTGAGCTGCGGATTATAAGCCGGAAATTACGGTAAATGAGTCTGATGGGTCTAAAATATTCGTAAAATATTTTTAAGAATATTTTGAAACCCATTCAAATAAAAATCACTCAAAATCCAGAAATAAAAAAAAGGAACTAGCCCTGCTTTCAAAATCAATTGTTATTATTTTTACATCGCATCTAATATGCGCAGTTGGTTGTTCCACCGCCCCTTGAATACTAGGCCTGAGCGATGTAACAAAAATAGCGGCTGACGTACGCGGGATTTTTTCAGGCTGTGTATGGTCCCTCAAAATTGAATACCAATAAGTTCTAAAATTTTTCTTTGACATATTTAATCTCAGAAAAATATGTCGAAGAAAGCTTTTAGAAATAATTTAAAATTCGAGGGACCGTACAAATGCTGAAAAAAAATCCACCTACGACAGCCGCCATTTTTGTGTCAGCGCGCAGGCCTAACATTCAGGGGGCGGTGGTTGAACGTGTCATTAGGCTTATGCATTATTCGTGTTAAATTATACAAATTTTATTTATCATAAATTGTCACCAAAAAAGTAAACAAGTTCCGAAACCTCCTTGTGAAAGGAAATGAAAATCCAAAATATCCTAGATTAAAGTTATTTTTAACGTTACCTCATTTACTTAAACCTGATTTCTACTCGTAATTTACAGCAATAAAATATTTTATTGCTGTTTGCAACTGATGCATGTAATGCTTCTTAGAAAAAAGTTTGTTAATAAAAGCTGTTTAATAAAAATGCACCCATTCCGAACTTAAAACACGGCATTAGAATATGATCTGCAGATTTGCATGTCTTTCGAAAGCGCATCTTGCTCTAAGCCAATTATCTTTTGAATAGAATTAAAAGGAGGATGTGGAATTATGTAACGAGAATTTACTGACGCCTTTTGTTTAGAAACTAGTTAGATTTCATTTTAAGAAAATGTAATTAAAAATAATATTTCCAATAAGCTTCATTTATGATAATAATTATTCTTCCCTTTTTACAGATAAACACTCGGTAGTTCAAGTGTTTTACAGAAAGTTATATAAGATTTGTTTACTTTCTTTTAAAAATCATTTATTCATTGAATATTGTTGAATAAATTTCTATCTTTATTAACGGTGTTACGATATTTGCATTTATATGCAAATATTTCTTCATGTATTGCAGAGTAAATTTCTTTTTCTGTAAAAATGAGAGGAGCAAATTTCATGTATTGGATTTGATGCAATATAAAAATAAAATAAAATTTAGTATGGCGCATTAATTTTACACTTTAATGATGTACAAATATATATGGGGGTTGTTCAAAAAGTATGTTCCGTTATTTTAGTAACAGAACTGAATTGAGACATGGGCAGATATACAGATTTATTAACTATAGAAACGCAGTACTCCACATATTTTTATTTAGTCACTTAGCATATTAACCCCTTCGGGACCGGCGGCTTTTACACAAATTTTATTCGGTTGGCACCACTTTTTTTTAAAAAGCTACCTTTAATTAAACTATCATAAAAATTCTCAAATTAGAGGAAGCAAATATTACTTTTATTTTTTACTGGTGCCTAAAACAAATTCTGTATGCTCATTTTGAGGGTGCACATATGCACCCATGGTCCCGAATGGGTTAAGGCTTTCTCCGTAATGCTTGGCTCCCAAATGGTCCGCCAACTGAATACCAATATTTTTTAACAGAACATTTCATGGTAGGTTTGTACACCATTTCCGAGAAAAAATATCTCCGAAGGTAGTTTCTGCAAAATTTGAAAGAAAAATCTAAAATAAAAAAATTTCTAAGAAAATACCGATATACAAAACGCGGATCATTTAGGAGCTTTGTAACCAGATAAAAGTATATGTACACCAGCCTCAAAGAAGATGGCCGACACTAAGATAAGATATGACGTTACGGCATCTTTCATTTCGTCATCAAGAATTTCTTCAACTACGAGTGAAAGTGAAAGTCCCTATGCATAGCAACTGGACGAACCAGTTCAAAATTCATCACAAATGGCTGGATCCCTCCCTTTAATCATGCAGATTTATTTCGCCTGAATCATTCAAAACGTTATCTAACCATCACTCAAAACTGTGTCACAGTACACCTCACATGTGTGTTTATAGATTTCTGTTGGTCGCATATTACTTGCATTAGAAAAGCTAATTATTCAATGAATTCCACAATCGACGGGAATAATCTTCTAGGATCTTAACCACGAATAGCACATGGTTACAGGCGTCAGCATTTCACCATACGAACTGCGCTGGCGTATTCTTTGGTAATTGAGAACGTGATATCGGATAGGGTAAGGAGCATTTTTCGGATTTGCGAATTGTGACATTTCTGAACTTATTATCAGAATATTCCTCATGAATGTCTCTCATTTTGTTGATGAAGTGTCATATGTTAGTTTAATTTATCAAGAATTGAGCATTTTTTGTTTCAGACTGGTGTCTTGATAAAATTGCATATATCGTAGCTACCACGTCAAACTATCAAATGTGAAAAAAATGGAATTTGCATTACTTTTAAAAATGGGCCAATTGGCACCACTAAACTTTATTAGAATTCATCGCCTAGTAAGAATACTAATAAAACTGGCCTTTTTATTTATTTAGAGATGCCAAATTCACACCGGAAATTTTGAGAGAAATTTTTTTAATTAATATTTTTAATAAATGTATGTCATTAAATAAAGCAAAAAAATCTGTTTAAAATTTCTGGTATGAATTTGGAGTTTCTGAATGAAAAAAGATGCCAAACTGGCAACTCTTGTGAAGAATACTATTAAAATTTAGCAATGACAATCGGCCCATTTTTAAAAGTAATGAAAAATGCATTTTTTCACATTCGATAGTTTGACATGGTAGCGACGATATGTGCACTTGCACTTTCAATTTGAAAAGAAAGATGAATTTACTTTAGAATATCGTGCCGTTAACTATTGTTTTTTAAAATACCGTAGTTTCCGGCGTATAATCCGCAGCTCAAAGAGTCGTTTTTCGACCCAGAAATATTATTTTATAAAATGTAAGTTAAGGGGTCTCAGGAGTCTTACTTTTCCTCCGAAGATGCAAGTTTGCATCATGTCACATTTTATTTTATATCTGATTTCATAGAACACACATTAAAATAGAATTTTTACCACTAATAGGTCAATATCTGCTTGATTTAACATAATTATTTCAATGTTGTACAATTCATATTTAATTATTTAAAAAAAGTTTAAATTAAAAAAAAAAGTAAAAAAAAACCTTTTTTGCCTGGTATCACTGCGCGCAAGGTTGTAGAAAAAATATTGCTTCAAAAATAACAAACAAAATTGATAATGATGTAAAATTGATGTATCTTGAGCTTATACTTCAATTTCAAGCAATTAAAAATTCGATTTATTTTTAAATTGGCATTTTTTCAACAAAAAAATGAATTTTTAAAATATTTTACAGTTTAAAAGTAAATTTAAGAAAAATTAAATTTTTAATTTCTTGAAATTGAAGTATAAGTTCAAGATACATCAATTTTACATCATTATCAGTTTTGTTTCTTATTTTTGAAGCAATATTTTTCCTACAACCTTGTGCGCAGTGGATACCAGGCAAAAAAGTTTTTTTACTTTTTTTAAAAAATTTAAACTTTTTTTAAAATAATTAAATATGAATTGTACAGCATTGAAAATAATTATGTTCAATCAAGCAGATATTGACCTATTAGTGGTAAAAAATTTTATTTTAATGTGTGTTCTATGAAATCAGATATAAAATAAAATGTGATGTGATGCAAACTTGCATCTTCGGAGGAAAAGTAAGACTCCTGAGACCCCTTAAAAGATCGCTGTAAATATTTAACTACAATTATTGAATAAAGTTTCTGGGTCGAAAAACGACTCTTTGAGCTGCGGATTATACACCGGAAATTACGGTACTATTAACCCATTTATGCCTAGCGTCCCAATTTTGGGACGCTTTAGTAAAATGGGAAAAAGTGCATTTCACACCATTTTTTTTTAAATAGAAATTTTGTCTCTTATTTTATCGAGGACCCTCGATAAAATATGACACCAAATTTCTATTTTTTTAAAAGTGGTGTGAGATGCACTTTTTCGAATTTTACTAAAGCATCGACCCTAGGCATAAATGGGTTAATACCGAAAAAAAATCTAATGTAGAAATAACCTTTTTCTAGCATCAGGCAGTTCACTCTAGTACATTTTGACAAGTTTCTGACTTGTACATTGTCATTTGATTTCAATTTGTATGTGTTGAAGTTGCCTTTGCAGAATTTTGTACGAATTGTACAAAATAAGCCAGTATAAATTTCCCTATACTTGATATATCTGCAGCCAATAATAAGCAAATTTATCGCTTTTTTAATGGTATAAAGTAAAAATATTTAATGACATACGATGCAATAAAAAAAATTCCCAGTTACAAAATGTGTAGTGTACATTCCGAATGTAATAGCAGTTGTACGAAGTATTCTTAATGCGTTAAACAATAACAATTATGCTTAATAGAATACTATTTATTTCTCACATTTTTTATTTGTATTTATTACATGCGGCACCAATATTTAAACACCAAAATCACTATAAAATAATATAAAGGAAATTTAAAAAATGCTATTTGTGAACGAAAGTGATAAAATGCCATTTAAAAATTTTATTATATTTATGTTTCCCAAATTCTTTGCAGTAAAATTCTTCCAAAAACAATTCTCCGAAAATTTATTTCAATTAGCTCTTTGAAAATTTAAAATCAAATAAAGATATATTTAAATTCTGTCTTTATTTATTTTCAAGTAACTTTTTCATTGTGTCTCAACTTGTTTGTATGGAAAGAATTTAAAACAAAACCAAATAATGTAGAACGTCTTAAAGTCTATTTTATTAATCAATTATTATAGATCTATTCAACATCCTTACGCAGCTGAATTCGTTCGAATAATTCATTGCTTGCAAACAAATGACAGTTTTGCAAGTTAAGGAAAATGTACATTCATACAAAGCTTATATTAAACAAATAAATAAAATTTTAAGAATAAAACTCATTTTAAATTTTAAATCATTTAAACTTTTTAGAAATTTTCTAAACACCTAAAATGTTTTAAAGTTTAAAGCGAGTGTGATTCTTAAAAGTTACATGGTAAATTGTATCAGCAGGTACATATTCGACATGCATGTACATGCCAAATAATATATTAGGATGTGTTATAGCATTAATAAAACATGCTGATCTCACTCTTTTACTATATCATAAAGTAACATGAATCTAATAATATCTACACAATCTAAGTTTTAGAATAACTAAAAAATATTTATTTATTAGATAAAAGCTTAAAAAGAATTCCACTGTCCGTGATTTTGACAAATTCTAAAATTATCTCAGAGTGAACCATACGAATAACATAATTATGATATTATGAACTTTTGAAGAATTCAGTTTTCTATCATTTTCATTTGTCATCTTCATTAAACATTTTCTTTGGTATTAATCTACACCAATAAGAAGAAATATTTAATTAGTTGAGTGAGTTCAATGAATTAATCTTACAAACAAATAACTTTCTTTCTTGTTAATGAGAACAAAGTCTACATTTATTAGGATCTGTCAATGCATGTATTTGTTAAAAGAGATTGAATTTTAGGATAAAACTATCTTTAAATTTTGCAGCCGTTTTTCCACTTACAAATGACTAATCTGCTTCTTTTATTGTTGCTTTAGACTGAGATACAATATTGAATTTTCTATTGAACATACATAAATGGAAGACTCTCTCAATTCTCAGCTTTGCTTCAAATTTTTACGTACAATTAATCGCTTTACTGAATAAACTCATCACTTTATAGATTAATTTCACGAATAAGGGCTGGTTGTGTTTGTTACGGCCAATTATTTATGCGGGGAATGTAGGCCGAGGGAAGATTATCTTCCATGGGAGTCTTTCTAAGAGACACTAACCTGTAATTACGGAAGGTTCGAAGAAAACTACGGGAAACTAAAACTAGCACGACAAGGGTTTGAACCAGCACCAGCTTTGAAAACAGAACCTCTTAGCTGCTGGTAGGCAGTAGAGATGAGTTCGGATTCTTTTTTTTTTTTTTTTAGCACGACCCCACCTGAGGACACCTGAGACCATACTGAAAGTACTGAGTAGAAAACTTCAAATAACATTTAAAATTGATTCAAGATTAATTTACTTGTTTAAAAGAATCTTATTATAAGTATTTATCCTAAATGACAACGTTTCGTGATTTTCATGTCCATGAAAATTTGTTATTTATACCCAACGACTGCCAAAAATTCGCAAAAATCACAATTGGTATTATTTTACAATATCATTGTACACCTATGGCAGAAAGACAACAGTTCTGTTTTATTGTAATTCTGTAAAAGGACCTCAAACAAAAAGCGAAGATAGACAAAGGATATTCCACGGCTTCTTTATGTTACTAATACTGACCGTGCACATTCTTCAGAATCAGAAGACTTTTTTTATATCCCATAAATAACAATTAAATTGCGTTTCAAGGTGATATTTAAACGATTCTAAAACACTTTAAGAAACTTACACTAAAGTGTTGTCAAATGACAATTATTTTCCTTTTTTCAATTTGTGAATAAATAAAAATTTTACTTTGAGCCTAAGCCTATCCGAGCACGTTTTGGATCCGGGCTCGGGCTCAGGCCATCTATTTTCTAATGGGCATCATGGAAAATGAGCCAACAGAATGTAATTTTTGATATTATCTAGAAATGATTAAAACTACATTCATAAGTTAACGCACAGACAATTATCAGAATAACATAATCATATAACTGTTAACGATTTAAGAACACAGACATTAATCACGTTCATCAATCGTCTTCAGTTATCATTTTCCTTTTGCAAATTTGCTCTAATCTGTAAAATATTTTACATTTTAAATTCTTCCAACTGATTAGTTATTTATAAACAAATAACTTTTATATCTGGTTGATACGAACAAAATATACTTTTATCGTGGCCTTTCAATCTTTTGTTTTTGTTAATAATGAAAAAATGGATAGAAAAAACACTCAAATTTTAATTCGAAGAAAATTAATAGCATATAAAATAATATTGATACAGTATATTGATTCACATTTTCTTCGTCATTTTCGTAGTAATCTCGTAACGTAATTAGAACAAAGTGTTAGAAAGAAAAAACCCGCTGGCTATGATTTCATAGTCTCATTCATAGTTTCATACATAGTTTCATGCATATTTTCATACATAGTTTCATACACTCGTAAGATATTACACAGTTAACTGTCTAAGGAAAGTTTTAAATTATGAATCATTTAATAAAATACGGTCGATAATTATCTTTATTAATTATCGTAATTAATCATTTAAGTTGGTGTAAATCTTTACTATTCAGCGAAAGATTTTACGTAGTGTAATCCATTTAATCTTCCGATGGTAACAAGGTAATGTGTCACCCCAGTCTTAATACCTAACTAAGGTGCCATAAATCATGTTACCAGCGTATGGCTAATAAATCAATTCTTTGCAAACAAATAAGTTTTCTTTCTTATTAATCAAACCGAAATCTGGTTTTGTCAGGATGTTTTAATTCAACGAATATTTTGAAAAAAGTAAAATTAATAAGTAAAATTAAATTCGCAATTTGAATCCATCTTCTCACATAAAAAAATTATCCTTTTTTTTTAACCCCTGAAGTTTACACTAATGCGAATTCGTACCAACAAAACTGTCAAATAACGACTTTTTTTAACATAATCTTTCATTAATTAGCTTTTTTCATTAACATTTTGCTAATAATAAATATCTCAGTTCGATTCCTTATTCAATTTCGCATAGGAATCATGTGCTATATTTCATTATGACTATACTGCCAACTAAGTTATACGCAGTTGAGGTTATGGAATTCCAAATTGCACTATTGTAGAATGCTCCGGTTGCTGAACCGAAGTGTATGTTAACATATTTTCTTCATATTAAGACTTGGTGCTCTACACATTTACATTAGGCACTAGTTAAATTCTCAGTTCTTTTGAAAATTATCGTATGCAATTTATTTTCTTGTTCAGCAAATCCTTCCTTTCACAGATTAATGTTATGAAAAAGGTGGCAATAGAGTGTTATTTTGAATACTATGTAGTAAATGAAGCATATGGTTACAAATACACTTTCGATTAAGGTATTTCATGGTATAGTAGGAAAGTTAGCGTGTAACAACATTGGAAGAATTCGGCAATATAGAAAATGCATTTTTAAGCAGAAGTTTAACTATCTTAAGGGTTTAACTATCTTAACCATAAAGATTTGATATGACAAGAATTGACTGAAGTTTGATCGGGGACAAGGATTCTCGTAATTAATTTAGACTATTACCGAAATTATACCTGAAAACAAAATATGCTTAAAATTAATACATACATATATATATATATATATATATAACTGATTATGTATTTTATCGCTATATTGATGACATTATCATATTTTATTTCAATGAAAAAAATTGCACATCACCACTCAATTTTTATCCTACTCAGCTTAAATTAAGCGAAAATGATTTAATTAATAATAATATAAACTTTCTTGACTTAAAAATTAATATTACTAATAATTATAAATTAATTTTTGATATTTATGATAAGAGATTAGATTTCCCATTTAAAGTAAATATTTTTACCAATTATGCTTCATGTTTACATAAATCTGTTTATAAAAATATAATTATCAATTATCTACATCGTATAAAATACTTATGCTCAGATATAAATAAAAACAAAAATATTAGATATATTCGAGATCAAGCAAAAATATATGGATATCCTATTTTTATGATAAATTCAATCATCAACTCTTTTAAATAACATTTATTATATAATTTAAATATAAACATGGTATGTAATAAATTATTGTTTTAGTGTGCGATAACATATAACAAAAGATATAGAAAATAATAATTATAACATACATTATTACAATTATAACATATTAGGAAATTTAATATTTAATATTTGTTTGAACATTATATACACTTTATGTAGAAAATTACAAATATAACATACATAATTACAATTATAACATATTAGGAAATTTAATATTTGATTGAACATTATTTATACTTTGTATAGTTGTGATTGTGCGTTGCCGATCACCTCTGTTTAAGGTATTATTGATGTGCAGTTTTCATACATTTATAAATTAACTTATACAATAACAAATTAAATTATACAATGATAACATTGGTGATTATAACTCATATATATATATCTATTTGCAATATATATAAAAATAAATATATATAGTTTTTATTTTTGTCTATGAATAATTAAAATTAACAAGTATTTTAATTACTGCATTGCATTAATTTGATTGAAAAACAGTAGTAATACTATTAATTATCAACATTATAAATTTTGAGATATTTTGAATTGTTTATGAATTATTTAATTAGATATTTAAATTAATCTATAAATATAAAATATATTTACAATGTAGTATAAATTAAACATTAATTATTTAAAAACAAGTCTAATATATATTTAAGTAGTAGTAAAAATAAAACATTAATTATTTAATAAATGTCTATAATATCAGTGGATTAACACAGCTGGAAGCAAAAATAATTTGAATTAAAATAATATCTCTTTTACATAATATATTCTTGTTAAGAATATCTGAAATGCTGTGCAAGTTGAATTAATTCTGTGTAGATTTATTCATATAGTAGTATTATATATATTTTTTTGAATTTTAAGTAAAATTACAAGTTAGTATTGTTTTTTAAAGTTTATTTATATAAATAAATCTAATGAAGTGAGTATGTAACTAACAAAGTGGATATATAACTAAATATTAATTATGAACTATTATAATACCAATAGATGGCGACACTTTACCTTTCAGGTAGTTGTAGATAATATTGTTAATATTATATTTAATTTAACTATAGAGGGAGCTATTGATTGTATATTAATTTTACTTTCAGGAATTAAAATTGGATGGAGTAATATATATTCACGGATATAAATTTGTTATAAGTGTATTAAAACCAGAATTATTTTGAGTGTTTTTGAATCATTTTGTGATTGGGTGTCATTTATGGGGTTGTGTTTTAAAAAAAGTGTGCTCTCAACTTGTCTTACAAATCATTTCTCTCAACTCGACTTAGTTAACATGTATGATGCATTGCCATGTGGATGTGAATATTATGTAGACGTTGTGACATTTTAAGGATTCTGTATAATTATTGTGAGTAAAATATTTTATCTACACTTTACGAGTTCATATTTCCAATTTTATTATTTCAAAACTGTTATCTCGTGGTAATTTAGTGAGGTGTTAATTGCAGTTTTTTGGATAATCGATGTGAGTGAAATATATTGTATTTTCTTAATGGTTTTTTATTTCCTATTTAAATGTTTCCAAATTTTGGTATTTCCAATTGTTGTCTGGTAATAATTCAGTGTACCTGGATGATTCTACTGATCTTAGCATTATGCCAGTGGAATTATGAAACACTGAATTATTATTTAAAACACATGTGGGTGCATCCAGGCTGATGAGTACATGTGCATGTGTTTTTCCATGTCCAATTCATATTTGATTCTCATGTGGTCCAATTTTCCATTGTGTATGGTTCATATTTAATTTGTTAATCCATTTGTGTTTACTTAGTTGCAACTCCAATTTATAATTTTTTTTTTTTCCCCCTTTCTCTCTATTTCTTTTTTCAATATTCTTTTGGTATGAGTAAAATTTGGCTAATTACCATTGAAGCATCAGCTATGGTAATATTATGTTTGCACATGGTATTTATTAGCTATGTGGTATTCTGTATACACAGTATCATTGATTATCTCTTTGGAGATTTAAGTAGAATAGAACTTGATATGTTTTTTGAAATTCATAGATATTATAATTATAAATATATATATATATATATATATATACGAGGGTTATTTTTAAAGTAAGGTACGTTACAAAATATCTCTTTAACCCGTTGGGGACGAGCGACCGTATACGTGACGCATAAGATGCTCAGAATCCTTCATTATTCCCACCGGTTGATTTTTATTGTAAGTTTTGCCTTACTTAACCATAGCATGTCTGCGATTCAATTAGGCGCAATTTTCTGTTTTGAAAAACCGGTGGTAAAAGATAAAAAATTCTGTAAAAGACGCTCGTCGCGAAGGGGTTAAAGCTTGAGCTCTTGCAACAAAGCTAATGCTAGCAGACTCCCGGCATCCCTTGCGTTATTGCAATGCCAATTGTGCACATACTGTGTTAGTGTGCTGCTTCAGAGTCAGCAATAAACATGTTGAAGTCGACTTATCATCCCGCAGACTTTAAAATACGGTCAGTATTCCGGTTCTAGACATCAAGAAAAATGAGAGCATTGGGCATTCATCGCCAGATATGTGAGTTTTATGGCCTCGATGCTCAAACACAATATCTCATCGAATCTTTTAGGTTGGAGCAATTTAAGCACTCTTCGTTCAGTCCTGACCTTGCGCTGGGGGTCTATCACCCCTTCCGATACCTGAAATCGTTTTTCGACTGCCAACGATTCAACACTGATAAAGAAGTGTAAACGACGGTTAAAGAGTGGCTTTTCTCAACGGCATTCTATGAGAAAAGGTTACAAATTTTCTAAATTTCTATTATTTTTTAAATTGTAAAACGGACTATACTTTAAAAATAAATTCGAAAAATAAAAAAATCAAAATCCATAAAATTGGATCGTAATGTTTGTTATAATTAAAAAAAGAACTTCTTTGTTTTTTAGATACATTATGCAGATAATTAAATTTTCTTTATTAAAAAAAGAAACATAAATCCGTTATCCAACATCCGTTAATTTGTGCAAATGCTATCGTGGAATAAACTACAGAAAAACAATGTTTTGAGATAGTTCAGTTTAAAGTTTCGACATCGCAGATATTGCCGGTTTGCGCGACTCAATGTTTCAGACTCGTACGACCGTAATTTTGGAAATTAATTGTGCTATCGTATCAATTGTACGACATTCTTAAAAGTTCAACCATTAAAAAAACTAAAACTAAGAATTAAAAAAAAATTTCGTCATTTAAAATATTTATGATCCTCTTAAAATGTAATATAAATTTTCTTTCGTCCAGTTTATGAAGTACAGTCGGACCAGTTTAAGACGCTCACGTTTAATAAGCGATTCTGCTTATTACGCGTTTTTTTCTGGTCCTTTGAAGATCACAATTAGAGTAATGTAAAAATATCACGTTTAACCCTTTCAGCCACAAATTACTTCTGTTACTAAAATTTTGAAATTATTGAATGACACCAGAGCTTACGAGCAAATTTATCTGGAAATAAATAAAAGCTTTCTTCATATTTATTATAAAAGGCAAAAATTCTTTTAAGAATTCTGGTGCTGTTGGAGAAAATGGGGATTAAAATTAAGTGGGGCGGAATTTAACGCACCATGTCCAAAAGGGTTAATACTCGAGCGTTACGTGATTCCGCTTAATACGCGACAGCGGTTGCTTGAGACAAAAAATCACGCTTAAGACGCGAATTAGTAGACCAAAATGTAAAATTCCACCGGTCTTCGACAGTGGTCAATTAAATGGATTTGTTTTTTAGATAAAAACCACTGCTTCCGATTAGTAATGTTCGTCTTATTTAACCCGTCAGCACACGCGCTGGGATAAAATCTAGCTGGGGTAGATTTTATCGCAGCGCGTGTGCTGACGGGTTAATGACAGATTAATTAAAGCGATTGATTGGAAATAGTGATAGATATTTAAATAAAAAACCCTGCTAAATTAGTAACGATACGTTTAAAAAATTATTATTATTATATTTATTGTTAGTGAGGTTTTGTAATGTATGTTATATCATCACTATGTTTTATAATTACGTTACAGGAAACAAAAGATGGAACCCACGAAGATTAAACAAATGCGACTGCGATGGTATATTTATTTTCTGTTTTCTATGTTTAATTTACTTTTTGATATGCTAACAATATTTTTTATACATAAACGAATAAGGATAAATTTTTCATATTATAATAAAAATTAAGGACTGATCGTAAGAGAACTTATTATCTTTATCTTTAATAAGAGAACTTATTATCTATTTCGTACTTACAAGTACGAAATATTAAGTATGATTTTAATAAAAGGGTTGTTGAAAAGATTTAATATTTTTGGTTTGTATTAAAAAAAATTAGGCTAGCAGGAAAATTACTTTTGTGGCTTTATTTTTGGTTGTAAGATATTAATCAACAATAAAGCCAATATTGAATCCATATTTATTTTAAGTTATTATTTCAATCGGTCCTATAAAAACAGAGAATGAGTTGAATTAATTCAAGTACACTGCATAAGATAAGCCCACATTTTTCAACCATAAACATATAAATGAAATCTGTAAAGTTCATTTACACTATTAGATGTGTAAATAGGCTCACTTTCTGCAACATGATGCAAATCCCGTTTCATACGTGATCCCGCTTAACCCTTTCCCGCACAGTGGTCCCACTCCGAGTACACGTAATTTTAATTCCAAACTTGCATTCGACACCAAGAATATTTAATAAAATTTTGTTTCTATCATGAAAGATTAAAATAAGGAGTTCTTATTTTCTAAAAAAGTCGTTTGTAAATTCCGGTGTCAGTCAGTAATTTCTCATTTTACGAACAGACTTTGTCTGTGTCGGAAAGGGTTAATACTCAACTTTTGACCTGTTACTTGAAATGCGTCTTAACCACAGGTTCGATTGCATTAAAAAAATGATTATTTTTAATGGGAAGTAAGTCTATTTTTAGCAGGATTTTTAAACACATTTTTTTTGTTAAAAGTGATAAAACTTTAGAAATAAAACTCACTTTGTAATTTGATACATCTCCTTGTGTAAAAAATTCCATTCTTCTAATTTTACAAATGATTCAAACTGAGATTTTGTAATGATCTTTAAATAAAACAGGTTTACATTAATATATCTTTAATTCACATTTTACTCTACATATTGTTACGTACAATTTATTCCCTTGGTAAATAAATATTTCATTTCACGGATTAATATTATGAATAAGTTAACAGTATGAGATTGCTCATATTATCTTGCGAATTAAGAATGCATTTACAAATACGCTTTCCATTAATGTATTTCATGGTTTATCTGGAATCTATTATAAGAGACCGTGGGAAAATATTAGAAAATTAGAAAATATCAGAAAATACATTTTATAACAGAACCTTATTTATAGAAGATTTTAAACTTTCAATATATTAAAAAAAATATTATTCTCTATTCATAAAGTTATTTTTTCCTAAGAATTTTCATAAGTTAATACGATTAAGATCAAATTTCTGAATGCTGTTTACATATTTTTGTTAAGATTATTGTCATTATAATTGTAAATATACAATACTGTTATTTATTAATTTAAGCTTTCTAGTTATTCGTATCATGTTAAATATTCTTTAAGAATTTCTAGATTTTCAAGTTGAATTAATTGATAAAATTGATAGCTTGTTTTATTTATTAGCTATAAAGTTTATTCCGAAAAAAGTTATTGTATACGAAAAAACAAACACTGCGCAATAGTTTCGCTGCCTTGGTTAACAATAACTATACATGATTTTGCATCCAAAAAAAAAGCATGAGTTGTTTGTGAGAGTATTTAAGTTATGTAGCCGACTTCACAGATAAGTCTAAATTTCCACAATACAGAGAGTATGCCAAATTTTGGGAAAATGCTTTAGGAAAGAATACGAGACGAATTCTAGATTATGTGTAAAATTTTTCAAAGAATGATGGTTATATATATATATGCAAATTTTGTCTTAAAAACGGCTCTAACGATTTTGACGAAATTTTGTATCCTACCGTTTTGGGGCACCAGAAAACAATTGGGCTAGGTCAGGTGTTCGAGTAAATTCGATTAGTGGGTCATTTTGGGTCATCAAGTGTCAGGATCAAGCTAATACTATCTTAAAAACGGTTAAAACGATTTTGACGAAATTTTGTATCCGACCATTTTCGGGCACGAGAAGACTATTGGGCTGGGTCACATGTTCGAGAACTTTCGATTAGTGGGTCATTTTGGGGTCAACGCGGCTCAAATTAATTTTATCTAAAAAACGGCTCTAACGATTTTGATTAAATTTTGTGTCCTACGAGTTTCGAGCACAATAAAATTATTGGGCTAGGTCACATGTCCGAGAAAATTCGATTAGTGGGTCATTTCTGGGTCATTGTGGGTCAAGATCTAAAAAGCGACTCAATTTACACTAAATTTTGCATCCAATGGTTTTCGAGCACGAGAAGACTGTTGGGCTAGGTCACATGTTCGAGAAAATTCAATTAGTGGGTCATTTTGGGTCATTTTGGGTCATGGTCAAGCTAATTGTAGCTAAAAAACGGTTCAAACGATTTTGACGAAATTTTGTATCCGACTATTTTCGGGCACGAGAAGACTATTGGGCTGGGTGACATGTTCGAGAACTTTCGATTAGTGGGTCATTTTTGGGTCAAAGTGGGTCAAATTAAATTTATCTAAAAAGCGGTTCTAACGATTTTGATTAAATTTTGTATCCTACGTGTTTCGGGCACGCGAAAATCATTGGGCTAGGTCACATGTTCGAGAAAATTCGATTAGTAGGTCATTTCTGGGTTTTTGTGGGTCAAGATCTAAAAAGCGGCTCAATTTACACTAAATTTTGCATCCAATGGTTTTCGAGCACGAGAAGACTGTTGGGCTAGGTCACATGTTCGAGAACATTCAATTAGTGGGTCATTTTGGTCATGGGTCATGATATTTGAACTCAAATTTAATTTTGACCGAGCATAGCTCGGTCTTCCCTGCTCGTTTTAAAATAAATGATCAACGTGAAATAGCACAAATAAAAAAATATATAATGGCAAACAGCTGATTGGGAGTACATAAAGTTCCATCATCAGTGCCAAATTTAAAAGATTAAAAACTGATTCAAAACTTTAAGCCATTGGATTATTTGTTTGTTTTAATAATTTCTTGTCAATTTATATTGGTCGCGTGCGGAGACGCAAGCATACCTACATGGCTTAAACATGTCTTATTATAAATTTAGCACTGATGATGGAGCTTTAGAGACTCCTAAACAGCTGTTTGCCATTTTATATATTTTTAGACGTGCTATTTTACGTTGATCATTTATTTTAATATATCGGCACAAAGTTCAATCCACCTATTTTAAATGATGATATTATACACGCTTCTTGATATGACTCTTTTAATAACACATGGGCTGATAAGTTCCCGGTCTGGCAAACAGATGACGTTGCAATCGCCAAAACGATGTTTTTTTTAGTAAATACTAACCATTAAAAGGTAGCAGAAAAATGTCATGACATTTCGCCGTGTGGATAAAACGTTAGAGTGGTTTCAGTTGAACGACTTTGTTGGTAAACAAAAAAAAAAATGGATAAACAAGAATTTCAAGAGCTGTTATTTGATGGAAAAAAACACTGTTCAAACAAAAGCTTGGCTTGATAAGCGTTATCCGGACACTGCACCAGGTAAATCAACCATTATTGACTGGTTTGCTAAATTTAAACGTGGTCGTACGGACACCAGTGATGCACCACGCAAAAGAGGTGGTTACTCCGGAAAACATAAAAAACGTCCAGAAAATCGTTTTGGGGAACCGTAAAGTGAAGTTGCAGGAGATAGCTCAGACTCTGAAGATATCCAAGGAACGTGTAGATTTTATTTTGAATGAACATTTGTTTATGAAAAGCAAAGTGGCTGCCGCGCGTGTTGACTTTTGACCAAAAACAACAACGAGTCGATGATTCTGAGCACTGTTTGGAGCTTTTTCGTTATAAAATTATGTTATTTATTATAAAATTATTATTTTTATTCATTTATTAAATTATTATAATAAAATTATTATTATTATTATTATTATTATTATTATTAAATTATTATTTTTATTCATTTAATAAATTATTATTATAAAATTATTATTATTATTATTATTATTATTATTAAATTATTATTAAATTATTATTTTTATTCATTTATTAAATTATTATTATTTAATATTAAAGTTATGTTATTTATTAAAGTTATAAAGTTATAAAGTCATCTATACTAATATTATAAAGGAGTACAGATTGTATTTTTGTTTATTTGTTTGTTTGTTTGTTTGTTTGTTTGTAGGGGGTAACCTCTGGAACTACCGAACCGATTTCAAAAGTGATGGTGGCAAATTGATGGTGACAGCCCCTGCTCCAACATAGGCTATATTTTATGTCAGCTGCACCAACCCCAGGGGGGGTGCAAGAGCGAAAAACTTTCTAAAACTACGATTTTTTGTATACTGAAGGAGCTAGAAATTTGAAATTTGGCATTGTAGCTACTTATAAGATGTAAATGCTCTCTAAGAACAAAAAAAATAAATAAATAAATTTAAAAGAATGAAATGAGCGAAAAGCGTTCTAAAAACATTCTAAATTATAATTTCTGTGGAATCTCCGGAGCTATAAAACCGATTTCAAAAGTGATGGTGGCATATTGATGGTGACAACCCCTGCTCCAACATAGGCTATATTTTATGTCGGTGCCAGTAACCACAGGGGGGGGGGGGTTGCAGGATCGTAAAACGTTTTAAGTTGCGATTTTTTTATACTGAAGGAGCTAGAAATTTGAAATTTGGTATTGTAGCTACTTATAAGATGTAAATGCTCTCTAAGAACAATTAAAAAAAAAATGAAATTTAAAAGGGTGAAATGAGCGAAAAGCGTTCTAAAAACTTTCTAAATTACAATTTCTGTGGAATCTCTGGAACTATAGAACCTATTTCAAAAGTGATGGTGGCAACCCCTGCTCCAAGATAGGCTATATTTTATGTCGGTGCCACTAACCCCATGCGGGGGGGGGGGTGCAGGATCGAAAAACGTTCTAAATTGCGATTTTTTTATACAGGATATATATAAGGAAATTACAATTTCTGTGTGAAGGAGCTAGAAATTTGAAATTTGGCATTGTAGCTCCTTATAAGATGTAAATGCTCTCTAAGAACAAATTAAAAAAAAAATAATTTAAAAGGTTGAAATGAGCGAAAAGCGTTCTAAAAACATTCTAAATTACAATTTCTGTGGAATCTCTGGATCTATAGAACCGATTTCAAAAGTGATGGTGACAAATTGATGGTGACAATCCCTGCTCCAACATAGGCTATATTTTATGTAGGTGCCACTATCCCCTGGGGGGAGGTGCAGGAGCGAAAAACGTTCTAAATTGCGGGGGTTTTTTATACTGAAGGAGCTAGAAATTTGTAATTTGGCATGGTAGTTACTTATAAGATGTAAATGCTCTCTAAGAATAAATTAAAAAATCGAAATTTAAAAGGGTAAAATGAGCGAAAAGCATTCTAAAACCATTCTAAATTACAATTTCTATGGATTCTCTGGAACTACAGAACCGAATTCAAAAGTGATGGTGGCAAATTGATGTTGACAATCCCTGCTCCAACAGCCTCTTTAATAAAAAGCTATGCGTTGCTGACGACTGGGTTTTTCGCTAATTGTTGCCACAGATTAATCTCAGAAAATGAAACATTTCAAGTTACTGAAAAAAAATAATAGCTCGGAAATTATTTGTCAGAAAATTGTTAGACAAACTGCGTTTGAAAGGTAAAAAAATGCATTTTTCTTGATATACATTTCAAATCTGATGATTATGCCGTTTTTCAAATATTGAATTTCAAAAATTACGAAATTTCACAATGGAGTACCGTAGCGAAACCTTCATGCGTAAAAAGATAATGATAAGGGCGACGTGGCCTGACGTGTATATTGGCTATAGCACGAGTCACAAATTATAGTAGCCTTATTATTCTGTTAAAATATAAAAGTGAATTATGAAATTTCAATATTTTGTTTGATTAAAAGTTCGTTAAGAGAAATTGACCAGCTTAGCGGGCGTAGCTTGCTAGTAAAGTTATAAAGTTTTGTTAAAAAGTTGTGTTTTCTTTATTAGATCGGGAATTTATCAGCCCATGTGTTAAGTCCTATGTAAAGTTTTTTTTTAATCATTTGCATTTGGTTATGATGTACTTTTTAATTAAAGATTCTCTTATCTAACAATATTATATAAAACAAATTTCATCAAAAATTTGCTGAAACTCATGACTTAAAAATATCGTTTACAACAGTGAGAAAGTGCCTTCTAGATTTTGTATACTTGAGTTACGATTATGCATTTTACAGTGATATGTGCTTATATAGGTGAGTACTAAGTTCCTTTAAATTTGTTGCAAGAATTTTGAAATAAAGTACATCCAGCTAGAAAAAGACATTTAATTAAATAATGTTTAAAAAAATCATCTTTTCAAAATAAAAGTGGCTATACATTTAGAAAAAAGAAACAAAAATTTTATTCGTTTATTATATTCTATTTCAAATTTCGAAATATGTTTTAACATCATTTACTGGAGAATTACTGACTAAATATACACAATAAATTATTAAATAAATAGTGTCTATGAGTATATTATTACATGTTTCAAACTATTGTGAAGATTCACAAATTTATGATTATAACAAATTTCAGGATTACCACAACTTTATGATTACCATAGAGAATTGACTGATATTTTGAAAATTCACAACAAACTTTCGCTATCCATTATAGCGCAGATATTAAAGAGAAAAGTATTTTAACTATATATATATTTTTTCTACTTACAATAGCTCTCACATTTATAAACAAGCTGGAAATTGTACGTTAAATGTGACATATGAGGTGCGTTCGTTTTATAACTACTTTCACAATGTAAAAAAGTCATCCTTATTATTTCAGTGAAATGAATTATATCGTCTGCTATGAGTGAAATAAGCATGCCTTTCTTTTTTCTTATTTCGTAAGCCACGTTTACAAATACGAATTGTTTTTTCTACACCAAGCAACACTGCAAAATTCACCATGGAGATCTTGCTTTGCGAATGATTACTTCCATGGCTTAATATTTTTATGACTAACAATGAACGAATTTCCTGTGTTTATTTACTCTCACGGATTGAGATATTCGGCTGTCAATCTAATTTCCACTGAAATTATCTCAGAGTCTATACAATTTTTAATGTAACTCATCTCTCGAGCAAGCAATTTTTTTGAATGATCCTTCTAAAAATATAACTTTTATGCAATTTTACTTAAAAAAATAATTTTGAATAAAAATGGCCGTCTGGCATATGAAAAAAGAAGTGGTTTGCCAGTATTTGTTTACTCAGTCACATGACTTGCACTTTTATTATATAGATTACGTATGATAGGATTTATTAGAATAAAGAAAACTTTTATTAATATCTTTTTAAGTCTTTATTCGATTTTCATAAAATTTGAAATGACTGTACAAAATTCTACACGATAATATATATTAAATTTCAAACCATTTGGTTGGGTATTTTTTGCGCTGTTATATACGGACGGACGGACGGACGGACCGGACTACGACTGTAGGTGCTACGTATTTATATAATTACGAACGCACCTAAAAAGCGATGATCGAAGAATATTATTTCTTGAAAATTCTTTAAGCCAATTATATAATTAAGAATAGCAAAGTAGAATGTCTTTTTAGATATGCACTGAGTGGTCAAAAAATTAGATTCACCTCTTATTTGAAAGGGAACGGGTCCAACAGTGACGTAGAATGACGTAACAAAGCAGTGTTGCTTATATAAGGAACTCTCAACTTCGTACGAAGTAGTTATCACGGAAGTTTCTGTAAAAATGGGTTAGACGAAAGATTTAAGTGACTTTGAACTAGGGATGATCGTCGGTGCAAGAAGAGGGTGCCAGCATCTCGAAAACGACGACTATTTTATGATTTTCTCGCCCAACAGTATTTTGGGTGTTTGGAGAGTTGCAGTTGAGAAAAAAAACGTCAAGCGATAAGAACCATTCTGGTCGAAAAAGGCTGGTGAATGAGAGAGGTGAAAGGCGAATAGCACGCACAGTCCGCAACAACATAAGGGCAAGAACACGACAAATTGCAGCTGAAATCCATGCAGGTGCATCACAAAACATATCCCAATGTACAAACAGACGAACTTTGCAAAGGATGGGCTTTAGAAGCAAGACACCATCAAAAATGCCTTTGATGTCTCAGAAAAATAGGAAAAGACGCCTGTTGTGGGCGAAGGAACGACGAAATTGGTCACTTGAGGAAAAAGTAGCCTGGTCCGATTAATCTCGTTTTCTGCTCCATCATGCAGATGGCTGGATCATAATATGGAGAAAATTCATGGACCCCAGCTTCCAAATGACAGCTCTTCAGGCTGGTGGCGGTGCAATTGGTGTAAATTGGTTGAATTGGCGGTATGTGTGGAACTCTGAACAGTACAGCTTACCTTATCATCGTTTATCGATCACGTGCATTCGTTTATGATTATAATGTTCCCTTATAGAGATGGTCATTTTTAGCAGGACAATGCACCTTGCCACAGTGCTCGATCGTTCTTAAATTGGTTTGAGGAACATCAATCAGAGCTTGATAATCATTTGATCTTGAACATCAATCAGAACATCAATTTTGCTTTCATGTCCAGCTCAATCCCTTGACCTCAATTCTATTGAGCATTTGTGAAACGAAGTCGAAAGAACATTTCAAATATTGAAAACGCCACCATCCAATCTGACCCAACTTACAACTGCCATTGTGTCAGCATGGGCCAATCTTCCTCAGCAACTTATTGAGTCCATGCCAAGAGGAATATCTGCTGTGATCAGAGCTAAAGGTGGAGCAATTCGTTATTAGAGGGTTTTCTAATTTTGTGGCCACTCAGTGTAAACTGCTGTTATTCTGTGATGATGAAATTACTTTTTGAGCTTCCTAAGTAACTGTAAAATAATTACATTTTATTTAGTTTTTACGTTCCTATTTTGATTGCAAGGAAGTATAGTGAATTATTTGTTCTATAATTTTCAGAAAGTTTTGTGTTTTATATATTTATTAACGCTATTAAATGCTGCAGTTTTACTAAAAATGGAACCAAATTTTAACGTACGAAGACGAAGCAATTGAGTTAATAGTATTTACCTCTAAAACACAATCAAAAATTATATTTTGTAAATAGCATTTTTATTACATTTTTGCACTTTTTTTGTATTTATTAAATATTATTAGCACTTTTTCAGCAAAGTTTAGAATACATGATGGTGCTAAAAATTTGAAGTATATATATTAGCGGGATTGTGTAATAATTGTTCGTGTATTAAACGTGATATTTTACTTATTCATCATACGTAGTATAGGGTAAGTCTTGTAATCGTTTTGAAAATCGAATTTTTTTTCTGTTGTTTGACAGATTTACACGTTTCAGACACTGGAGATTCCAAAAAACCTATTTTTAGAAAAAAAAAATTGCCGTCCGTATGTCTGTCTGTGTGTGTGTGTCTGTAAACGGTGGTAATCTTCCGAACAAATTGCGATAGAGACTTGAAATTTGGTATGCACTTAGTATGTAATAATGGGAAGAAGCTTAGTGAATTTCAGTAACCTCGATTATCCAGAACTATTTTTTTCGGACTCTCGAAACGTTCGTTCTGATAAAAGGTACATATAATTTTTTGTTTATTTTAAGAAGTGAATATAAAAGACAATAAAAAGACAAATTTTGAATGAAGAATGAAATCGATCGGATAATTAGTTGCCGAGATATTTGTAATTATATTTTCCACACTCTTCGATTTTTCATGACCCTGTATTGCATTCAAATTTCAATTGAAAGATATATTTTAATTGGAAATGAGACGCTTAACCCGACGCAGTAAACCGTTAGTCAACATGATTATTAATTTTGGAGTTATATAGCATTTAAAGTGTATGATGTCATCAAGCCACGATTTTATTCGAATTGCAATGCATTTTTTAAATAGTTTACACATGTTTTATTTTCATATTTTATATTATGCATATCGATGATGGGTAAGTATGAATCCAAAAAAATCCGCCTATTGGATAACGTATTAACCGTGAGCGTCTTAACCGGGTATTTAATTGTATTCTAGATACAAGTCATCATTTACAGAAACAAAACAAAGTACTTGAAAATGAAAATCATTAATTTTGTTTCCGTTCGATTCACAGAAATGCAAATCCACTGTGAAAGAATTCACTTAATTGCAGCTACTGACGGCTACAAAATGAATGGAATGACTTATGCAGACATGAGTGATATATTCAACAGCGTCAACGTGAAAAGACTTTAATACTGAGATAAAGAGAAGTGAAGCAATTAGCCTAGGAATGATTCAACTGGAAACATTTATCTAAAAAAATTCAGCAAATTGCGACAGTTTTAGAAAAGGCATATAAAAATACATTATATAGATAAATGTATTTTATGTAATATCTAACAATTTAGAAAATGTTAGAAAAATAGATGTGTAATAATAGTAGTAAATTTATATTTTACGTAATATACGTACAAAGAAATTTGATTTATTGAAGAATATCTGGAGAACAATAATATTTAAATTATTTATTAAAAGATCCACGAATTCTAACGAATGTTTTTGTTTAATAAATAAAGTTTTATTATTTACAAAAATATCACTTATTTTCTTTCCAATTTGTGTGAGTATTAATTATATATCTGAATAATTTTTATAATTGATAATATAACTGTTAAACAGGCAGTAGAAAATGACGTTTAAGAAGCTAAATTCTTATAATTACTCAGCCGAAAGGATATGATGGTAGATGCTGCTTCAATAGATTAGTCCATTGCAATATTTAATAGTGCTTAACAAATGTTTATAGTTATGACAATAAGAAATATAATACGGATTCAAAGATTTTTCTGATGAAGTTTTTAACGATACTTTAAAGAAGGATAATGGTTAACTTCAGCTGTAAATCAACCACTTGTTACTTTCAGCATTAAATAATAAGAAACAAAAATCATGCGTCAAACTTAGATTGTGAACCACTTTCAACACTTCCAGAATAATGTAACGAAACATCACAGTTTAGTAAAGTGCAAGATGATACTTCATTTAAATTATTTAAACAAACACATAACTTATTTGTAAACCCAATTTAAGCTATATCTGTCCATAGTTGGTAATAATTATTTTGTGCATCCTTGTATATGATCAATAGATTTTTACATATATATACTACATAATTCAGTTTTGTTACAACTCGCATAACACTGTTGAAAAATCAACTTCAGCAACTTCCATCAATAGACGGATATGTATTCGATATATTTTTGTTTCGTATAATCCTGTATGTTATATAGAGATTTTATACGAACCGCATATTAAGGTCTTAGGTAAACAAGAACGAAAAATCATGCACTAAGCATAGATTATGTAACACTTTACAACGCTTCCAAAATAATTTTACAAATCATAACCGTTTAATAAGCTGAAATACAACATCTAAGTAAACAATTTGGAAAACTCATAACATATTTAAAAACGTAATTTCAGGAATTTCCATCATATATTTCCAACATATGCAATACTCGAAAAAAAAATCCGAATACTTTTATTCAGCCCTGTATATGATCTATATATTTGTATATATACTACATAGGATGCTAAATTTTAGTTTTAGTTAGGAAACGCGTAGCACAGTTTAAAATTCTCCTTCTAGAGTTTCTGTCAATAAACGGAAATGTGTTCGCGAACTTTTGTGGTTCCCTGTATAGGATCTACAGAATTTATACACACCACGTAATAGACAAAAAGCGAGTTAAAATTAAAATCGCGTTCAGTAACTTAAAACGCACTTCCAAGAATTATTGTTAACAGACAGTAGAGAATTCTTTTGTGTGTCCCTGTAAATGAACGATGACTGCTATAAACACAATATTCTGTAGTAAGCCTCTTGTAATGCACCTTAGTGATATATATAAATTTCGATGCGTTTAAAATAGTGAAACATTATTTAAATAAACCGCAGACGATTTTTTCTCCATAGACGTCATGTAACGGAATTCTTTTGACTGTCCCTGTAAAGTAACTATAAGTGCTATGCACACCCTATTCCATATTAAGCTTCTTGTAATGCACCTTAGTCATATATATCAATTACAATGTATTTGAATTTGTGTAACATCATTAAAATAAACCGCAAATGATTTTTCCCCATAGACCGTAATATAACGGAATTCTTTTGAGTGCCCCTGTAAAAAACTATAAGTGCTACACACTTCCGTTGAAATAAGGAACATGCTATAGATAACGACAATAAGAAATAAAAATTGCAGCGCAATCCGAGCATATTTACTACGGGAGTTAGAGCACGGACAGACGGCAGATTGTCAGACAAACCGAAGTCATAAACACTTTTCAACTAGGTTTTAAAGTGTTAAAAACGAATAACACAACTAAAAACGCACTTATTACCATCCATATACGGCATTTGCTGGTGAATTCTAGACAAGCTAATCAAAATAGCCCGGTTTCCACGTCTATTAATGAAATACCAATATTAGAGTTAATGAGCTAAAGGGTTGTTCCTCTCCTATTCCCTTGATTGGTAAGACAATAATGCATTCGGATTCTTTTCAGTATCCCTGTATAATTATCTCTGTACCATCAAAATTTACACACACCATGCAGTGTATAAAAATTTAGTTATAAAATCGCAAACGAAAGAGAAAAATGCACTTTCAACAACAATTGCTCATAGAAAGTACAGTAACAAAATTGTTTTGTATGTCCATGTAAATGAACGATAAATATTACACACTCTATATTTTACAGTAAGAATAATGCATTGTATCTCAGTAATGTATATAAAATGTGATTATGTTTGAAATAGTATAACATCCTTAAAATACCCGGCAAATGATTGTTTCCAGTAAACCATTATGCTATTGTATTGTTTTGTAGAACTTGTGAATGAATGATAAAATATTTGTCCTTCATGTTCAACAGAAAGCATGCTTTAATACACCTCATAAATGCATATCAATTGCATTATATTTGGAATAGTGTAGCAACATTAAAATACACTGCAAACTTTTTTTCAACATAGGTCATAATATAACGGATTCTTTTGAGTGATTCTGTAAACGAATCATAAATTCTATATACTTCGTTTTCAATCGGACACATGCCATGGTAAATCCCATTAACATACACTGTAAAAAAAAATTTCGTAAAATTTCAGTAGATGTACCGTAAATTAACGGTACTTGTACCGTTTTCACTCTTTACGGTATGAGTACCGTACTTCTAAGGTATATTAAGCGTAAAAAAACCGTATATAAATTGCATTTCGATTATAAACGGTATTTATACCGTAAAATGATTGTTTTTCAGTAAAAAATCGTTATTCATACCGTAAAATAATTATTTTTCAGTAAGGAAAAAACTGGTAGTTCCGCCTCGGTGTACAGCAACCCTTGAAGTGATGCTCTTGCTCCTGTTACGTAATGCGTGCAGGCCTGAGGAGAGGGGGGAATTGCAGAAGGTACCTATACTTTAAATATTTTACGGTACATATACCGTCCAGTTAAATTACGGTATATATACTGGTCACAAAGTTGCCAGTATATGTACTGTAATTGTTGACCAAATTTTTTTACAGTGTACAGGCTGCTTGTAATTAAAGCTCACCTACTCATAGCTCTCTGTAGTTTAAACTATTCATCCGAAAAATATGAAATTTGGAATACGTCTAAATGAAGGGATGTGAAAGACATTTAGCAGAAAAAAATAACTTAAAAATAGTCACCAAAGGGTGTTTATTAATAAAATTTTGCCATATATGCAAATTTTAGCAAACATTTGATGTATCTCCTCGTGCAAAGTGAAAATGTTAAAAAGATGCAATGAATCTCTTGTCAGTCTCATGCTTTTTCACGGAAAATGTATTGCAGTTTACTGTTAAAACTTATTTATGAAAATAGTGATTACGCACTAGAAACTTTGCGGGTGTTTCCAGCTTTGAAAAACATTCGCATAATTGATATGACTGCGAACCGAACATTGCCGGAACTCAAGGACAGTATTTTCCGTCACGCCCTCGACATTTCCGAGAAATTGCTTCGCGTGACTGTTGAACATGCTATTTTGCGGTTTCAAATAGTACTTGAGAATAATGGTCAACACATTGAACTGTATTTGTCTTTATAAGCAAATTCTACAGTGTATAAGTTTGCATTTTGTTAAATTATTGAAGAAAATCAAAAATACGCCCTCTGGGTGGCAATTTTTGAAACCAATTTTTTGTTCTGCTAAATTTTTTCCGCATCCCTTCATTTAGACGAATATCAAATATCATGCATTTAGCATGAATAGTTTAGAGCACAGATAAATATGAGCAGGTGAACCTTAATTATGTACACTCTGTATATCGATAATAATGAAATCTAAGTATGTTTACGAGAGTTAGATCGCAGACAGAACTGACAGACAGACGAACCAAATCCATAAAATCTTTACAACTATCTTGAAAAGAGTTAAAATGAGACTTAAAAAAGCGCTGATTGAAACAATAATATGAAACTTCGATAAAATATTTTACAATCGAATTATTTAATGTAGCTTTTTAACAAAATTATGAATAATTACAGATAAATTTTATTTTTGTTAAATTTAATGGAAAATAATTGTATTGGGTTTAATTCAGTTAAAAAATTCAGTAATAAATAATCACCGATTACCTTTATGTGTTAAAAAATAAAAAGATTTCAACCGCTGAAAGTATTTCTTCAAACTATTAAGAATAAGTACAAATAAAATATGGTAGATTCTAATTATTTAATGCTACATTGTAAAGGGAACCAGATATAAACTAGACAGATATAGTTTCTACTAGATTTAATGGAAAACAGTTGCACTGTGGATGCATTGAAGAATTAATATTTATTGACAGAAGCCAAATGGATGAATTCAGCTTATGTAGACAACAGTGATGTACTGAGCAGTGCCTATATTAAATAATAAAAAGAAAACTGCCCAGTTAAACTGAGGGCATTGAGCTCACAGGCTATTCACACTAATTGTATATTATACTCTTATTTCAAAGAATTTGAAATAAGACCCTCGAAAAATAAAGAAATCAACAATATATTAAGGGTGGTCATCCCGCCGTTACCCCCTCATAGTTAACTAATGAACCCCTTAAACTAATCAGGGAAGTCTCTAATTACAATGAATATATATACAAAATTTGAAGAAAATCGGATAATTCTGCATGAAAAACCCATTTATCTAAATTAAGGGGGGATTAGCCCCCCTTCCCCCTTTATACTTAACCAATGAACCCCAAAACTCTTCAGATAAGCGCATTATCACAACACAATGAACCTATATACAAAATTTGAAGAAAATCGGATAATTCTGCAGGAAAAACTCATTTATCTAAATTAGGGGGGGGGTTATACCCCCTTGCCCCCTTTATACTTAACCAATGAACCCCCAAAACTATTGACAGAAGCGCATTATCAAAATGAACCTATATACAAAATTTGAAGAAAATGGGATAATTCTGCATGAAAAACCTATTTAACTAAATTATGGGGGGTTAGCCCCCCGTTTCCCCCCTTTATGCTTAACCAATGAACCTCCAAAACTAATCAGGGAAGAGCCTTATCACAAGGAACCTATAAACAAAATTTAAAGTAAAACGGTTAGTTCTATCAAGAGTTATCGCGTTACGTACATACATACATACGTACGTACATACAGAACCGGCGGGCACATAAGCTCTCAGGCTTTGATAGCCTGTGAGCTAAAAAGTATCTTAATATTCCAACACTTTTGAGTGTTAAGTGTGCAAAGTGAATGGTACAATCCAAATATAGGAGCCCTCAAGGGGGCTGGGGTAGCAAGGGAGAGAAATTGCCCTTCTCGGGATTTTTCAATTTAATTAGTTGAAATTTTATTTTTTTTTTCTGCGTTGAAAAAAGTAATAAAATGTATTATTTTCAAGTAACTAAATATATTTAAATTGTAAGAGAAAAACATACTTAAGGTTTTTTTTACACTGTTCAATATGCTATTTTGCGGTTTCAAACGGTACTTGACAATAATGGTAAACATATTGAACAGTATTTGCCTTTATAAATGAATTCTGCAGTCTATAACTTTGTATTGTTTAAAATTATTGAAAGAAATTAATAATACGCCCTCTGGTGACCATTTTTAAATTTTTAAATTTTTAAATTTATTTATTTTCTGCTAATTTTTTTTCGCATTACTTCATTTAGACACATACCAAATTTCATGCTTTCCTGATGAATAACTTAGACAGCAATGAAAATGGTGAACTTTAATCCCGTACGTACACCCTATATATAGATCATGTAGAAATCTAAGTATGTTTACTAGAGTTAGAGCGCTAACTGAACGGACAGACAGACGAACGAAATTCATAAAAACATTACAACTTTCTTGAAAAGTGTTAAAAAGTGACTTCAAAAAATTATATGTGCTGATTGATACAGTAACATTAATCTGCTATAAAATACTCCACAATTATTTAATGTGGCTTTGTGTAAAATACTGAAATAATACAAATAAATTATACTTTTGCTAAATTTCCTGGAAAATAATTGTATCGTGTCTTAATTGAGTTACATAAATAATCATCGATTACCTGAAGTGTTAAGAAAATAAAGAGATTTCAACCATTGAAAGTGTAGCTTTAAACAATAAGAATAACTAAAAAACAGATGCAAATGTGTAAAGTGATAAAAACAGAACACAAAAAGGCCCATAAAAACCTTTTAATATGAGGATCGACATGTTTTGAACGTACAAACGGCCTCATTATCAAGATCTACATGATAAACAAACTATTCTCGCAAAAATTTGAAAAACATAAACTACGAAATCATATGTTTAATAAAAGCAGGTTCTTAAAAATTAATATTCCCTTATTCCGTTTTTTAAATTGAAAAAATCTCATGTATTTTATTAATATTTATGATTTTATTATATGATTATGAAATAAGAATAATTACAAATAAAATACGGTACATTCTAATTATTTAATGCCAAGTTGCAAAAAATGTAAACACAATGTAGACAGATTTCGTTTTTACCAGATTTAATGGAAAACAGTTACACTGTGGATGAATTGAAGAACTAATATCTGTTGACAGAAACAACCTGAAAGAATTAGTTTATGTAGACAAGAATAATGCATTAAACAGTCTCTATATAAAACACTATTCACCGCGAGTGAAAAGTGATTAGGGCAAGCCAAATATAAGAGCCCGCGAGTGTGCTGGGGGAGCAAAGGAGAGCAATTTTCTTTCTCTGGATTTTCTAATTTAATTATTTGAAATTTTATTTTTTATATTGAAAAAATAATAAAATGTATTATTTTCAAGTAACTGAATACAGTGAAACTTCCCTTTAACGAAGTTCCTATTTAACGAAATTTTCTGCAGAACTTTGACTTTAAACACCATTAGCAAATATATTTATCTCTATATTACGAAAAATATATTCTATATAACGAAGTTTATAACACTTTTGTACTTGTACAGAATTCAAACTAAGAGGTTGCTGTTGTGATGGATATGCGAATTTATTTCAGTTGATGGTAAGAAAATGAACTTATCTATATATATAAAACGCTAAGTGTTTTGTTTCGACAATCCGTGAGAACAAACTACTACATCAAATGACACCATTCTTTTTTTAAATGAAAGATATTTGGTCACAGATTTGTTATCGTACATTCGTTTGTTCGAAAATTTAATTAATTAGCCGTAATCTTAAATTAAAATTTTACTTCTGCTTATGACGTCATAAAGTCGGCAATCGGATTAACGCCCACTGTTGCGACGTACAGAGTTTATTTTCTGAACTCAATGATTGCGAGCTTAAAAAATAAGTATTAAACATTAAAAACACGTGACAAATAGGCCAAATTTTTTAATTTGTAAGTTAAAATATAGTTAAAATGTTTAAGTATTTCGGTAAAAATATTTATCCGTGTGTTTTCATTCTATATAAAAAAAAAGTAATCTGGAACTGAGCCAAAAACGAAATGGACCAATCAAATTCTGCGTAGATATTCCGGGTTATTCTCATCGGTTTTTTACTAGGAACTTTTTTTGAGGAGCGATTACTTTTTTTCTAGCCATCCTATGGATTCGAAAATCATACCACCGGACGCGAAATATAACAAGCTTTCAGAAATTCAAAAAATTATCACGGTCGGACAATAAAAACTCAAAAAATCCTTAAAAATCGAGTAAAAAATCTTTTATTGAAAAAGTCATTTTATTATATTGTTGTCAATTTCTAAATAAGCGCAAAGGATTATGTTTTATCTCAAATAAAAAATGTATTTGCGCGAGACTATTAAAAACAATAATGAAAGTTAAAAATAATAATTAAATGATCACGTGTTGAAAGCAGAAAATAAAGAAAATTGCGTCATAAAAATTGTGTTTACGCATGAATATTAAAAAAAAAAAAATGAATTAAATGAAAAAGCATTATAACCAGTTAAATGAAAAAGCATTATAACCTGATTACAGAAGAAAGTCGCCGTTCGTGATATCATCATCATCATCGTTTTAAAAGAGGATACATTACCAGGTTTTAGGAGGCTGTGAAATCAGAACAGGAGTTGGTGAGCGTAGCGA